>CM059427.1:150848630-152066076 GCA_030390025.1 Squalus acanthias
CCCTTATTCTGAAACTATGCCCCCTAGTTCTAGATTCCCCCATGAGGGGAAAACATCCTCTCAGCATCTACCCTGTCAAGCCCCCTCAGAATCTTAAATGTTTCAATAAAATCACCTCTCATTCTTCTAAACTCCCAACCTGGAGTTTATAGGCTCAACTTTTCCTCATCAGACAACCCTTTCATCTCAGGAATCAACCTAGTGAACCTTCGCTGAACACCCTCCAATGCAAGTATATCTCTCCTTAAATAAGGTGGTCAGAACTGTACGCGGTATTCCAGGTGTGGTCTCACCAACGCCCTGTACAGTTGGAGCAAGACTTCCCTACTTTTACACTCCATCCCCCTTGCAATAAAGGCCAACATTTCATTTGCCTTCCTAATTACTTGCTGTACCTGCAGGCTAACTTTTTGTGTTACATGTACGAGGGCACCCAGATCCTTCTGTACCGCAGCATTCTGTAGTCTCTCTCCATTTAAATAATATTTTGCTTTTCCATTCTTCCTACCAAAGTGGATAACCTCACATTTTCCCACGTTATACTCCATCTGCCATATTTTTGCCCACTCAATAACCTATCTATATCTCTTTGCAGACTCTTTCTGTCCTCCTCACAACTTGCTTTCCCACCTATCTTTGTATTGTCAGCAAATTTGGCTACAGTGCACTTGGTCCCTTCATCCAAGTCATTAATATAGATTGAAAATAGTTGAGGCCCCAGCACTCGACTAGTTACAGTTTGCCAACCTGAAAATGACCCATTTATCCCGACTCTCTTCTGTTAGTTAGCCAATCCTCTATCCATGCTAATATATTACCCCCAACACACTGAGCTCTTACCTTGTGCAGTAACCTTTTATGTGGCACCTTATCGAATGCCTTTTGGAAATCCAAATACATTACATTGATGTTACCAGTGTGCTACAGGAATTTGCTTTAATGATGTGCCAGTCTTTAAATTGCTTCCATCGCTGACATGCCTGTAAGCACCAATATCTCTTCCCCCCCCCCCCCAGCCAGTGTTTATATAATTAAAAATGCTTTTTCCAGATACAACTCACCATTGGAAAGAGAAAATCTACAGCTATACTACTGGGACATAAAACATCAAAGCATGTTCGTTCGACTTTGTTTTAAGGTTCTTTTAAACTGCAGCAGTCCACAGTGCAAACTAGGAAGGAATGGTTTGGATGCACGGGGATGAAAACTGCCGATAGCTTGGCATGAGCATGTATGGACCTTAAGCCTTTTCTCGCTCTGGATTTGTAAACAAACCCAGGTTCCAGAACAAACAGCACTCTCGACCCACAGAAAATGTAGATCTCCAACTCTGCCATCAGGATAAGGTTGCAAAAGGTAGAAGTAAAAACCGCAATCGTGAAAAATTCTCATGAGAACTTGGTTGTGTAATTGTAGCTTGTGTTTGTTTTCCTGTTTGTCAGATAGGATAAAAAGTGAATAGGAATGAATGTCAGGAAGGAAGAGTGCGCTGGAGATGGGAGTTCCTTGCACCCATCTTTGTTCTCCTGCCCTCTTTTTAAAAAAAAAATACTGATAGCAGCTGTAACATCTCCCCTACATTAATTTTGAAGTGTTGAACCATCGCAATTTGGATTGAATTTCAGGCTATTCAGATGCTGGAACTACACAGCAGCGGAGCAGCATGATGACCTTGTGACCAATTCAAATATTTTTAATACACTGAAAATAAACTCTTCACTTTGGCTTATCAATGTGAGGGTTGCCAGTACTGTTTCTGGGCACTCTGACTCAGTACTCCCACAAGTAAATTGTACTACATTCAGAGTGAAGCTGCCTCTATTCTGAAATAAAAAATGCTGGAAATACTCAGCAGGTCAGGCAGCATCTGTGGAGAGAGAAACAAGAGTTTCTGACTTGAGAAGCTGCAGGTCACGGGGAGCTTGCAGCATTTTATTTTTCACCGTCCACCAATTTTTTTCTCTTGATTTTTCTCTTGCTCCTCTCGACAGTAACTCACGCTGAGGTAGAATTCCACAAACAGCAGCAGCCTACTGACACCTTGCCCAAATGACCATTCCTTTGTGTGGGCCTAGTCAGTAAATGTGATGGGGCTATTCTGTGGTGGTGGGGCGGGGGGGAACACTTAACAGACAAGCCATTATTTTGCACTCAACATCCACACTTGCACATTTGTAATGGGATCACTGGTTGGGGGTTAAGGAACAGTTACTCTTGATTTTATTATTGTCCCCTGCTCCCGAGTTCAGCAACACTTGAGAGCAACTGGGGGTCTCCCACACACCACCATGACTGCAATTGGCAAACTCATCATAGACCACGGATGGTGCCTGAGGCCTTCCTGGCTGCGGGAATAGAGAGAGTGATAAAATGGCAATGACCCTAATATGAAGCGTGAGGTAAACTGGAGAGAAACTGTTACAACAGATGCTTTAAATTGCATTATACTGTGTATTTGTAAATCTCTGCCATTTCACGTTGTGAAGCGTTGGAGCGGAACTAGCAGTGTAAAGCTCTTGCAACTTGCTGTGCGAAAGGGTGCAGTTCAGCTGTGTTTTTTTAGATTAATTTTTCTTCAATATTTTGTGTTCAGTCTGACGGTTACACATTTCCTCTTCTGAAGGTGGTGATTCCATTGTGGACCCTCTGGCATTTTTACCATGAAGGGCAACACAGCATTGTCCTCCCCCAATGTCCATAGATGTGCACTTTTTGTGATGTTTTACTGCCACCCTACGCATACTTACGACTTTGAGCCTATTCAGCCATATCTTTAACTTTAAGCTGCTTCTATACTGGTGCTGGTAAAATCGGCTACCTGATTCTGGCCACAGTCTTGGTGACCCGTGAGAAACTGTCTGAGTCTGCTGCCAGGATAAAGGAGGTGGGTCTTGGACTCCAGTCTCCTGGATTCTGAACTAAGACAGCCCCAGTACAAAAGTGAGATTAGATACAGCTTAGAACATCTGGATAGAACCTCTGTGGTCTGTACAGTACTCTGAAGAAGCAGCAATACTGTGCAATACGCCACTGTTTTCATCTGTTCAATCTCAAGATGTGTGTAAGGGATGAACTTACATGAGGTATTGCTTCATAGCAAAATGATATACCTTGGTATAATTTCTTTGTACAGAGTCCCCCAAGATTATGTCCTTGGCCCCTCCTCTTCCTTATCTACATCTTGCCCCTCAGCAATGTCCATAGGCAGGGGGTCATCTTCTGCATGTAGTTGGCACCCAGCTATAGCTCTCCACCACTTCTCTTGACTCCCTCTTCCCCACTCAATGCTGTAAGACTGTCCATCTAACATCAAGTTGTAGATGAGCCACAACTTCCAATTTAACATTATGAAGACCAAAGCCATTGTTTTTACCACTGTTGCCATTGATTCCATTCCCCTCCCTGGCCACTCACTCAGGCTGAACCAGCGCAGGTGAAACTTTGCATCCTGAGATGAACGTCAAACCCCACATGCTATCCCTCACCAAGACTGCATATTTCCCATGCTTATTTCACTCGATTATTTCCAATGCTCTCTTTGGCCTCCCATCATCTATCCTCTGCAAACCTCTGCAACTGGCGGTTTCCCACACACCTGACTGCAATTGGCAAACTCAGCATAGACCAGGGATAGTGCTCCTCTTGATCAGTACGTTTCCAGCCCAACAAGAAAGGAGGCATTGCTGGATCTGGTTCTGGGAAATGAGGTGGGTCAGGAGAGCAAGTGTCAGTAGGGGAACATTTAGGTAACAGTGATCACAGTATCATAAGGTTTAGACTAGCTATGGAAAAGAACATGGAGCAATCTAGAGTAAAAATACTTAATTGTAGGAAGGCCAATTTCAGTGTGTTGAGAATGGATCTGACCTGGGTAAATTGGAATCGAAGATTGGCAGACAAAACTGTAATCGAACAACGGACTGCCTTTAAAGAGATGGTTTGGGTACAGTCGAGGTACATTCCCACGAGGGGGAAAGGTAGAGCAACCAAAGCCAGAGCTCCCTGGATGACAACAGAGATAGAGAGTAAGATGAAGCAGAAAAAGGGGGTGTATGACAGATGTCAGGTTGAGAATACAAGTGAGAACCAGGCTGAATATAGAAAGTTCAGAGGGGAAGTGAAAAAGGGAATAAGAGGGGCAAAGAGAGAGTATGAGAATAGACTGGCAGCTAACATAAAAGGGAATCCAAAAGTCTTCTATAGTCATATAAGTAGTAAAAGGGTATTAAGAGGCGGGGTGGAGCCGATTAGGGACCAAAATGGAGACCTACGCATGGAGGCAGAGGGTATGGCTGAGGTACTAAATGAGTACTTTGCATCTGTCTTTACCAAGGAAGAAGATGCTGCCAAAGTCATAGTGAAAGAGGAGGTAGTTGAGATACTGGATGGGATAAAAATTGATAGAGGAGGTACTAGAAAGGCTGGCTGTACTTAAAGTAGGTAAGTCACCAGGACTGCATGGGATGCATCCTTGGATGCTGAGTGAAGTAAAGGTGGAAATTGCCATAATCTTCCAATCCTCCTTGGATATGGGGCTGGTGCCAGAGGACTGGAGAATTGCAAATGTTACACCCTTGTTCAAAAAAGGGTGTAAGGATAAACCCAGCAACTACAGGCCAGTCAGTTTAACCTCTGTAGTGGGGAAGCTTTTAGAAATGATAATCAGGGACAAAATTAACAGTCACTTGAGAAAGTGTGGATTAATTAAGGAAAGCCAGCACGGATTTGTTAAAGGAAAATCGTGTTTAACTAACTTGATTGAGCTTTTTGATGAGGTAACAGGGTTAATGAGGGCAATGCGGTTGACGTGGTATACATGGACTTCCAAAAGGCGTTTGATAACGTGCCACATAATAGGCTTGCCAGCAAAGTTGAAGCCCATGGAATAAAAGGAACAGTGGCAGCATGGATATGAAATTGGCTAAGTGACAGGAAACAGAGTAGTGGTGTATGGTTGTTTATCGGACTGGAGGAAGGTACACAGTGGGGTTCCCCAGGGGTCGGTACTAGGACCACTGCTTTTCTTGATATATGTTGATGACTTGGACTTGGGTGTGCAGGGCACAATTTCAAAATTTGCAGATGACACAAAACTTGGAAGTATAGTGAACAGTGAGGAGGATAGTGATAGACTTCAAGAGGACATAGGCTGGTGGAATGGGCAAACACGTGGCAGATGAAATTTAACACAAAAGTGCAAAGTGATACATTTTGGTAAGAAGAACGAGAGGGGCAATATAAACTAAAGGGTACAATTTGAAATGGGGGTATATGTGCACAAATCCTTTAAGGTGGCAGGGCAGGTTGAGAAAGCGGTTAAAAAAGCATCTGGGCTCATGGGCTTCATAAATAGAGGCATAGGGCTGGATTTTCATTGACCCGTGGAGGCGGGTTTGGAGGCGTGTGGGGGGTTAAAGTTGCAGATTCGGGGGTCCCGAACCCATCCCGCCCCCAACCCACCTCCATGCCAGTTTCGCTGGAGGCGGGTACCCGACCTGTGCTGGGACCCGCCTCCCCGAGGCGGGAAGGGGATTAGTGGCAATAAACTGCCTGTTAACAGGTAGTTAACGGGCAGTTTTTTGCCTAATCCCTATTTTTATGCGTGAAATGTGGGCTTCCCGACCGGTCCGAACCACGCCAAGTTAGCGAGGCGGACCGTGGGGTTGGAGGGGTTGATATGTCTGGTGGGCAGGTGAGTGATGAGTGCATGTGTGCAGAGGTAAGTGTGTAAGGTAAGTGTAAAGTGTGGAAAAAAGTTTTACTTACCTTAACTTCCTCCTACAGGTGTCAGCCCTTCAGGTCTCGGGAGTCAGAAATCTCACCGGCACAGAAAGCAGAATGGCCGTTGAGCTGTCAAAAACTGCAGCCTCTGTTTTCTGTGCTGGATTGATTTCTAACTCAGCCTGAGAGGAAGGACTCAAGTTGGAAGACATTGTCAGTGTTTGACAGCTTCACAGAGCTGTCAAACGCTGATATTTCATCTGTGAAAAGCTCTTGACAGATGAAATGTCAATCTGTGACATCACCTGTTGTCGGGTGGCCCTTAATTGGCCTGCTGAGCCCGCTGGACGGGCTCAACAAGGTCAATCAAGTGAAAATGCAGTGGGTTGGCCACAAGTCGATGGAGGCGGGACTACAACCCAAAAAGTGGGAGTCCTGCCTCCATCCCGTCCCCAGTATCAAAATCCAGCCCATAGAGTACAAAAGCAAGGAAGTTATGATGAACCTTTATAAAACATTGGTTCGACCTCAACTGGAGTATTGTCCAATTCTGGGCATTGCACTTTAAGGATGTAAAGGCCTTCAGAGAGGGTGCAGAAAAGATTTAGAAGAATGGTTCCAGGGATGAGAGACTTCAGTTACGTGGATAGACTGGAGAAGCTGGGGTTGTTCTCCTTAGAGCAGAGACGATTTAGAGGAGATTTGATAGAGGTGTTTAAAATCATGATGGGTCTCGACAGAGTAGATGGAGTAGAAAGTGTTCCCATTGGCAGAAGGGTCGAGAATCAGAGGATACAGATTTAAGGTGATTGCCAGAAGAACCGTAGGCGACATGAGGAAAAACTTAGGATCTGGAATGCACTGCCTGAAAGGGTGGGGGAGGCAGATTCAATTGTGGCTTTCAAAAGGGAATTGAAATAAGTACCTGGAGGAAAAAAATTTGCAGGGTGTTGCGCCGAATTCGCTAGATGTTCGAAAGATTGAACAAATAGGTTCGCAATTTTTCCTTTTAGGGTTCAAATGTAAGTTTGGTCTGAACAAACACACAGGCAACCGATTTCGCAGACAAAGATTTATCTTTAATAAATGCTTAACAAACTCCGTTCGTTATTTAAAGTACAATTCCAAAATATAAGACTCACAACTTATATTGATATTACCCGATTTGGTCCGAGGTGATCAGTCTCTGTCCAAACCTCTACATAGGGTTTCTGTCCCTGCTGTCGAGTGTTGCTCCTAGGTTCTCCCTGCTATCTGGGGTTTTCCCTCCTGGTTTATACTATTCTATAATCTGTCCCATCTCTTTGGTTACACATTTGTTCCTTTTTTCCTGTTCGGCCTGCGCCCTGATGATTAGTTTATCCTATTCTACAATCTGTCCCATCTCCTTGATTAGTTTATGTCTTCATCCATTTTCTCCAATTGACCCATTGTTTGTTAACTGGCGTCTGTAGTGACCTCACCCGTGTCTAATGAGGTTACCTATGAGCCCTCTGTTTCAGAGCATTCCACGGCTGCTACTGAACCTCTGCATTATTTACCCACTATCTCTTACACATGGTGACTCCTTCATTTTATTTCAGTTTTCTTACTTAGACACCACTACTTCCATTTTATTTCCATACGGGGAAAGGGCAGGGGAATGGGACTAGCTGAAGTGCTCTTGCAGAGAGCTGGCATGGGCCGAATGGCGGCCTCCTGTGCTGTAACCATTCTATGATTCTATAAACCCCAACTTGTCCAGAACACAAACATCCATATCCTGCTGCCTCACCTACTGAGTTTTTCCAGCGTTTTCTGTTGTTATTTCGGATTTCCAGCATCTGCAGTATTTTGCTATCATATCCTGTCCTGGTTGTCCCATCAGTGGCTAACCTGCAACTGCCTCCGTCTCCCCGCCTATCAAATACCCTCTGCTTACAATCCTTCCATGGCTTTGCCCCATCTTATCACTACAACCTCCTCCATCCTTTTAGTCCCTTCTCCCACACTCGTCAGTCCTCTAACTCTGGCCTTTTGTGCGTGTCCCTCCCCCTTTTCCCCCAGATTGGTGGCAGAGCCTTTAGCAGTCGTAGCCCTACTATCTGAAACACCCTGGCTAAAGCCCTTTTCGTGTCAACTTCTGTCTCATTTCAGAACCTTCTGGAAACCAGTCTTTTTCACTAAGCCTTCTGCCACGCCCTCCTAATCTTATATGGCTCCACATCCATTTACTTGTCTATTACCATTTATGAAGTGCACTCGCCTGGTTCCATTACCATCTATCCAGTTGTAGCCAGAGAATCACAGGCAATGGCTTCTCTTCCCGCTCCCGTACCATTCCCTCCGGAGTCCCCCAAGGATCTATCCTTGTTCCCCTCCTATTATCTAAATGCTGCCCCTTGACGACATCCAAAAACACGACGTCAGTTTCCACATGTGTTCTGACAACACCCAGTTCTATCTCACCACCACCTCTCGATCCCTCCAGTGTCTCTAAAATGTCAAACTGCTTGTCTGAGATGAGCAGAAATTTCTTCCAACTAAATATTGGGAAGACCGAAGCCATTGTTTTTTGTCCCCGCCACAAACTCTGTTCCCCAGCCACCGACTCCATCCCTCTCCCTGGCAACTGTCTGAGGCTGAATTAGATTCTTTAAACCTTGGTGTTCTATTTGACCCCGAGATGAGCTTCTGACCACATATCCGTGCCATCACTAAGACGGCCTATTTCCACCTCCGTAACATCGCCCGACTCCGCCCCCGCCTCAGCTTATCTGCTGCTGAAACCCTCATCCATGCCTTTGTAGACTTGACTATTCTAATGCACTCTTGGCCGGCCTCCCATCTTCGATCCTCCATAAACTTAAGTTCATCCAAAACTGACCTATATTTTCTCCCAGTTAAGCAACGCCTCGATTTTAAAATTCTCATCCTTGTTTTCAAATCCCTCCATGGTCTTGCTCCTCACTATCTCTGTAATCTACTCCAGCCCTGCAACCCTCCAAGATATCTGTTCTCCTCCAATTCTGGCATCTTGTGCATCCTCGATTTTAATCGTTCCCCAATTTTAATCGCTCCACCATTGGTGGTCGTGCCTTCAGCTGCCGCGGTGGAGAAGGGATCTGAATATTCAGAATATGGGTGGAGTTGATTGTATAACATTTTTGTGAAATAATTTTCCAAGAAAGAATTTTTTAAAAATAATTTAAAGTTTGGCGTTTATGTACAGAAGTTCCAATTTTCTTCTTTCCTCCTCTTTCTCCCCCCCCCCCCTTCCTAAATCAACGGACTTATAATTGGATGCAGTTGAATGGCCACTTGTACATTGTCAAGTGACCGTTTCTCACAGTTGATCTTCTAAGAGTGTCAGCAAACTATTTTACCATAGGCATGACAGGCAAACTTGATAGTATTCTCACCTGGCACACTCATTCGTGGTTAATGATCAGGATTATTAACCCTGACTGATTTCTCCCCTCCCCCTTTCCTTAGTCTAGGGACACTGAGGACATCTGTAGTGCCTTTATTGCTACCCCAGCAAAATCAGCAGAGACTGGGGATCAAACATGGGACCTTCCTGATCTGTTGGCTTATCAACACCGTGGATGATTTAGTAAAGCTTAAAAGGTTCAGTTTAAGATTTCAAACAAAGTAGGAACGTTTAGCTCTATTTAACCTACACCTGTAATATTTAAACCGGCTGATTTGATCCTAAGGGAACTTGAAAGAAATGGTCCAAAATCGGGTTGGTGTAAATTGGCTCGGCTGAATCCTTTTGTATCCGATCCTAGCGAATGCACCTGGCTATCCATTGTGATACTGTTCACAACACCGGTGTAATGTAAAGCTACTTGTATATTGCACTTAATGGAGCGCTCATGAGGCTGGTGGCAATCCCAGAGTAAATTTGCTGGATTCACTATGGCTGGCCTCTGGAAAGACAAAATTAATTTTAAAAGAAACTGGTCCGCCTATCAGCTGATCTTGGTGAATCTAGCGTTTGGGGTTGCCATCTGGTGTGCGACCCAGAATCCAATGGCCCTAACACCTCTGTCACAAATTTGGGTGTACCATAGATACATTCTCTGGATCAACGGCATCAGTCACTCCCATAAGCAGTCTGTGTATCATAGTTTTATGGGAGTTGACTCACGTTGCACTATATCTACTTGTACGATAGCGTTGCCCAACAGTGTAACACTGGGACCTCCTTGTGACCTGAACCAGATATCCTTGTCTTTTGCACATAGAATCATAGAAATTTACGGCACAGAAGGGGGCCATTCGGCCCATCGTGTCTGCACCAGTCGAAAAAGAGCAATCCAGCCTAATCTCACTTTCCAGCTCTTGGTCCGTAGCCTTGCAGTTTCCCGGCACCTCGTGCATATCCGAGTACTTTTTTAAATGCGATGAGGGTTTCTGCCTCTATTACCCTTTCAGGCAGTGAGTTCCAGACCCCCACCACCCTCTGGGAGAAAAAAGTTCTCCTCAACTCCCCTCCAATCCTTCGACCAATTACTTTAAATCTATGCCCCCTGGTTATTGACCTCTCTGCTAAGGGAAATAGGTGCTTCCTATCCACTCTATCTAGGCCCCTCATAATTTTATACACCTCAATCAAGTCTTTCCTCAGCCTCCTCTGTTCCAAGCCTATCCAATCTTTCCTCATAGCTAAAATTCTCCAGTCCTGGCAATTTTCTTGTAAATCTCCTCTGTACCCTCTCAAGTACAATCACATCTTTCCTGTAATGTGGTGACCAGAACTGTATACAGTACTCTAGCTGTGGCCTAACTAGTGTTTTATACAGTTCTAGCATAACCTCTCTGCTCTTGTATTCTGTGCCTCGGCTAATAAAGGAAAGTATCCCATATGCCGCCTTTAGCACCTTATCTACCTGTCCTACTTTCAGGGTCTGTGGACATGCACTCCAAGGTCCCTCTGTTCCTCTACATTTCTCAGTATCCTACCAGTTATTGTGTATTCCCTTGCCTTGTTAGCCCTTGACAAATGCATTACCTCACACTTCTCCAGATTCAAGCCCCATTCCAGACACTTGAGAGCACATAATCTAGGCTGACGCTTCAGTGCAGTACTAAGGGAGTGCTGCATTGTCATTGGTGCCATCTTTCAGATGAGATGTTAAACTGAAGTCATGTCTGCCCTCAGACATGTATTTCTTCGATCTCTCCGAAGGTGGACCAAGTTAATACTAGGCGAGGTGAGGCTTGATTTGAATTATTAAGCTGCTTTATTACACAGTAAGGTGAAACGTACTGAGCAACAGTTATGATCAGATTCACGTGAGTTAATGGGTACATCTTGTATTAGTGTAATAATACAAAATGAAGAACACGGTACCTTAGTCGGCTGTCTTACTAAAACAAATATCCTCCTGTACTTCTAGCCTTTGGCTCAGCGAAGAACCTCACAGCTTTCCCTTTAACAAAAATTACTGCTTTGCTATTTCAAAAGCCTACCTCCCTGTGTCCGTGTCTTATCTATCTGCGAGGGGAGATAAAAAGATATGAGTTTTTCAACACAATGGATGAGAGGTGTTTTTCCAATTGCCCAGACAAGCCAATGAATTGTTTATTATTTGCATCCAATGAGGAAACATCAAAGCTAGTTCATTAGCATCATACTCACCTACCATCTCACATCAGTCAGGATTACACCATACTTCTAAACTGCAACATTTAAAGTAATTTTTTTCCTCAAATCCTTTCTGTGGAAAAATGATCAAAAAAATCCAGAAATATGACCCCTCCTCTGATCCCAATATAAAAGCAGCTTGAATGCTTTTAGCCCACTTACATGGTCAGATTTATCGGAGAGTGAATTCGACCCTGTAAATCCCCACCCAATATGTGTAACTTCATCTCGGTATGAAAACCCACCCCTGGCTGTGGACTTTGGTTTCATAATGTAGTATTCTAGCTAAGTCAACTCAGGACCAGTCACAGGAATGAATCTTTGATCCCCATTGATACTGACACCCAGCTCAGTATATGGAAGTGTTTAGGGGGGGGGGGGGGAGAACTCTTGGTGTTTTGGACTTGTTTATTTACTTCAAAATGTAATGGGAGTGGTATGTGAAAGTTGCAGTGTGCACTATGGGGAAAGAGATGCAGTATCTGGATTTAGGGGAGTGCATACAGTCTCCTTTTGGGTTATGCGGGAAAGCATTTTGATTCGCTTGTTTACATCACCAAATTTGGTGCCTTTAACTATATTATACTGCACTGCACTCAAAAGTGTGGCTGTTGTTTGGAGATAATGGCCCAGAAATTTGACTCGGAGGCTTGCCGCGGGGTAAGGATCGCGCGCGATCTTGCCTACCGCGCCTGCCGTTGTGTTTCGGGCCCACATGAACTTCGGGTCCTGGGCCGCTCCCTGGTGCCGGCGCACAGTGTGTGCGTGTCCCAGAGGCACAGTTAGTTCGATGCGACCTCTGGGATCACGTGGGCCATGGAGAGCCAATGGCAGCACACCATCTTTCATTCATAGATTTGACAGGAGAACTGTCAAAACTATGAATACAAATTGCCCCCAAAAGAACAGCTAAACCTCAAATAAATTTTTTAAAAACCCCATCACATTAATAAAATAACTATAGTTAAATAAATTAACCACTTTAAACAAAAATTTAAATTTTTGAAAAAATTTAAATTCTTTTTAAAAGTTATAAAAATAAACTTACCTTTCTTTAAAGTCTCTAAAAAAAAAAAGATAAACCTGTTGAAAAAAATTTAAAATAATTAACTACTTACCTTGTTAAAAGGGGGTCTTACGCCTCCTTTCTTCATGTGTAAAATCTTCCATACTTACCTTCGTGTTGAAACCTGAAAAAAAACCTGGTGCTGCGTGCGCACAGCCTCTAGTGCGCACGCGGTTCACTTAGGAACCACCCCCTTCACCATACCGGAAGTGCCGGTTTCCCGCGCATGCGCAGTGCATGCAGGAAACCGGCACTTCGGGACCGAATACGCGAGAGTACACAGTTCGTACTCTCCCGTATTCAGCCGAAGTTTTGGGCCAATCTCTCAGTTTTTGCACAGTAAAATATGGCAAAAGTGTAGTGAATTGGTTACACTGGCCCTCGCTCCTCACCTGCATAATTTGTATTAAATCTGTAGCTGAGCGAGCCTGACTGTTAAGCAGGTTGGAGAGTACCCAAGGTCTCAGTGCTGCTGGGGGCAATCATCCAGGCAGAGCAACAATCAAAAAATGGCTGTATCTGGCTCAGCGTTTACCTAGGTATAAAACCCATTCTCGGAAGGATCTAAAAGTAATGGAAACAATGCAGCATAGATTCAATCAGGATGTTGACCGAGATAAGGGGTTACGGTTCTGAAGTGGGGCTTGAAGTTAGAACTTTTGTTTTTTGATAACGCTCCTCTGAAGTGCTTTGGGGACATTTTAGTGCGTCAAAGGCGCTATATAAATGTAAGTTGTTTATCATTGGACCTGGGAAGGTTGAGGGTGACTTGATGGAGGTCTTAGATTATGAAGGGTTACGATGAGTTAAGTCGTGACCATTTGTTTCCACTGGTTGGTGAGATGGCATAACACAAAAATGTATTATAGGGGAGTTCAGAAAAATTCTTCTCTGGTTAGAATGTAGATTTTTTTTTTTGCCACTAATCATGGCAGAAGCAGCATCCATAAATAGTTTAAAAAGTAATTTAGATAGTTGCTTGAAAAAGAAAGATATTAAAGGGTATGGGGTGTGAGCAGAAAGCTGGATTAGACTAGATAGCTCATGGAGAAAAACACAGGTACAGATTTGATGGGCTGAATGGAATGATTCTCATGGCTATATCCAGCAACCCCAGCTTCAAGTGTACATGTGTGGGCATCAGGTGAGGACAGCTGTGATGCTTCCCACAGTTGAATATCCACCAGGCACTCTGGAACTAACTTTGTGAACCATTGCGTGCACAGTGAAGATTCTGGCTATGATGGTTAACAATGCAGTTTTATTCAGTTTTGATGGAGATAAACTGTCATTGCCAGAGTTGTTACTAGTGATGGTGTTGAAAGAAATGCCCCATCATCACCATCACAGGCATAGAATAATATCCCAGGGTCGTGGGGGTTAGCTGGTAAGTTAAGTAAGTCTACTGATAATTCAGAGCTTTTTTTGCATTAAAATGATTTGAATTGTCCAATAATTTTAATTAAGCAAAAGCTGATGGTAAACCGTGTTTCTACCTGTTATAAAGCACTTCTTTGTTAAATACAATGGCCCAAAAATTAGTCCCGCAACGCGAGAGTACGCACTGTGTACTCTCGCGTATTCTGTCACCAATTGCCGGTTTTCTGCATGCACTGCGCATGCGCTGAAAACCGGCACTTGGTTTTTGGAAAAGGGGGCGGTTCCTTGGTGCACCGCGTGCACGCTGTGCACTTAGTGCTTTGGACGCGCAGGTAAGGACGGCAGATTTTAGAAATGAAAAAAGGAGGAGTAAGACCCACTTTTAACAAGGTAAGTGAATTAAGTATTTTGAATTTTTTTTAACAGGTATATCTTTTTTAGAGACTTTAAAGACAGGTAAGTTTATTTTTATAACTTTTTAAAAGATTTTAAATTTTTTCAAAAATTTAATTTTTTATTTAAAATGGTTAATTTATTTAACTATACTTATTTTATTAATGTGATGGTTTTTTAAAAAAATTTAATTGAGGTTTAGCTGTTATTTTGGGGGTGTGTAAGATTCATAGCTTTCACAGCACGTATGTGAAACTTATGAATGGAAGATGGTGTGCTCCCATTGGCTCTAACTGAGTCACGTGATCCCACAGCTCGCACGAATTCACTACGCCGGTGGGATACGCAAGCACTGCCCAGCTGATGTCTAGAACATCAAGTTCGTGCGAGCTGGATCTGAAAAAGCCAACGCGGAGTGAGAGATCGCGCCTGCTCCTTACCCCCACGGGAACAGAGCGAGATCAATTTCTGGGCCAATGACTTTACAAATTCTGACCCAAACTTCCAATTTGTGCTTCATGGTAGTGTGATGGGTATCGAGGCCTACAAACTGAAAGATGACTGACACTTGATGCAGCCAAACAAAGGAGCCGCCTCCCAATTGCCTCAATTTATTCTTTTATTGCTTTGGATTCTCATACAGCTGCCAGTCACCTGCTTAAATCAACTATATCATTAATAGGAGGAAGGATGCAACCCCCTCCCAAGTGTGGGGCTGGAAAATCTAACAAATATTTTAGACGCAACATTTCTCTGTGCTTCATTCACTTGGTTGGCTGTATGTTTGGTTTTGTTTTAACCCCCTGTGTGCCCATTGTGCTGCACAGTTTTAGCTCGGAATTTGCATTACAAGGAGGCACCCTTGGGGAATGTTGACACCAGTGAGGGGCGGCGAAAGGACTGCAAGTTGTAACCTGACCTCTACTGCGAAAGGATCCAGCTCCCTCTGCAGTGGGCAACCAGTGCAATTGCCCTGCACATGATTGGTTCAAAGTAATGTGAGATCATAAGGCTGTTGCTAGGGCTGAAAAACATGGGAATAGTGAACATGCAAAGGGTGAGCTACTGTCTGGGGAAGGATTCTCTCAGTTCTCGATGGGAATCCCATTTATCCTGGAAAATCAACTGTTCCTTAAAACTATATTCCGCTATAGAGTTATTGGTACTAAATTTCATTTTAAACCATGAGAACATAGCAGCCAATTCTCAAATCACCAAGGTCTGTGACAAAAGGATAAATCAACATTTACATTGAATTGTGCAAATGTAAGCCAACAAATTACGGTTGTTGGTGGATTTGTGACTTTGCCATCATATTCCCCAGCACCTGCGGAAGCTCCACACAGTGCTATTGAAAGAAACACCACTTCGCTTCTATACAGGGTGTTCAACTTCATCTCCAATGGCAGGACCCTTTAAGGGTATACTTTCCTCTATTTGCTAGTGTTGGCACAAAAGTTGACACGAGTATTATGCGTGCACTGATTTTTTTTTCCCCTATTAGCAAATGGAGGAAAATATAACCCATCGTCTGTACATTGCTGCTAGGCGCAGCAGTGCCTGTGGAGGCATCTGCACAAAACGGTTCTTTTGGTGGGACTCAGCCTCCAGAGCGCATGCGCACATCTCCCACTATTCAGTTTGTAAGACAGAAGCCTATTTTTCTTTTCACTGGTCTTGCTTCACTCCTTGAGTGGTAACACTACTTGTGTTAAAGTAAAGCCACTAACAGGTTAGTTTGAATGTGCTCTGAAAAAGAAAATAAATTATGTATTCCAGGTCATACCTCAGCAAAGCTGAGCGCTAATTGCTGGTCTTAATAAGGAACGTGAGGGGGAAAAATTCAGTTGGTTTGCGCCTCCCGTTAGCGCCTTAAGAGGGCGCTAATGGGGCGCAAAGCAACTAGCGCCCGGGTGCGGCGGCGCCTCCCGCGAAATTCAGCGGGAGGTTAGCGGCAGCACTAACCAGTAGCGCCTTGTGGCGCTGCGTCGCCACCGATGACTTCATCGCCGTGTGCAGCGCCACGCTCGCGCTCCGGCTGCGATCTTCGGTAGCGCCCCTTGACTTACCGCTGGACGCTATGTCCAACGGGGTCAGGGGGGCCTACCTGCGGCCGGGGTGGCGCTAGTTAAAGGAGAGGTGGCGGGCGGCCAGCACCTGCCCCCGTGAAGCCCCCCCCCCCCCGCGAAGTGCCGGCTGCGCTACAAGAGCCCGGCACTTCTCTTGAGTGCCGGGCTCTTTTGCCGGCACTCCCGATCCCCGGGGGCCCAGCTGGGCCCCGGTTGGCGCTGCGCAAGGCCCCTCCCCTTTAAGAAGGGGAGGAAGGCCTGCAATACCGCGGTGCGACGTGCCGCAGCGCCTGGCGCTGCAGCACGTAGCACCACGATATTGACTCGCAGCGCCCCAAGAGGGATGTGGGGCGCCTCCAGTAGCGCCGTGCAACCACTCCATTTCCGGCACAGGGGCGCTAATTTTTATGGGGCACTAAAAGTAGCGCCCCGGCGAAGTTAGCGCCCCAAAGGGGGCGCGACTCAATTTTTCCCCCATGAGCCTTAGTGCTTTTAAGAATGGGATTCCGTAGCAAATAATCAACATTGGCTGTTCAAACCCTGGACGTGTAATGTGGGGATGGGATGGTTGCATTGTATGTGACATGTACACTGGATATTGATGTTCTGCACACTTCAAGGACCTACAAGCCTGCGAAAAACTCTGAACTTACTTTATGGTAAAAGGACATAATATAAATCATTAAATTTAACATGCAGTTCATGCTTTCTGGTCGAATTAGCAATGTCATGAAAAATTTGGGTAAAGTATATTTTCCATTATAAATATAGAAGATTTAGTAGCTCCCCAGCTTCCTAGAGTATTATGATTAGTAATGTGGCAGTCCTAATAGATGCCAAGTGTCGTCTGCTGATTTGCTTCAAGTAAAATGCCTTGACCTTGCCCTTTTTGTTGCAGTGTCATGAAGAATCCCACTAATTGCATTACTGCTGGTGTTACACAGCACAGTGCATTAGAAATGAGTTGTGTCCAACACAGGCAACATTGCTATTGTAATAAGAAAATAAATAAGTTACTTATGGGAATTATTTTCACTGCCATTCCTGTTTGTAGGGGCGATACGTTTCTAACAGTTTTATTTATTGAAACTGAACTTTCTTTTCTAGTAGCAAAATCAGTGAGACTCAGAATTTGTCAGCTTTACATGTTCACTGTCTTTAATTCTGCATATAATGGCTCAAGGCTGCCTCTACTTAGTTTGTGTTGTCTGTTTCATTCTTAATGTGAGCCGAGACTGTGACTGCTGCTGACTATTCAACTGTGGGGGGGGCATCAGGCACTAGCCCAATCTTGTCCTTGCCTGTCCAGACATGCGTGCTTCTGGCAGCATTGCTGGTAGTGATCGAGAAAACTCTGGTTGAACCATTTTTTTCCCCTTTTTTTTCCCTCCCTGCTCCCACTGAGGCTAATTGTAGTGCTCTTACTACTGTTTGGCTGAGATGAGCAGACTCAGCACAGAGTGGAGATCAAACATAGGAACCAGCTGAGTTATTGGTTGAGCCCCTGAAGATAATGCTTCTTACTTACCAACATCTCGGAATCGCTCAGTGATGGGTTGCATGGAGCTGATTTGAATGCCTAAAGTGAGTTGTATGAACTGCACCCCAGGAAGATGTTTCTGTTTTAAGTGCCTCCACAAGGTTGATTATTGGGACACTGGGTTTATTAATTTTATTTCTACTTAAGTGTGTGTGTGAGACAAAAATAATTTGTGGTCTTTTGGTATTTAAATAATGTACTCTCATCATGGTGCCTTTTCTTCAGGCCTTTGGAGGGAGCAAAGGAAAGATACATATGCAGGAATCTTTTCCAAGGACAAACTGTTTAAAATGCATCATAGAGAGTAGGTTTTTGTATTGAAGCTGCTGAAAATGTTCAGAAATGCCATCTGGTTCACTGCCAGTTAGCCTTGATTCATGAGTAAGAATGGATACTTCTATTACTCTGTATAATGTAGTGAAATGCTATCAAGAATGCATGGCATTCAAAATGAATCTTGTCAGAAGCAGTGATGGAGGGAGAAATGCAGAGCTGAGGCTATTGATGTGTAATATCATTGCTGCAGCTGTTCTGCTTTTGTGATTATGGAGTATGAAAGTTCAATTTTAATAGAAATTATGAAGAAACCATAGTCTGCATTAAAGCACACAGTCCAATTTTTTATATATAGCGACTAAACCATAGTAAGGGAACACCTGTTACGTAGCAACAACTGTGAATGAGCGTGAATCATGAAGCCATTGAGATGGAGAGCACTTGAGAACAGAAAATGTGGAGGGACAAATTAATGTAACAATGACGAGCAAGGCAGTTCTGCAAAGATTTTTTTAATCTAGAAAAGTTTTTTGGAGATGTGTTCTCTTGTGCTCTCCTCTCTTGCACGTTCATGTGATCGCTCATATTCTACAACTACTTGGCCTACCCCTCTTGTGTTAATGCACGGTAAGGTGATGTCTATGACTGTAGAGTTCAGTGGTCAGAACTAGCTTTGTTGACTTTTCACTGAAACCATTTCACTCAGTATTTTTACTCTGTTACCAAACACTAGTCTGCTTGTCTTGCTGATTTTGTATTTTCTAACTATAATAATTCCAATCTTGCTACTCAGTCTTAGTCTTAGTTTTTTAATTAAGGCCTGAGCCTGATGTGGCTACAATGAGGTACATTTATTTCCCCTGATTCCACCATCACTATTTTATGTTAGCTTATCTTTTTAATGTCACGCTATCTCTGCATAGCCCTGCTCCAAACCTTCTGTGAATCCCACTAGAAGCTGTACAAGAATAGCAGCGATTGGTGCTTTCCTACTTCTGGGCAGTGCTTAACCTGTGCTGAACACTTGGCATCAGACAGGAGATCAGGAACTCCATGTGCATGGCTCTTACTCATTCACTTCACAGCAAACATTATGAATCCAGCTTTCGATTATGCATTTCCACACTCCTGCTCAGTTCTTCCCAAATACAACACGACTGAGATTGTTAAAGCAACAGTATGGGATAATCATGGGCATGAAACTGCACCCCATTGCTCTATTTGTTGGCATTCCCAATATGCCATGACTTCGTACTGCTTTACATAGAAACATAGAATCTAGGAGCAGGAGTAGGCCATTCGGCCCGTCGAGCCTGCTCCACCATTCAATACGATCATGGCTGATCATCCAAATCCAGTACCCTGTCCCTGCTTTAATCCCCACAGTACACATATCCCACCCTACCCCCGTAACCCCACGTATTTAATTCACCCTAACATATCCCATCCTATCCCCACATATTTAATCCCCCCTAACACTAAGGGTCAATTTATCATAGCCAAATCAACCTAACCCGCACATTTTTGGACTGTGGGAGGAAACCGGAGCACCCGGAGGAAACCCACGCAGACACGGGGAGAATGTGCAAACTCCACACAGACAGTCACCCGAGGTCAGATTCGAACCCAGGTCCCTGGCGCTGTGAGACACCAGTGCTAACCACTATGCCACCGTGTTGCCCAACAACGTTTAAGTACATATTTTTCTGAACTCGTGCATTTAAAAAAAAAAGTTCAGTTTATTATTTTCCTTTAAAATTCCAGGTTGATTAATGATCAATGGGCACTATATTTGGCAGTCTCAGGATAAGGGGTCGGCCTTTTCAGACTGAGATGAGGAATTTCTTCACTCGGAGGGTTGTGAATCTTTGGAATTCTCTGCCCCAAAGGGCTGTAGATGCTGAGTCGTTGAGTATATTCAAGGCTGAGATAGATTTTTGGTCTCTCGGGGAATCAAGGGATATGGAGATCGGGCGGGAAAGTGGAGCTGAGGTCAAAGATCAGCCATGATCTTATTGAATGGCGGAGCAGGCTCGAGGGGCCGTATGGCCTACTCCTCCTAATTCTTATGTTTTTATGGATGAAAATGACTAGAATTTTTTAGCTCCGACACGAGGATACTCCAGTGTGGCAAGCATCTCTGAAATTAGCGAACACTGTAATAAATTCATTAAGTAGCCATAAAGATGATTGCTGGCTTCAAAGTAAGCTGGTTGCTAGCTCTAAATTTCCCTTCTACTTGAGTCTTGTGTGGTAAGGAGTGTTGGAAAGCGGAAGGCTCACAGTGATATTGCTGCTTCTGTCTTTAGGCAAATTTGAAGAGAAAGAAGATCGGGTACCAAAGTTGGAACAGCTCAACAGCCTGGGCTTCATGAGCAGCCTGCACCTGGTGCTGAACAAACGAGACCTGCTGCAGATGGAGCTGCTGCTGCTGGAGACTTTCAACTGGAACCTCTGTATGCCCACGGCAGCACACTTCATCGACTACTACCTCTCAGGCTCCGTCCACGAGAGTGACCTCCACAATGGCTGGCCGCTCACCTCTGTTGCCAAAACCAAAGCCTTCATGGAAAAATACGCCCATTATTTTTTAGAAGTTTCTCTTCAAGGTATGTTCATCAAAGAAGAAACTGTGAATGTAGCAATCTCTAGGATCAGTTGTGTTTATGCTGGAATGTCATTTGATAACCACCTCCATGCATGAATGTGTTTCTTCCTGCCTCTCAACCCCTTCCCCCAAATTTGAAGCACAACCCAGAACAGGAAATGACATTACCCCATTGTGCCATCCTAGTGACACAAGTCTTTTTTTCCTTACCAATTTTTCCCCTGCTCTCCTAAGGCATTGACTTATACTGGGATGTGATTCCACAGGCATTGTGTGACCTCTGGTACCTCATCCAAGTGGTCATTCATCATGTGTGATCCAAACAGTGTGTTCTTCAGGCTTTCCATCTATGGAGGGTGGAGAGGAGGAGGTTGAGTATCAGAGCTGAGCCCATCCTATTCTCATCTAATTTCCCCACTTGTGCACCCTCCAGAGGAATAGCAACTAGTAATAGGGACATTGGGACCAATTGTAGCATTGCAACTGCCACCTTAGTGGAGATCAACTAATTCAGCACAAGATCAGAAATCAATCCTGGGGTGAGTAGGAGCCCTCTAGGCCATATGGTAATTTGTGCTTCAGATTTTAAGATAAATGAGCCTCCAAATAATAGGTTCTGCTGCTTTCTCTCAAGTGAGAGTAATGCAGGAAAAAGACTGCCTGCTTACTCTCGTGCAATATTGAAAGAGTGCTGCATTGTTGTAAGTGCCGTCTTTCACATGAGACATGAAACTTATGCCCAGAGCTGATTGGTCCAAGGAGTAAAATATTCCATGGCACTATTTAAAGAGTAGGGAGTCTAGTAAGTATTCCTTTCTAAACCAGTGTCACCAGAAAAACAAGCTATCTGGTGATTCTTTCATTCATTTGCTATTTTGGGATACAATAATAGACACTATACTTTCAAAAGAATTAATTGGTTGTATGCACCTTGGGATATAGCTAAGATGTGATGAGGTGTTATATAAGTGCAGGTTTGCTCGTTCTTTCTGCCTTTTCTTCTATTGAATGATGAAAATGGGAATTGCTAGCACAGGTAGGGGAAAATACAATGAATGTTTTTTGTTTTGCTGTATGAATTGAAGAGTTTGATGGGGGCGGTAAGGCTGGAGGAGGTTAGAGATGAGGGGGTGAGGCCATGAAGGAATTTAAACACAAGGATAAGAATTTTAAATTGCAGGTGTTGGAGGAATGGGAGCCAATGTAGGTCAGCAGAGAATCATGTGATGGGTGAGAAAGACTTGGTACGGAATAGGTGAGGGGCAGCAGAGTTTTGGATGATCTGAACCTCATGAAGGTTGGAGAATGGGCAATTGGCCAGGAGAGCATTAGAAATAATGTAATGGAATATTTAATTTATGTGAAAAACTGCTTTAATGTCAAAATTTGCATACAGCATATTCTTGTGTTCAGACAATGAACTGCAGTTATAAAATATGGAATCATTGTGATACAAAATTATTTAAGAATGATTGTCCTAATGTGCTGCTGTTCTTGTAGATCACAGCTTTCTGACTTTTCGTCCATCACTGGTAGCAGCCGCCTGCATAACAGCGTCCCGCATTTGTTTACACATCAGTCCGTCCCTGACCACTCACCTTCACCTGCTGACTGGATATACGTGGGAGCACCTGACTCCATGTGTTGAGCTTATGCTGATGTAAGATATAGCCACATTTTTTCTTGTTTGCACAACAATAAAAAGGGAGGGTTGTTTAATACAAGGGCCGTGGATTTCCCTGTGTGCAATTCCTGTGTCCTCTCCGAATTGAAATCAAGCAATGCTGTAAAACCTTTCTTCATCCTTTTCCAATATTACTTAAAGGACGTCTGTAGTGGATTAAAGTCCAAAATTGAATTTACGCTTGTGTTTTTTTTTAAGTGACATTTCTGGGAACGTTGCTGAATCTAATATTGTATATTTACTATAATACTTTTTTGGGGATACTCGTCATTTTCTCCAGGTACTTATATATTTTTGTGACCTGCAGTCCCCGTAGCACAGCACAGAAAGCCCCAAATTTTGTAGAAGATGCGAGAATAAAAAAAGGAGGCCTTCGTTACAGGCATTTCAATGATACCTGCTGTGCAAAACAAAACCATTCTTTGTTCAACTGTCTGTTTTGCTGTAATGTATAGGGATAAGCAGGATAATGGCTGTGATCTTGTTAAACAGTGAGATTCCCCCATGGTATTTTATTCTCCTGTTGGTTAAAAATCATTCTTTAAGAATGTAAAGTTTGGAGCAAGAAAAAAAAGGTTTTGCCCATCAAGCCCATTCCATCCAGAATCCATGTGCAAATATCCTATCATAGACTTCACTTCCACGACCACCTGTTGATCTACTTTAAGGAACATTCGCTTCCTTCCCCTAACTCTCCCCCCCACCCCCCCCAAAAAAAAATTTGAGGAATGCCATTAATAATCACCCTCAATCCAGCTTCTCAGTAGATATTGGTCCAGCCAAGGTGTCAAACTGCTTTCTTGGGAGGCTGCTTGTTCATACAGATTTTAATTAAGTTGGTGATATTTGCTGTTTGCACTGATCCAAGTGGGTTGCTGCTAGTGGGGTTTTTATTTACGCTCGAAGAACATTCAGACATATTGGCCCAGAAATTGATCTCGCTCTGTTCCCGCGGGGGTAAGCCTTCCCCGCGATGTCTCACCTCACTTATGCTTTTTCTGATCCAGCTCGCACGAACTTGATGTTCCAGACATCAGCTGTGCTGGGCTTGCGTATCCCAGCGGCGTAGTGAATTCGTGCGAGCTGTGGGATCACGTGACTCAGTTCGAGCCAATGGCAGCACACCATCTTCCATTCATAAGTCTCACAGCATGGCTGTGAGACTTATGAATCTTACACCCCCCCAAAATAACAGCTAAACCTCAACTAAATTAAAAAAAAAACCCATCACATTAATAAAATAAGTATAGTTAATTAAATTAACCATTTTAAATAAAAAATTAAATTTTTGAAAAAATTTAAAATCTTTTAAAAAGTTATAAAAATAAACTTACCTGTCTTTAAAGTCTATAAAAAAGATATACCTGTAAAAAAAAAATTCAAAAAAATACTTAATTCACTACTTACCTTCTTAAAAGCGGGTCTTACTCCTCCTTTTTACATTTCCAAAATCTTCCCTACTTACCTGCGCGTCCAAAGCATGAAGTGCACAGCGTGCGCGCAGCCTGTAGCGCGCACGCGATGCACCCAGGCCCCGCCCCCTTTTCGGAAGAGCAATTGCCGGTTTTCAGCGCATGCGCAGGGCATGCAGAAAACCGGCAATTGGAGTGGGAATACGCGAGAGTATGCAGTGCGTACTCTCGCGTCCCGGGATCAATTTTCGGCCCATTATAGCATATTGACCTATTTGAAGGAGCTTTCCACACTCTTGTTTATTCTTAAAGTGACGTCAATGTACATAACTATACCAAGAAATTGAGTTATAGCAGAGGCTATGATGTTTGGGTGGGACAGTGACATCCTTTTTACCTCCCGGCTCAGACTGATAAATTGAAAATTTTGCACTCTCCTAGCTGTAAGAGTCTTGTGTGAGATGCGTTTGGGTCACCTGAACTTAGTTCCAAATGGTATTAAACCTACAGCACAAAACTGCCCCGAGTAAAATTAGTAAGGCAAAAGTAAGACTCGAGAGTAAATGGCATTTTTCCATTTCCTGCCCCCTCCTCCCCTCTCTCTCTCTCTCTCTCTCTCTCTCTCTCTCGCTTCCTCCCTCCACTTCCCCCTCTCTCTCCCCCTCGCTCCACTTTTTCTCTCACCCCCTCGCTCCACTTTTTCTCTCACCCTCCCTCTCTCCACTTCCCCCCCCCCCCCCCCGCTTGGCCCCCCCCCCCCCCCCCCGCTTGGCCCCCCCCCCCCCCTCCGCTTGACCCCCCCCTCCCTCCGCTTGGCGCCCCCCCTCTCCCTCCGCTTGGCGCCCCCCCTCTCCCTCCGCTTGACCCCCCTTCTCTCTCCCTCCGCTTGACCCCCCTTCTCTCTCCTCCGCTTGACCCCCCCCCATCCCTCCGCTTGGCCCCCCCCATCCCTCCGCTTGACCCCCCCCCTCTCCCTCCGCTTGACCCCCCCTCTCTCCCTCCGCTTGACCTCCCCCTCTCTCCCTCCGCTTGACCTCCCCCTCTCTCCCTCCGCTTGACCCCCCCCCTCTCCCTCCGCTTGACCCCCCCTCTCTCCCTCCGCTTGACCCCCCCTCTCCCTCCGCTTGGCCCCCCCCCATCCCTCTGCTTGGGCCCCCCCCCCCCATCCCTCCGCTTGGCCCCCCCCCCCATCCCTCTGCTTGACCCCCCCCCTCTCTCCCTCCGCTGGACCCCCCTCTCTCCCTCCGCTTGACCCCCCCCTCTCTCCCTCCGCTTGACCCCCCCCCTCTCCCTCCGCTTGGCCCCCCCATCCCTCCGCTTGACCCCCCCTCTCTCCCTCCGCTTGACCCCCCCCTCTCTCCCTCCGCTTGACCCCCCCCCTCTCTCCCTCCGCTTGACCCCCCCTCTCTCCCTCCGCTTGACCCCCCCTCTCTCCCTCCGCTTGACCCCCCCCCTCTCCCTCCGCTTGACCCCCCCCCTCTCCCTCCGCTTGACCCCCCCCCCTCTCCCTCCGCTTGACCCCCCCTCTCTCCCTCCGCTTGAACCCCCCTCTCTCCCTCCGCTTGACCCCCCCTCTCTCCCTCCGCTTGACCCCCCTCTCTCCCTCCGCTTGACCCCCCCCTCTCTCCCTCCGCTTGACCCCCCCCTCTCTCCCTCCGCTTGACCCCCCCTCTCTCCCTCCGCTTGACCCCCCCCTCTCCCTCCGCTTGACCCCCCCTCTCTCCCTCCGCTTGACCCCCCCTCTCTCCCTCCGCTTGACCCCCCCTCTCTCCCTCCGCTTGACCCCCCCTCTCTCCCTCCGCTTGACCCCCCCCTCTCTCCCTCCGCTTGACCCCCCCCTCTCTCCCTCCGCTTGACCCCCCCCTCTCCCTCCGCTTGACCCCCCCCTCTCTCCCTCCGCTTGACCCCCCCCCTCTCTCCCTCCGCTTGACCCCCCCCCTCTCTCCCTCCGCTTGACCCCCCCCTCTCTCCCTCCGCTTGACCCCCCCCCTCTCTCCCTCCGCTTGACCCCCCCCTCTCTCCCCTCCGCTTGACCCCCCCTCTCTCCCTCCGCTTGACCCCCCCCCTCTCCCTCCGCTTGACCCCCCCCTCTCTCCCTCGCTTGACCCCCCCCTCTCTCCCTCCGCTTGACCCCCCCCCCTCTCCCTCCGCTTGGCCCCCCCCCCCCATCCCTCCCTCTGCTTGACCCCCCCTCTCTCCCTCCGCTTGACCCCCCCCCTCTCTCTCCCTCCGCTTGAACACCCCCCCCTCCGCTTGACCCCCCCCTCCACCCCGCTTGACCCCCCCCTCCCTCCGCTTGGCCCCACCCCCCTCTCCCTCCGCTTGCCCCCCCCCCCCCTCCGCTTGGCCCCTCTCCCTCCGCTTGGCCCCCCCCTCTTTCTCTCTCCCTCTCACCCCTTCCCCTTCACTCACTCTCTCTCTCCCTCCTTCCCCCTCTCTCTCTCTCTCTCTCTCTCTCTCTCTCTCTCTCTCTCTCTCTCTCTCTCTCTCTCTCTCTCTCTCCCTCCCCCCCCCCCCTTCTCTCTCTCCCTCCATCCCCCTCCCAATCCTTCCCCCTCTCTCTTTCCCTTTCCATCTCCTCCCTCAGAATTTGGTGGGTCGAAATTTGTTGATGTCTGAATTGGAGACTGTCTTGTTGAGCCTCATTTCTTTTTTTGTTCCCAAACATTCTTCTACGTGGAGCTTACTCCTAAATAAGGCAGCTGTTGGCATTCACCCAGCTCTTTTTTTATAATGTCGTCTGGTTCAGAATAGGACTGAGAATTGTACAGATAAGTGCAGATGGAAATAATTGAATGCTTCATGGAATCTGGTCTCTGAGGTGTTGCTTCCATAGAAATGGCATGCTGAGGAAGACAGCTGGTCTAGCCTGAGTTCACTCGGTTCTGTGCTGCTTGTGTAACATATTGGAATCCCTCATTAGTGTAATTTTAGGTTTATAAATAATTGGAGGATGAAATGTTACACATGCTTTGAACTCCTATTGAACATCCTGAAATCGGGGCCCTTTAATAGAACTCTGATCAAAGAGAACTGAAAACTGCAGCCCTGGAACCTCTTCCCACTATTTAATTGTAATTTCTTCTTTGATCTTTCATCTTCCATTATTACTCAAATTGCATTTTCTCCTTAAGTGGCTTATAAAATGATTATAGAATCACACGAGCATTGAACTACGCATATACTGGGATAGTGCTGTCTTGTGTTCTCAATATTGTGAGGTGCTTTTTTGCATTTGATGGGTATGTGACCAATAAACATGAGGTAATGGTTAGAATGCTATGGGTTAAATTTTAATATTTTTGATGTTTTGCTCAAACTGAATTTGCTAAATCCCAATTTAACATCTGGTCGAATCAAAATAGCTAAGCTAGCCCATTACTACCTTGCATCAGGGACCCATAAATCCGGTTTGTACAAAGCAAGATGCCGGAATGAGTAATTTCCAACTTTCTACCAACAAACTGAGTAATTTCAAGGAATTGGTTTTGCTCCCACTAACTATCGTAAGGTTTTTTTTTAAAAAAAAGATAAAAAGCAAATTCATCTCTTCCCCACCTCCTTCTGGTTTTTCTCCCCTGTTTTGAAAGTGTTGACTCATGCTGGGATATTGTCTCATGGGTGCCCCATGTCCTTCAGTGTTGTGCTTAAAGGACCATTCTTCATGTGAGCCTAGACATTGGCTGCCAGCAGGCTATTCCCTTGAGGGCATCATAGCCGAGCTTGATTACATCCTCACTTGATGTCTACACATGCATATTTTCTAGAAAAGGTCACTGAAATACTGGAGGCCTAGCTTCTCCCTCCCGATGCCCCCTCCCCCTGCAAAAGACTCTGAAACCAATTGTACAACCCCTGCTACTACCCCAACCGAGATCTAGTTTAAACATATCGGGCCGGAAATTCGGGTCGGAGGCTTCCCGCGGGTGCGAGCATAACGGGTGCACTTACATAGCGCGCCTGCCATTGTGCTGTGGGCCCGCGTGGAATTCGGATCCTGGGCCGCCTCCAGCTGCCGGTGCGCAGTGCTCGCGGATCCCAGCGGCGCAGTTAGTTCGAAGCGTCCCCTGGGATCATGGCCATGGGGAGCCAATTGGAGCAGGGAATCTCCATTCATAGACAGGAAGACCTGTCAAATCTATGAATAGAGATCGGCCCCAAAACCTAACTAAAACTTCAAATAAATTTTAAAAAAAATCACATTTTTAAAATAACTATAAATTACATAAAATAACTATTTTAAACAATAATTTAAATTTTTGAAAACATTAATTAGTTTTTAACGGGGCTAAAAATAAACTTACCTTTCTTTAAAGTTTAAAAAAATAATAAACCTGTGGAAAAAATGTTTTAATTTTACTTAATTCACCACTTACCTTGTTAAAAGCAGGCCTTGCGCCTGCTTTTTCCCCACGCAGCTGCTAGGGACTTACCCGCACGGAGAAACCTGTTTTTAAAAAAAAAAGCCGAAGTTCGCTGCGTGTGCGCTGCCTCTCCCGCGCACGCGGTTGACCCGCGAACCCCTTCCTTCAAGAGACCGGAAGTTCCGGTTTCCCGTGCATGCGCGAAACCGACACTTCTGGTGGCGCTACGGGTGAGTATACAGCGCGTACTCACCCGTGGGGACCCAAATTTCTGGCCCAACAATTACTGTGGACTCTGTCCAAAGAGCTGTTGTGGTTTTTTTCTCTCTCTCTCTGTCCCACATTTTTTGTGTGCATGTTTCTTAGATAAGTCCCTTTTCCATGAAAATTAAAAATTGACTCCCATAATGCCTCTAATTACAATCAAATGCTATTAACAAAGATCCTGTTAGTCAAATAAGAAGCTACTATGAGAGAGTGGAGAAAATAAGTATATCTGTTGATATATACACTTTACTCCAGGTCAATCCAGTCTCGGGATTCCAGAGGACTAAATCACTCCCATTGTACCACATAAAATGTTCTGGACTTATCCAGTTTGCCTTATTTAGTATGGTAAATATACCAAATGACAGCAGCACATGCTGGATGTCTGGTAATGTTGTGTAGGTTGAATTGATTTCGGGATTATTTTAAATGAGCAGTTAGTGCCAAGATTTGCAAAGCAAATATGTTTAGCTGCAAATCCTGACTCTGGTGTAACCCCACCTGGCAATTTGGTTCTGATGAGAATTTCTGAATTCAGTTGGATACTGTGCTTTTTATTTTTTGCCAATTTTCTCCCTCCGCTTCTGAAGGCTTTGAGCCCTGGTGTGTGCAGTTCTGTATTGGCAAATTCTGTTCAAATTCAGCCTGTTTTTGCCTGACTTTTCCCCGTCACTTGCTCCCATTCTCTGCACCAGTGAGGTGAGTGAAGTTAGCCACGGTTCCTGTTGCTGGTTACTGTTCATTGACTTGAGTCAAGGTATCAGTGTTTGCATTTTTCTTGAGGACAAGATTGGTTCTCATAATGCCATCCATGATTGAAAAGCATGCTGTCTGTCAGATGCGCTGTCTGGTCTTGTATGAAGAAGGGTAATTTGGATGAGGTACCATAGTAAGTTAAAGCCTTTGGGTAAGGAGAGAGAATTGGAAGATAAAAGAAAACTGGTGTGTATTATGTAACACTTGGTTCTGGATTATTCCTGCTTGAATCCATTGTGGTTGAAGTAAAGGACTTTTAGTCCAGAGTGCGTTATTTCAGCAACCACAAGTTTAACCCTTTGGCTCAGTCATCTTGTAGAAATTCAGTAATCTTTAGGTGAAACCACTTACTTATACAAGATTACCACAAGTAATTTTTCTGGTGCCCACATAATGATTCAGAGGAATTACCAACAGTAGGAAGAGTCCTGAGACTAAAGATTCAGGGCACTCTGGACTACAGAGTTAATATACTGTGTCTTTGAATTGTGTAAATTGCCTATTTTCATAGCGGAACAGATAGCGTAGAAAACTATATGTAATGTACCGTGCTTCACTCCTTCAATTTTGAAGCCATCATTCCGATATTTGGCCCCTTCAACTAGCTGTTTGTATTAGAGTTCGGTACCCTCATTGCAATAAACTGACAATCTATTATAAAGATCTGATACGAAAGAGTATTGAAAACTACCTTAAATTAGCAAAGCTTTTGAAGCAATCAAACTCCATATTCTAAACTCAAGGGTTTAAATGAAACTTGACATTATTGTGCTTGCCTTGGTGGCACATACAGTAAAAGTTAAAGAGGGCATTATATTGGAAAGTGTCTGATCTGAGGTGTGTTTTGTGTTGTTTAGTGCCCATGATAATGATGTCAAAGAAGCCAACAAAACCAAAGGACAACAGCCAGCTCTACAGCAGCAAACAACAGTGCAACACCAGCACCAGTCCTCACCACAGCTCCTGTTCCAGCAGGCTCAGTACCAACACCTCACCCAGAACTCCTCACAGCTGGTACAGTTCCATTCGCCTTTGCAACCTCAGGCTTCAGTTCAGGCCCATAGGAGCCACATGCAGGGCCGCCGAGCTGCCATTGTCTCAGGAAGTACCGGCAGCAGCTATACTCTACAGTCATACCCAGCTTTGCAGGCCAGCCTGCAGCCCACAGTAAGGGCTCTGCCTGTTCAGGGACCCATTGCTATGCAGGTTGCCATAACCACGGAGCCCAGACACTGCATCACCGTGGCTTATGGTAGTAATTTTTTAAGTGGACATCACACATACGCAACTGGCTGCTTTGACAGATGACAGTAATTGCAATAATGTTTTTTTCACCATCCTCCCAAACTGGTAAATACCATCTACTTTTCGACCTTGGAAGCTGTCTCTCAGAAGAGATGCGATTTGTTACACCGATTGAACTTTTGATTTTGGATATGCAAAAGAGCACATTTACCATGTAGCTTTTCTTGTTACAATTTCTGTGTTGGAAATATGCTAATTATTTTAGACTTTGTGAATGCCCCAGAGTTGGTATTCTGTACGAACATTTTTGAGACTAAATAGTCCAATGGAATGTCAGGAAGCCATATAAAATATTTTGATAGATTTGGAGAAGAAAAAGATACTTTTTGAAGAGAATTTTTAAGCTGCTGCCTTAACTCACATAAAGGGCTGTTATTACTGTGACATTTTTATATTGTTTACATGAAAGCTATTGGGGGGGCACATTTTTTTTTACTTGAAGACAATGCCGTTGGCCCCACTTGTGTTAATTTATCACTGGCTGCCTGCGATGTTCTGGTGTTTTACCCAGGGAGTATTGAGACATTTCCGAGTGCAATATGGTTTGTGTCTTAGCTGTACCTTCACTTTATACTGTTTACGGCACTGTATCCCATTTCAGTTGCATAACTGGCAAAGCAATGTCGCAGCAATTGACTTCTTGCATTAAGACTGCTGCTAATCACAGTAATAATTGTAATCATCCCAGACAATGATTGCCTGTTGCATTTGTGAATTAATACTTTTTCATTTGGGGGTGGGGGGGTGGTATGAGAGATGCACTCACTGGCTCAATATATCACCGCTCTTCAACAACCTACTGAAAATTGGAAGTTTAGAAGCAGAGCTATTTAGGGGATAGATTAGTAACATAGTACTGATATTTAAACTTTTTTTTTGGATTCAACACTGGCTGCTTAGTAAGAGGACAAGAGAAATCTGCTAGTTTGTGTCGAAAATGCATCCAGGGAGCTGGCACGATCAAACAAACTGTCGGCAAGAGTCACGTGCACACATGCAAGGGTAAATTCCTCAATGATTAAAAATAAATACCTCTTGCTGTTCTTGTCGACCAGCATAAATGCAAGACAATTACCTCAGAATAACTTGGGTTCTCCTTATATCTGGCCTGAGTTTCACATCCGTAGTATTGAAGACGACAACTGGCAGTGCGAGAGTACTGCAGGCCTTCACCATTTATATTTTGTACTTTTTATTCTGATGCAGAGGAATCCAAAGAGGCTTTCTTAACTGCTTTTTTAAAAATGCCTATTTTTGAGATCTTTGCTTGGTTACCTTACATGGGCTTTATTTTAAACTAACAAATTAAATTCATGCAACTGTATTTAAACTGTAAAGTTAATGATATGCAAATCAAAGCTTTCAGTTCAGATCCAAAATTCAACAAGTCATAACCTTCATAAAATTCTTATGTTTCAGTAAATATACAGCATCTTTCACTTTCAGTGTAATTAATTTTTTAATTTAATTCCAGTATTGTGAACAGTAGTAAGACAATGGTAGTGTAGACTTGTTTGTTGAATTTTTAAGTGCTCTTATTTAAGCTGAGATTACTGCCTAATTGAAGAAGCAAACTGTTACTTGGTGCCACCCCCCCCCCCCCTACAAATTGCCTCCGGATCCCCAGGTTATGGAGGAGAAATTAGTCTGGACTCTGATTCCTGATCACTATCCAGCAGTCCACTGCAGGAATTGTGTGTATGGACAGAGTCAAGCTTAGCTGTGATCATCTCCATGATTGAATTGCCCACTAACACTAACTGTCCAGGTTCACACATGAAGAATGACCACTTGGGCAAAATATCAGAGGGTTGACATTTCCTGTAAAGGGGAGTGAGGAAAAAATAAGGGAAGTCCTTTCCAAATTTGCATGGAAGGAACTCTAGCTACAATTCTGAATTTATAGCTGAAAGGCTGTGGTTTTCACAAAAACATTACAGGAAGGGAGACTTCTTTAAGTCTTAAACCATTTTAGGTTTTTCATTTTTTTAATGCAGTAGAAATTTTAGGCTCATAGGGTGAGTGACGAGTGCAATGATGTGATAGTGTTAGTTAGAAATCTAAATAATCCATTGTTTCTGTCCTTTCTGTGTCACGTCAAGGCATGTTCTAATGAACTGGTCTGTGTCCATTTCAGCAGCAGTTGCTTCCATGTATGTTCTATAGGCTTTGCTGGGGCTATGTGGAAGTGAATGCAAGCGGACGCACATACAAATAGTTTAATGGCTTGGAGTTTAGTTAAGAACCACTGTCGTTTATATAAATGCTTCAATGTCAATTAGTGCTGGAAGGTCCCACTCCCAGGGAGTCACTCCAACATGGAATATGAACGATACTGTTGCCAATGATGAAACAGCTTGGCATTTACCTTTCTGGGGTTGTCGCACAGATTAGTTAGTTTTAATTATTTTAGCACAGTCATCAAAACAAAAGTGTCCAGAAGTTGATTGACTTGCTGTCTGCATGGAGCTGGTGCAGTGCAGTCCACGTGGTTTGGAGCAGCCAGAGGGCAAGCTCGGATTTCTGTTCAGTTCATTGGCTGACAATACAATTGGAGGCAGCTGGAATTCTTTCAGCACGCTGTCATGTTATGACATCGCTGCACTTGACATCAAATGTGTGCCGAACCAGCAGCTTGTACTCTTTTTAATATAGATAGTTTTAGCGTGTCCAAAAATTCAACTTTTGATAAATTATTTATTTTTTAAAAAGAAGCTTGTTAAATGTAACAGGATGAGTTCCCCTGCAGAACTTTTTAAAATCTCTGATCGATTTCTGACCTCAATCTGCCTGAAGTTCTTGGTCTGTGTGTGGTGGTCTGTTTTTTAAAAATTGATTCACGTAACTAAACAATCTTGTTACAAGACAGGTACATTGAGGAATGACTACCCCAGAGACATTTCGGATAACGCGCAGTGTGTTTAAAAGTGCCTTCTGCATTTAAATCTTGACATTTTTAACACTTCATAAGTATAAATTGTCATGCAGGGTAGCATCTAAGGTATAGTTTTACAAATTTAAGAAATGGATGCCTAATTACTTTAAGGCTTACTACCATTTTCTAATTGGACTTGCATCATATGTTGCGACATGAATTGGTTTTCTTAAGTGCATGGAATGTTATGCGACCAGGGAGTCTGATGAAAGCCATATTGTGTGGCTTGTGTTTTAGGAGGTTGAAAATCTTCTGCATAAGATTTACTAGACTGGCTGACTTAATGAGATGCTGTCTTCTTTCAAATGCAGACTTTGAGATGACCGGGCATACGAATGGGGACATATTATGTATGTGGTGTTGTACACACATCCTATTAAATAGATACTGCAACCAGTAACTTCTTTACTGAATAGAAGTAGGGTAATACACATTGTATTAGACAAGACAGGATAATGTAAAATGCATTCTAGTGAATTTATGAAGGAATTGTGAAGCAAGTTGCAAATGCTACAATACTGTCAAACCATGAGAAACCAAGTGAAATAACTAGTGACCAAAAATATTATTGTAGTTCTGATCTGCTATACAAAGTTAGCTCATTTTATTCCTGACCAGAGATGTTCTGTTTTAAAGGGACCTCTTTAGTGGCACAGTATGCCAAATATCCATGTATTCTCAAGAACTGTAATGCAAGAGTCAAATACCTGCTGAATGATACACTAATATTTGCTAGTAATATTATTTAAATAAATCTTAGACCTGGCTAATTGAAGTTTAAGCAAATGTGACTGATGTGAAATACTGTGTACTTTTTTAAATAAATGCCAGTCTATTCATTCCTGTTTTCATTTCATTTTTTACACTCAAATCCATGACTCTGTAGTCACAAGATGGTATAAGCAAATTCCTGGGAACATCCAGTTTTGATACCTTGATGATGATGATTGGCTCTATTATTTTCTAGCTCTGTTCTGTCTTCTCCAGATCCGTCTTCACAGAATCACAGAATCCCCACAGTGCAGATAGAGGCCATTTCGGCCCATCGAGCCTGCACCGACACATATCCCACCCTATCCCCACGTATTTAATCCCCCCTAACACTAAGGGTCAATTTATCATCGCCAAATCAACCTAACCCGCACATCTTTGGACTGTGGGAGGAAACCGGAGCACCCGGAGGAAACCCACGCAGACACGGGGAGAATGTGCAAACTCCACACAGACAGTCACCCAAGGCCGGATTCGAACCCGGGTCCCTGGCGCTGTGAAGCAACAGTGCTAACCACTATGCCACCGTCTTGATCTATTACATACAGCCATATAGTTGAAATAGACTGAGTATAGAAAAGTGCAAACTAAGCTCGAGTTTGTGTTGTTGGAAGGGAAGGGACAGGTAAGCTGCTACTTCAATACAAACGTTGCTCAAGTGAAAGGAGGCTGAAGTCCAAAGCCAATGAAAACAAGCAACTAAACAATTCTGCTCTAGAATTGTAAGTTATTATAGTCTCAAGCCACAGCCGTAGGAAGTTAGTGGCTCGGGGTCCTGGGAGCGACAAGAAAAGAACTATAACAGCCACCAGCTTCACAGGTGGCAGGTGAGCCTTATTTTTAACTATTATTCAGTACCCAGAATAGAGACAGAGTGGCTTTGATTCTCTGGGTGTCTTGAGAACCTTAAATGAGAAAAATACCTATTTGGTCCTCTGCTGATGTTCATGATCCTGTTAAAATGTGAACACCTTTCTGTGTCTTGTGATGTTCATTGGCTTAGTAGGCATCACTTTGAGTAATACTTGAGTGTAATAAATGTGAGTGCCAGCAACTGTGGAACTATACCCCACTAGCAGTCACTGTTACTGTCTTCAAGAATCTTGCCTCAGTCTGGGTTATAGCAAGACTCCGGCACAAGTTGAATATGGATTGCTGAATAGCAATTTGTATTAAAACCTAGGCATCCAGTAAATAAGAAATCTAAAGTTATGTTAAACTTGTATCAAACCTTGGTTAGGCTGCACTCAGTACTGTGCAAAGTTCTGGTCTCTATTAAAAAGGATATGGAGACACTGGAAAAGGTGCAAAAAAAATAATTCACAAGGATGATCCCAGAACTGAGTAGATATACTTATCAAGAAAGGCTGAACAGGCTGGGGCTCATATCTCGAGAAAAGAGAAGGCTGAGGGGTGACCTGATAGAGGTATTTAAGCTTACAGAGTTTGATAGGGTAGACATAGAGAAAATGTTTCCACTTTGAAGGGATAATTACTAGTCCTAGCCCCTTTAGGGCTACCCCGGATCAGGCGTATTCCTCAGACGTTCACTTTCAACTAAAGTTTGAGGTAGCCGAACCCTAAAGATGCTTAATTGGGTCTAAAGGTCTGGACTATCCCTAAAGGAAAGGAACAACCTGAAAATGTTACCGTCCTCCAGATAGCACTTTTAATAAGTTTAGCTAGACTGTAACGTTCCGGATATTATGAGGGTCCGGAAAACCCCCCCAGAATTCAGCAACTCCTCACCAAAGAGTGTACAGAGATTGAGTTTGCGAGTTTGATACAGAAGTCTTATGTGAGACAATTCTAAAAATATATAGATTTATTAAAGAACCGACATGTAATTTACAGTTGGTGAGTCAATCGCAACATTAACAGTGCCAAAAAGAGAGAGCTTACAATCCTATTATCAGAGAACCTTACTCTCAAATCTTAACTTCGCTACAGTTTTGCAGTTCTTAAAGTTCTATTCAGGATATCCACCAAAATCAAATACCTTTGATCCCCGAGGTACAAAGAGTTGGAGACTTACAGAGCCGCCTCTGAAGCCGAGAATCGCTTTGCCCCTTTAAAGCGAGTCTACTATCCCATTTGAGAGTTCAATATTTATACCCTTTTCCAGTGGTATTTCCTTTAAGGTTTTCTGATGATGTAAGCTAATTATCTCTAGTCATTTTTCTGCTGACCCCTGCAATTCTTAGTCCCCTCAGCTGGTAGCATTACAGAATTATGTCTCTTCTGTAGGTGTTCTAAGTTTACCATAAACGGTGTTACGGCAGGTGTGTTTTTTACTTGATGTCATTTTTACGAAGGCAGATGTTTTTTTTATGTGCTTCTTTATGAAGTGTAAATTAGAGCACCTTATCCAGGGTGAACCATTGTCTCATTCCAAAAGGTTCAGCCTACCGGAGCCTTTAACCTTCTGCTTCAATAAGGTTATTGATTCAGTGTCAACAACTATCTTCTCTCTATAGCCAGAATGCTTTCACAGCTTTTTCATAGTTAGGTATCTAGATTTCCAGACCCAGTTTGTCATGTTTTAATAAGGCCAGAATTCTTTCATAGAATGGTGTATTTTTCTGAATAGGTTATATGGCGTATTCCTTCACAACTTGTGGGGAGACCAAAGCTAGGGACCATAAATATAAGATAGTTACTAATAAATCCAATGGGGAATTCAGGAGAAACTTCTTTACCCAAAGAGTGGTAAGAATGTGGAACTTGCTGCCATAAGGTGTAATTGAGGCAAATAGCAAAGATGCATTTAAATAGCAGCAAGATAAGCACGAGGGAGAAAATAATAGGATATGCTGATTTGGTTCGATGAAGTGAGGCGGGAGGGGGCTAGTGGAGCATAAACACCAGCATAGACCAATTGGAATATAGGAACAGGAGTAGGCCATTTAGCCCCTCGAGCCTGTTCTGCCATTCAGTGAGATCATGGCTGATCTGTGACCTAACTCCATATACCCGCCTTTGGCCCATATCCCTTAATACCATTGGTTAACAAAATTTATCTATCTCCGATTTAAAATGAACAATTGATCTAGCATCAATTGCCATTTGTGGAAGTGTTCCAAACTTCTACCACCCTTTGTGTGTAGAAGTGTTTCCTAATTTCACTCCTGAAAGGTCTGGCTTTAATTTTTAGACTATACCCCCTAATCCTAGACTCCCCAACCAACGGAAATAGTTTCTCTCTATCTACCCTATCTGTTCCCTTTAATATCTTGAAAACTTCAATCAAATCACTCCTTAACCTTCTAAATTCTAGGAAATACAACCCTAATTTGTGTAAAATCTCCTCACAATTCAACCCTTGGAGTCCAGGTATCATTCTGGTAAACATATGCTGCACTCCCTCCAAGGCCAATATATCCTTCCTAAGGTGTGGTGCCCAGAATTGCTCACAGTACTCCAGGTGTGGTCTAACCAGGGCTTTGTATAGCTGCAGCATAATAGCTGTTCTATCCCCTTCTATTTGAGTCCTCTAGATATAAAGGCTAGCATTCCATTAGCCTTTTTGATTCTTTTCTGTACCTGTTCATGACATTTTAATGATTTATGTACCTGGACCCCCCAAGTCTCTTTGACCTCCACTGTTTTTAGCTTTTCACCATTTAGAAAGTACCCTGTTCTATCCTTTTTAGGTCCAAAGTGGGTGACCTCACATTTGCGTACATTGAAATCCATTTGCCACAGTTTTGCCCATTCACTTAATCTATCAATATCCCTTTGTAATTTTAAGCTTTCATCTAGAATGGCACCTATCTTTGTGTCATTGGCAAATTTGGATATGTGGCTTTCTATCCCATCATCTAAGTCATTAATAAATATTGTGAATAGTTGAGGTCCCAACACTCATGCCTCCGGGACACCACTAGTCACATTCTGCCAATTAGAGTACCTGCCCATTATCCCTACTCTGTCTCCTGCTGCTCAGCCAATTTCCTAACCAGGTCAATAATTTGCCTTCAATTCCATGGTTTTCAACCTTAGTCAACAGTCTTGTATGAGGGACTTTATCAAATGCATTCTGGAAGTCCATATAAGTAACATCCATAGACATTCCCCTGTCCACTACTTTAGTCACCTCTGCAAAAAAATTCAATCAGGTTTGTCAGGCATAACCTACCTTTCACAAATCCATGCTGGCTCTCTGATCAGCTGAAAATGTTCACGGTGTTCAGTCACCCTATCCTTAATTATAGACTCCAGTAATTTCCAGACAACAGATGTTACGCTAACCGGTCTATAATTCCCTGGTTTCCCTCTCTCACTATTCTTAATTAGCAGAGTGACATGTGCAATTTTCCAATCTAAAGGAACGTTTCCTGAATCTAGAGAACTTTGGAAGATTATAGTTAGAGCATCTGCAATGTGCTCACCTCTTCTTTAAAACCCTGGTATGGAAACCATCTGGTCCTGGGGATTTGTCATGGTTTAGTGTCATTATTTTCTTCATTACTGTTGTTTTGCTTACGTAATTTTTGTTGAGTCCCTGTCCCTGATTCAATACGAGTTTCCTTGAGATTTCCAGCATTCTATCCTCTTCCTCTACTGTAAATACTGACGCAAAGTAATTATTCAACATGTCCGCCATTTCTTATTGTCATTGACTATCACCGATATCAGTTTTCAAGGGGCCAACATTGCTCCTGACCACCCTTTTTTCCCCTAATATAATTGTAAGCACTCTGTTGATTTTGATATCCCTTGCAAGTTTCTTTTCATACCCCCTTTTTTGTAGATCTTACTATCTGTTTTGCCACCCTTTGCTGTTCTTTGTAGCTTTCCCATTCACCAGGATCTGTGCTATTTTTTTGCATTTTTTTTTGTATGCTTTTTCTTTTGGTTTTATGCTGTTTCTTAGCTCTTTAGTCGTCCATGCCTGCTTTTTTTTGGCAAGTAGAGCTCTTGCCCCTCAGGTATAAACTGGTTCTGTATCACAGTAAATTCTTTTTTGAACACCTCCCACTGATGATCTGTCATTTTACCCCTTAATAGATTTGCCCAGTTTACTGTGGACTGTCTCTGTCTCATCCTTTTGAAGTCTGCCTTACCTAAATCTAAGTTGGGTCGAATACCTGTTTCTCTGCTGTAGACTCAACGTAACTATCCAGAATCTAATTTGAACAAAGTAACAAAGACTGATGGTTACCTTTTTAAATAATTTACCAAAAGCTGAAAACAATCCAGAGGATATTGCTTCTACTCCCTCAATTTTAAGTTTTTATCCTTGCCTGAAGATGGTAGCTTGTTCAGTTCTCTGAGCACTGACATATCCTGCTGTACCTCATCAATGTGTGAGCTGTCAGTGACTGCTAACAATAGTAGATGTGGGGATCATCACAGCCGCGCCCAATCTTGTTCTTGCCAAGTTCACATGCGCTGTCTATCGGGGCTCACTGGATGCAAGCAGGAATCCTGACTGATTATTATTTTTACCCTCCAAAGGTCAAGGATCACAGGCTAATTATAGAACCCATTGCTATCTTGGGTAAGATCAACTAACTGAGCACAGACCAAGAACTGAAACTGAGTTTCCCTGTCTGTTTGATTTGGTGCTCCACTCATGGTACGTTTACCTGCTGAACCACTGAGGCGGGGTCACAGAGGTTATTATTTATGAAACTGATTAATTGGCAAGTGTTTGTCATTCTAATGTGCTGTTATTCAATTAGTGAACTTAGTGCCACTGAGTACTATCTTGGTGTTCCACTTGTTGCTTTTCTTCTGCAGTGTAACTATTTGGCAAGCTGCAAACAATGTTTCCTTCCGACCTCACATTAGCTCTTACTGGACAATAATGCAAGCACAACATATGGTAACATTACAAATATCCTTGTATTGACTCATTGTATAACGTGAATGGGACGGAATGTCTTTAATTGTCTCATTCCTGAACTTCTAAAGTACTCGACACAAAAATGACTTCCTGCAAGTGTCTACTGGTGATTAATTGAATTACTTTTGCCTATTATGTCCAACACGGACTTAACCACCACAGTGAGACAGAGATGCAAGAGCAAAACTGTTAGTTGGGGCTTAGTTGTGAGTAACTAGTAAAGACTGAATTTAAAGTTATCTGCCAAACCTCTGTTTCCTAAAGAGTTGCGCAAAGAAAGTAAAAGGGATATTAATGAAAATGCAACACTGGCCTTCTAGCCCTCTAAGCAGAACTTCCTGCAATGCTACTACTTGTTTCCTAGTTTGTTTATCAGAGATGGAAATTGCCACATGGGATAGATGAGGGGTTGTTATGCACTGCTTTTAATGAGATAGTCATTGTGTTGGCTCAGACTATTGGTCGCCAATCTGAGAAGGTCACCAAAGATGAAGGTGCAGCTTTGGGTGGGTGAGTGTTGTACCATATATCAGCATCCTTCAGTTTTTTGGGATATAGAATTGAGGCTAGGTTCAAGGATTATAGGTTGAAAAGGAAAGAACTATTTACTGTATTACCACATCATAAAGCATATTTTATAAAGTAATTCCCTGGGTCAGAAAAACATCTTAAATCTTTCATATGGAGATATCTACAGGTCCTTACATTAATTAAGGATTGCAATAGCATTTCTGCACCAAAGTAAACATGTTTACAATATTATATTTTCCCAAGAATAACATAAATTAAGATCTGTTCTTTGATTCTGCTGTCTTTCCTAATTATCTAATAATCAGTCCGGTCCAGTTTAATTTTTTCCAGTTACAGATTTTCACAAGAAAAAGTCTTAGTTAAAAATTGTTTCCTATTTCCAGTGTGTATATGATGCTTCTTGTTTCCTTGAACAATTTATCATACTAGGAATTCATCACGTTAGGAATTCATATGAAAGCTATTGTACTGTGCTGGAGATGTTTTACTGCCAGTGTAATTTAGAATTAAGGAGAATATAATAAATGCATTCAGAATTTAGCAGTGTCTACTTTAGGGGGTAGCAATGCATTCAAAATCGCAGCTCTTTAAGAAGTTAATGTCTTCAGGGCTAAGATTAAACTGATCTGTAGGTGTCTGTATTAAATGTTTGGAGGTCATTTAAATTTTATGCCAAGGACTGATGATTGAACAATGATTTTTAGCAAAGCTGAAGAATGTTAAAAGACAGTCTTCCATTTGAGAAGAAACATTTAAAAAGAAAAGCAAAATACTGTGGATGCTGGAAATCTGAAATAAAAACAAAATGGTGGAAACACTCAACAGGTCAGGCAGTATCTGTAGAGAGCAACAGAGTTAACTTTTCAGGTTGATGACCTTTCATCAGAACTGGTTCTGATGCTGCCTGATCAGCTGAGTGTCTCCAGCATGTTCTGTTTTTATTTTATATTTAAAAAGTCTCAGAGTAGGATTACTTGGTAAAGGAGCAAGTGTCAGAGCATCAAGTCTGCGATCGATACCTCCCAGCAATGAAACTGCAGAGTGTAACCTCGTTCAAAGGCAGTATATTTGCTCACATCTTCATTTATTACACTTAAGCAATGGTTAGAATGACCATGTAAGAGTAATATTTCACCAGAACTACAGGGTTTAAGCACATTAGATTGTATTTTGCTGTGGGAATAGGGCAATTCTAAAGCTCCACTGGTTGTGGTGCATGTTGAGGATGTAATGAGAATAAAAACAAGTTCTTTTCTATCTAGTAAAACAAAAGCAAAATAATTACATTTCTGATGAAAGGTCTTCGACCTGAAAAGTTAATTCTCTTTCTCTCTCCACAGATGCTGCCTGACCTGCTGAGTATTTCCAGCATTTTCTGTTTTATTTCTTTCTATCTAGTGTTCTACCTTGCTATAGACAGGATCTGAATCGCAGAATCAATTGGATGATTCAGCTTCTGGCTAACAAAAGTATTGCAAATTTAGAATGAATAAAACGTGAATTTTCCTTTTAGTTCAAACCTAGAGTTACTGCCAGTAAAAGTGAGCTTGTGGAAGCAAACTAGCATTGCGACTGCACACTTCCTACTCTTCCATTACGCCTGAATAATACTGCATCTGAATTTCCTGTATGGGTTTTCAGGGGGCTGCACCTGACTCTGCCTGAAGAGAGTGTGCCAATGCAAATGAGTATCTGAGACCTGGGCACTCAGATTTCCTGCTCTAGCACTGGGTGCAGTTCAGAGGTATACTGCTAAAATAGAAACTGGCATTATAGCTTCCAGAGCTGCTATTTAGATGCTGTCTGTCTTAAAGAGTTAGGCTGCTCTTATCAATAAAGGATTTTTTGGCCTTTCGAATAAACTTCATAATCTGTTGCAGAAAGCTGTAACTCTTTTTCACTCACTGGACACTGTAACAGTGGTTCCCTCCCCCCCCCCCCCCCCCCCCCCCCAACCTTCCCCACTTCATGAGACTGTTTATTTCGAGGCGGAAGAGGTGCAACAACCTCAAGCCCCTTTGACAGCTGCTGACGATATTTGACTGATCCTCTGGAGCCACCATCAACTACTCCACTAGCAAAGCTTAGGAATCCTCCTCCCACCTTTCCAGACAATAGCTCCATCCCACAATCATAACTTCAGTTAAACCGTCACTTTCCTCCCATCCCCAAACCTTCAGTGTCAAAGCCCACATTTATTTACCCTGTTCATCAATGTTAAAAAACCCCAATAGAACAGTGATCATGTTCCAAGAGTGATTTTTATTTAAAAAACTGCATATGATATTGTCTACTCTATCAGCATAATACTGCCCTCTTACTCACTTTTTCCATAATTATGTTTTGGGTCTATGGCTACCCATCCTAGTGCTCCTTCTAAGTGAACTCCCATTGACCGGAACTGTTAGAGGAGGGGGCTAAGCTGTGCCTCTAGAACATGGTGCTGGGAAGAAGGTGGCCCTCATAGTTCCTCAAGCACGAAACCTGGTCGTTCCCACTAGGCTGTGAACTCTTCCAAAAAAAGATGTGGTCCCAGCCTGCCCTCTGGCTCATGGACAGCGATGGGTGGTAGGCAGATGGACAGTGTTAAAAATGCTGCTATCCTGAGAGACAGCATCATCTTCCATGGTCACATCTGTTCCAACCAGATTAGCGGCCTCCATGTCATTTGAACTGCAGGCGCACGCACCTGATGGCTTCAATGATGTCACAGGAGCCTGTCCCAATCTCGCGCCTCATTTCTGCAAGCTCATCTGTAACCATGCCCAGCGACGCAGCAATAGTGCAGTCCAAGGCCCAGATAGCAGTTGTTCGAGCTCCCATTGCGGTCTCGCTGCAGCGTAGGCTGCACTACAGATGGCCCTGGAATTGTCACACTATCCAAGTATGTCTGCGGGTTCTGCAATCGGTTCTCAATGTTAGCAGAAGTGAAGAAAAAAACCAAAGTAAATGAAATTATGTAGCAGCCTGGTATATGCATAGTTTTAAAATAAATCCTCATTTATTTCTCCTCCTTGTTTCACCACCACTATGTGGTAAGTGCTCTGTTACAGCAATATTTTCCACTCTAAAACTGCCCTGCAATATAAATGATCCAGTATTATCGACAGACTGGAGAGACCCTGAATGCTCAAAGTCACAGCATAAAGAGGAAATTAGAAAATATGAATGAAGGGGTTTGTCAGACTGCCTTCCACATTGCTTGATGTGTTGGCACATCCAGGCCTTCAATATCACCCAATTTTTTTTCTTCCTTTAAAGATTTATTAAAATGTAACATTTTTCATATATTCTCCAAATACAAAATAAACATACGGTTTTGAAGCTCATTGCAAAACTGGTAAAATCTGTTGAGGTATGTGAAATATTTCTTGCTGACTTTCCCTAAATCTAAAATAGCGCTACATCGACATATTAATGTAATGCAAAATCAGCAATCTTTACTCTTCTGTTAAGGTATTGAAGGCCTGGATGTGCAAACACATCGAGCAATGTGAAGGCAGTCTGGCAAACCCCTTCATTCATATTTTCTAATTTCCTCTGCTAAGGTATAATGGCGATTGTCAATATGTTAAAGAATAATTTGGAACAAATGAATAATTTATCAAGTGACCGTACTAATTGCTTCCTAACTCCAGCATAACCAGCCACTAGTGGGCACTCTCCATGATGCAGATCCACATTAAGCCCAATCCTTGCGCCTCTTTGTGCAATAGATTCATTACTGGAAAAATACTGTGCTCATTATTTAAATACCACAGCCAGTTATATAAAGAGTTGTGGAAAGGTGTAGGGTGATACGGTATTTATCATACTTATGAGACAGGCTTGCATTATTTAGTGACCCATTCCTATAGAATCATGGAAGTCACTCTGCAGTCTGAGGAATGTACTGGTCATTACTGTTACAATCAAGTTATTTACACAGCTTAGTTATAATTTAGGCATTAATGAAGTCAGTCTACTGAGGCAGACGGTAAGGATTTGCTAATACTGTCATGCATAGTTTCAACAATGGGGTAATGGAATTAGGTGAAGTTGTTGTTTGTTAAAGAAACCTGAAGGGGGAGCTATTTTACACTTCTGTACGATGCTTACAAACCTTACCAGCACTATTAACGTTGCAACTTTAAATGTTAGGTGCTTAATATATCAAATAATTTTATGAAAAATTGCTTATTGTTTGGAGATGAAGAAGAGCCAATCATCATTATTTTTCCATGATATCACATGCAAGTGATCTGTGGTTTACAGCCTTTGTTACTTGTGTAAATGAAGAAATGTTTGCCAAACACTTTAATAAAAATAGTATTCCTTCAATGCCTTTGGAAAAGACTGTTCTATAAATTGCTCTCGGTCAGTAAATAATGTTTTATTATTTCATGGCCATCTTTTAAAATTGTGACAAATGGGGAGTCGACAACTCATTCAAAGCAGATCAAGGGTTCAAGATGGAATTCCTGAGTCCAGCCTAGCATGCTAATTGTGGGGTCTCGTTATTTTTCAGATGTCTTTCTGCATGGAAGGAATATTAAAGAAATGAAAGTTATTTTGTTTATTACACAGGCCAAAGTTTCTTCTGATTTTCAGTGACCCAAGTGTACAGATAGGTTGGTAACAATTTGACATCAGTTAAACTCAATTGCTATTTTTCTTCTATTGAAGTACAGATCTTAGAGTACATTTCTGTATTTGTGAATAATCCACTTGTGATTATTAATAATGAGTGGAACTTCAATGGTACCTTGATATTGGTATCAAAGCCGCCTGGGCACAGTCCAGTAAAACAGAGAAATAATGGGAATTCTTTTGAAATTAGTACAATTATTTTGTGTCAGTCTTGGCTCAGTGGTAGCATTCTTGCCTCTGTCAGAAGGTTGTGGGTTCACATCCCACTCCAGATACTTGAGCACATAACCTAGGCTGACACTACAGTGCAGTACCAAGGGAGTGCTGCCCTGTCGGAGGCACTGTCTTTTGGATGAGACTTTAAACGAGGCCCTGTCTGCCCTCTCAGGTGGATGTAAAAGATCCTATGGCACTACTAGTTCTTTCTTTCTTACCTGACCAGCCTGAGTGAAATACAAGTGAAAGCCAATCCCAATTCTGTCCTCACCACACACATACACAGACTTTTAAGCAGGGGCCATTAGATAAAATCAAGAGCAAAACCTCTGCCTAATTATTTTTTTTTGCCCATTGAGATTATCTAGCAGTCCAGACCAGAAATCGAACCTGGGACCTTCCTAGTATATGTGGCCCAGCACCACCCCACATAGTGCACTTACCCACTGAACCATTGTGGGGCTGGGGCATCACTGGGTTTTATTCTGTGATGTCACTAGAATAGCTTCTGGTACTTTTAAGCATACCATCTAATTTGATGCTTCTTTCCATGTGATGATGTTACACTATTTTTTACAGATGATTTGCCTCTTCTAAAAATGAAAAACATGTTCTCGTCTTCCTGTAACCCAAGGCTGAATATATCAACCACTGAATCCTTTGCCACCTAGAAATGCCAGTTCCATTTCCGTTCTTTTTAGTGCGAATTTGCAGCCATTTTAAAGCTTTGAAATAAATTTAAATTAAAATGAGTGATTTTGTTTGTCAAAAGAATATTGACCCCTTTGTAGCCAGTCCTGCAACAAGAACGCACTTAACTTAAAGGAAACCAATATTAAAGGGTTAAGCGGCTGTACTGTACAGGCAGTTTTGTAAATTGACCAATCATAAGAAATTGACCAAGCTTCATATCCCAGCATGCCTCGAGGAACCAACGGGACTTTTAAATGATCTTTTAAAACAAGCTGTGAGCTGAATGAAATGCAGGAGGAAATTATTCATACAGAGACACAGACATGATTGATGGACTTTATGAATAGGCTAACCAACGAAGTAACTGGAGTAATCAGACCACACAATGACATGTGTTTGTTTAAATTTAACTCCTGTGGTCAGGCTGTTAACAAGACTTACAAATTAACATGACAGGTAACAATCATGTTTCCACCGAGTCTGGATCGGTTCCCTCATCCTTTGGAGATGTTAATATCAAAATTGTTGCTGGTGTAAAACCCATTCGCCAACCTTTCAAAAAGCTGATAAGCCCGGAACTTTTCCCCATCAAAACACCTTTGTGTGATAATGGACTATTCATTGACCCAGGATGGAGAAGTGATCAAATCAAGTACTCTATAGATTTGCAGAAACAGACAAGATTAAGATGGTACAATCCAAGGGGGGGGGGGAGCAGTTGCGTCAATCAATTGTCACGGGTATGATCTTTGTATTATAAAAAGGGTGCATTTAGGGACAAACATCGGCACTTGCAAGGGAACTGCGGATGATTTGATCACCTGTACAGATGGAAACATACTCCTCCGAGTGATCGCTGGGGTGAGTGGTGTTTGAAATCAGAGAGAGTTAAAGGGAACAGTGTATGTGAGTACTGTTTGGAGGTAAAGGGAACAGTGCATTGACCTTTGTATGTTATCCGTAGTACAATAAACAGTTAAAAGAATACTGAGTTGTGAGCCTTGACCATTTTAGCCCACCCTGACGGGTTCAAGTCGGATTCTGGAATTAGAGTATAAGAGGGAAGGTGCGGGTTCACCTACCTACACTTAATATGATGCTATGTACCTTCATAAGATTGATAGCATCCTTGGTCATACATCACTCAATGCTACAGTTCATCTTCAAACTGCATCAGAAATTCCCCACATCAAACAGACCAGCAGAACACATGGCAATGATAAGAAAACCAACTTAAAAAGGAAAGCCATTGTCACAGTCACTCAGGGTTTAAATGAGGATCTTAAATTGGTTTTATCTGTGGATTATGGTATCGTCTGAACTTTTCAACTGGATTACTGTCTCGCAATTCCCTGAAAGGTAGCCATTATTCTCTAAGTAATTGTTTTTTCATCAGTGTACTGAATACCTCCAATAAAACTGCAGAATCAAATCTTTGCTTACTGCTCAAAGATCAGTTGGCATCTGCATAAGCAGCATGTCTGGCCCATTCCTTCATTAGAGTACCACTACCAATTTAAATATAGGCAGGTTTTCTCGACAGTTCCGCCTCACTGATTCCAGCTTTTGGAAGATATATTTCTCCCATCTTTTGGGCTAGAGCAATCTGCTGAAAGAAAATCACCAGTGCCCAGTTGAGAATCATTTCATTTGTTTAGTGCCACTGATACGCCTCAGGTGAAAGGGAGCATAGAAAATGCTGGAAACACTCAGCAAGTCAGGCAGCATCTGTGGAGAGAGCAACAGAGTTAACGTTTCAGGTCGGTGAACCTTCTTCAGAAAGGGAGCACAGTTCAGTCACTAAATAGTATGAGACAGGTTCATCCAATCAATGGTTATAATAGAAACAGTTGTCAGGGAGAGTGAGAAGAGACAGTTTTGAATGGAGGAGTGTTCCAACATCATTGGTTTGCCTACTCAGTGCCTCAATACCTTTGTCCGTCAGTCCTTTCCCTGGGAAAGTACTTTGCAAGTCTGAATGCTGGTAGGAAAGCTTTCTTTAATTGACATCCTGTTTGCCTTTAAATTTTCTGTAGTGTTTGGGGAGGAAATTGTTAGTAATGTGAACACACCCTGAGTTTCCAGTGGGGCTGCTAAATCCATTCCCTTCTTTGCTAAATCCCAGTTGCTAATGCTTCAGATTTCACAAACAGCACTGGCAGGCCTGATTGCTTCACCCCACCTCATCAGGGTGAGAATGTAACTGAGCCACTGACTACAACAGATCCTATTTTCCCTCCTTTCTCTTGCCTAGTGCAAGTAAAAGTTCCAGACTACAGTAATCTTTGATATTATACTAGTTTTAGTCATTTTTAATTAGTGTCCTAACATGTTTTATTTGTTCTCAGGATGTAGGTAACAAACAAATTGCCCTGAGATGGCATTGGTGGTCCTTCTTCTTGTGTAGTGAATGCTTTTATAACTGAGTGGGTTGCTAGGCCACTTTAGAGGGCATTAAGAGTCAATCACCTAATGTGGGACTGGAGTCATGTGTAGGCCAGACCAGGTGGCAGGTTCCCTTCCCTGAAGGACATTAGTGAACCAGCTGGTCTATTTTTTCCCTCTGGTGCCAGCTCACAAATTACCAGATTTACTGAATTGAATTTCATAATTTGCCATGGTGGGGTTTGAACACGACCTCTGGATTGCTAATCCAGTACCATCAATATTGTCATGTTAGTAATGTGAACACCTTTAGTTTCCAGTGGGACTGCAAAATCCATTCCATCCTTTGGTAAGTCACAGCAGCTATGAATGAGTGAATATGGTGTAATATTGAGGCCTGTTTTTTAATCTCTCCCGAGAACCACCTAGGATATGATCTAGCATATCAGTTCAGGTGATTCTGTCTGCTTCGTATCATTAATGTCCATCTAAGGGAGCTTCTGAAGATTGATCACAGTTATCATCAATACTTACTTGTGTCCACTGAAATATAGAAAGACTTGCATTTATATAATTCCTTTCACAACCTCAGGATGTCTCAAAGCTACTTACAGCCAAAATAAGTACTTTCTGAAGTGAAGTCACTGTTGAAATGTAGAGAGATGCATCAGCCAATTTGCACACAGCAAGGTCCCACAAACAGTAATGAGAGAATGACCAGATCAAAAGTTTTTTTAGTGATGGTGGCTAAGGGATAAATATTGGCCAGATCACCAGGAAAACTCCCTTGCTCTTCGAAATAGTGCCATGGGATTCTATACGCCCACCGAAGAGGGCAGACTGGGCCGCGGTTGTCTCATCTGAAAGACGACTCCTCTGACAGTGCAGCAATCTCTCAGTGCTGCACTGAAGAGTCAGCCTAGAGGATGTGCTCATGTCTCTGGAGTGGGGCTTGAGCTCCAAGACCTTCTGACTTGGAGGCAAGAGTGCTACCACTGAGCTAAGGCTGACACTGTAATGTGTTTGGATAACTTCATTCAGATATCTCAAATCTCTTTTCAAAGTTACTTTATTTGTTTGCTGGGAGCTTGTTTTTCTTGGCCAGTTTTCTTTCCTGCCCTCCTCTTCACCTGAAGGTATTGGTTGTGTATAGAACATAGAGTGATACAGCATAGAAGGAGGCCATTCGGCCCATCATGCCTGTGCTGGCTCTTTGGTAGAGCTATCCAATTAGTCCCACTCCCCTGCTCTTTCCCCATAGCCCTGTAATTTTTTTCTCTTCAAGTGCTTATCCAATTCCCTTTTGAATGTTATTATTGAATTTGCTTCCACCACCCTTTCAGGAAGTGCATTCCAGATCATAACAACTTGCTGCGTAAAAAAATAAGTTTCCTCATGTCACCTCTGGTTCTTTTGCCAATCATCTTAAATCTGTGTCCTCTGGTTACTGACCCTTCTGCCACTAGAAACAGTTTCTCCTTATTTACTCTATCAAAACCCTTCATGATTTTGAACACCTCTATCAAATCTCCACTTAGCCTTATCTGCTCTAAGGAGAACAACCCCAGCTTCTCCAGTCTCTCCACATAACTGAAGTTCCTCATCCCTGGTACCATTCCAGTAAATCTCTTCTGCACCCTCTCCAAAGCCTTGACATCCTTCCTAAAATGTGGTGCCCAGAATTGGACACAATACTCCAGCTGAGGCCTAACCAGTGTTTTATAAAGTTTTAGCATAACTTCCTTGCATTTGTATTCTATTCCTCTATTAATAAAACCAAGGATCACATATGCTTTTTTAACAGCCTTCTCAACTTGCCCTGCCAGCTTCAAAGATTTGTGTACATAAACCCCAAGCCGCTCTGTTCCTGCACTCCATTTAAAATTGACAACATAAAAAATAAAAGAAAAAGCATACAAGAATGCAAAAAATAGCACAGATCCTGGCAAATGGGAAATATATAAAGAACAGCAAACGGTGACAAAACAAATAGTAAGAGATACAAAAAGGGAGTATGAAAACAAACTTGCAAGGGATATCAAAATCAACACAAACACTTTTTACAATTATATTAGGAAAAAGACGGTGATCAGGTGCAATGTTGGCCCCTTGGAAACTAAGAACGGTACTTTGTCAATGATAAGGAAATGATGGACATGTTGAATAATTACTTTGCGTCTGTATTTACAGTAGAGGAACAGGATAGAATGCTGGAAATCCCAAGGAAACTCATTGATTCAGGGACAGGGACTCAACAAAAATTACGTAAGCAAAATAACAGTAATGAAGAAAACAATGGCACTAAACCATGACAAATCCCCAGGACCAGATGGTTTCCATATCAGGGTTTTAAAGGAAGTAGGTGAGCACATTGCAGATGCCCTAACTATAACCTTCCAAAGTTCTCTTGATTCAGGAAACATTCCTTTAGATTGGAAAATTGTGCATGCCATTCTGCTAATTTAAGAAAGGTGAGAGAGAGGAAACTAGGGAATTATAGATCAGTTAGCCTAATGTCTATTCTCGGGAAATTACTAGAGTCTATAGTTAAGGATAGGGTGACTGAACACCTTGAAAATTTTCAGCTGATCAGAGAGAGCCAGCATGGATTTGTAAAAGGTAGGTCATGCCTGACAAACCTGATTGAATTTTTTGAAGAGGTGACTAAAGTAGTGGACAGGGGAATGTCTATGGATGTTATTTATATGGATTTCCAGAAGGCATTTGATAAAGTCCCTTAAAAGAGACTGTTAACTAAGGTTGAAGCCCATGGAATTGAAGACAAATTATTGACCTGGTTAGGAAATTGGCGGAGTGGCAAGAGACAGAGAGTAGGGATAATGGGCAGGTACTGTAATTGGCAGGATGTGACTAGTGGTGTCCTGCAGGGATCTGTGTTGGGGCCTCAACTATTCACTGTATTTATTAACGACTTAGATGATAGGATAGAAAGCCACATATCCAAATTTGCCAATGTCACAAAGATAGGCGGCATTGTAGACAGTGTAGATGAAAGCATAAACTTACAAAGAGATATTGATAGATTAAGTGAATGGGCAAAACTGTGGCAAATGGATTTCAATGTAGGCAAATGTGAGGTCTAAAAAGGATAGAACAGGATACTTGCTAAAAACAGTGGAGGTCCAAAGAGGCTTGGGGGTCCAGGTCCATAGATCATTAAAATGTCATGGACAGGTACAGAAAATAATCAAAAAAGCAAATGGAATGCTGGCCTTTATATCTAGAGGACTAGAATACAAGGGGGTAGAAGTTATGCTGCAGCTATACAAAACCTTGGTTACACCACACCTGGAGTACAATGAGTTGTTCTGGGTGTTGCACCTTAGGAAGGATATAATGACCTTAGAGGGAGTGCAGCGTAGGTTTACCAGAATGATACCTGGAGTCCAGGGTATCCTTGAGTGTGTTGTCGCCTTCCAAATCCGTGCCCATCTTTCCCGCAATTCCATGTTTGAATCCCTCCAATCAGGTTTCCGCCCTTGCCACAGTACCGAAATGTCTCTCATCAAAGTCACAAATGACATCCCTTGTGACTGTGACAAAGGTAAACTATCCCTCCTCGTCCTTCTTGACTTGTCTGCAGCCTTTGACATGGTTGACCACTCCATCCTTCTCCAACGCATCTCCACCGTCGCCCAGCTGGGTGGGACTGCACTCGCCTGGTTCCATTCTTATCTATCAAATCGTAGCCAGAGAATCAACTGCAACGGCTTCTCTTCCCACTCCCGCATCGTTACCTCTGATGTCCCCCAAGGATCTATCCTTGGCCCCCTCCTATTTCTCATATACATGTTGCCCCTTGGCGACATCATCTGAAAACTCAACAGCAGTTTCCACTTTTACGCTGACGACACCCAGCTCTATCTCACTACCTCTTCTTTCGACCCCTCCACGGTGTCTAAATTGTCAGACTGCTTGTCTGACATCCAGTTCTGGATGAGCAAAAATTTTCTCCAATTAAATATTGGGAAGACCGAAGCCATTGTTTTCGGTCCCCACCACAAACTCCGTTCCCTAGCCATTGACTCCATCCCTCTCCCTAACATCTGTCTGAGGCTGAACCACACTGTTCGCAACCTTGGTGTCATATTTGACCCTGAAATGAGCTTCCGACCACATATCCGCAGCATAACAAAGACCGCCTACTTCCACCTCCGTAACATCGCCCGTCTCCGCCCTTGCCCCACCTCATCTGCTGCTGAAACCCTCATCCATACCTTTGTTACCTCTAGACTTGACTATTCCAACGCACTCCTGGCTGGCCTCCCGCATTCCACCCTACGTAAACTTGAGGTCGTCCCAAACTCAGCTGCCCGTGTCCGAACTCGCACCAAGTCCCGTTCGCCCATCTGCCCTGTGCTCGCTGACCTACATTGGCTCCCGGTTAAGCAGCTCCTCGATTTCAAAATCCTCATCCTTATTTTCAAATCCCTCCATGGCCTCGCCCTTCCCTATCTCTGTGATCTCCTTCAGCCCCACAACCCCCCGAGATATCTGCGCTCCGCTAATTCTGCCCTCTTGAGCATCCCTGATTATAATCGCTCAATCATAAGTGGCCGTGCCTTCTGTTACCTAGGCCCTAAGCTTTGGAATTCCCTGCCTAAACCTCCCCACCTCGCTACCTCTCTTTCCTCCTTTAAGACGCTCCTTAATACCTACCTCTTTGACCAAGCTTTTGGTCACCTGCCCTAATTTATCCTTATGTGGATCGGTGTCAAATTTTTTGTCTTAAAATACTCCTGTGCAGCGCCTTGGGACATTTTACTACTTTAAAGGCGCAATATAAATACAAGTTGTTGTAAACACAGAGGGTGTTGGATTTGGAACTCTCTTCCGCAAACAGCAATTGATACTAGATCAATTGTTAATTTCAAATCTGAGATTGATAGATTTTTGTTAACCAAAGGTATTGAGTGATATGGGCCAAAGGCAGGTATATGGAGTTAGGTCGCAGATCGGCCATGATCTCATTGAATGGCGGAACAGGCGCGAGGGGCTAAATGGCCTACTCCTGCTCCTATGTTTCTATGTTCTATGTACCATTTAGTTCATATTGCCTCTCCTCATTCTTCCTACCAAAACGTATCACTTTACACTTCTCTGCATTAAATTTCATCTGCTATGTGTTTGCCCATTTCATCAGTCTATCTGTGTCCTCCTGAAGTCTATTACTATCCTTCTCATTGCTTGCTACATTTCCAAATTTAGTATCATCTGCAAACTTTGAAATGGTGGCCTGTATATCCAAGTCCAGGTCATTAATATACATCAAAAAGAGCAGTGGTCCTAATATAGACCCATGGGGAACACCACTGTATATTTCCCTCCAGTCTAAAAAGAACCGTTCACCACAGTTCTCTGCTTTATGTCCCTTAGCCAATTTTGTATCCATGCTGCCACTGTCCCTTTAATCTGATGGGCTTTAATTTTGCTAACAAGTCTATTATGTGGTACTTTGTCAAATACCTTTTGAAAGTCCAGATACACAACATCAACCCGCTCCGTTACTTCATCAAAGAACTCAATCAAGTTAGTCAAACACAATTTGCCTTTAACAAATCCGTGCTGACTTTCATTTATTAGCCCATACTTTTCCAAATGACAATTAATTTTGTCCTGGATTATTGTGTCTCAAAGTTACCCCACCACTGATGATAGACTGACTGGTTTATTTGCCAGGTTTATCCCTTTCCCCTTTTTTTAAACAGGGGTGTAACATTTTCAGTCCTCCAGTTCTCTGGCACCACCCTCATATCCAAGGACGATTGGAAGATTGTGGCCAGAGCCTCCACAATTTCCACCGTTGCTTCCCTCAGTAACCTAGGATGCATCCCATCGGGACCAGGTGACTTTTCTACTTTGAGGACTGTCAGCCTATTAAGTACCTCCTCTTTATGTATTTTTATCCTCTCCAATAATGATACTGCCTCCTCCTTTACTGTTACATTAGCAGCGTCCTCTTCTCTAGTGAAGACAGAGGCATAGTACCTATTTAGTACCTCAGCCATGCCCTCTGCCTCCACAAAAATATCTCCTTTTTGGTCCCTAATCGGCCCCATCCTTCTTTTGACTACCCTTTTACTATTTATGTGTTTATAAAAGACTTTTGGGTTCCCTTTTATGTTAGTCGTTAATCTATTTTCATACTCTCTCTTTGCCCCTCTTATTCCCATTTTTAGTTCTCCTCTGTACTTTCTATATTCAACTTGGTTCTCTTACTGTATTATGAACCTTACAATTGTCATAAGCGTCCTTGATCTGATCGCCATTACAGAGACGTGGTTGCAAGGTGACCAGGGCTGGGAACTGAATATTTCAGGGTATTTGACAATTCGGAAGGATAGACAGAAAGGAAAGGGAGGTGGGGTGGCTTTGTTGGTAAAGGATGGGATCAGTGCAGTAGGGTTTCCCTACCCCAGAGCACCATTAAACTTCCTGCAAGGACATTGGTCGCAGCTCTGTTGAGGTGCAACCCGTCCACCATGAACAGGTCCCTCCTGCACCATTTCTCTGACCATGCGTTAACCTGTTTTATTGTACTTTTCCTATACTCACTAACGCATGGCACTGGGAGTAATCCAGAGAGTACGACCTTTTGAGGTCCTGCTCTTTAATTTCCTCCCAAGCTCCTGAAACTCTGACTGCAGGACCTCAACCCTTTTCCTTCCTATGTCATTGGTTCCCACATGGACCATGACATCTGGCTTCCCATTCCCCCCCCTCCCCCCCCACAACATGTCCTTTACCCTTTCAGTGATGTCCTTTACCCTGACACCAGGGAGGCAACTCACCATGCAGGACTCAGTCGGTGGTTGCAGAAGCGCCTGTCTATCCCCTTGCTGATATATAATTCTGTGGGTACCATCTGGTATTTCACTATCATGGTTGTTCTTCATGGGTGAGTATTGGCAGGCTCTTTTTCTTCAGGGAGCACCTCAAGCCCATTCCTGTCCTCACCCCACCCAACATGCACAGGCCATGGATAACAATCCGGAGTGAGAACCTCGGCCGATTTACCTGGGGGTACCGAGGCCAATTTTAACAATCTAAATGCTATGGTTGTGACCTACTAATTCTGAACAGATCAGGGACTGAACCTGGAAACCCCCTTCTCTGTATGGGTCCACTACTTAACCAGCTGAGCCATTATAGCGATCCCTTAAAATTATTTCCAATTGACATTTAACAATAAATATTAGTTGTAACAATTTTCTTTCTCTTTGTCATTTTTCTCCATTTACCACCTCATCTCATGAAGGCCATAATTGATACTAGGCTAAACTTCCACAAGTACCAACATCCCCTGCCCAAGCAACCAATCTTTTTTTTACAAAAAACCTTAATTTCCACCACCCCCCCCACCCCCCCTTAAAAGGCGGTAACCATACTGGGGTACATCTCCAAGGGTACCTTACTCAACTGCCATTATTTATGCGCAAGCCTAACTCAACTGGATTTCAACAAACTATTTGACTGTTGGGTCATTTGGTGAACCCAATCCTGTCCTCAACCACTTTCCAGGGATTGGCTAATCCAACATGGTCTGGGGATTGAACTGGGGATGCTTCTTGCCTGTATGGCTCAGTTCCACACTAGCTGGAGCAATTACCGAACAGAGGAAAGAACTGTTGTAAGTGCAATCTATTATATGGAAATATAAGCAGATTGTGTGGCATTTAATTAAATTATATTGTACAGTTAAGAAAAAAACTGACAACGGCACATAAATGGTTATCCTTTTATTACAAAACAGTTTAAATGTATAATGGAGATACATTTTTCATTTCCAAAGGGGTAACCGGTGTTTTGCTATCTTAGGCGAGTTTCTTGCTAATTCTCTTGAAAGCCACACCACCGCATGTAGAAGTCTGTCAGAAGGAATGAAAAGAATTAGCATACGTTCAATTTCAGCTGTCATTTGGAGTTCACTTTCTAACTGAAAAGTCACTTACCTCAACGAGATTTCCTCCTGAGATCTCTGAAGTGTGGTGATAGTTTGGAAAGTCGCAAACTAGTTTACTTCCTTCCATTTTGACCGTTGCCTGATTTTAATAAAAAATCAAAATAGATTCAGTACTGAGTTGAGTATTTGTGATTTTGTCATTCAACCTCATAACAAAAATGGCACTGCCCTTGTTTATTTGGAACCACCAGACCATGGGGTAAAAATTCACTTGGTTGCGCCGCCCGTTAGCGCCTTAAGAGGGCGCTAATGGGGCGCAAAGCCGCTAACGCCCGGGCGCAGTGATGTTTGCGCCGCTCGAGAACTTAACTTGAGATTGTGCGGCGGCGCTAAAACTTACCGCTGCGACCACCTGCGCGCGCAGATTGTGACGTCATTCCATGGTGCAACGCCCTTGGGGCGCCCCGTAGCGGAAATTGAGTGGCGCCCCCTGCCTTACCGCCTGGCGCTTCCAACGACCAGAAGACTGGAACGCTATCAATCGCTGTGGGGCTGGGGGGGGCGCTATTTAAAGGGGGCCTCTTCCTGTCTTTTATTGTTGGTGGCATTTTTGAACTACGCATTCTGAGAGAGAGAGGGAGAGACTTCTGGAGAGATTCAACGTTGTGTGAAGGAGTTTTTGGGTACTGAGCAGCACTTTGCAGGTTAATTTTGATTTGCCATTCCTTGTATCGATTTAGCAGAGTCCGTGGGAGCTGCACTCTGAGCTCTTTGCCTGGTGCTCTCCATTGTTCTTTCCAGCACATTTGATGTGCAAGTCTCTCCAGGCCGAGATTCAAGGCAGCAATGAACAGGATGTGGATGGAAAGCAAGATTAACCATCCCCTTTAAGAACTGGCCCGTGCCATTGTGTGTGTGTTCCATTGCTGACTGACATTACATGAGCTTCGCCAGCGCTCCGAGTTAGCGCCTCACTGCTCGGCCTTTGCGCCTTAAGAGAGGTGTGCAGCGCCTGCTTTAGCGCTCCACTCACCTCCCGGGGCGGTAAAAGTGAAGTTTCCCGTCAGTGCCGATAATTAGCGCCAGGCGCTAATATTTGCGTCCGGACGATATTTGCGCCCCAAATGGGGCGCGACCTAATTTCTACCCCCATGTGTTTTAATCATATGTTACTAAAATTAAAGCTGTAAGAGATGGATTCAAAACCGTCAAAACTTCTTCTCCCTCAGATGAGAGCTACAGAAGTGGTATTCGCTACAGAATTGGAAAGGTGGATTCCAAGGCAGCAGCAAAGAGAAGGATCTGTCTTCTCTTGTAGTAATCTGAGGGATAAGCTAAGAAAATTGTCATTGCTATGCTGCAGCCCTCAAAGGCTAAATATTAGATCCAGATCATTAATTTTCACTAGTTTCTCTCTTCCTGTAGGCACCGACTGATGTTGGGGCACAGTGTTAGAGGCATTGCCCGTCCTCTGCTACCTTACCCAAATGGTCGGTCTTCACGCGTGAGCCAAGACAGAGGGTGTCATTAAATATTTGACCACAGGGTGCATTACAGCCGAACTCAATGCAATCTTCACACGACGCCCACGCTTGCAGATTGCCAGCAGGAGTTGTTGAATGAGAATCTTGTCTGAAATTTCTCCCCTTTCGCTGGGAGACCAAATTTTCCTGCCCCCAACATCTCAGATCAGCTAACTCTTATAAATGTGCACTTTATTTACCAGAGTCACATTCTGACCAAACCCATTCCCAAGCAGAGACGGCTGGTGTGACAACGCCCCGGGCACTTGAGCCCACTTCCAGCTGCTCGGGAGCTAGGCATTAGGCATCATCGTTGACTTTAAAAAAAAAATATTATTTCTCAATGCTTTGTTCGCTCGTAAGATGTGAATGTTTGTAATTAGTGAAACACTGAAACAAGCTCCACATTATCTGTGTAACACAAACGTTTTCCAAGCTCACCTTGAATTTCTTGCCATCCATAGTTTCCATGTCTGATTCCTGGCCGATGACAAACGTGTTCTTCATTGTTTTTCCTCCGGGATAAATTTGGGACCAGGTAAAATCATTTCCATTTTGGGTGACTTCTGTAATGACCTTAGCGTTCCTTCCCTTCTCGATGATATCAGCAGGAAACTCTGGGGATAAATAACTGATATATCAGGTTTGTTCTGACCTCCACTTTCTTAGTATCTAAGCACACCTTTGCGTATTATCGAAAGTTGCTGCTTTTTTTGGGTTATTCAAGTACTGCTCTTTTCACTAAATAATTGTTCTCAGCAGTTGTTCGATTTCTTATCAGGTTGTGTCTTTCATTTTGTAAGCGATGAACGCTTGGTTCTCTTGTCAACCTAACCTAAGGTTAGAGGAGACGAGGGGGAGTGATTATTGAGAACACAATGGGTACTGGTTAGAGCAGTAATGTCGGGGTGGGCGGAAATATTGACTGCGATGCCTCCGGGTTTAGTGTTGGGCTCACTGTGTTTCTGATTTACGTCGGTGACTTGGATTCAGAAACTCAATGCCAATTGGTCGAGTTTGCAGATGAGTGAAGTAAAATGTGAGTGGGCCACACAATGGCAGATGAATCTTAATGCAGACAAGTGTGAAGTACTGCACATATGAAGGCAAAGTGAGTGACATATATACTCCAAGAATAATGTTGAAATGGTTGAGGATGAACCTGAAAGAGACCTAGAAGTCTTAGTTGGCTCAACATCTCCAACCAATGCAGAGCAGCAGTCAACAAAACTAATAGACTGTTGAACTACAATAGAATACAATTGAGAAGAAGCTGTGATCAAATTGTACAAAGCTCTGGTCAGACTGCGCCTTGAGTACTGTGTCCAGTTCTGGTCACCAAGCAACAAGGGAGAGACATTCATGTGCTGGAGGCAGTGCAGATAAAAGCCATGCGGCTAATCCCTAGTGTCAGGGGTCTGAGCTCTGAGGAAAAACTGGAGACACTTGGGCCATTCACCCTGGAAAGGGGGCGTCTGAGAGGTGATCTTGATCTGATGAGTAAAGAAGGTAACACCTTGAGGTTGGTCTGATTCTGCAAACTAAAACACCCAGTGCCTTTATTCTGCAGATTTTGCAGGTTGCAGAGTATTTTTAATCTACCGTCTCTGCCAAAATCAAACCATTCTGTGCAAATGTTCAAATCTCAAAAATCGTTTTTTTTTTTGTCGAGTTCTCAAACAGTTCTGCTGAGCTGGAACAAAATCGACAGAGAATCTACTCACTTACCTTAAAATGGACCTTTCCTTTCTTAAGAGCCACTGTTACCACATTGGGCTGGGGGAGATATAAATTTTCGATACCAACCAGCAATAAAATAAACCTAATGAGAGATGCCTGCAACAATGTGAGTGATGATTTAATATTGCCACCTTATCACCAATCACAACTACATGACAAGGCTTTAAACACATGACTCTCCCCAGCAGGCTCCGGGGCACATTTGTGCTGCATCTGCTGCGACTTGCGTTTTATTCAGTTAAAAACCTCTCATGGTCATATCTGGTGACAGAAGTGTTAACATCAAATCACCATTCACATTGTCGCATACACCTCTCGTTACAAAGCTGATTTAAAAAAAAATCTCACAAGATCCTTTACAGTGATGTCCATCTCAGCAAACCTACTGGGACCATCATTTGCACAACTAACATGTTGAGTAACTAATAAAATCTATTTTTTTACAACAATGTTTGACACAAACTATTACTGTTTAATTAGCGTAACTTACTCAGGATGCTCATAAACTCATCGTAGTTTTCCTGACTTGCAACTTCATACTTGCCGGTGAATGCCATAGTGATGTAGCTGGGATCAGGCACACAGTGAGTTTGGAAATGAAGAAGTCAGTGAAGGTAGTGATCAGACTGCCTGGTATATATACACATGGAGCAGCCACACCTTGATGATTTATTAACCAGATTTTTATATTCCTGTGTATAGTATTATGAGGCAATGGCATAATTTTTATGGCATAAAATGTATAATGTACTAAAGATGTCATTGACATGGATGTCATTGTCCTTGATGCTGACTGTACTAAAGATGAGCTAGTCTATCTTTGTAATAAAAAACAGAAAAAGCTGTAAATGTGCAGCAGGTCAGCCAACTAAAAGACAGACAGAAAAATGAACACTGGGGTATGACCCTTCATCAGAACCCCGATGGAGCGGAACACCCAAAACATTCATCATTCTTTCTCTAGAATCATAGAATGATAGACCCATACAGCACAGAAGGAGGCCATTCGACCTATGCTGACTCTTTGAAAGAGATATCCAATTAGTCCCACTTCCCAGCTCTTTCCCCATAGCCATGCAAATTAAGTGACCGCCAGTAGGATATTCGAGGCCGATCCTGATCTCTTGCCACATCTACACATGCCCTTAGCAGCAGTGAATGGTGATCAGGAGTAGGAACCCCGGGCTCTCCTATTTACTCTCCTTGCCCCAGGGGGGCATCATTGCCGACCCCCCAGACTGAGATCAGTGAACTCAGCATGGAACAGGGATCCAACCTAGAACCCCTTGGTCAGCGTGGCTCAGCTACGTACAGTACCGTCTTTTTCAACTGAAGTTTCTGGGGTGAAGATCCCTAGGTAATTGTAACTCTCCAGTGCCTTGTCCAAGTATTGGACAGTTATTCAGCTGTGGAGGGCAGCGCAGCAAGGCATATTGCTGTCCTCGCTCATTGTCCACACTTGCACACTTTACAGGCGGGATCTTCCCTGGAAAGTCTGTATGTTGAACAATGGGCGAGGACAAGAATTGTGATTTGATTTTTCCCTTCCACAGCCTAGAGGCACCAAGGCTAACAGCAATGCTCCAAATACTGTCCTGGCTGAGATCACCTTGCATACTACAAACTGAGGAGTGGACCTGTGACCTAGTTGGTCTGTCTGGCTCAGCTACACTTTGTATAAACTTACTGAACTATTGAAGGATCCCAGAAAAATAGTCCAATGGGGAGATTTCCATTTTTTTTTTGTGAGGTAAATGCTGGCTGATTTGGAGTGCACTCTTGGATTGTCACAATGTGGTAAATGTAGCATGCTTAGGAGGAAAAGGTGATTTTGGACTGTGGTTCCCAAAGCTCTCCAGCCACTAGGGTTTTCCTCATGTCATTTCTGGTTCTGTTATAGACTAATTGATAGAGATTGATTGCTATGATTAGTTAACAACTAACTCCATTATCATTGTATCATGCGCCTACCAGGATGGTAGAAGGTGAACTAGATGGATCCTGGCTTTTTTCGTCCAGCAATTCCTATGTTCCTATGCATGTCGGATGAGGGTATGCTCAACTGAGTCAATTAATTTTAAATGCCTGTGCTCAGCCAGTCAGAACTCTACACAGGTACGACTGAATTATAAAAATGTCCAGTGAATGCTGTTCTGAGGAGAAAAATGAGAAAGCCTTTGAGAGGCTACAGTGCAAGACTGAAGTGACTGGAATAAAACATTGTAATAGGTCTGGAATGAAACACATGTGAAAATATGACCTATTGTATAGTTTTGAGGAATTGTTGTAACGCACGGAGGCAAAGGCTGAAACAGTTTAAGCAGTTGTTACATTTTGGAGTGTTTAGATGCCTTCTCAGATACAGCATCTCAGACCATTCCCATAGGTGAGCCCTCAATCCCTATGTGTTGCTTGTCCAGTATCGTGGTAATTTATAGGGGCCAAACAGAAAATCTTCTTCACTGTATTGTGGCTTACTGGTTATATCTTGTGTCCTAACCGTATTTCCCTTGACATCGGAAGGTGGTAGAATAAACATTCCACTAGACCACGGCTTAGGCTATAAACAGCCGAATAGATTTATGAAATATTGCAACACAGGAGTCCCTTGTGTAATAAAAGTGCAATGACACTCTGTAGGATGCAGTAGTTACAGGCTTAACTATCCCTCCTCAAAAGATAGAAAATAACTGTCACATTTATGGCACTCAAATGTAAACTTGACCTGACACGAGGTCCTTTAATATCAACTTTATGTGGTGGTTTGTTGCTGACCAGCTACCATCTTTCTGGCCATTAATACCTCTCTGATGGATTCAGATGAATGTTCCCAATTAGAACAAGACAAGTTGAAATATATTTCAAAATTTGACCTGGAGAAAGGAAATGTGTCTCTTAAACTCAAAGAAAGCTGCCAATCAAATATATGTTGAAACAAAACCCATTGGATGCGTCTATTTGAATTGGATAGTTTGGCCCCCTCCCTTAGATACCTTTCACAGATTAAACATTTGTGTCGTGGTATGGGCACATCCATTATGTATGTATGTGTGGACCATTTTCTGCCAGTGAAACTTTTTTTCAGCCCTGCATGTACTATCATAGAAAGAAAGAACCCAATAACCTGATGTATCATAGATAGAAAATCCAAGGATTCTGAAAATCTATCCTTTAAAATCTTGAGTCTCTTTGGCCACTGATGGCTTTAGACAAAGTACCCAATTAGAACAAGGTAGCGGAGATATCCTCGCCTGCAATGAGCACATGCCAGATTTCTGTCTATGATGCATGGTCTTATTAGCTTCTTTCTTTCTGTCATGGTACATACTGTGGACTCAGTCTGCCCATCCCACCATTATGGATGCTGGAAATGTGACATTAAAAACAGAAAATGCTGGAAATACTCAGCAGGTCAGGCAGCATCTATGGAGAGAGAAACAGAGTTACCGTTTCAGGTCGATGACCTTTCATCAGAACTGGAAAAAGTTCCAGTGATGGAAAAGACCACTGACACTAACTGCCTCGGCTCAGCCTTGGGATGAGGGATTAGAGGGTTGCTGCCACCTAGGGAACTGAACCCCTGCAGGAGTCAGCTTTTTCAGTAGAGGAAAGAACAAATATTGGAGAGAAACTAGTAAATAAACAGCCATCACCTCTGTTAAAATGTGATGAGAAGACTTCTATCTATGGCTGAACGCTATTATTTTTACCGGTTTGTCGAATAGTGAAGCTTTAACTCTTCGCCCTCGTTAATCAGCCAGAGCTTTTTGTGAAATATTGTCGGGTGGCAATGGGGAGGAGGGGAATCCTACCTTTTCAGGGGAAAAAACTGACAGCCTGAATCTGTCGGCTGAGTCTCAGCTGCATGGGGTGGGGAAAGAGCCGAATCCACTCACCCTCCCTGCTGGAGCAGGGTCCGGGTGCAGGCGAGGTAAGAAACAAAATAAAAATGGCACAAATTGAAATTACGTTGTGTAATGTTTTTGCACAGACTTCACATTGGAAGTTTCCCGAGGTCAGTGCACTGCAGCACGAGAGCACTTGTGTAATAAAAGTGCATATTTTCTGCTGATGAGGCCATTACCTCAGTGCTGCATATTAATTCCATAGTTTATTGCTTAGTTATGACAATAGCCTTTTTATAGCTCCATTCAAGGCAAAGACGAGGATACATGTGAGACTGGTTTCCTTGACCTTAAGAATTGGCCACAATGCTGCTGAAATGACGAGCCGTGCTTTAGTGTGCAAACTTCTCATTGAGGTTCCACAGGCATGAAGTAATTCAGCACAAATGTAAACAGGTAGTTGAAGGAAAAAACAACCTTAAAAAAGCTTAGAAGAACTATAGTGCCCTTTTCAAATATTTCCTCCCTTTTTTTAGTCTCCTTGGGCTTGGCAGTATTTCCTGGCGGAGGAAGGACTCAATTTTGCCCTTGAGCCAACTGCTCGAAAGTGAATGGGATTGTTTTGGGAACATTTAATCCCATCAACAACCCATTCCCTCCCTTCATGGCGAAGCAGCAGCTCATGTCAACTCTGTATTTCACCCTCCTGCAAGGCTGAGATTAGAACCCAAACTATGCAGAGTCATTGGTGTGAAACCACTTGCTATCTCTCTGTGGCACAATGCATTGGTAAACTATTACCCTGGCTTATTTATTTCACATGGATTTCAGACACAAGAAGGAGTAGGCCATTCAGCTCATCAAGCCTGTTCCGCCATTCAAGTAGATTGTGGCTGTTATGTACCTCAACTCCATTTAATCGCCTTTGCTCCATATCCCTTGATACCCTTGCCTAACAAAAATCGATCGATCTCCGTGTTAAAACAAATAAATTGACCCTGCATCCTCAGCTTTTTTGGGGGAGAGAGTTCCAGATTTCCACGACCCTTTTGTGTGAAAAAATGCTTCCTGATTTCACTCCTAAATGACCTAGCTCTAATTTTAAGATTATGCCCTTGGGTTGCCACCTCTGGTTGGCGTCATTACTGGAGGTCTGATACCTGACATTCTGGTCACGGGCCATCTGCAAATATACTGCATTTGCCTTAAAGGTTGGGTCCCCTGTAGTTGAGTGTCTTTGCCCGTAGTTTTGCGGCAGCAGCTGTTGTGCGAGATGTTTCGAGAACCAAAAGGCCACCCGCGAGCAGGCGAAGAAGGGAAGCAGGAGGTGGGGGAGGGATACGCAGCACATAATTCAGGCTGACCCTGCCTGTCGGACATGCTGTCCTTTGCATGAAATGTTAAACCAATGGCTAGCTGCTGGTTCAAGTGGATGGTAAAGGTCCCAAGGCACTATTTTGAAGACGAGCAGTGAGTTCTTCCAGTGTCCTGACCAACATTCCCCCCTCAACCACCGTCATTGAAAAAATGTTTGCTGTTTGTGGGCTATTTCTGTGTGCAAGGGCTGTCACCTTACTTTGCAAAACAGCAGTGATTGCACTCGGCATAATTCATTGTCTGTGAAGCACTTTGGGATATTTCTAATAGACGTGATAAGGCACTATATAAATGCAAGCTGATTCCTTCTTCATTTCTACCCCATCATTTCAGACTAGCACTTGTCTCCCCCTCTTTTGCTGCTAGTACATGCTGGCACTATTTTCCCTTTCACACACTCACTCTTCTCTCATCACTCCTTCCCCAGCATTCTTCTCTCTCTCCCTCCCCTCAATTCACACTCGCCACTCTTTCCTTACTCCCAGTTCAGGTCTGAATCATACTTAGTTTATGCTGGGACACTTCCGCATCCCCCCTCTGTTCATACTGACCCTCTCCCTTGCTCTCGGATCCTGTTGTTATTGCCGCAGGAGAATTGCCACTTCTAGTGTGCAGGAATATTAGATCTGCTGGAGCAGGAGTAGCGCTGATTTTAGTAGTGGGTGCCGGCAAACCATCACTGCCCTGAAAACGCTGACTGTCCATATCAATCACAGTTTCAATTCCTGATTGCTAGCCAGTGACTCTTAAAGGTAAGTGTCATGTGTGCACGTTGGGTCAGGACAGGATCAGGAGTAATACCCCCACAGTTGAATAGCTTGTCTCGGCTCAAACGTGAAGATTGGCCACTTGGACGCAGTCGGAATTGTACGTCAGCAAGAGTCCGGAGGGGAGAAAATTGGCAACCAATTCTGAATTTTAATATGGAAAGCCTCTTTGCAGGAAACTGCTCCAGTTGCCCCATTTAGCACCTTGGAATTTCATATGCATTGCTTCTTTAAGAGGCAGTTGATTGTTATTTCCTTTGTTACCAGTAGGTGGGGTCTTTGAGGCTGGAAGGAAAGCTACAAAATCCCTCTCTTGCATTCTCTGGGTGAGTTCCAGCATGTAAATACATACTTGGGTAATTATAAACCTAGAGATACGAAACTTTCCCTCCTTTGAAAAATTTCCACTATACACTTAAAAGGCAATTAAACAAAACAACATAGAATTTTCTCAGTTACATGGCCTACTTATTTTTCTCTATTAATTTTTCTCCCCTCTGTTCCTCTCTCTTGAAGACTTTAACGCCTTCGTGGGGAACAGTTCCAAGAGTGCTGGTCAGCCTCATGTACATCATCCAAGGGGCCATTATTTATGTGTGAGCGTTGATGATGATTTTGGGTCGGCTATTCAACCGAGAGCATCCCCCGCCTAGCCCGGTAATGTGCGCACGTGCAAATCCCGCAGGGGTCTCTGGACAGTGAACAGGAACAGTGGCCAAATGTTCTTTGTTTCCTCTGGTGGCGCCTGGCCAATTAAAGCACTGCCGCCTGTTTGAGATCAGCTAACTCGGCACAGACTGAAGAAGGAACCTGGAATCTTCCTGATCCGTAAGGCTCAACTACTGACGGGATCAATTCACTGAGATGTCAGGGAAGCTAACCCCCTGCCCCAGATCATGATTTATCATTGACCTAATTCAATAAGTGAACTTAAAAGACTGATGAGGTGCCAGGACATTTGTATTGAAATTATAAACTGTCTGCATGAATTAACTATGTGGTTGTTCCTCAATCTTGAAACTACAGTGTCCTGAGCTGCTGCTACCGTTCACATCACAGGGAGTTCTGCGTATCAGTGAGGGAAAGATCGAGTGTGAAGCAAGAAATACTCCATGGTGACCATGGGTGGTAATGGGTGGTCTGCTCCCTTATTCCTTTGTTCCTTCATGTGGCTTTGAGTGTTTTGAAAGCTTTGCTCCATTGCAGGAGATCCAGAGAGAGCTTTCCACAGGAAGAGTGTTCTCTGCTTGTAATTTTTCACAAGCTTTTTCCTTCATTTGTGCACGGAACAATTTCAGACAAATGCCCGAGGGCAATTTAATACTTTTGGTTGCAGTGCACCTGTTGAATTGTGATTTCCTGCCTTTCAATGCTTATTGTGAACAAAGAGTCTTGCTGCGTTTCCCCCGACAGCCTCTCTTCGGTGCCAAATTTTCTGATGTTCCTCCGTGGCCTATTATTAATGTCATCAATCTGGAGAACGTACTGGATTCCCGGGCTCTTCTGTAAAGGTTTATGGAAATCAATAGCCCCAATGCTGAGGCCCAGTGAGACTGCTCATAGCAGCCAGAATGAGCCACATCTGGCCAGAATGCCAGTGTTCAGCTAGGATATTTTCTATTGGGACAGCAGCGTTATCATTTTAATCTGAGAGTGATTAGAATGTGGAATTTGGCATGGTTGAGGCAAATAGCATAGATGCATTTAAGGAGAAGCTAGATAAGTACATTAAGGAGAAAGGAATAGAAAGGTATGTTGATAGGGTTAGATGAAGTAAGGTTCCTGTGGAGCATAAACACCATGGCCTGTTTCAGTGCTGTAAATACCATGTGATACTCTGTAACTGTCAGGTTACGAATAGGCCTGAATTTTCCTTCACTATAGTGGAGCAGGGACAATGGTGCAGGGATGGATGGGGAGGCCTACTGTTGGATCCCCACCCCTTGGAAGGCTAGCCACCTATTTTGGTTCCTACAGAAGAGTTCTGCACTTCTTTGCAACAGGGACTGGGGGAAGAAAGAAAGAGGATTGCACTGAATATGAACACTCTATACCCCAGTCCATCAGGTTGAATACAAACACTCAAAAAGTTGAATCATCAGCCGCTCCAAGTCCGAGACCACAGCTACAACTTCCACACTGGTAGTCTAGGTGAAGTGATGAGCTGCCTCTGAGTTTTAGGAAAGATGGGCATTGATTTGTAAGATGACAACAACAACTACTTGTATTTATATAGCACCTTTAACGTAGTAAAACATCCCAAGGCGCTTCACAGGAGGGTTATCACACAAAATTTGACACCGAGCCACATAGAGATATTAGGACAGATGAAGCTTGTAAGGAGCATCTTAAAGGAGGAGAGGTAGAGAGCAATGTTCCCTTTAAGCTGTGTGGCTGCGCACCCAAAAAAATCTAAAGGGAACATTGGCAGAGATGCGGAGGGGGCTAGGGAGGGAATTCCAGAGCTTAGGGCCTAGGCAGCTGAAGGCACGGCCGCCAATGGTTAAGCAATTAAAATTAGGGATGCACAAGAGGCTAGATTTGGAGGAGCGCAGAGATCTCGAATGCTTATAGGCTGGAGAAGGTTATAGAGATAGGGAGAGGCGAGGCCAGGGAAGGATTTGAAAACAAGGATGAGAATTTTAAAATTGAGGCGATGTCGGACCAGGAGCTAATGTAGGTCAGCGAGCACAGGGGTGATGGGTCAACGGGACATGGTGCGAGTTAGGATACGGGCAGCAGAGTTTTGGATGAGCTCAAGTTTATGGAGGGTGGAAGATGGGAGCCCAGCCAGGAAAGCGTTGGAATAGTCAAGTCTAGAGGTAACAAAATACATGGGTGAGGGTTTCAGCAGCAGAGGAGCTGAGGCAAGGGCAGAGTCGGGCGATGTTACGCAGGTGGAAGTAGGCAGTCTTGGTGATGGAACAGATATGTGGTCGGGAGTTCCTCTCGGGATCAAATACAACACCAAGGTTGCGAACGGTCTGGTTCAGCCTCAGACAGTTGCCAGGGAGAAGATGTTCAAGGACTTTGGAAAGGAAAGGGAGGTTAGCGATGGGGCAGTAGTTTGCAAGGACAGAGAGGCCCAGGGCAAGTTCCCTCTAAGCTGCGCGGAGGTCCGGCGCAGGCCGCTCACCGGCTTTTCCATTGCAAATACCGTGCGTGCGCGGAAATTTAAAGGGACCGCACACTGAAAGAAACAGGCTGCGCCGAACAAAACGCAGCTACGGGGAACATTGGTCCAGGGTGGGGTTTTTGAGGGGTTGGGGTGGGGCGGGGTGACAACCATTGTGAAAAGGAAGGGGCAGTACCTGAGGAGAAGGAGCCATTTACAATGGCAGCTAACATGGGGGCCAGGAAGGGAAGTTGGATGGCCAGCAGTTTAGTGGGAATGGAGTCAAGGAAGCAGGAGGTGGGGCTCATGGACAAAGACGATCTCTGAGGGGGCATGAGGGAAGATGGGAGAGAAACTAGTGAAAAATGCGGGTTCAGAGTTTAGGCAGGAGGGAGCCTGGGAGTGCGGGGGAGTAGGTTAGGCGAGTGGACAAGGGGAAAGGGGTGAAGTAGCAAACAGATGGTCTCCATCTTATTGACAAAGAAGTCCACGAGCTCCTCACACTTGTTGTTGGAGATGAGGGGGAAGGGAGAGGGGTTTAAGGAGATGATTGGAAAACAAAAATTGCCGAACATCATGAATAGAGCTGACACAGTCCCAAAAAAGGGAGATGCCTCAAAAATAACTGCTCTTTGCTGGAGCAATCCAAAACTAATCCCACTGCCCTGCTTCCTTCCCTTAGCCCCATATCTTCCTTTGCTGTAAATATTTTCCAATTTCCCCTTAAAAGATGCAATGTTTTCTGCCTCAACCATTCCCTGTGGCAAAGATGCTCCAATAACTCTGCATAGAGTTTTCCTTAATTTCTCTTCTCACTCCTACAGTGGATATTTTAAATTGATAACTCCCTCACCGTTGACTCCCCAATTTCTGTCCACTAACCTGGTAAAATGACATCCAAGTTATTTCTTTACCAGGACACCAATGTCCACAGTTATTAGGGCAGCGCGGGCATCTTTAGTGTGCCAGAGCCAATGAAATGTTTCAACAATATCAGCATTTGTTAAGTATCAAACTACAGGATTGTTGTAGACTCTAGTTGTAAAGAAAATATATCTACAATGGTAACAGGAGTGGTAAGTTGAGTGGGTAATACAGTATGGTACACAAGCTCTTTATTATATACACCAGCACTGCAGTGTGGTACACAAGCACTTTATTATATACACCAGCACTGCGATGTGGTACACAAGCACTTTATTATATACACCAGCACTGCGATGTGGTACACAAGTATTTTAACAACAACCATATAAATACTATTCGAGTATATTCCCTACACATACTGCACCTTTTTAATACTGTTGTCTTTTTCATAGTTTTATTTCATTTCCACTTCAAACTACTGACTGAGCAATGAGTAAGAATGAGAAAATCTAGTAACCACACAGTCCATAGCCACATCTAAGGTTGCTGTCTGCACAAATTCAAAAACCAGACAGAGGGTGGAGCTGATGGTGAGGCTTGAGGGTGGGGGAAATACATTCAACATTATATGAAAGCAAATAATTTCAACTGTTGTGTGGCCTCAACATTCAACTGATGTTGGTATCTTTATTTCAATGTTCTTTCTCTCTGTTGTCCCAGGATTTCCTGGCTTCTGTCTGTTTGTCAAACCCAAGAGATATAAAACTACCCCTCGCGTTGCTCTGTAGTTGGCCAGGCCCTGGCTCTGGATTTGCATTGCCTGTTTAGCGTTGGTGCAATACTGAAATAGCTTTGCACTGATGCTAAGTTTGTAGTGTAAATACACCCTTAATGTAGTGCTCTTAACATCCCCCATACTGGCTGTTCCACTTTCTCCTAGTGTTGGTGTTTGAATGAATTCAGGTTCAATCTTTTACTGTAAACCTTGCAATACCAGATCTCGCAATACCACATTGAAATAATCTGTCAAGAAAATCAGAGAACATTTTTGAAAACTGGACATGCCTGGTTTATATCAAAAATAAAGAAACGAAAGGGACGGTTTAGCCACAGTGTGGACAGGTGGCAGCTGTTCCTTTTGTGACATACCCATTCTCCTGGGTATTGAGGGGGAGAATCATACCCGAAATATGTTTCACAGATATTAATCAACCCACTATGCATTTTCTGTTTTATTTTGTGTTTCTAATTTTTTTTTTACTCTGAATGTAGTTTTCAAAATAAGAACTGTTGCTGTCAGTCGATCTGCAAATATGGCTTTCTGTAGATTCCTGAGGCTGAATATTAAAAAGCAGCATTGGATAGGATCAGATGGAACCACAGACTATCCTGTAATCTATTGTTTTCAAAACACACTGGTCTCAATTGATAGAACTTGTGTGAGCTGTGTACAAAGCCATTCACCTGGTGCGTTTACACTGAAGGGACAGCAGCCCTGGGTAAAATCGCACAGGACCATAGAGCACTCTTCAATAAAATGAATAGATTGCAGAGTGCAGCCGTGTCAAATGACGGAACATGTCTGCGTGTGCAAGCTGTGCACATCCCATTCACCTGGTGTGCTTCCACTGAATGACTAGTGTAGCTCAGATAGCAAAGAAAAGAAGCAAATTCCGTCTTTCAGAACAGCACTGGTGTGAGGCTAAAACTTCATGAGATTGAGCTTAACATAAAAGCTTGTGTGTCTGGCTGTTTTTGTGCCATTAATACAAGTGACAGAAACATTGGTGATGGTTTAATTATCAAAGAGCAAAAAGGAACACACAAAGATCCTCAAATAGCTTTATACAATGGTACATTTTGATCTGCAGCATAATCGTTTCCTTTATATGGACAAATACAATGTTTCAGACATGCTGAATTCTTTATTTCCTGTGGAATTATGTTATCCTCTACAGTAAGCTGCTTTCTTGTGGAGTCTTTTTAAAGTGATCCCGCCACACACTGAAGTCTGTTTACAATAAGAACTTTAGTCTTTAAACAAAACGATCCTTTACAAAAAATGAAAGAAACATTTAAAACATTTTAAACAGGATACTCACTTCAACCAACTTGTCTCCTTCAATCTCAGCAGTATGAACATACTTGGGAAAATTCATGAGACGTTTTCCTCCTTGCAGGTTTACTGTGGCCTGAAAGTAAGCAAAGGAATCTTTTTATGATTATTACATAGAATTTTCAGCACAGAAACAGGCCATTCGGCCCAACTGGTCTATGCTGTCGTTTATGCTCCACACGAGCCTCCCCCCCACCCCTTGTCATCTAACTCCATCAGCATATCCTTCTATTCCTTTCTCCCTCATGTGTTTATCTAGCTCCCCCTTAAATGCATCTATGCTACTCTCCTCAACTACTCCATGTGGTAGTGAGTTCCACATTCTAACCACTCTCTGGGGAAAGAAGTTTCTCCTGAATTATGGAATATATGAGATTGGCAAGATTTCTCGTGAAGATGCAGTGCTGACTCCTATAGGGGTTTGGTTCCACAAACACTGGTAGTCCAGAGGTATTGGGCTAGATTTTCCAAGCCCCGAGGAGGCGGGCATGGAGGCGGGACAGCCAGTAAATTCAGAGAAAGTGGGGGGGCGGATGGCAAACCCACCTCCATCCCGCCTCCGTGCCCTTTTGCCAGGAGGCGGGAAGATGTGCAGCTTCGGGTCCCGTCTCCTGGAGGCGGGAAAGGCATTTAATCCTTTTAACTGCCTGTTAAAAGGTATTTAACAGGCAGAAAAAAGGAATAGTGCCATTTTACCTTCACAGGTGAAGGCTTCCCGACCTCGGAGAACCCCGCCGGGTTGGAGGAGACATGGAGGAGGTCTGCGGCGGTCAGAGGCACCTGGAAGTAAGGTGTAGAGGTGAGTGATGGGTGCAAGTGTGGAGTGGTAAGTATGCAAGGTGAGTGATAAGTTTTAAAAAGTGTTCACTTACCTTGTTTTCTTTCTACAGCCTTCAGCCGCGGTGGATCGGGAGGGCCGACATCCTCCTTGTCAATTTCACAGACTGGCTGATGAAACCTCCATACCAACAGCCATGTGAAATTTACAAATTTGAAAGGTTTGATGAGTCCTGAACACAAGGGCTCATCAAACTAAAGAGAATGTCAGTGTTTGACAGCTTCACAGAGCTGTCAAACGCTGACATTTCTTCTTTCAAGAAGTCTTGACAGATAGCATGTCTGACGTTGACGTGCTCTGTCAGTGACTTCCTCCCTAATTGGCCTGCTGAGCCCGCAGGGTGGGCTTAACAAGGTCAATCAGGGGAAAATCCCTCTGGTTGGTCAGGCGAGGATGGAGGCGGGACATTGACACGACAAGCCTCCATTCACAAAATCCAGCCCGTAGTGTCAGCAGGCTATTCACAGCTGAATATGATCCGGTCTTTATTCAATGTCTATGTATGTTATTGAATAGCACTCCACCATGGAGTAGAGTCCTGGCTGATTCTTTTCACCCCCTTCCTATAGAGTTAAGGCCAACTGTTGCCCTGGCTAAAAACAGCACTATCCAGGATTTGAACCTGGAATTCTCTGGTTCCTATGCTGTAGTACCGCGCCAGGTGTCGCCTCTATCCAATAAGCCAGTAGTAGAAATCTTTTTATTTACTAAAGATTTTGTTTATCTGGCCCCTCATTTATTTGAGATAACTTGAAGTGAAGCAGACTTTAATTTTGATAGGTTTTGTGCACTGTTCCCTTTCAACCTAGGCTCTCCAAGGCTGCACTTGACAGTGGCCTCAAGCCTATACCTTTCATAAATCTAGGTTTACTCAGTTTTCTTTGGTTAAAAAATGGAAATAAAATGAAATTACACTTAGACTCAGGGAGAAATCCAACTCACAGTCACCTGTTCTTCCGGTGTGAAATCAGTCTAAAACCTCTGAATTTTGTGATGCAAATCTGCCGTGTCATAATTATAACAGATTTACACTGGACACCATATTGGTTCAGGTGACTTTTAGTCATCCAGAGTGCCCTGCCTGAAATATGCAATTTGGGGTCCTGCACCAGTTCTCAGACCCCAAGTGCAAAATTCAAGTACAAATGGGCGGAGCTTACACCATGCATGCTTTACCTAGTTGTATCAAGCGCTGTGGCCCAACCAGCAATCCTTAAAGGGACTACTGGAGGCCGCTCAAAAACCGGCCTAGCAAATTTTCCGTTTTTAAGCTGGCTCCCCTCCTGGTATCAGCTCAGTGTAGGAGCCAGCTGATTTCCCAGCCTACCCGACCGCGAGCGGCAGCGTGACACCTATTTACCACTGCAGCTCGTTGGCGCCATTTAAATGAGACCTGAAGTCAAATTTTCATTTGGGCTTGAGGCTCTGCCACTTTTAAACCCGGTGTGGGCACAAGTGGAATTTCTTGGCAAGAGATTCCAAAACACCCTGTATAAAACAGGTCGTTTTTCCTTAATTATAAGTTTAAAGTTTCTTGAGGATTATTCCATGGAAAGTTCAGAAAATTGTATTCATGAGCCTCGCCCTCAGATCTGCCACTTGCACTGAACTGTAAATTTTAGCTTTCAATTCACAAGGAACTGTCCTGCTTATCAGGATGATCATGGCCGTTAGACTGGTTAGACTATTTGGGAAGCTGCAATGTTGTCTGAAAATCATGTCGGATGACATCGGAGTGGCTGATACTGAATGGACCAATTCTTCAGCCATGAGACTCCATTAAAGGGGAGGATTCAGGATCACACAAACAATCTCTGTATGGTTCTCGCTTGCACCTATTGGCTGGAATTTAGTTGTGAGCCTGACTCGAGGACTATCTGAAACCATGAGTGCCAACCACGGCTTTGAGAATGGAGGTTCCTGGTGTCCCAGACACCCTCCAGATCAAGGTGCGGGTACTAATCATTTTGAGATGGCGCTTGTGTCCTTGTCCCAGAGGACTTTGTGATGGATGCTTTGGCACCACATGTTAATGTAACTTCCTGGCACTGAGGTTTCAGAACAGGAACTACAGAAAGACTACTAAATCATCAAAAAGCCTCCGGCTTTGTCATATTTCAACTTCAACTGGTGCCCTAGAAACAGCTCAAATGTCCCACATCATCTTCTACTTCAATCTCTGACCTTGACTGTTCTATGCTTTTTTTTCAATGAACATGGCTCTGAGCAGAAATTAAGTCTAAAAGTTTCGAATGAACTCCTGTTCCCAGCAAAGCAGGAGTTCTGAACTAGATAAAATATTGCTCGATAGCAAAACACAAAATGAAGTGCGAGGATGACGGCTTTACCTTTTTTGGAGATGAAACTCTGCCTGATCTTCCCAGGCACACACCTGCCAAGTGACAGCCAGAACAGCTCACGCCTGCCAGCCAGCCATTAGCCCAACATATCCAAAAAAATTAGCATTTATGGGCTCCCAGTAGTTCAGCGGGTAAGTTCACTGTGTGGTGTAATACTGAGCAGAAAGACCAAGAATGTCCCACGTTTGACCCTTGCCCTGTGCTGAGTTAGTCAATTCAAACAAATGGGGATGTTAGAAGTAGCCTTACCATTCATACAAAAGCAAAATACTGCGGACGCTGGAAATCTGAAATAAAAACAGAAAATGCTGGAAATACTCAGCAGGTCAGGCTGCATCTGTGGAGAGAGAAACAGAATTGACGTTTCAGGTTGATGACCCTTCGTCAGAACTGGAAAAAGCTGGAGATCAAACAGGTTTTTTAGCAAGTGCAGGGGCAGGGAAAGGGGGGTGGGGAGGAAAGAACAAAAGGGAAGGTCTGTGATAGGATGGAAGGCAGGAGAGATTAAGAGACATTAGATGGTGCAAGGCAAAAGGAGATGGTAATGGGACAAGTTAAGAAACAAAAGATGGCTCTAGATGAAGTGTAAATGGCACTGGCAGAATGAAAGACAGCTGCCATATGGGAGAGAGAAAAATAAATAAATAAATAAAATAAATGGGGAAAAAAAGGATAGGGGCAGAGGTTATGGTCTGAAATTGTTGAACTCTATGTTGAGTCCAGAAGGCTATAAAGTGCCTAATCGAAAGATGAGGTGCTGTTCCTCGAGCTTACGTTGAGCTTCATTGGAACAGTGTAAGAGGCCGAGGATGGTGAGGTCTAAGTGGGAGTGGAGCAGAGAATTAAAGTGACAGGCAACCGGAAGCTCGGGGTCACCCTTACCATTCCCTGCACTAGTGCGGGGATAACATTTCAGCCAGGGTTCCCCGTCCTAATCACTACCCAGTGACTTGTACTGAAGGTGCCTGTGTGTGGATGTTGTGTAAAGTCCAGATCAGGCCCATGGTAAAATAGCCCACTACAACCCATTGAGCCTGCTGATGCCCACTGCCCAGGCTTACAGATGAAAGATGGCTACTTAGATGAGGAAGTGCACCGTGCAGGGATTTCCAAACTTGTTGAAGTTTAACACGATATAGAAACACCAGGGAAATTCAATTCTTCAGCTAGTAACTTGCAGCTTTACCTTGACTTTATCGCCACTCAGTATCTCAAATTCTGATTCCTTCCCGACAGTAAATTTATTTGTTGTAGTGTGGCACGGATAAATCTGAGACCAAGTAAAGTAATTCCCGTTCTGGACAAGCTCGGTGTCAAACTTTAAATTTCTCCCATGCTCAATGGCATCATCAGGCACACCTGCACAGTGAATAATAAGTGTCATGTTAATACAAAGATTTGGGCACATCCCATGATGAGGCACTAATTCATTTTCATTTGACCTAAATCAGTACTGATGGGCTTGGCGTCATGGAGGTGGTCTTCTAAATATTCGAATTTATCTTTAAAGCATCATAAATAACAGCTTCTAACAGTCCTACAGAAGCTAATGATAGATTGTTCTGAGCTAAATTAGTATGTACAAAAAATTACTCACTCACATGTTGCTCACGCAGTTATGGAGGCTTCGTCAGAAGTCAGTCAGCTGTTCAAGCTGCTGCTCCAGATGTGCAAAATATAAAGAAACGAGACATACAACAAACATAGACAGACAAGATATATTTTCCCCTCAGGTCTCTATCATATAACCATCTTTAAGGAGGTACATACAAATGCCCCAATATGACTGCCCACCCAATCTCCTCAGGTTTCATTCGTCACACAGGTATGAGCAATTCCTCAAGCCTAAGCCGGGTTACCAGCTGTCCCGGAGTCTCCAGGAATTAAAGATTAATCTCCTGGACACTGCTGTGAGCAAACCCAGGAGAAAAATCATAGGGGCGTAAAAAAATTGTGTGTCCTTTATTTTCTTTGAACACTTTTGTTTATTAGTTATAAAAATATTGGAGATGGGGGAGAAAAGGCTGTTTGACTGGGCGGGGCAGTCGGAGGCGGGAACCTCGAGGTATACATCCAACTAAAGTTGGCAACCCTATACTATACCCAGGTACATGAAAAGGGATGACAATGTGTTATGGTTGAATAAAATGAACATTTTTACTGATTTTAGAAATAACGGTTAGCTATTGCTAGTTGCGTATATATGAAGGTTTTCACTCGTTTTATGGATAGTGTGATAATGCGCTTCTCCTAATAGCATCTCCTTGTTAGCAGTGCTAAATCCTAACACCATTCTACAGTCAAAGCAGGTCTTGCCGAGGTTTTGGCCTGCGCCAAAGTGCCTCCATGCCAAGCTAATTCTGACACACCTGGGCCTGGAGGACTGGCACAGTGCTTTTCAGGGGAACGTAGGAACAGAAATAGGCCATTCAGCCCCTCGAGCCTGTTCCACTATTCAATGAGATCACGGCTGATGTATCCCAACTCCATCTTCCTGCCTTGGCTCCATATCCCTTAATACCCTTGGCTAGCAAAAATTTATCGATCTCAAATTTAAAACTATTAATTGAGCTAACATCCACTGCTTTTTGTGGGAGAGAGTTCCACACTTCTACCTCATTTTGCGTGAAGAAGTGTTTCCTTCTCTCCTGAATGGCCTGGCTCTGATTTTAAGCTTATGTCCCCTTGTCCTAGACTTCCCCACCAGCAGAAATAAATTCTCTATCTACCATATCTACCCTTTTAAAATCCTAAAAACCTCAATCAAATCACCCCCTAACCTTCTACATTCCAGGGAATACAAGCCTAGTTTATGTAATCTCTCCTCATAATCTAACCCTTGGAGCCCTGGGAACATTCTGGTGAACCTGCGCTCCACTCCCTCCAAGGCCAATATATCCTTTCTAAGGTGCGGTGCCCAGAACTGTACACAGTACTTCAGATGTGGTCTAACTAGGGCTTTGTATAGCTGCAGCAAAACTTCCTCCCCTTTTTCTAGCCCTTTAGTTATAAAGGCTAACATTCCATGAACCACCTTGATTTTTTTTTGTACCTGATCACTACATTTTAATGATCTGTGAACATAGACCCCTAAATTTCTTTGGACCGCCACTGTTCCTAGCTTTTCACCATTTAAATAATACGCAGATCTATCCATTTTTGTTGCAAAATGGATGACCTCATACTTACCTGCGTTGAAATCCATCTGCCACAGTTTTGGCCACTCACTTTATCAATGTCTTTTTGTAATTTTCTGCTCCCGTCTACACTACTTACTCTGCCAGCAATCTTTGGGTCATCGGCATACTTGGATATATGTCTCTCTATGAATGGGGAGGTAGAAAAATTAGCCTCCGTATCTAAAAGAAAACTAGCTGCATGTGCACAAAGGCAAAATAATTAATCGACCTGTACACATGTATTTTTAATAAGAGATAATTAGAGGGGGAGGCAGGGCAAGCAGAGGTAGGGAGGGAGGGAGAGAAGTAAAGCAAGCAAAGAGTAGGGAGGATAGACAGAACAGGCAGCGCAAGGGGAAGAGAGATGGGGGAAAAGAGAGACAGGGAGGGAGATGGAGCAAGCAAAGACGAGGAAAGGATGTTGGGGCAAACAACAAATGTGGAAGGGGAAGACAATACAAAAATAACCGCACTTAAAATGTTTTTAAAAAGGATTATTTCTGTCGTAGAGGGTTAATATTACAGTAGTAAAACTACTCGTGACATTTAAATACTTTTATTGCTATAACATCAGATTTGTTTCAGCATACAGTGTATGAGCTAAACATGTTTTTTTTTAACCAAGGCTGGCTGGCCTAGACCTGGCAGCACTCTGAGGATTGAAGTGCTCACTGTTGTTGCCTCAGCTTATCACAAGCCCCAGGAATATTTTGAGTCATTGCCTGTGTTGCTGGCTCTATATGAGCATGTTTTCGTATTCGGCCTAATTATTATACAGTTCATATTAAAGGGCACCGCCTCCCTAGAACATGGCTTCAGGGGATCTAGAAAATGAAATTACAAATACAGAAATTTCTAACCGGACAAAACTATAATAAAACTGGTGATATTATGGTTTTATTATATTTTATAAAAAAAATGTATCTTTCCCAAATTATATCTGTTGAATTCCCCTTCCCAAGGTCAAGTAAGTGGAACTGGTTCCTGACTTATTATTTTATGGTATGAGGTTGTTGTTCCTCAGGCGGTTTTTAAAACTTTAATTGTGGAAAAGGTGAAACAATAGAAAACAGAGAGCTTTCTTGACTAAAGTAAGATTCTTTTCTCTCTGTGAGTGCATTAAATCCCTTTATCTTCTCCTCTTTCCCTGTGTATAAACTGTGGGACATAATTTAAAACCAGGGAAGGCCATTGAATTAAGTCGTATAAATGAGCGTGAGAAACACTATTTATATTTCTGAAGAAAGGATTGAGGTATATGATGGAAAGGCAGTGAAGTGAGATTGAGAGCAATCAAAAAGGGACAGGCTTTGCTGATCCAAATGGTCCTCACACGTTCCTAAATTTCCCATGATCCTAAAGTTTGGCAAGCTTTTTTGTTATCTGGAAAGAGTGAGGAAAATAAAAGGTCCATAATGTTGGTCACAATGATTTTGCGAAAGTAATACAAAGATAGGAAAATTGTTCTTGCTGCTGTGTGAAGTTGCCCTGTCTCCTTTTTGAACACATTGAAGTTATTACTACATATAGTACAGGGGAAATTCTCCCCTCAACGTTTTGACAAAAATTATGTCATTGTAGGGGTGAAGTTCCTGTCTTTGTTCACTTTTGTGAAAAAGTATAGAATCATAGATTAATAGAGCATAGAAGGAGCCATTCGGCCCATCATGTCTGTGCTGGCCCTTTGAAAGAGCTATCCAATTAGTCCCACTCCCCAGCTCTTTCCCCATATACTAGAGTTAAAAAGTGGCATTTAGCCCCCATGACCAGATTTAGTAACCAGTTATATCTAAAAGAGGTTTGAATTAATCCTTTTTTTCCTCACTGATTTTTTTCTCCTCCTCTGCTGAAGGCATAGACTTATTGACAGTTCCATGGTTGCATTCTACTATTTTGTCCAAGTGACCATTATTCATGTGCCAGTAAATGTTGATAAGCTATTCAACCAAGGGCATCCTAGCCATGCCTGATTCAACATCCATATATGTTCACTTCCAGCAGGGATCACTGACAGCTATTAGGACTGAAATCCGTGGCCAAAATTGACCCTCCCTTACCTAGGGGTGCAGGCCAATTGTAGCATCCCTAACACCACTATGTCAGAGATCAGTTAAGTCAGCACAGACTGGGGATCAAACTGAAACCTTTCTGGTTTGTATGGGTCAGATACTCACTGGCTAAACTAACTGAGTCACCAGGATGGCTCAATGGGGAAAATATATTTGAGGTTATTAACTTTAAATATTTTTTTACTCACACCTACTGTTTCAGTAAAATCAGCACAGACAGGAATTTTGGGCCCATGTTGTGCCTTTGTAAAGACACCATCTGTACCAGTTGTTCATGTAGTGGTACCCCATTAAATTTGCTTTCCTAAGTTTTTCCAGCAAAAAGGACAGAGAATCCTTTATTAAAACTGATATACATTTGATCCAAATGATGGTATTACCATAAAAGGCAGAGTATTTCCTAAATGGTGAAAGATTGGGGAATGCAGGTGCTCAAAGGGACCTGGGTGTCCTTGTACATGAGTCACTGAAAGTGAATGTGCAGGTGCAGCAAGCCATTAGGAAGGCAAATGGTATACTGGCCTTCATTACAAGAGGATTTGAATACAGGAGTAAAGAAGTCTTACTTCAATTATATAGGGCCTTGGTGAGACCACACCTGGAGTACTGTGTACAATTTTGGTCTCCTTACCTAAGGAAGGATATACTTGCCATAGAGGGAGTGCAACAAAGGTTCACGAGATTGATTCCTGGGATGGCGGGACTGTCGTATGAGAAGAGATTGAGTAAACTAGGCCTGTATTCTCTTGAATTCAGAAGAATGAGAGGGGATCTCATTGAAGCATACAAAATTATTACAGGGCTTGATAGGGTGGATGCTGGGAGAATGTTTCCCTTGGCTGGGGAGTCTAGAACCAGGGGCCACAGCCTCAGGATAAAGGGTAGGCCATTCAGGACTGAGATGAGAAGAAATTTCTTCACACAGAGAGTGGTGAATCTTTGGAATTCTCTACCCCAGAGGGCTGTGGAGGCTCAGTCATTGGATATATTAAAAACAGAAGTCAATAGATTTCTGACTAGTAAGGGCATCAAAGGATATGGCGATAGAGCTGGTGAATGGAGTTGAGGCAGAAGATCAGCCATGATCTCATTGAATGGCGGAGCAGGCTTGAAGGGCCGAATGGCCTACTCCTGCTCCTATTTCTTATGTAAAACAATCTCCTACCTAAAGCCTTCATAAACTGTTCATAGTTCTCCTGACTCCCAAATTCATACTTGCCAACAAAATTAATTTTGCTGTAAAAGTGGAATCAAAGATTTAATAAGTGCAGTGACAATGAAAGCAGCAGGAACAGTGCAATACACTCAGTGTCTATATATTCCTCCTGCACCCTGTGATAAATCATTAGCTAGACTGTTCACTAAATTTTAACCATAAATCATTTCACCGCTAGTTATTAAACTATTTTATCAAGGTGTGGTGTGTGGCTCGGGCCAATAAAGGCTCTTATCACTCTTAGTACTGAGAATCTAAGTGGCTAGATAGTTGAGGGTCACCAAGAACACAAGGGTGAGCCCTGAACTGTGGGAGATGGCAGGGACTGCAGGAACCCTGGTCAAAATCAGAAGAGAGTGAAAATTGGTTTGAATGCAGCAAACAGAAATTCTTTGAAACATTGTATGTGGGAATATAAGCAGCTAACTTTCTGCAGTGACAAGGATCTGGTTACCATTAGCGTGGCTGCCCCAAATTAGCAATGCATAATGATTTAGCAATTCAGGAAATTTCTTTACTGAATTTTAAGTGGAAAACTGCTGGTCTGATGAACCAGGTTATCACTGACTCTATATCCACTTCAATTTTCTTTTCTCCCCCTTTAATTTTGTCCTCTCTTCTGAAGGTGCTGATTCAGGCTGGGGTATGGTTCTACACGTGCTGGAAGTCTTCCACTACTTTACTCAAACAGCCATTGTCCTTATTTAAGTATATACAGTGAATATTGACAGACTATTCATGCATAGGGGAATCACGGCCTAGTCCTATTCTGTTCTCACCCAACATCCACAGGCACAAAATTCCAGGTCATTGGCTAATGATCAGGAACAGCAACCCTGTCTGATTTTTCCACACAATAACGCTGGGACACTAGGGATCAAACTAGTCTGTATGATTCAGTACTGCAACAGGAAATCACGTAACTAAAAGGAATAGAAAGGAAAACTAGGTAAATCAGGAAACAGTGGTTAGTGACTATATTTTTGGCTTTTAGAAACAGGATGTTGATAGTCCTTTTATCTGGAGTATTTTATGTTAACGTTGTTACTTTGAAAATCCCTCATTTTCGATTGTGAACATTCTTTTCTCATTTTGTCACAGCTGTTAGTGCCAGAAAACTGGCCAGTCCCAAGACAGCCAGGTTCATGCTTCTCTAATTCTTTAACACTTAGCTGGGAAAAGTAATGACAAAGGCCGTATACTAACTCGCACCAAGTCCAGTTCACCCATCACCCCTGTGCTCAATGACCTACATTGACTCCCGGTCCAGCAATGCCTAGAATTAAAAATTTGTGTTCAAATCCCTCCATAGCCTTGGCCCCTCCCTAGCTCTGTAACCTCCTCCAGCCCTACAACCCTCCGAGAATTCTGCGCTCCTCCAATTCTGGCCATCCCCGATTTCCTTTGCCCCACCATTGGCGGTCGTGCCTTCTGCTGCCTAGGCCCTATGCTCTGGAAATCCCTCCCTAAACCTCTCCATCTCACTCTCCTCCTTTAAGATGCTCCTTAAAACTCTTTGATCAAGCTTTTGGACACTTATCCCAATATCTCCTTATGTGGCTCCGTGTCAAATGCTGTCTAATAACGCTCCTGTGAAGCTTCTTGGGACTTTTTACTGCGTTAAAGGCGCTATATAAATGCATGTTGTTGTTGTAATTTACAAATGAAAGCTGAAAACAGGAAGCTAGGGCCATGGCTGTGGTACTCCATTGTTTAGAAGCTCGATGAATGTTCTGGGGTGAGGAAGTGACTCACAGAAATCTCCAATAGAGGCAAATTTTAGCGGGATGTAGAGCACGGTGGTGACCTGATCCAGCCTGACTCTTGTAGAGTCTGAGGAGCATCACATACTTTATGCAGTTTTCACTAAAGAAAGGACACAAGCGAACCTTGAAAATAGCAAGCGCACCAACCTGACAATAAGGTGTTCTGACATAGGATTACATAGGATATATGGCACAGAAACAGGCCATTCGGCCCAACCAGTCCATGTCGGCGTTTATGCTCCACACGAGCCTCCTCCTGTCTTTCCTCATCTAAATCTATCAGCATAACCCTCTATTCCCTTTTCCCTCATATGCTTGTTTAGCCTCCCCTTAAATGCATCCAAACTATTCGCTTCAACCACTCCCTGGGGTAGCGAGTTCCACTTTCTCACCACTCTTTGGGTAAAGAAGTTGCTTCTGAATTCCCTATTGGATTTCTTGGTGACTATCTTATATTGATGGCCTCTAGTTATGCTTTTCCCCACAAGTGGAAACATTCTCTCTGTATCCACTCTATCAAAACCTTCCATAATTTTAAAGACCTCTATTAGGTCACCCCTCAGCCGCCTTTTTTTCAAGAGAAAAGAGATCCAGCCTGTCCATCCTTTCCTGATATGTATACCTTCGCATTTCTGGTATCATCCTTGTAAATCTTCTCTGCACCCTCTCCAGTGCTTCTATATCCTTTTTATAATATGGCGACCAGAACTGTATGCAGTACTCTAAGTGTGGTCTAACCAAGGTTCGATTCAGGCTTAGCATAACTTCCCTACTTTTCAATTCTATTCCTCTAGAAATAAACCCTAGTGCTTGGTTTGCTTTTTTTATGGCCTTGCTAACCTGTGTCACAACTTTTAGTGATTTGTGTATTTGTACTCCTAGATCCCTTTGTTCCTCTACCCCACCTAGACTCGCACCCTCCAAGTGATAAGTGACCTCCCTATCCTTCCTACCAAAATGTAATACCTCACATTTATCTGTGTTGAACTTCATTTGCCAATTATATGCCAAATTCTGCAAGTTTATCAATGTCTTCCTGGAACCAACCAGTCCCCATCCACCGCCACCCTCCTCCGCCTGGCTGAACTTGTTCTCACTTTGAACAACTTCTCCTTTGACTCCACTCATTTCCTCCAAATCAAAGGTGCTGCTATGGGTACCCGCATGGGTCCTAGCTATGCCTGCCTTTTCGTGGGATATGTGGAACACTCTTTGTTCCAGTCCTACTCGGGTCCCCTCCCTCACCTCTTTTTCCGGTATATTGACGACTGTATCGGTGCTGTTTCCTGCTCTCGCCTGAACTAGACAATTTCATTCACTTTGCCTCCAATTTCCACCCTTCCCCCACCTTCACATGGTCCATCTCTCACTCTTCCCTTCCCTTCCTCGACTTCTCCGTTGCCATCTCTGGGGATAGGTTATTAACCAACATTCACTACAAGCCCACTGACTCCCACAGCTACCTGGACTACACTTCCTCCCACCCCGCCTCCTGTAAGGACTCTATTCCCTTCTCCCAGTTTCTCCATCTCCGCCGCATCTGCTCCGATGATGCCACCTTCCATACCAGTGCTTCTGACATGTCTTCCTTTTTCCTCAACCGAGGATTCCCCTCTACTGTGGTCAACATGGCCCTCGACCGGGTCCATTCTATCTCCCGCACTTCTGCCCTCACCCCGGCCCCTCCCTCCCGGAACCACGATAGAGTTCCCCTTGTCCTCACCTTTCACCCCACCAGTCTCCCCATTCAATGGATCATCCTCCGCCATTTCCACCACCTCCAACGTGATCCCACCACCAAACGTATCTTCCCCTCACCTCCCCTTTCAGCCTTCCGCAGGGACCGCTCCCTCCGCGACACCCTAGTCCACTCCTCTATCACCCCCAGCACCCCTTCCCCCTCTCCCGGCACCTTCCCGTGCAAGCGCAGGAGATGCAACACCTGCCCTTATATATCCCCCCTTCCCACTCTCCAGGGCCCCAAACACCCCTTCCAGGTGAAACAGCGATTTACTTGTACTTCTTGCAATCTAGTATACTGTATTCGCTGCTCACGATGTGGTCTCTTCTACATTGGGGAGACCAAACGCAGATTGGGTGACCGCTTTGCGGAACACCTCCGTTCAGTCCGTAAGGGTGACCCCGAGCTTCCGGTCGCTTGTCATTTTAATTCACCTCTCCACGCCCACTCAGACCTAACCGTCCTCGGCCTTGTGCATTGTTCCACGGAAGCTCAGCGTAAGCTCGAGGAACAGCACCTCATCTTTCGTTTAGGTACTTTACAGCCTTCCGGACTCAATATCGATTTCAACAATTTCAGATCATAACCTCGGCCTCTACCACATATATATATACATTTTATCCACCCTTTTGGTTTGTGCCTTTTTCCTTTTTTTTCTCTCTCTCCCCCTACGGCAGCTGTCTCTCATTCTGCCAGCATTTCACACTTCACCTTTTGTTTCTTAACCTGTCCCATTACCATCTCGTCTTGCCTTGAGCATCTCTTAATGTCTCTACTTACCATAGACCACCCCTTTTGTTCTTTTAGTCCTCCCCCCAGCCTCCCCCTTGCATTTTTATCTGTTTCATTTCCTGCTCTTTTCTCAGTTCTGACGAAGGGTTTCGACCTGAAACGTTAACTCTGTTTCTCTCTCCACGGATGTTGCCTGGCCTGCTGAGTTTTTCCAGCATTTTCTGTTGTTATTTCAGATTTCCAGCATCCGCAGTATTTTGCTGTCGTCCTCCTGTAACTTGTTGCAGTCCTCCTCAGTATTGACTATTCCCCCCCCCCCAATTTGGTGTCATCCGCAAATTTAGAAATTGTGTTTTTGATTCCTAAGTCTAAATCGTTAATGTAAATTGTGAACAGCTGTGGTCCCAGCACTGATCCTTGTGGAACACCACTACCCACCTTCTACCACTGTGAATAGCTACCCTTTACTCCTACTCTCTGCTTTCTGTCCTGAAGCCAGCCAGCAATCCATTCTGCTACTTGTCCCCTGACTCCGCATTCTCTGACCTTGTTCATCAGTCTATTTATGGGGTACCTTATCGAAGGCCTTTTGAAAATCCAGATAAATTACATCTACTGCATTACCATTGTCTACTCTCTCTGTTACCTCTTCAAAAAATTCAATAAGGTTGGTCAAGCAAGACTTTCTGGGAAATATCTTTACCCTCCCAGCTTCTGAAAGATGCCATCACAAAGCTAATAAAAGTCTTACAATCGTATCATGTAACAATGAATCCCATACTATTATAAAGACAATGGATGGCTGAGATGCGGCTTTTTCTTGTTCATATGAATGAAGTGGCCTGTGGATCATGTGTGCAAGAAGTTGAAACTTGCAGCTGCCAATTAGTAAGAGATGACTGATCTGAATTGACGGTTGTCATTTCATTCGTAATTTTGACAGTTATGGTTCTCTCATTGTTAGTCATTTTAAGTCATGATCAACATTCCATCTAACCGCGCAGCTCGCTGCCGGTCCCGCGCAGCCCGGGACTGGCTTTTCCAATGTTAAATTTCGTGCACTGTGAATGGACCGTGCAGCCCCTTAAAAGGGCCGTGCACCCAAAAAAAAATTAGGGGGAACATTGGTAATGATGTAATGTTTAAAGTGGAATGTGTTGAGAAGGGATACTTACCCAACCTCCCCTGCCACTCGTGTACCGTTGGCCCCATCCACAACTTTTGACTCCATTCTTACAACCTATGACCCCAGGGAAAAGCAGCAGAAGTAGCATGGCTGGTGGAGCAGCAGCAAGGCTGGTTTCATGAAATATATCGGCCCCGCTAATGGATTCCAGTTCAGTTCAGTGTAAAATAATTATCAGGAATAAACTTGAAAATTCTTTGTACAACACGCACCTAATAGTAAACAGCAGTCTGCGTGGCTTTCGAAGGGGAAGATCCTGCCTCACGAACCTCCTTGATTTCTTTGACCAACAATAAACAAAGCCAATAGAAGGCTGAACTACATAGCCAAAATAGTAGAATACAAGTCCAAGGAAGTTGTGATCAAATGGTACAGTGCTCTGGTCAGACTGCACCTTGAGTACTGTGTCCAGTTTTGGTCACTGAGATATAAGGGGATATTCAAGAGGCATTGCAGTGAAAAGCCACAAGAACAAATCCCCAGTGTCATGGGTCTGAGTTATGGGGAAAGATTAGAGACAAATAGGCTTTTCAATTTGGAAAAGCAGCGTCTAAGAGGAGATTTTATAAATGTATCCAAGATAGTAAATGGTATGAAAAAGGATAATTCAATTTTTGTTAGCACTAAATTCACACTTTGCTGTGTTATTATGTGCATTGCTTAATTTAAAATACTGGATAATTCAAATCTTAAAGCTCCTGCTCAGTATCCAGTCCTTTGTGAAACGTTGCGAGACAGTTCACTATGTAAATCCAAGTTGTGTTTTGTTAAAGATGTAATTTGTTTAAAACAATAACAATATTTTATGTTGCACAAAATGTATAATTGTGCTTTTTAATCAAAAAGCAGTGTAAAGCTGATAGGAGGCTGAAGTTAATTTTTTTCACAATGAACTTTATTCATAATTTTTGATTTTTTAAAAAATTACTTAGCTGTCTTCATTCTTGGCTTATTTTTGTGTGTTTAATAACTTGACTTGCTATTGTACTTTTTATGTACATCACAAACCTTACACTAGACACTCAACTGGTGTGTAATGGGATGGGAAGTTATCATATAGGTGACTCACCTATTTCACAAGACAGAAGAATCAGTTTTTTTCAACGTGTATTATCTGGGACAGGGAATTCTAGCTGTAAAAATAAAGGAATCGAATTCCCTCTTTCCCTAATTTAAAAAACTTCTATTATATTGGCCTGCAAACTGCGTTGTTGTAATGAAAAGAGACCCAGGCCGGAATTTTCCCAGTGCCGAGCTTGTGGGTTTGGGGGCGGGTCAGCAGTTAAATTCGCGGAAAATGACAGCGCGCCGCGAACCCGCCGTCTTCCGCATTTAACTCGGGCGCGTTTCCCAGTGTGCCACGGACCCACTCGGGAGAGGCGGGCAACCTCATTGAAGTACTTAATTGCTTGTTCAGAAACCCTTAAGAGGCTTTTTAACACCAGGTTTTGGCTTTAACTTATTACGCACGGGATTCACGCACCTCGGGAACCTTGCTTGTGAAGGGGAGGCGGAAGCTCAGTGGCCATTGCGTGAGTCCATTAAGTGACAGCTAGAAAAACACATAAATACTCTCACATTACACCTGCTTCCTTGCCTAATGGAAAGGCTCTTGCTGACTCCATTTTGTGCAGAGATTTAGCTTTCAGGAGTTTGCAGGTCATTTCTGTAACCTCGGAAGCCACTCTCCCCACATTGCAAGTCACTATCACAACAATGAAGGATTGGCCCTCTGATCTCCACTTTACCTGCCATCTATTACATCAGCCTAGGTGCTGCTTACGCTGTCTTACCTTGGTCCTCAGAATCGGACCAAGATGAGCCCCAACACCAACAACACCACTCACATGAGCAGCCAACACAACAGCAGCCTTCTCCTCACCGACCTGATGCTCCACAGGAGAGAGGGAGTCAGCAGAGGGCTGCACCGCGCCGGAGGCGATAACCCCTAACACAGGGTATACAGGCAGAGGATGAGCTTCCTGGACGTGACTGAGCAGCAGTGCTTCAGGAGGATCAGGCTTTCATGCCAGGTCGTCGCAGATATTTGTAGCTTGCTGGAACAAAACCTGCTGCCCAGAGGAACGGGTGGACACACCTTATCAGTGGCTGTCAAGGTCACCACCGCCCTCAACTTCTTCGCCTCCGGCTCCTTCCAGGGATCTGCAGCAGACATTTGCAGGATTTCGCAGTCGGCCACCCACAGATGCACAACCCAGGTGACCGATGCCAAGTTTGACAAGTCAGCCACTTTTCCACTGAGGAAGCTAGTGTTACTGAGCGGGCGCTCAGCTTTGCGGCTCTGGCAGACTTCACGCAGGTGCAGGATGTCTTCGACTGCACACATGTGGCCATCAAGGCATCCCCACATCACCCAGGAATGTTTATGAACTGCAAAGGCTTCCACTCCCTCAATGTGTAGCTCGTCTGCAACCATAAAAAGATCATTATGCATGTGTGCACCAGATTCCCTGGCAGCTGTCATGACTCTTTTGTGCTGCACCAGTCCACCCTCCCTCAGCTCTTTGCACCACAAAAAAGACTTATCGGCTGGCTGCTTGGAGACAAGGGCTATCCACTGAAGATGTGGCTGATGACACCTTTCAGGAGGCCAAGTAATGAGGCCGAGGCGCATTATAATGACAGCCACATGTCCACCAGATGTGTCATAGAGCAAGCAATCGGCATGCTGAAGATGCGCTTCAGATGCCTTGACAGATCTGCAGGAGCCCTTCAGTATGCACCAGCCAGGGTCTCCAGAATCATCATTTGCTGCGCGCTGTGAGGAGCAAGGCGCAGAGTGCACAGCCTCTTCAGAGGAGGAGGAGGAACAGGTGGAACACGAGGAGGAGGAGGAACATGAGGTGGAGATGGCACCAGCAGTGGTGCACATTGCTGCCCGGGAGGCCCGGGGTGGCCTCATAATGGCCAGATTTACTTAACTTGTACTAGTGCACCCATATGGTTGCCAGATGCTGGACTAACCTCCCCGCCCCCCACCTCCCCCACCCCCCCCCCCACCTCTGCAACAACACCACAAAGCAGCCTCACAATGACCAAGCCATTCCTCTCACCCAAACCCCCATTGCTCGAGGTTGAGTAATGTCTCACCATTCACTCCAAGTGACAAGGCCACTTCCCGGGTAGCAGGCAATAATGGACAAGACCGGAAAGTTGGGCAAAGAAATAAATTTATGTGGGTCATAAATAGAACTGAAACTTAACAATATATTTTCATACACCCACGTGCATACCCTTGTGCATCTAGGATTGTGTCTTTTTTCTTTTCTGCGAGCATCTACGAGATGCAACCCCTGTGGCTTCAGCAGAGGTAGAGGCAGGCTGCTCAGTTCCCTGCTCCGACTGCTTTGACACTTTTGGTGGACGTCCTTTGGGTTTTGGAGTCTGTGAGGGCCCCACCAAAGACTGCTCCTCCAAAAATTGTGCAGGGCAGACTCGGCCATCGGGATCCGAGGCAGCATGTGGGGCTCTGACTGAGAGGGAAGCAATGGGAGAGAAGTGTGAGCACTTTGAGAAGAGCCCCCACTTCCATGTCCCCTCTCACCATCATCCCTCTCATCGGCAACCCGCACTTCCCTGCTAGCAAGGAGCTGGAGAGCACCTTGCTGCACATCAGTGGGGCACTGAAGGCCCAAGTCTACGTTAAGATCCCTCCTTGAGATGAGGTCAATGAGTGTCTGCCATCTGTTGTTCACAGCAAGCATGTTCTCGTTGGACTGGCGCATTAGCTGCTCCATTCAGGTAGCCATCCTTTCCATTGCACATTGTCACCATCGCCTGCGAGATGGTGGTGCTCATGTTGACTCCTTCATTCTCTGTACAGTCGCACACATTGAGGCTGCAAAAGCTGCCAGAGCCTCGCGCATTTGTTGCTGCTCCTCCAAGATCACCCTCTTTCTCGATAGCCCCCGAGGTTCAGCGTCTGCATGCAGCTCAGCAGAGCTGGGAGTGTCCTGTGCCCTCCGGCGAGGACTCTCCACTGCTGTCCCTGTCTCCACCATCTGCTCTTGCTCACTTGTGATGTGTGAGACACCAGGTGACAACACTACTCTATCTCTCACAGGACACACCGAGGTGTGCGTATCTGCGCTGGTGCTGGGTATGCTTGGGTCTGCTGACGGTGCATCCTCAGAGACTGGAGCTTCCTCTGAGGAGTTGTCTTCCTCCTCTGGCTGGACAGTGAGGGTTGGGGGGAAGCACACTTGAGGGACCTGTGGGAGAGTAAAGAGATGAATTAGAAGTCTTATGATAAGAACGGGTAACATTACCATTATTCACATGATGACATTTCACTGGCTGATGACATCAGTCACCATTTGAGTGACTGTTGTATGCCATGTGGCTGTATGAGATTTAATTCTGTCACCAGGTTGCTGGGAGGTCCCCCTCTCTCCATCTCCCACCGCCAGCAGCTCTGTAACTCCAGAGATTTCTAGCGCCTCCTCTGCTGGTGTCAAATTACTGAAGACTGGAGGGCTACCTCCGGTTCCCTGCCTCTTCCTATTATTCTGGGCTCTCTTCTCCTGCAAGTAGGGAAAGTAGAGAACTTTGAGTGAGAATGATGGAATGAGTGTAAGGAATGGATGGGTTACATCTGTAGAGGGTGACTATGAGGGAGTGACGTGACATTGCCAAATGGCCTCCTTCTGTGGTGTTACTTGCTATGATTGCATTAGGATGAGGGTGAGTGTCAGTGGTGGTTAGTCAGATGGGGATGTGAGTAGGTGCATAGACAGAGAGTGATGGGTGCACCTGGAAGGTATGTTGGTGTGAGGAGTGACGTGCAGAAGTAGGCTTGGGAAGGCAGACTGATGGGGTTGGGGTGACACATACATCAGGATTTAGGTGAGTGTGGCATTGCACTCACCTTTCCTGACCTCATGAGATCATTGAATCTTTTGCGACACTGGATCCACATCCTCCTCATGACATCCCTGCTACTGACCTCCTTTGCGTCTCTAGCCATGCCCTTTTTGTCTCTTTGGGTTGTCGTTTTCGTCCATCCCCAGGGGAGCGGGCCTCCCTGTGTGCTCTTACTGCCTGCACCAGCACTTCCAGGGAGGCATCTGTGAATCTTGGCACTGCCCTCTGTCTTGTCTCCATGACCCACAGATTTGTCAGTCTTATTCTGCAAATTAGAGCTCTTGAAACCATCTTCTACACTCCTGCATCAACCTTCAAATAAGATGTGTGCAAGCCTGCTTTAAATATCCGTGCTGAAAACGAGTCAGGAAATGCGCCATTAAGTTCAACGCACAGTGCAGGATGCGTTGTTCAAATCTTCAGGTTCCCGACACGCTACGCGGCCTGCACGCACTGACCCGACTCCAAGATAAAGATTCCGGCCCCAATTGTTCTCCAGACTTTCTCAAACTAGGAGTTCCCACTTCTCCATCCTGTTAGGAAATCTCAGTGAGATGAAGAATGCCGGCCTTCAGATGGGAAGAAATGGGCCCTCAAGGGCCAAACGGGGGCAGTATGGAGTCTGCGAGGGGTGGGGGCATGGCGGGGAAGGTTGACTTGTCATTCCCGCCTCTCCAATAGTGCCCAGGCTGCTTCTGGCGGCAGAGGACAGGTGGGCACCTGAGATGCCTCTGTACGGCACCTGCCAGCCCCCAGGGAACGAGGTGCCCTTCCCCATAGCCCGCAATCTCTGACTGGATCAGTGTTAGAGGGCCCCAGCAGGCCTGATCCCAGCAGTGATACGGGGACCACATCCCGTGAACCTTCGAGGCCATAAAATAAGTTGCAGGGGGAAGAGAAGAAGATGCGTCTTCAAATTCCTTGCAGCGTATCTCCAAGAGATTTCTATTCTCCAAAATCTATGTGTTTATCATTTATTTTAAAGTTGTTTTATTGAGATGAACCATTAAGATTCCAATTGAACGAGGGGAGTGGTGGGATCAGATCAATGGGTTACAATGCTGTAATATGGTATACTGCTGGTTATTATTTGCATAGATTCATCTTTGTGATTATTAAACTTTACATTATTTTGCCACAATCCTGAAGACCGAATGATAAATATTAAAATAAAATGAATTACAAACACACAAAAACATAATCTTAGAAATTATCAGCCTAGCTCAGCAATGAAAAGACACCATTATCCCCATTTAATTTTGCCCAATGCAATTCTAGAGTTTAAAATGCAGCTTCCTGTTACGATGCTCTTTTACAGGCTGCAGCTTCGCAGTAACTGATCTGCTTAACTGACACCATTCACAGTTTACTCATGTAGATTTTAAATCGCCATTAAGATCAAACTGTGCTCTGTTAAACTCTCAATAGACCTAGCATTTCCTTACTCTTCAAGTAAAGCCCCTAGCGGCTATTAGATACAACATACTAAAGTAGTTTTGACGAAGGGTCATTGACCTGAAACGTTAACTCTGTTTCTCTCTCCAGACAGATGCTGCCTTACCTGCTGAGTATTTCCAGCATTTTCTGTTTTTATTTCAGATTTCCAGCATCCGCAGTATTTTGCTTTTATACCAAAGTAGTTACTGTGTTCAAAACTCAATCATTTGTATTATGAAATCTCAATTCTCTTAAATGATCCTAAAAAAAACCTACAAAACCTAGATGAACGGCCAAGGTGCCCATCAAGTTTGAAAACAGTAGGTAATAGATGAGGTAAATCAAGATATAGTGGTAGGCTGACATCACCCAGACACAAATGTAAACCCAGGTACACAGTTTTAACTGAATAATTGCTATGAAGTAGATACTAGACAGGAGAATGGAACTGAGGTAGAATAATTCACCTATCTCAGAAGGCGGCAAGGCCAACAATAACATATAAATGTTAAAACTACAATGTTCATTAAGGACATCTAGGACAAAACTTCTAATTATAAAAACAATTTCAAGTTAGGCAGTAACAACAACAACAACTCGTATTTATATAGCGTTTTTAATGTAGTAAAACGTCCCAAGGTGCTTCACAGGAACTTTATCAAAAACAAAATTTGACACCGAGCCAGATAAGGAGATGTTAGGGCATATGACCAAAAGGCTTGGTCAAAGAGGTAAGTTTTAAGGAGCATCTTAAAGGAGGAAAGAGAAGAAGAGAGGTGGAGAGGTTTAAGGAGGGAATTCCAGATCTTGGGACCTAGGCAGCTGAAGGCACGGCTGCCAATGATGGAGCGATTTAAAATTGGGGATGTTCGAGAGGCCAGGATTGGTGGAACGCAGAGATCTCGGGGGATTGTAAGGCTGGAGGAGATTACTGAGACAGGGAGGGGTGAGGCCATGGAGGGATTTGAAAACAAGGATGAGAATTTTAAAATCAAGGCGTTGCTTAACTGGGAGCCAATGTAGTTCAGTGAGTACAGTGGAGATGGGTGAGCAAGACTTAATGTGAGTTAGGACAACGGTGGCAGAGTTTTGGATGACCTCAAGTTTATGGAGGGTAGAACTAGGGAGGCCGGCCAGGAGTGCGTTGGAATAGTCAAGTCTAGAGGTAACAAAGGCACGGATGAGGGTTTCAGCAGCAGATAAGCTGGACCGAAGACAATGGTCTTCCCAATATTTAATTGGGACAAGCATCCTGACTGTATAGAGACAGTGGAGGGTTCGTGAGAGGTGGAGGAGAGATAGAGCTGGGTATCATCAGCGTACTTGTGAAAACTCATGCTGTGTCATCTGATGATGTCACCAAGAAGCAGCATGTAGATGAGAAATAGGAGGAGGCCAAAGATAGATCTTTGGGGGACACCAGAGGCGACGGTGCGGGAGTGGGAAGAGAAGCCATTGTAGGTGATTTTATGGCTACGGCTGGAAAGATAGGAATGGAACCAGGTGAGTGCAGTCCCATCCACGGGTGGAGAGGCGTTGGAGCAGAATTTTGTGGTCAATCGTGTCAAAGACAGTTTGAGAAGGACAAGGAGGGAGAGTTTACCTTTGTCGCAGTCAATTAGGATGTCATTTGTGACCTTGGTAAGAGCCGTTTCGGTACTGTGGTGGGGGTGGAAACCAAAGTGACTACCATGCATATGATTGTACCAGGTGTAATCTGAGCCAAATGGCTATATAAAAAATATTTATTTTGTACAAAACATATACATTGTGTTTTTATGGGAAACCAGAGTAAAGTATAATCACCAAAAAACTCTGCTGACAAATAGGAAGACTTAATTTTTTATAATATACCATAATCATAACCTTTTGACATTTTAACTAAGCTGACTTAATTCTTACTTAGTTTTTAAATTTATGTGTTTATTATTTCTACTTTACCTGGTTTTGTATTGTATTTTTCATACACTGGATTTTCCACTGTGTGGGTCATTATTATACTTTATAGAATCATAGAATCTTACAGCACAGAAGGAGGCCATTAGGCGACTGTGCCAACTCTTTGAAAGAGCTGTCCAATTTAGTCCCACATCCCCAGCTTTTCCCCCATAACCCTGCAAATCAGTCCTCTTCAAGTACATGTCCAATTGCCTTTTGAAAGTTCCTATGGAATCTGATTCCACCACCCTTTTAGGTAGTGCGTTCCAGATCTTAACAGCCCTCTGTATAAAGAAATTTCTCCTCATTTCCCCTCTAGTTCTCTTTCTAATTTATATGTGGGTAAGTCACACATCAAAGAAATTGAAATAGGATTTCACAAATCTTATACTGGATTTTTCACTGTGTGGTATGGGATGTAACAGGATATTCTTATATTTTATATGCAGGTGAATTACGCATCAAAGATATTAAACCATGACTTTTGAACGTGTGTTATCTTGACGACAATAACCATAGCTGTAAATGTGCAGGGAAGGAGAGAAAGTCTCCGCAAAGTCTCCACCAATAGCTTTCCGTTCTCCAAAAGTTACAAGTGTTTATTATTAACTTTAAGGTTGGTGTTGCAGTTGATAAACCAGTAGTAGTATTGCGACACATCAGAAGAATGGGATAAAATGGGGTTATAAGTTAAATTATTGATTATTATTTACATGGATTCATCTTTGTGGTTACTAAACCTTACACTATTGTGCCATAGACCCAAAACTTAATGTTAAATCTGATTATTACATTCAAATAAAATGAATTTAGAACACACAGAAAGCCACAAACTTAAGGAAGGATCAATGTTAGGTTTTACCTGCCTGAATTAACAATGAGTGGACACCATCATCTATCTTTTAATTTTGTCCAATAAAATTCCCGAGCACAAAAGTAGCTTCCTGTTAAAGTACCATTTTACAGCTTGCAGTTTCATTGCAATGGCTCATACATAATACTGGATAAAGAGGAAAAAACTTTACTGGGTCTGGTTAACTGCCACCATTCACAGTTGGGAAGCTGTTTGTACATGGTCAAAAGGTACACCATTTAAAGCTGCAGAAGATCAGAGTTAGTTCAGTTATCATTTATTCACGTAGGTTTTAAAATAAAATTGGCCCTGAAGTTGCGGTTGGCGGCGTAGCTAAGGAGTCCGCCACCGACCTCCAAATGAAACTTAACCCGTGTTATTAAAGGCAAATTGTGTTTGACTAACTTGATTGAGTTCTTTGATGAAGTAACGGAGAGGGTTGATGAGGGTAGTGCTGTTGATGTTGTGTACATAGACTTTCAAAAAGTGTTTGATGAAGTACCACATAATAGCAAAATTGAAGCCAATGGGATTAAAGGGGCAGTGGCTGCATGGATACGTAATTGGCTATGGGACAGAAAGCAGAGAGTAGTGGTGAGTGGTTATTTTTCAGATTGGAGAGAAGTGTGCAGTGGTGTCCCCCAGGGCTCAGTGTTGGGACCACTGCTCTTTGTGCTATATTAATGACCTGTGAAGGGATAATTACAAGTCCTAGCCCTTCTCGGGCTACCCCAGATCAGGCGTATTCCCCAGACGTTCCCCTTCAACTAAAGTTAGAGATAGCCGAATCCTATAAGACGCTTAATTGGGTCTAAAGGTCCAGACTATCTCTCCCTAAAGGAAAGAAACGACTTGAAGATATTACCGTCCTCCAGATAACACTTTTAATAAGTTTAACTAGACTGTAACCTTCCGGATATTATGAGGGTCTGAAATCCTACCCCCCAGAATTCTGTAACTCCTCCCAAAAGAGTGTACAGAGATTTGAGTTTGCGAGTTTGATACAGAAGTGCTCTGTGAGATAATTCTAAAAATATATAGATTTATTAAAGAACTGACATTTAGTTAACAGTTGGTGAGTCAATCGCAACTTTAACAGTTCAAAATACAAATAGCTTACAATTCTATTCTCAGAGATCCTTATTCTCAAATCTTAACTTCATGACATTTTTACATTTCTACTTATTCTTAATCCAGAATATCCACCAAAATCAAATAAAAGTACCGTTTGATCCCCGAGACTCAGAGTTAAAAACTTACAGAGCCTGCCTCTGAAGTTGAGAATCGCTTGCCCTTTCCAGCGACTTCTGTTTTCCCATTTGAAAATCCCATATCTTATACTCTTTTTGCAGTGGTATCTCCTTTGAAGTTTTCTGCTGATGTAAGCTAATTATCTCTAGTCAGTCTTTCTGTTGACTTCTTTCTATTCTTACTGTTAGTTCAGCTGCTAACTCTCAGAATCCTGTCTGCTGTATAGGTGTTTCATAACTTATCATCAAAAACAATTTAACAGTCATTTTTTATTTGATGCTATTCTTATGAAGGTCTTCCATTCAATTCTAAACCACCTCAGCTGCTTGTAACCCAGACTTCGTGTCTCCCAACTGTTCCAAGTTCAATACAAAAACCATGTGATTGCTTGGTGCATCTATTGATATTATATCTTCAAAGTGTTCTGTAGGTATCATATTTACAATATGTAAATCAAAACCACTTCAACCAGGGTGTTCCATGCATTTCTTAGCTACTTCAATTGGTTGTATATATAATTATGTTTCCTGTTTCATTTGATGTTACTTTTACAAAGGCACATGGTTTTTTAATGTTCTGTGTTTCTGTTCGAAGTGTTATTTTTTAACACTTTAAACTGGGTATAGCATTGTGTTGGTTATAAACTGCAGACTCCTTGGAAGCAAGCCTTTGCTTCTTCAATAGGGCCATTGTCAATAATCATTTCCCATTTCAAAAGCTTGTATGGTGTTTACAGCTTTGTATCATTGAGGCTTTTAGATTTTTAAACCCAGTTTGTCATATTTTACTAATGTCAGAATTCTGTTCATAGGATAGTGTATTTTTCTGAAATATGACTATTCCTTTACACCTGGACTTGGGTGTGCTGGGCATAATTTCGAATTTTGCAGATGGCATGAAACTCGGAAATGTGGTTAACAGTGAGGAGGATAGTAACAGACTTCAGGAGGACATAGACAGACTGGTGAAATGGGCAGACACATGGCAGATGAAATTTAATGCAGAGAAGTGTGAAATGATTCATTTTGGTAGGAAGAATGAGGAGAGGCAATATGAACTAAATGGTACAATTTTAAAGGGGGTGCATGAACAGACAGATCTGGGGGTATATGTGCACAAATCGTTGAAGGTGGCAGGGCAGCTTGAGAAGGCTGTTAAAAAGGCATATGGGATCCTGGGCTTCATGAATAGAGGCATAGGGCTGGATTTTCATAGGGCCGTGGAGGTGGGTTTGGAGGCGTGTGGGGGGTTAAAATTGCGAAAAGTGGCGGGCGGACCTGATCCCGCCTCCAGTCCGCCTCCACGCAATTTTGATAAAATCGGTCGTGGGGTTCCCGACTCTGTCCCACCTCCAAGAGGCGGGAGAGGCCATTAAAGCCCTTAACAAGCCCGAAATTAGCTCTGTAATGCCATTTTGAAACGTTTTAGCTAGTTTAACCCTTTTCCGACGTGAAGCACGCCTGATGTGAAACACGCCAGTGAAGCCTGGTGGGAGCACAAGTGGATAGCTAACTATCAGCTGCAGGTCCACTATTACAACAGAGATGTGATGAAAGTCACCTCTGATGCTGCTGCATTGAATGTCTTCAGAGACTGCCTGGCCTTTGCTGTGAGAGGACCTGGATGCAAAATAAATTCTCTCTCTCTCTCTCTCTCTCTCAGCTGCTCATTTTGCATCCAGGTCCACTCACAGCAAAGGCCAGGCAGTCTCTGAAGACCTTCAATGCAACAGCAATGATGACATCATCAGAGGCGACTTTCAGACTAAAACCACTAATTGGTTCATGGGTTCCCACATGCTGGAACTCAATTGCCCAATGAGGTGAAAATTGCATCAATCTCCCACATCCAATTGCAGTCGGGTGGATAACACGAAATGCGGATGACATGACCCCAACCCGCCCCGTATCAAAATCCAGCCCATAGAGTATAAAAGGCAGGCGGTTACGCTAAAACTTTATAAAACACTGGTTAGGCCCCAGCTGGAGTATTGTGGCTAATTCTGGGCACCACACTTTGGGAAGGATGTCAAGGCCTTAGAGAGGGTGCAGAAAAGATTTACTAGAATGGTACCCGGGATAAAAGACTTCAGTTATATGGAGTGACCGGAGAAGTTGGGGTTGTTCACCTTAGAGCAGATAAGGCTAAGTGGAGAGTTGATAGAGGTGTTCAAAATCATAAAGGGTTTTGATAAAGTAAATAAGGAGAAAATGTTTCCAGTGGCAGATGGGTCAGTAACCAGAGGACACAGATTTTAATTAATTGGCAAAAGAACCAGAGATGAGGTGAGGAAAATAATTTACGCAGTGAGTTGTTGCGATCTGAAATGCACTGCCTGAAAGTGTGGTGGAAACAGATTCAATATTAACTTTCAAAAGGGAATTGGATAAATACTTGAAGGGAAAAGATTTACAGTGCTATGGGGAAAGAGTAGGTGAGTGGGACTAATTGGATAGCTCTATCAAAGGGCCGGCAAAGGCACGATGGGCCGAATGGCATCCTGTATCAGTCTATGATTCAAAGATAAAGGAAATATCGAAATAGTAAGTAACTGGTGTAATCCTTGGGTTTTAAAGCCTATAAATGTTAGAATTAAAGGCAGATTAAGAACATAAGAAATAGGGGCAGGAGTAGGCCATTTGGCCCTTTGAGCCTGCTCCGCCAATCAATAAGATCATGGGTGATCTTCTACCTCATCTCCACTTTCCTGCACTATCCCCATATCCCTTGATTCCCTTAATATTCAAAAATCGATCGATCTCTGTCTTGAATATATTCAACGACTGAGCCTCCACAGCCCTCTGGGGTAAAGAATTCCAAAGATTCACCACCTTCTGAGTGAAGAAATTTCTCCTCATCTCAGTCTGAAATGGCCAACCCATTATTCTGAGACTGTGACCCTTGGTTCTAGACTCCCCAGCCAGGGGAAACATCCTCCCTGCAGCTACCCTGTCAAGCCCTGTAAGAATCTTGTATGTTTCAATGAGATCACCTCTCATTCTTCTAAACTCTAGAGAATATAGGCCTAGTCTACTCAATCTCTCCTCATAGGACAATCCCCCCATCCCAGGAACCAGTCTGGTGAACCTTTGTTGCACTCCCTCTATGCCAAGTATATCCTTCCTTAGGTAAGGAGACCAAAATTGTACACAATACTCCAGGTGTGGTCTCACCAGGGCCCTATATAATTGCAGTAAGATGTCTTTACTCTTATACTCAAATCCTCTTGTAATAAAGGCCAACATACCATTTGCTTTCCAAATTACTTGCTGTACCTGCATGTTAACTTTCAGTGATTCATGTACAAGGACACCCAAGTCCCTCTGAACACCAACATTTCCCAATCTCTCACCGTTTAAAAAATACTCTGCTTTTCTATTTTTCCTACCAAAGTGGATAACTTCACATTTCGCCACATTATATTCCATTTGCCATGTTGTTGCCCACTCACTTAGCCTGTCTATATCCCCTTGCATCCTCCTCACAACTTACATTCCCACCCAGCTTTGCATCATCAGCAAACTTGGATATATTACATTTGGTCCCCTCATCCAAATCATTGATGTAGATTGTGAATAGCTGAGGCCCAAGCACTGATCTTTGCAGTACCCCACTAGTTACAGCCTGCCAACCTGAAAATGACCTTTTTTCCCTACTCTCTGTTTTCTGTCTGTTAACCAATCCTCAATCCATGCTAATATATTACCCCCAATCCCATGATCCCTAGTTTTGTTTAATAACTTTTTGTGTGGCACCTTATCGAATGCCGTCTGAAAATCCAAATACACCACATCCACTGGTTCCCCCTTATCTATTCTGCTAGTTACAACCTCAAAAAACACCAGCAGATTTGTCAAACACGATTTCCATTTCATAAATCCGTGTTGACTCTGCCCAATCCTATTATTATTTTCTAAGTGCCCTGTTACCATGTCCTTAATAATAGATTCTAACATTTTCCCTACTACTGATGTCAGGCTAACTAGTCTGTAGTTCCCAGTTTTTCGTCTCCCTCCTTTCTTAAATAATGGGAGCTGTTCTAGAATCTATTGAATTTTGGAAAATGACAACCAATGCATCCACTATCTCTATAGACACCTCTTTCAAAACTCTAGGATGTAGGCCATCAGAAAACTCCAGGATGTAGGCCATCAGATCCAGGGGATTTATCAGCTTTCAGTCCCATTAATTTCTCCAGTACTATTTTTTTACTAATACTAATTTCTTTCAGTTCCTCATTCTTGCTAGAGCCTTGGTTCTCTACTATTTCCGGGAAGCTTTTTGCGTCGTCACAAAGTATTTGTTTAATTTCTCTGCCATTTCCTTATTCCCCATTATAATTTCTACTGTTTCAGCCTGTAAGGGACCCACATTTACTTCCGCTAATCTTTTCCTTTTTACGTACCTATAGAAGCTTTTACAGTCTGTTTTTATGTCTCTTGCTAGTTTACTCTCATATTCTATTTTCCCTTTCTTTATCAGTTTCTTGGTCCTCCTTTACTAAATTCTAAAATCCTCCCAATCCTCAGGCTTACTACTCTTTTTGGCAACATTATAAGCCTCTTTGAAGATGAGTTACAAAGTTTTGAGATCCTGGGAATCAGTTGTAGTCTGGGACAGCATGTTAACTCTTGATTCACAGAATGAGGATGCAGGAAGCGGTTGAATGTACGAATTGGCATATTTTGAGCTTAGGAGGAACACAAGGGGGAAGCTCAGAGCAGCATCGACCACCAGTATCAATAAAAAAGAGACAAAAAATGTTCCTACAGAGGGAAAAGATTTAAATTAATTGGCAAAAGAACCAGAGGTTCAAGACGGGCTCACTTGTAAGAAGACAAGCTTTGTTTTGCATCCTGTCTACGAGTGCGAGGGGTGATGGAAAAGTTTCCCCAGATAGTCAAATCTTGGAACGATTTGCGCTTTCTAAAGCATTAAAAGCTGTTGAGAGGGGAAAAAAGAATTAGTTGATACAAATAGAGCCAATGACTGCACCAACAATTTTAATTCACAAACTTGAGATATAAGTTCATAGAAAACATTATCACAATCCCACATTTAGTTTTACTGTCAGACGAGAACATTTTTATTGAACCACCAGCTGAAAGCTGGGTATTTACTGTGAAAGGAGTTTATATTTCCATATTTTCTATTTATGATGCTTCAGTGTTTACTTAACCAGCATTTGTAAAGTTTGTGTCACTTGCACCTGATTAGCTCAAATATCATATTCATAAAACAGCAACAGAACAGGTAGGGAACAAGTAGCAAGCTGGTATGAAAACTACTGATGAAGAAGAGGTGCAAAAACTACCAATCTAGAATCAGCAGTCATTAAGCAACTAACAATGGAGAAGGGGAACCAACTGAATCACGTAATATATTTTTGAAATTTATCATCTTATTTTGTCAGAAATCTGAGGACTTGGAACAAAAAGGGTAGAAATTAGGTCGCGCCCCATTTGGGGCGCAAATATCGTCCGGACGCAAATATTAGCGCCTGGCGCTAATTATCGGCACTGACAGGAAACTTCACTTTTACCGCCCCGGGAGGTGAGTGGAGCGCTAAAGCAGGTGCTGCACACCTCTCTTAAGGCGCAAAGGCCGAGCAGTGAGGCGCTAACTCGGAGCGCTGGCGAAGCTCATGTAATGCCAGTCAGCAATGGAACACACACACAATGGCATGGGCCAGTTCTTAAAGGGGATGGTTAATCTTGCTTTCCATCCACATCCTGTTCATTGCTGCCTTGAATCTCGGCCTGGAGAGACTTGCACATCAAATGTGCTGGAAAGAACAATGGAAAGTACCAGGCAAAGAGCTCAGAGTGCAGCTCCCACAGTCTCTGCTAAATCGATACAAGGAATGGCAAATCAAAATGAACCTGCAAAGTGCTGCTCAGTACCCAAAACTCCTTCACACAACGTTGAATCTCTCCAGAAGTCTCTCCCTCTCTCTCTCAGAATGCGTAGTTCAAAAATGCCACCAACAATAAAAGACAGGAAGAGGCCCCCTTTAAATAGCGCCCCCCCCAGCCCCACAGCGATTGATAGCGTTCCAGTCTTCTGGTCGTTGGAAGCGCCAGGCGGTAAGGCAGGGGGCGCCACTCAATTTCCGCTACGGGGCGCCACAAGGGCGTTGCACCATGGAATGACGTCACAATCTGCGCGCGCAGGTGGTCGCAGCGGTAAGTTTTAGCGCCGCCGCACAATCTCAAGTTAAGTTCTCGAGCGGCGCAAACATCGCTGCGCCCGGGCGTTAGCGGCTTTGCGCCCCATTAGCGCCCTCTTAAGGCGCTAACGGGAGGCGCAACCAAGTGAATTTTTACCCCAAGGTTTCTAGCATAATAAACACAACAAAATTATTAAACTTACCAGATCACCTACTTTGTGTTTGAAATCTTTCCAAAAACCTTTCTCTCTGGAATACTTCCCTCTTTCAGGTGCCTGGGGTTTGAGGTCACAGGGCCTTGCCTGAATGAAGAAGCTCAACCAGGTACCAATAACCTGCGTTTATATAGTGCCTTTAGTGTCCCTACCTGAGACTTTATATATAAAAAGCAGTGGCAGCAGGACTCAAGAAACAAATACCAGACCCGGAGTGGGACTTTAAAAAAAAACCCAGCAGGGTGAGGACTGACTTAAAAATGGACAAACAGCGAGAGCAGGAGCAAGACTTAAAAAAATCAGAGTGGCAGTGAGACCAAAACAAACAAACAGGAGTAGGACTTAAAAAACACTGGAAAAGAACATACCAGAGATAGATAGAACTTTATAAAAGAAATACATACCAAAGTGGAAACAGGACTTAAAAAGCAAACACCAAGAGCAGCAGTATATATTTATAGGAGTGGACATATCAGCAGGAAACTTGGAGGGAGATCTGCTAATGGCCAAATAATTTTTTTAATGTGCTGTAGGAAAGCCCACGGGGAGTGGAGGGGTGATGGAAAATATCTGCAATGGGTCTCATGAGCCTACTATAATGTAATGTGGCCATCAGTACTTTGGTTGGCCAAATGTTTTTTAAATCTCAATTCTAATCCTGCCTTAGCCTATACAATTGATCATCTACGACCAATTGCATTGGCTAGGACAGCTGTTTAATTTTAGCCCTCCCTGTTGCCATAGCACTCCTGGGCACCAGGAATGTACCCGTGTTCCCGGTGCCCAGCATTGCTAGAGTGCAAATGATGAGGAAATACGTTGTTTGACACATTTCCTGTCATTTGCATGCTATTAGTTATTGCATGTTATTAGAATAGGTCCGCCCATATTGGGGCCACATACTCTTTGGGGTGGATTTTCATTGACCCGTGGAGGTGGGTTTGGAGGCGTGTGGGGGGTTAAAATTGCGAAAACTGGTGGACGAGCACAAGCCCGCCTCCACGCAATTTTCATTAAATCGTGTCTGCTGGTCCTGACTCTGTCCCGCCTCTAAGAGGTGGGATAGGCTGTTAAGGCCCTTAACAAGCACTAAATTGCCTCTATAATGCCATTTTGAAAGGCCTTTGTGATTTTAACCCTTTTTCTACGTGAAGCACGCCTGTTCTGAACCACGAATGTGAAACCTGGCGGGAGCACATTTGGATAGCTGACTATCAGCTGCAGGTCCACTATTACAACGGAGATGTGATGATGATGATGAAGGAGGAGATGGAGGAGGAAGAAGAAGAAGAAGAAGAAGAAGAAGAATTGGGAGTGGTGGTGGAAAAATATCTGGGAGCAGACTTAGGGCTGCTGCTGCTCATTTTGCATCCAGGTCCTCTCACACCAAAGGCCAGGCAGTCTTTGCAGACCTTCAATGCAGCAGCAATGATGACATCATCAGAGGCGACTTTCAGACTGAAAACACTAATTGGTTCATGGGTTCCCACATGCTGGAACTCAATTGCCCAATTAGGTTAAAATCGCATCAATCTCCCACATCCAATTGCAGTCGGGTGGATAACACGAAAAGTGGATGACACGACCCCAACCCGCCCCAGTATCAAAATCCTGCCCTTTGTCTCCCTTCATTCCTGGAGGACCGGCTTGTGAATAATTTAACAGTCTAAAGCCTGTCTCCCTACTTCTGGCCAGTCCAAAGCCTGTCTCCCTACTTCTGGCCAGTCCAAAGCCTGTCTCCCTACTTCTGGCCAGTCCAAAGCCTGTCAAGCATTGTCATGAATCTGTAAACAAATGAGAAAAATTTTGCCATGAAGACATCACCTCTTTTGAAAAATAAGTATGGTTTACAATGATAAACTCCCTAACAAATAGCTAATTATTAATGCGATCCATAGTAATCAAGACAGTTGAAGAATTCTACATATAGTCAGCTTGTGGACTAGGAGGAATTTGTATTTTCCGTGAAGGTCTGGAAGTATTCTCTCTGGGGCACTTTTGGGGGAGTTACAGAGCTCCCTGGCTGATAGTATAGGTTTCTGGGTATGTACTACACACGTGAAAAATGAATAGTCTGATCATCTGGAGCAAATCAATGAGCTATTTTAGTAAATTAATTTCATTTTCTGTATTGCAGTTTGAGAATCATTTACTCGTTGGCCTTCAGAATCAGCTTTACAACCTTGCAGTTTATTCAGTCAGCAGCACTACAATATGTATTTCCATAACTCTGGTGTTATTGACCCTCATGAACATCTTTAATGACCTGTCTATAATAGTTAATGGTATAGCGTTACTCCGATGAGTCATTCAATACCAAATGCACTCTCTGCTTCATCCATAACTAATCCATAGTTTAAATATTTTATTAAAAGACAACTAAACTCTAGTGGTGAAATTATCCCCTTTCTTAGATTGCTTAATTTACTTAACATGAATGTGTTTCAGGTTTTTTTATTGTTTTGATACCGATGTTCTTTGCTTACTTACAGTTTGCTGTGTTATTCTTTAAGTAATGAAACTGATAGCTCAGAGTTAGCTTTATACAGGACCCGAGCTTATTGCAAATCCTTTACCCACAATTCATCGCAATGAAAACATGTCTCCATGAGTGAGCAAAGAAAGAACCTTTAGTTATATTCATTTTTACCAAGAAAACAATTGATGCAATGGGGACCTGGGCTATTGTAGTTAAAATACATCTGTGAGACGCTGGTGTGTGAATGACTTAATTTAATAAATGTGATACTACTAGTTTTAAACATTTTCAAAAAAGTGAAACTCTTCAATGGTATTTGGGTAAAACTGATAAGGTTGAAGAATAAATACTTTGAAATAAGAAATGACATTTTATTCTATCAGAACTTCAATGTGTTGAACAAACGTTAATCAAACATTAATGTGCTGAAACACTACTCTGTCTCTTTTAAGATCCTGACTGTCCTGCTGTTTATTTGCAGTTTATCTTTTAACCTGACGATTTTATTGATTGCATCTTCTAACATGCAGATTAACCTTTCACCTTGTATAATAGTTGGAACTGAGCATGGAATTGTGGCGAGAAGTGCTGAGGTAGAGAGGGACTCATAGGACAGGACCAGGTCCTAATGGATTAATGGGCAGTGACAAGGTGAATTGACTCTCTTTCTCCAGAGCCCTCCAACAGGGCTACAGTGGCTCAGTGACAGCAATCTCACCTCTGAGTCAGAAGGTTGTGGGTTCAAATCCAGAAACTTGAGCACAAAATCTAGCCTGACACTACAATGCAGTACTGAGGGAGTGATGCATTGCCGGAGGTGCTGTTTTTAGGATTAATCCGTGGCCCCGTCTGCCCCCTCAGGTGGATGTAAAAGATCCCATGCTACTATTTCGAAGAAGAGCTGGGGAAATCTCCACAGTCTCCTGGCCAATATTTATCCCTCAACCAACACCACAAAAACAGATTATCTGGTCATTACCTCATTGCTGTTTGTGGGAGCTTGCTGTGCGCAAATTGGCTGCCACGTTTCCTACAACAGTGACTACACTTCAAAAGTACTTAACTGGCTGAAAAGTGCTTTGGGACATCTTGAGATTGTGAAAGGCGCTATAGATATGCAAGTTTGTTCTTCTTTCTTTCAAAATATAAATTGAAAAGTCCCTTTAGACACCTACACTAACTGATGAATATAAACTGGGTGTAGAGGGTCAGGGAGTTCACTAAACTGTTAATCTGAATAGCCTGAATACACCATGAGCAAACCAATCGTTACTTTAGTAAATTAATTACTTGTTGATAACATTTTCACTCCCCACATCCGTCTCTACTATATTTGTAAGCACTGGAAGATTTATTATTGTCTTCACAGTAACAGCTACACAGAGAAATGATAAGTGTGGTATTAAGAGGTAATTTACTATTTGACTTTGTACTCTGAAATGGTAAAGCACATGTCATCTTTACAGACTTGCATAACTGAAGTAAACCATTTAAGAAGGGGCATTGACCGGAAAGTTTTAAGGTGTGTGCACAACATAAATTGAGATATGGGCTGAATGTATCTGAGACTGTAACGGTCCTATGCAAATTGAATTTGGACAGCGCCAGTCCAATTCTTAGTGAGCATGGCCACAAAACAATACCACACACAAATGGGCATGGCAATCTCACTCAGAGGACCATATTATCCTCTCTGCAATAATTTTACAAAAGAGATATGCGTAATCTTTGGTTACATTTCTGGTCGAAAGCGCTAATGAACTATTAGTCTGTAATTAGCACTGATACTAGGTTTGCATCTATTTAAAAATGAATTGATTAAAAACTTAGGGAAACGGGAGATATTTAAGGCCAGGCTGAAGGCCAATGATGAAAACCTGTGCAGAATTATGTAGGCGAGACAAAATTGAAAAGTGACTATTGAGCTCTTGGACACTACCGGAGTTAGTGATCGTAACAAGGGCTAAGATTTGTAAGTACCACCAGGGCAGTGGCAAATCTGAATAGTACACAGGAGCTTCCTGTTCCAAAGTGCAGGTGGAGCGGCCTTTGCCAGATGCCTCAAAGTGGAGCAGCAGATGAAGGAGTGTGGGAGCACACAGGGCATGAGGTACATAACTTCAGACATGTATTCATCCCCATGCAACTGGCGAGGGGATCTCAGCGCACTGGACCTTGGCCTGGACCTTTAGCCACTCATCAATTTCCATTACTGTTATCCCTTCATCATCGGTGCCCTCTGTTTCAAACTGTGGTTTCTCAGCCACATTACTACCTATTTTACATGAAGTTTTTTAATCTGTGATGTGCTTGGTTTAAATGTGTGTGGTGACAGTTGGCATTATGGTGAATGGTCCTCTTCCTATTTGCCTTGTGGACAACTGGGTTCTCTGTCCTCTATGAAGAGAACAGATGGGACAATATAAGCACTCATCACTTGGGTCATGTATTGCCATTATGTATGTACACCATTATGCACTTGTGCAAAATCAGTGTGCATAGGCACATTGCATGGAACTTGCAAAGCCCTGGAAATTAAAGATATATAAGATAGTCCTGGAATTGCTGTACCAGGATGTGCCTTTCAGTTCTCTAAGAGATGAGGAAGTTGGAGATCAACTAGTTATTGCTTTGTTACCTGTTGGGTAGTTTGTGTTTCTGAGGTGTACAGGTACTCTTGGAGTCTTCGGAGACTGTTGTTAATCCTAATGATATTGCTCAGCAAGAGGGAAGATGCATGTGTGAATCACTGTCTTGCTACTCTACGATTCAAGGTATTGGTGCACCAACATTCTGCAACACAAAGGGCGCGAAATTCGGTTACGCGCCGTTTGGGGGCGATAATCGAATTAGCGCCGGAGATTTAGCGCCCCGCAAGAAAGTACCACCCCGGAGAGAAAGTGGAGTGCTATCTCGGGCGCTCCACTTCCACTTGGGGCGGTGTCGGGGACGCAAAGCGCTTGAACGCCAGAGTGCTACACGGCCGCGTCCCCTAGCGCTGATGCATTTCACCGCCCCTCCCATTCCGTTAAAGGGGAGGGACGCTGCGCATTCTGCAGGGCCTCCGATGGACCACACTAGGCCACCAGGGCAGCGTGGTGCCATGGCCGCAGCCTGGCACCGAGACGCGGTGCCGGGCTGCGTGATGGCGGCCACGGACCATGCCGTGGACCGCCACGAAGGGCTGACCTGGAGGTCGGCCAAAAGAAAAAAATGGTGGCGTGGGTCGCAGCCGCACCTCCCCTTCAAATACCTTCCCGCGAGTGGAGGTCGGTTCGGTTCACGACCCGCGAGGCTAGCGCTAACATCACCCGCAGCAGCCTCGTGTGGCGCAGCCCAATTTCTGCCGCGGGGGTAATGCGCCACGGCGGGGCATTAAGGGGTTGTGTTGTTCGGTGATGACGTCATCGCTGGCGGTGCAGCAGCCTGGGGCGCTACCGGCAGCACGCGGCGCTATCGGCTAGCGCCTCAGCAGCACACCACCGAATTTCCCAGGAGGCGCTATTATCGCCCCCCATAACCCTTTTGCACCCCGTTAGCGCCCCCAGAGGTGCTAACGGCAGGCGCAAAGGAGCCAGATTTTGCCCCCAAAGCATTTAGAATTGAGCGTTACTGGCCAATATGGTTTACTCTAACTGTTTCATTTTCATTATTTATTTGAACAATATGAATAATAGATTGTTCCAACTAACATTTCGGCCGGAATTTTGCCAGCGCTCAGGGGGCGGGTTTGGAGGTGGGACATTCGGTAAAATTGCAAAGATTGACAGCGGGTCCCAAACCCGCTGTCAACCCGCCTCCATACAATCTTCCCAGGTGACGGGACCCTGATTTGCGCATGGACCCGACACCTAGCAGTGGGAAGAGGATAATAGGCACTTAACTGCTTGTTAACAGGTAGTTAACAGGCAGTTAAGAGGCTTTTTCCAATTTTGACAGGTCTACTGCGGGCTTCCTGACGTCCGGACACAACGCCAGGGTAAGTGTGGCATGCTGTGGGTCTACTGTAATGTTTCTTCATTGATGATAGTTGCAGAAGTGGTGTGAAGGATCCAATGGTACACTGGTGAGTTTCAGAGGTAAGAAAATGTTGGGAAAATAATTTTTAATGTATTTAGACTTTTCTGTAGGTAACAAGTTTTGAAGTCTTTGTGTAGTCCCACCTCATTGGGAGAACCTCTCTCACCAGTGACAGATCGCTTCTGTAACCTCACCTGCATCTGCCATCTGTTCTAGCCTAAGGAGGGAGTCACTGGAGAGCCTGGGTGCAAGGGCTCACCTTTGTACAGTGATTGTCAGTGTTTGTAGCACCTCAATGCTGTCAAACACTGAAGAAGCACCTGTCAAAAAAAATTGTGCCTGTCCCCTTTAAGAAAATCAGCAGATGATGCGTCATCAACTGACGTCATCTGACACCGGCTTTCTCCTAATTGGCTGGCAAGCCCGCAGGGCGGGCTTAACAAGGCCAATTGACGCAAAATAGTGTCTGTGCGTCGGACGTCATTGGGGGCGGGATCGGAACCCAGAAGGAAGCTGTCCCACCCTTAGGCTGCACCGAAAGGTAAAATCCAGCACCATGTCTTTGCCAGTTCTTCTACTTTGCCAGTTGTGGATTTAAGCTCAAATGTTATCAATGTTTTAATACACAACAACAAAGGTTAACAGATGTAACTTTACATTTTTGCATGTGTAGAATATTTAAAACATTCACGTGACCCTCCAAGTTAATGAAGTGTTGCTGTTGTGGACCTACTCGCAACAGTTCACAAGTAAATTGATTCTAGAACATCAGAAAATATCCCAAACACTGAAGATTAAACCAAGTGAAACTTTCATCATTCATGTTTGCAAAGTGTTTATAGTGGTCTACTCACAGGTTTCCTGGCTCACTGTTTGTTTGATTATACGATATTACTGATTTATCTGTGAGAATGCTCAAGGATATTTTGTAATGCTTAGGTTGTCCAACTTTTGATTTCTAATCCTTGCATTTTTCCTAAACCTTTAGAGCCCATTTTGTTAGGATTAAGTTAAAATCTGCAACATTTTGCAATTAGCAACACCATTACATATTTAGACATGGCTAAGTCTGTGGATCCCAGCTGTCCTTTGGAGACACAATCTAAAAGAAAAATTGAAATATTTTCCTCCATAAAACCGATGGGCAGCTGTCACCCCTGAAGGTCGGAATCAATGATACAAGGCAGAACCACAGCCAACCCATCATTTTCAAAAATAATGCAAAGTTTTCCCCTCACTTTTTCCCTGCCAATTTGCTCCACTTCTCCTTGTTGGGTTACAGTTCTACAAGCACTGGTTACTGTCTATGGCCTCACCGAATTGATCATTCTTCATTTGTAAGTTTAGACACCGAGGGGGAAAAATTCAGTTGGTTAGCGCCTGGCAGGGGTGCTAACGGGGCGCTGATGCAGTAGCACCGGGCCGAGGCGAATCCAGCACCGCACGCCAAATCCAGCCCACCGTTGAGCCACCACTACCAGTTACTGCCGGAGACCTCACCACCAGGCAGATCGTGACGTCAGTGAGCGTGCAACACTCACTGGGCGCCCAATCTGCCAAATTCATTTTCGCCCCCTGCCTTAGCGCCTTGCCCTGACAGCGACAGGGAGAGGAGGTGTAAAGCAGATGGATGCCGGCTCCAGGGGCGGTCTTTAAAGGTATCCTCAGTAATGAGTCGCAGCTGTTTCACTGCTTCCTTGTCAGTTTGACATTGTGCAACAGTTTAATTGTCATTTAAAGGTTGTTTAGTATCAGGGGTGTTGTGGCTACTAAAAATTTGTTACATTTATTCTCACAACATATCAAAGTGCTACACTTGGTTACATTTAATGGGGGCTGTACTGGCATTCGACCTTGCTCTCCAGGATCTACGGTGGAGGGAGCGGAGGTAGTGAGAAAGATTGGAACATGTGGCCAGAGGGAGGAGAAGGGCCATCAGGGCTCTCAACAGGAGGCCTTATCCTCTGAGGATATTCCGAGAGCACTTCTCCGACCTCCAATTAAGCGAGGAGCAGTGTATTAGAAGGCTCCGCTTCAGCAAGGAGGTGGTCACAGAACTCTGCCACCTCCTGCAACCAGACCTCGAGCCTCAGATCAGGGTGACCACAGCTCTCTCTGGCAGTCAATGTCACCATCGCCCTCAATTTCTTTGCCAGCGGATCCTTCCAGTCTGCAACAGGAGATATAGCTAACATCTCGCAGTTCGCTGTCCATCGCTGCATCCGGGAGGTCACAGAGGCTCTCTACAGAAGGAGAAGGGACTACATTTCCTTCCCCATCACCAGAGAGAAGCAGGACGAATGTGCATGTGGCTTTGCCAGGATAGCTGGCTTCCAAATGGTGCAGGGCGCCATTGACTGCATCACATCCCAATCATTCCATCCCTGTCATACGCCAGATCACAGCGCAAAGCTAAAATGAGAGAGTCCACAAAATAATCCAAACTGAATTAATAAATTTATCAATAATCAGTGAACACATATTTCCACCAAAAATATTAACTATTCACCCTTGTGCAATCCCTTGGTGCCTGTCGTTACTGTGCCTTTGTCTACTCTAGTGCTCCTACGAAGTGTTGGCCCAGTGGCTGCAGCGCACGGCTGGTGGAAGGCTGCTGAGTGTCCATGCGGGAGACTTCAGATGGCCTTGCAGGATGCCCTCGACCAGCTCTGGGCCTGGAAGGGCCGGCGGTAGACTGTACCACCTCAGCATGGGCAGCAGCAGTCTGGGCTGGCTGGATGACAGGCAGCAAGAAGGGCAATGGTGGCGTGGCAGTGGTGGGAGCAGGAATGCTGTCATCCTGAGAGAGGACAGCAGGTGCCTACTCCACTGACCCACTGGCACTTCCCCGGGGCAGCACCTCAGCATCCTTAGCAATCTGTTGGAGCACAGATTGCTGGTTTGCTGCGACACTGTGAAAGCCCCGGTCGACGGTGGTAGACCCAGCCACGATGGCAGCAGTCAGAGATTGCGTGGCATCAAGCTGAGACTGCATGAGAGCAGTCTGAGATTTGATGCCACCAAGCATAGACTGTATTACAGCACTAAGACATTGCGTCGCTTCCGCCTGTGCTGCAATGGAAGCTGCCAGATTGCCCATCACACGCAGCATGAGGTCTGGGTCACCACGGTCTCTCTGGGAGTCTACCATCCTTTGCAGACTGGAAATGATGGGCCCCATGGTGTGCGCAGAGCCTTGTGCAATGTTGGAGGTGGACTCCTCCACACTCCTTATCATTGCCAACAGACTCTCGGGCACCCCTGCCATTGCACCTATCATCTCCGTGTGCATGCCCATCACCCTTCTTCTAAACGCCTCCCATTGAGGCCCTCTGGGGAGCTGGCCCTCTGGGGAGCTGGCCCCTTGGCCTTGCTGCAGCCCACTCATTCCAGTGCCTCACCCTGTGCAGATCCCGCTACTATACTAGCCTCTAAAGAACACGTAGTGCCAGTATCTGAGCTGGTGCCTGCGGCTGAGACATGCAGTGATGCGATGTCTTCTTCCTCCTCCTCTTCTCCTGCCTCGCTCTCAATGGTGCCCTCAGGGACAGGCTCCTCAGGTGCTTGCTGATTATCTGAAAGCATAAAGGCACAAGAGTCGGGCTAAGGTGAGGGGAGGAGGGCAGGATGGGAGAAATGTATGGAGACAGCATGATTAGCTGGAAAGTGTGATATGCTTGTGGGGTGAGGGGGAAGTGGGATGTGAGAAGGAGGAGTAGGGATGAACCGTTGTTCTCCCCAAGGGGGTCATCTTCACAGGTGGCCATGGCGCCCACCACCTAGTGCCCAATAATCTGCAGCACTCGAGTCTCCAGCGCAGACAGTGGTTGGGTGTCGGCTTGTCCCCTGCCTGTGTGCTCCTGCTCCCTCTGGTGTGTGCCACCTTGGCCTGCAAGAGAAAGGAAAGTATGTGAGTGAGTGTGGAGCAATGTGTCTAGGTGATGTGCCTGCCATAGTTGAATAGCTGTCATTGTGTGCAAGGTGTGAGATGTGGGTGTGAGTGTTGGTAGGTAGAGATTGTTGGTGGGTGACTGCTGGAGGTGTGGTGATTTGGGCACTGTGTGAAAATTGTGGTACAGATGGTGGTATGTAGCATTTGTTGAAGGATTAACTCACCTTGACCACCTGAGTATGGTCGTTAAATTTCTTCCTGCACTGTGTGCGCGTCCTGGGGACCACAGTGCTGCCGGAGATGTGCTGGTCTACCTCCCTCCACGTGGTGTGGAAGACTTGCGGCGAGGGCTTCCTGCCACTTGCTGTGTACAGCACCGCCCTCCGTCTCTCCACAGTGAAGATCAACGCCTCCAATGCCTCATCGCTGAATCTTCGAGCTCTCTCCCTGGGGCGTGGATGTGCCATCAGTGCAGCTTCTTGAGTCGTCCAGCTCCTTCTACTTGGCCTGCTTGTGCTTGCTGAGGCAGCTACACAGCCAACAATGCTGAGAATGAGGTTCTGCAGCATCAATGAACCTCCCCTTTAAGAACTGGAAAGAGCCTGTGGCCATGATGACTTGGGATTAGACCGCACCTGATATTGGTCAGCGCTTTGAGTTTAAGGCCACTGAGCTAAGCCATTAGCGCTTGATTTAGTGCTCCAATCCTTTCTTTGTGCACTGAGACTGAATTTTGCGTACAATCTGAATCATTTGCACCTGGCGCTAATTCTCAAACTTTTCTGAAGTTAGCGCCCATTCCTGGGCTATAATGGATTTCTCCCCCTGAAAGTTTGCAAGCCATTTGACTGCAAGGGCCATCACAACTGTGCCTTACCTTGTGCCCTCCCAGTACCCACCTGGTTACATGAGGACTGGGCCTTGAGCAGTGTCTTGAATGCAACAAATACAGCAGGAACAGACATCTGCCTCTAATGTCGTTAACAGGCTGGTGCCAGCACTAGGCTCTGCGCAGGTAACAGAAGGTACTCCCGAGAGTGGTATTGTCTCTGGGTCTTTGGTGGCAGAAGCAGATAGAGATCAGGTGCCAGCAGAATTCCAAAACCATACACAGGACATACTGCATTCCACAGAAGTACGCGGGAGGCCATCATGTCACAGAAGCTAATGTCACAGAAGCTAATGTCACAGGCTCACAACAGTACATCACATTACACACATCATAGGTAACACCCTCACCATAACAATTTGTGTCTTTAGTTCACCAATTTTATTTCAAATATTTTTTATGGGCATTTATAGCACTACATTATGTGCATACAACTCAAACTAGCCTCTATCTGTTCAGCATTCTTACCCTTTTTAATCCTTCTTCCTTCTGATCTGTTTTTATTACTTTTCTTTTTATCTTTTATCTGTCTTACACCTTTTTATCTTTTATTTTTCTTGCCCCATTTTTTCTCTCTTTTCTGCCTCATCCTTTCCACTGCCATATTAGTTTAAACCCTCCCCCACATCATTAGTTACTCTCTCAGTGAGAACATTGGTCCCAGTTTTGTTCGGGCGAAGATCATTGTCCTTTCCAGGCCACACCTATCTCAGAACTGGTCCCAATGGCCTGGAAATTCAAGCCCTTCCCTCATTCACTATTTCCCCAGCTATGCATTTCACTCCCTTATTTTATTCCCGTACTGTCTTGCATATAGTACTGTACTGGGAATAATCCTTAGATTATTACCTTTTGATGACTTACTCTTCAATCTCCTAATTCCTGACACTTCCTTTGCAGGACTCCAACTCCACTTCTTCCTTTGTCATTGATTCCAACATGAATCGCGATTTCTGGCCTTCCCTCTCCAAAACCTCTTGCACCTGCTCCATTATATAATTTACACAAGCACCTGGAAGACAACACACCATTCAGCACACTTGGCTATGGCAACAAAAGCACCTGTCTATTCCCCTGACTACGGATTCCCCTTGAAGGGATAATTACTAGTCCTAGCCCCTTTAGGGCTACCCCGGATCAGGCGTATTCCCCAGATGTTCACTTTCAACTAAAGTTTGAGGTAGCCGAATCCTAAAGACGCTTAATTGGGTCTAAAGGTCCAGACTATCTCTCCCTAAAGAAAAGGAACAACCTGAAGATGTTACTGTCCTCCAGATAGCACTTTTAATAAGTTTAGCTAGACTGTAACATTCCAGATATTATGAGGGTCCGGAAAACTCCCCCAGAATTCTGCAACTCCTCACCAAAGAGCGTACAGAGATTGAGTTTGCGAGTTTGATACAGAAGTACTATGTGAGACAATTTTAAAAATATATAGATTTATTAAAGAACCGACATGTAATTTACAGTTGGTGATTCAATCGCAACATTAACAGTTCCAAAAACAGAAATCTTACAATTCTATTATCAGAGATCCTTATTCTCAAATCTTAACTTCGCTACAATTTACAGTTCTCTAGTTTATTCCAGGATATCCACCAAAATCAAATACAATACCGTTGATCCCCGAGATACAAAGAGTTGTAGACTTATAGAGCTTGCCTCTGAAGCCGAGAATCGCTTTGCCCCTTTACAGTGAGACTATCATCCCATTTGAAAGTTCAATTTTTATATCCTTTCTCAGTGGTATTTTCTTTGAAGTTTTCTGCTGATTATCTCTAGTCATTTTTCTGCTGACTTCTGCTATTCCTACAGTCAGTTCAGCTGATAGCATTAAGAATCATGTCTCTACCTTTAGGTGTTCGAAGCTTATCATAAAAACGATGTGGAGCAGGTGCATCTATTTGATGTCATTCTACCAAAGTCTTCTGTTTGTGTCTTTTTATGACGTGTAAATTAAAACAACCTCAACCAGGGTGATCTATGCAATTCTTAAGTCACCTCAGCTGGTTGCAACACAGAATCATGTCTCCTGTCCATAGGTGTTCTAAGTTTAACATAAAAACGATTTGACGGCAGGTGTTTCTTTTACTTGATGTCATTTTTACGAAGGCATATGTTTCTTCTTCTTTTATGTGCCTCTTTTCGAAGTGTTGGTTTAAGACACCTTAACAGGGTCTACCATTGTCTTTTTTTCAATGCTGCAGACTTCAGGAGCCTCCAACCTCCTGTTTCAATAAGGCTATTGATTCAGTGTCAACAACTTATCTTATCTCAATAGCCTGCATGCTGTTTACAGCTTCTCCATTGTTAGGTTTTTAAATTTTCAAGCCCAGTTTGTCATGTTACAAAGGCCAGAATTATTTCATAGAATGGTGTATTTTTCTGAATATGTATGGCTCATTCCTTCACACCCTATTACAATGTCTTTTAGCACTTCACTTCCCTTCTTTGGCACCTATTTGCCCCACGGTACCATGGCATTGCTCATGGATGCCATCATCATAGATATTCAGTACTGAATACTTGTTTGTCAATTTAACACTTTTAGGGGATCCCTGTGCTGCTTCCTGTCTCTTCTTCCTACCCTGATAAAGTCACTCACTTCCCTTCCTCACTTACTCAGTCTACCTGCGAGGTGAATTCTAGGAATGCTTCAGCCTCCTGTATGTGATGGAGTGTCTATAGCTGCTCCTGAAGTTCAGAAACTTTGAGGTCAAGTGTAAGCAGTTGGAGGTATGTGTGGTCACCCTGGACAGATGAATTACATACATAGTATTTACAGCACAGAAACAGGCCATGCGCTCCAACAGGTCTATGCCAGTGTTTATGCTACAATCTCACCCTTTCAACCTATCCTTCTATTCCTTTCTCCCTCCTGTACATATCTAGCTTCCCCTTGAATGCATCTATGCATTTTGCCTCAACTACACCTTATGGTAGCGAATTCCACATTCTAACCACTCTCTGAGTAAAGAAGTTTCTCCTGCATTTCTTATTGGGTTTCTTAGTGACTATCTTATATTTATGGTCCCTAGTTTTGGACGCCCCACAAGTGGAAACATCTTCTTTACTTTTACCCTATTGAGCCCCTTCATAATTTTAAAGACTGCTATCAGATTACCTTTCAGTATTCTTTTTACTAGAGAAGCAGCGAAGATCTTCTACATCTTCCAAAACTACAAAGACTTTGGGCAATTCTCATTGTACAAACTAAACTACTTCAAAACAGAGGGTGGCCTATGAAATTCCCACCCACACTTATGAATCCTACCCTTTTCTATGGTCTAAGACAAGCTTCAAGCATAACATTACACTCAAGCTTTTAATCTTCTGCTGAAGAAACTATTCCCCACTTCAAGTCAACGTATATGTTCCCGGCCAAAATCCCAGCACAGCAGTTTGTGGACCTCAACAAACTCAATCCCCAATTCCCGGGCCTGAAAAAGACTGCATACATGGCTTCCTAAACAGAAGACAAGAATCAAATTCCTGAATTTTAGGCACTATTACTGGGAAACCAAACTCTGAGATTGTCACCTGAAATTTGGTCTCCCTGCCCCGCATCCACCCCCCACCCCAAACACCTTACTGAACATGGAAACATAAGTCTTCCTGCCAGTACCCCTGCACAATTTAGCCATCATTGACCATCACAGAAGTGTGACAGAGGCTTAGGAGCAACCTACAAAAGCACCAAATCTGGTAGTCTGGAAGAGAGCCTGCACATCACTGAAGTTACTGTTGGTATGTCGGCCCTCTCCCCACTTTAGCCTAGTGGAGAACTCACAGAAGTACTCTCTGGGAATGGTTTCAGGGCCTGGCGTGAGAAAAACATCATCATAGATTCTCCACCAAATTATTGTATTTCAGCCCAATTGCTACTGAAACCTTCAACCATGCTTTTGTTACCTCCGGAGTCGATTATTCCAATGCTTTCCTGGCAGGCCTCCCATCTTCACCCTCCATAAATTTGAGCTCATCCAAATCTCTGCTGTCTGTATCCTAATTCGCACCAACTCCTGTTCACCCATCACCCTTGTTCTCACTGACGTACATTGTTTTGCAATCCATCAATGCCTGAAATTTAAAATTCTCATCCTCGTGTTCAAATCCCTCCATGGCATCACCTCTCCCTATCTCTGTAACCTCCTCTAGTCCTACGACCCTGAAGTTCCTCTAACTCTGGCTACTTGTGCATCCCCAACTTCCTTTGGCCCACTATTGATGGCCGTGCCTTCAGCTGTCTAGGTCCTAAGCTCTGTAATTCCCTGCCTGAACCTCTCCACCTCTCTACTTCTCTCTCCTCTTTTAAGACGCTCCTTAAAACCTACCTCTTTGATCTCCTTTTGGTCACCTGTCCTGACGTCTCCTTGTTTGGCTCAGTGTCAATTTTTGTCTGATTACGCTCCTGTAAATTGCCTTGGGATGTTTTACTACATTAAAGACGCTATATAAATACAAGTTGTTGTTGGAAGCATTTATGAGGCTTTCAGTGGTGGATGGGCTGAGGTAAGGACGGAAGCGGTTGATGTTATGGAGGTGGAAGTAGGTGGTGTTTGTGATGGAGTGGACCGTGAGTCAGAAACTCAGCTTGAGACAGTTATTGGGGAGTGGGGTGGAATCAGTGACGAGGAAGTGGTGTTGGGGCGGAGGGCCCGAGATGGTTTGGATTGGTTAGGATTTGGAATGCACTGCCTGATCGGGTGGTGGTTACAGATTCAATAGTAGCCTTCAAAAGGGAATTGGATAAATACTTGAAGGAGAACAAATTGCAGGGCTATAGGGAAAGAGCTGGGGAGTGGGACTAACTAAATTGTTCTTCGAAAGAGCCGTTGCAGACTCGATAGGCCGAATGGCCTCCTTCTGTGCTGTACTATTCTATGGTGGCTTTAGCCTTCTCGGTGTTTAGGAACAGAAACGGCGCTCAGCTGAGCTCTAGCCATCTTGTACAATGAAGCAAGTGATATTAATAAGGTACACTCCGATTCTATGGGGCTCCAATGAGGTTTGAATCATGAAGTGTCTATGCCGGGTCTCCAGTCCCGCTTAACCTCTGCACTGATTTTACTATGTTAAAGGTGCTATAGAAATGCAGGTTGTTGAAACAGCCCGACCTTTTTCACCCAACTCTGCCCCTTACTCACCCGTGATCAGTGACTCATCCTGTGCGATCACATCAAATTCACTAATACTCCGAAAGCTTTAAGTGAAGTGAGCGACACAGAGTGCTGTGGGGAGCATAAGGTTATACAATCCCAGCTTTCTCTTGCTGGTTGAACAGAATGTCTTTCCGATTTAGATATAAATATCAATCAGAAGAGATTTTCACAAAGGCCTTGACAATGCTACTTTGCATAACGACCAGAGGAATTGTTACTGCAGTGTATCTAAGATACAATAATGTGCAGATTTGTTGGAATTTAGAAAGGAAGATTTTGCACAACATGTAGCAGAATGGAATTTAACGTATATATAAAGCCAAATGTCACATGTTAGGATACAATAGTGATAGCTATTTATATCTTGTAGCAATATATCAGAAATGTACTCATAATCAAAATCACAATGCATTATATTAACTTTAATTATATATGCTTCTTTCCCACATGACACCTCTTCACACATCAGATACAATACGCCCATTGGGGAGTTTTTGAATATCTCTAGGATTTGCAGTATTCAGAAGGAAAGATTTACAAGGGCTGACTTTCCTCTGCCCTGCTCCTTAATAGTGCCTGAAAATAAAATACTCACCGCCTCTGTCCTTGCAATCTACCACCCCATCTCTAACCTCCCTTTCCTCTCTAAATTCCTTGTAAATGTTGTCACCTCCAAAATCCGTGCACATCTTTCTCATAACTCCCTGTTTGAATCACTCTGGTCAGGTCTAGAGTGCCAAAAGAGCCCTAACCAAAGTGACAAATAATATTTTCTGTAACTGTAACCTCATCCTCTCTGTAATCTTTGATCACAGTCCACCACATCTTTCTCCTCCAACACCGCTCCTCTGGTGTTCAGCTCAGTAGGATTGCCCTCGCATGGTTCCAGCCAATCATAGCCAGAGAATCTCCAACAATGGCTTCTCTTCCCATCCCGCACTGTTCCCTCCTCCTCTTCCTCATAAAATTGCGACTTCTCTTATGGGAGTTCCATTGTACCTGCCCCTTTGGTGACAGACAAAAATATGGAAGCAGAATATAAATTAAATAATATACTGCATAAGAAATCTCAAGGGAAAAAAAGTGTTCAAAAATAAACCAACTAAATAAATGCACGGGAGGTTAGGTAAACATTTGGTAATAATTGGGTAAAGATGGAATCGGGCTTTGCTGTGACATGATCCGTAGTCAACTGGGCTGCAGGCCCTCACTGCAAACTCACGAATAAATGATCAGGGCCCTAATGTATGGTAACTACTGCTCCTGGAACCATGACCCAGCAAGGGAGTCAATGGCTTTAGGAGAGGGAAAGGGAAAAGAAAATTGGAGGATCAAATTGCAGAGGCAAAAAAAGATCCTAAAGAAATGGATACTGATTCATCTGGGTCTAAGGAGTCAACCATGAACTCCCATGCCCTGAACAGTCTGCTATGGTACAAGCTACTTCAGAAGAAACCCACAATAAACAGTGAAGTATGCGGGACCCAGTTATCAAAATTATTAGTAGTACCAGAGCTGGTACTGCATTTATGTGAGAGGGGGAGGAATGTGGGTGATGGCGTCCTCTTTCCACCTCAAATCTTGACGCTGGATAATATAAATGAGAATCTGGTGTCCAAAATTCCTGTTCTCAAAATCCTGGCTCTATCCCATGTTACCACTTTTACTGATTACAGGAGACGTAGTCAATGATACAGCGTTATTAAACCCAGCTTTAAACCCAGAGTACTTAAAATTTATTTGTGTGCTGTGGGACTTATTTCTATTCTACAGCCACACATGCATGAGAAGCATCCACTATCACAAGTAAGCATCAATTGTACAGTGTAATGTGGGCTGCCAACATCTCTCTGAGCCTCGGTTTGTTCAGCAAAGTACATTTAGGGACCTCTACAGAGACTGGAGTAAACTACAAGGTTGTGTGCTAGATGTGTTGTGCTTTGTTTTGCCGACTTTCATCCCTTATGCAAACCTTCCTCTCCTCCCCGATGGCAGTGAATCTTTCCAGATTTACAGCTCGACAGGTACCGGGTGCCCTCCAGTATCTCAGTGAGTGGTTCTTTATATGTGAGCAGAAACCGTGCGCTTTGCAGCCTTTTGATCACAGGAAGCATCACAGTCGAGCCTGATCCAACATCCATTTATGTGCACTTCCAGGAGGTGCCACTGGATAGTGTTTAGGAGTGGGAAAAGCTGGCTGATTTTCCCTCTTCAAGCCCAGGGCCGCTGAGACCAATTATAGCACCCTACTGCCACCTGGCGGCGATCAGATAATTCAGCACAGACAGGGAATTAAACTCAATTAAATCTGTTATATTACTTACTGAGCCAGTGGGGACCTCAGATGGTTAGCTGCCACCTAAACATATTATTATCCTTCTTCATTTAAACTGCCTTATTTACCATCATAATTTGTACTGCACGCTCAGCTCTTAAGTCTCTAAGTCAGTGACCACAGCCTGGTGCATGTGTATGGCACTTGTGGGTGAAACAGCTTCAATCATTTAGGCATAGTTCTGTTACTTTCCATAACAGAAGCACTGAATTAGCAGTCAAGTCTATGACTATTGAGAAACTCACGACCCAGATAAGCAGTTTGAACAGTTGGAAGGTGCTGGTTTTGAGGCCTGATAGCTGGATTACTAACCAAAAATTGGATAGAGGAATATTCCCTAATGTTTCAGGGAACATGTGGAATGCATGATGGCTGCCCTCAGTGTTTTGCTTGACTCTGAGCTGAGCTTCAAACATCACATTCAGTTGATCACTAAGACTGCCTACTTCCACCTGCTTACCTCACCCGCACTGGCGTTAAAATCCTCATCCATGCCTTTGTTATCCGCCACTTTGATTTGTCCAATGCTCTGTTTACTAGCTTCTCAATTTCTACCCTACACAAGCTCTAGCTAGTCCACAAGTCTGCCATCTTTATCCTATCCACACATCCCTATCACCTTTGTCTTTGCTAACGTCCACTGGCTCCAAAATTGTTCATTCTTATTTTCAAATCTCTCCACTGCTTCACTCCTATGCAATCTTCAACAACCCGACATTCCACCACTCACCCTCTGACTCTGGTCTACTGTGCATCCTCCCCACCCTGCACCCTAACATCAGTGGCACTCTGAAATTCTCTCCCTAAACCCCTCCACCTTTCTACTCGTCTCCTCATCTTCAATAAAGCCTCCTCAAAACCTACATCTTCGACTGTGCTTTTGGCCACCATCCCTTTACATGCACAGGGCTCCCCCTATCACTTCTGTTAAGCATCTTGGGAAGTTTCATTATGCAAAAGGGGCTTTAAAAGTGCAAGTTCTTGCTGCTATTTCTCCAGTGGAAAGGCACCTCAGAAAACAATCTGCTGTCTTGAAGAACATTTTATCATTCGTACTGAGCAAAACGGAGAGCAAACGGGTGCAAGAATGAGGTCCAGATAAAAGGCTCTGGGTAGAATTTCCACAGGAATTTCCCCCCAATTGTCCGTTGTAATTTCAGCGGCTATTCATGTCATTTCTCCAGGTTTTCCGCGAATCTTCTGTTGAAATTGCAGCAGGTGATTAGGAGAACTCCCACGGAAATTCCAGGTGCTTGTTTCCAAATATGAACTCACTATTTCAAGCGAGGTGTACAAACTACTTTTATATTTAAAAAATAAATTCAATTCAAATCTCTGTAATTAATTTTACAATATGTGGCCAGAATTCATTATGAAAGTAGAATCAGACCACTATTAGTCAGCCAATATATGACGGTTATGATAATTTTGATTGCATCTACTTTTATCCAGTTCATTAATTGTCCTCAGTGTATTACTTAATGATTTATTTTCTAACTTCATTATCCTCCTTCATTGTTGCTTCAGTCGGTGGGTGTTACTGATAATTTCATGGACTAAAAATGCAATTGACTACATTGAAAATAATCATTTTAATTGCCTGCATTGATATATCATTTTAACGGTCTTCAGCATGTAGTATATCACAAAAAGTTCAAGAATATCTTGGGAAACTGATCTATATAATGAACAGAACCAAAGCATGGCTAACATTCTGTTAATTATTTATTTCAATCTGCATCAGTAGAGATTATGCTGGCCAACACCTTTTGCAGTTATAAATCTTCACAACTTCAACAACAGCGCATTTTAAATAGCATAAAAACTCCACAAGCAATGTTTTATTTTATTCATTCATTGGATCTGGGCGTCGTTGGCAAAGTTAGCATTTATTGCCCATCCCTAATTGCCCTTGAGAAGGTGGTGGTGAGCTGCCTTCTTGAACCGCTGCAGTCTGTGTGGTGAAGGTACTCCCACAGTGCTGTTAGGTAGGGAGTTCCAGGAATTTGACCCAGCAACGATGAAGGAACAGCAATATATTACCAAGTCAGGATGGTGTGTGACTTGGAGGGGAACTTGGAGGTGATTGTGTTCTCATGTGCTTGCTGCCCTTGTCCCTCTCGGTGGTAGAGGTCACGTGTTTAGGAGGTGCTTGACGAGTTGCTGCAGTGTATCTTGTAGGTGGCACACACTGCAGCCACGGTGTGCCGGTGGTCGAGGGAGTGAATGTTTAAGGTGGTGGATGGGGTGCCAATCAAGCGGGCTGCTTTATCCTGGATGGTATTGAGCTTCTTAAGTTTTGTTGGAGCTGCACTCAACAAGTGGAGAGTTGTATACGCCTAATGTCCATAAATAGCCATAAATGATGGTATGCTGCACTGTTAGGGCTGCAGCACAGACCAGTAGAAATCATAAACAAAAGCCATTTCCACAGAGGGAACAACTTTTTGAATATAAAAAATGTGAGGCGGAGAAATTCGGTATTGTCCCATTTGAGGCGCTAATTTTTGCAATCATGAAAAATTAGCGGCAGGCGTTAATGATTCTGAGTTGCCATTAAATTGGCTGTTAGCACTCCAGGAAAGAGCTGGAGCGCTAAATCAAGCGCTAATGACCTCATTAGGGCGCTACAGGGGCGTTACCAGCAGAGCGATAATGAATTTCAGGTACAATGCAATCAGGAATGATCCTTCACACTGGCCCCTTCCAGCTCTTAAAGGGGAGGTTGCATCATTGTGCAGATCCTCATAATCAGCATTGCTGGCTGTGAAGGCGACCTGCAAGGAACTCAATCCCCTGATCGTGATGGTTGATCCCACTCCCAGGGAGAGAGCTCGTCGTTTCACAGAGGAGGCATTGGTTGTGGGAGTGGAGCGAAGGAGGGCAATGCTGTTCCTGGACACTGGAAGGAGGCCATTGCCCCAGGTTTTCAGGGCAATGTGGAGGGAAGTGGCCCAGGAGGTCTCGGCCAGTAGTGTGGTCGTATGCAGCCTGACACCAAGCATATGCACCTACTCAAACTCACATCCACATCTCATGCCTTGCCTACAATCGCAGCTATTCAACTACAGCAGGCATATCTCCCAAACACATAGCTGGACTCTGACTCACACACATTCGTTTCTCTTGCAGGCCAAGATGGCTCACAATAGGAGGGAGCAACAGAGAACAGGCGGGGGTGATGCGCAGCTCCAGCAGCTTTCAGACCTGGAGGAGCGAGTGCTGAGAGTCATTGGGCAGCAGGTGGTGGGTGGTGTGGCCGTCGGCAACGTCGACCCCCTTGGGGGAAACAGCGGTATGTTCATCCCCTCTCCTTCTCTCATCCTACTTCCCCCTCACATCACAAGCCTTTCCCACTTTCCAGCTCCTGATACTGTCTGCATTCTTTGCTCCCTTCCTGCCCCGCCCCCTGCCCGCACCTTAACACAAGTCTTGTGCCTTTATGCTTTCAGAGAATCTGCAGCCAGATGACCAGCCTGTCCCTGAGCCCCCCACTGAGAGTGAGGAAGGAGAAAAGGAGGAGGAGCAAAGCACCACATCACTGCATCTCTCACCCGCAGACACCACCTCAGATACTGACACTGCACGATCTTTAGAGGCAAGTTTAGTGAAGGGTGATGCACCGGGACGAGCAGGCTGCAGCAAGGCCAGGGGGAAAGGGTAGCTCGGGAGCGAGCTCCCCGGACGGGGCGACTTCACGCGCGAGTTCTACTGCACAGGACTCAGAGATGAGGACCTCGATGGGGAGGCGTTCACAAGAAGGGTGATGGCCATGCACTCCGAGATGATAGGTGCAATGGCAGGGGTGCCCAAGAGCCTGTTGGCAATGGTAAGGAGCGTGGAGGAGTCTGCCTCCAACATTGCACAGAGCTCTGTGCACACCATGGAGCCCATCATTTCCGCTGTGCAGAGGATGGTGGACTCCCAGAGAGACCGTGCGGATCCAGACCTCATGACATGTGTCATGGGCGATGTGGCAGCATCCACTGCAGCACAGGCGGAAGCCAGGCAACATCTTAGTGCTGTAATGCAGTCAATGGTTGCTGCCATCGAGTCTCAGACTGCTCTCATGCAGTCTCAGCTTGATGCCACGCAAGCTCTGACTGCTGCTATCATCGCTGGGTCCACCATAGTCCACCAGGGATCTCATGGTGTCGCAGCAGGCCAGCAATCTGTGCTGCAACAGATTGCTAGAGATGCTGAGGTGCTGCCCCAGGGGAGTGACAGTGGATCAGCGGAGCAGGAACCTGCTGTCCTCTCAGGATGACAGCATTCCTGCTCTCACCACTGCCACTCCGCCATTGTCCTGGTCGCTGCCTGTCATCCAGCCAGTCCAGACTGCCACTGCCCAGCCTGAGGTGTGTAAGATTCTCAAAATTCACAGATCCCCCTAAACTCTAAGAAAACCCCTAAGAAAAAGACTTTGGACTCTTCTCTAGCTATTACAGGGTAGTGAAGTGCATTGGGCCTAACCGAAGGACATTTTGGAGCAAAAACCAAGATTTGGTATTTTAAAACATGTCTGGACTCGTAAGGGAGAAAAGGCTGCGAAGGGAGGTGGGAGCAGACTCTGTAAAAACAATTTGGGTATTGGAGCTAATGGGAACTGTCTGGGGAACCGCATGATCTTGCTGGGAGTGTCAATCGGCCCCTATCAGACATTAGCATCCTAACAATAAACCCGAGGAAAAACAGTCTCCACCCCAAGTTACAGAGCCCATTAAAACATGCATAAAACAGATTACTTTGGCCTACTCTATAGGAATCCTAGGCCCAGTCAAGAAACCCAAAACATAAGGACAATCAAACTACGATTAAGTGGCAAATCGACAGGATGGGGCCATCCCAGAACCACTTCACACCTTAACAAACCAGTTACCGTTAACGAGCCCGCCAAAATCTAACAAAGACCGGGACCTGATTTGGCGCGCAGATAAGGGAGCTTCAATGGGTTTAATTGAAGGCCCGTTCTCAACCTGAAAAAAAGAAGAGGAAGGAAGAACAAGAAGACATCGACGGAGGCATTCTCCACAACACAGTTCTGCAACACCACCGTTCAGCGTTCCGTGTCCAGCCAGGAGGTCGACAGCTCGAAGGCCAGACCATCCAACAAAGTAGGCCGACACGAGAAGAAGCCAGAATGACCGCCTCAGTGACCATCGGACACCTCGCGGCAACAAGGCCCTCACGAAACAACCAACCGAACACCAAGTACCAGTACTGGGCCACCGCGACCAAAGAAAACCAACTCAAAGAAAACCCGAAGATCCGCAAAGTTTCCACTGTACAATCTACTCCTGACTTACCCCTGGGTAAGATTTTCCCTTAAAAAACTCTAAACCCTACTTCTAAACCAAAGAAAAGTGGGTACTCACCTGATAGATCCAATACGCACCCTACCGCATCAGCGGACTTGTGAAGACTGACCAGATACGCAGTTGAAGTCCTCTACCGCGTACGGGGTACGGCAGACACCAACCGACATATAGAGTGAACCCCAAAACCGCGAACTAACCTAATTGTCAAGGATTCTGGTGAGTATCATCCCTGGTCTTCTGGAGTCCAACCTAGCTAGTAAAGTGGGATTGGGAGGGGTGAAGTATTCTTTTAATGTTATTTCCCTCGCTTGTACCGAAGTGTTCCCCACTTTTAGAGTGTTAAGAGTGTTTGTGTTGTGTTTTACTTTCTTAAATAAAGATCAAAGTTCTTGCATCAAAACCAGTTGTCTGCTGCACTTTTTGTCACAACTCCCAAATAAGTCCAAGGTCTAGAACCAAGGGAGTGGGAGCGATTCGAACCATTCAGAAGTCAGAGGTGAAGCTGACACAAACCACCACCCCTACAGGTGGCGCAGTCTACAGCCGGGCCTTCCAGGCCCAGAGCTGGTCTAGGGCGTCCTGCAGGGCCATCTGAAGTCTCTGGCACTGACACTCAGCAGCCTTCCACCAGCCCTGCTGCAGCCACTGGGGAGACACTACGTAGGAGCAGTAGATTAGGGAAAAGCACTGTAAAGAGTGCTAATCACAAGGGTGATTAGTTAATATTGTTGTATATATGTGGTAACTGATTTTGGATAAATTTATTATTGGAATATTGCAGAAATGGTGCTGTGTCTCATTTCAGCTTTGGGGTGTGGTATGCAATGAGAAATTGATGGAATGATGGGGACATGCTGAGCAACCGGGAAGTGGCCTTGAATTCATTGGAACCGCAGTCTGATGAGGTGATCATGGACCACCCTTCCACAAGGCCGATGCAGTGGCGGCCTCCTCCATCACTGCTGTTCGTACTCCTTTTCCTCCTCCTCCTCCTCTCCCTCTACCTCCTCCTGAGGTGGTGCGGCTATGCCTGGTGGCAATGGCTGCGCTCTCATGATGGCCAAGTTGTGGAGCATGCAGCAGACGACGACGAAAAGGGACACCTGCCCAGCTGAGTACTGGAGGGCTCCTCCCAAGTGGTCAAGGCAGTGGAAGCGTTGCTTGAGCATCCCGATGGTCTGCTCAATGATGTTCCTGGTGGCAGCATGGCTCTCATTGTATGACTGTTGGGCACGAGTGCTGGGTTTGTGGAGGGGAGTCATGAGCCAGGTGGAGAGCGGATAGCCCTTGTCTCGCAGCAGCCATCCGCTAGCTTGATGAGGTGGCTGGAAGAGTGCTGGCACACCGGTCTGGTGCAGGATGAAGGCATTGTGGCTGCTGCCAGGATAGCGGGCATTGACGGTGAGGATTCGCCATGTGTGGTCGCACACCAACTGCACATTGAGTGAGTGGTAGCCTTTGCGGTTACGGAAGACCTCAGGATTGTTATGAGGTGCCTGCAAAGTGACGTGAGTGCAGTCAATGGTGCCCTGCACCATGGGGAAGCCCGCTATCCTGGCAAAGCCACATGCAAGCTCGCGCTGCTTCTCTCTGGTCATGGGGAAGGAAATGTAATCCCTTCTCCTTCTGTAGAGAGCATCTGTGACCTTGCGGATGCAGCAATGGACGGCAAACTGCGATATGTTAGATATGTCTCTTGTTGCACACTGGAAGGATCTGCTGGAGTAGAAATTGAGGGCGACGGTGACCTTGACTGCCACTGAGAGAGCCGTGGTGCTCCTGATGTGAGGCTCGAGGTCTGGCTGCAGGTGGTGGCAGAGCTCTGCGACCATGTCCTTGGTGAAGCGGAGCCTTCTAAGACACTGCTCGTCAGTGAGATTGATGTAGGAGAAATGCTGCCGGAATACCCTGGGAGGGTAAGGCCCCCTGTTGAGAGCCCTGTTGATCCTCCTCCCTCAGATCACATTTTGCAATCTCTCTCTCTGCCTCCGCTGCCTCCGACATTGACGCTGAAGGGCGAGGTCCAGTGCCAGTACAGCCCCCATTAAAGTATGGAAATGTTGCACTTTAAAATCTCTCCAAAATGAAACTGAAAAATATTTCTGAGGCAGAAGACTCCTTCAAGTGGAAAACACTGAAATTGCTCAAAACGCCTGTTTGCTGTAGATTTCAAATGCTGAAAGCCTGTTTGGCCCAGTGGTAAGGGCATGAAATGGTTAAACTTCGAGGCACAGAAAAGGTGCCAGTCATCAAAGTCTGCAGTTCTTGGAGAACACATTGATACTGGACAATGAAAGCTTTGACTCATGATTAACTCTGAAAAGGACATTGACATTGAACTGTGAGGCCTTGAATCATGATTGGTTTCGATGGGAAAAATTAACATCTGGACAATGCTCTGAGTTTAACTGAAACAATGGGGGTCACGATCGACTTCCTGACATGAATGGAAGATACACAAGTCCCGATCAGACAATCAGCCAACCGCCCATCAACAGTAATAGAAATCACATTGAATATGCGTTACAGAAAGCGGGAGAGGAGATAAGGAGTTATCTTCGATCTCACAACTCTGTACACCTCCGGTGATTGAATTGCAGGTTGACGAGATGTGAATGTTGGACAATTCAGCAAACCGACAACCGAAACTGGTTGGGAGAGGCCCAGCATGGGGCCAGGTGACTAAAAGAACTATAAGAAGGAACCACACCCACAGCTCTCCCTCTCTTTCGCTCGGAAGCTCTCTCTGGGAAGCTCTCTTTCGCTCAGAAGCTCTCTCTCGGAAGCTCTCTCTCGGAAGCTCTCTCTCTCTCTCTCTCTGGGAAGCTAGCTCTGACTATAGCAACTGCCAGGTGCAAGAAGCAAGGGAAGACGGTCATCTCCAGCTCCCAGCCTGCAATCGACGTCGGCCATGACCAGTCAGACGGGTGATTGTAAGTATCAGTTGACTCTACAAGGGGTTTGCGCTGTGTAGGCAGCTGCAGTCAGATAAAGGAGGACAGGGACAGGTCATCTCCAATCCAGGCCTCCAATCCACAACCGTAACGACCGGCCGTATGGGTGATTGTAAATTTCAGCCAAATCTCAACAGGTTTTTATCTGTGTTTTGTCGATTTTAATAAACTAACAGTTTTGGGTTGAACCTAAACCTTTGTGTCGTCTACCATTTTGTTCCTGTAAAACCCAGAGTCAAAGAACCCTTGTAAGGACAAGGAAACCAAACACCTTACATATCCAAAGTCTGCTACCTGTATCCTATCCTGCTGCTCTATCACCCCTGTCCTTATTAACTTCCATCCACAATGCATTAAATTCAAAATTGTATTCTAGTTTTAAAATCTCTCCACGGCTTGCCCTTCCCTACCTTTGCAACTTGCTCCATCCCTATGGCCAAACACATGCCCTTCCCTCTTCTGATTTTGGCCTCCTTTGCCTTTCTTCCGCTCTATCTCTTTTGGCAGAGCTTCCATCTTGGCCTCGCACTCTGTAACTGTCTTCTTAAACCCCCTCCCCCCCCCAACCTTGCTACCTCCCTCTCCTTCTTCAAAAGCCTTCACCACTGCTTGGCATCCATTTTCACTTCTGGGATGTTTTATTAAAGCCGTTATGTAAATGCAACTTGATGCTGACTCTTCAATAAAAATCAAAAGGAAACCAAGTTCTAGAAATAAATAAAATCAGAAACGGATGGAAATTAACAGGTCCATAATCATCTAGAAAGAGAAAAGATAGGGTAACATTTTATGTAGATAGCCCTCATTAGAACTTAAAGGGATCTCTTTATAGGGCTGATGAAAACAAAGAAGGGAAGGGAGAATAACGTTAAAGGTCACAGGTCAAATATGCTGAATGCTAATACAAGGAATCAGCTAATGGCCTGGAAATGGATCTTATTAAAAGAAAGCACTTGAAGAAGTCACAAAAACGTAACAGTTTTGAACTGTAGCTTCTTTACTTTTCTAATTTTCTGGTTTTTATATTTTTTTAAATTCGTTTTTTCCATCCAAACAGGCCATCCACTGTTTACCGGCAAAAACGGTGAGTGGAAAGCCAGTCTGCTGCCAGCCTCTGCCAATGCTCCTTGTAACTGCACTAAAGTGGCTGTGGGTTACCTTGCATTCCAACTGTCCCAGTGGTGTAACCCACAACCTTTGAGTTATTTTCTTTCTAAACCATTACATCTCTGGATCTGACAGCTGTTTACCAATCCCCTACCCCACCAAGAGACTTGAAAGAAATAAACCTGAAAATGAATGTTTTGATGACTGATTCTTCCTATGTTATGTAGAGCCAAGCCATAATCTTATTATATCGTGAGAAGCATGTCTACCTCTGACTTTATTAAACATCAGTGCTGCGAAACTAGAGCATCTGTCGTCCATCTGGAATACCAGAGGGCTTAAAATCCACCAAAATAAAAGCAAAAGGCTGCAGATAATATTGATTATTTTGGCCATCTGGAATAATATGGATGAAAAATTAGTTTGCTGTGTGCAATTGCTGCTCACTTTAACACACCTTGGGGACATGGGACTTGCACACACTGTGCTCTGAGATCAACCACATGAAGCTGTTGAGTTGTCTGCAGTGAGCAAAGAGGTCCCTGAACAATAATCAAAGAGGAAAATATGCTAAGAACTAGTACACCATTCCTAATGCTGACAATATGGGTAAGTAATAAATACCATGAGATAAACACCCAAGATTACACTGGGAGTCCTCTTCACGGTGTCTATTCCTGAGAGGCACACTTGTAACTTTCAACAGCTTTTTAACAAAGACATTTATCAGTTAATTTTCAAATGCGGTCATTATACCTTGCATTATCAGAGCTAGCGATTTTTTTTTAAATGCGCGCCATTGAGCTTAATGGGCACAGTGAACTAACCGTGACTTCATCTTCACCCTACAGATTTAGACATGGATATTTTAGGTACTAATATTGCTGCTCGCATGTTTTAGGCGTGATATTTATCAATGAGATTTCTGAATTTCCAATGTTTTTGTATTTGGAAAATACAATGTTATGAATACACTGCAAATCGAAGCACAAGATAATACATGGTACAAATTTAAGAATCAGTCATTTTTTTTGGATATCTTGTGGCCGTCAACCTTCTGTGCCAACCTCTCCCTTCAGGCTGGCGCATGGTTCCATGGGCATCTGCTGCCCACTAGTACCTTACACAAGGGAGCATTTTTCATGTGCAAGCTTAGACAATGGGCCAGAAATTCGGCTCTTGTCGGGTGAGTACGCGCTGTGTACTCACCCGTAAGGCCACCTGAAGTGCTGGTTTCCTGCATGCACTGCGCATGCGTGGGAAACCGGAACTTCCGTTCCCCTGAAGGGAGGGGTTCAGAAGTCGAACGCGTGCGCGGGAGAGGCTGCGCGCACGCAGCAAACTTCGGTTTTTTTTTCAGGTTTCTCCGGGAAGGTAAGTATGGAGAAGCTGCACTTTTAAAAAGGAGGCGCAAGGCCTGTTTTTAACAAGGTAAGTGGTTAATTAATTACAATTTAAACATTTTTTCAACAGGTTTATCTTTTTTAGATACTGTAAAGAAAGGTAAGTTTATTTTTAGCACCGTTAAAAAGTATAATTAATTTGTTCAATAATTTAAATTTTTGTTTAAAGTAGTTAATTTATGTAACTTATAATTATTTTAAAAATGTGATGTTTTAAAAAAAATGTATTTGAAGTTTAAGTGTGGTTTTGGGACCGATCTCTATTCATAGATTTGACAGGTCTTCCTGTCAAATCTATGAATGAAAATGCCCTGCTAGGATTGGCTCTCCATGGCCCACGTGATCCCAGGGGACGCTTTGAACTAACTGCGCCCCTGGGATACGCAAGCACTGCGCGCCGGCAGCTGGAGGAGGCCCAGGACCCGAAGTCCTCGTGGGCCCAAAGCACAACTGCAAGCGCGGTAGGCAAGTACGCGCGCAATGCTTGCACCCGCAGGAAGCCAGAAAACCGAATGAGTCTTGGCGGGTATCACAGCTGAGCCGAGTCCTTTCTTCGCCTGATGTCCACAGGTGCACAGTTTCCAGCACAAGTCACAGTTTGGGAACCCTGACTGAATATTTTCCCTCCTCCCCAGTCCAGGGCTGCCGATGCCGATTGTGGTCCACCAACTGCTGTTCTGGCTGAAACCAGCTAAATCAGCACAGGCCACAGGTCAAATCTAGGGTCTTCCTGGTCTATAAAGCTTAATTCCACACTTGGTAGTACATTAGCCAAGCAAGCCAACAGTTATCAGTGTAAACTCTAGCACATAATATTTTAATACAAATTCATAAAACTAATGAATACATGAAAATGTAATGGTTCTTGCTCACATTGCACTCTTTTGAGTTTTATTTGACTTTTACAGTAGCATGATCATAAACTGAACCAAAACATCAAAGAACATTCATCAGAAGCTCTGCTAATGATGAGGTTAATGGATTATCATAATATACAATGAATAATTGAGACAAAAACATTGACCAACGAAAATTATCATGGCTGGTCATTATTTCTCTCCAACAATGATTACTTAAAAAATGATTACATTTATTTAATAACTTTATCGCCAAGACCATATAGGTCTTCACGTAGGTGATCAATGTATTTTTTTCAAAAGCATTAATATACTTTTAAAGAAAGAAAGACTTGCATTTATATAGCGCCATTCATGACCACCGGACGTCCCAAAGCACTTTACAGCCAATTAAGTACTTTTTGAAGTGTAGTCACTGTTGTAATGTAGGAAACGCGGCAGCCAATTTGCACACAGCAAGCTCTCACAAACAGCAATGTGATAATGACCAGATAATCTGTTTGAGTGATGTTGATTGAGGGATAAATATTGGCCAGGACACCGGGGATAACTCCCCTGTTCTTCTTCGAAATAGTGTCATGGGATCCTTTATGTCCACCTGAGACAGTTGGTTTAACGTCTCATCCAAAAGACGTTAAATAATTTGTATTAATTTCTAATACAAATCCATGAATAGTGTTTTATGATAAACCACATTTATATGACAGTATGTAATATTGTAAATGGTTCCCTCACCCTCCCTTTCAAAACAGCCATCATCACCTCTTCAAAAAACTCACTCTTGACCCTGCTGTCCTTGTAAACAACCACCCCATCTCCAACCTTTCTTTCCTCCCCATAGTCCTTGAACATGTTGTCGCCTCCCAAATCCATGCACATCTTTCCCGCAACTCCATGTTTGAATCTCTCCAATCAGGTTTTCCACCTGCCACAGCACTAAAACTCCCCTAATCAGTCACAACTGATATCCTCTGTGACTGTGACAGTGGGGCTTTTTCCCTTCTTGTCCTCCTCAACCTCTTTGCAACCTTTGAAATAGTCGACCACACCATCTGCCTCCAACGCCTCTCCTCAGTTGTTCAGCTCAGTGGGATTGTCCTCTCTTGGTTCCACTCTTACTTATCTGATGGTAGCCAGAGCACCGAAAGCAATGACATCTCTTCTTGCCCCACACCATTATCTCTGGAGTCCCTCATGGATCTATCCTTGGCCCCCTCCTCTTCCCCATGTACATGCTGCCCCTTGGTGCCATCATCCATGGACATGGGGTCAGCTTCCACATGTATGCCGATGACACACAGTTCTGCCGCTTCACCACCTCTCTTGACTCCTCTGTGCTTCAATGATGTCAGACTGCATCCAGTCTTGGATTAGCACAATTTTCTTCAGTTAAACATTCAGAAGACTGAAGACATCGTCTTCGTACCCCGTCAAAAACTCCATACACTTGCCACTTATTCTATCCTCCTCCCCAGCCGCTGTCTCAGGGTGAACAAGACTTTTCACAACCTCGACATCCTATTCGATCCCGAGCTGAGCAACATCACCCGTCTCTGCCCCTGCCTCAGCCCATCTGCTGCTGAAACACTCCTTTGTTTCCTCCAGACTCAACTTTTCTAATACTGTCCTGGCCAGCCTTCAATCTTTCATGCTTTGTAAACTTCAGCTCATCCAAAGCTCTGCTACCCATATCCTATCCTTCACCAAGTTCTGCTCAGCCATCACTCCTGTCCTTGCTGACCTAACACCTCCAACTTAAAGTGCTCATCGAAGGGAGAGATATTTGTGTTAGCCAGTAAAGTGGCTGGTGTCACCGGCAACTGGATTTAACGGCTGTTGAAAATGGCCGCAACGCTAACGGGCAAAATCCGTCTGGGGGGCTGGAGATTGTTGGTGCAGCGCTTACCTTCCATGCAACGCCGTCCTGGCGGCATTACTGGAGGCATCCGACCCGAAGTTCCTGTCCAGGTGCGGCGTTCGAGCTTCACACAGCCTCTGGAACCGAGGCTGTGGAGCTCGCAAGGAATTGTGGGCAATGAAAAGGCCTGTGAATTAAAGGGCCTTGCACTCAGAACTAATACAAATTAAAATCCAGTGAAACAATGCAGTTTTCAGCCCTTTCTGCCTTTAAAAAAATGTAGTATTAAAAAGAAGTCCCAAATGTAAATATTCAGCTCTTAAAGCTGAATTACATTCCTAACCTCAAAAAATGGGAAAACTGCCTCAGCACTAACACAAATGGCTCAACAAGCCAGGGAAGGGGCACCCTGGGTCTCGCACGCAGCACTCCAGCTTTGTGCAGGGGGTCAACACTGCAAGAGCGGCCCTCTACCCACAGGGGCTAGGAGGCCTCAAGAAAGAACGATGGAGACGACATCACTAAGGTCATCACTGCCAGTAGTGTCGCCCCCACCACTTGGTTCCAGTGCCCAAAGAAGCTTCATGACCTCAGACCACTGGTCAAGGTCAGTGAATGCATCTTCAAAAGCCGTCTACTACCAACTGCATCACTAGCCTCACACACTGCTCAATGCATGACCCCCAATCATTCACCTACCAACAATCTGCACCAATCACGAGGCCCATCTCCCATTCCTAACCTCACCCCACCCCCTTGGAGGAGACGGTGCAGGCCATTCTTGGCAGAGGCATGGCTGAGCCCTTGGCCAGTGGCGGGGCTGAAAGGATACAAGATGTTGGTATCCTCATACGTTATCCTCCTTCTGGCATGCACCTCATGCTTTCCCACCCTCCCGTCACCACAACTCCACCCTTGTGCCTTCCTCATTTCACACACCCAAGAAAAGCAGCCTGCCCAGCCAGTGGGTGACCAAGAAGAGGGAGAGGAGAGTGAAGAAGAAGAAGAAGAATGATTTGACACTCCCAGCCACCAGATCCTTAAGGTCAACCAGTAAGGCCATTTACAGTCTCCCCCACTGAAAGTCAGCAGCCTTCCACCAGCCATGCTGCAGCCACTGGGGTAGCACTGCATGACATCAGTAGGATAGGCAAAGGCACACACAAGACAGTCACTAAGAGAATGCATACGGGTGATGAGTTGATTTCTTGATGTCACATTGGATGGATAGATGTGTATAGTTGGATTGGAAAGTTTGCTTTGTGGTGGCTTTTATTTCAGCATCGTGGCCAAGAGGACATTGTGATGGTCAGTAAAAGAGGGAAGGTAAGGTGTGGGAATAATATTGAAAGGGGGATTGGGGTTTTGGTCACTGGGACCGCAGGCAGATGATTCCATCCCGGATATCTTGGCCAGAAAGGGGCTGTCTGGGATGCATCCTTCCGTTTGCTTCCTCCTCTTTGGCTTCCTCCTCTTCTGTGTCTTCCTCTTCCCTTTGCAAGCGGATGCTGTAAATGTGAAATTTCAGCATAAATTGCTGGAAATACTCATCTGGTCAGGCAGCATCTCGACCTGAGACATGAACTCTGTTTTTCTCTCCATGGATGTTGCCTGACCTGCTGAGTATTTGCAGCATTTTCTGTCTTCGCAAAGGCCATCATTTACCATCTGAGCTCTTGCAAGCATCCAGCAGCACTCCCTACACACTTTAAAAGCTTTTAACATCTATTGCAGCAAGCCACCACTTCAATATATCAAAAAAACCTAGTCCAAAAACTTAAATACAAACTTACCTGAACGATGTGTGTATCCCTTTAAGAGGTGCTGACATCACCACTGTCAGCCTGCTTGCACGCCAGGTTAACCTGGCATGTTTAGGACCCAGCGCTGAATTCAGCGCTCTGGTTGAAGTTCACGTTTGTGACGTTAAGTCAGCATTGCACGCCGCCATTTTATTTGGGATGGCGCTGCCAGTTACCGGCAGCGCAAAGGTAGGGACCAAAATGGCGGCCACTGTGGGACCTGCCACCAGCTGGCGAAAGAGCGGCGGCCACCATTTTAGCACCATTTAATGGCGCTACGGAGTGGCGCTAAGGCCACAAATTTCTCGCCCCTAGTGGTTAAATGCTTTCATGGCCTTGCCATTCCCTCCTACAGCCCTACAAGTCCCCCAAAACTCTCTATTCCTCCGACTCTGGCCTCTTGTGCATCCCCTTCTTCTCGCCCCATGATAGTGATTGTGCCTTTAGCTGCCCTGGCCCCTCCCTATGCCCCTCTGCCTCTCCTCCTCTTACATATTCAGTCAAGTTCTTTTCGTGCGATGTAAGTACCCGAATACTTATTTCCTTATGAATGCACACAATCGTTCACTAAACCAGAACAAGCCAGTTTGTTTTCCAAATGGAAGTCCCAGCCGTGTTCACTTTTGTTTTTTAAAACAAAGCTGTAAAATAATTATAGTACTTAAAATGGGCAAAAAAAATTCTGTTGTCATGCGCTCCATTCACAGGATATTATTATACAGCGTTGTTTCAAATTGCTAGTGAAATATGGATGAAAGAAATATTAATGTATAAATAAATCTTGGCAGGAAAACAATTCATGAATATCTTGACATCCTCTGCAAGCACTTTGATATAACCATCAACACAAGGAGAAAGGAGAGTGGGTTTTCAGATGTTGTTGTTTGTCGGAATTTTCCAAAGGGGGTGCTGTGTCTGTTATTTAATGCAGTCAATGTTACCACAGCACCCTCAATGACAATTTTTCTGTACATACTTGCCATTGCTCACGTAAACACCTTCTGTTGCATAATCTGTGCAGAGTCCGAAATAGTCAATGTATTTTGGATAAAAGCTTTGACATCTAACCAGGAAGAATCCTAAAACACCTAAATAACAGTGGCTCTGACACAAGATGATTAACGTATTTTAGGTTAAATGTCTCCACCAAAATAGGAAATTTCAGACTACCCATTAAGCATTCATACATTGATTTCCCCACAGTGTAATGGCTGTACCAGTGGCTTGTAAATAGTCTGATTGTTGATAATTCACAGTCGCCAATAGACAGTAGTTAGCTTTTTTACTACTTTAAAAAAATGTACATTTTTGTAATGAGCTGGGTTTTACACAGCAAACCTTCGGGTGTTATCTGTTTTTCATAATGTATGTCTGCTGTATGGACTCTTTTTCAAATATTTTGTACAGAAAACAATTACATCTAGTGTGAATTGTTGCACAATTCAGACTTTTTTTTGCGATATAGTAACTGAGACATCATTGCCACACAACTCGCGAGACCCTGGTCGTGACCTAGTTTTAGAGGATGTGAGCCCTCAGCATAGAATTGCCCATAATTCAGTGTTAATTAGGCAATTTCAGAGATTGCACAAAGAGAGCTGCTAATGGCAAAGGAAATGCCATGCTTGTTACAGTTGGGGACAGGGCAGGTGGTGGTGGGGGGGCGGTGCGGTGTGGAGGTTTCATACCTTGTGGTTTAAGCACATTATCGACTTTCTGGAAGAAGCTCCAAACTGCATCAATTATAACCCATTCTCTACCTTTCATGCAAATACTGAATACTGACAATCGGTGAAGAGAGGAAAAAGTGTGAGAGTAAAGCTGTTTCCATACCTGTTGACCCCCGTTCCCTCCTCTAATCTCCAAGTATTTCTTTAGCTGCTTCCATATTGGTGCCAGTGGAGTGTTTGTGCTCCTGCTTCCTGCAGCCAGCAGCAAACCCAATGTAAACCTGCTCCATTTGCTATGACCAGAATCCAGGAAGACCTGCTTTTTACCTTTTTCAGTCCTACATAGGGGGCTTGCTTACCTTCCAGCTTCCAGTTCTGACAAAGGGTCTCTATACCCAAAACATTAACCCAAAACATTACCCCATCTTTCCCCTTTTCAGATGTTGGCCGACCTGATTTGTATCTCCAGCAGTTTCTGTTTTTACTTCAGAACTCCAGCAATTGCAGTTTTCTCTTTTTAACCCAGATAATGTAATTCCTCCTTAATATAACCGTGCAATGCTTCTGACTTCAGTGGCAGCACTGAAATGTAAACATAGGGGGGAAAATTGGCTCGCGCCCTCTTTGGGGCGCTAACTTCGCCGGGGCGCTACTTTTAGCACCCCGCAAAAAGTTAGCAGTCCCGCGCCCGAAATTCAATGGTAGCGTCCCAAGCAGGGAGACGAGGTGCTACTGGAAGCGCTCCCCCTTTTTCCTGTGGCGCTCCCATAGAATATCGCGGTGCTACGTGCAACAGCGCCACGCGCGCCGGCACGTAGCGCTGCGGTACTACAGGCCTCCCTCCCTTGATTAAAGGGGAGGGGCCTAGCGCAGCGCAAACCGGGGCCCTGCTGACAGATCGCGGCCGGCAGCCTGCAGCAGGAGGCCGGAGGGGGCAGGTGCTGGCAAGCGGCCCCAAAAAAATGGCCGCCCGGCACCTGCCCTTTAATTATCGCCGCCCCGGCTGCAAGAACGCCCCCCTGAACCTGTCGGACATAGCGTCCGCCGGTAGGTCAGCCGGCGCGAGCCAAGTTTGCGGCCGGGGCGCAAGTGGGGCGCTGTGCACGGCGATTACATCATCGCCAGAGGCACAGCGCCGTGGGGCGCTACCGGCTACCACCGGCGCTAACCTCCCGCTGAATTTCGCGGGAGGCATTAGCGGTGCAGGGCCCGGGCACTAGTTGCTTTGCGCCCTGTTAGCGCAAACCAACTGAATTTTCCCCCCAATAACTTTCCAATACATCCTCAGTTCGAACCCTGAATATCACCGCAATTGTTTCACATACTTGAACTTCCCTCATTACTTAGTTTACTGGAATATCTTTTATTAAACAGAATAAATGAAGAGTTTGCAACAACACAACAGCTTAAAGGAGCCCTAAAAAAAATTCCCCAACTACTTGGTGACACCTCGTGCCTTTAGCACTTGGCTGAGATTTTGGCTGGGATTCTCCTCTGCAATCCTGCCTGAACTAGGACGGTATTCCTATGGGGAATGACAGAAAATGTGGGCAAGGGGGCCTACCTCTGACTAACTATCTCGACTAGGATTTACCTCCCCCAACCATACTGGGACCACTATTGGCCACTCCTCCACCGCCCCCGTCCCCCACCCTATGCCACATGTAAATACTAGCAGGAGGGTGGGGCCTCAGACCTCGGCGAATTTCCCTCCAGTCTCACCAAGTTACCGCTGGTTCCCAGGGTCGCCGTGGGAAAGATGAAGGTAGGCCTCAGGAACGACGTTAACAACCATGGATTTCCCCAATGGAGAGAGGGGGCCTTGTAGCAGCCTCCTCTCCCTCCATTACAGTCCCCACTTACCTCCTTATGTCGGCCTTCATCTCTGCTGTGGCCTACAAGACAGCCATTCCACCCATCATTGGAACACTTCTGCCTCCGTTTAACTGCCTTGCCGCCTCTTGTGATGTTGCAGTGGTGGGGATGTTGCAGCTGGGAGATGATGGGCTCCCTCTTGGTGGCAGGAATCTCGCCGTGCATATGCGATGAACCCTGACCCCTATCCAGCGGTGATGGAGGTGTTGGCAGAAGTCCCACCCTGATGGAACATCCTGTCCTCACTGACCTACATTGGCTCCCAGTCCGGCAATACCTCGATTTTAAAATGTTGTTTTCAAATCCCCCAATGGCCTCGTCCCTCCCTATCTCTGTAGCCTCCTCTAGCCCTACAACCCTCTGAGATCTCTGCACTTCCCCAGTTCTGGCACTTGCGCATTCCCTATTTCAATCGCTCCACCATTGGCGCCCGTGCTTTTAGCTGCCTGGGCCCTGACCTCTAGAATTCCCTCCCTAAACCTCTCCGCTGCTCTACCTCTCTCTCCTCCTTTTAAGACAGTCCTTAATACCTACCTCTTTGACCAAGCTTTTGGTCACCTATCCTAATATCTCCTTATGTGGCTCAGTGTCAAATTTTGTTTGATAATCGCTCCTGTGAAGCACCTTGGGACATGCTACATTAACGGCACTATATAAATACCAGTTCTTCTTGTTGTTGAACACCACTGCTGGGGCACAAACCTGGCCTTCACCCTGATGAAGTTTCCATCAGGCTGTAAGGTTTGTTAGGAATGGAATTGAGGATTATGAGGATAAATACAGATAACAATGAGCAAATGCTGTGCGGAACGCGATGGTTCCTGTGCTGCTGGGACTTGGAAATGTCATGCCGTGGAATGAATGAAGTCATTGGAAATAAAAATCGAGAGAGGTGTAAAATGGGCTGCCGATTCACTATCAATATCATTTTACACTATCGCACAAACACAAAATTTACCCCAATGAGTTCAGACACATTTAATCATTGTTATTTTATCATTTTATATGATTGTATGGCGGGAACCTTATAGGAGTGAACAAACTCAAAGATGCGATTCACTTGTACTTCTTGCAATTTAGTATACTGTATTCGCTGCTCACAATGCGGTATCCTCTACACTGGGGAGACCAAACGCAGATTGGGTGACCGCATTGCGGAACACCTTCGTTCAGTCCGTAAGGGTGACCCCGAGCTTCCGGTCGCCTGTCACTTTAATTTTCTGCTCCACTCCCACTCTGACCTCTCTGTCCTCGGCCTCTTACACTGTTCCCATGAAGCTCAACGTAAACTCGAGGAACAGCACCTCATCTTTTGATTAAGCACTTTACAGCCTTCTGGACTCAACATCGAGTTCAACAATTTCAGACCATAACCTCGGCCCCTATTTTTTTCACTTGGCAGCTGTTGATCATTCTGCCGTTGCCACTTACACTTCATCTGGACTCATCTTTTGTTTCTTAACTTGTCCCATGATCATCTCTTTTTGCCTTGCACCATCATCCCTTTTGTCTCTTAATCTCTCCTGCCTTCCATCCTATCACAGACCTTCTCTTTTGTTCTTTCCTCCCCTCCCCCCTCTCCCTGCTCCTACACTTGCTGAAAAACCTTTTACATCTCCAACTTTTTCCAGTTCTGACGAAGGGTCATCGACCTGAAACGTTAACTCTGTTTCTCTCTCCATGATGCTGCCTGACCTGCTGAGTGTTTCCAGCATTTTCTGTTTTTAAACTCAAAGGTGCATTGGGGTAGAAATTGGTACATGTTTTTCGGATGTCAAACAGGCACAACGCTGACCAGTTTAGCAGTGGGACGGCCAGCACCCAATCTGCGCAGGCGTTTGGCCCACTGATAGATTTGTTGGGCTCATATTTTTAGGTGTCCTGGGTAGGCTATATAAAGAAGTGCTATATAAATAGAGATTGTTATAACCTGCAAACATCAAAGCACATCCTTAATTTCAGCACCATAACATGGATTATGTTGTGCTCTGTGGTGCTGAGTTAATCTGTCAATCATCTCTGACATCATCACATAGCATACTTTGGTGACTCTCAGTCTAAGAAGTTTAAATGGCCCAGAAATTGATCTCGCTCTGTTCCCGCGGGGGTAAGCCTTCCCCGCGATGTCTCACCTCGCTTATGCTTTTTCTGATCCAGCTCGCACGAACTTGATGTTCCAGACATCAGCTGTGCTGGGCTTGCGTATCCCAGCGGCGTAGTGAATTCGTGCGAGCTGTGGGATCACGTGACTCAGTTAGAGCCAATGGCAGCACACCATCTTCCATTCATAAGTCTCACAGCATGGCTGTGAGACTTATGAATCTTACACCCCCCCAAAATAACAGCTAAACCTCAATTAAATTAAAAAAAAAACCATCACATTAATAAAATAAGTATAGTTAATTAAATTAACCATTTTAAATAAAAAATTAAATTTTTGAAAAAATTTAAAATCTTTTAAAAAGTTATAAAAATAAACTTACCTGTCTTTAAAGTCTATAAAAAAGATATACCTGTAAAAAAAAATTCAAAAAAATACTTAATTCACTACTTACCTTCTTAAAAGCGGGTCTTACTCCTCCTTTTTACATTTCCAAAATCTTCCCTACTTACCTGCGCGTCCAAAGCATGAAGTGCACAGCGTGCGCGCAGCCTGTAGCGCGCACGCGATGCACCCAGGCCCCGCCCCCTTTTCGGAAGAGCAATTGCCGGTTTTCAGCGCATGCGCAGGGCATGCAGAAAACCGGCAATTGGAGTGGGAATACGCGAGAGTATGCAGTGCGTACTCTCGCGTCCCGGGATCAATTTTCGGCCCATTGTAAGAAATTTGCGATGAGAAAAAAAACATTTGTCCATTAAAGCTCACCCCTGCAGGACATTCGCTCTTCCACCACGACATCTAACTAGATTTTGAATAACCTGAATGATTTTGCCTCTGTTGATTAGTCCAAACATTTATTACTCTTTTGACTTGAAGAGGTTTTTCCTAATATCTGTTCCTGATGAACTTTTCATTAATTTACATTTATATCCTCTAGTTCTACTGTCCTGGCTTATTTTGAAGTAATAATCTGAGTTTACATTATTTATGTCATTAAATATTTAATCTATATTTTGTTGAAGTTGTCCTTAATCACATTCGTTCTATACTGAACACCTAGAAGTGTCCCTGGCCTTGCCCGATAGTTTATTCCTTCACACTTTGGAATCAGTCTTGTTGCACCTTCCCGTACAGTGATATCTAATATAAACGAATCCAATGTGACTGCTCTCCTGATTCCACTGTATAGAAACTTCGACGAGAGAGTGTCAGTTTTTTTCTCTTGTGTCTGAATTCACTGGACGGTAGGGTCCATGCAAAGTTACGTTTCTGGGAGAGCCAATAACAATCTTTCCTGCAAACCTAACTCAATGTCCACCGTGCTGGCTACTGGGGTAAATTTACACAGCAGTAGATCCTGTACCTAATACAGGAAACTCTTTATTAACCGGCACCCAAATATCCGGAAATCTCTCTTAACCGGCAAAATTCTTGAGTAGGTAACCGGGGTTTTCCTTCATCTCTCGTTTAAAATTAACTTTAAAAAAAACCCCGAGGCGTTTGCCTTGTATCGGAGCGTGTAGATTGGGAGGGGAATGTGCAGCCCGTGTAGGCAGCGGACACGACAGATGGTCAGCTGGCGGTCCCCGGGGAGACGGAGCTCCGAATGCAGGCGCATGTCAATGTGTACGGGGCTCTCGTACGTTGGGAGATATAACTCTCCGTTATCCGGACTTTTTGATTAACCGGCACCACGCCGGTCCCGTCGGTGCCGGTTAATAAAGAGTTTCCTGTATATTCTAATCCTTTGCCCGAAACTTTTGGATTTTATATTTGCTATTAATCTTAAAAAGATTTTATTACTCAGATGTGGCCAGTGGTCAAACAATATCACTGCAATTCGAACTGTGCCATTTCACGCTCCTCTATACAAGTGTCCTACACTTTGGCAGTTGACGCTGCCCCTTTAACTATTGATCTGATATACTGGTAACATGAGCCGCAAGTCTGCTGAGCTCTGCTCCTTCCTGCAGGATTAATGCTCGGCCCATTAGAGCATTGACTCTTGATGTTCAATAAATTTTCACAGCAAGTGGAGCTCGGTCAGTCTTGTTAGTTCATGATTTGCTATTGGTGATTTAATTATATTTATTTAATTTCAGTACTCATGGGGAGTGTGGGAGAGGGGAATTCTTGAAAAGTTGCCAATGATTGTAAACAAATCTTCCCAATTGCTCTGTTCATTTTTATGTCCTGTGGCAGTAAATTTTGAAAGGGAAAATGTGAGGTTGTGCTATTTTCTGCAGATATTACATTTGGGTGGTGGTGGTGGGGGAGGAAGGTGGAAATTAGAATATTTTGAGCGTGATTAAAATCTGTTAATCTGTCTGATTAAATAGCTTGTTTTCTGCCTAAAAAGAAATTGGATTTTAGATAAATTTCTGGGTATTGAATCGACTACTTTATGCACACTAAAGATGAAGACGTTTTCAACACAGCATCGAAATCTACCAATTTAGTAAATTGCTGAGTAATTCAATCTAATTGGAAGTTGTTTGACTCCTCTGCCATGACCTTGCAAAATCTTTTAACTTTCCTCCACTGAGGCAGTTCAGACCTACTCAGAGCAAATCTGAAAACTGCACTTCCTGTAAGTGTTGCAATCTTGGTTCTTAATTGAACAATAATCTCTCTTAACCTTTCAACTAGTCCTTCCAGTAGTCCCATAAGTGGGCTTTGTATCGTACAATCTCCGGAAACTGTACTTTTACAGCAATCTGCCCCTGAAGAATACATGGCTTTAGGATTAATAAAGACCCTATTTGTAATAATTTGTCTAGTGCATTAAATGTCTTATCACGCTCAGCTACATTACTGACATAGATTACACTCCGACCAGAATTTTCACACTATAAACAGCTAACATTTTATGGCTGAATATCATGCGTGTGCAGGAAATGATGTCATTCGTGGGAATCGCGATACATGCATTTTAGGAAATGGCTGCAGAATGTCACTATTCATTTTGCTATTTTATTTATAGTGAGATAGTGATATGAAGCCAAATATATTACAGCAAATACCAAAAAGTAGAATAGAAAACATAAAATGCCCATAACAGGTTAGCCACCCATTGTAAGAGTTATCTTTGGATATAAACCGAAAATCCCTGAATGCCAAATGGCACCTGAATTCATTCTCTCGTGCAACTTTCAGTAACAGTGGCCTCAATTATAACTCTCTCCCTCCCTTCCTGTTGTTGTTGTTGTTGTAGATGCTTCCTGCTGACTTCCTAGCTGGTTTGGTCAGGATGCTACAAGCGTTTTTCTAATAGGGCCCGACCAATAAAATCGTCTGAGCTTACCTGCTGCCGTTCGCTTTGCCGCGTTCCTGCCTGGAAGTTAGAATCGAGCCCACTGGGCCTTTCTCTAAGTCTGGGAATCCAACCTGAGTTTCCATCTCAAAACAGTCAGCAGAATTTCAGAGCAAACTCCAGTACTTTTTCAACACCTGTTTTTAATCATTTAATTTGCTTGAACTCAGGTTATTGGAAGAATGTCACAATTTTCATGAAAAAAACCCGCCAAACTCAACAATATGAATTTATACTTATGTCTGTGAAGATTTACTTAATATACATGTCTCCGGATATCTGGGTATTCAACAACAAATTCACAATGGAAACACCATCATCCTGCCCAGATACTGAATACTCGAGCATTTACATTGAATGAAACTGATGTATGATCAAAGGACCCCATTTGGACTCTTGCGCAGTAGTATTTATCTGAACTCGAATTCAAAATGAAAGCAGCTAAATCCATGCATTCGTGACTAAAGCAGAGCATTTTCGTTCCCAGAAATATTTTACTTTCATAATCTAAAGCATTGTGTAACTTTTTCATTATAATGAAGCGGTAAATCAGTCATGCTTGCATACGTTGGAGTTAGTCAGTATTAACACTGAAGGAGTATCATTCCAAATTGTAATTCTGAACATTTATGGCTATGAGAAAAATAACTTTTAAATTGGTACAACACAAACAACCATCATATGTTAATATGTAAATAAAAGCAGCACTAACAGGGTTAAAAAGGACTATATGGGAGAGATGTTTTCTGACTTCAATTAATGACAGTTTACTGCCATATTGGGTCCCATGTGCAACATTTACAGGAAATGTAAAGGCAAATTATCATGGCTAACAAAAAGCATTGTTCCACCTACAACCTGAAGAGGAAATCTATTGGGCTGGATTTTGCAATCAGCGGTGAATGAATGGCACTCGCCGTTCACCTCGCTGACAGCTGCCCACAAAGTTTTTGCAGGGTTTAGAGTGGAGACTTTCTCTAATCCGGCATCTGATCCAGCTATTCACAATCTATATCAATGATTTGGATGAGGGGACTAAATATAACATTTCCAAATTTGCTGATGACACAAAGCTAGGTGGCAGTGTCAGTTACGAAGAGGATGTGAAGAGGCTTCAAGGGGATCTCGACAGGCTCAGTGAGTGGGCGAGAACATGGCAGATGGATTATAATGTGGATAAATGTGAAATTATCCACTTTGGTAGAAAAAACAGAAAGGCAGAGTATTTCCTAAATGGTGAAAGATTGGGGAATGCAGATGCTCAAAGGGACCTGGGTGTCCTTGTACATGAGTCACTGAAAGTGAATGTGCAGGTGCAGCAAGCCATTAGGAAGGCAAATGGTATGCTGGCCTTCATTACAAGAGGATTTGAGTACAGGAGTAAAGAAGTCTTACTCCAATTATATAGGGCCTTGGTGAGACCACACCTGGAGTACTGTGTACAATTTTGGTCTCCTTACCTAAGGAAGGATATACTTGCCATTGAGGGAGTGCAATGAAGGTTCATGAGATTGATTCCTGGGATGGCGGGACTGTCGTATGAGAAGCGATTGAGTAAACTGGGCCTGTATTCTCTTGAATTCAGAAGAATGAGAGGGGATCTCATTGAAGCATACAAAATTATTACAGGGCCTTGATAGGGTGGATGCTGGGAGAATGTTTCCCTTGGCTGGGGAGTCTAGAACCAGGGGCCACAGCCTCAGGATAAAAGGTAGGCCATTCAGGACTGAGATGAGAAGAAATTTCTTCACACAGAGGGTGGTGAATCTTTGGAATTCTCTACCCCAGAGGGCTGTGGAGACTCAATCATTGGGTATATTCAAAACAGAAGTCGATAGATTTCTGACTAGTAAAGGCATCAAGGGATATGGCAATAGGGCCGGTAAATGGAATTGAGGCAGATGATCAGCCATGATCTCATTGAATGGCGGAGCAGGCTCGAAGGGCCGAATGGCCTACTCCTGCTCCTATTTCTTATGTTTAAGCTAATTAAGGAGAGCCAACACGGATTTGTAAAAGGCAGATCATGTTTGACTAATCTAATTGAATTTTTTGATGAAGTAACAGAGAGGATGGATGAAGGGAATGCAATGGATGTTGTCTACATGGATTTTCGAAAGGCGTTTGATAAAGTACCACATAGAAGGCTGGTTAACAAAATTGAGGCTCATGGAATAGATGGGTCAGTGGCAGCTTGGATAAGGAATTGGCTTAAGGACAGCAAACAGTGAGTGGTGGTAAATGGCTGTTTTTCAGACTGGAGGATGGTAGACAGTAGTGTTCCCCAAGGGTCAGTGCTGGGGCCACTGCTTTTTTTGATATATATAAATGACCTGGATATTGGAATACAGAGTAGAATTTCTAAATTTGCCGATGACACCAAACTTGGGGGGGTGGGTGGCAAACAGTGAGGATGAGACCAATCGACTGCAACAGGACATAGAAAGGCTAGCAGAATGGGCAGACAAGTGGCAGATAGAATTTAATACAGAGAAGTGTGAGGTGATGCATTTTGGCAGAAGGAACAGGGAGAGGCAATATACACTTAATGGCACAGTTTTAAAGAGTGTGCAGGGACAGAGGGATCTGGGAGTTAATGTGTATAGGTTCCTGAAGAGTCATAGAGCCATAGGGCATGAAGTTGCCAGCCCTGGGGAGGCGGGTATGGAGGCGGGACTGCCAGGAAAATGGCAGAATCTGGGGGCGGGTGCCCATCCCGCCCCCAATCCGCCTCCGTGCCAACTTGCCAGGAGGAGGGTAGCCGACCCGCGCCCGGTCCCGTCTCCTTGGAGGCGGGAAGGGGATTACAGCCACTTAACTGCCTGTAAGTTAAGTTAACAGGCAGATAAGAGGATTATCCTCATTTTACCCACACAAGTGTAGGCTTCCCGAAGGCTGCGAACCCCGCCAGGGTCAGCGAGGCGAGCAGTGGGTCTGCGGGGGTCGGAGATGTGCAAAAGTGTGCTGTGAAAGTAAGTGATGGGTGCAAGTGTGGAGAGGTAAATATGTGAGGTGAGTGGAAAGTGATAGAAAATGTTTACTTACCTTTGTTTCTTCCTGCAGGCTTCAAACGTTGGGGATGCAGAGAGTCTCGCATCTCAGCAGCGGAGATGACAGATGGCTGCCGCATTCTCCGATGCAACAACCATCTAATTTCTGCTCACAAAAGAAGTTTGATGAGCCTTGAATACAAGAACTCATCAAACAACATAGAATGTCAGTGTTTGACAGCTTCACAGAGCTGTCAAACGATGACAATTCATCTGTCAAAATTTTTTGACAGAAGAAATGTCATACGCTGACGTTCTCTGTAACCGGCTTCCCCTTAATTGGCCTGCTAAGCCCGCTGGGCGGGCTTAACAAGGTCAATCAAGGGAAAATAGTGTGGGTTGGCCAGAAGTCGATGGAGGTGGACTAAAACCCGACTAGTGGGAGTCCCGCCTCCAAAAGCTCCCCATTGGCAAAATCATAGAGTCATATTAGCACAGAAGGAGTCCATTCGGCCCATCGAGTCCGTGCCAGCTCTCTGTAGAGTAATCCAGTCAGTCCCATTTCCCCACTCTATCCTCGTAGCCCTGCAAGTTTATTTCCCTCAAGTGCCTATCGAGTCTCCACCTGAAAACATTGAGTGTCTCCGCTTCCACCACTTCCGTCGGCAGCGAGTTCCAGGTCCTCACCACTCGCTGCGTAAATAAGTTTTTCCTCACGTCCCCCCTGTATCTCTTGCCCAAAACCTTTCCCTGTCCAGCCTATCCAAACCCGTCATAATCTTGTACACCTCTATCAAATCACCCCTCAACCTCCTTTGCTCTAATGAAAACAAATCCAGCTTCTCCAACCTGTCTTTGTAGCTAAGATCCCCAATCCCCAGAACCATTCTGGTAAATCTCCTCTGCACCCTCTCAAGGGCCTTCACATCCTTCCTAAAGTGTGGTGACCAGAACTGGACTCAATACTCCAGTTGTGGCCTAACCAATGCTTTATAAAGGTTCAGCATAACTTCTCTACTTTTTTACTCAATACCTCTATTTATGAAGCCCAAGATCCCATATGCTTTGCTAACCACTCTCTCAATATGTCCTACCACCTTCAGGGACCTATGCACATTAACTCCCAGGTCCCTCTGTCCCTGCACACTCTTTAAAACTGTGCCATTAAGTGTATATTGCCTCATAAGAACATAAGAAATAGGAGCAGGAGTAGGCCAATCGGCCCCTCGAGCCTGCTCCGCCATTCAATAAGATCATGGCTGATCTGATCCTAACCGCCAATCTACTATCTATCACAGAACCATCTCCTGCATCTAACAGAATTGCACACACGAAATAGGAGCAGAATCAGGCTACACGGTCCCTGGGCCCGCTCCACTACCCACAGGGCCATGACCGATCCGAACCTAGACTCATGTCCAAATTCCTGCCCGCTCCCCGTAACCCTTAATGCCCTTTACTTCTAGGAAACTGTCTATTTCTGTTTTAAATTTATTTAATGATGTAGCTTCTACAGCTTTTTGTGGCAGCATATTCCATGGACCTACCACCCTCTGAGTGAAGTAGTTCCTCCTCATCTCAGTTTTGAAAGAGCAGCCCCTTATTCTAAGACTATGTCCCCTAGTTCTAGTCTCACCCGTCATCGGGAACATCCTCCCCGCATCCACCCGATCCAACCCCTTCACAATCTTATATGTTTCAATAAGATCGCCTCTCATTCTTCTGAACTCCAATGAGTAGAGTCCCAATCTACCCAACCTCTCCTCATATGACCACCCCCTCATCCCCGGGATTAACCGAGTGAACCTTTTTTGCACTGCCTCGAGAGCAAGGATGTCTTTCCTTAAGTAAGGATACCAAAACTGTATGCAGTATTCCAGGTGCGGTCTCACCAATACCTTGTACAACTGAAGCAATACCTCCCTATTTTTATATTCTATCCCCCTAGCAATGAAAGCCAACATTCCATTTGCCTTCTTAATCACTTGCTACACCTGCATACTAACCTTTTGAGTTTCGTGCACCAGGACCCCCAGATCCCTTTGCACTTCAGTACTCTCCAGTTTCTTGCCATTAAGATAATAAATTGCTCTAGGATTTTTCCTGCCAAAGTGCATCACCTCACACTTTCCAGTGTTGTATTCCATCTGCCAAATCTCTGCCCACTTACTTAGCCTGTCTATGTCCCCTTGCAGGTTTTTTATGTCCTCCTCACTCACTACTTTCCCTCCCATCTTTGTATCATCTGCAAATTTTGATATGTTACACTTGGTCCCTTCCTCCAAATCGTTAATATAGATTGTAAAGAGTTGGGGACCCAGCACTGACCCCTGTGGAACACCACTAGTTACTGATTGCCAGTCTGAGAATGAACCATTTATCCCAACTCTTTGCTTTCTGTTAGATAGCCAATCCTCTATCCATGCCAGAATATTACCCCCAATCCCGTGATTTTTTACCTTAAGCAATAATCTTTTGTGTGGCGCCTTGTCAAATGCCTTTTGGAAGTCTAAATACACTACGTCCACTGGTTCCCCTTTATCCACTCTATATGTTACTTCCTCAAAGAACTCCAGCAAATTTGTCAAACATGACTTCCCCTTCGTAAAACCATGCTGACTTTGTCCTATTAAATTATGATTATCCAAATGTCCTGTTACTGTTTCCTTAATAATGGACTCCAAAATTTTACCTACCATAGATGTTAGGCTAACCAGTCTATAGTTACCAGCCTTCTGTCTACTGCCCTTTTTAAATAAGGGTGTTACATTAGCAGTTTTCCAGTCTGCCGGGACCTTAGCGGAATCCAGGGAGTTTTGAAAAATTATTACCAATGCATCTACAATCCCTACCGTCACTTCCTTCAAGACTCTAGGATGTAAGCCATCAGGTCCAGGTGATTTATCCGCCTTGAGTCCCATTATTTTACCGAGTACCACTTCCTTAGTGATTTTGATCGTGTTTAGCTCCTCTCCCCCTATAGCCCCCTGTTTGTCCAGTGTTGGGATATTCTTAGTGTCCTCTACTGTAAAGACTGATACAAAATATTCATTCAATGTTTTTGCCATCTCCATATTTCCCACCATTAATTTCCCGGTCTCATCCTCTAAGGGACCAACATTTACTTTAGCCACCCTTTTTCTTTTTATATAACTATAAAAACTCTTACTATCTGTTTTTATATTTTTTGCTAATTTACTTTCATAATCTATCTTCCCTTTCTTAATCAATCTTTTTGTTATTTTTTGCTGCCTTTTAAAGTTTTCCCAATCCTCTGTCCTCCCACTAGATTTCGCTACCTTATATGCCCTTGTTTTTAGTCGAATACTATCCTTAATTTCTTTACTTAGCCACGGATGACTGTCCTTTCTTTTACACCCTTTTCTTTTCAGTGGAATATATATTTTTTGGAAGTTGTAAAATAACTCCTTGAATGTACACCACTGATCATGTGTCGTCTTACCCTTTAATCTATTTTCCCAATCCACTCTACTCAATTCCGCTCGCATACCTTCATAGTCTCCTTTATTCAAGCTTAGCACGCTTGTTTGAGATCCAACCTTCTCACCCTCTAATTGAATATGGAATTCAACCATGTTATGGTCACTCATTCCAAGGGGATCCTTTACTAGGACATTTTTAATTAATCCTGTCTCATTACACAGGACCAGATCTAAGGTTGCTTGCCCCCTGGTCGGTTCAGTTACATACTGCTCAAGAAACCCATCCCTAATACACTCAATGAACTCATCCTCAAGGCAGCCCTGCCCCATTTGATTTGTCCAATTAATATGATAGTTAAAATCCCCCATAATTATAGATGTTCCCTTATTACATGCCTCGACTATTTCCTGATTGATACTCCGTCCAACAGAGTTGCAACTGTTCGGAGGCCTATAGACTACGCCCACTAGTGTTTTTTTCCCCTTATTATTCCTTATCTCCACCCAAACTGTTTCATTATCATGATTTTTTGACCCAATATCATTACTCTGTATTACAGTGATTCCTTCCTTTATTAACATAGCCACCCCACCTCCCCTTCCTTCCTGCCTGTCCTTCCTGATCGTTAAATAACCTGGTATGTTTAATTCCCAGGCATTGTCACCCTGCAGCCATGTTTCTGTAATGGCCACAATATCATAACCATATGTAGTTATTTGTGCCATTAACTCGTCTATTTTGTTACGAATGCTACGTGCATTCAGATAGAGAACTTTCAAATATGCTTTGTGGCACTTAGTTCCTGCTTTTTCACTTTTTACCACTTTACCTTTTACTCCACACACTCTGTCCCTTCCTGCCACGCTCTGATTTGTGATTCCCCTACTGCTACCTATGTCTATGACCCTCTCTGTTGTCATTTTTATTTTTTGCTCTCTTGAAACCTCCCCCCCACTAATTAGTTTAAAGCCCTCTCCACAGCCCTAGTTATTCGATTCGCCAGGACACTAGTCCCAGCACTGGCCAAGTGAAGTCCGTCCCAACGGAACAGCTCTCTCCTGCCCCAGTACTGGTGCCAGTGTCCCAAGAAGCAAAACACATTTTTCCCACACCAGTCTTTGAGCCACGCATTCAACTCCCTGATTTTATTTACCCTAGCCTCTCCCTGTTCCTTCTGCCAAAATGCATCACCTCACACTTCTCTGTATTAAATTCCATCTGCCACCTGTCTGCCCATTCTGCTAGCCTTTCTATGTCCTGCTGCAGTCGATTGGTATCATCCTCACTGTTTGCCACCCACCCCCCCCAAGTTTGGTGTCATCGGCAAATTTAGAAATTCTACTCTGTATTCCAATATCCAGGTCATTTATATATATCAAAAAAAGCAGTGGCCCCAGCACTGACCCTTGGGGAACACTACTGTCTACCATCCTCCAATCTGAAAAACAGCCATTTACCACAACTCGCTGTTTTCTGTCCTTAAGCCAATTCCTTATCCAAGCTGCCACTGACCCACCTATTCCATGAGCCTCAATTTTGTTAACCAGCCTTCTATGTGGTACTTTGTCAAACGCCTTCTGAAAATCCATGTAGACAACATCCATTGCATTCCCATCATCAAACCTCCCTGTTACTTCATCAAAAAATTCAATTAGATTAGTCAAACGCGATCTGCTATTTACAAATCCATGTTGGCTCTCCTTAATTAGCTTAAACCTCTCCAAGTGCCCGTTAATTTTTTCCTTGATTATTGTTTCTAAAACTTTACCCACCACTGATGTTAAACTGACCGGCCTGTAGTTACTAGGATTGTCCTTACACCCTTTCTTGAACAATGGTGTCACATTTGCCACTTTTGTTGTTGTTGTTGCTGTTGATCACAGTCATTGCAACAGATCACCCGATGCAGCTGATATAAGCGTCGAAATTCTGTATGGTGTTGTTTTCATACAAATTCTTATCTTGGTTTATTTGGTGTTATGTTGTCAATACACGGAAAATGACACTTATATCGATAGGTTTTAACATGCTAAATTAGCAAAGGAAAAATTGCACTTGTAGCAATATTCATATTGCATCACTTCAAAGCGCTCTGACCGCTACCAGCACCAGTGAAAGTTCTGTAACCGCCATTAGTTTACCCTAATGGTAAACAGGACATATTGAGAGAGTGGTTAACAAAGCATATGGGATCTTGGGCTTCATAAATAGAGGTATTGAGCACAAAGGTTGAGAAGTTATGCTGACCTTTTATAAAGCGCTGGTTAGGCCACAACTGGAGTATTGCGTCCAGTTCTGGTCATCACACTTTAGGAAGGATATGAAGGCCCTTGAGAGGGTGCAGAGGAGATTTAACAGAATGGTTCCGGGGAGGGGGGTTCTTAGCTCAAGGACAGGTTGGAGAAGCTAGATTTGTTTTCATTAGAACAAAGGAGGTTGAGGGGTGATTTGATAGAGGTGTACAAGATTATGACGGGTTTGGATAGGCTAGACGGGGAAAGGCTGTTCCCACTAGTTGATGGTACAAGGACTAGGGGACACAGATTTAAGGTTTTGGGCAAGTGATACAGGGGGGACGTGAGGAAAAACTTTTTTACGCAGCGAGTGGTGATGATCTGGAATTCGCTACCGATGGAAGTGGTGGAAGCGGACACACTCAATGTTTTCAAGGGGAAACTGGATAGGCACTTGAGGGAAATAAATTTGCAGGGCTACGGGGATAGAGCGAGGGAATGGGGCTGACTGGATTGCTCTACAGAGAGCCAGCATGGACTCGATGGGCCGAATGGCCTCCTTTGTGCCATTATGACTCTATGACTATCTCTCTATTTCTCCACGTTATATTCCATTTGCCATGTTCTTGCCCACTCACTTAGCCTGTCTATACCCCCTGGAAGCCTCCTTGCATCCTCCTCAGAACTTACATTCCCACCCAGCTTTGTATCATCAGCAAACTTGGATATATTACATTTGGTCCCCTCATCCAAATCATTGATGTAGATTGTGAATAGCTGAGGCCCAAGCACTGACCCGTTTATTCCTACTCTCTGTTTTCTGTCCGTTAACCAATCCTCAATCCATGCTAGTATATTACCCCCAATCCCATGAGCCCTAATTTTGTTTAATAACTTTTTGTGTGGCACCTTATCGAATGCCTTCTGAAAATCCAAATACACCACATCCACTGGTTCCCCCTTATCTATTCTGCTAGTTACAACCTCAAAATAACTCTAACAGATTTGTCAAACATGATTTCCCTTTCATAAATCCGTGTTGACTCTGCCCAATCCTATTATTATTTTCTAAGTGCCCTGTTACCACGTCCTTAATAATAGATTCTAGCAGTTTCCCTACTACTGATGTCAGGCTAACTGGTCTGTAGTTCCCCTGTAACTTACTCCTGAATGCACCAGCCCTAACTTTTTCTGCCGTGTTTAGTGGGGAACTCGCGGGCAAGTACCCCAACTCCATGTCATTGCAATCATTTCAGTGCAGAGCCGACTGGCGAGGACTGCTGCAGCACACCTTGTGGAGGAGCGGGGTATCTCTGACAGCAACTTACTGATTTCTGTGTTTAAATGCACATATGCAGAAGCCAGAAGTTGTTTTCTGATTTACTCCATAATATCGGTGAGCGCTGTTAGTATCACCATTATTATTAACGCAAAATCCGGGCTTGTATGTTTAAAACTTCTGGAACACTGCGGGGGCTAAATTGGATAACCCCTGAAAATGGGCGCAGGGATCGCGATGCGCGATTAAACCACGCCTATTGATTTAAATGCAGGCAGCACTCCAACTTTGTGCAGCCTGCTCATTATAATGATTTTTGCGTGCAGCCAGCGATAACCGTGCTGTTTATTGACTGTACGCATCAGCAGGGGGCCCAAAATCGTAACTTCCTAGCACCACTTAAAGCTAGCCTGCACCGCTTAAAGCTAGTCTGCACCTCTTAAAGGGGAGTTGCATTGTGGCTGGAGCAGGTGCTGGGAGTCGTGCAGGAAGTGAATTTGTCCTGGAAAACAGTGAAGAAGGGAACAACATGGGAGAGAGCAGGCTCCAAGATATTTGGATGCTGCATTGGAGGTCTTGGTGGAAAGGAGGTGGCAAGGAGGAGAGATGTCCTGCAGGGGGGCAGGAGGCCCTCCAGACACAGGCAGTGGGAGCAGAGAGCTGTGGAGGTCAATGCCAGGAGTCAAGCCCCAAGGACCTGGATGCAGCACCGCAAGAAGTTCAATGACTTCACACGAGTGGTCAAAGTCAGTGAATACACCTTCAACTGCCATATCCTGCCAACTGCACCATTACCATCAGCCACACTTCCCTCTCTCTTGCAGGACAAGATGGTACACAACTGGAGGCAGCAGGAGCTAACCGGAGGGGGACAAGCGCATCTGCATGTCCTAACCCCCGTGGAGGAGACGGTGCTGGCCATTATTGGAACGGTCATTGCTGAGGCCGTGGCCAGCGGCGGGGCTGAAACCATTTAAGGTGATGGTATCCTCATACCTAATCCTACTTCTCACATCTCACTTCCCCCACATCCCACAGTCTTTCCTGATTTACAAGCTGCTGATGGTGTAAGCATGCACCTCTTACTTCCCCCCCTCCCCTCACCACAACCTTACACTTGTGCCCTTTTCCTTTCAGATACCCAAGAGGTGCAACCTGGCCAGACAGTGGAGGAAGACCATGAAGAGAGTCATGATGAAGACATAGCACCGTCACATGATTTCACACTCACAACCACCAGCTCAGATATTGACACTGCGCGTATGTTAGAGGATAGATTAAAGGCAGGATCCGCACGTGGTGAGACACTGGGTACGAGTGCACTGCAGCCAGGGCAGGGGGCAAGGATAGCACAGGTGCCAGCTCGCCGGAGGGTGAGGTCACATATGGGTTCTGCTGTAGAGGACTAGATGAGGACTTTGATGGGGCAGCCTACAGAAGAACGCTGATGGGTATGCATAATGAAATTCTTGGTGCATTGGGAAGCCTGCCAGAAAGTCTACATTCAATGTCAAGGAGCATGGAAGAGTCCAGCACTAACCTTACACAGGGCTTTGGCCAGAGCTTGGAGCCCATTCTTTCTAGCATTGTAGTGGTGGCCAACTCCGTTTGCACACTTGTGGACCCAATGATGATGCAGCGTCTGATGGCCAATGTCGCAACTTCCATTGCAGCACAAGCAGCAGCCAGTCTGAATGCTGCAGTGGGAAGCTCAGACCGCTGACATGCAAGGTCAGCTTGCTGCCATGCAAGCTCAGACTGCTGCCATCATGGTTGTGGATTAGTGTTCAAAGGGGCTTGCAGGGTTTCACAGCAGTTCAGCAAACTGTTCTCCAACAGATTACTGGGATTGCTGAGGTGCTGCCCTGGGGAGTGGCAGTAGCTCCATGGAGCATGCACCTGCTGTTCTCTCTGACAGCATTCGTCCTCCCACCACTGGCACTCCACCAGTGCCGTTGTTGTTGCTAGTCAGCCAGCAAGCCCAGAGTGCTGCAGCCCAGGCCGAGATGGTGCAGTCCGCAGCCAGGCCTTCTAGGGCCAGAACTGCTCAAGGTCGTCCTTCAAGGCCATCTGCAGTCTCCTCCACTGAAAGTCAGCAGCCTTCCACCAGCCACGCTGCAGCCAGTGGAATAGCACAGCCTAGGAGCACTAGGACAGGCAAAGGCACATGGAAGACAGGCACTAAGGGAATAAACAAGGGTGATTGGTTTACGCTTGTATGCAATATGGCATGATTTCATTTATAAATTTGGTTTGGAATGTTTATTTTGTGATGACTTTTATTTCTGTATTGTGGCCAAGCAGACGTTGTGATGGTCAGTGACAGAGGGAAGCTAAGGTTTGGGACTGTTGGTGAATGTGGAATTGGGGTTGCGGTTACTGGTATCGATAAGGCTTTCGATAAGGTCCCACATAAGAGATTAGCATGTAAAGTTAAGGCACATGGGATTGGGGGCAAGGTATTGACTTGGATAGAGAACTGGTTGGCAGACAGAAAGCAAAGAGTTGGAATAAACGGGTCTTTTTCCGAGTGGCAGGCAGTGACTAGTGGGGTACCGCAGGGATCGGTCCTTGGACTCCAGCTATTCACAATATATATTAATGATCTAGACAAGGGAACTAGATGTAATATCTCCAAGTTTGCAGATGACACAAAGCTGGGTGGGCGTGTGTGCTGTGAGGAGGATGCCGAGAAACTCCAGGATGATTTGGACAGGTTGGGTGATTGGGCAGAAGCATGGCAGATGCAATATAACGTGGATAAATGCGAGGTTATCCACTTTGGTGTCAAAAACAGAAAGGCAGGTTATTATCTGAATGGCAATCGATTGGGAGAAGGGGAAGTGCAACGAGACCTGGGTGTCCTTGTGCACCAGTCGCTGAAGGTAAGCATGCAGGTGCAGCAGACGGTTAAGAAGGCAAATGGTATGTTGGCCTTCGTAGTGAGACAAAAATGAGAAGTCGCAAAACACCAGGTTATAGTCCAACAGTTTTATTTAAAATTACGAGCTTTCGGAGCGCTGCTCGTTCTTCAGGTACAGGTACAGTGAGGGAATACAAATCGATTACACAGTATATATACACAGAGAGCAATGTGTCTGCAGAGATACAATCTGTTAGGAAGGCATTACATCAAAGACACCTCAGAGTACAGCTAAGACAATGAGGTGGGTCACAGGGGGTCCAACGTGTCAAATGTTGCCGTCTGCAGTTGAGCTTTTAACATTTTTTTTTTGTTTGTTTTTTTTTTGTGTTTTTTTTTAAAACTGCAAAGACAGACAACGATGTCGAGTCACGTTCTGTAGCGTGACATGAACCCGAGATCCCTATTGAGGCCGTCCTCATGGGTGCGGAACTTGGCTATCAGTTTCTGCTCGATGATTTTGCGTTGTCGTGTGTCTCGAAGGCCGCCTTGGAGAACGCTAACCCGCAGATCCGAGGCTGAATGTCCTTGACTGCTGAAGTGTTCCCCGACTGGGAGGTAACAATCCTGCCTGGCGATTGTTGCACGGGTTGTAGTGAGAGGGTTTGAGTACAGGAACAAGGATGTCTTGCTACAGTTGTACAGGGCCTTGGTGAGACCACATCTTGAGTATTGTGTGCAGTTTTGGTCGCCTTATCTGAGGAAGGAGGTTCTTGCCATAGAAGGAGTTCAGCAAAGATTCACCAGGCTGATACCTGGGATGGCAGGAATGACGTATGAGGAGAGATTGGGTCGATTGGGCTTATACTCGCTGGAGTTTAGAAGAATGAGAGGGGATCTCATTGAAACTTATAAAATTCTGACAGGACTGGACAGACTAGATGCAGGAAGGATGTTCCCGATGGTCGGGGAGTCCAGAACCAGGGGTCACAGTCTAAGGATAAGGGATAAGCCATTTAGGACAGAAATGAGGAGGAATTTCTTCACCCAGAGGGTGGTGAACCTGTGGAATTCTCTACCACAGAAGGCAGTAGAGGCCAATTCATTAAATATATTCAAGAAGGAGTTGGATATATTTCTTAAGGCTAAAGGGATCAAGGGATATGGGGAGAAAGCAGGGACAGGGTTCTGAATTTGGATGATCAGCCATGATCGCATTGAATGGCGGAGCAGGCTAGAGGGGCCGAATGGCCTACTCCTGCTCCTATCTTCTATGTTTCTATGTTTCTATGTATCGCAGTTGGATTAGTTCATCATGGATAACCGAGGCAGAAAGGGGCTGTCTTGGTTGCCTCCTCTTGCTCCTCTTCCTCTTCTTCCTTCTCCTCATGCTCCTGCTCCTCAGCTGCTCGCCGTATAGCTGGTGGCAAAGTTTGTCTCCTTATGATTGCGAGGTTGTGCAGCATGCAGCAGACCACCACGAATCTTGACACCCACTCTGCAGAGTAAGGCAGGGCTCCTCCAGACTGGTCCAGGCAGCGGATGCATTGTGCAGCATACCAATGGTCTGCTGTATCACATTTTGTGTGGCAGCATGGCTTACGATGTATGCATGCTGCGCATGTGTGCGTAGGTTGTGCACCGAAGTCATCAGCCATGTCGTCAGCAGATAGCCTTTTTCGCACTGTAGCCACCCTTTGGTTTGCCAAGATGGCTCCAATGCAGCTGGCACAGCGGAGTGTCACAGATTAAAGGCATCATGTCTGCTGCCAGGACACTGGCCATTGACCTGCATGATTCTTTGCCTATGGTCACACACCAGCTGGACGTTCAGGGAGTGAAATACCTTTCGGTTCCGGTATATGGCAGAGTTGACATGCGGCGCCCACAAAGCGATGTGCAGTCTCCAGAAGAATCAAGGCTGCTTGCAGGCCTTAAATCCAGCAGCATTGATGACGTCATCGGAGGCGACTTTCTGGATGAAAAGACTCATTGGGCCAGGGGCTCCCACACGCTGGAAATCAATTGCCCAATTAGGGGAAAATCGCACTTTTTCCCCACTTCACTTCGGAGTCGGGATCCTGACACGAATGCCACCTGACACGCCCCAGCCCGCCCACAATGGCAAAATCCAGCCCTATATGTATGAAGGAACCACTGGGTGTTTTCTAATCTGGCAATGCTGAATATTTGAGGGGATTCTCTTGATTAGAGTGGTGGACGTCTTGACGTGCTTGTTTTCTGTTTTACACTGTGAGTCGGGCAGAAGTATGGTTGCAACATTTTGCCAAGGCAAAAACTAGACAGAGGCATAACAGGAATGTAGTGGGAGAGGTGATAGTTTGAGTTCTGATGATCAGAATTCAGAGAAAACTAAGAGGATGAAATGAGTCTCCACCTGTAGCACAAAACAGGCTCAGAGCCATTTTACACTGTGCCTGATTTTCTTTTCCATTGAAGTCAAGGTGAAACAAAATCGGACTCAGTGTAAAATGGCTGCCGATTCGCTATGAGCCCATTTTGTGCTACAGGCATAGATCAATTTCTCCTCTTAATAATCTTACTAACAAATCTTACAGAAGTGTTAAAAATTGACTTCTATTTTTAAAAGTAAGTTTAGTTTATATTTTAGAAATTTTCAGTGAGTTGAGGAATTCAGACATCAGAGAGCACATGGTACTCTCGTCAGTCATGATGCTGTCTTATATTATTGAGTTTCCCAAGTGGCTTTTACACATTTGCATGTAAATTATCTGGTGACATCTGGACCTTAAGGCTGCAGAGAAATAACACATCCTTATAAATGATGGAGTGCCTTGTTCACTTTGCATGGATTGCAATATTAAAAGTGTGACACCCTTCAACTGAACCTGTACTAAAATCATTTTAAAACTATTTTTATTTAATCTCTAATCTAAGTTTAAGACTAAGGTGATTTTAAGATGTGCATTGTGTAGACTTCGATCTGGTCAGTACATAGTTTCTTTGTATAAACATCGAGTGCTGTTAATAACAGTTTTGTCAATAGTTGATATTTTTCACTGCAATAATAATGCTTTCATGGATTATGTAAATAGCTTAAATGTTGTCACGTTAGAATTTCACAACAAAGACAACAACGGAGGTGATTTTTGTCTCACGGTCACAAAAATGGGCTGGTAGCTGAACCAAAATCAAGCGTTGGCTAGTCAGGCCTACTTACTGTGGTGTTGAAGTCCATTCTGATTTTTGGGCTGAACTGCATCCTGGTGACCTGAAACAGGCGGGAGCCTCATACATGAATGCAAATAGGGGTAAAATAATATTATTTAGACCTCAACGCTAGTTTTGTCTCTGCCTCCAACTACCACCAATCGCTGCTCCAGCCCTCCGACCATGGGCAGTACAAGTCGTGCGGTGGCCATTTAGAGCTAAAGTTAAAGGGATTCTCAAATGCTGTTGGGTAAAACTGGATGGAGCTTTTGGAGACGTTGGGCTCCTCCAGGCTTGATAAAAATAATCTCCCCCTCTGTCTTCATGACCCCCAACCAATGTTCCCTCTCATTTTTTTTTTGGTGCGTGGTCCCTTTAAATTTGCTGCGCGATATCTTTTCCAGTGACAGCTCAGCTTTTCCGGTGAGTTTGTGGGGGACCTCCCGATTGGTGCGGGGCCGTGTGGCCACGCACCTTAGGGGGAACGTTGCCCCCAATCCCCCACTTAGCTTTCTGCCGGCTGATTAAAAAGATAGAAAGACTTGCATTTATATAGCACCTTTCACAATCTCAGGACGGCCCAAAGTGGTTTACAGCCAATGAAGTACCTTTGAAGTGTAGTCACTGTTGTAATGTAAGAAAGGCGCTAGCCAATTTACGCACAGCAAGGTCCTACAAACAAGAATGAAATATGACCAGATCATCTGTTTTAGGTGTTGGTCGATGTGTCAGCTGTGGCTCAGTTGGTAGCACACTCGTCTCTGAGTCTGAAAATTTTGGGTTCAAGTCCCACTCCAGGTACTTGAGCACATAAATCTAGGCTGACACTCCAGTGCAGTGCTGAGGGAGTGCTGCACTGTCGGAGGGGTCGTCTTTCGGATGAGACATTAAACCGAGGCCCTGTCTGCTTTCTCAGGTGCACATAAAAGATCCCGTGGCACTTTTTCGAAGAAGAGCAGGGGAGTTATCCCTGGTGTCCTGGCCAATATTTATCCCTCAATCAACATAACAAAAACAGATTACCTGGTCATTATCACATTGCTGTTTGTGGGAGCTTGCTGTGTGCAAACTGGCTGCCGCGTTTCCCACATTACAACAGTGACTACACTCCAAAAAATTACTTCATTGGCTGTAAAGTGCTTTGAAATGTCTGGTGGTCGTGAAAGGCGCTATATAAATGTAAGTCTTTCTTTCTTTATAAATATTGGACAGGACACCAGGGAGAACTCCACTGCTATTGTTCGAAATAGTGCCATGGGAACTTTTATGTCCACCTGAGAATGCAGACGGGGCCTCGGTTTAACGTCTCAACTGAAGGACGGTACCTCTGACAGCGCAGCACTCTCTCGGTTCTGCAATGAAGTGCCAGCCTAGATTATGCGCTCAAGTCCCTGGAGTAGCACTTGAAACTCGAACCTTCTGACTCCGAGACGAGAGTGCTACTGACTGAGCCTGGGATGGTGTTGGTAGCCCTCAATCTGGCGAGGTCCTTGGGGCACGCGATTGGCGCCCCACAGCTCTCGCCGTCCTGATGTTAATGAGGCTCAAAATCACTGCCGCTTCTTCGCTTTGAGTGTGGGCGACCAGCCAGTCAGTCGTCTAAAACTGGAAATCGCTCTCAATTACTCTAATTCCCTCCTGGTCACCCTCATGTCCTCTGCCCTCCATAAAGTTCATTTCATCCAAAATGCTGCTGCCCATTTCCTATCCTACACCAAGACCCACTCACCAGCCACCCCTGTGCTCACTGACCTACACTGGCTTCCAGTTCACTCAAAGACACAAATTTAAAATTGTTCTGCTTGTGTCTACATCTTTCCATAGCCTCACCACTCTGTATCTCTGGAACCTCCTCCAGCCCTACAACCCCCAACCCTACCTAAATTCTCCATTCCTTTGACTCGAGCCTTTTTATCTCACTGTTGGTGACTGTGTCTTCAGCTGTCTAAGTCCCACTCTCTGGAAATGCCTCCCTAAACCTCTCCATCTCCTTAAAATCTACCCCTTTGATCAAGCTTTTGGTCACCCACTATAATCTCCCCTTCTTTGTCCATTTTTCTGATGCCCCTGTGAAGCACCTTGGGATATTTTTCTCCGTTAAAGACGATAAATAAATACAAGTTGTTGCTACTGATGAGTGCAAACATTTGGGGTACAGCTGTCACCAGATCACAATATGAAACAATATTTGTTCCTTACAGTGTCAGCTGTGGCTCAGTTGGTAGCACACTTGCCTCTGGTCAGAATGGTTGTGGGTTCAGGTCCCGCTCCAGGGATTTGTGCACATAAATCTAGGCTGACACTCCAGTGCAGTGCTGAGGGAGTGCTGCACTGTTGGAGGTGCTGTCTTTCGGATGAGATGTTAAACCGAGGCCCCATCTGGTGGACGTAAAAGATCCCAAGGCACTATTTTGAAGAAAAGCAGGGGAGTTCTCCCCAGTGTCCTGGCCAATATTTATCCCTCAACCAACATTACTCAAACAGATTATCTGGTCATTATCACATTGCTGTTTGTGGGAGCTTGCTGTGTGCAAATTGGCTGCTGCGTTTCCCACATTACAACAGTGACTACACTCCAAAAGTACTTCATTGGCTGTAAAGCGCTTTGAGACGTCTGGTGGTCGTGAAAGGTGCTATATAAATACAAGTCTTTCTTTCTTTTTTCTTTTTTCAAATCATTTTCTCCCAGCAAATGTCCAGGGTGAGTCTATGTGCTGTGAACCTGCTCGACCAGCTTTCAAGAGGAAATTGTAATGACTCAGTGCTTCACAGGGGTCCTCTCCCTTGCACAAAAACTGCTCCAAAGCAGAACTCAGTACTGAAAGTGTGGGGGTTGCACTTCCACTATCTTACGATGGGATCTACTCTGAGTGGCCCCCTACAAGACTTGTACTAAAGATGGAGTTCCTACGGAAGTGCAGTGCAAGTAAAAAGAAAAAAAAATGGCAATTACTGGAAATCTGAAGTAAAACCAGAAAATGCTGGGAGTGCACAGCATGTGTGGAATGTAAACCTGTCTTTACTCTTGGCAGATGTTAACCAACCTCCTGTGAAATTCCAACATATTCTGTTTTTCTTACCCCACACTGAGGGTGACATCCTAATCTCTGAAAGTTATTATACATACACATAACTCATTATTTAGCTTAATAATACATTTTATATCAGAACAGAATAAATAACGGGGTTGTGACAATCGCAACTGTCTGAGGGCCTAAAGCAGCACATTTGGCTATTTTCATGCTCGTAAAATGCCCTTTAGGTTGGAAGATCTGTGAGTGCAAATTGTGTGTTATTTAATTATCTAACCTAGAAGTGACCTCATGTAAACAAAGGCAAATATCAACTTCAAAGATATGTTCTGTGGAGCGGTAGAAACATTAAAAAACTTCTGTGCTATTTATAACACACAGAATCAACCAGGCTTGGTTAGTCTGCTGGATAAACAGGACTGTCCCATAGTTTGCTCAGCATCTACTGCTTAAAGTGGCCAGCAGCAAATCTATAAATTGTCACTCATTAGGACAGCAATTGCTCATTTTGGTTTCAAAATGTGACCTACTTTTTGATGGTCACATTTAAAAAATAATACAGCTCTATGTCCAAACAGGTTTGCAATTTGTTTCATTCTTGCTGATCATAAATTTAATTACACTTGTTTGCAAAAAGTGTTGTCAATTTTCTCCCCTCGATTCCTTGCTGGGGTATGGTTCCATGGGCACTGGACTCTCGCCCGTACCTTATTCGAGTGGCCATTATTCATGTGTTAGCATTGACAGTGAGTGTTGTCAGGCTTTTCAACTATAGTGAGCATCACAGCTCTGCTAGTTGCTGTCCTTATCTGATGTTTGAAAAGGTGGGGCCTCTGGAGTTACTGGAACAGTTATCAGGAGTGGGAACACTCACTGGTTCAGGGTCACTGAGGTCAATTTCCACTGCCACCCTAACTGAGATCAGATAACTCGGCATAGACCAGGAATAGAATCTGAGACCTCAGCTACTCACCAGATAAATTCACCCCAAAAGAGTCATTTAGACAAAACATTTTTTATTGAGAACTATAGACTGGAAATGATTACCGTGTGGATGGTTAATGTATTTGTATCAAATTCCTTTTTCCACTATTCTAATGGACACATAAATTAATGCAATAATGTTGCATAGTCTAATTTTGAGGCCTATAAATTGACTTGTAAGTAGATCACCATGGGTAAATTCAGAAATTCTGCAGGAGTTGCAGTCAAAGGGAGTTAAGTTGGAGGTAGGTCTACAACACTAAAGTACCAATTTTGCGATCCACTCTCTTCGAATGCTGGAAATGCACGATTGGTAAATTTATCTTGCAGTTACATACCAGAAACACACTGAGGTTATAAGAATCAATTATGGATGAAATCCATTTGAGTAACTATCACTACCAGTAACAGACCATTAAGTAAACATTTCTGGTAAACACGGTGTCATTTCTCATCACAGTGCAGAATAAATAGAGACAATGCGATAGCTTTTATGTTCAGTGCATTAGCTGGTCAGATGCTGAGTTGCTTTTTATTTCCATATGGCAAAAAATACCCACAGAAACTCTAAGACACATTGCCCCGTATTTTCCGATCGGAGGCTTCCTGCGTGCGGAGGCCTCCGATCTGGAAAAAATCTATGCCCTTACCTGAGGGCTCCGGAGGTCCGGACATTTCTGCTTCTGGGCCTCTCCATGATGAAATGCTTTTACAAGGCGTAAGATTTTTAACGGATTTCAGCGGGTGGAGGTTCTGCAGAAAGCGGAACTCTCCACCTGCAGAGGCCCTTCTCCCGGACAGGCATGCGATCTGCCAAGAGGATTCTTGACAGATCGGAAGTGCTGGTTTTCAGTACATGCACTTCGCATACCTGAAACCGGCACTTGCAAGGTCCATACGGGTGTGTAAACACCTCATACACACCCGTATGGATCGGAAAATACGGGCCATTAACATAGGTCAGTCAGTCTGCATTGTGGTATTTTGTAAACTAATACCTTACATGTGATGTACTGAGTTACATTGAGGTACTGATGCAGTCCTACAGATTTGAGGATATGCAAGACCACATATTAATATAAGTTCTTGATAATTTAAGGAAATTAAAAAAAATTCAAGCTCACACTACCTCCTGCAAGACACAAGTCACTGAAATGTACACAAATCGCTAAAGCTCGTGCACGGGTACAAAAAGTAATCAAAAAAGCTAATGGAATATTGGCCTTTGTCTCAAGGAGATTAGAATTCAAAAGTGAGGAAATGATGCTTCAGTTGTACAGAGCCTTAGCCAGACCGCATCGGGAATACTGTGTTCAGTTTTAGGAACCGAACCTCAGGAAAGATATATTGGCCTTGGAAGGCGTACAGCGTCGGGAACCTGGTGAGGCAGCGGCCCGGGTTGTTTTTGTAGAGCCCGCAGAAACACTCCTGCTCCTCCCAGCCAGCCAAAAATAAATTAAAACTTACCCGCTGGGCTCCTGGTCAGCTGGACTGCCGGCTAATACTGCGTGGAATGCGCACATTGTTCACTCCATCCAGTACTGTCCTAAAAATGGCAATCGGGGTGCTATGTATGCATATTAAAAGGGCCTACCACCTGACTCGGGCATGCATTCTGGCTGTCCAGCAGTAGGCCCTGGGGGAAGATAGGGAAGGCCACATCATCGGTGGGGGGGGGGGGGGGAACGGAGCATTAAGTCACTGCCCACCGTTATTGGGGTGCTACTGCCCTGTTTTTGCCAGGCGGGAGGCCTCAAAATCTCCCCTCTTCTTTGTGAACAAACAATGCAATGATTTACCTACATGCCAGCCTACAAAACACAGAAAAGCAGACAAGTCAAAAAAACAATGAACAAGTGAAAAACAGCCCTCAATAAAGGCCTGCTTACCAAGGTCACTACTACAAGACGATTGAGTAAGTTAAATTTATTTTCATTTCATTGGATTTCAGGATTTTTATTAATGTTTTGGGATCACATTCCATAACTCGGCTGTTTTTATGTGAAAACTGAAATACAATTGCCTCATAATTGCATACAAAACAAAGTAGTTATAATGGGAGTGCAGTGGGACTTGTGAACTTGGCAAAAACTTTAAAAGCAGCTGTATCCAATATTCTGCAGTGGTATTATAGGGGAATAAACTGAAGTACAATAAAGCACAGTTTTTGGAATTGGTGAATTTAAAATGGTTGATCTCATTGTCTTGGCTGTGCTCTGGTGTGTCTTTGATGTAATGCCTCCCTGACAAATTGCTTTCGGTGTTTATATACTGTGTAATATTGTAGGTTCCCTCATTGTACCTTTACCTGACGAAGGGGCAACAGCTCCGAAAGCTTGTAATTTTAAATAAATCTGTTGGACTATAACCTGGTGTTGTGCGACTTCTCATTTTTGTCCACCCCAGTCCAACACCGGCATCTCCGCATCGTGAGGAAGACAGATAGAGCTCAGTGTCACCCTGGAGAGGGAGATGCAGACAAATCTCAGCAACACTGAGGAGAAGGAGACAGATAGAGCACAATAAAACCCAGGAGAGGGAGACGCCGAGAGACCTCAGAGACACCCAGGAGAGGGAGACTCAGAGAGAGCTCAGTGATACCAAGGAGTGTCTCTGGAAATTGTTTGGCGTGCCTGGTGTCTGAGATGATGCCCTCATGTCCCTGGAGTCGGAGCTGTGTGCTCTCGTATCATTGGAGTTTGTGCTGTATGCCCTTATGTCCCTGGAGTCTTGGTTGTGTATCACTTAAGTGGATCTATGCTCAGTGACAGCAAATTCAGAGCAACCAGGAGCTCATGAAAACAAATCCAAGTTTTGAGGTCTGACTGCACTTTACATATGCAACTTTTCGACACAGGTCTAGGTACTCTGGGTTTGCCCTGCTCTATGCACTTTTGCTAGGAGTTCAGAGGGACTGGTCTACAACTACAGGATTGAAATAAAGGGAAACAATGCTCAGTTATTTTACATCAGAACAGGCTAAAAAGGCACGTACCAGCAAACTGGAGTCATTGACTGGTTTATTTAAAAAAATTCATTCTCAGGATGTGGGTGTCACTGGCAACACCGGTATTTATTGGCCATCCCTAGTTGCCCTGAGAAGGTGGTGGTGGGCTGTCTTGAACCCCTGCAGTCCGTGTGGTGCTGAAGTTGCTCCCACAGTAGGGTGTTCCAGAATTTGACCCAGCAACAGTGAAGGAACGGCAATAAAAGTCCAAGTAAAGATGGTGTGTGACTTGGAAGAGTACTTGGAAGTGGTGGTGTTCCCATGCACCTGCTACCCTTGTCCTTCTAGGTAGTGGTGGTTGCCGAAAAAGCCTTGCCAAGTTGCTGCAGTGCATCCAGTAGATGGTACACACTGCAGCTGTGGTGCGCCGGTGGTGGAGGGAATGAATGTTCAGAATAGTGAATGAGGTGACTCATTTGAATTTGGCAGTATCTATGGCAAGGCATGGAATAATACTCAAACTGGTGGCAGTGATAGCAGTCAGCCATACTGCAATACACAGCACTTAGGCAGACTGAAGTAAACTGAAGCTATTACAAAATATTTGAAAGACTGTTCAATATTATTTAAGAAAGTAGCCAAAGTCCCACCCCAAACTACCGGTGTTGCACAGAACTTTGGTACCATTAATCATGGTACAAAATAAATTATAGGATAATTGACACCTGTAGAAGGCAGCAACATATTGAGGTAATGAGAGTGAAGCTCAAGTAGACTAGTGATGTCTCCTGAACTAATAGTTTTTAACTTTGTAACTTTTCTAAAATTTTACATTTGTACCTATCACAGTTGTTAAAAATGACAGCTAAATTGCCTTCTGATGCAGCAGTCGTTTTAACACCTAAATTCAGACACTGGCCTTCTCAAAAAAGGAGCAACTTTCCTTTAATGTACAGAGTGGCTCTCACAGAAACATTAACAGGGCCTAGTGGTCTGCCACAGGAGTAGATCTGATACAGAGGCACAGGAAGTCTCCATTGAGCAGGGTTTACTTAGTTCCGTATTTTATTGCACCACAGTAAGAAACATCAACAGGAAATGACAGCCTGGTTCCCTACCAGTCTAGGAGAAGCTATTGTTATTGGTCCACATCGATGGTTCTGATAGTCCTAATCAAATGTGTATGGTATGGTGTAAAGTGCAGTTAATTTATAAAGCAAGTTTGTAAGTACTGTAATACTATCTCATAATTGTTATTTACCAGAATATCCCTATGTTAACAGTTCCCTCTCCTCAGGTACTGTCCCTCTCCTTTTCAAATCTGCCGTCATCGCCCCCCTCCTCAAAAAACCCACCCTTGACCCCTCTGACCTTGCAAACTACTACCCCAGCTCCAATATCCCTTTCCTCTCCAAAGTCCTTGAACATGTTGTCACCTCCCACATCCGTGCCCATCTTTCTCGCATGTTTGAACCCCTCCAATCAGGTTTCCGCCCATGCCACAGCACTGAACCGGCCCTTATCAAAGTCACAAATGACATCCTATGTGACTGTGACAATGGTAAACAATCTCTCCTCATCCTTCTTGACCTGTCTGAAGCCTTTGACATGGTTGACTACACCATACTCCTCCAACACCTCTCCTCTGTTGTCCAGCTGGGTCAGACTGCTCCCACCTGGTTCCATTCCTATTTCACCAGTCAGGAAAGGATGACCAGGCTGGGTCTCTTTTCTCTTGAAAAGAGAAATCTGAGGGGTGACCTAATAGAGGTCTTTAAAATTATGAAAAGTTTTGATAGAGTGGATACAGAGAGAATGTTTCCACTTGTGGGGAAGAGCAAAACTAGAGGTCATCAATATAAGATAGTCACCAAAAAATCAAATAGGGAATTTAGAAGAAACTTCTTTACCCAGAGAGTGGTGAGAATGTGGAACTCGCTACCACAGGGAGTGGTTGAAGCGAATAGGATAGATGCATTTAAGGGGAGGCTAGATAAGCACATGAGGGAGAAGGGAATAGAGGGTTATGCTGATAGTTAGATGAGGAAAGATGGGAGGAGGCTCGAGTGGAGCATAAACATCAGCATGGACTGGTTGGGCCAAATGGCCTGTTTCCTATATATCGTATGTAATCCTATGTAGCCAGAGAATCACCGACAATGGCTTCTCTTCCTGCTCCCGCACCGCTACCTCGAGTTCCCCAAGGATCTATCCTTGGCCCCTCCTATTTCTCATGCTGCCCCTCGGTGGCATCATCCAAAAATACAACGTCAGGTTCCACATGTACGCTGACGACACCCAGCTCTACTTTACCACCTCTCTCGAGCACTCCACTGCCTTTGATTTGTCACGCTGCTTGTCCGACATCCAATACTGCATGAGCAGAAATTTCTTCCAATTAAACATTGGGAAGACCAAAGCCTTTGGGCCCAATAATAATGCAGAGGCGGGTTCTGAGAGGTGGGGGGTGGGGGGGTGGTGTGGTGGGGTGGGAGGTGAGTGTGAGTCTAGTTGGGGTGAAACCTGGAAGAAGTTTTGGCTTGTTGGAATGTCCAATTTCAACATGGATCCCTAATTATCACTTTACTTCCAGGTTTCGCATCTCCAAGGCACGCCAACAGGTGTGATGCGCACCCCAATTAAACAATCTCAACTCGGCTATTTAAAGGGCCAATTCAAAGATGGCATTTGGAGGAGTTAGGTGGTTTTGGAAAGAGATGCCAAACCTACAAGATGGACTCATGACGTTCAAAAGCTCTGCGCCGCTTTGACGACGCCTCACTCAATGTACTGTTGGGTGCAGTAAGGAGCAGGGAGGAGATAATCTTCCCCAGCAACTGGAAGAAGAAACATGATGGTTCAGGAGGTCAGCAGCAGGAGCACTGCGACCCATTCCTGGAAACTAGCAGAAAGAGCGGGACTTCCAGTGTACCCACGAATGTTATTGAGGCTCTGGACAATTAGGGCTGGATTTTGATACTGGGGACGTGATGGAGGTGGGACTCCCACTTTTTGGGTTATAGTCCCGCCTCCATTGACTTGTGGCCAACCCATTGCATTTTCACTTGATTGACCTTGTTGAGCCCGCCCAGTGAGCTCAGCAGGCCAATTAAGGGCCACCCGGCAACAGGTGACGTTACAGATTGACATTTAATCTGTCAAGAGCTTTTGACAGATGAAATATCAGCGTTTGACAGCTCTGTGAAGCTGTCAAACACTGACAATCTGTCTTCTAACTTGAGTCCTTCCTCTCAGGCTGAGTTAGAAATCATTCCAGCACAGAAAACAGAGGCTGCAGTTTTCGACAGCACCACGGCCTTTCTGCTTTCTGTGCCGGTGAGATTTCTGACTCCCGAGACCTGAAGGGCTGACACCTGCAGGAGGAAGTTAAGGTAAGTAAAACTTTTTCCCACACTTTACACTTACCTTACACACTTACCTCTGCACACATGCACCCATCATTCACCTGCCCACCGGACATATCGACCCCTCCAACCCCTGCAGACCCACAATCCGCCTCGCTAACTTGGCGTGGTTGGGACCTGTCGGGAAGCCCACATTTCACGAATCAAAATAGGGATTAGGCAAAAAACTGCCTGTCAACTACCTCTTAACAGGCAGTTTATTGCCACTAATCCCCTTCCCGCCTCGGGGAGGCGGGTCCCAGCACAGGTCGGGTACCCACCTCCAGCGAAACTGGCATGGGGGCGGGATGGGTTCGGGACCCCCGAATCTGCAACTTTAACCCCCCACACGCCTCCAAACCCGCCTCCATGGGTCAATGAAAATCCAGCCCTAAGAGTGCCATTGTCAACCACTCACAGATGGGTGATGGATAGTAGAAAGGGCAATAATTGTTTCAGTGGTGAAACAAAAAAAATACATAGACTGAGAAATCACGATGTTAATTTGTAGCACTTAATTCTAACACCCACTGTGACAAGAATTTTTTGTCTAGTTTTAGTTAACAACTGTCCCTTTAAATTCAATTACTGTGCATAAGCAGTTTTTATAAAAACAGGCCGTACTAAGCTTATTTTGATTATGTTTTGTAAGGTTAGTCGGAACTGGCTTTCAACTGTAAGCTTAAAGAAGGTGCCAAGCAAACTTTGAACAAAGATGGTGCGATTTCTTCAGTTAAATGCATGGAGTATGACCAGCCTGCCTCAGTTGAAGTGGAGCCCACCTGGAGTTCCAGCTCAGGGTTGGAGCCTGGACCCTTGAAGATCAGAAGTCAAACATTTCTTGGTGGGTTTGATGTGGCCCCTGCACCCAGATTACTCTTCGGGAGGGGGGAGTGAGCAGGCATCCTCGCGCGGCGGGTCGACCCGCTACTGTCGGCATTTCCAGGTCTTTACTGAAGGTCTGCTTTGGATGTCCCTTTCCCCATCCTTCCAAACTTTGGAAGGATCCACGGTGGAGTTCGGTGGAGGGAACGCACCTCCACGGAATTTCTAGACCAATGTTTCTTTTGTTATTTGTATTGCATTTATCTGAAATTGCTTATGAGCAAACCAAAAATTTAGGGATTCTCGATTATTTGGCTATTTCTATTATCCACAAGGGGTCGATCCATTGTGATGAATAATGTAAGTTCCACTATATATAGCATTTAGAAATCCTGGTCAAATGTAACCTATTTATAAAATGGCTGCTATAAAACAAGCTAAAAACCTCATAAATTTGCTACTAAGATTCCATTTTCTTTTGCCACAAAAATAGACATAGGCTGTTTGACAAATCATATATCATTGACAGGAAGCAGTTGGCTCGTGCAGACTATACAGTGGCCTGGACTTCCCACTGCCTCATGAAAGAAGATGAATATTGTCCTTCAATGTGCTGGGTTGGCGTTATTTGTTTTAACTGAAATAGGCAAACATATTGTTTACAGCAGTGGAATATAATGTTGAAGTGCTGTTATTATCTTGGAGCTTGAACAGTTGGGTTATCATCTTCTTGGGTAGTGAGATATATTTCCAGATGCCATGTTGCCCTGTTCTGTGTTTCCTTTTGTGTAAATTTTAGTTCTTGCCATCTTTTCCAGAGCATTAATTAATGTTCAGCAGTTCTCTCCTGTTCCCCATGCCTTTCAATAACCTTCTGTATTTGGTAATATTATTTCAGTGACAAGTAATGCATGCTTCATTTAGTTGTGTTGTGTAACCAATACGTAAAATCTTATTTCACTGAAATGAGTTCTTATGTTTCTAGTCTAAGCTCGTTTGCTGACAGCAATGCATTAGGTCTTATCATCTGCGTAGATCTAATTGTTCAATTCCACTCAATAATAACAACTTGCTTTTACATTGCACCATTAACTTTGATAAATGTTCCAAGGCACTTCATAGAGGAGGAAATGATTTAGACACCAAGGGGTAAAAATTCAGTTGGTTGCGCCTCCCGTTAGCGCCTTAAGAGGGCGCTAATGGGGCGCAAAGCCGCTAACGCCCGGGCGCAGCGATGTTTGCGCCGCTCGGGAACTTAACTAGAGATTGTGCGGCGGCGCTAAAACTTACCGCTGCGACCACCTGCGCGCGCAGATTGTGACGTCATTACATGGTGCAACGCCCTTGTGGCGCCCCGGAGCGGAAATTGAGTGGCGCCCCCTGCCTTACCGCCTGGCGCATCCAACGACCGGAAGACTGGAACGCTATCAATCGCTGTGGGGCTGGGGGGGGCGCTATTTAAAGGGGGCCTCTTCCTGTCTTTTTCTGTGGTCGACATTTTTGCACCACTCGTTCTGAGAGAGAGAGAGAGATTCGGAGAGAGAGAAAGAGAGACTTCTACATTGACTCAACGCTTTGTGAGGTAGTTTTGCCTATTGATCCTAACTTCGCTGGTACTTTAGTTGCTGTCCTTCATTACTTTGCTTGCAAAGAGAATATGGGGGCTGCACTGATTGGGGGCGTCGTCCTGCTCCAGCTGAATCGGAGGATACAGAGACGCAGAGAGAGAGTGGCAATGATGGCCAGACGGAGGAGGGCCAACAGGCGTATGTACAGGAGAGCTTACCCTCCCAGGGTATATCGTGAACAGCTCTCCTACATCCATATGTCTGAGGAGCTGTGTTTGCGAAGGCTGCGATTCAGCAAGGAGGTGGTCACTGAGCTCTGCCACCTGCTGCAGCCAGATCTGCAGCCTCAACTGAGGTCCAGGACATCTCTGTCGGTGGCAGTGAAGGTCACAGTGGCTCTCAACTTTTACGCTACTGGCTCATTTCAAGCTGCTGCTGGGGACCTCGCCAATATCTCCCAGTTCGCGGTGCATTGCTGCATCCGGCAGGTCACAAATGCCCTCTTTAAAAGGAGACGAGAGTTCATCTCTTTCCCCATGACCCCAGACAAGCAGCGTGACCGCGCTCTGGGCTTTGCGAGGGTAGCGGGCTTCCCCATGGTGCAGGGCGCCATTGACTGCACGCATGTGGCTTTGCGTGCTCCGCATGAGAATGCCGAGGAATTCCGGAACAGAAAGGGGTTCCATTCCTTGAATGTTCAGTTGGTCTATGACCACAGACAGCTGATACTCGCTGTCAATGCCCACTATCCTGGCAGCTGCCACGATGCTTTTATCCTGCGCCAGACTACTATGGCAGAACTTTTCGAGGCACCGCATCAGCCAGTTGGTTGGCTTCTCGGGGACAAGGGGTATGCATTGAGCACCTGGCTGATGACACCGCTCCGTACGCCCAACACCCCTGCTGAGCTGCGGTACAATGAGAGCCATCAAGCTACCAGGAACATAATTGAGCGCACAATCGGCGTGCTGAAGCAACGGTTCCGCTGTCTCGACCATTCTGGAGGAGCCCTGCAGTACTCGCCTGAGCGAGTATCGAACTTCGTAGTCGTGTGCTGCATGTTGCATAACATGGCAATCCTCAGGACCCAGCCAATGCCACCAGGCCTTGGAGCACCACCAGAGGAGGAGGAGGAAGAGGAGGAAGAGGACGAGGAGGATGATCATCAGCAGCACCAAGGCGGGAGGGCGGCCCACAATGGTCAAACTGCAAGGGCCGTCCGTCAACGACTAATAGCAAGCCGCTTCTAGGGCCCCTGCCATTGCTAACAACATTAATGAACCCAGCACGCAACCCCTAAGCCGGCCAAGGCACCAATAATTCCAACCACCAACCATGTATATTTTGAATACAGAAACTTATTTATTTTACAAACTCTGTGTGTGTCAATTCCTCATGACAAACTCATAGAAATAAACACAAAAAAACAGTCAATAACATAACTGGTTCTCACAACCTGGAGATAATGTCCAAAACACTAAACAAAAGTTGGACCATGAACCTCGACCTTTAATAAAAAAATGACCAGCATTTTGTCACACCTCCTACTTTTTGCCCTTCGAGGGTGATCTCCTTCCCTTGCGCACTTCCCCCCTTCTAACCCTACTGCTCCTCCGTAATGGGACCTCAGTGGCTGCAGCAAGGCTGGTGGAAGGCTGCTGCTCGTCAGACCCTGACACTGCAGATGCCCCTGAAGGACGGCCTCGACCAGTTCTGGGCCTGGAGGGCCCGGCTGCAGACTGCACCAACTCTGCATGGGCAGCAGCAGTCTGTCCTAGAGGCGGTGGCAAGTGCAGTGGAGAAGTGACAGTGTTGGCAGCAGGAATGCTGTCATCGTGAGAGAGGACAGCAACTCCCTGCTCGCCCGACACACTGGCACTCCCACGGGGCAGCACTTCAGCATCCGGAGCAATCTGCTGGAGAACAGATTGCTGGCCTGCTGCGGCGCGGTGACAGCCCCGGGGACATGTGCACGAACCATCGAGGTTGGCAGCAGTCTGTGCTCGCGTGGCCTCAATCTGAGTCTGTATGAGAGCAGTCAGAGATGGGATCATGGCAGCCAGTGACTGAATTGCAGCACTAAGCGTTAGTGTGGCATCCGCCTGTGCTACAGCGAAGTGCTCCACACTCCTTGCCAGTGACTCAATGCATTCGGGCACCCTTCCCACTGCACCCATGAGCTCAGTGTGCATGCCCACCGCCTGGGTGTTCATTTCTGCGATCAGCCGCTCCTCCTCTGCGTCCATTGCAGTAGGAGTGTCTGGCATACTCTCCCTCTGGGGAGAAGGCCCCCGTTCTTCCCTACCCCCCCCCATGGCGTTGCTGCAGCCCGCTGGGTCCTGGAGCTTCACCCTCATCAGACCCTTCCCCCCTGCTCCCCTCCAGGGAAGGCGTGTTCCCAGTGTGGGCATGGGCTTCCTCGGGAGAGGGTGGCACTGATGCTCCGGCTTCCTCTTCCTCCTCGGCTGCAGCATCACTCCCAGTGGCAGCTTCAGGGCCCGTCTCCTCAGCTGGTGAATCACCATCTGAAAGCAGGGAGGTACAAGAGTGGCTTTAGCGTGAGGACAGGGTGGCAGTAAGGGAGGAATAAGTGCAGCGAGTTAGCAAGTTGGATTGAAAGTGTCAAAGGCTGGTGCTGTGAGGGACAAGTGGAAGGACAGAGGACAAAAAGGTGATGACCTTACCATTGCTGTCCACAACGGGGTCGGCGTCTCCAGTGGCGACGGGACCGATCACCCGGCTTGCCACAATCCTGTGGACGCGCTCCTCAAGATCGCTGAGGGGTTGCAGCTGAGGCCGCCCTCCACCTGTCCGTTGCTGCTGTCTCCGATTATGCGCCAGCTTGGCCTGTAAGAAAAAGGACAGCATCTGAGTAAATATACAGCCATGGTCTTGCCTGATGTGCCTCCCATAGGTGAATAGCCCTTACTGTATGCAGCCATGGTCTTGCCTGATGTGCCTCCCATAGGTGAATAGCCCTTACTGTATGCAAAGTGTGGAATGTGTGTGTGTGTTTCATGAAAGGGCCATAGGTGTTGGATGAGTGTTGTGCATTGGGGTTTTAAGACCCTCTGGCCATAGAGTGAGGTTGAGATGGAGGGATGGAGAGGTATTGAGAAAAAGCCACTCACCCTGACGACCCGAGTGAGGTCGTTGAACTTTTTGCGGCATTGAGTATGGGTCCTGGGCACCATGCTCCTGGAGGAGACGCTCTGAGCCACCTCCCTCCACACTCTTCTGAACTCGCGTGGCAAAGGCCTCCTGCCACTCTCAGGGAAGAGCATACATCTTCTGCGCTCCACCGCGCCAACCAGAGCATCCAAGGCCCGCTCGGTGAAGCGATGAGCTCGTTCTCTCACCCTCTCCATCCTTGGCAGCAAAATGGATTCACAGGTCTCTCCAGGCCGAGATTCAAGGCTGCAATGAGCAGGGTGTGGCTGGGGAGCAAGTTGGCCCCCCCCGCTTTAAGAAGTGGCCGGCGCCAGTGTGTCTGTGTTCCCTTGCTAACTGGCAGCAGCTGCGCTGCGCTCGCGCGCTGAGTTAGCGCCTCACTGCTCAGCCTTTGCGCCTTAAGACAGGTGTGCAGCGCCTGATTTAGCGCTCCACTCACCTCCCGGGGCGGTAAAAGTGAAGTTTCCAGTCAGTGCCGATAATTAGCGCCAGGCGCTAATATTTGCGTCCAGACGATATTTGCGCCCCAAATGGGGCGTGACCTAATTTTTCCCCCCAAGCCTTTGGGGAGAGTTGAGAGAGGTGACTGCGAGCTTCATTAAAGAGGTTGGTTTTGAGAAGTCTTTTAAAGATGGGCAGAGAGGTAGAGAATGGAGGGGTTTAGGGAGGGAGTTGCACAGACAGCTGAAGACTCTGCCACCAATGATGGAGTGTAAGGAGGAGGAGATGCAAATGAGGTCAGAGTTAGAGGACCAGGGGGCATGAGAGGAGACATAAGGCTGGAGAAGGTGGCAGAGGTAGGGTGGGGTGAGATGAGGACAAGGATTTAAACTTTCAATTCATTGGCAGGCAAGGAGCCAGAAAAGGTTAGCAAGGCTGGAGTGATGGGTGAGTTGGACTTAGTGTGGACAGAATTTGGATGATTTGGAGTTTATCGAGGTTGGTGCTTGGGAGGCTGGCAAGACAGGTACTGGAGTAATCAAATCTAGACAGAGGCCTGGATCAAGGTTTTTGGTGGTATTGGGGTGAGGTGGGCTGAGTTGTGATGGTGGAAGTAAGTGTTTTGGTGATGGACAGTATTGAAGGGGTTGAAGCTCAGCTCTTGCTCAAACAGGACACCAATGTTGAATACCCTGATTCAGCCTAATCGCGCAGTCAAGGAGTGGGGGGGGGGTTAAGTCAGTGATGTGCGCAAAGTTAATGGTGAGTGATAGAAACAATGGCCGGAATTTTTCCGCTGCTGTGCATGCGGGTTTGGAGGTGGATCGGCAGTAAAAATTGCAGAAAATGGGAGTGTGACGGGAACGCGCCGTCATCCCGCCTCCTCGTGCCTTTAACTCGGGCGCGTTTGCCAGCACGCCACAGATTCGAATGGCAAAGGTGGGCGACCTAATTAATCTCATTAAATCCTTGTTGTGAGACCCTTAACAGGGATTTTAACCAGACCTTTTGGACGCGATATTCCGAGTGGAGGTGGGTTGGAGTTGGGTTCGATGTTCGGTGGGTTCCGGTCCCGCTGCCAGTTTAATCCGCTCTGAAATAACGATTTTGCCTTAAATGGGCTGATTAAGCCCGTCGTACGCGTTACCCGGCCCAATCAGTGGGTTCGGGTCTGCTGCTCACTACTGCTGACGTCTCTCATCCAGCTGCATTTAAGGGGCCCAGGCAGCCTTGTTGTTGTTCATTCCTATTCTGCTGCTTCTCGGTGTGGCACATATCAAAATGACTGCTTCAAGACCAAAGGCATCTCCAAGATTCGATGATGACTCCCTCCATGCTCTTGTGGAGGGAGTGAGAGGCACCAAGAGGTACTGTTCCCCTCAAATGGACATAGGAAGCCTCCTCAGCAAACCAAGGCAGCCTGGCTGCAAATTGCTGAGGAGGTTAGCGCCAGGTCTTTGTGTGCACGCGCTTGGGTTCAGTGCAGGAAAAGGTTCAATGATCTGCTACGCACAGCAAAAGTGAGTATAACATCACACTTATCTTCAATCTGCTCCACATCTCCTCTCATCACCAGCACTCTGCATTGTCAACCTACTCCTGCACATCCCAACTTACCCTTACATCCCTTGCACCCTTAATCATCCCTCTCTCTCTATGTACAGAATCACTTCACTATTCGACTACGCACCCCTCACACTCGCTATCACTGTTTTGCAATGACAACAACTAATAACGCATAGGGAGGGCCCTTGGTATTGGCTCCTCACTCCATCTTTGTCTCCCTCTAAGCATCTATGCTATGGATTCTCTACACTCACTCCAGCAGTGGTGAGAAGTGATATTGGCTCAGAAGATCAAGATGTAGAATCTGTTTGGGTGGAGATAAAAATTAATAAAGGGAAAAAGTCTCTGGTGGGCGTAGTCTACAGGCCCCCGAACAGTAGCAATACTGTTGGACAGAGTATAAATCAACAAATAATAGAGGCCCGTAAAAAAGGTACAGTAATAATCATGGGTGATTTTAATCTCCATATTGATTGGACAAATCAAATTGGCCATGGTAGCCTTGAGGAGGAGTTCATAGATTGCATCCGGGATGGTTTCCTAGAACAGTATGTAATGGAACCGACCAGGGAGCAGGCTATCTTGGATCTGGTACTGTGTAATGAGACAGAATTAATAAATGATCTCATAGTAAAGGATCCTCGAGGAAAGAGTGATCATAGCATGGTTGAATTTCAAATTCAGTTGGAGGGTGAGAAAGTTGTATCTCAAACCAGTGTCCTGATCTTAAACAAAGGCAATTACAGTGGCACAAGGGCAGAACTGGCTAAAGTGGACTGGAAAAATAAATTAAAGGATAAGACAGTTGAAATGCAGTGGCGGACATTTAAGGAGATATTTCATAACTCTCAACAAAAATATATTCCAGTGAGAAAGAAAGATTTTATGAGAAGGGAGCACCATCCGTGGCTAACTAAGAAAGTAAAGGATGGTATCAAATTGAAAATGAAGGCATACAATGTTGCCAAGATTGGTGGGAGACCAGAGGATTGGGAAATTTTAAAAACCAGCAAAGGATAACAAAATAAAATAATAAAGAGAGAGAAGATCAATTATGAGAGTAAACTGGCAAGAAACATTAAAACAGATAGTAAGAGCTTCTACAGGTATATAAAAAGGAAGAGGGTAACTAAAGTAAACATTGGTCCCTTAGGGGATGAGACTGGGGAATTAATAATGGGGAACGGGGAAATGGCAGAGACTCTGAACACATATTTTGTATCTGTCTTCACAGTAGAAGATACTAACAACATCCCAATAATGGATAATCAAGGGGCCACAGGGAGGGGGGAACTAAAGACAATCACTATCACTAACGAAATAGTACTTGGTAAAATAATGGGACTAAAAGATGACAAGTCCCCTGGACCAGATGGCTTGCATCCCAGTGTCTTAAAAGAAGTGGCTGCAGAGATAGTGGATGCATTGGTTGCAATATACCAAAATTCCCTGGACTCTGGAGAGGTCCCAGCAGATTGGAAAACCGCAAATGTAACACCCTTATTTAAGAAAGGAGGGAGACAGAAAGCAGGAAACTATAGACCAGTTAGCCTAACATCTGTCGTTGGGAAAATGCTGGAGTCCTTCATTAAGGAAGCAGTAGCAGGGCATTTGGAAAATCATAATGCAGTCAAGCAGAGACAGCATGGTTTTATGAAAGGGAAATCATTTTTAACAAATTTGCTGGAGTTCTTTGAGGAGGTAACGAGCAGGGTGGACAAAGGTGAACCAGTGGATGTGGTGTATTTGGATTTCCAGAAGGCATTTGATAAGGTGCCACATAAAAGATTACTGCATAAGATAAGAGCTCACGGAATTGGGGGTAATATATTAGCATGGATAGAGAATTGGCTAACTAACAGAAAGCAGAGAGTCGGGATAAATGGGTCATTTTCCGGTTGGCAAACGGTAACTAGTGGGGTGCCACAGGGATCGGTGCTCGGGCCTCAACTATTTACAATCTGCACTAATGACTTGGATGAAGGGACCGGGTGTAATGTAGCCAAGTTTGCGGATGATACAAAGATGGGTGGGAAAGCAAGTTGTGCAGAGGACTCAAAGAACCTGCAAAGGGATATAGAGAGGCTAAGTGAGTGGGCAAATATTTGGCAGATGGAGTATAATGTGGGAAAGTGCGAGGTTATCCACTTTGGCAGGAAAAATAAAAAAGCAGATTATTATTTAAATGGAGAGAGATTACAAAATGCTACAGTTCAGAGAGACCTGGGGGTCCTTGTGCATGAAACACAAAAGGTTAGCATGCAGGTACAGCAAGCAATCAAAAAGGCAAATTGAATGTTGGCCTTTATTGCAAGGGGGTTGGAGTATAAAAGCAGGGAAGTCCTGCTACAACTGTACAGGGTATTAGTGAGTCCACACCTTGAGTACTGCGTACAGTTTTGGTCTCCTTATTTAAGGAAGGATATACTTGCATTGGAGGCAGTTCAGAGACGATTCACTCGGTTAATTCCAGAGATGAGGGGGTTGACTTATGAGGAAAGGTTGAGCAGGCTGGGCCTATACTCATTGGAACTTAGAAGAATGAGAGGTGATCTTATTGAAACATATAAGATACTGAGGGGGCTCGACAAGGTAGCTGCAGAAAGGATGTTTCCCCTCGTGGGGAAATCTAGAATGCGGGGGCACATTTTTAGAATAAAGGGTCGCCCTTTTAGAACTGAGATGAGGAGGAATTTCTTCTCTCAGAGGGTCGTAAATCTGTGGAATTCTCTGCCCCAGAGAGCTGTGGAGGCTGGGTCATTAAATACATTTAAGGTGGAGATAGACAGATTTTTGCAAGATAAGGGAGTGAAGGGTTATGGGGAGCGGGTGGGGAAGTGGCTTTGAGCTCATGATCAGCCATGATCTTATTGAATGGCAGAGCAGGCTCGAGGGGCCAAGTGGCCTATCCTGCTCCTATTTCTTATGTTCTTATGTTCTAACATTCTCACTTAAACTCTACTTGTGTCCCTCATTGCAGGAAAAGAGAGCCCACAATAAGAGGGAGAGGGGCAGGACAGGAGGAGGGCCACCTTCGATTGCCCACTTGACAACCACTGAGGAGGCTGCTCTCGACATCGTTGGAGGTGCTGAGGAGCTGGAAGTGGGGGACGGTGAGACAGGCGCAGTAGAGCAAGCTGGTGACGGAATAGATTTGCAACCCTCTCATTTAGATTGCATGAGTGACTGATATGGCATCTGATGTTCATACAAAAGTGAGAAGTCGCACAACACCAGGTTATAGTCCAACAGTTTTATTTGAAATCACAAGCTTTCGGAGCTGCTGCCCCTTCATCAGGTGAAGTGAAGGAATACGAATCGGCAAAGCATATATAGACAGAGAACAATGCCTGTGCAGAGTACAGTGTCAGACGACTACAGTTAATCTTTCTGACTGCCTTTTATCACACCTCGGCAGAGAAACAATTGTTGTGCGGTGTCCATTCATATGTTGTCTCAGTGTCTGCATGGTCTCGCCAATGTACCATGCTCCGGTGCATCCATGCAGACACTGAGACAACGTATGAATGGACACCGCGCAACAATCGCCAGGCAGGATTGTTACCTCCCAGTCAGGGAACACTTCAGTAGTCAAGGACATTCAGCCTCGGATTTGCGGGTAAGCGTTCTCCAAGGCGGCCTTCGAGACACACAACAACGCAAAATCATCGAGCAGAAACTGATAGCCAAGTTCCGCACCCATGAGGACGGCCTCAACCGGGATCTTGGGTTCATGTCACGCTACATGACGTAGAGTCATCCAGACTCGAGTCGTCGTTGGCTTGTTCATAGATGTGATTTCCAGTAAAAAAAAGTAAAAAGTTTAAAGTTTATGGTTTTCCATACAGACTGCATTTGACACATTAGACCCCCTGTGACCCCACCTCATTGTCTTAGTTGTATCTTGCTATATCTTTGATATAATGCCTTCCTGACTGACCTGATTGTTTCTCTGCCGAGGTGTGATAAAAGGCAGTCAGAAAGATTAACTGTAGTCGTCTGACATTGTACGCTGCACAGGCATTGTTCTCTGTCTATATATGCTTTGCCGATTCGTATTCCTTCACTTCACCTGACGAAGGGGCAGCAGCTCCGAAAGCTTGTGATTTCAAATAAAACTGTTGGACTATAACCTGGTGTTGTGCGACTTCTCACTTTTGTCCACTCCAGTCCAACACCGGCATCTCCGCACGATGTTCATACAGATTGAGTTCTGATCATCTGCACAATTCGATGTGCCTGCTACGTTAATATCACATGTCTAACTCACGCCTTTACTCCCCCACAGGATCTTCAAGAGCCCCCCTCCCCACTGTCCAGGAGGAAGAGCCGTAAGACTCCTCAGAGGAAGCTGTAACCTCTGAGTGCGCAGTGTCAGCAGAATTGAGCGCACCCAGCACCAGCGCAGATACGCACACCTCGGTGGGACCTTTGCGAGATAGAGTAATGTTGTCACCTGGTGTATCACAGCTCACAAGTGAGCATCAGCAGATGGTGGAGACAGGGATAGCAGTGGAGAGTCCTCGTTGGAGGTCGCAGGGTGCTCCTAGTTCTGTTCAGCTGCATGTGGACCCTGTGCCTCTGGGGCCATCCAGAAAGAGAGCGGTGCTGGAACTTCAGCAACAAGTGCAGAAGTCTCTGACAGGTTTTGCATCCACGGTAACTGCGAGTGTGCAGAGAATTGAGGAGTCCATCTCAACCATAAGCAATGCCATGGTGGAGGCAATGGCACATGAACGTGCCGCCATGGAGAGGGTGGCAACCTCCTTGGAGGACATAACTCGCCAGACTCAACAGAGCATGGTGACTCTTCTAAATAGATGGTCTACTATGGAGGATAGATGGGCATCTATTGAGGAGAGACACCAGAGGTACATGGACATCCCCGTTATGAAGACTATCAGTACAGAGACGGGTCCTCATGGGCCCACTGATGTGCAGCAAGGTGCTCTCCAGCTACTTGCTAGCAGTGAAGTGCGGGCGACCCATAAGAGGTATGTTGGTGGTCGACAACAAGGAAGTGTGGGCTCCTCTTCAAGCGCTCACACTCCCATGCCACTGCGTGCCACTGCGGAGCCCTCGGTCAGAGCCCCAGATTCCTCACCCAACTGAGATGGCCGTCTCAGCCCCTGCACAGCCATTGCCGAGCCCTCCCACGCTCCCAAACCCAGAGGATGCTCGCCAAAGGTGTCGAAGCAGGAGCAGCATGAAAGTGAGCAAGGTGCCTCAACATCTGCTGAAGCCACAGGGGAAGAACCACGTAGAAGCACGCATAAGAGAAAGTTAACACACAAATAGTCACAAGGGTAGTCACTTGGGTGTTTTGATGTAATACAAATTGAAGATTATCATCGTCATTTCAATTGTAATAAAGAAATGCAATGGCAAACATTCAAAGAGTTGAGCTATGTGTGCCCAGAAATGGAAGTGTCACAGTGAGGTGTCAGGGCGCCTTTCATCTGTAATGATGGTGGTGAGAGAGATAGTAACCCAAAGTTTATTGTACAGATGGTGTGTTAAGAAGGTGTCAGCCACATGTGTTTGCTTCGTAAACTTAAGCGAATCTGGCATGGATTAGTGTATCCCTTACCTCACGGCCAGCAATGTGCTCGCGTGCTGGTGGAGACTGTGCACTGAGCCACTTGTTTCTCAGGCAGCGGTAAGCCACGCTGCTGTGCGATGTTGTGCAGTGCACAGCAGACCACGATGATTCTGGAGACCCTGGGCGGTGAGTACTGTAGGGCTCCACCTGATCTGTTGAGGCATCTGAATCGCATTTTGAGCAAACCGATGGTTTGCTTGATGATGCCTCTGGTGGAAATGTGGCTCGCATTGTAGCGCTCCTCAGCTTCGTTCGATGGCCTCCTCAACGGTGTCATTAGCCACGTCTTCAGGGGATAGCCCTTGTCTCCAAGTAGCCATCTGGAAAGTTGGGTTGGCGGATTGAACAGCTGAGGATGACTGCCGCAGGATGAACGAGTCATGGCAACTGCCAGGGAACTTGGCGCAAACATGCATAATATTTTTCCTGCGGTTACACACCAGCTGGACATTAAGGGAGTGGAAGCCTTGCGGTTGACAAATACAGCTGGGTTGTGATGGGGCGCCCTAATAGCCACATGTGTGCAGTCTACGACGCCCTGCACCCTTGGCAAGCCTGCCATATTTGCAAAGCCAACTGCACACGCGGTTACACTTGCTTCATCCGTGGAGAAGTGGATGTAATTGTGCGCCTTTGCAAAGAGGGCATCGGTAACCTGCGTGATGCAAGTGTGTGCGGCCGACTGGGAGATGTCGCTGATGTCTGCTGATGATCCCTGGAAGGACCCTGAAGCAAAAAAATTGAGGGCGGTGGTGACTTTGACAGCCATTGGTAAGGAGTGGCCACCCGCTCCTCTGGGCTGCAGGTGTTGGTGCAGCATTGTGCAGATGTCAGCGACTACCTCTCGCGGAAGTCTCAGCCTCCTTTGGCACTGCTGCTCACTCATGTTGAGGAATCTCATCTTCTGCCTGTAAACCCTGTGTTGGGGGTATCTCCTGCGGTGAGGTGCAGCCCTATGCTGAAGCCCTCTGCCCTGTGCAGCATCAGGTGGCTGAGGAGGAGGTTGGCACTCCTGTTGTTGGTGCTGCTGTTGTTCCTGGTTCTGCTGCTGCCACGGCTGCTCTTCCTCCGATTCTGAGGACCAGGATGAGAGGATATAAATGGTTCCCATCCCGCTGGTATATATCTCAGTTGAGGAATAGATGTTATAAGCGCTCAGTCAATGTGGGGAGAGGGTTTTCCAAGGAGGTCACAGTGCATATGGATCTCAGCTTAAACACTTACAAGCTCAATAGACCTGCAAAATGTGTTCCAACACCTCAAAACACTAAGTTCTGCCATCTGAAAGTCAGCCATGTTACAGGTACACTTTTAGGCTGCAGGAGCAGCTGTCAAGAATTCAGGTAATTGCTGAACCCGGCACAATCAGCTGGCGTGTTTGGCGAACGGCGTGGAACACGCTGAAAATGTCGTAAAATGGGAAGAGCCTGCTAAAATGGGATTATGTAGGCAGTTAACAAGCTGTTAACTGCCTTAAGTGCCTCCCTCGCTGCTTGGTGTCGGGTCTGATCGGGACTCCCAGACCCGACACTTTGCAAAGTTGAGTGGAGGCGGGATGACGGCGGGTTCAGAACCAATGCGTCCACTATCCCAATGGCCACCTCTTTCAAAACCCTAGGATGTAGGTCATCCGGTCCTTGGGATTTATCGACTTTTAGCCCCATTAATTTTGCTAGTACTGTTTTTTTTACTAATAATAATTTCTTTAAGTTCCTCATTCTCGCCACACCCAAGAGGAACCTGAGGTCCAGATGGCACCAGCATTGCAGCCCAGGAGGCCAGAGATGGCCTCATCATGGCCAGATTTACTTGACTTCCTGCATTGCACCCATATGGCTGCCACATGTTGTGCCAAGTTCCCCCTCCAACAACATCATAAAGCATCTCTACAATGAACAAGCCATTCCTTTCACACTGGCCCCCATTGCTGGAGGTTACGTTATGTCTCACCATTCACTCCAACTCGCAAAGCCACTTCCAAAGTAGCAGACACAAATGGGCATGACCGGAAAGTGATGAAAATAAATAGATTTATAAGTGTGATAACCCAAGTCTACGTTTAGATCCCTCCTAGAGAGAAGGTGTATGAGCCTCTGCCATCTGTTGTCCACAGCTAACAAGTGCTCATGTGAGTGGTGCATTTGCTGCTCCATGCAGGTGGCCATCCTTTCTATGGAAGAGCATATCATCGCCATCGCCTGCGACCTGGTGGTGCTCATGTTGGAGATGGACTCCTCCATTCTCTGCACATTTGCAGACATCGCGGCTGCAAATCCTGCCAGAGCCTCCTGCATTTCTTGCTGCCCCTCCAGGATCACCCTTTTTCTCGATGGCCCCTGAGGCTCAGCGTCTGCATGCAGCTGAGCAGAGCTTGGAGTGTCCTGCGCCCTCCAGCGAGGATGCTCCACTGCTGTCCCTGTCTCCACCATCTGCTCTTGCTCACTTGTGAAGTGTGAGACACTAGGTGACAACACTACTCTATGTTGCACAGGACCCACCGAGGTGTGCGTATCTGCGCTGATGCTGGGTGCACTTGGGTTTGCTGACAGTGCTCCCTCAGAGGCTGGAGGCTCCTCTGACGAGTCATCTTCCTCCTCTGGCTGGACAATGGTGCTTGGGGGGGGTGCTCTTGATGGACCTGTGGGGGAGAAAAGAGATGATTTAGAAATGTTATATTAAGAATGGTTAACGATACCATTATGCACATGATGAACATTCACTGGCTGCTGACATCAGTCCCCATATGAGTGACTGCTGTATGCCATGTGGCTGTATGAGATGTAATTCTGTCACCAGGTTGGTGAGATGTCCCCCTCTCTCCGTCTCCCACCGCCAGCAGCTCTGCAACTCTTGAGACCTCCAGGGCCACCTCCTCTGCTGGAGTTAAAGTGCTGAAGGATGGTGGGCCACCCGTCCGGTTCTCTTCCTCTCCCTGTTGTTGTGGGATGGTGTGGATTACATCAGTAGAGTTGGCCTCAAATGGCCTCCTTCTGTGGTGTTACTTGGTATGATTACATTAGGATGAGGGTGAGTGTGAGGGGTGGTTAGTCAGATGGGGATGTGAGTATGTACATAGAGAGAGGGATGGGTGGACGTGCAAGATATGTTGGTGTGAGGAATGATGTGCAGGAGCAGGCTTGGGAAGGCAGAGTGATGGGGATGTGATGATAGGCACAGCAGGATGAAGGTGAGTGTGGCTTTGCACTCACCTTTCCTGATCTCATCAGATCATTGAAGCGCTTCCAGCACTGCACCCAGGTTCTCCTTACGACATCCCTGCTGTTCACCTCCTCAGCTATTTGGAGCCAGGCTCTTTTTGTCTTTTGGGGAGGTCTCTTCTGCCCATCAGAAGGGAAGAGGACCTCCCTGTATGTTCTGATTCCCTCCACAAGAATATGTAGGGAGTCATCGGAAAACCGAGGTGCAGCCCTCTGTCTTTGGGAACCCATGTTTAGAAATCTCAGCAATAACAAAATCCTCCAATATTCTCCCTCCACACTCCTACATGAACCTTCAAATGCGATGTGGCCAAGGCTGCTTTAAATATCCCCGCTGGAAGTGAGTCATCGATGATGTCATCAGACCCGTACCATTTAATAGGGCTGGGCAACACGCAGGTCTGCCTTAATAGGGGCTGACGTAAGAAAACTACTAGGCACTTGGTCTAAGCGTTAAACAAAGCTTTAATCAATTGTTTTACAACATGGAGATCTAGTTGTGTCCATCACTAGATCCTGTTAAAGAATGTCCTGAGCAAGCTGGGCCCATGCCCGAGTATTTATACTCTCCCTGGACAGCGCCACCAGCAGGCCACCCAGTATTATTTCATAAGTCATTTCCACATGAATGACAAGATTCATGTCAGGGGCCATCACGCTAAAGTCGCGCTGAGGAGCGGGCTGATCAATACATCGCGGTACCGACCCGCTACGCGGCCCGCACGCACCCGACCCAACTCGGTAAGGAAAATTCCAGCCAATGACTTTGGTATTCCTAATGTTCAGTTTGAGGAACTTATGGTTCATCCCTGACCTAATGTCAGCACAGAGGTGTTTTTTGGGGGTTAAGGAGGGAATTGGTGAAGACGTAGAACTAGGTGTCTTCAGAATACATATAGAAGCTGACCCGATATCATTAAGGGCAGCATGTAGATGAGAAAGAAGAGGGACCAAAGATTTATCATTGGAGGGCTCCAGAGGTGACCATACTGGAGCGGGGGAATAAGTCATTTTTGGAGATGCACTGGCTACATTGCAACAGATAGGATGGAACCGTATAAGGGCAGTCTCATGGAGTGGACCATGAAGGAGAGCCAGTGGAGGAGGAAGGCATGTCAACCAGGCTGTAAATTTAAATAATTTGAACATATCTCTGATTAGATGGCTTACATTACCACTGGTGGCAATTTAAAACTAAGTGGAGTCAAAAGTCAAAATTAGTTCAGCAATAACTATACACAGTTACCACTGCGAACCTGATGAAAGTGCCTTTACAGCTAACAGTCTGTAAATAGGCTTCTCATTGTCATAAATACTCATCAAACTCCAAGAATCAACATGGAAATGGACGGAAAATCCAGTAGGTCTGTTATAGGCATACAATCAGCCCTGCCTTATTTTCCTCCCTATTGTCTCTCCAGATGATTATTGACACTGATTTAATCTGCCCCTTAATATTTGAGTGTTTCAAGAAGCGTCATTGTGTTTATTTAAATGAGCATTTAAAAATGTTGGATATCACACACAATGTCACCCCAGCATGTACAATATTGCCAGCACGCTCAATGCTTATGTGTTAGATATCAACGTGTGAAGCACCACATGAATACAAAGTAAAATGACTGAACCAGTTATGTAAATGTGTTGACATTTAACGCTAAAAAAACTGGAAATAGCTGTTATGCTAGGAATGCAGCAGTAATACAAACAGCTTCACTGATATTTGTTATTTTCACAAGGATATTTCATAAATGAATTATTATTTATTTCCTTCCCTTCAACGTCCTTCTTATCAATGTATCAACTGAGAGTTCATCCCATTGGTTTGAATGTTTGAATGAAGCTGAGAGGAATTCACTAACTTAGATCAGCAGGGATTTATCAACAAAATCTGCAATGACGTCACAACATTGGATGTTTTTCTCAATGTGATTTCTTTATGGACCGTAAAACGTTCAGTGACATATGGCAACATCATGCAGATCAAATGATTAAAATTAGAGCAAAGCTGTTCAGGATGTCAGGAAGCACGCCTACATGCAAAGGGTAGTGGAAATCTGGAACACTTCCTTCGAAAAGCTGTTGAGGCTAGGTCAATTGAAAATTTCAAAACTTAAGATTGATAGATTTTTGTTAGGTAAGGGTATTAAGGGATATGGAATCAAGGGGGTAAATGGAGTTATGATGCAGATCAGTATGATCTAATTGAATGGTGGGCCAGGCTCAAGGGGCTGAATGACCTACTCCTGATTCACTACCCAAAAAACAATGCAGGAATTTATCGCTGAAAACCGGTAGAAACTGATTTTTAAGGTCCCTAATAATTGATACACACTTAAACATATTGATGGCTTTAAACATCATTTAGCAAAGTAGCATAGAAAATGTGATTCTTTTCTTGTGTTTTTAGTCAGATGGTACACAGGAAAGTAAAAAAGCAAATACATGATGGCCTGAGACCACATAAAACCCCATATGCAAGACGCCGAACGCCTGTGTGGTCGCCTGAAAATTGTCCAAGGCCAATATTGCGTTGGACGTTTCCAGGCGTCCCTTGGGGCGCAGGGCATAGCCCCGTCTGGAAAACAGACACAATGATGACCATTTTCTGTCCCAATATCTCTGCAGTGCTGGCTGTGTCATGCACATAAATTATACAGCTGTATAAAGTGATTGCTTAGTTTCTGGGATATTTGTTGCATTCCTAGACTTGGCTCACAGCCAACTTAACCCTATTTTTTCCTTATGTTAATTTTTTCATGACATATTCCTTCTTCGGTCTCTGTATCCCTTTCATATTTTGATCCTGTCTTTAAAAGCTTATATGGAACCAATTATAATTTTAGATCTTTTCATAAGACACACTCAAGATAAACTATTTCTAATCAAGAATTTCATTAATTTCTTAACATGGGTGATTGATGCTCTCATTTAATTAACCTGAGTAATATGATGACGTTGGAAGGCCATCAACACCCCAATGAGGGTTCATAATTAGTTTTGCTTCAACCAGAAACAAGAATTAAGCAAATACTATCATTGGAACAAACAATTAAGACCTTGAAACAAGAGCAGATGCATTCCTGTCGAAACAAGACTGAGTGTCAGACTAGAACTCAGTGGCTGCCTGCCTCTCTTCCGCGGTCTTGTCCCCGCCCGGGTGGCCCTGGAGAAGGAGCACACGGTGTCCGCCGGTATGCTTGCCGCCTTCTGCGACCGGTGGGCACCGCAGGGACTGGAGTGCATGGTGGACACTGGGAATAATATCATTTAATTTTATAAGTTTCCTTTGTTTTTTATGGTTTAGTTCTTTACTAAATGTGCCCCTCTAAAAAGGGGACACTTTTGTTTGCTTTTTGTTTGATGACACTGGGGCAACCCAATGTCTTCTTACTGGTTTTATTTAGAAAAGGCATACCTAGTCACAATTCATTCTCTTCTGGGCCCTACAACAAGATTAGCATTGAATAAAGATCTCATACTATGGACCCTAAACTTGAAATAAAAGCAAATAGAGTTTCTTTATGAACACCATTTTGAATGCTCCATTATTAATTTCCTCCTGTAGATGTTGTTGCAGTATCACTAATCTAAAATAAATCAATCAAGTCATTAAGAACTTTCTGTGGGTATCTTTATTGTGTAGATTGGAATCTAACAAAATAATGAACCAAGAGCCATTTTAATGTGCACTAGGCCAATTGCTTTTTTCTAAGAAGTCTTGAACACCAGTGTAATTAATGCAACAAAACAGGCACATGACTCAGATCTAGTGACACATCAGCAGTGAGCTTCCAGGATTGAATGGTTTCTGCTGTTTCACTGTTTTATGCAATTTTAAGGCAGAAAACATTCGTTCGTCTATGTACATGCTTACGGTCTACTGCAGTATATGAGCTGGTTAGATTGTTGATGATTAATGCAATAATGTGTATTCAGCCAACTGAATAATGAACCCATCCAGAATGAAAAGTTGACTATTTTCTTCTCCCCACCTCCCACTTATATTGGGGTAAAGTTCTATGGTCATCAGCAACCCTCGAGTACCTCACCCAAATGGTCATTATTCGTCTGTGAACCTGGAAAGTGAGTGTTAACAACTATGGAGGAAGCACAGCTAAGTAGTGCACTGTGGCACAAGAAATAGTACCTCATCCACTGAGTCATTTGGAACATTTAGCCTAGAAATTGGAGATCACTAAAAACCTGCCGGTGCCACCAGGGGCCAGAGTTAACGGCCACCGAAATTGATGGCGCTGGCAAGATCGGTAAATTGGAGCTTTTTTTTATTTATTTGTTTATGGGATGTAGGCGTCGCTGGCAAGGCCAGCATTTATTGCCCATCCCTAATTGCCCTTGAGAAGGTGGTGGTGAGCCGCCTTCTTGAACTGCTGCAGTCCATGTGGTGAAGGTACTCCCACAGTGCTGTTAGGGAGGGAGTTCCAGGATTTTAACCCAGCGACGATGAAGGATCGGCGATATACTTCTTAGTCAGGATGGTGTGTGACTTGGAGGGGACCTTGGAGGTGGTGGTGTTCCCATGCATCTGCTGCCCTTGTCCTTCTAGGTGGAAGAGGTCGCGGGTTTGGGAAGTGCTGCCGAAGAAGCCTTGGCGAGTTGCTGCAGTGCATCTTGTAGATGGTGTACACTGCAGCCACGGTACGCCAGTGGTGGAGGGAGTGAATGTTTAACGTGGTAGATGGGGTGCCAATCAAATGGGCTGCTTTGTCCTGGATGGTGTCGAGCTTCTTGAGCGTTGTTGGAGCTGCACTCATCCAGACAAGTGGAGAGTATTCCATCACACTCCTGACTTGTGCCTTGTAGATGGTAGAAAGGCTTTGGGAAGTCAGGAGGTGAGACACTCACTGCAGAATACCTAGCCTCTGGCCTGCTCTTGTTGCCACAGTATTTATGTGGCTGGTCCAGTTAAGTTTCTGGTCAATGGTGACCCCCAGGATGTTGGTGGTGGGGAATTCGGTGATGGTAATGCCATTGAATGTCAAGGGGCGGAGGTTAGACTCTCGCTTGTTGGAGATAGTCATTGCCTGGCACTTCTGTGGCGTGAATGTTACCTGCCACTTATCAGCCCAAGCCTGAACGTCGTCCAGGTCTTGTTGCATGCGGGCATGAACTGCTTCATTATCTGAGGAGTTGCGAATGGCGCTGAACATGTGCAGTCAACAGTGAACATCCCCATTTCTGACCTTATGTTGGAGGGAAGGTCATTGATGAAGCAGCTGAAGATGGTTGGGCCTAGGACACTGACCTGAGGAACTCCTGCAGCGATGTCCTGGGCTGTGATGATTGACCTTCAATCACCACAACCATCTTCCTTTGTGCTAGGTATGACTTCAGCCAGTGGAGAGTTTTCTCCCCAATTCCATTGACTTCTGTTTTACTAGGGCTCCTTCATGCCACATTCGGTCAAATGCTGCCTTGATGTCTAGGGTAGTCATTCTCACCTCACCTCTGGAATTCAGCTTCTTTGTCCATGTTTGGACCAAGGCTATAATCAGGTCGGAAGCCGAGTGGTCTTGGTGGAACCCAAACTGGGCATCAGTGAGCAGGTTATTGGTGAGTATGTGCCGCTTGATAGCACTGTTGATGACACCTTCCATCACTTTGCTGATGATTGAGAGTTAGACTGATGGGGCGGTAATTGTCCGGGTTGGATTTGTCCTGCTTTTTGTGGACAGGACATACCTGGTTGCTAATTAACATTAGTCCAGCGCTAAACTCACTGTGCAAGGCCGTTTTCATGGCATTAGTCCTAGCAGAAAGCCCAATGTAGCATAGCCGTAGCGTCATTGCAGCAAGAACAGCCTTCTCTTAAAGCAAGGCTGTCATTTCAGAAAGCAGTTTGGTCCCTTAAAGGGGAACTGCCTTCTGAAATGAAAAAAATAAAAATCATTTAAAAATAGGCAGTTTTGACTTCTTACAGCTCAACTGCCTTAAGAAAAAAAAATTACATTAAAAAGAATTCTCAAATGAGAGTCTACAGCTCTTAAAGTTGAATTGCCTTCTGCACCGAAATAAAATGGGAAATGTGCTTCAGCACAAACACAAATAGCTCAGCAAGCCAGGGAAGGGACACTCAGGGTCTCGCACGCAGCACTCCAGCTTTGTGCAGGGGATCAACACTGCCAGAGAGGTCCTCTACCCACAGGCGCCAGGAGGCCCTCCAGAAAGAAGGATGTGGGACCATATCACCGAGGCCATCACTGCCAGCAGTGTCCTCCTGTCCCACCCCGCCCTGACCTGGCTCCAGTGCCCAAATAAGCTTCATGACCTCAGACCACTGGTCAAGGTCAGTGAATGCATCTTCAAAAGCCGTCTCCTACCAACCGCACCACTAGCTTCACACACTGCTCAATGCACAACTCCTCCCCCTCCCACCCCAATCACTCACCTACCAACAATCTGTACCAAATACGAGGCACACCACCTGTTCCTAGCTTCACCTCACCACCTTGGAGGAGACAGTGCTGGCCATTCTTGACAGGGGCATGGCCGAGTCTTTGGCCAGCAAGGATAGTGAAGGAGGAGGAGGAGATGGAGGAGGAGATGGAGGAGATGGAGATGGAGGAGGAGATGGAGATGGAGGAGGAGATGGAGATGGAGATGGAGGAGGAGATGGAGATGGAGATGGAGGAGATGGAGGAGGAGATGGAGATGGAGGAGATGGAGGAGATGGAGATGGAGGAGGAGATGGAGGAGGAGACGGAGATGGAGGAGGAGATGGAGGAGATGGAGATGGAGGAGGAGATGGAGGAGGAGATGGAGATGGAGGAGATGGAGATGGAGGAGGAGATGGAGGAGATGGAGATGGAGGAGGAGATGGAGGAGGAGATGGAGATGGAGATGGAGGAGGAGGTGGCGGAGGAGATGGAGATGGAGGAGGAGGAGATGGAGGAGGAGATGGAGATGGAAGAGGAGGAGATGGAGGAGGAGATGGAGATGGAAGAGGAGGAGATGGAGGAGGAGATGAGATGGAGATGGAGGAGGAGATGGAGGAGAAGATGGAGATGGAGATGGAGATGGAGGAGGAGATGGAGGTGGTGGAGGAGATGGATATTTTTTGCCAGGATTGGGGTGGTAACTCGTGGCGGTAAGGTAGGGAATTTCTGGGCCCTTGAGTTTACATTTTAGAACAGTTATACGGGATCAACACCATTTGTGCTATGCAAGGTTTGTAATAGGAATTATTGGGTAGAATAATTTTATTTGCTTAAATAGTATTGAGTACTTTTGTAACTGCTTGCTGAAATGGATAAAGTTTATACTCTGAGAAGGAAAATGTTTAGATCAGGAAACTGGCAACTTGTAATGAAGCAGGTGCATTTCAATGCATAAAGAGATTTTAAAAAATTTATCAGTGCCTCCAGTTTTTTATGCTCTTTAGCTAAAGTTGCTAACTCAGCTGGTGTGTGGTGATGTTGGTAGGCTCCAGTATCTCACATGGTCATTCTTTGCATGTGAGCATTTCACCAAACTACTCAGGCATTAGGAGAAATCACAGCCAAACTCAATCCTGTCCTCACCTGATGTCCACATGTGCACTTTTTAACAGCAGTCACTGACTTCCCAAAGGCTCAGTGGATAAAAGCATCGCCTGCTGTGGTACTCAACAATACTCAACTCTGATTCCCAGATACTTCGAAAGGCAATTGACAATCACTGTCCAGGGTCACACATGAAAAATGACCTCTTGGTTGATATATTCGAGGGTTGCTGGAAGCCATGTACTTGGAGCAGGACCCCTAGCTGATGCCCCAACCCACCCTCTAACCTGGGGTACTAAGGCCAAATGTCGAACCCCAGTTGTTGCCCTAGCTAACTCAGCAGAGATTGGGAATTGAACCTGGGATCTTCTGGTTTGTCTGACTTGGTGCTAGGTGTCAGCTTCACCTCAGTGGTAGCACTCTCATCTCTGAGTCAGAAGACTGTGGGCTAGAAATTCGGTATTGCCCCGGTTGGGGTGCTAAAATTTAAAAAGTTGAAGAATTAGCGGCAGGCACTAATCATTGTCAACTCCTGCGAAATTCATTGTTAGCGTTCCAAGAGGGAAGCGGAGCGCTAAATCAAGTGCTGCACTCCTAACTTAGGGTGCTAACCTCTGAGAGCGGGGCGCTACCGGCAGAGCACTAACCAATTTCAGGTGCATTACAATCGGGACTCAGCATTCACACTGGCTCCTTCCAGTTCTTAAAGGGGAGGTTCAATCATTCTGCACAACGTCATTCTCAACATTGCTGGCTCTGAAGGCGACCTCCAAGCACCTCAGCAGCTACACCTCTGATCCTCATGGCTGATCCCACTCCCAGGGAGAGTGCTTGTCATTTCACAAGCGAGGCATTGGAGGCATTGGTTGCGGCAGTGGAAAGAAGGAGGGCAGTGCTGTTCCCGGCCATTGGCAGGAGGCCATTGCCTCAGGTCTTCAGGGCAATGCGAAGGGAAGTGGCCCAGGACGTCTCGGCTAGCAGTGTGGTCCTCAGGACCCTCACACAGTGCTGCAAAAATTTCAATGACCTCACTCGTGTGGTCAGGGTGAGTACATGTTTCAACAAGTCCTACATACCAGCATCTGAACCTCAGTCTGCACACACTGCATAAACCACCACACCCCCACCACTCAGCCACCAAGCATCTCCACCCACTAAAACTCACATCCACATCTCACGCCTTGCCTGCAATCACAGCTATTCAGCTACAGCAGGCACATCTCACAAACACATAACTACACACTCACTCACACAATTTCCTTTCTCTTGCAGGCCAAGCTGACCCACAATAGGAGGGAGCAGGAACGAACAGGCGGGGGTGAAGCGGACATCCAACAGCTTACAGACCTGGAAGAGTGAGTGCTGAGAGTCACTGGGCGCCAGGTGGTGGGCGCTGTGGCCGTCGGTGACATTGACCCCCTTGGGGGAAACAACGGTATGTTCATCCCCTCTTCTTCTCTCATCCCACTTTCCCCTCACAGCACAAGCCTTTCCCACTTTGCAGCTCACGATACTGTCTGCATTCCTTGCTCCCTTCCTGCCACCCTGCCCTCACCTTAACGTGAGTCTTGTGCCTTTATGCTTTCAGGTAATCAGCAACCAGCTGACCAGCCTGTCCCTGAGCCTCCCAGTGAGAGTGAGGCGGGAGAGGAGGAGGAGGAGCAAAGCACCACATCACTGCATATCTCACACGCAGGCACCACCTCAGATACTGGGACGACGCAATCTTTAGCGGCAAGTTTAGTAGAGGGGTCTGCACTGGGTGATGCATCGGGGACGAGCGGGCTGCAGCAAGGCCAGGGGGAAAGGGTAGCTCGGGAGTCAGCTCCCCGGAGGGCGAGTTCGCGCGCGAGTTCTGCTGCACAGGACTCAGATGAGGACCTCGATGGGGAGGCGTTCACAAGAAGGGTGATGGGCATACACACAGAGATGATAGGTGCAATGGCAAGTGTGCCCGAGAGCCTGTTGGCAATGATAAGGAGCATGGAGGAGTCCACCTCCAACATTGCACAGAGCTCTACGCACACCATGGAGCCCATCCATGGCAGTCTGCAAAGGATGGTGGACTCCCTGAGAGACTGTGGGGACCCAGACCTCATGCCACTTGTCATGGGCGATGTGGCAGCTTCCATTGCAGCACAGGCGGAAGCTACGCAACGTCTTAGTGCTGTAATGCAGTCAATGGTTGCTGCCATCGAGTCTCAGACTGCTCTCATGCAGTCTCAGCTTGATGCCACGCAAGCTCTGACTACTGCCATTGTTGCTGGGTCCACCACAGTCCAATGGGGATCTCACAGTGTTGCAGCAGGCCAGCAACCTGTGCTGCAGCAGATTGGTAGGGATGCTGAGGTGCTGCCCCGGGGGAGTGGCAGTGGGTCAGTGGAGCAGGAACCTGCTGTCCTCTCTCAGGATGACAGCATTCCTGCTCCCACCACTGCCACTCTGCCATTGCCCTTGTCTCTACCTGTCATCCAGCCAGCCCAGACTGCCGTCGCCCAGCTTGAGGTGGTGCAGTGTACAGCCGGGCCTTCCAGGCTCAGAGCTGGTCGAGGGCATCCTGCAAGGCCATCTGTAGTCTCTGGCACCGACACTCAGCAGCCTTCCACCAGCCCTGCTGCAGCCACTGGGCACAGACTACGTAGGAGCAGTAGATTAGGAAAAGGCACTGTAAAGAGGGGAAGTAAGGGTTTGCACAAGGGTGATTAGTTAATATTGTTGTTGCATATATGTCTTTACTGAATCTTGATAAATTTTCTTAATGGAATGTTGCAGATTTTGTGCTGTCTCTCATTTCAGCTTTGCACTATGATACTGGATGCGGAATGGATGGAATGATGGGGACGTGCTGAGCAACCGGGATGTGGGTTACAATTTATTGGAACCGCAGTCTGATGAGGCGGTCACGGACAGCCCTTCCATAAGGCCGATTGAGTGGTTGCCTCCTCCCTTGCTGTTGTTCCTCCTCCTGTTCCTCCTCCTGGTCCTTGTCCTCCTCCTCTCCCTCTTCCTCCTCCTGAGGTGGTCCCGCTATGCCTGGTGGCAATGGCTGGGTCCTCATGATGGCCAAGTTGTGCAGCATGCAGCAGACCATGACAAAATGGGATACCCGCTCAGCCGAGTACTGGAGGGCTCCTCCCGAGCGGTCAAGGCAGCGGAACTATTGCTTCAGCACTCCGATGGTCTGCTCAATGATGTTCCTGGTGGCAGCATGGCTCTCATTGTATGATTGCTGAGCACCAGTGTTGGGGTTGCGGAGGGGAGTCATGAGCCAGGTGGAGAGCGGATAGCCCTTGTCTCCAACCAGCCAGCCGCGAGTTTGAAGTGGTGGTTGGAAGAGTGCTGGCACAGGATGAAGGCATCGTGGCTGCTGCCAGGATAGCGGGCATTGACGCTGAGGATTCGCTGTGTGTGGTCGCACACCAACTGGACATTAAGTGAGTGGTAGCCTTTGCGGTTACGGAATACTTCAGGATTGTTACGGGGTGCCCACAAAGCGATGTGGGTGCAGTCAATGGCGCCCTGCACCATGGGGAAGCCCGCTATCCTGGCAAAGCCACATGCACGCTCATCTTGCTTCTCTCTGGTGATGGGGAAGGAAATGTAGTCCCTTCTCCTACTGTAGAGAGCCTCTGTGACCTCCCGGATGCAGCAGTGGATGGCGAACTGCGATATGTTAGATATGTCTCCTGCTGCAGACTGGAAGGATCCACTGGCGTAGAAATTGAGGGCAACGGTGATCTTGACTGCCACTGAGAGAGCCGTGGTGGTCCTGATGTGAGACTCGAGGTCTGGGGGCAGGAGGTGGCAGAGCTCTCTGACCACCTCCTTGTTGAAGCGGAGCCTTCTAAGACACTGCTCCTCAGTTAAATTAATGTAGGAGAAGTGCTCCCGGAATACCCTGGGTGGGTAAGGCCTCCTGTTGAGCGCCCTGTTGTCCCTCCTCCCTTGGGCCACATTTTCCAATCGTTGTCTCTGCCTCCGGTGCCTCCGACATTGATGCTGGAGGGCGAGGTCGAGTGTCAGTACAGCCTTCATTACCGTATCCAAGTGTAGGAGTTGCAAATCTCAGCACAATGAGACGGACAAATTTTTAGCAGGCAGAACACTCCTGAAGTAATAAATTCTTCCCTCAGTGAAAAGAGCTGTTTCGCTGTGTGAAACTGAGAAGGCAGCATAGATTGGCGACTAAAATGAAAGCGGACGTTGATCCCTTTAAATACCGCTCCTACAGCGGCCACCCGACTGCATCACGCCTCCTCTTCCTGCCGTTGTTCACGCCCGGCGCTAAGGCAGGGAGCGCCAGCCAATTTTGCATCTGGGCCCTTAACTGGGCGTTACACACGCGTTGACGTCACGATCTGGCAACCGCTAAAGGCGGAGGTGCTACATGTTATCGGCAGTGCTAAATCATGGGTGAATTTCGCGTGCGCCATTGGATTCGCCGAGCCCCGCTGCAAACCCATTAGCGCCCCCCCCCCACGCGCTAACGGGAGGCGCTAACATGCCGAATTTCTCCCCCATGGGTCCAAAATTAGGGAAATTCAAAATAGCTAGACTGGAAGTATACAATGCAGGCTCCAGCAAAACTGTGTAAAACCCTTCATTGGACCTCCCTCCCCATCAAATCTAACACCTTCAGGGATGGTGTGGTAAGGAGGGCCATAGCAGGGAATCAAGCCTTCCTATCACCATATGTAATAATGCAGTTTACTTTCAGTGAGCGATATCGGTATTTACACCTCCATTAGCATGAAACTGACTCTCTCTCTCAACTTGTAAAGAATGTACCAACCTATGAAGCTATCAGGGGAGAGAGTCAGATGATGGATCAGGACTATGTAGTGGAAAATCATCCCAAGGCGCTTCACAGAGGTGTGAGGAAAAAAACGGATGCTGAACCAAGGAAGGAGCAATTAGGAGGGATAGGTTTTAATGAGGGTTTTAAAGGAGGAAAGGGAGGTGGTGATGCCAACAGGTTTAGGGAAGGAATTTGCGAGAGTGAGACATATGCAGTTCAAGGTATGGTCATTAATGCTGGGGCAAAGGGAAGGGATGGTGCACAAGAGGCTGGAGTCAGAGGAATGGAGGGCTTGGGGTTAGGATGTGGTGGGGCTGCAGTAGGTTATAGAGATAGGGATGACTGAGCCCAAGGATTTAAACACAAGGATGAAAGTATTAAATGTGCGACTTTGGGAATGGGGAGCCAAGCTCAGTGAGGAAAGGAGTTATGAGCTGGTGAGACTTGATGTGGGTTAAGATACTGGCAGCAGAGTTTTGAATGAGCTGATGTTTATGAGAGGGCGGAGAATGGGTCGGCAGTCAGGAAAGCATTGGATTAGTGGAGGCTTGAAGTGACAAAGGCATGGAAGAATTTCAATGGAAGGTGGGCTGATGTAGGCAGCCGTTGTAACAGAGAGGATAGGGGGCTGGAAGCTCAGCTCAGCTGATACAGTAGCAGAGAAGCATCTAGGTTGGGAAGAACGAGCAGATCTGAAATTTGGTCATTCATTTATTTGCCATTTGTAGGACATTACTGTGCTTAAATTGGCTGCTGTGTTTGCCTATGTAACAACAGTGACTGTACTTGAAAAATAATCGATTGTTGTGAAGCATTTTGAGATATCCTGAGGATGTGACAAGACTCTATATAAATGCAAGTTCCTTCTCTTCTTTCTTTTCTAGCGTGATCTTCCAAGCAGGATAAGTGCTTCTTTTCTGTATTGAAAGTCATCTCAGATATTTGAGAAGTATGACAGCTGCTCCCATTGGATCACAAGGAATTGGACATCAAAAGCAAGCCATTAATTTAAAGAGACACTTTGTTCTTGCGGTTTTAGCTAGACTTCGGCTGCCTTAATCGAGGGAAACTTTAGCAAGACAGCATCATTGGCATTGTGCATGTGCAATGCTGAGTTGTTTCTGTTAAAACAATGAACGAAATCTGCTAAAGATTTGGCCTGGATACATTTGATTCTCTGGCACTTGTCTTATAATTTCAATAAAGCCACTGTACATGATCTTGTCTCATTCAAAAGTTTGTCTACGTAAACCACTGTTGGATCACATGGCTTCTCAATGAATACCAGAGATGGCTGGTGTGGCATTTCTATGCAGCAAGTCACTGATTTTGCTGTGTGACAGTTGATGGATTTATCCCATGGTGCACAGTAGGAACAACAGACTCCCATTGTTGTGAGGTACAAAGCGATGGCATCTGCTGGTTAGACAAGCATCGCAGTATCAACGGGAGTTGCTGATGGTTCTTCCTTCTTCTCCCTTCCCTTTCTGAACCTCACTTTTGATATTTTTCTTCCATCCCCTTACATTTCATCCTCTTTCAATTTCAGTGAGATTTCATCATTTCTTTACATTCTCACTCTCCACATGAAATTGTTACTTCATAGTTTCCACAATTCGACATGATCAATCTATGCATGAATTTTTGAGAAAAAGTTTTTTTTAGATTAGTTAAAAAAAATCCAACCAACTGTAGCACAACTGGTAAATCATGAGTTTGGCACTGTGATTCTCCAAAGAATGAGATATCAGTCTCTGCTAGGCCATCAAGGCAAGACACACATGGGGTTACGACGGGACCGTTACCACTTGATTGGCACTTAACGATTTATTGCAGTCTTCTTCATAATGATTATGTGCAGTGACCATTGCACAATGGAATGATGTAATTCACAGCAAAGTTACAAAAATATTATAAAAAGTAATCTTGGCAAATAGTAAGGTTTAATGAAGTTCTGTCAAAGCAAGTGTTCCCCATTCAGAATAATAGAGACCACACGGCAGATTTTCATATTGCTGCCTTTGACATTGGCTGTCTATTATAGAAATTGCCCGATTTTCATTTCTATTGAAATCTGAACTCGGGCGGTTTCTATAATGGGCAGCCGATCCGCAATGCCAGCTTTATGCCTGTGTGACAAGTTGAAAATCTCCCCCCATATGTATTAAATTGCTCTGGTTTGTTAAATTGCGCATGGAAACAGGCCATTCGGTTCAACCACTCCATGTCGGTGTTTACCCTCCATCCGAGCAACCTGATCACATTTACCCTACCTATTCTCATATTCCTTCAATCCCTTTTCCACCTATCCAATCTTTGCCCCCATTCCCAGAACCAAGATTATTCTCTGATTGATTCTCCAAATCCAGACTGTCCAATTATTGTACCTAGCAAGCAACAATAAATACCAAGTTTAGTCAAAATAACACTATAAAAAAGTGCACTTGCCAGATGCAATTTAATGGGCTGCATCTGATTCCTGGCCTTATACCCTAAGTGGTCCAATGATGGAGGGTTATACCATGTTTTTCTGGGAGCCATGCAATCCTTCATGGTAGTCCATGGGGAGGGGGTAGACAATCTCACGGTGGTGATTGTGATTCATACCAATTCTCCCTAACATAAGTGATGATGTGGAGATGCCGGCGTTGGACTGGGGTGGACAAAAATGAGAAGTCGCACAACACCAGGTTATAGTCCAACAGATTTATTTAATTTTACAAGCTTTCGGAGCTGTCGCTCCTTCGTCAGGTAAGTTAGCAATGAGAGAATCTCCCAGAATTCACAATTTAAACCCAGACAAAATCTATTCACATTATTCGCTACAACAAAGAGCACAGCCAAGACAATGAGATGTGTCCCAGGGGGTCCAACGTGTCAAACCACCTGCTGGCTGCATATCCTGTCAATTTGTGTTCTTGTGTTAGCCTTTTTAAAAAAAAAAACCAAAAAAAAAAACCAAAAAAAACACCTGGGAAGACCGGCCATGATGTCAAGTCACGTTCTGTATCGTGACATGAACCCGATATCGCGATTGAGGCCATCCTCATGAGTGCGGAACTTGGCTATCAGTTGGCCTCAATCGCGATATCGGGTTCATGTCACGATACAGAACGTGACTTGACATCATGGCCGGTCTTCCCAGGTGTTTTTTTTGGTTTTTTTTTTTGGTTTTTTTTTTTAAAAAGGCTAACACAAGAACACAAATTGACAGGATATGCAGCCAGCAGGTGGTTTGACACGTTGGACCCCCTGGGACACATCTCATTGTCTTGGCTGTGCTCTTTGTTGTAGCGAATAATGTGAATAGATTTTGTCTGGGTTTAAATTGTGAATTCTGGGAGATTCTCTCATTGCTAACTTACCTGACGAAGGAGCGACAGCTCCGAAAGCTTGTAAAATTAAATAAATCTGTTGGACTATAACCTGGTGTTGTGCGACTTCTCATTTTTAACATAAGTGAGATCTTTCTACAAATTAAGCACTTTCTGCTGTGTTAAGGAGCACAACTATAAATTACTGTAATTTAGAGTTGAATTCTATGACTTTAATGTTTGGTTTAAGATTTTGTAAAGGCTCAGATTCAGTGCCTCAAGCCCAGAGAGTGGTTAGAATGTGAAACTTGCTACCATATGGAGTAGTTGAGGTGAATTGCATAGTTGCATTTAAGGGGAATCTAGATAAGTACATGAGGGAGAAAGGAACAGAAGGAAATGCTGATAGGGTTAGACAAAGTAGAGTGGGAGGAAGCGCATGTGGAACATAAACACCGGCATAGACCAGTTGGGCTGAATGGCCTGTTTCTGTGCTTTAAATTCTATGAATTGTGAATGAACTAGAATTCTTGCTCCTAATATGGGGGTGTTCTACAGAATTAGCATGAACAATTACAATGAAGCATATTTTACTTTCATGTGCTTTCATCCTCCTCTAGCACTGCCCCCAAAGCATTTTTTTCACCAGATCTCAAGAAGTTAAAACACAGAAACAGACCATTCCACCCAACCAGTCCATGCCAGCGTTTATCCTCCATGTGAGTAAATCGTTCAAATCGCATTTACCCACCTTGTTCCCATGTCCCTTTAACCCCTTTTCCACCTATCTAATCTAATTTTGAATGTTGACATAGGGCTCGATTTTAATTGCCGAGGTGGGTTGGAGTCGGGTTGCGTGGTGGGCGGGTTCCGTAGCCGCTTCCGGCGGGATCAGCTGCTGATGTCCGATTTTGATTCAATGAGCTTGTTTATTTCAATGAGGCGCGCTGGCCGGTCCAATGAGTGCGATCGGGTCGGCAGGCTGCCTCTGATGATGTCATCATAGCAGCTGCTTTTTAAGCTGCCATTCAGCCTAAGCCTTTCTCTTCTGGTTTCTGAGTCTCATTGATATTGATCTATACACAATGACTTCTTCCAGAGGCAAGGCAGCTCCTCGTTTTAATGATGACTCCCTCCATGCTCTTGTCGAATCTGTCAGAGGGCGCAGGGAGATTCTCTTCCCTCCTGATGGCCGGAGGAAACCTCCTCAGCAGACCAAGGCAGCCTGGCTGTGCATTGCTCAGGAGGTCAGCGCAAGGTCCATATGTTCACACTCATGGATCCAGCGCCGAAAAAGATTTAATGATCTTGTGCGAACATCGAAAGTGAGTATCCCATCACAATTGCCTTCAATCAGCTTCCCTTCTCTTCTCATCACCAGCACTCTGTGTTGTCATCCTGCTCCTCCTCATCCTACCTTACTCTTACTTCCCTTGCACGCTTACCTATCCATCACTGTCTCTGCACTGAATCACTTCAGCATCCTGCCTATGCACCCCTAAGACTCGCTCTCACTATCATGCAGTGACAACTGACAACACACAGGGAGCTAGCTTCCTCTTGGCACCTTACCCCATCTTCGTCTCCCTCAAAGCTTCTATGGTACGGATTCTTCACACTCACTCTATCACTGTGGCTGAAACATCGCTTGTGTCCCTCCTTGCAGGAAAAGATAGCCCACAATAAGAGGGAGAGAGCACTGACTGGAGGAGGAACACCTACCCTAGCAACATTGACCATGCTGAGAAGGCTGCATACGAGATTGTTGGAGGTGGCAAGGACCTGGAAGTGGGCGATGAAGAGACAGGCACACTAGAGGAAGCTGGTGACATAATAGAGTTTCATCGCTCTCAGACTGCAATGGCATATGATGTTCATAGAGAATCGCATTGTATCATCTGCTCAAAAGGCTGTGTCTGCTACATCAATATCAGATGTCTAAATCATGCCTTTACTCTCCAGGACTGAGTGCGGTTTAAACAGAGTGCTGCGAGTTGGGTGAGTCAGGGAGTCTTAACTGTTTGCTAAAATCAAACTTTTGTTTGTTTCACATTTACTGTTACTGTTTACTGTTTAAAATCTAAATTTCCCAAATTTAAGCAGGGTTATAAAGGGATATACAAGGCCTACAATTCAGAGCAGCTGAAGGCAGTTAATTAGGGAAACTAGATTAAACTGGTTCTCCTGTAGCTGACCTCAGCAAGCTCCTTTGTTTCAGGGACTATAAAAACAGGCTTTGCAGTGCAATTTTGCACTGAGTGCGGTTTAAACAAAGTGCTGCAAGTTGGGTGAGTCAGGGAGTCAGGTGAGGAGTGGAAGGAGGAGCTCCCTTGCTTCGTCTTTATTTTTCCTAACTTTTCACCCTGTAGGAATTGGTTCTTACTTTACACCAAGGAAAGAGTCTGAGAGCGGGAGCAGTCAAACAACAACAACTGCAAAATCACTAAAGTGACGTCACAACCAGGGAAGGAGCTGATTGGTAAGTAGGATCTAGTGAGTATTTCTACAGTCCAGTCGTTAAAGTGAAAGTAAGGTCTCTAGTTTAGAGTAAGTAGTGTTTAAAGGGAAGTAAGGTCCCTAGTGTATTTAATATTCTTTAATTTAAAGGAAGTAAAGGGAGTAAATTAAGGGTAGGACATGGCAGGGCAGCTCGGCAGCGTGGAGTGCTCCTCCTGCGCTATGTGGGAAGTCAGGGACACTTTCGGTGTCCAGGGAGAACACATGTGCAGGAAGTGTCTCCAGCTGCAGCTACTCAAAATCCGCGTTTTGGAGCTGGAGCTGCGGCTGGAGTCACTGTGGAGCATCCGCGAAGCTGAGATCTTCGTGGATAGCACATTTAATGAGGTGGTCACACTGCAGGTAAAGAGTACACAGGCAGAGAGGAAATGGGTGACTGCCAGACAGAGTAAAAGAATTGGAAGGTAGTGCAGGAGTCCCCTGGGTCCATTTCCCTCTCCAACAGATTTTCCATTTTGGATACTGATGGGGGAGATGTTTTCTCAGGGGAATGCAGCAAGAGCCAAGTCCGTGCCACTACGAGTGGCTCAGCTGCACAGGAGGGGAGGAAAAAGGGTAGGAGAGCAATAGTGATAGGGGATTCTATCGTAAGGGGAACAGATAGACATTTCTGTGGCCGCAGACGTGACTCCAGGATGGTATGTTGCCTCCCTGGTGCCAGGGTCAAGGATGTCACTGAACGGCTGCAGGGCATTCTGAAGGAGGAGGGCAAACCGTCAGAGGTCATTGTTCACATTGGTACCAACGACATGGGTAGAAAGAGGGATGAGGTCCTGCAACAAGAATTTAGGAAGCTAGGTAGCAGATTAAAAAGCAGGACCTCAAAGGTTGTAATCTCTGGATTACTCCCGGTGCCACGTGCCAGTGAGTATAGGAATAGGAGGATAGAGCAGATGAATGCATGGCTAAAGAGTTGGTGCAGGAGGGAGGGCTTTAGTTTCCTGGATCACTGGGTCTGCTTCTGGGGAAGGTGGGACCTGTACAAGTCGGACGGGTTGCACCTGAACCGCAACGGGACCAACATCCTTGCGGGGAGGTTTGCTAGTACTGTTGGGGGGGGTTTAAACTAACTTGGCAGGGGGATGGAATACGGAGTGGAGCTATAGTAGGGGGTGATCCACAGCCAAATATAGAGGAAAAAACAAGTCAGTCTGGAAGCCAGAGCAAATATGTAACGGCACAAGGGAGTATGGCAAGGCTGGATGGCATTTATTTTAATACAAGGGGGTAAAAATTCAGTTGGTTGCGCCTCCCGTTAGCGCCTTAAGAGGGCACTAATGGGGCGCAAAGCCGCTAACGCCCGGGCGCAGCGATGTTTGCGCCGCTCGAGAACTTAACTTGAGATTGTGCGGCGGCGCTAAAACTTACCGCTGCGACCACCTGCGCGCGCAGGTTGTGACGTCATTCCATGGTGCAACGCCCTTGTGGCGCCCCGGAGCGGAAATTGAGTGGCGCCCCCTGCCTTACCGCCTGGCGCTTCCAATGACCAGAAGACTTGAACGCTATCAGTCGCTGTGGGGCTGGAGGGGGTGCTATTTAAAGGGGGCCTCTTCCTGTCTTTTATTGTTGGTGGCATTTTTGAACTACGCATTCTGAGAGAGAGAGGGAGAGACTTCTGGAGAGATTCAACGTTGTGTGAAGGAGTTTTGGGTACTGAGCAGCACTTTGCAGGTTCATTTTGATTTGCCATTCCTTGTATCGATTTAGCAGAGACTGTGGGAGCTGCACTCTGAGCTCTTTGCCTGGTACTCTCCATTGTTCTTTCCAGCACATTTGATGTGCAAGTCTCTCCAGGCCGAGATTCAAGGCTGCAATGAACAGGATGTGGATGGAAAGCAAGATTAACCATCCCCTTTAAGAACTGGCCCGTGCCATTGTGTGTGTGTTCCATTGCTGACTGACATTACATGAGCTTCGCCAGCGCTCTGAGTTAGCGCCTCACTCCTTGGCCTTTGCGCCTTAAGACAGGTGTGCAGCGCCTGCTTTAGCGCTCCACTCACCTCCCGGGGCGGTAAAAGTGAAGTTTCCAGTCAGTGCCGATAATTAGCGCCAGGCGCTAATATTTGCGTCCAGACGATATTTGCGCCCCAAATGGGGCGCGACCTAATTTCTACCCCAAGGAGTCTTGCGAGTAAGGCAGATGAATTGAAGGTGTTGATGAACACATGGGAGTATGATATTGTTGCTATCACAGAGACATGGTTGAGGGATGGGCAGGACTGGCAGCTCAATATTCCGGGGTATAGAATCTCCAGGCGAGACAGAGGGGGGTGTAAAAGAGGAGGGGGTGTCGCAATATTAATCAAGGAGTCAATTACTGCTCTAAGGAGGGATGATATCTTAGCAGGTTCCTCTAATGAGGCCATATGGGTAGAACTTAAAACAAAAAGGGGGCAAGCACTTTGCTGGGAGTGTACTATAGACCCCCAAACAGTCAGGGGGAGATAGAGGAACAGATATGTAGGCAAATCTCAGAAGTGTAGAAATAATAGGGTAATAATAGAAGGGGATTTCAACTTCCCCAATATTAACTGGGATAGTCAGAGTGTGAAAGGCTTAGAGGGTGCGGAATTCTTAAAGTGCATCCAGGAGAGCTTTTTGAGCCAGCATGTAGAAAGTCTTACAAGAGAGGGGGCGGTACTGGACCTAATTCTAGGGAATGTAGCCGGGCAAGTAGTCGAAGTGTCAGTAGGAGAGCATTTTGATGACAGTGACTATAATTCGGTGAGATTTAAGGTAGTCATGGAAAAGGACAAAGATGGACCGGAAATAAAGGTTCTAAATTGGGGGAAGGCCGATTTTAATATGATAAGGCAGGATCTGGCCAAAGTGGACTGGGATCAGCTAATTGTAGGAAAATCCACATCAAAGCAGTGAGAGTCTTTCAGAAAGCAAATAGAGAGAGTGTAAGGGGTTCGGGTGGCTCTGTGCTTAGCCTGGGTGCTAGTGCGGGGTTAGGCCTCGTTGCCTGTTCTGGTCTCCAGCCAGCCTGGTAGCACTAGACACCTGTGAGTGGTTCGACCCACTCGCCCTTACGGTTCTGACACTGGACTTAGGTGCGAGAGCAGTAATGCAGAGAAAACTCAGGTAGACCCGGTTGAATAGTACGAAATGGAAAATCTTTATTGCATATTGTTCAAGATTACGAAATACATGTCATAAGCACAGATTAATGACAGTACAAGCTTACATACATTTAGGAAACTAGGTTTAGGGAAACGAGGAGCGCACGACACATCGTAAAAAGGGGAACACATTATATTTATCCTTAAAACAAAACCCTCCCCTATTAATACCTGTCCTAATCTAGATCTGTAGGATCGAGAACCATGCTCACCACTCGTGATAACTCAGAGAATTCTAAAACGATGCTCGGATGTTTTCGCCACAGCACCTGACTATTCACGTGTTGATCAGGGGTCTCTGTACCCCACTTGTTTACTCTCTCTGCTGCTGCAAACAGGCTGGGCTCCCCGTTGTCATGAAGAACTCGACAGTGCTCGGGCCCGGCTGTAGAACTCAAAGAAAAGTCTTTCTGGACCGACACCACTTAACCGGTAAAATTCAAAGAAGAGTCTTCCTGTATTGACATCGGTTGTCGATAGAATTCGAAGAAAAGTCTTTGACCAGTTCATGCAGTAACCTGATAGAGTTCAAAAATGGTCTTTATATTTACGGGCGCGGTCGGGGTTTACTGACCGCGGCGGCACGTGGATTCTTCTTCTTCTCTTCTCATCTCATCTCATCTCCTCGGGCCTTCGGGTCCAGACACCGTTTACCGACCTTCGGGATGGTGCACCCGATTTCGCAGCGCGCCACGAGGTCGACCCCAAAAGGGATCAGCGGAACAAGAGAGAGTAACGGTCGTCCGGGATAATAGCCAAGAGACGATTCCAAGCGAATGAAAAGGATAAGAGAGCAATGGGCATTTGGACACTACAGTTATAGTACTGTAATTCATTATCTCCCGCCCAAACTTAATGTTCATCTTTTGTCATGTTTTGGCGCTCAAACTTCTTGTATGGGGTGGTTCTTGTCGTTAATGGGTTTCGGTGATACTCGTAACTGTCTAAGTACCCGTTAATATTTCTCCCATTGTGGAACCGGCTAGGAGTCTCCCTGGAGGGGTTTTTTGGGGGCCTCCGAATTCTTGCTGTGAGTACCCGCGAACGGCTCTCTCATCGTAGAGCTGCGGGGAATTTGCGTATCAATGTCTTTGGATGGGCCCTTGATTGCCCAGTACAATAGCCCCCGTTTGTGTATGGAAAACCGATTCCAGCACTTATATTTCTTGCTTAGGTGTTAAAAAATGCAAAACGATCGCGTCTTGTCTTATATCAATATGCTGAGCACTGTCCAATCTTGCTGAAATGTTTATTGAAACGCCATCTTGTCTGCCTACTGAGAAATCTGGAGCCTTCTGCCACGAGGCGCGGTGGCCATTTTACAGGCTGCTTGTGTCCGTTTTGAAACATGACAGCATTTTGCTGAAATAAAACTGTTTTTACGAAACTGTATGTCTCTTTCTCATTATTTTGAAATCGCGATAATTTGCGAATTCTACAAGAGTACAATGCCAACATGTTCCCGTAAAGGTCAAAGGTAAGACCAACAAGCCCAGGGAACCCTGGATGTCAAGGGATATACAAGAATGGATTAGGAAAAAAAGGGAGGCTTTTGGCAGATACAAAGGACTAAAAACAGTGGAAGCCCTAGAGGAGTACAGAAAGTGCAGGGGGATACTTAAAAAAGAAATTAGGAGAGCGAAGAGGGGGCATGAAAAAACACTGGCGGGCAAAATAAAGGAAAATCCCAAGGCGTTTTATAAGTATATTAAGGGCAAGAGGATAACCAGGGAAAGAGTAGGGCCCATTAGGGACCAAAGTGGTAATCTGTGTGTAGAGCCGGAAGATGTGGGTGAGGTTTTAAATGAATATTTTGCATCTGTGTTCACTATGGAGAAGGACGATGTAGGCATAGAAATCAGGGAGGGGGATTGTGATATACTTGAACAAATTAGTATTGAGAGGGAGGAGGTACTAACGGTTTTAGCGGGCTTAAAAGTGGATAAATCCCCAGGCCCAGACGAGATGTATCCCAGGCTGCTGTGTGAGGCAAGGGAGGAGATTGCAGGGGCTCTGACACAAATTTTCAGATCCTCTCTGGCCACAGCGGAGGTGCCAGAGGACTGGAGGACAGCTAACGTAGTGCCATTATTGAAGAAGGGTAGTAGGGATAAACCAGGGAATTACAGGCCAGTGAGCCTAACATCAGTGGTAGGGAAATTATTGGAAAAAGTTCTGAGGGACCGAATTAGTCTTCACTTGGAGAGGCAAGGATTAATCAAGGATAGTCAGCCTAGCTTTGTCAGGGGGAGATCATGTCTAACCAATTTGATTGCATTTTTCAAGGGGGTGACTAGGTGTGTGGATGAGGGTAGTGCAGTTGATGTAGTCTACATGGACTTCAGTAAGGCTTTTGACAAAGTCCCACATGGGAGACTGGTCAAGAAGGTAAGAGCCCATGGGATCGAGGGCAATTTGGCACATTGGATCCAAAATTGGCTTAGTGGCAGGAGGCAGAGGGTGATGGTCGAAGATTGTTTTTGTGACTGGAAGCCTGTGTCCAGTGGTGTACTGCAGGGATCGGTGTTGGGTCCTTTGCTTTTTGTAGTGTACATTAATGATTTAGATATGAATGTAGGAGGTATGATCAGTAAGTTCGCAGATGACACGGAAATTGGTGGAGTGGTAAATAGCGAGGAGGGAAGCCTCAGGCTACAGGACGATATAGACGGGTTGGTCAGATAGGCAAAACAGTGGCAAATGGAATTTAACCCTGAAAAGTGTGAGGTGATGCATTTTGGGAGGACTAACAAGGCAAGGGAATACACAATGAATGGTAGGACCCTAGGAAGGACAGAGGATCAGAGGGACCTTGGTGTGCATGTACATAGATCCCTGAAGGCAGCAGGGCAGGTAGGTAAGGTGGCTAAAAAGGCATCTAGGATACTTGCCTTCATTAGCCGAGGCATAGAATATAAGAGCAGGGAGGTTATGATGGAGCTGTACAAAACGCTAGTTAGGCCACAGCTGGAATACTGTGTGCAGTTCTGGTCGCACTATAGGAAGAATGTGATTGCATTGGAGAGGGTGCAGAGAGATTCACCAGGATGTTACCTGGGCTGGAGCGCTTCAGCTATGAAGAGAGACTGGACAGGCTGGGGTTGTTTTCCTTAGAGCAGAGAAGGCTGAAGGGGGACCTGATTGAGGTGTACAAAATTATGAGGGGCATAGATAGGGTAGATAGAAAGGAACTTTTCCCCTTAGTAGAGGGGTCAATTAGCAGGGGGCATAGTTTCAAGGTGAGGGGATTTGAGGAAAAACTTTTTCACCCAGAGGGTGGTTGGAATTTGGTACTCACTGCCTGAAAGGGTGGTAGAGGCAGGAACCCTCACAACATTCAAGAAGCATTTAGATAAGCACTTGAAACGCCATAGCATACAAGGCTACGGACCAAGTGCTGGAAAATGGGATTAGAATAGACAGGGCTTGATGGCCGGCGTGGACACGATGGGCTGAAGGGCCTCTTTCTGTTCTGTATAACTCTATAACTCTATGACTCTATGACCACTGAGTACTCCCCTCCCCACGATCCAAGATGAAGAGCCAGACAACTCCTAGAGGAACCTGAAGACTCTGAGAGACCAGCATCACCAGGACTCAGTGTACCCAGCACCAGCGCAGCAATGCACACCTCGGTGGGGCCCTTGCGAGTTAGAGTAGTGTTGCCACCTGGTCTATCACAGCGCACAAGTGAGCATCAGCAGATGGTGGAGACAGTGACAGCAGTGGGTAGTCCTTGGCGGAGGTCACAGGACTCTCCTAGCTCTGCTGGAGTGCATGCAGATGCTGTGCCTCTGGGGCCATCCAGAAAAAGGGCATCTCAGGAAATACAGGAACAAGGTCTCTGGAAGAGTTTGCCTCCAGGGTTAGTGCGAGTGTGGAGAGAATGGAAGAGTCCATCTCTAACATCAGCACTGCCGTGGTGGAGGCAATGGCGTATGAACGCACCACCATGGATAGAATGGCAAACTCCATGGATAGGATGGCTACCTCAGTGGAAAGGATGGCTACCACCATGAAGGAAATAAGTCGCCAGAGTCACGAAAACATGGTGACTGTTCAAAATAGAATGTCATCTCTGGAGGAGCGATGGGCAGCTATTAAACAGAGAGACTAGAGTTTCATGGACGTCCTTTTGAGGAGGACTGCCAGTGCAGATACGGGTCCTCATGGTCCCCCTGATGTGCAGCAAGGTGCTCTCCTGCCACTTGCCAGCGCTGAGGTGCGGCTGACCCATGAGAGGGATGTTGCTGGCAGGACAGAAGGAAGTGTGGGCTCCTCTCAAAGCGCTCACACGACCATCCCACTGTGGAGCCCTCGGTCAGAGACCCACTTTGCGGAGACAACTGAGATGGCCGTTTCAGCCTCTGCACAGCCGCAGGAAGAGCAGACTGTTGAAGAGCCCTCCCAGACTCCCAAACCCAGAGGATGCCCACCAAAGGCGTCTAAGGAGGCGCAGCATCCTAATCAGCAAGGTGCCTCTACATCTGCTGAAGCCACAGTGGAAGTACCACGTAGAACCATGCGTAAGAGAAAGATTAAGCACCTATAGTCACAAGGGGAGTCACGTGGGTGTTTTGTCTTTTTTTCTGACTGTTGTTGGTTTATTATCCTTTGTCATGTGTAAAAGAAAAATTATGGCCAACAGTTGATTGTGTGGCCTATGTGTTCTGGGAAATGGCAAAAGCGCATTGAGGGCTCAGGGCGACTTACTTTTGTAATGCTGATGGTGAAAGTGATAGGAAATAACAGGGCATAGCAGAGATGATGTATGACGTTGGATAAATGTTGCCTGCAATTACAGAGCCATATGGTAGCCACCTATGGTTGAAGAGTGAGCTTATGCTAATGTGGCATGGCAGTGTGCATACCCTGCTTGACGGGCAGCAGTGAACTGGAGGGATGCTGCATTCGTCACAACAGGACATGCAAGGCGCCCCTCGTCCTCCTCCTCCTCCTCTTCCCAGGAAGATCTGCGCTAAGCCACGTGGCTGCTATTCCTCCGATTATGAGGACCAGGATGAGAGGACATAAATGTTTCCCATCCACTTGCTAGAGATTTCATTTGAGGCAACAAGCTTGCAAGCGCACAGTCAAAGTGGCCTGAAATTATTCCATTCAGGTCACACTGCAGATGGGTGTCAGCTTGAACAGTCAGAAGGTCAGTAGATGTGCAAAATCTTATCCCATACCTACAACCACAAAGTTGTTGCATTTGAATGTCAGCCATGTTTCAGGGGTGCTTTTAAAGCGCTCCACCAATGCATACAAATCATATCCTCCAGCAACTCGTCTCCTTGAACCTGGCCTGTTTCTGACAAGTTGGGAAACAGGAGCCAGAGGCACGAAAATGGGAAACCACTATGAAAATAGGATTAGCAAGTTAGTTAACTGCCTTAACTACCTGTCCCACCAGTTCCAGTCGGGTCAGTTTGTGAGCGGCTGAACAGACACTCACGAAAATCGGGTGGGGGCGGGATGGAGCCGGGTTGGGTGTCTGAAGCCATTTTTTCCAATTTTCGTTACAGACCCGCCTCCAAACCTGCCTCCTCAGGGCTATTAAAATCGAGCCCATAGTTTCTGCCTCAAAACTGAATTCCACAGCATCACAACTCCAAAGAAGTTTTCCTGCCCTCTGTTCTAAATCTCTTACATTTAATCTTGCATCAATGGCCCCATGTTCTTGACCCCTTTACTGGAAAACAGTTTACTTCTATCTACCCTATCCCATCCTTTCATAAATGGAAACACTTCTATCATATTGCCGCATAATCTGCATAGTTCTAATGAAAAAAGACCCAATTTTTGAAGTATTTCTTTGTATTTATTTGATCTCATACCAGGTAACGTCCTAGTGAATCTGTGCTGTACTGTCTCTAAAGCTTCAAAAACCTTGCTATGCTGTGGAGCCCAATCTGCACACAGTACTCGAACTGAGGTCTTACTTTGATTTTATATAAAATCGAGATTAAGACTGGATTTTATCACTAACAGCCTGTTCTTCACACAATTAGACTTCTGTAAGTAAAAGAATTGCAGCATTGTATTCATTACCAGTATATAACACTATGTTCTCAACTTGTGCTCCTCAGTTGTACTTTATGTGCCTTATCCAGCAATTCAGTGTGAACTTGTTAGCTTTCTTCAAGAACAGCCCTATTCCATAATAATGAACACTAGCCTATCACTTAACCCTGTGGTGGTATTTCTGTACCATTTTTAAAATACAATTTATTTGCTTATTACATAAATAATAAGAGTTAAGAAATCGCTATTTCGTGCATTTTTGTCACTTGACTTTGGAATATTTGTCATTGCAGGTTTACAGAAAATTGTTTTCCTGAATGATTTCTGAAAGAAAAAAATGTGGTATTTGACAGCTGAAGATGGCTTACAGTAATAGAATAGTTTAATCAGTTCTTGTTGGAAAACAGCATAGTTACCATCGGTTATTATTCATTCTTATGCACTGGTGATAACAATTGCTTTGTAACATCTCCAGTTGTGACAAACTAATCAAATGAATGAAGTGATTATGTTCTGGAGCTGTAGTAGGAACAGGACTGTTCAAAATTATGCGGGCCATGACCAGGGTTTACAGTGACTGAATAAGTCAATTTCACTTTACGATTGTTATTTATTACCTGCTTCTTTTCTTGGGACAAAAACCTATTCTTCCTCTGTGTTCCTCTGGTGTTTTATTGAAGTCCGGCTCATTTTCTTCTCTAAGACAGGGCGTTATGTGGAGGAATCTGATGCTGTCCCACTGTGGAGGGTTCAGAGAGATATGAATCCCCTTTAATATGGCACCTCCAGTACTGCTGATGTGGTGATGTAGCCTCAGCTCAGCCTGCTGGTAAGGTCAGCTTGGAGGCAACCTCAGGACATACTGAAAGTTATTATTTCTCTTTTAATTACAAATATCTCACTCTGAAAGAGCTGGGAGTTCCAAAGGGCATTTAGGGTATTTCCCAGTGAATTTGTTTCAATACCTGATCTCACTTAAAGCCACTGCTCTCTCACACGCCACTCAAAATTGGGAGGCAGCAAAGCATTATAGAATGTTACTCAAATGACAAAATGAATATTTATAAACATCCTAGTGTGTAGTACCAAATAAATTTACATTTCCCTTCAAGCACATATTAGAATGGGCACAACTTACTCAACTAGAACCTAGCCCACAATTTCATCCAAACTGTAACTTTTTGCACACACCCTTCCAATTAGTTTAGCTAGCTGCATACACTCCACATGGTTAATAATATACTTGAATTTATATAAAACATTACCATGTCAAAACATCTCAAAGTTATTCATGTAATGAATTACTTTGAAATGCAATGACTGTTGTTCTGTATGCTAAACTATTGCTAATTATATCATTATTGCGCAGATCCATCGTTTTCTGCATCAGTGGCAGGAACATAAGGATTACCCAGTTTATAGCCTCTGACATTCCTTGGAGAAGCCTAGGATGCAATGAATTCCCCTTCGAAGTTGAATCTATTGAAGTGTATTGAGATGTTGCTCGGTTTTATGTTTTTCATTGTGTTTATTCAGACCCATCATATTGAGCTACGAATTCCTCTGATCGCTACATCCAGCAACATCATAAACAAGTTTGTGAAAGATTCTGATATTTAATATTTGTAACAAAATTGTAAAAACATTCTTTATAAAATAGGTTTATAATTTTGTTACAAATAGCGAAGAAGACATTTTCACAGCAAATGTCACGACAATGGCAACCGGAGAAATTCTTAACTTTGATGTTGGAGATAGCCGTCTCCAGTTGGTGGTTTCTCTTAGTATCCTGGTGCTAGAGATGGAAAGAAAAATTAAAAGAAACTGGGGACAGAAACTGGAAGTAAAATGTGGTTTATTCATCCTGTTCTTGAACCTCTCCTTTCATATAGGAGGATGGCCAACAATTTGGAGAAAGCCACATTGGTACGGCACTCTCGACCATTATCAAGCAGTGTTCATAGAAAATAATATTCACTGTACAGATTTCACAACTCAGTCGTAAATTTTCTGAAGATATTTGAATTTAATTACTGTGAATCACTAATTGTTTTAAAAAAGGGACTGCATAAGTTGCGTATGCAAGCTATTAGTTCTAGAATCATGGTGCGGAACCAAGGTTGAGCTTGGAAAGGTAGGTTAGAAGGATCGATGGTCTTCTCCTGCCTAAATCATTGCTATGTTGCTATGTATTAAAATCTGCTTCTAAACACAATGGCCCCAATTATTTACATTCTCCTGTTTGCTCCCATCCCTTGAACATTCCTCTTTTTCAAGCAACTAATTTTCTTTCAAAATAACTTATGGACAATAATAGTTTGCAGCAGATAATTCCATATTCTAACTACTCAGTGTATTTTTTTTGTCTACCCTCCTCTTTAATTCTTTTTGTAATTATCTTAACTTGAGCCCTCTCGTTATCATCTGACCAACATGTGGAGACAATCTATCGCTATTTACCTTATCATAATCCTTTGGCCGGAATTTTGCCAGCGCTCAGAGTGCGGGTTTGAAGGCGGGACCGCTGTCAAAATCGCAAAGATTGACAGCGGGTAGGAAACCCGCTGTCAACCCGCCTCCAATCAATCTTCCCGAGTGTCGGGTCCCTGATTTGCGCAGGGACCCGACACCTAGTGGTGTGAAGAGGATTAAAGCCACTTACCTGCCTGTTAACAGGTACTTGATAGTTGTTAACAGGTTCTTTTTCAATTTTTCCGCTTCTACCTTGGGTTTCCCACCGTCCAGACACCACACCAGGTAAGTGTGGCGTGTTGTGAGTCTGCTGTAATGTGTCTGCATTGATGACAGCTGCAGAAGTGGTGTGAAGGATCCAATGGTGCACTGGTGAGTTTCAGAGGTAAGAAAATGTCGGGAAAATTATTTTTAATGCATTTACACTTTTCTGTAGGTAACAAGTTTTGAATTGGATGTCTAGTCCCACCTCATTGGGAGAACCTCTCTCACCAGTGACAGATCACTTCTGTAACTTCACCTGCAGCTGCCATCTGATCTAGCCTATGGAGGGGGTCATTGAAGAGCCTGGGTGCAAGAGCTCACCTTTGTACAGTGATTGTCAGTGTTTGCAGCACCTCAATGCTGTGAAACACTGACAAATGAGCTGTCAAAAAAAAATTGTGCGTGGTCCCTTTAAGAAAACCGGCAGATGATGCGTCATCAAATGACGTCATCTGACCGGCTTCCTCTTAATTGGCCGGCAAGCCCGCAGGGTGGGCTTAACAAGGTCAATCAAGGGAAAATAACGTCCATAGGCCGGATGCAGTTGGGGGCGGGACTGGAACCCGGAAACCAGCTGACCCGCTCCCAAACTGCATCCATTTATAAAATCGCGGCCGAAGACTATAACCTTCTCAACTCTAATGAAAAAGCTCCAACTTCTCAGGTATTGCTTCATAACGCTAACCCAAATCCCTGATGACATCTTAGTGAACCTCTCCGGCAACTGTTCCATTGCTTTTATATTCTTCGTGTAATGGATTTCCCAATATTTCAACTGAGGCGTAACCAAGGTCTTGTACAAGTTCAACATTACCATACCGATAAAAGGTTTCACCTGAAACATTCATTTGTCTGCCCTCTCCACAGATGTTAACTGACCTGCTGAGCAGTTCCAGCATTTTCTGTTTTTGTTTCAACGTTACCTCCTTGCTTTTATATTCTATGCCTTGATATGCAAAACCAAAGATACATGTTGCCTTTTATTATGGCCTTATCTGCATGTGCTGCCACCTTTAATGACCTAAGTCATTGGCCCGAAAATTAGACCTAATGCGGGAGAGTATGCACTGTGTACTCTCGCGTATTAGGTCCCGAAGTGCCGGTTTCCTGCATGCACTGCGCATGCGCGGGAAACCGGCACTTCAGGTATTGCGAAGGGGGCGGTTCCTAAGTGAACCGCGTGCACGCTACAGGTTGTGCGCACGCAGCGCACTTAGTTTTTTTTTCAGGTTTGAACGCGCAGGTAAGTGTTTAAGATTTTACACAAAGAAAGCAGGTGTAAGACCCCCTTTTAACAAGGTAAGTAGTTAATTAAGTATTATTTAAAAATGTTTTCAACAGGTTTATCTTTTTTAGAGACTTTAAAGAAAGGTAAGTTTATTTTTATAACTTTTAAAAAGAATTTTAATTTTTTCAATAATTTAAATTTTTGTTTAAAGTGGTTAATTTATTTAACTATAGTTATTTTATTAATGTGATGGTTTTTAAAAAAATTTAATTGAGGTTTAGCTGTTCTTTTGGGGGCTTGTTGTATTCATAGTATTGACAGCTCTTGCTGTCAAAACTATGAATGAAAGATGGTGTGCTGCCTTTGGCTCTAACTGGCCCACGTGATCCCAGAGGTCGCATCGAATTAACTACGCCTCTGGGACATGCACACACTGCGCGCCGGCACCAGGGAGAGGCCCAGGAACTGAAGTTCGTGTGGGCCAAAACCATAAAGTTAGGCGCGGAGTGCGATATCGCGGGGGATCCTTACCCCCGCGGCAACCATCGAACTCCAATTTCTGGGCCATTAGGTCAGCACTCCAAGGTCCTTCAGCTCCTCGAATCCATTCTTGTCAGCGTAAAATGTGCATGGCAGGGAAGGGGAATTCCACAGCACCACCACAGCTGGCATTGATGCCAATACACTGAGCAGCAATTCAGGGACTCTGCTTTAGGTTCAGAGGGGGAAAAAAAGTAAACTAGATGCATCCCAGTTACTGAAAGGGTTGGCCTAATTCTGTACAGAGAGCTGCCAAAAATATTTTCCTGCTAACTTGTGAAGGGGGAGGGGTGGAATTTTTTGATAAACTTACTAATTTAACTGTGACTTGCTGTAAGTGCCAATTGAAATCACTTCAAGACAGAATCAAAACATTGCTAATTTAAGGGAGGGAAGGAGCATTTGAACGTGGCAGCGCTGCACGGCCCAGTGTGCATTTAAATATTATAAACCTGGTCTCCCGGGTTTCTCAACCGCTTTCTAGCCCCCCTGTTCCCAACCCGCCTCCAAATTAAAATTCCAGCCTCTGTATTCTTGTTATTTCTCATTGGGTTAAAGTCCCACAATGTGATTTTTGTAATGCGCTGGTTAATGTGAAACTCCTCTATTTGTTATATAAATGCAAGTTGTTGCTTTTTTTTTTACAAAATCACTAATCCATATACAACCTAATTAAATCAGCATGTTATGAATATCACACAACGGATTTTCAACCCCATTGCCTTTATGCATTGTCTCATTCTTGCTATTTTTATTTGACTTTCTTTCTTTGTGTTTCTCGCTTCCGGCTTCAATAAAATGTGATGATATTAAATGTTTATTTTCCCCATTAGTGATGGTCTCCATTTTGTGACAGATTTGCAAAGTGAAAGACATTATTTGGAGTGCATTCTTGAACCTCCTCCTTTACTCTAGGAGTGGGAGGCATTTGCCCAGCAATTCTGATGCACTGGAGAGAGCCTCTCTGAGCACAGAAGCACACGCCCTCATGCGTTGTTAGAAATTTGTTTCAAGTTGAGCAAAAGAAAGCTATTTATTTTGTTCTAAGAGGAAGTATGTTTTTTAAAAGATGAAGAAGTATACTATTTATACGTTAAAGAATGTTTAAAATAAATCTAGAAATTGTCTTGTCTGTTAGTGTTCAGTGAGGGTTGTCATGGAGATGAATGTTCTCTGGTTGAGAGTGTATGTTCCAGGCACCTCCATCTCTGCTAAGGTCAAGACATAATGTTCTTAATTGGTGAAGACTATCACGATGATTTATAAAGTTTACAATAGTCACAATTCCTCTGTGCTGAAATTCTTGTACACTGTAAGTGTGTGGATTTCTTTATTTTTCATGCTCACCTGAACTGCTTGTCCCTTCTTGAACAAAGAGTCTTACATTGGCTACCCTCGATTCATCCTGCACAATTTTCTTATCTAAGGCGGATTGAAAAATTGTGGTCAGCGCTTCTGCTATCTCCTCGGTGACTTCTTTTGACAGTCTGGAGTGAATGTTGCCAAGAACCAGTGACTTATCTACTTTGGGTTCTGCAAATTTTTTTTTCCAAAGCAAATCCTTTTCTAGTTATCGCTAATGATTGTTGCATATCCTCCTTCAGTAAGAAGCCTTCTATCTCACTTCCACCATCAATTATAAACACTGGTGCAAATTATTTATTTAATATCTTCCCCATACCTTCATATCCCGCAAATGGAATCCCCCTTCTTCCTAAAACAGTCCTACCCTCTCTTTAATTATTCTTTTGCTGTTAATATGCTTATATAAACCATTACTATTTGCTTTAATATTATCTGCTAGCCTCTTTCCATATTGCCTTTTAGCTCTTCTAATCTGATTTCTTACCTTCCCACTCCACTTTCTTTTACAACCTTTCTTATAAAGTAGCAAAAGGATGTTCAGTCATATTTTAATGCCTTTGACAGTACTTTTATTCGGTACCTTTTCAAGTCCAAAATGAAGAAATATATGAAGAAATATATTGTAATACTACCAAAAATGCACAGCTGTGTTAAAATCCAGCCCAAACTGATGGGATGGTGAAACGAGACAAGACTGACTGCTGTAGATTGGAGCCAAAGGTTCCGATTTTCCATAACCTAGCCCCCTGCACCGGTTCCCAGACAGGCACAGCAGCCCTGAAATGCACTGCACCTGTGAAGGGCACAGATCGTTCAACTGAGAGGCTATACCTATCAGGAAAGATTGAACAGGCTGGTGCTCTTTTCTCTAGAAAAGAGAAGACTGAGGGATGACCTGATAGAGGTCTTCAAGATTATGAAAGGGTTTGATAGGGTAGATGTAGAGAAGATGTTTCCACTTGTGGGAGAGACCAGAATTAGGGACTTTAAATATAAGATAGTCACTAATAAATCCAATATAGAATTCAGGAGAAACTTCTTTACGCAGACAGTGGTTAGAATGTGGAACTCGCTACCACAAGGAGTAGTTGAGGTGAGTAGCTTAGATGCATTTAAGTGGAAGCTAGATAAACACATGAGGGAGTGTCTTGCTAAAACCTGGACATGCACATATATTTGGAAAGTACATAAACAGTGACCAGAAAGCTGTACATTCACCCTTCGTAATGCACCACTAAGTTTACCATGAGGTGCTGTTCAGATGCTTCAGAACCTTGTAAGGTTAAACAAAATGTGATAGTAGATTGGCGGTTAGGATCAGATCAGCCATGATCTTATTGAATGGCGGAGCAGGCTCGAGGGGCCAATTGGCCTACTCCTGCTCCTATTTCTTATGTTCTTATGTTCTTATGGGAGAAAGGAATAGAAGGGTATGTTGATGGGGTTAGATGAAGAAGGGTGGGAGGAGAATTGTGTGGAGCATAAACACAGGCATGGACCTATTGGGCCGAATGGCATATGTATGCAAAATTTCCTGCCCTGAGCCATCAGCATGGCAGCGGCTTGCACGAGGGACCAAGATGGAAACAAAGGCCCCGGCGAGCAGCAGCCAGGAAGCCCTGAAGCATGAAAATCATATTGGGGAGGAAAGAAGAGGACCTTATCTGCTGGCATACCAGATCTTCAGGTTGCGGAGGGCCCTGGGTCCTGGTACAGTACGACTGCCAGCTTTTTGTAAGTTGCACAAGGGAGTGCTTGGTGAAACATAGAGCACGATTGAAGAAGAGCGAGTGCATGTGGAATTGAAGGAACTCCAACCTGGCCAGAGGTCTAGTTCAAGCGTTCTATGTTGCCATCTCTGGGACTCACTATTGTTTACTTAGATATTGGGCAGGTTAAGGTATGCTCTAGATCGTAGGATGTGAGGTCCACTTATGGGAGTGGCCGCGGTTGCTGAATCTGAGAAAATATCTCGTGTTAAACCCCAAAAACGTGAAACTTTTTTTTACGTTGACAATGTGCTTGTGGTTTGTTGCTTGCCATATTTAATGATCAGTGCAAATGCATTGACATGGCAGCAATACAGAGTGTCTTGCTAAAACCTGGACATGCACGTACATTTGGAAAGTACATAAACAGTGACCAGAATGCTGTACATTCACCCTTCATAATGCACCACTAAGTTTACCATGAGGTGCTGTTCAGATGCTTCAGAACCTTGTAAGGTTAAACAAAATGTGACAACACTTACCATGGCAACCTTCCTGAAACCTGCAGGTTTCTTTCTCACCTACATCCAAGCTCAGTGTACAGGTGAGAGAATATTCACATTTTCAGTCACTGGTCTTGATTGCAGCATGTTTTTTAGATCTCCTCCTGAAACAGACTTCCAACAAAGCTTCATGGAATGAAGTAATTCTGTTTTATTGCCATGGCTGCTGTCATTCCCGCCGCCCCCTACCCCCCCACCCACTTTAAGGGTAACCAGCAGCCCTTCAAGTGCTGCTGCACCAGACAATTCTCCAATGACCATATGTGCTGTTAGTGCATGGCCAGCAGCATCACACTATCACGTAAGTTAGTTGACCTTGCATTATACCACATTAGCATTGCCACTATGTCAGAACAACTTTATCGGCCCCTCTATCACCAAGTTGCCTAATTTTTTTCTGGAGATCTGTGGATGGAGGAAGCCATCCCAAACTTCATTAATGCAACATTTGGATTAATGATTCGATCTGCTGAGGACAGCTCCGCTCACTCACAGTGCTGAGCTCACCACCTCTTCCAGCCAGTTCTTTCCTGATTTGAGGATTGTCAACTTTTCATGTTGTTAATAAGTGTACTAAATGTTTCAAGGTGGAAAAGCATACAAAATGGCAATTGTCTACAATAGTCCATTGATACTGAAATTAAACGTATTTTTCCAGTAGGGGTCATTACACATTGATCAGGAGTGGGAACTAACCTTTATTCCCCTTCCTAATCCAGTGGTGCTGAAGTCAATTACAACATCCCTATTACTGCCCTGGCTGAAATCAGCTAACTTAGCACAGGCCAGGGAATCAGAACCCGGGACCTTCCTACTCTGTATATCTCAGTTATTCACTGGATAAACTTTCCAAGCCACTAGGTGAGATTACTGCTCCTATACAATAGCATAATGCTTCAAAGCCCATGTAGCTGCTTTGGCTCCGAAAAGCAGAAGTGGTGAAAGTTGCTTCTCTTCAGGTCTTGCATACCTCCTAGCAGTTGACGTAAAAGGAAGTCAGTTGCCTACCCAGTGCCTGCTGGTAATGAGGAGAGAGAAGGGCAAGGAGGAGCGGAAAATACAAATGTTAGTTTAAAAAAAGTTTGCATTTACTTGTATCACTTACTTGGAACATTCTTGAGGTAGGTCAAATATAAAAGTTAATTTAGAGTTGATAGAACTCCCAGGTATTTTGACAACACTGATCTTCAATATGAATTTGAGATTATTCAGTTTTGTTAGTTTTACCGGGATAACAAAGAATAAGGAGTTTGTCCCCATTAAATTAAGGGACACATGGTTTTCATCAAGCCACTGTTTGAGCTCAGATAATCCATGTGATAATATTAATGAGATGTCTGAAAAAGAAAATGCTTGAGATAAAGTAGCAGTGTCAGCAGCACGCATAAACACTCTTCCTTGCAAATCATTATGAGCTGAGTAAATAAAAGTCGACTCAAAATAGATCCTTGTTGGACATCTGCCAATATGCATCAAAGTGTAGCCATAGATCCATCAAAAAAACATCCTTTCAAACTGCCAGCATGGTAAGGGTTAGCCAATAAAATGCTGTCAGTCTGGAACTATAGTAAGTAATCTATGACCAATGCTATTAAATGTCTAATGTGGGTAAAAAATAAATATCACCTTACGACCTCTATTAAAAGAAGAATAAATGTGTTCAGTAAATTCAATAAAATATTCAAGTGCCAAGTATCTTAAGTGAGATTGATGTTGACCAATGGGAATGGTTATATTTAATTGGAAAATCTCAAAATCTTTGCTGATATTGCCTTTAAGAACTTATGAAACTTCGAAACACAGAAATAGAAATAGTTTATTAATTGTTATAGTATTTAAGGGAATGCAAAATTCCATTCAGCACAATTACGATTGCTCGTTGTATAGATCCATGTTCACAACCTGTAGAAATAATTTTCATCTCCTTGTTGCCTGGGCACTAAGCCCATATCCTACTTCGCTGTCCTAAATCATAAATCTATCCGTTTCATTTTTGATGCCCTAACACAGTCCACATTCATTGCAATTAGATAATTGAAACTGCCATATTTTAAAATGGTTCACATGGCCTTATGACATAGTACTGAATAGAAAGACACAGGTTGGTGCATTAAATTACCCACAGGTTTGTGACTATGATTTGTCATACACCAAGTGCTGAATTTTTCTCTGCTATCCCACCTGAAATTGAGTAGGATAGTAGCAGAAAATGTGGGCAAATCATATGGCAAGGCGTACCACCGCATTCCCACCCTGACTTCAATTATCCACCGCTCACCCCTGTGGGAACTACCATCCCTTCCCAGCCCACAAAGCAAATGGATTTTCCTTCTTTGTCCGCCAACCCCAGGGACTGCCAAGAGAATGGCGGAGGTTGTCCTTAGTGTAGTGGTATTAAACCCCCTTCGTCACTGGAAGGAGGGAATGGGCCCAGTAGTAGGCTCCTCTCTCTCCATTTAGGATCCAACCACTACATTTTTGAGCCCTTGGAGTCTTCTCCTTCTTGGTGGTGAGGATCCTGCCAGGCCCTGCATACCTGATGAACCCCGACTCAGGAAAATGAGTCGGCGTTATGGCGGGGTCAAAGTGGCGGGCGGAAGTTGTCCCACTGTAACAAGATGAAAATCCAGGACTATGTTTTCAATCTTAACAGGACCACCAAGGTGTGACACTAAGGCTGTACACTAACCCTAAGGTTTTACTGTCTCTGGCATGTCCTAGTAGTTGACTTAGAGCAACAGTGTCTGCCCACTCAGAAAATGAATGGTGCTGGTGGCGTGGAGGAGAATCAGGTAGCAGTGAGAAATTTAAATAATATTGGATAGCACTAGCATGCAAAGTACAGGAGTTTTAAAACTGGCACAACAAATTTCAATAGTTTTGAATTTAAAGGTTAAATGATCTCGAATCCTGAATGAAGAACTTTCTAGGATTGGGCTTCTTTTGCTATGTAGAGAGACGGCTCTATGGAGGCAGGGTTCTCACAGCATCCATAGTGCACATGTAAGAACTCTTGAAACTGGCATAGTCCCAGGGTTGGTAATGCTCCAGTATTGTCCTGGAGTCTCCGTGAAAGAAAGATTAATCTCCAGGACACTGCTGTGAGCTACCCAAGGGGTCGTGCGATGAAACCTCCAGGAATACGCCTAACCACGCCATGCATTTGGGTAAGATTGCAATCCTGAGGTTGGAGGGCAGAAGATCTCACACCTGAGACACCTGACATGAGAGTGTTTGCAATCCTTCCTTTATCTGGGCCCGAAGCAATTGTTGTGAACTAAACATTCAAAATAGTTGAGGAAGTGTTACCATTTTATTTTTATTGAACTTATTTCTTTCAATGGTTTCATAGCAGTTCCCATAAGTGGATCTTGTTCCCTGCTACCCAAATCTGGTGGAGCTGTTTTGGTGAAAGGGTGAAAACAGGTGCTAAGTGGGTGCTATGCTAATAAGACATGCCTGTTTGAAAGTCTGATTTTAGCACTCAATTTTGGGGCTAATTGATGATTACCGTGATTTGAACTTGCCTGGAGGCGCTAAAACAGACACCCACAGGTTTAGCACTCATAAGCTGATTAGAAGCAATTTTTGTGGAGCAGTATATGTGGGCTCCTCGCACCCACTTCCACTGAAGGTGTGGAGTGCGCTGGCTGACACGCAATGGCAGACTTCAGGATGGCTCAGGGACCGAGGGAGAGGGCGCACAGGTTCTCGGACACAGCACTGGAGGTCCTGGTGGAAGATGGTCCAGAGGAGGAGGGATGTCCTGTACCCGCAGGGAGGAAGGAGTCCACCTCGCCCTTCTGTCTCTCCTGTCCCTCTCTCCTGAGGCAGCTGGTGCTGCTCTGCCTTGCTTCATCTCCTCCTCCCATTCCTCCTGCAGACCAAGGGGAACTCCGAGCAAGATGCCCATGACCAAGCACTCCCTTTCTCCTGCTGACTCCTATAAGAAGTCCAATAAGGTAGAGAAGGACAGCACTCACTCTTTTTAGGTGAAGTCGTCAGAGAATTTCTGGAATAAATGTTGATAGAGTGTTGAAGTCTTGAAAAACTGTCCCAGAAAGTCTCCCGATGCGTTTCAAAAGTCCTCTTCAAACTTCCAGCAGCAAGTGAATAGTAAAAGGTGACATGCCTTTAGGTAGCGCTAGAAATCCTCAGCAATGAGTTGTTTACTCCTATTCAGCTGGGCACTGTTAGGAGAGGGCGTTAGTTCAAGCGCTATCCACCAAAATGCGTGCAGCCTCTTTAATGAGTGCTAGCAGGCAATTTAAGTGGTAATCAGCCCCTTAATGATCCTCCGGGCGGCCGGTCCTAGCGCGTGCTCCAAATCCTTGACCAAGATGGCGTCTTGCGCTAAATGCAGGCTAAACCAGCGTTGCCGCTCAAGACCCCACCTGGGCCACCTCGGAGGCTCTTTAGTGCCTAAAGGAGCCAGGGAAAATTGCCTCCTATACCTTTTCAGTAATCTCACAATAAACCCACCTCCATTTCCATTGACTCCAATCCCCCTCCCCAGCCACCTTCTGAGGCAGAGTGAAGCCATGCAAAGTCTCGGCATCCTGTGCAACCCAGTACTAAGTTTCAAACTCTACATCCAATTCATCACCAAGACTGCTTAATTCCACCTCCGTAACAATTCCTGCCTCTGTCACTACCTCAGCCCCTCTGCTGCTGAAACATGCTTTTGCCACCTCTAGACCCAATATTCCAATACCCTCCTTACACTAGCCATTCTATGGCCACTATAAGTAAGTTTGTCAGTTATTGCCAAATTATAGATCGTCTTATGTAGTGTATCCGGGCCGACTGGAAATTAGGTTGAGGCTGCCCAATCTAATGGGCGCCTCATTTTCAATTGAGTCCCATTTTGTATTCTCTCAATATTTTCTTTGCACTATTGCAAGATAGTGCAAAGTTATCAAAAATGCAGAAAGTCCTAGCTAGGGGCTAAATTAAAAAGCAGAACCACAAAGGTAATAATCTCTGGATCACTACCTGAGCCACGAGAGAATTTGCATAGGGTAAATAAGATCAGAGAAATGAATGAGTGGCTCAAAGACTGGTGTGGGAGAAATGGGTTACGATTTGTGGCACACTGGCACCAGTACTGGGATAAGAGGGAGCTGTTCTGTTTGGATGGGCTTCACTTGAACCATGCTGAGGCTAGAGTCCTGGCGAATCGAATAGCTAGGGCTTGTAGAGAGGGCTTTAAACTAAATAGTGGGGGGGAGGGTCCAGGTGAGCGGGAATTTAAAAAGTCAATGAGAAATGAGAAAACAATAGAGCAGGATAGAGATGGGGGAAATAATAACCAGAGTGTGACAGGAAGGGACAGAATGTTTAAAAATAAGAGTGCAACAGAAAATGGGGCCAAAACAAGGAGAAATGGTAAAAAGACAAAGTTAAAAGCTCTATATCTGAATGCACGCAGCATTCGTAACAAGATAGATGAGTTGACGGCACAAATAGATACAAATGGGTATGATCTGATCGCCATTACAGAGACGTGGTTGCAAGGTGACCAGGGCTGGGAACTGAATATTCCAGGGTATTTGACAATTCGGAAAGATAGAGAGAAAGGAAAGGGAGGTGGGGTGGCTTTGTTGGTAAAGGATGGGATCAGTGCAATGGTGAGAAGTGATATTGGCTCAGAAGATCAAGATGTAGAATCGGTTTGGGTGGAGATAAAAAATAATAAGGGGAAAAAGTCTCTGGTGGGCGTAGTCTACAGGCCCCCGAACAGTAGCAATGCTGTTGGACAGAGTATAAAACAAATAATGGAGACCTGTTGAAAAGGTATGGTAATAATCATGGGTGATTTTAATCTCAATATTGATTGGATAAATCAAATTGGCCATGGTAGCCTTGAGGAGGAGTTCATAGACTGTATCCGGGATGGTTTCCTAGAACAGTATGTAATGGAACCAACCAGGGAGCAGGCTATTTTGGATCTGGTACTGTGTAATGAGACAGAATTAATAAATGATCTCATAGTAAAGGATCTTCTAGGAAAGAGTGATCATAACATGGTTGAATTTCAAATTCAGTTGGAGGGTGAGAAAGTTGTATCTCAAACCAGTGTCCGGATCTTAAACAAAGGCAATTACAATGGCATGAGGGCAGAACTGGTTAAAGTGGACTGGAAAAATAAATTAAAGGGTAAGACAGTTGAAATGCAGTGGTGGACATTTAAGGAGATATTTCATAACTCTCAACAAAAATATATTCCAGTGAGAAAGAAAGATTTTAAGAGAAGGGAGCACTATCGGTGGCTAACTAAGGAAGTAAAGGATGGTATCAAATTGAAAATGAAGGCATACAATGTTGCCAAGATTGGTGGGAGGCCAGAGGATTGGCAAATTTTTAAAAACCAGCAAAGGATGACAAAATAAAATAATAAAGAGAGAGAAGATCAATTATGAGAGTAAACTGGCAAGAAATATTAAAATAGAAAGTAAGAGCTTCTACAGGTATATAAAAAGGAAGAGAGTAGCTAAAGTAAACGTTGGTCCCTTAGAGGATGAGAATGGGGAATTAATAATGGGGAACGGGGAAATGGCAGAGACTCTGAACAAATATTTTGTATCTTTCTTCACGGTAGAAGGCATGAACAACATCCCAATAATGGATAATCAAGGGGCCACTGGGAGGGGGGAACTAAAGACAATCACTATCACTAAGGAAAAAGTACTTGGTAAAATAATAGGACTAAAAGACGACAAGTCCCCTGGACCAGATGGCCTGCATCCCAGGGTCTTAAAAGAAGTGGCTACAGAGATAGTGGATGCATTGGTTGCAATATACCAAAATTCCCTGGACTCTGGAGAGGTCCCAGCGGATTGGAAAACCGCAAATGTAACAACCCTATTTAAGAAAGGAGGGAGATAGAAAGCAGGAAACTATAGACCAGTTAGCCTAACATCTGTCGTTGGGAAAATGCTGGAGTCCTTCATTAAGGAAGCAGTAGCAGGGCATTTGGAAAATCATAATGCAGTCAAGCAGAGTCAGCATGGTTTTATGAAAGGGAATCATGTTTAACAAATTTGCTGAGTTCTTTGAGGATGTAACAAGCAGGGTGGATAAGGATGAGCCAGTGGATGTTGTGTATTTGGATTTCCAGAAGGCATTCGATAAGGTGCCACATAAAAGATTACTGCATAAGATAAGAGCTCACGGAGTTGGGGGTAATATATTAGCATGGATAGATAATTGGCTAACTAACAGAAAGCAGAGAGTCGGGATAAATGGGTCATTTTCCGGTTGGCAAACGGTAACTAGTGGGGTGTCACAGGGATCGGTGCTGGGGCCTCAACTATTTACAATCTACATTAATGACTTGGATGAAGAGACCGAGTGTAATGTAGCCAAGTTTGCGGATGATACAAAGATGGGTGGGAAAGCAAGTTGTGCAGAGGACTCAAAGAATCTGCAAAGGGATATAGACAGGCAAAGTGAGTGGGCAAACATTTGGCAGATGGAGTATAATGTGAAAAACTGCAAGGTTATCCACTTTGGCAGGAAAAATAAAAAAGCAAATTATTATTTAAATGGAGAGAGATTACAAAATGCTACAGTTCAGAGGGACCTGGGGGTCCTTGTGCATGAAACACAAAAAGTTAGCATGCAGATACAGCAAGCAATCAAAAAGGCAAATGGAATGTTGGCCTTTATTGCAAGGGGGTTGGAGTATAAAAGCAGGGAAGTCCTGCTACAACTGTACAGGGTATTGGTGAGACCACACCTTGAGTACTGCGTACAGTTTTGGTCTCCTTATTTAAGGAAGGATATACTTGCATTGGAGGCAGTTCAGAGATGATTCACTCGGTTGATTCGTGAGATGAGGGGGTTGACTTATGAAGAAAGGTTGAGCAGGTTGGGCCTATACTCATTGGAATTTAGAAGAATGAGAGGTGATCTTATTGAAACATATAAGCTACTGAGGGGGCTCAACAAGGTAGATGCAGAGAGGATGTTTTCCCTCGTGGGGAAATCTAGAACTCGGGGGCATAGTTTCAGAATAAAGGTTTGCCCTTTTAGAACTGAGATGAGGAGGAATTTCTTCTCTCAGAGGGTCGTAAATCTGTGGAATTCTCTGCTCCAGAGAGCAGTGGAGGCTGTGTCATTAAATACATTTAAGGTGGAGATAGACAGATTTTTGCAAGATAAGGGAGTGAAGGGTTATGGGGAGCGGGCAGGGAAGTGGCTTTGAGCCCAAGATCAGCCATGATCTTATTGAATGGCGGAGCAGGCTCGAGGGGCCAAGTGGCCTATTCCTACTCCTATTTCTTATGTTCTTATGTTCTTATGTTCCAGGCACTGGTAATGGAACCAGAAATTGAAGTATTGATATGGGTTTTCTAATATGCCATGACATTTATGGAAGCCTTTTTCATATTTATTTCTTTTCGAACAGAGAATGGCTCAGTTTAAAGCAGTGCCAACAGCAACTATCACAATTATTAGACTGAAACATAAACTGACATTTGTTTAAGGAAAGACAGAATGCATAAAACAACTACAAAAGGACAGCTAATCCTGTTAGGCCAGACTGTAGGAACTTACAACAGTGCAGCATTATCCACATCTGAGTCACCAGATTGTACATGGATGCTGGGCTGGCTCTGTATTCGGGAGGGACAGTTGAACATGAGGTTTTTTTTGTCAGGGGTTGGAATCATGCTGTGTGGTGTTAGTAACAAAAGCATTAAAAAAATTATTCTAACTAAGGTGTAAACCAGTTCATTTTAAATGGATAAACATCTTTTTCAAAATAACAGACAGAGGAATTTCATATAAATATATTAACATGTTAATTCTTAATATGGCACGGTACAATTTCAACCCCCAAGAAATTATCAGTAAATTTTCATGAGTTTGTAATATGTTTATAACTGTTAAGGAGAATGTTTATCTAAACATAAGAGATTGTTTCCACCAATATAAATGCTAGGGAAAATCCTCTTTATTTCATAGTGGTACCGGGGAATGAAAAATAGTAAAAGGCACAGATTGTCAATCTTCCCAAAACAGACACTGAAAAATACAAAAAATGATTGCTTATATATGATACATATTTTAAATTATATAATATTTTTTGTACTTGAGCATCACAGAAATAATGACTTGGACATCCTGTTCCGAGTTACATTATAAAGATGTCACCTTTATTATTACAGGTCAGGAAGAACACACATAAGTATTACAACCAAGTAAAAAAGACTGTGCAAAACACTCTTCCTGTCAGCTGACAGTATTATAACCTTGTCTGGTCTATTGTATTTTTCTATAAAAGTTTCCATAAAATCTATAAATGATGCAAAGCTGCCTGACAAAACATAATCAGAAAAGCTTGGAAGTGAGAATAGTAGCAACACGAACATTATATTATAAAAACACAAGGAAAATCAAAAACTGTAACACATTCAAGGATGAAATTCTAAACTGTTACTGAGAATTACAGTTTTTATAATATCGCCTGAAGGTCTTGAGTGTGTTAGAGCCTTGTGGTGCACTCCAGGTTATGTATTAGTCTATACTCTATAAAGACTAATACAAAATACTGCGGATGCTGGAAATGTGAAATAAAAACAGAAAATGCTGGAAATACTCAGCGGTCAGGCAGCATCTGTGGAGAGAGCAACAGAGTTAATGGCCTGTATTTTCCGATGCCTACGGGTGTGTACGCGCTGTGTACACACCCGTAGGGACATCGGAAATGCCGGTTTCAGGCATGCGAAGCGCATGCGCTGAAAACCGGAATTTCCGATCTGTCAAGAATGCTCTTGACAGATCCTCCGCCTGCCCTGGAGAAGGGCCTCTGCGGGCAGAGAGTTCCGCTTTCTGCAGAACCTCCGCCCGCTGAAACCCTTAGAAATCTTACGCCTGGTAAAAGCAGGTGTAAGGCCTGTTTTTACCAGCATAAGAGTTGAAAAAAAGTTTTAAAAAATAATGTTTTTTCACTCATTTATAATTTAAAAATACTTTTAAAAAAGGTAAGTTTATTTTTAGCCCTGTAAAAAACTTTAATTATTTATTTCAAAAAATTTAATTTTTGTTTAAAATATTTAATTTAATGTAATTTTAACTCATTTTAAAAACATGATTTAAACATTTTTTTAAATGTTTTAGTGTCTTTTTAGGGTGATCTCCATTCATATATTTGACAGGTCTATCTGTCAAAAGTATGAAGGGAGATTCCCTTCTCCTATTGGCTGGCCTGGTCCACGTGATCCCAGGGATGCTTGCGCCCCTGGGATACGCGGGCCCTGCGCATTTCGACTGTGGAGAGGCCCAGGATCGGAAGTGTCCGGACCTCGGGAGCCCTCAGGTAAGTTCGTAGATTTTTTTCTGATAGGAAGCATCCGAACGCAGGAAGCCTCCTATCGGAAATTACGGGCCAGAGTTTCAAGTCGATGACCTTTTGTCAGAACTGGAAGAAGTTAGAGATTTAACAGTTTTTAAGCAAGTACAGAGCCAGGGAAAGAAAGATTGCGGGTGGGGACTTGGGACAGAAACAACAAAAGGGAAGGTCTGTGATAGGGTGGAGGGCAGGACTCATTAAATGACAAAAGGGATGATGGTGTTGAAGTCAGGTTGGTTTGAAAATTACGTATCAAAATAGTTCTTATGATGCGGATTAAATCTAACGTTTACTGGCTATAACTTGTGCAATGGTAGAAAGTAGAGATGCACATGACACATGTATAACATTTTATACACAGAGGCCTTTGAATACAGAAGTTATATAAGTGTGCAGTAGTCTTGCAGTAGATGGATTAGAATGTAGGTGGAGCTTTCAATATTTTCATTTGAGGTACTGTGCTGATAACCCCAGAGTAAACTACTTGTACTGTGCTTTTTCATATAAATGTATTATTGAGTACGATCTGCAGTTATGCCTGCAGCGCTGTGGGTAACCGAAACTATTTATCAAGAAATGAGCCAAATGAAAAGAGAAGGAAAAGATCTTCACTTCCATCAATGCGCACCATATCTGCTAATTTGTGCAAACTCGTGCACTGCCCTCCCAACTGCAAGTAATGTTAACTCCTGGGGAAGGCAAGAAACAGAAAAAAATCCTGTGGCCAAGATGCAGGAGACCATGATTCCTATAAGACATTGCTAACTCATACACACCCTGATAGTCCCCAATGCCGTGGTGCATCAGGAACTGGGCATGTTCCTTCCTAAAAGACTGTAGCCTACTCATACATTCACTGGCAATCTGTCCCGGGGCAACAATCCTCTGAGACAAGAAATACCTCCCAGCATCTGATCTATGTTTTTTTTTATCAGCATGCCCTCTGGTTGCACTGTCTTTATCCATTTCAAATAATGTAATCAAATCTACTACATCTAATAATTCTCCTAATTTTAAAAGCCTTCAATCATATTCTCCCTGAGTCTACATTTCTCTGAAGTGAATAATACTAATTCTCTAAGTCTATCCTTATAATTAGGAGATCGAAGTTTAGGTATCATCCTTGTTATTCTCCTCGGCACCCTCTCTGCAGCTTCATTACCAGAGCTATGGAACAAAACTAGGTGTAAAACAAGGTGTGAGGAGCCTCTCCCACCAGGAAATTGTTGGTGCCTTTCCATACTTCCTGTCCCCACAATTTTCAATCCTGCCTCTAGCTGGATTTTATAAAATCTGCCCTTGTGAATGTGGGCAGGCAATTCGACTGCAGTAGGCAGCGTAGCTAAACCCTGATGCAGTCTTCACCTGACAGGCACACATCAGGGGATTTTGGATGGTGATCAGGAACTTGAACACTGAGTGAACCTTTCCTTTTCCTAGCCTAGGGATGCTGGGACCATTTGCAGCACCTCAATTGCTGTCCCAGCTGAGATCACCTAACTCAGCACAGAACAAGGGACCAAAGCTCCGAGGATCTTCTGGTCAGTGTGGTTTCATACAGCATCAGGTGATGCCTTCACCCGTACGAAATAGATCAGTGTTTCCTCTTCTGTAAATGTTGACTGTTACTGACAATGAGATATGGCATGGTTAGATATTTTTTACATTCCTAGTGCTCCTTGATTTATTTTTCGCAATTTGTTTGCCAACTACAGCAGCATTTTCAGAATCTAACAAATGCACAAGGCCTCTCTCTGGGCCCTGTTTGTTTCCCCCCCCCTCAGTTTTTCTGTATTAAAAATGCTGGCCCAGAAGTTGAACTGCGACATGAAAGTTGCCGGTGTCACTGCTCCCTCGGGTTAACGGCCGCTGAAAATGGTCGCGCCGGTAGGAGTGAAAAATTCGTGCTGGGGACTAAAGATTTTTAGCCCAGCGCTAAATTGACCGTATAACGCCCTCCTGGTGGCATTAGTCGAGGCATCAGTGCAGAATGTGGCGTCCAGATGCGGCGTTGCATCTTCCAACAGCCTCTGGAAACGAGGCTATGATTTTGCTAGGCATTGTGGGATATTAAAAATGCAATGCATTTTCGGTTGCTTAAACTTCTGAACTGATAAAAATAGAAATGAAGTAAAAAAATGCAGTTTTCAGCCCTTACAGCTCTATTGTCTTTTTTAAAAATTCCCAAATGTGTGTCTTCAACTCTTAACGCTAATTCTCTTCCGCACCTCAGAAAATGGGAAATGTGCTTCAGCACTAACACAAATGGCTCAGCAAGCCAGGGAATGGACATCTAGGGTCTCGCATGCAGCACTCCAGCTTTGTGCAGGAGGTCAACACTGCAAGAGAGGTCCTCAGCCCGCAGGGGCCAGGAGGCCCTCCAGAAAGAAGGATGTGAGACCACATCACCGAGACCGTCACTGCCAGCAATGTTGCCCCCCACCAACTGGCTCCAGTACCCAAAGAAGCTTCATGACCTCAGACCACTGGTCAAGGTCAGTGAATGCATCTTCAAAAGCCGTCTCTACCAACTGAATCACTAGCCTCACACACTGCTCAATGCATGACTCACCCGCTCCCGCCCCCCCTCCCCCCGCCAATCACTCGCCTACCAACAATCTGTACCAATCATGAGGCACACCTCCCATTCCTAGCTTCACCTCACCCCCTTGGAGGAGACGGTGCTGGCCATTCTTGGCGGGGCATGGCTGAGCCCTTGGGGGGGGTGCGGGAAGAAGAAGAAGAAGAATTCCACCAGCCATGCTGCGGCCACTGGGATAGCACTGCGTGACATCAGTAGGATAGGCAAAGACACACACCAGACAGTCACGAAGGGAATGCATAAGGGTGATGAGTTGATTTCTTGATGTCATATTGGATGGATAGATGTAAAAAGTTGGATTGGAAAGTTTGCTTTGTGGTGGCTTTTATGTCAGCATTGTGGCCAAGAGGACACTGTGATGGTCAATAACAGAGAGAAGGTAAGGTGTGGGACTAATGTTGAAAGGAGAATGGGCTTGTGGTCACTGGTACCACAGGCAGTTCATGCCATCCCGGAGATCCCGGCCAGAAAGGGGCTGTCTGCATTGCATCCTTGCTTCTGCTTTCTCCTTTTCTGTTTCTTCCTCTTCTGCATCTTCCTCTTCCCTCTGTGAGCGGATGCTGTAAACTTGAAATAAAAGCATAAAATGCTGGAAATACTCAGCAGGTCAGGCAGCATCTTGACCTGAGACATGGGCTGCGATTTTGCCGACCTCAGCAGGTCCAGTGCGGGCGGTGTCGGTGGTGGGTCCCGACCCCGCTGCTGGCTCTATCCTGCTGTCTGAAGTGAATTTATCGTGATTGGGCTTGTTAAGCCTGCCCAGCCGTTTCCCGGCCAATTAGAGGAAGCGGGTCTGGTGACATCATTTGATGACGCGTCATCAGCCGGTTTCCTTAAAGGGACCATGGCCAACTTTATTTTGACATTTGTGCTGTCAGTGTTCTACAGCATTGGGGTGCTGCAAACACTGACAATCACTGCACAAAGGCACAGGCTGCACCCAGGCTCTGCCATGACTCCCTCCATATGCTTATGGAGGGAGTCACAGCATGCAGGGAGGTCCTCTTCCCTTCCTATGGGCAGAAGAGACCTCCCCAGGAGATCAACGTAGTCTGGTTGCACATTTCAGAGGAGGGCACAAGCAGGGATGTGGTCAGGAGGACCTGGGTGCAGTGCCGCAAACGTTTCAATAATCTCAGTAGATCACAAAATGTTAGTTCAAAGCCACACTCAACCTCATCCTGCTGTGCCTTTCATCACATCCCCATCACTCTGCCTTCCCTACCCTACTTCTACACATCCTTACTCACACCAACTTACCTTGCACTTCCACCCATCCCTCCATATCTATATTATCACAGCCCTATCTCACAAGCCACCCCTCACACTCACCCTCATCCTAGTGCAATCATACCAACTAACAACACACAAGGGTAGGCACTTGGGTATTTTATGCAATGTTCATGTAAAGTTTCTGTTAATGTGCTGTCAAACATTGAAATCTTTATTTTCAACACTTTGTGTTCTTGGACAGATTTGTGTGTATCTTTGGAAGTGGCTTAGTGAGTTGCAGTGAATGGTGAGACATTACGGTACCCCCCGCAATGGTCATGAGTGTGAATGGAATGGCTTGGACATTGTAGGGATGCTTTATGGTGTTGGTGTGGGGTGGTCCCAACCCGGCGCATCATGTGGCAGCCAGGGTGTACAGCGTCAAGTGAAGTAAATCTGGCCATGGTGAGGCCATCCCTGGCCTCCCGGGCAGCAATGTGGTCGGGTGCTGATGCCCTCTGTCCTGTGCAGCATCAGTTGATTGCGGTGAAGGTTGGTGTTGTTGGTGCTGCTGGTGTGCCTGGTGCTGCTGGTGTTGGGATTGATCATGGTGGGATTCTGAGGACCAAGGTGAGACAGTATAAAGGGCACCCATGCTGATGTAATAGATGGAAGGTGAAGTAGAGATGACAGAAGCGATCTGTGAATGGTGAGAGAGGTAATGAGGTCAGACTGGATGGAGACTTGTGTAAAGACTTGCAGCATGGTGAATCTGTTGTGGAAATGCAGTGAGGAAGAGCTTGTGACTGAGGGAAGATATCTCTGTAAGGTGGAAGCTTTTACTTTACATTTGAAGCAGTCAACTCAACAACTGATTCAATGGCCACTGAACTCTCACCTCAGCTTGACAGACGTGGTCCATGACCAGCGTGGACCCTGTGGGCGAGCTGTCAAATGCAAAAGGTAAGCTGAAAATCATTCTTAAGTGGCTCTAAACAAGCCACTAATTACCTGAATTGGATCGCCCACCACTGCCTGTCGGGTCTGCTCAGCACTGACAGACTCGACATCGGGAAAGGCGCGTGGTGGTGGGTTGAAAGCGGGTTCCCGACCCGTTGTCAAAAATATCAAATTTCCCACCCGACCCACCACCAATCCTGCCCGCTGACCCCCGTTTAATCCTGGCCATGAACTCTGTTTCTCTTTCCACGGATGTTGCCTGACCTGCTGAGTATTTGCAGCATTTTCAGTCTTCTCAGAGGCCTTCCTTTATCTTCCGAGGCCTTGCAAGCATCCAGCAGCACTCCCTGCACACTTAAAAAATATATTGCAGCAAGCCACTACTTCAATAAAACCAAAAAAATCCAGTCCAAAAGCTTAAATGCAAACTTACTTGAGAGATGTGTGTGTCCCTTTAAGAGGTGCTGACAGCGCCTCTGTGAGTCTGCTGTACACTGGGTTTTCATGGCGAGCTTAGGACCCAGCACTGAACTCATCGCTAAGGTCAATTTTCGCCGAGGTGACATTAAGTCAGCGTGCAATACCGACCGACGTCACCAGTTGATGGTACAAGGACTGGAGGACCCAGATTTAAGATTTTTGAGCAAGAGATACAGGGGGGATGTGAGGAAAAACTTTATTACGCAGCGAGTGGTGAGGACCTGGAACTCGCTGCCGATGGAAGTGGTGGAAATGGAGACACTCAATGTTTTCAAGGGGAGACTGGATAGGCACTTGCAGGGCTACAGCGGGGGAATGGGACTGACTGGATTGCTCTACAGAGAGCCGGCACGGACTCGATGGGCCGAATGGCCTCCTCCTGTGCCGTTATGACTCTATGACCTCTCCCTAATTTAAATTTGCAGGGCAATCGCTCTTACCGGAAGCACTGCCGGATCTCAGAAAATGGCGGACGATGCGGGACCTGCCACCAGCTGGCAAAAGGGGCAGCGGCCTCCGCCGTCTTTTCGCTACATTTTGACGGTAACGAGTGTCGCAAAGCACCTGAATTTTTAGCCCGCTATCTTCTCTCCTTTGTTGAATATATCTTTCTCTCTGTCTCTTTCTTCACTCATCCATCCTTTTCTTTATCATTCATTTCATTTTCTCATTCAGCTTTTCATTCCACTTGCCTTACTTTTATTTCTCTTTTGCTGAATTGTCTCTTTATTTCCTTATCACACTCTTGTTTTTCTTTATTTTGCTTTCTTTCTATTTTGCTGCTCTTGCAATCTACCAGCTGCATTTCTTGGCACACTCTGGCTCTAATTCCATGAACTTCCAAATGCTTCCTTCCTTATCTCTATGGCTGTATCCCTGCACTGTCTCAGTTATTTCTTTTTCCACTTCCAGATTCTGTCTTTAGGATCTGCTGACTATATCCGTTGCCACCTCCAGGTCCTGTCATTCTCCCTCTCTCAGCTATAGGGTAGATTTTCCATAATAGGCACTCCTGGGGCAGGTACCATGAGCAGCGGGCCACCCGGTCATCATACTCTGCATGGGCATTCCCAACTTAACTTTTTGGTTTGGCCCTTATTCATTGAAAGCTCCTGCTCGTATAGCAGGCTATCTTTAGGAGCTTACAGGCAAGGAGGGAGGATTTAGAGCACCGCTGCAACTATTTAAAGGGTTGCAACACCCACTTGGCAGCAACTGGAATATCTAAGAACATAAGAAATAGGAGCAGGAGTAGGCCATATGGCCCTTTGAGCCTGTTCCGCCATTCAATAAGATCATGGCTGATCTTCGACCTCAATTCCACTTTCCCGCCCGATCCCTATATCCCTTGATTCCCTCAGAGTCCAAAAATCTATCGCTCTCAGCCTTGAATATACTCAACAGCATCCACAGCCCTCTGGGGTAGATTCATAACCCTCTGAGTGAAGAAATTTCTCCTCATCTCAGTCCTAAATGGCCGATCCTTTATCCTGAGACTATGCCCTTTAGTTCTAGACTCCCCAGCCAGGGGAAACAACCTCTCAGCATCTAACCTGTCAAGCCCACTCAGAATCTTGTACGTTTCAATGAGATCACCTCTGATTCTTCTAAACTCCAGACATCATACGCTCATTCTACTCAATCTCTCCTCATAGGACAACCCTCTCATCCCAGGAATCAATCGAGTGAAGCTGGGGAAGTTATGGAGTGCCCCAGCACACGGACCCCCGGCTTTGCAGGTGCAGCAGTGGAGATGCTGCTGCATAGGATGGGTGCAAAGAGGGTTTGTGTTTGACACGCCAGGGTATTGTCCTAAGAGGAAAGCAGGACAGGCTGCCTAGGAGGTAGTGCTGAAGTCAGTGCCGTCTCCAGTACCCCACTGTGCTCTTGGTCACTAACCAGCTGCACAGTTTTGGAGAGAAGCCCTTTCTGTTCATGTAGGGCATTGTTTGGAGGGCAAAGGATGGTCACATGGGCACCATCATTGACCCCCTGTACTTTAGGAACCTGTACTGCCATGCTATCGCTTTTCAGTGGGATAGGTGCTGAAAGTATTTGTCCTGCTGAACAACGTATCAAGCATCTTCTTCGTGCATTTATGTACTGCAAGTTGTCTTACGTTGCAGATATTCCCTGTGATAGCCTGGAAGGGGTTGGTAGAATAAAAGTTGATGGTGGTGGTGACCTCTAGAGCTACTGGCAGTGTCCTCCCTGTATACAGGTTGGCTGCAGGTCTCCTTGCAGCAAATGGCACAACTCTGCAACTCCCCCCCCCCGCCCCCCCCTCCACCTGCTGAAGCATAGTTCTCATATATTATTTTCAGGCAGCTGTGTCTGGGCCCATGGATACATTTCCTAAGGCAATGGCTGGTGTGAGTAGTCCACTTCCAGTGTAAAGAAGATCTACCTAGTATCCCTTCTTTAGCTGTCTTTTTCCTCTTCTATCAAATCAAGTAGGTGGGAAGCACTAAATCCCATGCCCAAAGCTTGCAATGCACAAAGAAAACAAAGCAAGATAGTTGTATATCTTTAAGAAATTACTTCATGATTTTAATCGCTCCACCATTGGCGGCCATGCCTTCAGCTGCCGAGGCCCTAAACTCTGGAATTCCCTCCCTAAACCTCTCCGCCTCCCTACCTCTCTCTCCTCCTGTAAGACGCTCCTTACAACCTACCTCTTTGACCAAGTCCTAGTATCTCCTTATGTGGCGCAGTGTCAAATTTTGTTTGATAATGCTCCTGTGAAGCGCCTTGGGGCGTTTTACTATGTTAAAGGCGCTATATAAATACAAGTTGTTGTTGTAGGCGACACTGTTGCTCGTGGAATCGGGTGCTGGTGAAATCTTCCACTCGCCAGCAATACTCTCGTTAACGTATGATTAACGAAGCACATTTTGTGTGGGAGACATGGAACAGGAAATGGAATGGTGCACATTACGAGCTGGACCCAGTGACTTCAATAAGTCAGAATTTTCTGGTTCCTGCTCACATGATGACCACCAGTGGAACTGTTTCCCTTGGCCTGGTCCAGCTGATTAACACGGATACAGTACATAAATTTCCTGTTACTGTTGACATGCCCAGAATAGCTGCTGCTGGATCAGCCATGAAAACAGAGCTTTGTAGGTTTGAAATTTTACTCACTGTGTTAAAATGACTAGAGAACTACCAAATCAACAGCTACATTTTGTTTTTAATTATTTGTACTGAGGTAAGTTTTGAAGTCAGTTCTTTACTTAATATGCCTATTATTTAAAATTATTGCAGATGGAGTGATATACAGCCAGAAAGACAGGAGCAGCTTAGAGCAGGATGCCTATTGGCACACGTATATTGATTTATCTGCAATGTAGACTGATAATGCAGTGATATTCAGCTATTCCTGGTAAAACAAGATAGTGTACTGGTCTATTATTCCCTTTAATTATGCTCTGTATGTCATCTGAAAAGATATCCAGCAGCACCTGAATAGCATGTCTGCACAAATAATAGGGGCACATAAGGTACAAAAACAGAAGTTTGATCTCGTAAATCAGCTTAAAATTATAGGCCAGCATTATACAGAATCATTTCCCATTACACATTAAATTCTGACTAAAAGAATCAGACGTGTGCACATGTTAAAAAGATACTACATTTGCCTTTTTACATTTTCTTTAATAGAGTTTTCAGCTGTTGTATTGTGGTTATTGTATTATGAAAAGTTATCAGTGCATCTAAAGGGCAACGTGAATTTGTAATGACTTCAGAAATTTTTATCAGAATATCGCGCAACAAGTACTAATTGTCATTAAAGAAATAAAGGTTGACACATATATAGCGCAGCGGTGGCCAAACCAGCATCTCATGAGCTGCATGCAGCTCTTGTGTGGCTGAAATGTGGTTTTTTGAAAAGCTTTGCTTTGCTGCCCTGCCCATTTGCTTAGTCCTGCTAGAGAGAGGTGCAGAAAAACAAAGGAGGCAATCAGGCAGAACAAAGCAGCAGCCTACCTCACATTCTGACCCGGCTAACTTAGATATATTGTGGTATTTGTATTATATGAACTATTTACCGCTGAGTGCGTAGTAAAAACTAATGGCATCCTCAGCTATGTTGCAAAAAGGTGATGAAGATAAGGATACTAAACTCAGAAATCGGCCTGATTTTAATCCAACTTGCCCAGCGGGAATGGGGTGCGTGAGTGGTTAAAATAGTGAAAATTGACTGACCGCCCCGATCCTGCTGGAAACCCCCGCCGACCGCCATTTTTACTCACAGACTGTTGTGGCAAACACACCCACCAGAAACAGGTGGGTGCCTCATTAATAAATGCAAATCGGGGTCCTATGACGTTATTAGGACTCTGAAGCAATTTTAACTGGGCGGGTCAGAGGCCCCACCCAACGACAAATTTGCTGAGTAAAACCATATGGGATTGGCCTCACAAACTGACTGACATGACTGGAGGATGTATTTAAAGGGGCACTCACCTGCAGGCACTCAGATTGTTAGGATCTGTGTGCTTATTGTGATTAATGCATTTCCAAGGCTTGGCGTTTGCTTCTTTCTGATTTTCTCCCTTTACTTACACTAATTAAGCACTCACTGATTATCATGGGTGCTGTTTTTGCATCATTCCTTTGGATGGAACAGTGGGAGGAAGAGGAGCGGCAGCAGCAGCCTCAACAACCAGGACAAACAGCATTCTTTGATGAAGTAATGGAGAGGGTTAATGAGGGCAGTGCGGTTGATGTGGTGTATATCGCCTCTCAAAGGCATTTGATAAAGTACCACATAATAGACTTGTAGCAAAATTGAAGCCCATGGGATTAAAGGGACAGTGGCAGCATGGATACGGAATTGGCTAAGGGACAGAAAGCAGAGAGTAGTGGTGAATGGTTGTTTTTCAGACTGGAGGGAAGTATACAATGGTGTTCCCCAGGGGTCAATATTAATAACCACTGCTCTTTTTGAGATATATATTAATGACCTGGACTTGGGTATACAGGGCATAATTTCAATGTTTGCAGATGATACAAAACTCAGAAATGTAGTAAACAGTGAGGAGGATAGTAACAATCTTCAGGAGGACATGAACAGACTGGTGAAATGAGCAGACACATGGCAGATGGAATTTTATGCAGAGAAGTGTGAAGTAATTCATTTTGGTAGGAAGCATGAGGAGAGGCAATATAAACAAATTGGTGCAATTTTAAAGGGGTTGCGGCAACAGAGAGACCTGGGGATGTACATACACAAGGCATCAAGGGGTATGGGGAAAGAGTGGGAATATGGTATTGAGATAGCGGATCAGCCATGATCATATTGAATGGCGGAGCAAGCTCGACGGGCCGAATGGCCTACTCCTACTCCTATTTTTCTATGTTCTATGTTTCGATGTTTCTTTGTGTCAGCCGTGGCTCAGTTGGTAGCACTCTCGCCTCTGAATCAGAAGGCTGTGGGTTCAAGTCCCACTCCACGGACTTGAACACAAAAATCTAGGCTGATACTCCAGTGCAGTGCTGAGGGAGTGCTAATATAACCCCACTATTTAAAAAAGGTGGTAGAGAGAAAACGGGGAATTATAGACCGGTAAGCCTGACATCGGTAGTGGGGAAAATGCTAGAGTCCATTATAAAAGATGTAACAGCAGAGCACTTGGAAAACAGTGATAGGATTGGGCAAAGTCAACATGGATTTACAAAAGGTAAATCATGCTTGACTAATCTACTGGAATTTTTTGAGGATGTAACTGCTAGAATAGATGAGGGAGAACCAGTGGATGTGGTGTATTTGGACTTTCAGAAGGCTCTCAATAAGGTCCCGCATAAGAGATTAGCGTGTAAAGTTAAAGCACATGGGATTGGGGGTAAGGTACTGACTTGGATAGAGAACTGGTTGGCAGACAGGAAGCAAAGAGTTGGAATAAACAGGTCTTTTTCCGAGTGGCAGGCAGTGACTAGTGGGGTACCGCAGGCATCGGTGCTAGGACCCCAGTTATTCACAATATATATTAATGATCTAGACGAGGGAACTAGATGTAATATCTCCAAGTTTGCAGACGACACAAAGCTGGGTGGGCGTGTGTGCTGTGAGGAGGATGCCGAGAAACTCCAGTATGATTTGGACAGGTTGGGTGATTGGGCAGATGCATGGCAGATGCAGTATAATGTGGATAAATGCGAGGTTATCCACTTTGGTGTCAAAAACAGGAAGGCAGATTATTATCTGAATGGCAATAGATTGGGAGAAGGGGAAGTGCAACGAGACCTGGGTGTCCTTGTGCACCAGTCGCTGAAGGTAAGCATGCAGGTGCAGCAGGCAGTTAAGGCAGCAAATGGTATGTTGGCTTCATAGCGAGAGGATTCGAGTACAGGAGTAAGGATGTCTTGCTACAGTTGTACAGGGCCTTGGTGAGACCACACCTTGAGTATTGTGTGCAGTTTTGGTCGCCTTATCTGAGGAAGAATGTTCTTGCCATGGAGGAAGTGCAGTGAAGATTCACCAGACTGATACCTGGGATGGCAGGAATGACATATGTGGAGAGATTGGATCGATTGGGCTTATATTCGCTGGAGTTTAGAAGAATGAGAGGGGATCTCATTGAAACTTATCAAATTCTAACAGGACTAGACAGACTAGATGCAGGAAGGATGTTCCCGATGGCGGGGGGGTCCAGAACCAGGGGTCACAGTCTAAAGATAAGGAGTAAGCCATTTAGGACAGAAATGAGGAGGAATTTCTTCACCCAGAGAGTGGTGAACCTGTGGAATTCTCTACCACAAAATGCAGTTGAGGCCAAATCATTAAATATATTCAAGAAGGAGTTGGATATATTTCTTAAGGCTAAAGGGATCAAGGGATATGGGGAGAAAGCAGGGACAGGGTACTGAATTTGGATGATCAGCCATGATCTCATTAAATGGCGGAGCAGGCTCGAGGGGCCGAATGGCCTACTCCTGCTCCTATCTTCTATGTTTCTATGCACTGTCGGAGGTGCCGTCTTTTGGAAGAGACGTTAAACCGAGGGCCTGTCTGCTCTCTCAGGTGGACGTAAAAGATCCCATGGCACTATTTTGAAGAAGAGCCGGGGAGTTATCCCCGGTGTCCTGGCCAATATTTATCCCTCGATCAACATCACTAAAACAGATTATCTGGTTATTATCACATTGCTGTTTGTGGAAGCTTGCGGTGCGCAAATTGGCCGCCGTGTTTCTTACATTTCATCCGTGACTACACTTCAAAAAATACTTAATTGACTGTAAAGCGCTTTGGAACGTCCGGTGGTTGTGAAAGGCTCTATATAAATGTAAGTCTTTTTTTTCTTTCTTTGAAGGTGGTAGGACAAGTTGAGAAGGCAGTTAAAAAGGCATACGGGATCCTTGGCTTTATAAATAGGGGTAAGGAAATTATGCTAAACCTTTATAAAAGACTGGTTAGGCCCCAGCTGGAGTATTGTGTTCCATTCTAGGCATCACACTTTAGGAAGAATGTCAAGACCTTAGAGAGGGTGCAGAGGAGATTTACTAGAATGGTACCAGGGATGAAAGATTTCTGTTATGTGGAGAGACTGTAGAAGCTGGGGCTGTTCTCCTTCGAGCAGAGAAAGTTAAGGGGAGATTTGATAGAGGTGTTCAAAATCATGAAGGGTTTAGATAGAGTAAATAAGGAGAAAGAAAGACTTGCATTTATATAGCGCCTTTCAAAGTGCTTTATAGCCACTGAAGTACTTTTTTTTAAAGTGTAGTCACTGTTGTAATGTAGGAAATATGGCAGTCAATTTGCGCACAGCAAGCTCCTACAAATAGTAATGTGTTAATGACCAGAAAATCTGCTTTTAGTGATGTTGATTGAGGGATAAACATTAGCCAGGATACCTCCCCTGCTCTTCTTGGAAAGAATAGTGCCATAGGATCTTTTACGTCCACCTGAGAGAGCAGACGAGGCCTCGGTTTAACATCACATCCGAAAGACGGCACCTCCGACAGTGCAGCACTCCCTCAGTACTGCACTGGAGTGTCAGCCTAGATTTTTGTGCTCAAGTCTCTGGTGAGGGACTTGAACTTGAAATAAGGAGAACCTGCTTCCAGTGGCAGAAGAGGCGGTAACCAGAGGACACAGATTTAAGGTGATTGGCAAAAGAACCAGAGTCGACATGAGGGGAAAAAAATGTATGCAGCGAGTTGTTATGATCTGGAATGCAATGCCTAAAAGGGTGGTGGAAGCAGATTCAATAGTAACTTTCAAATGGGGATTGGATAAATATGGGGAAACAGCAGGGGAGTGGGACTAATTAGATAGCTCTACCAAAGAGCCGGCACAGGCACGATGGGCCGAATAGCCTCCTTCTGTGCTGTTTCATTCTATGATTCTTAGCAGCAGGTGGGCCTGTTAGAACGCTGCAATTCCCTTCTTGCCCTAATCTCTTCTATGATGATCTCCAGGGAGGCTTCAGAGAACTTTGGGCTTTCCTATGACTCATCTTTCATCAGTTTGTTCCTCCACCACTCCAACAGCGAAATCAGCCAGAAGGAAATGCAACCTCACTTTAAGAGGTGCATTCCCACTTTAAGCAGGCCTGCCAGAAATTGTGGCCCGAAAGTTACCAGTTATGTCAGCAGATCGGGAGGGGTGGGGGTTGGGAAAGAAACGAGTATAGAGTAAACTAAACAAAAATCACATCTGTCTTTGGGGGTTAAAGAAATTCTCAGAAAAATAGAAGTTTCAAATCCATATTTATTCACTGCTCGTATTTTTATGTTTTGAGTCATTTAATTTGAGCTTGAATGCACTGCCATATACATTGAGAGGGTGGCTGCCATGAACACTCAGCTCTAAAGCAATCAACCAAAGTCTAGCAAAGGATTAAACAGGAAGCAACTCCCACCACAAGCACAAACCTCTGGTGTAATTGGCCACTGGAACAGAAAACCAGGCAGGGAAGAGCACTCAAGTGCATCAGACGAGTTGCTGCTGCTAAATATGTGAAACTGAGGGAATGTGAGAAAGAAGAATTGAAGAAAAAGGGGAGGTGATGGGGAAAAAAGAAAGACTTGCATTTATATCGCGCCTTTCATGACCTCAGGACGTCCCAAAGCGTTTTACAGCCAATGAAGTACTTTTGAAGTGTAGTCACTTTTGTAATGTAGGAAGCGCGGCAGCCGATTTGCACACAGCAAGGTCCCACGAACAGCAATGTGATAATAACCAGAAAATCTGTTTTACTGATATTGATTGAGGGACAAATATTTGCCAGGACACCAGGGATAACTCCCCTGCTCTTCTTCGAAATAGTGCCGTGGGATCTTTTACATCCACCTGAGGGAGCAGATGGGGCCTCGTTTTAACAGGAGGAAAGTTGAAACCAAAAAAATGAGAGAGGAAAGAGGAAATATAAGAGAAACAGGAAGACAAGAAAGAGAGAAGACAGGGAATGAGAGAAACAGGAATAGAGGGAATAAGAGAAAGGAGGAAAGAAGAAATGGAAAGGACAAAAAAGGGATTGAGCAAGAAGAAGGGAGCAGAAATGGCCTACTCCTGCTTCTATTTTTCTATTTTTTCTATGAAACGGGATTTGGGGTACAATAAGAGATGTGCAAATGGATTGAGAGAAAGGCCGTCTATAATTAAGGATAGAGTGACTGAACACCTTGAAAATTTTCAGCTGATCAGTGAGAGCCCAGCATGGATTTGTAAAGGGTAGGTCATGCCTGACGAACCTGATTGAATTTTTTGAAGAGGTGACTAAAGTAGTGAACAGGGGAATGTCTATGGATGTTATTTATATGGTCTTTTGGAAGGCATTCGATGAAGTCCCTCATAAGTGAATGTTAGCTAATGTTGAAGCTCATGGAATTGATGGCAAGTTATTGTCCTGGTTAGGAAATTGACTGAACATCAGGAGACACAGAGCATTGATAATGGGCAGGTACTCTAATTGGCAGGATGTGACTAGTGGCGTCCCACAGGGATCTGCGTTGGGGTCTCAACTGTTCACTGTTATTAACGACTTAGATGACGGGATAGAAAGCCACATATCCAAGTTTGCCGATGACACAAATATAGGCGGCACTGTAAGCAGTGTAGATGGAAACATAAAATTACAAAGAGATATTAATAGATTAAGTGACTGGGCCAAATTGTGGCAAATGGATTTCAAATGTGAGGTAAATGTGAGGTCATCCACTTTGGACCTAAAAGGGATAGAAGAAAGTACTTTGTAAATGGTGAAAAGCTAAAAACAGCGGAGGTCCAAAGAGACTTAGGGGTCCAGGTACATAGATCAGTAAAATGTCATGGACAGGTACAGAAAATAATCAAAAAGGCTGATGGAATTCAGGCTTTTATATCTAAGGAACTAGAATACAAGGGGTTAGAAGTCATGCTACAGTTATACAAAGCTCTGGTTAGACCGCATCCGAAGCAACGTTCCCTCTAAGCTGCGCAGCCTGGGACCGGCTTCTCCCATGTTAAATTTTGCACATGCGCGAAACTATGAAGGGGCCGCACACCCAAAAAAAAATTAGGGGGAACATTGACCTGGAGGACTGTGTTCAGTTCTGGGCACCACACCTTAGGAAGGATATACTGGCCTTGGGGGGAGTGCAGCGTAGATTTACTAGAATGGTACCTGGACTCCAAGGGTTAAATTACAAGGAGAAATTACATAAACTAGGATTGTATTCCTGGAATTGAGAAGATTTAGGGGTGATTTGATCAAAGTTTTCAAGATGTTAAGGGGAACTGATAGGGTAGATAGAAACTAGGGGGCATAGCATAAAAATTAGAGCCAGGCCTTTCAGGAGTGAAGTTAGGAAACACTTCTACACACAAAGGGTAGTAGAAGTTTGGAACTCTCTTCTGCAAATGGCAGTTGACGCTGGGTCAATTGTTCATTTTAAATCTGAGATTGATAGATTTCTCTTAACCAAAGGTGTTAAGGGATACGGGGCAAAGGCGGGTATGTGGAGTTAGGTCACAGATCAGCCACGATCTCATTGAATGGCGGAACAGGCTCGAGGGGCTGAATGGCCTACTCCTGTTCCTATGAATGAGAGGGAGAGAATATGAAAGAAAAGGAATGAAATGGGGCGAGAGAATGAGAAGCAGGGAGTGAGAGGGAGAGAGAGTGAAAGCGAGAAGGGATAAGAAAGGGGAGAGAGAATGGGATATGGGGAGTGAAGGAATGAGATTAGATAGGAAGAGAGGAAATAAAAGATAATCAGCAAAAGGGATTATGTAAGAGAAGGAATATTAGTGAGGGGAGAGGTGAAATGAAACAGGGAGACAGGACCAGTGTGTGAGTGAGTGAATCAGAGAGCATGGTCCATATTTCAAGGAAATCATTGAAAACAGAGCACGTGAAAAGTCACACTGATAGGTTAGGTTTCAACATTTTTTCCCTGATATATGTGTACTTACAACAACAATTTGCATTTATATAGCACCTTTAATGTAGAAAAACATCCCAAGGTGCTTCACAGAGGAGTAATCAGATAAAAATGGACACCGAGCCAAAGAGGGAGATATTAGGAGTGACCAAAAGCTTGGTCAAAGAGGTGAGTTTTAAAGAGGGTCTTAAAGGATGAGAGAGAGGTATAGTGACAGGGTGGTTTAGGGAGGGAACTCTAGCATGTGGGACCAGGCGGCTGAAGCTACGGACACCAATGGTGGGACGAAGGACTGGATTCTGGATAGGTTAGAGCAGCAGGGGAGCATTGGAATAGTTAAGTTTGGAGCTAACAAAAGGCATGGAAGAGTTTCAGCAGCAGAGGGACAGAGGCAGACTCAGGCAAAGTTACCAAGGTGGAAGTAGGCGTTTTTTGTGATGCAGAGGATATGGGGTCAGAAGCTCAGCTTGGGATGAAATAAGACACCAAGGTTGTGAACATTGTGGTTCAACCTGAGACAATGCCAATTACCGAGATGAGCTAATAAACTGTTTTTTTGTTTTCAATCTTTGGAGAAACAATTTCAATGACTAGCTTATTAGCATTTTAACCACTTTTCATCTCAATGCTTTTTTCAAAAACTTGTGTGAATGCAGCTTGCCTTAAAAAAACATTTAAATGTAGGTATTTTTCCAAATTCTGTCTGAAGAAAAAAATCCCGAAACACGATAGCCACTGCTTTGCAGTTTTCACAGACAAATGGATAGAATTGCAAAATATGATCCCCAAAACACTGGTAAAAATCTCAGATTCCCATGTAATAAAAATGAATTTGACTTATTTGGTCGTGGTAAAATAGTGGCTCTGATTATGAGCTCAAATTCCATATAAGGGGTTGAAACCCACAACACTCTGACCCTGCATTGCGAATGGTAATAAAAACAGAAAATGTTGGAGAGACTCAGCAGGTCAGGCAGCATCTGTGAAGAGAGAAACAGAGTTAACGTTTCAGGTCGATGACCTTTCGTCAGAGTTCTGACGAAAGGTCATCAACCTGAAACGTTAACTCTGTTTCTCTCTTCACAGATGCTGCCTGACCTGCTGAGTATCTCCAGCATTTTCTGTTTTTATTTCAGATTTCCAGCATCTGCAGTATTTTCTTTTTGAGAATGGTAATACTTGAACCAAGATACTTAGCCCTGGATTCTCCTAAGCTATTCCACTCCAAATCAGGCAGAATAGCAGTGGAAACAGCAGGGAGGCCCACTGCCATCTCCCCACCCCGACTTTGATTTTCTTCCCCACTCCGCCCCGACCGGCACTGGCTGCCCCTTCCCCGACCTCCGTATTGAAATGCCAGTGGAGAGGTGTGACCAAGGTTCCCGGATTATTTCTCATTTCCATCCACCCCTCATCCCACTGCTCCCTGGGATCATGAGGTGAAGCCTGGCAGTCGGGTAGTAGTGGGAAGACCCCAAACTGAGAAGACCATCTAATTTCGCCTCAGACACCTATCTTTGTAGGCACGGGCTTGGTGAGGCCTGCAAAACTTTGAGCTACCTGCTTCTTCGTGGACCTGTGGCCCCTTTAAGTGCCCTCTCAACTCTTCAGGTGCTGCAGCAGCAGTCTCACTACAGCTCTACCTCAAATTTCTTGGAGGGCATAGGAGGGGATCCCGTTGGGAATCAGCCATGAATAAAAAGGGGGTGAAATTGGGCCGGGTCATGACTGTTTTTCAGGTGCTAAGTCCCAAAAATGGAGTACACACCCGACTGGAAATGCACTGCCCACCATATTGGGTAAGGACAAACAAGACGCGTCCTTTACCCACGCAAATAAAGGGCCTAACACCTGCTTCAGGTCCCCGCTGCAACATTGGTTTTCCCTGAGGAAGCCAGCACCTCCCCTGCATGGGGTGGGGGAGGGGACAACCAGAAATGGCCGCTCCTGAATTTCTCCTCTCTAATGACTCCTAATGCAGGAAAAGGGGCCAGGGTCATGGCGAGGTTAAGGTGGCGGGTGGAAGTCTTACCATGACCATGTAGGAACAGGAAAAGGAAAAGCTATCTCCAAGAAACTAGCATAAAATACTAAAGACAAGAAGGCAAAGACCTCTCACAGCATCCCATCATCGCAGTGTTGACAGAAACATCACAGCAGCAAAAGTCCTATAGCTGAGCAGCACTGGGAAAAGTAGCAGAACTGAGTCACTTTGACTCATTCAAAGATCTCTTGTTGGATTATTATGACGAATGCGTACAGAAGTATGGCGGGAAGAACTAACAAGGAATAATGAAAATCTAATGCCAAAAAGGAATATAATAAAACTGAGTTTTCTAATTAAGAGGAAGCCAACATTCCAACTAGTTTCACTGCCTTAATATCATTCACCTTTAACCTGTTTGCCACAATAATAGGCTTCAGTATTATAGCATGAACTCTGACAATGGTTTCATTTATGTACATGATTGACCAATAAATTGACACTGTACTTTTGTTGCCTCGTTAAAGGCACTGTGAAGATGATGTATTCCAGTCACAGCTATTACCATGCGCAACAGGCTGTACAAAATGACTGTAAATGGAACATTGCTCACAATCTTTTCACTGTTACTATTTGTGAAGTGTTGTCATGAAACATTTTCCTAACAAGGAAGAGTTGAAGTCACTTATAAAATTGTGGGCGAGAAGTTCATTTTAGGTGGTAGTGCAAATCAAGCAACGGCGAATCGACAGCCTGTTTTACACTCTGCCTGATTTTCTTTGCCTATAAAGAAAATTGCGCTACCGTTCAAGACAAATTTCTACCCCTGTATCTTCAAAATACTTTTATATATATAAATAACCTTAATTATTGTTTTTTGTTTGCCAGTTTTCTGATTCCCCTCCTTTCCTGAAGGAGACGACCTCTTGTTACTACATTAAAGGTGCTCTATCAATGCAAGTTGTTGTGTTGGGATTTGGTTCTGATGGTGCTGGTGGTCCAGGAGTCCAAATTGCCATTATTCATGCACGAGCCTTGACAATGAGTGTTGTCAACCTATTCAAACAGAGGGCCATCACAGCCCATCCCAATTCTGACCTCACCTAAGATCCACACAAATGCACTTCCACCAGGGATTACTGGATCGCAATTAGAAGCAGGAACCCGGGCCAGTTTCCTCCCTCCAAACCCAGGGGTGTTATGTAGCCATTTTTTGCAGCCTTGCCACTGCCCTGGCCGGCAGCGCGGGAACCCTGCGGCAGAGGCAGTGCAGCGAAGCAGAGGCGGGGAAAAATTCAGAGTGACATTATATCTAAATCAACACAGAGGGAGGAGCAGCAGAATCCGAGGGTTTTAAGGCAAATATATAGGTTACGTATCTATATACTTATACATACTATACTTGTGTGTTTAGTTATTTTTAGCATCTGATCAATTAGTTCAAGAATCGGAGAGTCTGGAGGTGAGGGAGCGCGAGCATCAGGGAGAGGTAAAAACACGCAAAGTGACAAGCTGATTGGGGAGAAGCTGGTGAGTGCTTTTTTCGGATCAGCTCAGGGACAACTCTTAAGTTTAGTTCTGATAAGTTTAGATAGTAGTCTAATAAATCGTCGCTGGGTCAAAATCCTGGAACTCCCTCCCTAACAGGGAGTACCTTCACCACACGGACTGCAGCGGTTCAAGAAGGCAGCTCACCACCACCTTCTCAAGGACAATTAGGGATGGGCAATAAGTGCTGGCCTTGCCAGCGATGCCCAGATCCCATGAACTAATTAAAAAAAAAGAGGCATTTAAATTTTTTCCAGTGTTTTAGGGCTTAGTGCAAGTTAGTGTGCAAAAAAAGAAAAAAACTTAAGTAGATATATATAATATAAATCATCCAGAATAAAGATATGGCAGAGCAGGTTGTGTGTTTGGACTGCAGTATGTGGGAGATTGTGGACAGCGAGACTGTCCCGAGCAAACACATCTGCAGTAGATGTCTCCGCCTCGAATCTCTCCGGCTCAGAGACATTGAGCTGGAGTGTGAGTTGGAGACACTCCGACACATAAGGGAGTTAGAGCAGTATCTGGACAGTTTGCTCCAGACTTCGGTCACACTTCGTAGAAAGGTGCAGTTTCAGAAAGGGATTGGTGTGACCAATAGTGTGCAGAGTAAGGGGAACCCAGGTGAATTAGAGGACCAGGATCCGCAGAAACTGATCCTATTCAACAGGTACAATGTACTTGCTACCTGTGAGGATAAGGATAAAGGTGTTTCTGGAAGTGGTCACCCCGCAGCCTCAGAATGTGCAGGCAGAGAGGGAATGGGTGACCGCCAGACAGAGAAGGAGGACCAGGCAGGTAGGGCAGGAATCCCCAGAGTGCATCTTGCTCGCTAACCGGTTCACAGTTCTGGAAACTGGTGGGAGTGATGGCTCCTCTGGGGAGAGCAGCCAGAGCCAAGGCCACGGCACCATGGGTGGTTCAGCTGCACAGGGCAGGAGGAAGAAGAGTGGAAGAGCAATAGTAATAGGGGATTCATTGGTTAGGGGAACAGATAGGCGTTTCTGTGGACGCAGACATGACTCCAGGATGGTATGTTGCCTCCCTGGTGCCAGGGTCAAGGATGTCAGTGAGCGGCTGCAGGACACTCTGAGGGGGGAGGGTGAACAGCCAGAGGTCATTGTCCATATCAGTACCAACGACATAGGCAGAAAGAGGGATGAGGTCCTGCAGGCAGACTATAGGGAGCTAGGAGAGAGCTTAAAAAGCAGGATGTCAAAGGTAGTAATCTCCGGATTAATCCTGGTGCCACGTGCTAGTGAGTACAGGAATAGGAGGATAGAACAGATGAATGCGGGCTGGAGAGATGGTGCTGGAGGGAGGGCTTTAGATTCCTGAGGCATTGGGACCATTTCAGGTGAAGGTGGGACCTGTACAAGCCGGACGGGTTACACCTCAACAGAGCTGGGACCAATATTCTCGCGGAGAGGTTTGCCAGTGCTGTTGGGGAGGGTTTAAGCTAGCTTGGCAGGGGGATGGGCACCAGCATATAGGAGTAGAAAAGAGGAATAAGGTGCATAAAAGAGTGAGTGTGTTGGATAGTACTAGAGAAGAAAGTAGTACTAGAGGCGGAAGTAGTACCATATTGGATAGGAGCAGACTAAGAAAGACTACGAAAAATTCAAAAATGGGTTTAGAATGCATGTACGTAAACGCACAAAGTGTGGTGAATAAGGTTGGTGAGCTACAAGCACAATTAGCTGTGTGGCAATATGATGTTGTGGCAATAACGGAAACGTGGCTTAAAAACGGCGAGGACTGGGCACTTAATATTCAAGGGTACAAGCTATTCAGAAAAGATAGGGAAGTTTAAAAGGGAGGTGGGGTGGCAGTGCTGATTAAGGAAGAAGTCGCACAACACCAGGTTATAGTCCAACAGTTTTATTTGAAATCACAAGCTTTCGGAGCGCTGCTCCTTCGTCAGGTGAAGTAAAGGAATACAAATCGACAAAGCATATATAGATAGAGAACAATGCATGTGAAGCGTACAATGGCAGACAACTACATTTAATCCTTGGCTATCAGTTTCTGCTCGATGATTTTGTGTTGTCGTGTGTCTCTAAGGCCGCCTTGGAGAACGCTTACCCGCAGATCCGAGGCTGAATGTCCTTGACTGCTGAAGTGTTCCCCGACTGGGAGGGAACACTCCTGCCTGGCGATTGTTGCGCGGTGTCCGTTCATACGTTGTCTCAGTGTCTGCATGGTCTCGCCGATGTACCATGCTCTGGGGCATCCTTTCCTGCAACGTATCAGGTAGACAACGTTGGCCGAGTCACATGAGTATGTACCATGTACCTGGTGGGTAGTGTCCTCACGTGTGATGATGGTATCTGTGTTGATGATGTCGAGACACACGACAACGCAAAATCATCGAGCAGAAACTGATAGCCAAGTTCCGCACTCATGAGGACGGCCTCAACCGGGATCTTGGGTTCATGTCACGATACATGACGTAGAGTCATCCAGACTCAAGTTGTCGTTGGCTTGTTCACAGATGTGATTTCCAGTAAAAAAAAGTAAAAATTTTAAAGTTTATCGTTTTCCATACAGACTGCAGCTTTTGACACATTAGACCCCCTGTAACCCCACCTCATTGTCTCAGTTGTATCTTGCTATGTCTTTGATGTGGTGCCTTCCTGGCTGACCTGATTGTTTATCTGCCGAGGTGTGACAAAAGGCAGTCAGGAGGATTAAATGTAGTCGTCTGCCATTGTACGCTTCACATGCATTGTTCTCTATCTATATATGCTTTGTCGATTTGTATTCCTTTACTTCACCTGATGAAGGAGCAGCGCTCCGAAAGCTTGTGATTTCAAATAAAACTGTTGGACTATAACCTGGTGTTGTGCGACTTCCCACTTTTGTCCACCCCAGTCCAACACCGGCATCTCCGCATCCTGATTAAGGAAGACATTGTAGTGTTGGAAAGGGAGGATGTTCTTGAGGGGACAAGGACAGAATCCATTTGGTTAGAGTTGAGGAGCAAAAAGGGTATGATCACACTATTGGGGGTATTCTACAGGCCTCCAAATAGTGAGAGGGAGGTAGAGGAGCAAATCTGCAGGGAAATCGCAGAGATATGCAAAAGCTATAGGGGGAAAAATTCAGTATCGCCCCGTTTGGGGCGCGATTATCGGCCGTGCGCAAAGTTTAGCGCCTGGCGCTAATTATCGCCTCCGACTGCAAACTTGGCTTTTATCGCCTCTGGAGTTGATTGGAGCGCTAAATCAGGCGCTACACACCTGTCTTAAGGCGCAAAGGCAGAGGAGCAAGGCACTAACTCAGAGCGCGGGTGCAGCGCAGGTGCTGTCAGTTAGCGATGGAACACAGACACACTGGCGCCGGCCAGTTCTTAAAGGGGAGGCTCGATCTTGCTCTCCAGCCACACCCTGCTCACTGGAGCCTTGAATCTTGGCCTGGAGAGACCTGTGGCTAAATCTTGCAGCCAAGAACTATGGAGAGGGCCAAGGAGCGAGCACAGCGCTTCAGCGAGCGGGCCTTGGAGGCTCTGGTTGGCGCGGTGGAACGCAGAAGATCAATACTGTACCCAGAGAGTGGCAGGAGGCCTTTGCCACGCAAGTACAGAAGAGTGTGGAGGGAGGTGGCTCAGAGCGTCTCCTCCAGGAGCATGGTGCCCAGGACCCATATACAATGTAGAAAAAAGTTCAACGACCTCACTCGGGTCGTCAGGGTGAGTGGCTTTTTTTCAATACCTCTCCATCCCTCCATCTCAACCTCACTCTATGGCCAGAGGGCCTTAAAACCCCAATGCCCAACACTCATCCAACACCTATGGCCCTCTCATGAAACACACACGACATTCCACACTTTGCATACAGTAATGGCTATTCACCTATGGGAGGCACATCAGGCAAGACCATGGCTGTATATTTCCTCAGACGCCGTCCTTTTTCTTGCAGGCCAAGCTATCTCATAATAGGAGACAGCAGCAATGGATGGGTGGAGGGCGGCCTCAGCTGCAATCCCTCAGCGATCTTGAGGCGCGTGTCCACAGGATTGTGGCAAGCCGGGTGATCGGTCCCGTCGCCACTGGAGACGCCGACCCCGTTCTGGACAGCAATGGTAAGGTCATCACCTTTTTGTCCTCTCTCCTTCCACTTGTCTCTCACAACACCAGCCTCTGACACTTTCAATCCAACTTACAAAATCGCTGCACTCATTCCTCCCTTACTGCCCCCCTGTCCTCACGCTAAAGCCACTCTTGTACCTCCCTGCTTTCAGATGGTGATTCACCAGCTGAGGAGACAGGCCCTCAAGCTGCCAGTGGGAGTGAAGCTGCAGGCGAGGAGGAAGATGAAGCCGGAGCATCAGCACCACCCTCTCCCGAGGAAGCCCATGCCCACACTGGGAAGATGCCTTCCCTGAAGGGGAGCAGGGGGTTAGGGTCTGATGAGGGTGAAGCTCCAGGACCCAGCGGGCTGCAGCAATGCAATGGGGGTAGAGAAGCTCGGGGCCTTCTCCCCGGAGGGAGAGTAGGCCAGCGAGTCCTACTGCACTGGACGCAGAGGAGGAGCGGCTCATCGCTGAAATGAACACCCAGGCGGTGGACATGCACACTGAGCTCATGGGTGCAGTGGGAAAGGTGCCCGAATGCATTGATGCACTGGCAAGGAGTGTGGAGCACTTCACTTTAGCACAGGCGGATGCCACGCAAATGTTTAGTGCTGCAATTCAGTCACTGGCTACCATGACCCCATCTCTGACTGCTCTCATGCAGACTCAGATTGAGGCCACGCGAGCACTGACTGCTGCCATCCTCGCTGGTTCGGACACATTTCCCCGGGGCTCTCACCGCGCCGCAGCAGGCCAGCAATCTGTGCTCCAGCAGATTGCTCCAGATGCTGAAGTGCTGCCCCGTGGGAGTGCCAGTGTGTCGCTCGAGCAGGGAGTTGCTGTCCTCTCTCAAGATGACAGCATTCCTGCTGCCACCACTGTCACTTCTCCACTGCACTTGCCACCGCCTGCAGGACAGACTGCTGCCGCCCATGCAGAGTCGGTGCAGTCTGCAGCCGGGCCCTCCAGGCCCAGAGCTGGTTGAGGACGTCCTTCAAGGGCATCTGCAGTCTCAGGTTCTGACAATCAGCAGCCTTCCACCAGCCTTGCTGCAGCCACTGGGGTCCCATTACGGAGGAGCAGTAGGGTGGGAAGGGGGGAAGTGCGCAAGGGAAGGAGATCACCCTCGAAGGGCGAAATGTAGGAGGTGTGACAAAATGTTGGCCATTTTTTTATTAAAGGCCGAGGTTCGTGGTCCAACTTTTGTTTAGTGTTTTGGACATTATCTCCAGGTTGTGAGAACCAGTTATGTTAATGAATGATTTTTTGTGTTTCTTTCTATTAGTTTGTCATGAGGAAATGACACACACAGAGTTTGTAAAATAAATAAGTTTTTGTATTCAAAATGTACATGTTTGGTCTTTGGAATCACTGCTGCCTTGGCCGGCTTTGGGGTTGCGGGTTGGTTTCATTCATGTTGTTCTCAATGGCCGAAGCCATTTCCTCAGCAGGGGCCTAGAAGCGGCTTGCTATCAGCCGTTGACGGACGGCCCTTCCAGTTTCTACATTGTGGGCCTCTCTCCCGCCTTGGTACTGCTGATGATCATCCTCCTCCTCCTCTGGTGGTGCTCCAAGGCCTGGTGGCATTGGCTGAGTCCTGAGGATTGCCAGGTTATGCAGCATGCAGCACACAACTACGAAGAGGGAGACTCGCTCAGGCGAGTACTGCAGGGCTCCTCCTGAGTGGTCCAGACAGCGGAACCATTGCTTGAGCACGCCGATTGTGTGTTCAACGATGTTCCTGGTAGCTTGATGGCTCTCGTTGTACCGCAGCTCAGCAGGGGTGTTGGGCATACGGAGCGGTGTCATCAGCCAGGTGCACAGTAGATATCCCTTGTCCCCGAGAAGCCAACCACCTGGCTGATGCAGTGCCTGGAAAAGTTCTGCCACAGCAGTCTGGCGCAGGATGAATGTATCGTGGCTGCTGCCAGGATAGTGGGCATTGACAGCACCCCTTTCGGTTGCGGAAATCCTCTGCATTCTGATGCGGAGCACGCAAAGCCACATGCATGCAGTCAATGGCGCCCTGCACCATGGGGAAGCCCGCTATCCTCGCAAAGCCCATTGCGCGTTCATGCTGCTTGGCCGGGGTCATGGGGAAAGAGATGTACTCTCATCTCCTTTTATAGATATTTGTGACCTGACGGATGCAGCAATGGACCGCGAACTGGGAGATATTGGCGATGTCCCCAGTAGCTGATTGAAATGAGCCGGTGGCATAAAAGTTCAGAGCCACTGTGATCTTCACTGCCACCGACAGAGACGTCCTGGTCCCCAGTTGAGGCTGCAGATCTGGCTGCAGCAGGTGGCAGAGCTCAGTGACTACCTCCTTGCTGAAGCGCAGCCTTTGCAAACACTGCTCCACAGACATATTAATGTAGGAGAATTGTTGGCGAAATACCCTGGGAGGGTAAGGTCTCCTGTACAGAGGCCTGTTGGCCCTTCTCCGTCTGGCCATGATTGCCACTCTCTCTCTGCGTCTCTGTGGCCTCCGATTCTGCTGGCGCAGGACGACGCCCCCAATCAGTGCAGCCCCCATAGTCTCTTGGCAATCAAAGTTATGAAGGTCAAAAAACAAAGTACCTGCAAAGTTATGCTCAGTAGCCAAAACTACTTCACACAGCGTTGACTCAATGCATAAGTCTCTCTTTCTCTCTCTCATAATCTCTCTCTCTCTCTCTCTCTCAGAACGAGTGGTGCAAAAATGTCTACCACAGAAAAAGCCAGGAAGAGGCCCCCTTTAAATAGCGCCCCCCCAGCCCCACAGCGACTGGGAAGCGTTCCAGTCTACCTGTCATTGGTTGCGCCAGGCGGAAAGGATGGGGGCACCACTCAATTTCTGTTCCGGGGCGCCACAAGGGCGTTGCACGCTCTAATGACGTCAAGATCTGCGTGCGCAGGAGATCGGGGCGGTATTGTTTAGCGCCACCGCAAAATGTCCGGTCAATTTCACGAGAGGCGCAGATATCGCTGCACCCGGGCGCTAGTTGCTTTGCGCCTCATTAGTGCCCTCTTAAGGCGCAAACCAACTGAATTTTTCCCCCATAGAGTAGTGATATTGGGGGACTTTAATTACCCAAATATCGATTGGGATAATGCTAGCATAAAGGGAAAGGAGGGGGAGAAATTTCTGAAATGTGTTCAGGAGAATTTCCTTGACCAGTATGTTCTTGGCCCAACTAGGAAGGAGGCATTGCTGGATCTGGTGCTGGGGAATGAGGTGGGCCAGGTCAACCAAGTATCTGTGGGAGAACACTTGGGTAGGAGTGATCATCTTATCATAAGATTTAGATTAGCAATAGAGAGGAGCAAGGAACAATCTAGAGTGGAACTTCTAAACTGGAATAGGGCTAACTTCAATGGGATGCGAAAGGATCTAGCCAGAGTAAAATGGAACCAAAGACTGACAGGAAAAACTGTAACGGAACAATGGGAGATCTTTAAGGAGGAGATGTTCCAAGTACAGGCTAGGTACATTCCAACAAGAGGGAAGGGTAAGGGAACCAAAGCAAGAGCTCCTTGGATGACGAGGGAGATAGAGAAGATGATGAAACAAAAAAAGAGGGTGTATGATGAATGTCAGGTGAATTCTTCAAGGGAGAACCAGACCAAATACAATAAGTTGAGAGGGGAAGTGAAGATGAAAATAAGATTGGCAAAGAGATAATATGAGAGTAGAATGGCGGTTAACCTAAAAGGGAACCCAAAAATCTTCAGCGGGTAGTAAGAGGCGGGGTGGAGCCAATTAGGGACAAAGAAGGTGATATATGCTTAGAGGCGCAGGGCAAGGCTAGAATACTCAATGAGTACTTTGTTTCGGTGTTTACTAAGGAGGTGGATGCTGACAAAATATTAGTAGAAGTGGAAAAGGTAGAAGCGATGGAAGGGGTGAAAATTGATAGACAGGATGTACTAGAAAGGCTGGGTATGCTTAGAGTGGATAAGTCGCCTGGTCCAGATGGCTTGCATCCCAGGTTGCTAAGGGAATTGGGAGAGGAAATAGCGGAAGGGCTTGCCATAATTTTCCAATCTTCCCTAGATGCAGGGGAGGTGCCTGAGGATTGGAAAGTGGCAAATGTGACACCATTGTTCAAGAAAGGGTGTAAGGACAATCCTAGTAATCACAGGCCGGTGAGTTTAACATCAGTGGTGGGTAAAGTTTTAGAAACAATAATCAAGGAAAAAATTAACGGGCACTTGGAGAGGTTTAAGCTAATTAACAAGAGCCAACACGGATTTGTAAAAGGCAGATCGTGTTTGACCGAGAGTCATAACGGCACAGGAGGAGGCCATTCGGCCCATCGAGTCCGTGCCAGCTCTCTGTGGAGCAATCCAGTCATTCCCATTCCGCCGCTCTATCCCCGTGGCCCTGCAAGTTTATTTCCCTCAAGCGCCTATCCAGTCTCCTCTTGAAAACATTGAGTGTCTCCGTTTCCACCACTTCCGTCGGCAGCGAGTTCCAGGTCCTCACCACTCGCTGTGTAAAAATGTTTTTCCTCACAGCCCCCCTGTATCTCTTGCCCAAAACTTTAAATCTGTGTCCCTAGTCCTTGTACCATCAACTAGTGGGAACAGCCTTTCCCCGTCTAGCCTATCCAAACCCATCATAATCTTGTACACCTCTATCAAATTTAAACTAGGAAATGGGGGGGGGGGGGGGGGGGGGGTGGTGCGAGGGCTCAGATGTAAAATAATAGTTCAAAATCAAACAAATAGAGTAACAGTCAGAAATTGTGCTTTAGGCATTACAGGTAAAGGGAAAACTAAAAGATGTAAAGTGATTAAACCAGGAGAGAGAAATAAGAAACATTTGATTAAAACATTAGAGCTGAAGGACAGGCTAGGGTGTGTGGCCCAAATAAGCGTTCTTTTACAAATGCACGGAGTATAAAGAATAAATTGAATGAACTGCAGGCGCGAATTCAACTTGGAGGGTATGACATGGTAGCCATTACTGAGACGTGGCTGCAAGATGGTCAGGACTGGGACTACATATACCAGGTTATAAGGTCTACAGGAAAGATAGGGAAAATGGTAAAGGGGGAGGAGTAGCTCACTTCTAGCCCTCCTCAGATGAGGATGAGGAGGAGGAGGAGGAGGCTGAGGATCTGGAGGAGGAGAGGAGGAGCAGGAGGAGGTCAGAGCGCCGGTGTATCGACCAGCAGCAGTGGCAGCATGCGAGCACATGGCTGCCCGGGATGCAAGGGATGAACTTATCCTGGCCAGATTTGCATTGGTTGCCCAAGTTGGCACATGTCCTTGGCTCCATCCTAAGACATCATTGACAATGGACATGACTCTCTGGCTTCCTTTCACTCAGGCCACCAACCTGACAACGCAAGTGTGGCGGAGCCCGCAATGTGGAGCTGCCTAAGGCGAAAGAACAGATGCCATAACGCCAACATTTTGGCATCAAATCATTTTAATGCTTTCCAACAGGGATGGCATTTCATCAATACACAGAAACATTCTCCCAATCTGCACACAGATCTGGAGGTTATATCCCTTGCCAGCTGTACCCAGCCAGCCTTGGTTTCTTTGGGAGGCCTCTTCCTCCCAGATGAGTGGAAGAGCACCTCCCTGCTAGCTGTCACCCCCTCAAACAACTTTTGCAGTGCCTCATGCGAGAGCCTCGAGGAGGCCCTTGCCTTGGAATTGGACATAGTGGTTTCTCAGAATACGTTGCAGGTGGTGCAGCATAGGCAGAAATCCTGTGGAATGAGCCAAGGCAGCAAGAAGCCATAAAATCAGACTGGAAAAGTGATGTCAGCAGAGGCGGGTTTCAGTCCCAAAACACTAATTGACCAAGGGTATCCCACACCTCTGAAATCAAGTGGTCAATCAGGGGAAAATTGCAATTTTTTGAAAACTATCAGTGGAGGCGGGTTTCAAACCCACCCAAACTGAAACCCACCTCCATCTCGCCTCCAGTGGGAAAATCGCCCCCATAGAATCGTTACAGCACAGTAGGAGGCCATTTGGCCCGTCGAGCCCTTGCCAGCTTTCAGCTAGTCCCACTCCCCTGCCCATTCCCCGTAGCCCTGCAATTTATTTTCCTTCAGGTACTTATCCAATTCCCTTTTGAAAGCCACTATTGAATATATCTCCACCACCCTTTCAGACAGTGCATTCCAGATCATAACCACTCGCTGCGTAAAAAAGTTTTTCCTCATGTCACCTTTGGATCTTCTGCCAATCACCTTAAACCAGTGTCCTCTGGTTCTCGACCCTTCCGCCAATGAAAATAGTTTCTCTCTATCTACTCTGTCTAGACCCCTCATGATTTTGAACACCTCTATCAAATCTCCTCTCAATCTTCCCTGCTCCAAGGAGAACAATCCCAGCTTCTCCAGTCTATCCACATAACTGAAGTCCCTCATCTCTGGAGCCATTCTTGTAAATCTTTTCTGCAACAATTCACCATATTTATTAATAACTTAGATGATGGAATAGAAAGCCACATATCAAAATTTGCCGATGACACAAAGATGGGCGGCATTGTAGGCAGTTTAGATGAAAGCATAAAATTACAAAGGGATATCGACAGATTAAGTGAATGGGCAAAACTGTGGCAAATGGATTTCAAATGTGAGACAAATGTGAGGTCATCCACTTTGGACCTAAAAAGGATAGAACAGGGTACTTTCTAAATGGTGAAAAGCTAAAAACAGTGGAGGTCCAAAGAGATTTGGGCATCCAGGTACATAGACCAGTAAACATGTCATGAACAGGTACAGAAAATAATTAAAAGGCTAATGGAATGCTGGCCCTTATTGAATACAAGGGGGTAGAAGTTATGCTACAGCTATACAAAGCCCTGGTTAGACCACACCTGGAGTACTGTGAGCAGTTCTGGACACCACACCTTAGGAAGGATGTATTGGCCTTGGAGGGAGTGCAGCGTAGGTTTACCAGAATGATACCCGGACTCCAAGGGTTAAATTACGAGGCGTGATTACTCAAATTAGGGCCGTATTCCCTAGAATTTAGACGGTTAAGGGGTGATTTGATCGAAGTTTTCAAGCTATTAAGGGGAACAGATAGGGTAGATAGAGAGAAACTATTTCCACTGGTTGGGGATTCTAGGACTAGGGGTCATAGTCTAAACATTAGAGCCAGACCTTTCAGGAGTGAAATTAGGAAACACTTCTACACACAAAGGGTGGTAGAAGTTTGGAACTGTCTTCCACAAACGGCAATTGATGCTAGATCAATTGTTCATTTTAAATCTGAGATTGAGAGATCTGTGCTAACCAAAGGTATACAGGGATACTGGGGCAAAGGCGGGTCTATGGAGTTAGATCACAGATCAGCCATGATCTCATTGAATGGTGGAACAGGCTCGAGGGGCTAAAGGGCCTACTCCTGTTCCTATGTTCCTTAATGATTTAAAAGATTATGCAAAATTTTCCTATCGCTGTCTTGAATAATATAATGCAGCTGTTCAATGTTCATAATTTTTGGTCTACAACCCAATTTTTTAGGGGAGGGTTAAACTGCATGTATTTTGATTTGAGTGTTATTTTCCTGAGTACTGCTTTTGCACAAAGAACCAGCCAGGGTTTTGGAGGCTAAATCATGCAAGTACATAGGAGGCGATAATTTTACTGCAGACAGATGGAAAGCTACTGTTGCAATTTATAAATATACTAAAGATATAGAAAAAATATTTTTTTTCCCCACACATGAGATGGTACAGTGAAAATTGGAACCAAACCCTCTATCCAACACAACGTGCTTTAGATAGTAATATCTTCCCCAGAGCTGAGTTATTATCAACATACCCACTCCATACACAAGGTATCGCAATTATGTGGGACAGGCTCAACGGACCAGATGATCTTTACCTGTCTGCCATTGTTCATATGTTCCTATATTAATTACCAGCTCGTTTCAGTGGTAGCAAGCCAATTTGCCACCCCCACTGCCACTCCACCCCCGCCCCACCCCCACCGGACTTATCTTTGGGCCGTGCCGGTGAGGCAAGTGGCCTGACATTGATCTTCTTCAAATGGGTGAGCTGCCTGTGGAGGCAATGACAAGCACGGGTAGCTCCCCAAATAATAATAAAGAGGCCCAAGGCCCAATTTCGGACTGGTTGGGGACGCATGCTCCATGACTGTTACCACAGTTACAGTAATTGTTTTTCTTTACAGTACAGAGTCACCACGGAGCTGATGATTATATTTATATTTGTAGTTTGTTGCAAATTTAGGTAAATTTATGTTCTAGGAGATTCAAATGAAATAATAATCACAGTTTTTTTAAATGCAGAGCTTATTGTAATCATATCGGATAGATTGGTAAAATGTTTACATGCATACAAATATTTAATTCATTGCATCTAGTATTTCCCAATATTGCAAGAGATTTTAAAACAAAGAGCAAATTATCTGAAATACTATAGGACACAAAACATGTCAGAAACAAGGGCGTAGATAAACTTGAAATACTACTATAAGCAGAAAGGATCGGGGTTTGGTATTTGTGTTCTAGTGAGAGTCAGGATTCCCACCACCATTATACTTACTTAATCCCTTCCTTCGTTGAACTAATGCTAGGTCTGAGTTGGAGTTCAGGACATCCTTTCAGTTTATATCTTCCTTCCCCATAGCCCCAAGATTATTAATGGTATGGTAAAAGTAAATCCCGAAGATTACTTTAAATTAAACTGTGAGAATAGAAAAAGAAAGAAAAGACTTGCATTTATATAGTGCCTTTCATGACCTCAGGGCTTGACAGGGTAGATGCTGAGAGGCTGTTGCCCTGCTAGAGAGTCGGCTATTTCGAACTGAGATGAGGAGAAATTTCTTCACTCGGAGGGTTGTGAATCTTTGGAATTCTCTACCCCAGAGGGTTGTGGATGCTCAGTCATTGAATATATTCAAGACTGAGATCAATAGATTTTTGAGAACTAAGGGAATCAAAGGATAGGGCAGGAAAGTGGAGTTCTCAGGACATTCCAAAGTGCTTTACAGCTAATTAAGTACTTTTGAAGTATAGTCACTGTTGTAATGTAAAAAACGTGGCAACCAATTCGCACACAGCAAGATCCCACAAGTAGCAATGTGATAATGACCAGATAATCTGTTTTAGTGATTTTGGTTAAGGGATAAATATTGGCCAGGACACTGGGGAGAACTCCCCTGCTCTTCTTTGAAATAGTGCCGTGGGATCTTTTACGCCCACCTGAGAGGGCAGACGGGGCCTCGATTTAATGTCTCATCCAAAAGAAGGCACCTCCAACAGCGCAGCACTCCCTCAGCACTGTACTGAAGTGTTAGCCTAGATTTTGTGTTCAAGTCTCATGGAGTAGGGTTGTTTATGAGGTTTTTTGATGTTGACTTTGGCCATTGTGGCTGGAATCAGTCATAGTAAATGACCACTTGTTTAAGTGCTGATTTTCGGAAACTTAACTGTGGGGAAAACCTCCCTTGGCAGTGCTACAGTATTAACAAGACTACAAATCCACCATGGGAAGTAGGGGGGAGAAAAATATCTTTATAATCGTGAAAAAAAACCAAAGAAGGGCTTGGGAGATGACAAATAACAAACAAATAAATGGATTATTTCCAAATTAAGGTGGGTAGTAGAGAAAAACAATAAATATTTGCTCATGTAACTAACTGGGATTAATCTGTTTTGGGGAGGGAAGCACAAAGTTACCTGCATCATAGGCAAGTTTTGTACAGTGGTAGGCAAATAGTATCTCAAACATAGAAACATAGAAGATAGGAGTAGGAGTAGGCCATTCGGCCCCTCGAGCCTGTTCCGCCATTTAATGAGATCATGGCTGATCATCCAAATTCAGTACCCTGTCCCTGCTTTCTCCCCATATCCCTTAAGCCTTAAGAAATATATCTAACTCCTTTTTGAATATATTTAATGAATTGGCCTCAACTGCCTTTTGTGGTAGAGAATTCCACAGGTTCACCACTCTCTGGGTGAAGAAATTCCTCCTCATCTCAGTCCTAAATGGCTTACCCCTTATCCTTAGACTGTGACCCCTGGTTCTGGACTCCCCCGCCATCGGGAACATCCTTCCTGCATCTAGTCTGTCTAGTCCTGTTAGAATTTTATAAGTTTCAATGAGACTCCCTCTCATTCTTCTAAACTCTAGCGAATATAAGCCTAATCGACCCAATCTCTCCTCATACGTCATTCCTGCCATCCCAGGTATCAGTCTGGTGAATCTTTGCTGCACTCCCTCCATGGCAAGAACATCCTTCCTCAGATAAGGCGACCAAAACGTTTTATCTGCACCTATATCTTTCAGTATCAGTACCTCATCAATCATGTGATATATTGTATTACAGCCATGGATGAAGTGCTGTTGCATTTAGGCTGCATTGGGACTGTGGTAAACATCAGAAATTACACTCCAGGTCCTGTGAGCAACATCACAGAAGATTTAGTGATTAATTTTAATTATGATGCATGAGCCATTAATTATAAAGCTGTAAATGTAACGAAGGGCAGTAGCAATAACAATAAAAGGATTTTTAATGCACAGCTGTTTTAACTGGAACTGGTTTTCTCTCAGACAGATGCATAAATAACTGTAGCAGATATATCACTTAGTTAATATGATTACACATGCCCTTGTTCATGGGACACGATATTAAAAATAACATTCAAATTAACACAAAAGTATGATTGACATTAATAAAAAGTAAAGCACATCCATCAGATTATACCACTGTACCATTGACATATTACAGATTCTTCCACTTCCTCATGACGCAGGTACTAAGAATAGAGAAAGCACAACCACGTAAAGCAGCTCTAGTAACCAAGGTACTGTGAAGACTAAGCTGTCACATCCATTTCCAGAGTACTGCCAAGATTGAGCTGTCATATTCCTTTACTATCAATAGTGCCATCAACAATATGTTTGTGCAAAACAGATTCAATTGCTCATTCTGTTATGAACATTTTCTACTTTTTATATGAAAGGAAAACCTGATTTGATAACTTCAGAATAACTGTTGTACTGAATATTCTTAGTTGTAAAAAGGCCTTAATAAAGCAACAATATATTTTTTTGATTCCCCCGCTCTGTTAATCTGCCTGCAGCATCCCTCAGCTGAGACAGCAGTTAAGTGACTTTCTTCAAGGCCTCCAGGGCAGTCAGTGGTTCAGGAAGGGGGTGGGGTGGGGGGCGGTGAGGGGAAGTCCAGTAGGGAAGGCCAATACTTTCTTTGTTGGGGTCCAGAGGAACACTCATGTTCCTCCTGGCCCCACAACGGAAAGTTTTAAACGTACCTTACAGAAAACTTCACTGCCATTGGTGCAGCCTTCACTTCAAACCTTTTTATAAAAGGGTATCTTCCATGATAGGTTGATGAAATCTATTGTATCATGCACTTTGCTTATCAGCTGCTCAATCTCTGCTGACAAAGCAACTCCTCTAGCCAAGACATAAAGCTGGTATCTGATGTCTTGTTTCACCGACACAGTACGCATTTGAGGGCAATCAGTAGACAGGGCAATAGATAAGGGCCAGATCTTCTATGATACCTGGAATTAGCTATGTGAGGCAGAATATTTTAAAGGTAAGATGGCAAAAATATCTCTCCTTTAACCCAGAACTTTCTCACCCTTGGGTATTCCTATAGATTTTAAGTCAATGTTCTTTAATTTATTCACCATTCCTGTTAAACATTAATCAGCTTGCACCTCCAAATCTGCAGCCTTAGACTTGCTTTTAAGTTTCTCAGGAGCTCAGTTTGATGCATTATCATTGACTGATGGAAGAGCTGATTCATCACTGGTGCTGCAGTGTCGTCAGCTTATTCCTTGCCTCTGTGGCTCTAAGCTAATGAGTCATTTAGTTGCTGAGGAACAGAGTACTGTATATGGAGCTAAATTATACATTCGTACCCTCTGCACAAAACTGTGCCCATAGCGACCATAAGGACAGCTGATATGGGAAATGAGAATCTCATTTCAGCTGCACAGTATGGGTGCCCTTCCATGTCTGGAGTTAAGCCACAGAAATAATGGTAGAGGAATCGTTAACTCTGCACCAGTTAGGTCACACCTGATTTGAGAATGCTTGATGCTGACGTTGTGCATCCAAACTAAAGAGGTGTTCCATTCCCCAAAACTGACACCAGCCATCTTGATGAGAACAGAAAAAAAAATATATAACTAAAATCCCTCAAAACGCACCAAAAACCAGATATAGACAAACAAAAGAAACCTCTCAGCTGATGTTATTTACTTTGACTGTGGATAAGGGAAGATGTAAGGATATAATTTTTAATGTTCTCAAGCAAAGTATGATAATATTTTATTTGTCTGCTGCTACTACTCAAACACTTCTCTGACGTGTCTATTGTGCACTTGATGGGTTTGGTGATCACATTAGCACAGAGGTGGGTAATCATGTCATTGCACTGGTCAACATTAATATGATCACAGTCTGAGCATTAGCATTTCAGTAATTCACTGGCACACCAACTCTTTATTGCTAGTGACAAGATATCGGAGTAAAATTTGACTTTGTGCGATAGTGTAAAACAGGTGATAACGAATCGGCAGCCCATTTTACATCTCTCCCGATTTTTATTTCCATTGACTTCAATGGATAAATCCAGTCTGGTCCAGGGGAAGCAATTTTAAGATTAAATTATTGTTTGGGCCACTTGCTATTTTTCCCCATCGACATTGCATCACACTTGCCTGAATTTTTTATATATCAATATGTTTGCAGAACATCTCAAACTGATTCTGTGAGCAGTACATTTGGCAAAAATAAAAAAGACAAAGTTATACAACATAATTACCATTTACTGAAAGCACATCGGGATGCTGAGATAATCTCTTTAATTGTAGGACTGCTTGTGAAGTGATTGAAATAGATTCTTGTTTTATTAGATACTGTGGTATAATGTACTGTTTGGCAGATTCCCAATAGTGCATTATTATGATGGCTCACCATTTCTTATTTATCAGTTATCCTACAACTTTGTATTTTCCAAGGTCAATATAACTTTGCTGAGGTTCAGTGTCCAAAACTGAATGCGGTACTCCAAATGGGTATGGTAGTGTAGTGGTTATGTTACTGGACATAAGTGTTCCATTTCCCACAAGCTCACCCAAACTTAAAATGAAGACTGCGTTGTCTGTAGGAGATATCTTCAATGCCATGAGTCATTTTCTCACTTGTAACAGGAGCTTCTCTGATTAGGATTGTGCTCTACAGTTTCTGTATCCATTTATATGTAAGTCAGTTTATGAGTCAGGCCTAGATCGGAAACTGGAGATGTCTGAACTGAGGAAAATTAATGCCAAATGAGTGCCCAGCAATAATGATCTGATCACAGCTTTTCTAAGCTTAGAGCCTTCAAAGCAGTATCCATGCTAGTCCAAAATGCCAACCTCTGTAGAATGAATGGTACTGGTCCAAGACATCTGCAAGTCACCCCTGTAACTCACACCATTGGAGCGGCTGATGGTGTAAATGCAAAACCAACTCAATGGGAAGAACAATGAAGGTGAATGAATCATCAGATTAAAGTTGTTCCCTGCAACGCAAGAGATATTTTCAATTTTCTGTGTTATTTTTAAATAACACATGTAGGTCTGTACTGAAAGTGCTCTCAGTGGAATTTCCTAAACGTAATAATTTAAATAGAAGCCAGAAAAAAATCAGCTGATGCTAATTGGTTCAGACTGCAGTATCATGCTCTGTATCTTCCTCTTCTCCCCACTCTCTCTCCTCCACACACAGGAAATTGACAGAGTCGAGCAGAATAATCCCTGGCAAGATTACAGATATGAAGTAATCCTTGCCACTATTCCTTTGTTAAAGCAAATACTTTGCTTTGTGGTGAGTGAAGAAACATTACTATGCCTCAGGGATAACTGCGTGTGATTTTTCACAGTTTTGAAAAGAAACAAAGAATTCATATTTATATAATGGCCGGAATCTTTACCTGCGCGTCGGGGCGGGTGTGGCGGGCCACGTAGCGGGTCGCCATCCTGAACTTTTCAACAGCACGTTCTGCACTGCGCGTTTAACTCAATTGCATCAATTGAAAGAGCCATGCGGGTTTCCTGGCCCAGTTAAATGGAATGGGTCTGATGACTTCATCGATGACTTGTTTTCAGTGCGGATATTTAAAGCAGCTAGCACACATCTCATTTGAAGGTTGCTGTAGGAGAGATCAAGGTGTTTGGAAGAGCGACAAATTGCTGCATAATATTGAGATTTCTGTGGGTCACAGAGACACACAGAAAGAAGGCTGTGCCAAGATTCCTTGATGCCCCCTCTGGAAGTGCTGGTCCAGGGAGTCAAAGCACGCAGGGAGGTCCTCTTCCCTGCGGATGGCCACAAAAGACCAGCCAGAGACACTAAGAGGGCATAGCTAGAAATCGCAGAGGAGGTCAGCACCAGGGATGTGCTGAGGCAGACGTGGATCCAGTGCCGCAAAAGATTCAATGATCTCATGAGGTCAGGAAAGGTGAGTGCAATGCCACACTCACCTACCTCCTGATGCACATGTAACCCCAACCCCATCGCTCTACCTTCCCAAGCCTACTCCTGCACACATCACTCCTCACATCAACCTACCTTGCAAGGTGCACCCATCACTCTCTGTCTACTCACATCTCCATCTGACTAACCACCAATGACACTCACCCTCATCCTAATCCAATCATAGCAAGTAACACCACAGAAGGAGGCCATTTGGCAATGTCACGCCACTCCCTCATAGTCACCCTCTACAGATGTAGTCCATCCGTTCCTTACACTCATTCCATCACTCTCTCTCAAAGTTCTCTTCTTCCCCTCCTTGCAGGAGAAGAGAGCCCAGAACAATAGGGAGAGGCAGAGAACAGGAGGTAGCCCTCCAGTCTTCACAAATTTGACTCCATTCCAGCAGAGGAGGAGGCGCTAGAAATCTCTGGAGTTGCAGAGCTGTTGGTGGTGGGAGACGGAGAGAGGGGGACCTCCCAGCAACCTGGTGACTGAATTAAATATCATGCAGCCACATGGCATACAGCAGTCATTCATAGTGATTGATGTCAGCAACCAGTGAAATGTCATCATGTGCAAAATGGTAACATTACACGTTCTTATCATAAGACTTCTAATTCATCTCTTTACTCTCCCACAGGTCTCTCAAGTGGCCCCCCCCCCCCCACTCCACTGTCCAGCCGGAGGAGGAAGACAACTCCTCAAAGGAGGCTCCAGTCTCTGAGGGTGCACCGTCAGCAGACCCAAGCACACCCAGCACCAGCGCAGATACGCACACCTCGGTGTGTCCTGTGAGAGATAGAGTAGTGTTGTCACCTGGTGTCTCACACATCACAAGTGAGCAAGAGCAGATGGTGGAGACAGGGACAGCAGTGGAGAGTCCTCGCCGGAGGGCACAGGACTATCCCAGCTCTGCTGAGCTGCATGCAGACACTAAACCTCGAGGGCCATCGAGAAAGAGGGTGATCTTGGAGGAGCAGCAACAAATGTGCGAGGCTCTGGCAGCTTTTGCAGCCGTGATGTGTGCAACTGTACAAAGAATGGAGGAGTCAACATGAGCACCACCATCTCGCAGGCGATGGCGACGATGTGCTGTTCCATGGAAAGGATGGCCACCTGCATGGAGCAGCAAATGCGCCAGTCCAACGAGAGCATGCTTGCTGTGAACAACAGATTGCAGACACTCGTTGATCTCATCTCGAGGAGGGATATTAACGTAGACTTGAGCCTTCATCGCCCCACTGATGTGCAGCAAGGTGCTCTCCAGCTCCTTGCTAGCAGGGAAGTGTGGGTGGCCCATGAGAGGAATGATGGTGAGAGGGGACATGGAAGTGGGGGCTCTTCTCAAAGTGCTCACACTTCTCTCCCATTGCCTCCCACTCAGTCAGAGACCCACATGCTTCCTCGGATCCCGATGGCCATGTCTGCCCCTGCACAGTTGCAGGAGGAGCAGACTTTGGTGGGGCCCTCACAGGCCCTAAAACCCAGAGGACGCAGCAGGGAAGTGAGTAGCCTGCCTCTACCTCTGCTGAAACCACATGGGTTGTACCTCGTAGAAGCACGTGTAAACGAAAAAAGATACAATCCTAGATGCACAAGGGTATGCACATGGGTGTATGAAAAAATGTTAGTGTTCAGGTTCAGTTATTTTGATGACACAGATAAATGTATTTCTTTGCACCACTTTCCGGTCTTGTCCATTTTTGCCTGCTACCTGGGAAGTGGCTTTGTCACTTGGAGTTAATGGTGAGACAGTATTTAACCTCAAGCACTGGGGGTTTGGGTGAGCGGAATGGCTTGGTCATTGTAGGACTGCTTTGTGGTGGTGGGGGGATGGGGGCTTGGGGCGGGAAGTTAGTACAGCATTTGGGAGCCATATGGGTGCACTGGTGCAAGTTAAGTAAATCTGGCCATTATGAGGGCATCCCGGGCAGCAATATACGCCGCTGCTGGTGCCATCTCCACCTTAGGTTCCTCCTCCTCCTCGATTACCACCTGTTCCACCTCCTCCTCCTCCTCTGAAGAGGCTGTGCGCTCTGCGCATTGTTCCACCTGCAGCTCCAACCCTCACTGCTGCACTATGTTGTGCAGCGCGCAGCAATAGATGATGATTCTGGCGACCCTGCCTGGTGTGTACTGAAGGGCTCCACCAGATCTGTCAAGGCATCTGAAGTGCATCTTCATCATGCCGATTGCTTGCTCTATGACACATCTGGTCGACATGTGGCTGTCATTATAACGCTCCTCGGCCTCATTGCTTGGCTTCCTCGGTGTTATCAGCCACGTCTTCAGTGGATAGCCCTTGTCTCCAAGCAGCCAACCGGTAAGTCTGTATGGAGGTGCGAAGAGCTGAGGGAGGGTGGACTGGCGCAGCACAAAAGAGTCATGACAGTTACCAGTGAATCTGGTGCACACATGCATGATGATCTTTTTCTGGTTGAAGACGAACTGCACATTGAGGGAGTGGAAGCCCTTGCGGTTCACAAACACTCCTGGGTGATGATGGGGTGCCTTGATGGCCACATGTGTGCAGTCGATGACGCCCTGCACCTGTGGGAAGCCAGCCAGAGCAGCAAAGCCGCGCGCCCGCTCAATAGCACTGGCTTCATCAGTGGAAAAGTTTACATAATTGGCTGACTTGTGAAACATGGCATCAGTCACCTGGGTGATGCATCTGTGGGCGGCCGACTGAGAGATTCTGCAAATGTCTGCTGCAGATCCCTGGAAGGAGCCTGAGGTGAAGAAGTTGGGGGCGGTGGTGACTTTGACAGCCACTGGTAAGGCATGTCCACCAGGTCCTCTGGGCAGCAGGTCTTGTTCCAGCAAGCTACAAATGTCTGCGTTGACCTGGCACATAAGCCTGAGCCTCCTGAGGCACTGCTGTTCAGTCATGTCCAGGAAGCTCATCCTTTGCCTGTATACCCTGTGCTGGGGTATCACCTTCGGCACGGTGCACCCCTGTGCTGCTCCCCTCTCCTGTGGAGCATCAGGTTGTTGAGGAGAAGGCTGCTGTTATGGTTGCTGCTGCTGCTGGTGTGGCTCGTGTTGTTGGTGCTGGGGCTCATCTTGGTCTGATTCTGAGGTCCAAGGTGAGAGAGCATAAGCGGCACCCATGCTAATCTAATAGATGGCGCTTCTAACTGCTGACCCGCCCCCAAACCTGCACGCTCTGCAATGGGAAAATTCCGGCCAAAGCCTTTCTCAACCTCAGAACGTCCCAAAGTACTTCACAGTCAATGAAGTACTTTTGAAGTGTAGTCACTGTTGTAAAGTAGAAAAGTGCAGGAACCAATTTGCACATAGCAAGGTCCTACAAACAGGAATAAGATAAGTGACCAGAAAATCTGTTTTACTGATGTTGCTTGAGAGATAAATATTGGCCAGCATGCTGGGAGAACTCCCCTCCTCTTCTCCAATAGTGCCATGGGATCTTTTATATATGCCTGAAGAAGCAGTTTAATGTCTCATCCAAAAGACAGCACCTCCAACAGCACAGCACCCCCTCAGTACTGCACTGAAGTGTCAGTCGAGATTATGTGCTCAATCCCTGGAGTAAGCTTGAACCCACAACCTTCTGACTCAAAAGAACTGATGTGAGGTCAAAGGAACATACAACAACAACAATTTGCATTTATATAGTGCCTATAGTAGGCTCATGTGGCGCAGTTGCACCGAATGGTCTGTTTCTGTCCTGTAAAATTTGACGTAAATTTTCATATTCAGTATATATTATAACAACAATGACAACTTGCATTTATATAGCACCTTTAATGTAGTAAAACATCCCAAGGCACTTCACAGGAGCTTTATCAAACAAAATTTGACACCGAGTCACATAAGGCGATATTAGGACAGGTGCTCGGTCAAAGAGGTAGGTTTTAAGGAGTGTCTTAAAGGTGGAGAGAGAGGTAGAGAGGCAGAGAGTTTTAGGGAGGGTTTCCAGAGCTTAAGACACGGCCACCAATGGTGAGCGAAGAAAATCAGGGATGCCCAAGATGCCAGAATTGAAGGAGTGCAGAGATATCGGAGGGTTGTAGGCAATGTTATCTCTAATTTTTTTTTGGGTGCGCGACCCCTTTAACGGGTGGCGCGGCCCATTCAGATTTCCGCGCATGCACGGTTTTTCCATTCCAGAGCTGGTGACTGGCCTGCGCAGGACCTCCAGACCGCTGCGTGGCTGCATAGCTTAACGGGAACGTTGGTTGTAGGGCTGGAGGAGGTTACAGTGATAGGGAGGGGCGAGGCCATGGGAGGATTTGAAAACAAGGGTGAGAATTTTTAAATCGAGGTATTGCCGAAACGGGAGCCAATGTAAGTCAGCGAGCACAGGGGTGATGGGTGAATGGGACTTGGTGCCAGTTAGGATACGGGCAGCAGAGTTTTGGATGAATTTATGAAGGGGGGGAAGATGGGAGGCCGGCCAAAAGAGCATTGGAATAGTCAAGTCTAGCGATAACAAAGGCATGGGTGAGGCTTTCAGCAGAAGGTGAGCTGAGGCAGGGGCGACGACGGGCGATGTTACGGAGGTGGAAGTAAGCGGTCTTAGTGACGGCGTGGATACGTGGTCAGAAGCTCATCTCAGGGTCAAATAAGATGCCAAAGTTGTGAACGGTCTGGTTCAACCTCAGACAGTGACCAGGGAGAGGGATGGAGTCAGTGGCTAGGGAATGGAGATTGTGGCGGGAACCAAAGACAATGGGGGAAAAATTGGGTTGCTTTGCGCCTCCTGTTAGCCCCCGGGGGGTGCTAATGGGGCGCAAAGCCCCTAGCGCCTGGGCGCGGTGCGGCAAACGCCTCCTGTGAAATTCAGTGGGAGGTTAGCAGCGGCGGTAACTGGTAGCGCCCCATGGTGCTGCGCCGCCGGCGATGACGACATCAATATGTCTGACAGGGTCAGGGTGGCCTTTTTGCAGCCGCGGCGGCACTACTTAAACAGCCAGTGTCGGGCGGCCATTTTTTTTTGCCCGACTGCCAGCACCTGCCCCCTTCCCCGTTTTTCTTCGGGGAGCCGGCCGTGATCGCTCAGCCCAGCACTCCCCGGTGGTCCAGCAAGGCCCCGGTGCGCGCAGCGCTAGGCCCCTCCCCTTTAATCAGGGGAGGGAGGCCTGAAATTACGCGGAGCTACGTGCTGATGCTGTTGCACGTAGCGCCGCGAAATTGACTGGTAGTGCCCCAAGAAGGAGGGGGAGCGCTTCCAGTCATACCCCGCCTCCTGCTTGGGGCGCTGCTACTGAATTTACGGCGCAGGGACACTAACTTTTTTGGGGCGCTAAAATTAGCACCCCGGCGACGTTAGTGCCCCAAAGGGGGCGCCACCAAATTTTTTCCCCAATGGCTTTGATCTTTCCCAGTATTTAGTTGGTGGAAATTTCTGCTTATCCAGGACTGGATGTCGACAAACAGCGTGACAAATCAGAGACAGTGCAGGGGTCGAGGTGGTGGTGAGGTAGAGCTGGGTGTCATCAATATAGGTCAACACACAGATTACAGTGTGCCTCAGTGACATGTTGGGGTTCAGAGGACAGTTCAAACAGTCCATTGTCAAATGAAACATGGGTGCTATTACATTAAAACATAATCAAGTCTGTTATTCTTTATAATCTATGGAATTTGGTGGTGAGGAAAGAGGAATCATTTCATCTTCAGTCATGGATGTTTGATTGGTGGCAGGTTTCTTGATGGGCCGACAGCAGATTCTGGCTATTTGGGCTGAAGTGCTATTGTACCATTGCATTTCAGATCATGTGATATCAACTCACTGTTTTGTTGTGGTGAATAGCATATCTTGTATACATTGTTAAAATAATGACTATATTCAGCAGTACAAACTGATGCTATTGTCTTGTGACATGACCACAGGCACTGAGATTGATTTTGGGTTCCATTTATACACAATGACTAAAAGTTTTTGTTAATTATTATTTGTATTACATTTCATTTGTCACTAAATGAGTCCTAAAATAGGGTTGCATATGTTACAGAATCTTCTTGTATAGCTATGCTAATCGACATACTAAAAATATACTATAGCAACATTTAAAGGAGTATTCCTTAAAATAACCCCAGCAATTTACTCTGGATTCATTCTACAATGCACCACATAAATAGAATTAGCACAATTATTAGTTTGGCTGATTTGAATGTGTGGTTCACTTGACAAATGAGTATTAATGAACTGATTATTGGGGTTATTCAATTTTTTTGATTTACAGGCACAGTAAGCAGGATATGATCAGGACTGTGAGCTTTGCACAGGCTGCTCAGTATTCATGAGGTCAGGGAGACCCCGTGAATTTTATCAATACATTTTCTCACCTTTTACAGTGATTTTGGAATACAGTGATAAATTTCACAGGACTCCCTGACATTGTAGAACTCTGTGGGCTCTGGACAACCTGTGGCAAACATACAGCCCTAATATGATCACATCAGAAAAAAATCAATACAATGTGAGGATTCTATCAATCACAAACTTCGGAGCAATGTTTATAAACAATTTTGTCCAAAAAAATTGCATTTAATTTTCATTAACTACCATTTGCCACATAAGCCCCAAATTTTGGAATTTTGGCAAAATTGACATTGTAGTGAAGTCCACAAAGAATTTTACAATATAAGGCCCACATCATAATTTGAATAGGCTACAGGCGCAGGAAAAGCTGTCCCAAAGATCTTGGCCTGTAGGATGCTTGGTTCGAGATGCAAGATCCAGTGAGGCAGCAGCTCTTAAAGGCCTACAGCTCACCATAAAAGGGGGCATTGCGATGGTGAATGAAAAGTGGACTTATTGTTCACAGTGGCACAGTGAGACAGGTGGGCAACACGACTCCCTTTGATGCTGACCAGCTGCTGCAGGAAATGCACCAACTAAGGGTGGCTCCATTTTAGGTCTGAATGCCCCCCCTGTTGTAAAAGCAAAGGTGCCAGCTGAATGGAGGGAAGTCACCATCTGATTCAGTGTAGTCGCTCAGCTCCCTCCTCTTTGGCTGCAAATGAGGAAGACGTGCTCGCATCAAAAGCTAAGTGAAGGTTAGTGTGCACATTTCTTGTGAGGCCCATCAATCAAGGCGCAAACATAAGTTGGGAATTACCGCATCTTCTGGGAGGTACCATTTCATGCATGATGCACAATCCTTGCCCTTTTACACAGGATAGCCTAGTTTCTCATAAGACTCATCTGCCCAATATTTGTTCTCCTTCAAATAATGCAAGCACTATGAAATGCAGCACAATGAGAGTATCATGGCTACTTCCTGGTTAAGGACCACTGACATACATGATGATGTTTGTGGTCAGATAGCATGTAAACATTAACTTTATCTTCATGAAGGTCATGAGGTTGTTATGAAGTGCCCTGATGCCCATATGGATACCATGTTAACTCTTTACACTTGAGGGAAGCATGCCACCCAGTGAAAGCTATTTTTCCTGTCCAGTTGATGCCCCCTTTCCACAAAAAAAGCGATGAAAGTGTTGCCGCTTGCAAACATAGTGATGTCACTTCCATGATACATGTGCGCAGACTGCCTGATGTGTCAGATATTTCCTGGGGATGTATCGAAGGTTTCAGTAGCATGAAAGTTTCATGCTATGATCACCTTCACTTCAGTGGCAAGAGCATCCCAGCTCCAGATGTTTCACATAAATCATTGTGCTGCAGATGGCACAACCCTATTGGAGCCTGTGAAGTGGAGACAGCGAAGACAGAACTCCTCTGAAATATCTCCAGTTCCCAGAATACTGACGGGTATGGGAAAAATGCCTTAAAGGTTGCTGCAACTGCATTTGTTGGCACCTCCCAAATTTATCTTCCTCATCGCAATTATGCAATGCGCTTGTAATCCCCAAAGGATTATGCAGTACGCTTGGAAACCCCCATTCCCACCACTTTGTAAGCCAGCAGTAATCAAGGGTAATGAAGAAAACTATTGGTGGGGGAAGAAATCCAAAGAACCAAAAATGAAGGCCTACCCAGCAAAACCAACTAATGAATGAAACATGGAACTACCAAACAGAAAAATCTTCAAACAAGCTACCTCTTCCTTTTAGGTGGCCTGTTTTAGCAGGTGAGCTTCCGGAGCTCCTGTTGCAATACGTATTTATGGATGACGCTCCGCTGTGGGTAGAACTTCACGGGAACTTCACAAAATTTGACAATTAATATTGGATTTTAATATTATGAGGCAGTGCATCCTGGCAGCGCGGCGTCAATAATTGATCTCAAATTGCGCCTTGCAAAATGGGATACGTAGCGACTTCAAATTGCAGGATACAAGACCCCTCCGACAGCTAAGGGTCTTGCAAAATTCATGCTCTAGAGACCTAATGTATTGCTTTTCAAAACTTTCACTTGTAAATTTATGTTTTTTCAGAATAAAAAGAGTTTTGATGATAAATTCAGAGCTTGAACCATTAGTAAATGTTCTCCAAATACTTTCATATTTTGGTATGATGTAAAGTTCAGTTTCACATCAGTACAGTACTTACGTGGCAGTATTCTTTTGAGTTTTGCTCTTTTAACCAATCATATTTTCCCAAATTACACAGAGATGAATATTCAGAACCAGTACATAAGTGCAGCAGGGCAAAGTAAGAATTCCAAAAAGAATGAACAGGATTACTAAAAGGGAAATTAAAATTAAAATGATAATTTATAAATCTTGAACGGAGCGTGCAATTATTTGTCCAAGTACAGATTCTACAAAAGGTCAAAAAAGATTAGGAGTGCCAAGAGACCTGGAAAGGGATACAAGAGCAGATTTGAAACATTATAAATGCTTTCAGTAATGTAACAGCAAGAGGATAGTCATCAAGGAAGCTAAAACCCTAAGGGACTTTGAGGTTGAAAATGAGGATGAACAGAAGAGACTAAACAAGCTTCTTGGAGGTTTTTAACTAAGGAAGATATTAACAATCTACTGTCCAACTTCAAATACATATTGCGTTTGCTCTGGAATTTTCACTTTAGTGATGCAGAGGTTTTAGATGGACTCAAGAGATTGAAACCAATAAACTTTATCGAATGGATTAACTAAAGCCGAGAGAGCCAAGAGAGAGGATTTGTGAAGCGCTGACGGTCATTTTGAGGGAGTCAATGAATACTGGTTTGACAGACTGGAAACAGGCACATACATCAATCATCAGCAAAGTCATAGAATGTGTCGTCGACAGTGCTATCAAGTGGCACTTACTCACCAATAACCTGCTCACCGATGCTCAGTTTGGGTTCCACCAAGACCACTCGGCTCCAGACCTCATTACAGCCTTGGTCCAAACATGGACGAGAGATGAATTCCAGAGTTGCAGTGAGAGTGACTGCCCTTGACATCAAGGTAGCATTTGACCAAGTGTGCCATCAAGGAGCCCTAGTAAAATTGAAGTCAATGGGAATCAGGGGGGAAACCCTCCATTAACTTGAGTCATACCTAGCACAAAGTCTAGGTGGTTGTGGTTGTTGGAGGCCAATCATCTCAGTCCCAGGGCATCGCTGCAGGAGTTCCTCAGATCAGTGTCCTAGGCCCAACCATCTTCAGCTGCTTCATCAATGACCTTCCCACCAACATAAGGTCAGAAATGGAGATGTTCGCTGATGTTTGCACAGTGTTCAGTTCCATTCGCAACTCCTCAGATAATGAAGCAGTCTGTGCCCGCATGAAGCAAGACCTGGTCAACATTCAGGCTTGGGCTGATAAGTGACAATTAACATTCGTGCCACACAAGTGCCAGGCAATGACCATTTCCAGCAAGAGAGGGTCTAACCACCTCCCCTTGACATTTAACGGCATAACCATCATCGAATCCCCCATCATTAACATCCTAAGGGTCACCATTGACCAGAAACTTAACTGGACCAGCCACATAAATACTGTGGCAACAAAAGCAGGTCAGAGGCTAGGTATTCTGCGGCGAGTGACTCACCTTCTGACTCCCCAAAACCTTTCCACCATCTACAAGGCACAAGTCAGGAGTGTGATGGAATATTCTCTACTTGCCTGGATGAGTGCAGCTCCAACAACACTCAAGAAGCTCGACGCCATCTAGAACAAAGCAGCCCGCTTGATTGGCACCCATCCACCACCTTAAACATTCACTCCCTCCACCACCGGCGTACCGTGGCTGCAGTGTGTACCATCTACAAGATGCACTGCAGCAACTCGCCAAGGCTTCTTCAACAGCACCTCCCAAACCCGCGGCCTCTACCACCTAGAAGGTCAAGAAAGCTTGTGATTTCAAATAAAACTGTTGGACTATAACCTGGTGTTGTGCGACTTCTCATTTTTGTCCACCCCAGTCCAACACCGGCATCTCCGCATCAAGGACAGTAAGCGCATGGGAACATGCAAGTTCCCCTCCAAGTCACACACCATCCTGACTTGGAAGTACAGGTTGAGCGTCCTGAATCCGGCAACCTCGGGACCGAGGCCGAGCCGGTTTTCGTGTTTTTCCGGACTTCGGAACGTGTTTCTGATGTCCGAAGTCCGGAAACGCCCGAGCCCAGGTTGCGATATTTCCGGACTTCGGACATCAGAAACACGTTCCGAAGTCCGGAAATGCCTGGGCTCAGGTTGCGATATTTCCGGTTTTTGGTAAGCCTCCCTCAGGGTGTCCGGATTCCGGAACATTTTACGGATTCCGGACGACCCTGCCACCAATCATCCCGGAGTCCGGATTCTGGAACTCTGGATTTTGGACGCTCAACCTGTATATCACTGATCCTTCATCGTCGCTGGGTCAAAATCCTGGAGCTCCCTACCTAACAGCACTGTGGGAGTACCTTCACCACAGGAACTGCAGCGGTTCAAGAAGGCAGCTCACCACCACCTTCTCAAGGGAAATTAGAGATGGGCAATAAATGCTGGCCTTGCCAGAGACGCCCACATCCCGTGAATGAATAATAAAAAATGTTCCTATATTTAGGAAGCACAATAAAGCTGTACCTAGCAACTAAAGAGCCATTAGTGTGATCTTTATAATTGAAAAGCTAATGAGATCAATATTCAGAAGAAAACTGGAAAAGTGTATGAAAGCAGGAAAATAAATGTCAGCCAATATGGTTTCATAAGCCTCACAGGCTTTTTAAAGTGACATCCTAAATGGCAAATGCTTTAGATTATGGCTATTTGCTCTTTATAGTGAATTGTATATGTTTCCTTCATATATATTTACAATTTTTCTATAAATAGCCGACAGTGGGAACCTGCCCTCGGTGGAGGGGGGGTGGGGTGTGCAGGGGGGGATGGGGAGAGGTGGCTGGCAGCCATATAATGAGGTGTACTTAGACTTCCAAAAGCCTTAAATGAAATACTGCATGAGACTCCTTTACAAATTAAGATCCATGAGTAAGACCTGGGCATGGGTAATAACTGGCTAAAGAGACAGAAGCAGAGGGTAGTTGGAGCTAAGCTAGGTTGAAATAGCGAGGTGGGTTTGAAGGAGGAAAACATGCCAGAGGTGATGGGGTAGAGCCCAAGGTGTGACTAGGTGATAAAGGCCATGCTGCCACTGCGGCAGTTTGGGGGAGCAGAGAATGGAAAATATAGCCAGGTGGGAAGGCTTCGTTAAAGGACCACTCGTAAGCCAACTTTCAGTCAAAGCCAGAATATCAATGCAACCATCCACAATCTGTTGGACTATAACCTGGTGTTGTGCGACTTCTCATTTTTATCCACAATATGGTCAGCGATGGCAAAAACCTTGTTTGCAAGTAAACAGGAATTCTGGAGGGAAATGCAGAGAGGATTGATGATGGTTGATCTGCTGGCACAGCCCAAGGGGGTGGTGTTGGGTGGAGTAAGCGAGACAGGAAGAAAATTGGTGAGGTTAGCCCCCAACGGGCATGCTGGGTGGGAAGCTTTGTGAGAGAGGATGGGGTGGTTGGAGTGTAAGGCTGGAGATGTAAAGCTGGAGGAGTTCTCAGAGCTAAGGTAAAGCAAAGGAATGGGGGTTAGATTGCAAACGAGGACGAGGATTTTGAAATGAATTCATTGGGTGACGGGATACCAGTGAAAGTCAATGGGGGCAGATGCAATAGGTAAGCAGTTAAGTACAGAATAGCATTTGGATGGCGGAGTTTTGGATGAGTTAGGAGTTTGTGTTGGGTACAGCTCATACTACATAAGTGAGCACAGCAGTCAATTTTCAGAGAGAGACTCATTTTTTTTCTCAAAAAGCACATTTTCCCCTGTGAGCAACAGTTCTGGCCAAGAGTAAAAACAGAAGGAATACATACTCCAAGGGTGGGATAGAACACGTCAAGAAGGAATTTAAAAGATACTGAGGGTGCTGGTTAACTAAATAACGAGGTGTCAATAAACAAAGTGATTAGGATTAGGTTATATTACCAAATGAATTGAGCCCAAAACCTCAGAAGTCATGCTGAAGCTATACAGTGCTCTGGTCAGGGTGTACCTGTAGTCTGCAGAGAGTTCTGGTTAATATGACATAATGGGGCTGATTGCATGAACTACTGTATAAAGAAGAGCTAGATAAGCTACGGCTGCTCTGCCTCAAAGAGATGCGTGAATGGGGACATTATTAAAATACATAACAAAGCAACTTGCATTTATGTAGCACCTTTAATGTAGTAAAAACATCAAAGGAGCCACGTAAAGAGATATTCGGGCAGGTGACCACAAGCTTGGCCAAAGAGGTCGGCTTTAAGGAACGACTTAAAGGAGGAAAGAGAGGTAGAAAGGCGGAGAGGTTTAGAGAGGGAATTCCAGAGCTTAGGACCTAGGCAGCTGACGTCACGGCCGCCAATAGTGGAGCAATGAAAATCGGGGATGTGCAAGAGGCCAGAATTGGAGGAGCACAGAGATCTTGGAGGGTTGGAAAAGGTTATAGAGTTAGGGAAGGGCGAGGCCATGGAGGGAGTTGAACACCAGGACAGAGGAAATAAACATGGAACAATACTATCAGGTTATCATAGCAAGCCAAGAAAGCACAGGTTTGGGACTGTGAAGGGCAAGTTTAGGACAGATGGCAGGAAGTATTTATTTGAAAAGAGGGTGATCAACAACTGGAATGGATTGCCAGAGATGGGGATTGAGTCCAAGACACTGGACTCATTTAATAATGAGATGTTATATTGGAAAGAATGAGATCAAATGGGCTGCAGGACGTTCCTTCAACTGAATTTATCTAGCAGAAAAAACATTTAGCAATTTCACAATGAATATTATTCAATAAACACATAAGGAGTAATTTTAGCCTGACACTGAACTTTTTTAATGATTGAGTAGGAGGAATGGTTTTGGGTGTTTCTTTACCTGATACCTAATAATCTCACTGAATTCAATTACTATAATTTAACAGCTCTGACAGTGAAACACTTTCCATAATTTTTATTGAGAAGATCATGCAATGGGTGTTTATGCATTGCAGCATGTTACTGGTATCAAACTCGGAGAGCAAGCTGCTGAAAGAGCATAGTTGTAAGCATTTGCATTCCTAAATTTCTTCAGGCACGGCCTTGTTTCCACATTAAATGCCTGTTTTTAAAGCAGCTGGATACACTTCCCCCCCTCCCCCTTGCTGTCAGTCCGAGCAACATTTCCCCCCATCCTGAGCTGGAAACATTCCTGTTCAGTAAATCACGTGCTCAGACTCCTAATTGCAGTGGAAGCTCAATGAAATGTTTTCTGGACTCCTGCATTAAATTGTTTATTGGTCGTTTTTGCAATTTTCAAATCAAACCAAAACAACACAATGAAACCACGTATATTAGAATGAGAGGTAGAAGAGAAGGCCAGTCCACCCATCTGACCCTGGGCATTTCAGAGACCTTGTCACCGGATCCTCCTAAACTCAGTTTCTCACTAGTACTTAAACTATCAACAAATGTACTAAACTATTCTGCTAAAGCTCACACAATACACCAACTAAAGCATTTACCCCGCAAGTCTATTCGCATTTTACTTAAACAGTTCACATGGAAAAAGAGGTCAAAGATCTGCTCTCACACGTGGGCAAGGCAACTTCTTTTCAAGTCTACAGTACAATGTTGCTAATAGATATTGCTTCTAAAAAAAATCTTGGTTTCATTAATATATTTAATAAATATAATTGCAATAACATCGCTATTTATTCCAATCAATTACATTGTAGCCATAACCCTATTTATAGCATGGTGCACGATGATTGATAGCTAGTCCAACGAGTCAGAAGCGGCTGTGAGCTCCAGGGCTGAGGTTTTTGATTGATGGTCTGTCCCACCATTCAGAAACCTCGGTGCGTAATTGAGCTGTGCAGGTTCTCATAGCAACGCCGTGGCAATTCCAGAATAGACGTTGCGCCCAACCAGTCCCAGAGCGCCTTTTGCCCTTACGTCATTTAATTGACAGCTCGGCTGGCCACTCGCCGCTTCCTCAGGACAATAGTGGCCTAACGGCGACTGATTGACACTTCGAAGAGACAAATGAGAGGAAGCTGTTTGTGGACACTGGCCAATAGAGGCGCAGCAAAGAGGCGGGCGGTGCCCGCCCCAAGCCCAGGCCGGCAAGCAGTGGAGCGGGTGCAGAAGAGAAACGGCACTCAGGAACGGGGAGGAAGCAAAATGGCGGCCCTGGGTGTTGGCGTCGCCGCCGTGAAACTCCTGGTGGGCTCCGAAGTGAGGGTAACGGTGGATCACATCGTCGACGATGCGTTGGTCGTGTCCCTGCGCTTCGAGGAGAAGCTATTCTCAGGGGTTCTAATGGACATTTCTAGAAGGTACCGAAACACAGAGAGAAAACCAAAATTAAAATTAAAAAAAAAACCCCGAGAGGCGGACGAGGCCTGGAGCTGCAGCCGGTTACCTGGAGGGCGGGGGCAGGTGAAATGGGACTTCCGCGTAGCCTTAAAAGTGGCTGTGGGCCTAGCCCGTGTGCAAGAGGGAGGGGAGAAGGAGCCAGCCGGTGGCGGTCTGCGTTTTGTCCGCGCTCTGCTGCATCCTAAAAGCTCTGAAGGCACGCAGCGCCCGCAGGACGTGCGGAGGGAGAGAGGGGGGCAGCGCGGGCACTGCCCAGCCCATGCTCCAACTCTACAACACTGAGCCCAGCTGGAATTCAATGCATCATCATTGATCTGAACTTTGATTATGGAAATTGGGATTAGGATTGTGAATTTCCTCATCAATGCCCTTCCTTCTGGGGTTTACTTTGTTTCGTGCCTGTGAATGATGGCATCTACTTTTGAATTTAGGGATAATCAGTATCTCAAATAGTCAAACACTTTAAAAAAAAAGTCAAACATATCGAATGAAAGATCATAACTTGGTTTACAGATAAGCCAACTTCTATCTCCAAATTTAAAGAACTACTTGAATAGTTGAAGTACCTATAACTGATGGTCACATTATATTGCACAGTAATTACATTTCAATTTCCATTATGCTGCTTGAAAATGAATTTGAGTGATTGGTAATTTTTGTGTGGCAAGGAGAAAGGGAAAAAGTGGTAAATCTAGACATTAGGTAGAATTTATGTGTCTACATCAAAACAGTAAACATCTTTTGTTTCACTGTACAGCTTGCATTCCACAAGTAATTAGCCAGGTTGATAAAATAAATCAATATCCAGGTGCACTTGGCAATATACATCTGTAAAAACATAGACATTGGCTGTACTTTTTTGTAACAAAAAAACTTTTAAAAGAAGTGTGTCTGTGTCGAGTCTCTGCTACTCACTCAGCTGAAGGTCTCATATGTGTCTTAAGGTTTTTTCTGGCCTCCAGATGTGCTTTCGAAGTCCACCCTCCTGCGTGTCCCCTTCTCTCAACCTGGTGAGAGCCCAAGATGCCCCCAACATGGTAATGTGTGCTGTTCTTGGATCAAGAGTTGGGAAATTCTTCTGGTAGGTGGGGCAGCTCTAGCCTCCCATGCAATGTGAAACTAGTCTATTTCCAGAGAACAACGCAATTTTGCATTGCAAAGAAGTCTTGGTGAGCTTCCAATACGTTTCCTGATGCACTTTGTTCAACAGTCACAGGGTATTTTGGGTACCTTGTTTTGTTTGTAATTTTTTTGTGGAGATAAATTTTGGGTGTGATTCCACACCTTTTTGGGAATTTTGTGCTCCTGAACCTGAAGGATGTTGGTGCTAGGGAATTCAACATTTAGCATTCCCAGATCAGTTATACCATGGTTAGATAGAAAGTAAAGTAAAGCCCCCTGTACTCTACCCCTCCACCCTAACCTCAAAAGAACAACCAATGTGACATTTTTTTCATTTTACATATCAGGCATCATGTGGCCTCTGAGTGAGATTGATTTGTGTGAAATTAAGATATGAGGAACTAGATTGAGACTGCTCAAATTTATTCTGCATAAGACCATCCAGCCAGCAGACAGAGCATATGTTCATCTATCACAATAGCAAAATACTGCGGATGCTGGAAATCTGAAGTAACAGAAAATGCTGGAAACACTCAGCGGACTAGGCAGCATCCATGGAGAGAGAAACAGAGTTAACGTTTCAGAGGGTCACAGACCTTTCTCTGTTTCTCTCTCCACGGATGCTGCCTGGCCTGCTGAGAGATGAACAGAAAATGCTGGAAACAATCAGTCTGGGCTACATTGCAGCAATGGCCATAAAATGAAGGACCATTTGTCCCTCCCAATGCATTACTTTGTCTCCAAGTACATTTGTTTTAATAATTCAAATTAAATGTTGAAAGAATCCTTTTTTAAAGTAGCTATCTGCTCTAATTACTGAGATCATCTGTATATGAAATCTATTTCAAATTTATTTTTGTCAGCTTAAAAATTGATTTTATTGGCGCTTTCTCTCCCCATTATTGCCAGGATTGGTATTTTGGGAGCAGAACTAGCAAGCAGTTCGGAGAGCCAACATGCAATTGCCGTAGTGTGACAGTAACATATATTTTTATAAGTGAGAAATGTAAATTGCTACAGGTAAGCATTTCAAGAATTCCTTCAGTCAAAAGACTTTAGCAATCTAATGATTTCAGGCGTTATGTAGAAGACACCCTCTGTAAATCTATTTAATTAACTATTCTGTGTCAGCCTACCCTATTACACTAGTTGGTCTAGTGTCAAAATATTCACCTACATAATGGTAATGATGGAAGTGAAGAATTTTAGTGGAAAGCTTGGGGAAAGTGAGCCAAATTATATACTGTACTTTTTATTAAGTAGGGGGTGATTTTTTGCTGTAAATGATCAAACATTTGGGTATCATTTGAACATGACATGTTTGTTCCAGCATTGGTTTTTCACATTAATTATGTTCCGTAATGAAGTCTTGATCTTCCCAATGTCAGGCAATGTTTCACACCCAATATCGTATTGAGCTATTTTTGAATGCTCTGTATTTGGGATTTTGCTCTCCTGACAAAACTTGCCCGTTTATAGTTTGTGTTTCACCAGCAATAGGGTGAAAGCTGTGGTCTAAAGCTGGTTTCACTTTTGCTGCTGTCATTGCTGTTTATTGTGCTGGAAAGGTGAAGGTTTGAAACAGCTGACTTTTGGAATTACACCAGAAGGCGGGATTCTGAAAAGTCATTTCTTAACTTGCCATTTCTCGTCGCAAATGGGAAGCTCAATGATGGATTCATTTGGCTCATATTTGCTTCTATAAATAGGGAATGAATACAGAGCCTAAAGTAAAGCTTGTAGGGCAAGTATCTGCCCAAGTCAGCTGTTAAAAATCACTGATCTAAGAATGTGCTAAATGTTACTGTATCATTATAGTGTCATTTAGAAACTGAAAAGCTTACTGTGTGTATCAGTACAGGTTAATAAGTATGCATTTACTGGTCCACCAGATGAGTGTAGTTTAGAGTTCCATTAAATAGCTAGCATGAGATTTAGGAAACTTATTTAACCCACTTCATTCACTACATTGTGACTTTAATGTACAGCTTTGTCATTGCTGAGATGCGCTGTACAAGTAATATTTTTCCTTCACATTATCTCTTTTACTATAAAGTGCAAATACTCAGTTTAATGAAGTTGGTCCTGAAAAATCACAGGCGAGTTAGAAGGCTATTCTTAGAAGTGGGAATGTAAGTAGTGTACTTGAATTCTTCTTCTGTCCCTCTCCATCAGTAAGGATTCTTTTCCTACCATAGTACAAGTTTAGACGCATTAAGTACTTTATTGTATTGCATAAGTTGGAAACAGTAACGCAAAGACTGGAGTCCCCCCCAAGGATCTATCCTTGGCCCCCATCCTATTTCTCAGCTACATGCTGCCCCTCGGCGACATCATCTGAAAACACAGCGTTGGTTTCCACATGTACGCTGACGACACCCAACTCTACCTCACCACTATCTCTCTCGACCCCGCCACTGTCTCTAAATTGTCCGACTGCTTATCCAACATCCAGTACTGAATGAGCAGAAGTTTCCTCCAACTAAATGCTGGGAAGACCAAAGCCATTGGCTTCAGTCCCCGCCACAAACTCTGTTCCCTAGCCACCGACTCCATCCCTCTCCCTGGAACCTTAGGCTGAACCAGACTGTTCGCAACCTTGGTGTCATATTTGACCCCTAAATTAGCTTTCAACCACATATCCACGCCATCACTAAGACCGCCTGTTTCCACCTCCGTAACATCGCCCTGCCCCTGCCTCAGCTCATCTGCTGCTGAAACCCTCATCCATGCTTTTGTTACCTCTAGACTTGACTATTCCAATGCACTCCTGGCTGGCCTCCCAAGTTCTACCCTCTGTAAACTTGAGGTCATCCAAAACTCTGTTTCCCGTGTCCTAACTTGCACTAAGTCCTGTTCACCCATCACCCCTGTGCTCGCTGACCTACATTGGCTCCTGGTTAAGCAATGCCTCGATTTTAAAATTCTCATCCTGTTTTCAAATCCCTCTGTGGCCTCACCCCTCCCTATCTCTAATCTCCAGCAAAACACCCCTGAGATATCTGCGCTCCTCTAATTCTGGCATCTTGTGCATCCCCGATTTTTAATCGCTCAACCATTGGCGGCCGTGCCTTCAGCTGCCATGGCCCTAGCCCTGGAATTCCTTCGCTAAACCTCTCTGCCCCGCTACCTTTCCTCCTTTCATTAAAACCTAACTCTTTGACCAAGTTTTTGGTCATATGCCCTTGCTTGTGTGGCTCGGTATCAAATTTTGTTTGATAACACTCCTGTGAAGCCAATGTTCCCTGTAATTTTTTTCAGGATGCGCGGACCGTTTTCAAAATACCGCACATACGCAGTTTTTCTATTGAAAAGCCGGCTGCGTGGGACTCCTGGAGCATTGCGCGGCCGCACAGCTTACAGGGAACATTGTGTGATGCGCCTTGGGACATTTTATGTTAAAAGTGCTATATAAATACAAGTTGTTGCCGGCATTTAATTCTTCAGAACACTTCTGGGGAGAAATACCAGCAGAAGTTTAAAAACTCTGCCTTAATTTGGGTTCTCATCCGATCATTCTGCTCCGTGATTAGCTATCAGTGTTGTAAAATTCTGATACTAGTGGCCTCAAATTGGAGCAATCACTAGTGTGGTTTAAATTAATCTCATCCTCTAATCTTGGACAGATGCCTTCTAGCTCATCATTGCCGAAATGTAAAAGTCAAACATAGATGTTTATTAGTCTTCGACTGGGAGAGGGCAAGTGTGAGTGCAAGCACTTTATATTTTGCAGGGGTTGGGGGGGTGGGGGGAAAAGTGAAGATTATTCATCTGTACTCAAGTCTGCCACCACATTGGGATTTTTCTTCTTGTCTAATTAAGAATTTGATTTTACGATGACGGGAGGCAAAGAGACCTCAGTGGAAATAAACAATTCTGGAACAAAGTATCATTTATAAGAATCTTCACTCACAGGGCAATTGCTTCCTTGATGTTCTGAATTAAACCTTTTGATTCCAAGATGAAATGAATGTAGGAACAAAGTGAATCAGGGAGGCCATATTTAAAAGTCACTGTTGTTGGTGAGAGAAATGATCATTTAAGCATTGCACCAACAATCCACCTGTTTACTGCTGCATCTCAATTTTGGACTTGTGTAATTGCTAGCCAGGGCTCAGTGTTGAATGCTTATTTAGTGGAAGCCTTTATAAAACCTGTGTAAATGATAGCAAACTCAAAAGCTGATATTCTGCTACAATCACGTGCGTGTTAAACAAACTGGTCACTTACCAGGTAAGTAAGTACCCAGAAAGGTCAGTTACTGCACCTTCCAACAAATGGAAATAAATTGTACAAATCCCACAAACCCCTTTTCTGGACTTTAATGAGAGTGAATGGAATCAAACTTCATTCTGACAGACATCTTGCAGGTCTGTTTGGGAGACGACCTTGAACTAGAACTAACTTTTCATTTTGAAAGCCGCATTCTTGAGCTATGTCAGTTTATAACAAGGAGGTTTGATCATGGACTTTTTTTTACAACGTAATCCATATTTGCATGGCCGAAGAGGAGCGAGTCCAGTTAATTTCTGCATTGAAGCTAGTCCCTCCTGTCTGCTGTAAAAAAGGTGTAGCTCTAGACTCTTATTTCAAGAGTGTGGGTGTTATATTAATAGTTTAATGTCACTTGTGTTGCCACCACAGTCGGCAATTTTGGTATTTTTAGCCCTTTTACTTGAGCAATTCCAGTCTCTTTCAGCGCAAGAATAAAAAAAAAGGTATGGTTAGCTTGGAGATGAGGGATTCTATTGAAGAATAGTGCATTTTAATTTTGACAGCAAGGTCGGGGCAAAATGTGAAAACCTGATACAAGACTGACACACTTTTGTGCTGTACATTCTCAGGTTTGGGCCATATGGAATTCCTGTGACTGTGCTTCCAAAAAGGGAATACAAGGATAAAGCTGACCTCCTGCAATTTCAGTGTGAACCATTCCAGCAACAGACCCAGCAAAATTCAAAATCTACAGGTACTTGTGAAGAGGCAGCTCTGGTACCCTCCACACAACCTAATGTGGCTGATGGCCTGTGGACTGCAAAACCTGCACCATTATTTTACGAAGGAGCACCTTACCCTCCTCCATTGTTTATCCGACATACGTATAACCAGTCTATACCTCAGCCTCCTCCAAGAAGGATTAAGCGACCTAAAAGGAAAATGTTCAGAGAAGAGTCTACTTCCATAATGAACTCTATTAAACTTAGACCAAGACAAGTTCTGTGTGACCGATGCAAAAATAGTATTTCTGCAGATAAAAAGGAGTTGAGAAGGGGTGGCAGCACAAATGACACTTCTCGAAATGAGGACAAAAAACGAAAAAATGACAGTATGCCTGCTATGTCAAAGAGACTGAAAACTGATCACAAAGTGGAAGCGAAAACTCAGTGCGATAGTCAGAAGCGAAATACTGTCATTAAAATTTCAAATCTATCTCCAGGCAAGGGCAAAGTAGTCAAAATTTCTCAAGTACACAGTTCTAAAGTGCACTTGAATCCCAAGAAAGTGCTGCAGAACAAGAATGTAGATCACATAAAAGCCAGGGAAGTTTTGAAAATGGCCAAAGAGAAAGTTCAAAAGAAACAGCAGCAGGAAGTTTCATCATCTGGTGATACCATTCCAAAAGTTCATTTTACACGGCGCTTTCAAACTACCAACTCTGGCTCTCTCCCTCCACGGATTCGCTTAAAACCACAGAGATACAGGAATGAAGAAAATGACTCTGCTTACAAGGCTAAACTTGAGAGACTACGCAGTTGCAAGACAGCCTCCAAAGCGCCGCCTCGCTGCACCTCCTCCCGCTCAGCAGGTGAGCAGCCTTCTGAAAAAGATAGTCCCACAAAAGGGTTGGAACAGCCCACTGATGAGAATAAAGACACAAGGGAAATAAAGTGGCCTTGTGAGCAGGATGAAAAACAATTGGGGAAAAGGGGCAGCAGAGGCAATATAACCGTTTATATGACCTACAGTCAAAATAAATCAGACTCTTCCACCTTTTCAGTTTGTAGTAGTGATAGCGCAGATGATATAAAATCCTCCAACTCAGAATGTAGTTCTACTGAAACATTTGACTTTCCTCCAGGCAGCATGCATGTACCTTGCTCCTCCTCCTCCTCCTCCTCAAAAGAAGAAAAACTCACTAATTCCTTGAAACTGAAAGTCTTTACCAAAAATGTCTCTAAGTGTGTGACTCCAGATGGCAAGACCATATGTGTAGGGGACATTGTTTGGGCCAAGATTTACGGCTTCCCCTGGTGGCCTGCCCGCATACTCACTATAACTGTAAGCCGGAAAGATAATGGCTTTTTAGTAAGACAGGAGGCCAGAATTTCATGGTTTGGGTCCCCAACAACATCTTTCCTGAATCTTTCACAAGTCTCCCCGTTTTTAGAAAACTTCCAGTCACGGTTTAACAAGAAGAGAAAGGGCCTTTACCGTAAGGCCATCACAGAGGCAGCCAAGGCTGCAAAGCAGCTGACACCTGAGGTGCGGGCCCTGCTGACACAGTTTGAAACATGAAAACATCAAAGAAGGTAGGCAAGTCAAGCGCCTGGGGTTCCACTAAATTGATGCCCAAATTTAAATATGTACGACTAATTGCAAAACTTCAAATTAGGCTCATTGGCCTAATGAGCGCAATTCAACAGAAGTTAGTTTTAGAATGAGGACTGCTTTCTGGCTATTATAACATTGTGTTAAAGAAAAAAATACTATTTAAAATTGATCAATTTTCATTTGTCCAGCATCGAGGGCAGAAATTTGGTAGACAGTTTAAAAAACAAACCAAACTTAAATCAAAGGAGGACCCCAATTTCTTTAGGCCCAGTTGCCATGGGAACATTTCACACATTGGGTGTGTAGGAACCTTAGCCTTGAGGGAATGTGTACTAGCCATAGAACTGTGTACGATGAGATGTGTTTCTAAGTTCCTGCCCTGCCAACGTCCAGCATTTATAGGATGTTTTAAGATGGAATTTCTGCTCCTTGGGATCCACCAGGGAAAAGCATGTTAAAAACTGGCAACAAGCTGTCAACATGTTGAGACAGCTCTTGTTACTATATAATTTCAAAGAATCTTATTAAAATTCTTTTTAGTGCTAAGGATCAGACTGAGCCATGGGATTGATTGAAATACTTGGTACAGATGTACCTTGGGCAACTGGTTTAGTGCTGTTATTTTGAATATGGTCTTGTTGGACTGAAGAGAGCTTATTGTTTCATGGATAATTATCTCCGCAATACCTATTGTATGAAGTATGAATGCTTTACATTGAATTTCTAGTTATGTTTCTTTTAACAAAATCATCATACAGTTTGTATAATAACTGAATCAGTGATTCATGCTGGATGGTTTGTGCCTGAACTGAACCATTGTCTAAATATTTGGGGATGGGCAGGCAAGAAATCATCAAAATGTAGACCATCTACTTGAAAATGTTGTCACTTTGAAAGTTTAAATTCAATTTATCTAGTCAATGGCTGAGCCATGCACACCAGGAAAAAGTAACTAAATGCTGGTATGTATATACAGCACAAGTTAGAGGACCAGTACTTTACAGAAAATAATCTGCTGTAGTCTTTGAGTTACACAATTAAGCCATTAAACCAGGGCCCAATCTTCCTATTCAGGTGGCTGTAAAAGATTCCATGATACTATTGAGAGATGAGCAGGGAGCTTGCCCGATTTCAGAGTCAACATTCCTCAAGCAACATCAACAAAAACAGTTGGTCATTCATTTGCTGGTTGTGGGACCTTGCTATGCATAAAATTGACTGCCGCATTTGCCTATATATCATTAAAAGTGTGTTGAGATGCTCTGAAGACATTAAAGGCACTATATAAAGCTATTTTACTACCATTCTGTTTCTGTATAGCACTGGTTCTAAATGCAAATCCTCTGGAAATTTATGGCAGTATAACTAGCTGGCTTCAAGACAAAGCAGAGAGTAGGGGTAAAGGGTAGCTATTCAGAGTGGTAGAAGGTGGGAAGCGGTGTTCTACAAGTATCAGTGCTGGGATCACTTGTTCACAATTTATATTAACGATTTAGACTTGGGAATCAAAAACACTTTCTAAATTTGCAGATGACACCAAATTTGGGAAGTGAGAAATAGTCAATACTAAGGAGGACTGCAACAAATTAAAATACATTAATAAACTTGCAGAATGGGCATATAATTGGCAAATGAAATTCAACATAAATGTGAGGTATTACATTTTAGTAAGAAAAATAGGGAGGACACATATTACTTGGAAAATACGAATCTAAATGGGGTAGAAGAGCAAAGGGATCTCAGAGTACAAATACACAAATCACAAAGTAGCGACACAGGTTAACAAGGCCATTAAAAAAGCAAACCAAGCACTAGGGTTTATTTCTAGTGAGATTGAATTGAAAAGTTGAGAAGTTATGCTAAACTAATGTCGAACCTTGGTTAGACCACACTTGGAGTACTGCGTACAAATCTGCTTGCCATATTATAAAAAGGATATAGAGGCACTGGAGAGGGTGCAGAGAAGATTTACCGGGATGATACCAGAAATGCAAAGGTATGCCTATCAGGAAAGGATGAACAGGCTTGAAAAGAGACAGCTGAGGGGTGACCTAACAGAGGTCTTTACAATTATGAAAGGTTTCGATCGAGTGGATACAGAGTGTTTCCACTTGTGGGGAAGAGCAAAACTAGAGGCCATCAATATAAAATAGTCACCAAGAAATCAAATAGGGAATTCAGAAGAAACTTTTTTTGCCCAGAGAGTGGTGAGAATGTGGAACTCGCTACCACAGGGAGTGGTTGAAGCAAATAGTATAGATGCAGTTAAGGGGAGGTTAGATAAGCATATGAAGGAGAAGGGAATAGAGGGTTATGCTAATCGAGTTAGATGAGAGGAGACTCGAGTGGAGCATAAACGCTGGCATGGACTGGTTGGGCAGAATGGCCTGTTTCTGTGCTGTATATCCTATGTAATCCTACGTAATAAAGTAAGTGCTCAAAGGAGTGAACCAGAAATGTGTATTTATTGATAGTCACTTTAGAGCATCACAAATGGCAATGGAAATATAGTCAGTGCAAATGTTAACTAAATCCATTTTTGTAAAAAGAAAAATTGGGAGTTTGCATTCCTGCCACTATCTTTGTTTTGACTGCTGGATTCTTTCCTTGTGGTCAACAAGGTGAGGGATGTTATTGCTGGCAAATGGAACTCTTCCCAGTTCAGGTACACTGTATCGGCATCAAGCACTAAGTATTTTTTGTTCTCAGAATCAACATTGGCAATGCCATGTTTATTGCCCATCCATAGTTGCCCTGAACTTGCTAGACCACTGTAGAGAGCATCAAGAGTCAACCTCTGTGTCCCATTGGAATCACATGTTAACCAGACAGGGTAGTAGTGGCAGGTTCTCTTCCCCTGAAGATGTGAATCAGCTGGGTTTTTACAGTAATCCAACAGTTTTCAGGTATCCAAAATAAAACTCCCTCTACCACAACATACCATGGCCTTAACCTCAGAATAGCACTTTTACTGCACCAGTGTGATGACATTCTATCCATTTTCCATTCCAGCCAGAGGCTTCTGAGGGAGACTGCCAATTAAGGACAGTTTTATGCTCTAGGCCCAAGCTTACTAGCTTGACACTACCTAAAATTATTCCACACAGGACACAATTATAGGCAGCAGACCCAGATTACCTTTCTTTAGTTTGGGACGGATTTGAACAAAGGAACTACACCATCTAGATCCCTCACCACTCGTTTCTATAATAGATATTGTATTTTATCTTGCTACGTGCTGCATTATGCAAATTAACCTTTAAACTACAATTCCCATCCATTTAACTGTACATGGTTCCTGCATGTGGATCTAATAATGCAGAGTGAAAAATTCCTGAAAAAAAAGGTGGAAAGTGCGCATAAATGAATGGACCAGCTATTCATTAGCAATGTAGAAGAAAATATTGTTTTTCTATGTTTCCCTTGTAAAATACTGACAATTAACTGATTAAACTTGACAGATTTCTGAAATATGTGCAGTGTAACAATTACCTTTTTGAACTATAAACTATATTTCAATTGTTTCTTAATCTGCCTGCTTCTAGCTTTTTTTCTTGGGTTAGATGAAGTGATTGAGCTGATAGTGAGCCTATTCCATCTGCCACAGTTCCACATGCATTTAACGCAGAAAAGTGTGAAGTGATACATTTTGGTAGAAAGAATGAAGAGAGGAGAAATAAACTAAAGGGTGCATGAACAGAGAGACCTAGGGGTATATGTGCACAAATCGTTGAAGGTGGCAGGGCAGGTTGAGAAAGCAGTTAAAGCTTACGGGATCTTGGGCTTCATGAATAGAGGTGTAGAGTACAAAAGTGTGGAAATGATGATGAACCTGTATAAAACACTGGTTCGGCCTCAACTGGAGTATTATGTCTAATTCTGGGCATCGCACTTTAGGAAGGATATGAAGGCCTTAGAGAGAGGGTGCAGAAAAGATTTGAGAATGATTCCAGGGATGAGGGACTTCAGTTACGTGGATAGACTGGAGAAGCTGGGATTGGTCTCCTTAGCGCAGAGAAGATTGAGAGGAGATTTGATAGAGGTGCTCAAAATCATTAGGGGTCTGGACAGAGTAGATAGACAGAAACTGTTCCCATTGGCGGAAGGGTCGAGAACCAGAGGACACAGAAGAACCAAAGGCGACATGAGGAAAAACTTTTTATGCAGCGAGTGGTTAGGATCTGGAATGCAATGCCTAAAAGGGTGGTGGAGGCAGACTCGATCACGGCTTTCAAAAGGGAATTGGATAAGTACCTGAAGGAAAAAAAATTGCAAGGCTACGGGGAAAGGGACTAGCTGAAGTGCTCTTGCAGAGAGCCGGCACGGGCTCGACAGGCTGAATGGTTACATGATTCTGTGCTGCCTGGAAAATGGGGCCAGATTGCATTTGCCACAGTTCCACATGCAGCTTGGAAAATAGGGCCAGGTTGCAGATAGGCAAGAACATGCAGACTAAGTCTAATCCTAACATGGAAGTGAAGTGCTAATTTAATTAATAATCTTCCTCTAACAGTTCTAATATTAAAGGTTGCATTGCTAGCATATGGTAGACATTGATGTGCTACTTTTAAATGGTCAGACTGAGAATGCTTGCTATGAAGAGTGAAAGAATGTGGAGCTCAGGTGCGTAACAGGCAAACCTGTCGTGGACTTTAGGTAGTTGTTTACATCCACATTTATATCGCCTTTATGCCTGAAAGAAAATGACTGCTGCAAAGAAAAACCTTAAATGCTCTCTTGTTTTGGTAACTTTTCAATATGTTGTGCCGAATTGATAAATAAACATGATCAAAGGGCAGCATCACAGCTGCTAGCCACGAATGAAAATGGATCAGGCAATGTTGCTTTGGCGAGACAAAAGGCATTGCTGTGGAGGGGAATGATAAGTTACTGTTAAAGATGTTGAGTAATTGCACTTGCTAATTCATAGATAAGTCTATACCCTGCTGTTTAAATAGCTTTGAATATATAACCTGTTTAATCCTGTTAAAATTATATCATATGGGTGAGAGAAATGGATATATTTATGAATCGGCACTGTTGTACCTTCTAAATTAAAACTGATCAAGCTATCAAATCAGCAGTGTTACAAAACTATGCTTTGAGACCTAAAGGCTTCTACATCATAGGACTGCAAAGCTGTAGGGATAATGAATGAATGAATATTCTAAATTCATAAGTTGAATAAAGCAAGATAAGGACTGAAATACAGGGGATGTTTAACCAGTGGTGGAGGAAGCAGAGGTAAGCCAGCACTAAAGCCCTGGGACTAAGACTTCTTTCCACTTTTTTTTAGCTTTATGTACAGTTCCTATATTCATTTAACTATCTGTAAATCAATTTTTAATTCTACAATTAAAATAAGGAAGATTGGTAAAACTTTAATGTTGGACCCCACCCCCTTCAAAATGCAATCTGAAATTCTGTACTCTTACTCTACCACAGCATCCTGGGTTGTTTGGCAAATCAATTTTTCTGTCTTAGCATGTTGTAGGTACTGTGGTCTGTGCACAGGTAAACATTGTATTGCATTAATAATAAAGTAAGCCTTAAAAACACAAGCTTCCTCAGGTGTCAAAATTTAGTTTCTATAGCTGAATGTTCAAACAAGTAAACTGCTGTTATCTAGCTTGTGTGGTACTTAAGATATGCTTCAGTTAGTCTCAAAATGCAGTGATGCTTCTCCTACAATAAGAATAATGGAGTATTACTTCAGGGGCTTAGTGGGTAAATGCATCACAACAGGACTGGAAGTGTTCCAGGTTTGATTCCTGGTCTGTCAGCCAGGCTTGTAGGGCAATGAGCTTTTAAGTTTGACCTGTGCTAGAAGTGGATAAATGTAGACATTAGTGAGGTTAGAATGAGGCTAAATGGTAAGGACCCCCATGATCAAATAGCACACTTGCATTCATTGTTTGGGTTTACAAATGAAAAATAACCACTTGGATAAGCTACTGCCCATATAACTATACCAGCACCAAGCCTTCAGTTGAGAAATGGGGTTAAAGAGTAAACAGATTGTACTTATGATGATGCATGTTAATGAAGATGTCTGGTGAATCATGTTTTTAATCTTGAAACTTGGATATATCTGCTGTAACTTGAAGCTTTTGTCATGTGTGGGGAGGAAAAAGGGTGGTTGTTAGCACAACGGAAAGCCATCCTTGCAAAGCAAGTATTCTTTACACCAGGGGAACAGATGCTCAGTTTTTTTACATTACAATCTCCCGCCCTCCAATAATTTGATGTGGCATTTTTACTTACAAAACATGCAGTGAGTGATGTGCTGTTACAATGCTTACCAAGCGGGGCTCACTGTTTTCATCTCCATCACTAGAAAACCAAGTAATACTAAGGATGGATTTTTGTTCAGTGGTTTCCTTTTCCTTAGGCTTTTCCTGCCCTGTAGAGCCTGTACATTGGAGGGAAAAAATCCAATTTGTATTCTTGGAGGGGCAAGTTAAGATATTTACAGTGCAGATTATAATGCTGCAGCTTCTCAGTTGGTTAACAGGGTACTATACTTGAAATCGACTATGGGATTTAAAGTACAACTTTACCTCTGCAAGAGACCATTTTGTAACTTAATTTCCCTATATAATTTCTTACAATGCTGTCAAAACTTCAGTTAAGATTGGTATTTCATTTTTTTATTTCACCTCCCTTCCCTGATGTAAAATGCTGAATTGCTTAGGAAGAGACAGTCACCCACAATTTTTTTTTGTCAAATCAGAAGAGCTGGAATGCCTAGGTTTTAGTGGAGGTTCTTCTGTGCCTTTGTTACAAATTGTAGAATTCTACATCTTCTGTAATTAAAGGCCCTGTCTCCAAGAAAGAATAACCATGGGTTAATGTTTATAATATTATCTACAAAAATAACTTACATTATTTCAGGAAACTGCTCCTCACACACACAGGTTACCAAGAAGTGTCTTCAATTGGAAAAAATATTAAACTGAACAATACAAGAGAAAAGTCAAGTGATCTGTACTTGAATGCAGTGTCCTGAATAGATTTGAGTGGTGACAGCAATATCATCTTTTAACGTGAGATGCCCAATATTCCTGTTGTGATTTTAATGGAATTATACTTGTATTGTTTGGTTTTAATTTGTTTTCCCTTTTATTTTTTAGCCCGACGACACTAAGGCTCCGGCTGCTGTTTTCTACGATGTCCACTACACTGCCATTTGTTGGGCTGCAACATGCAGCATGCAGACACCCGATACGCCATCTTGTCCGGAGTTCAGATACTTTTTTTTGGGGGTGGGGGGGGAGGATGTTGGAGGGGGCAGAAAGAAATTTAAAAAAAAAACTGGGACTTGCTAGTCATAATTAAACCTGACACTTGTACTTACTGTATATTGCTTTCTCACATGGAAAATTGAAAATATTTTTAAAATTTTTGCAATACTTAATGCATGTTATGAGATTTTTCTGACATATATATTCAATATATATGACCCACTTGAAATGGCATTCTTCTTAGAAATTCTTTTCATGTGATGTGCCCTCTTTAAAATGTGGTCACTGGATGAGTCCACAGTTAATGAATCCAGACGTTTCTTACAAGTACTGTAGCCTTTTTTTATTTTTTATATATATAAATCCTGAACATTGGATTTTAATTATGAATTCAGTTTTAGAAATTGAACCATGTGTGTCAGGGATTTTTTTTACATGTAGTACTGTATTTGCTCTCCACTGGTTTTTGCTTAGTTGCTTAATATTTAAGCTATGGTCCACATTTTAGTTTTGTCTTCATATCAAAAGGAGCCCAATGTCAATTGTTTTGTGGACTTGAATACATTTAATTATGTGATTCAGCTTTAAGGTTTGCATAAAATTGAATGTTTTAAGAATGTGGTGTAAAACAATTATTCAAAGAAATTAAAATTTAGATTGTATTATGATTTAGTGAGGTTTGTCTCTAAATTACTTCATGCCATTATTTTGAGACATTTATAATGGGAAGGACTAAGATTCACGTGGCCCAAATTATACCACTAAGAGATGTCTCCAAGCACTGCCCATGTAGCTGGTGTCTAGTGCTGGGATTACCCAAGTATTACTGCCCTTCCCTTTAACCATAGTCTTCACCTAGCCTAGCTTAAATTATGAATGGCGTGCAGTGGGACTCAAACATGGTGCTGAGTATTGCTGCACTGAAACCTAGTTGGGTTTCTGACTGTTTGAATTATAGTTCTGACTAGCAGAACCACTAGAAAAGCTGATCACATTGCATGTCCAAATTTCACTGATACATAATTCTCAGGCTCAAGAGTATTCTACACATGGTACAGTAACTAGAAACCACCATTCCTCATTCTACAGAATACCAGTGTTATTACTACCCTCACCTCGACCACTCTGCGCGCACAACTATTCTGTACATTTCAGTCCGGGGTTATAATTCAGGTTACCAGTTTGTGCCTCACTGATACTTTTTTTAAGGTAAGAATGGAAGCACTAAGCATTACATGGTATTTGCAGTGTATTGTAGACAGCTCATTTAGGTACAATTGCACCTCTCCCTCACCCCTTTCCCAGCAAAACACCCCTTTAACAAATTGTATACTCACTGAGGACTGACAATGGTAGTGTAATTTCTGATCCTCTTTTTATATCGGAAAATAGTTAAAAGCTTCAGTGGAATGCTGAGGGTGTGTTGTATTATTGGAATTGCATCTTTCACGTTAAACTGAAACCCCACCTGCCTGCTCAGGTGAACGAGATCCCATGACCAGTTTACTCTCTTGTAAATGGCTAATTTCTCTCCCTCTCGTTTAGGCTCAGGCTCACAGTAGTGCTTCTACACTTACATAGAAACATAGAATCTAGGAGCAGGAGTAGGCCATTCGGCCCGTCGAGCCTGCTCCACCATTCAATACGATCATGGCTGATCATCCAAATCCAGTACCCTGTCCCTGCTTTAATCCCCACAGTACACATATCCCACCCTACCCCCGTAACCCCACGTATTTAATTCCCCCTAACATATCCCATCCTATCCCCATAACCCCACATATTTAATACCCCCCTAACACTAAGGGTCAATTTATCATAGCCAAATCAACCTAACCCGCACATTTTTGGACTGTGGGAGGAAACCGGAGCACCCGGAGGAAACCCACGCAGACACGGGGAGAATGTGCAAACTCCACACAGACAGTCACCCGAGGTCAGATTCGAACCCGGGTCCCTGGCGCTGTGAGGCACCAGTGCTAACCACTATGCCACCGTGTATAGGCCTGTCCCAACACGCACCAAGTCCCGTTCACCCATCACCCCTGTGCTCTCTGACCTATATTGGCCATGTTAAGCAATGCCTAGATTTTAAATAACAGAAAACGCTGGAAAAACTCAGCAGGCCAGGCAGCATCCGTGGAGAGAGAAAGAGAGTTAACGTTTCAGGTCGATGACCTTTCATCAGAATTTTAAAATTCTCCTGGTTTTCAAATCCCTCCTTCCTATCTCTAATTTCCTCCAGCCACCACCCCCCCGAGCTCTCTGTGCTCCTAATTCTGGCCTCTTGAGCATTCCTGATTTTAAATCGCTCAACCATTGGTGGCCGTGCCTTGAGCTGCTTGGGCCCTAAGCTCTGGAATTCCTCTCCTCCTTTAAGACGCTCCTTAAAACCTACCTCTTTGACCAAGCTTTTGGTCATCTGTCCTAATTTCTCCTAATGTGGCTCGGTGCCAAATTGTTTTATAACATTTCTGTGAAGCACCTTGGGATGTTTTACGATGTTAAAGGTGCTATATAAATAAAAGTTGTTGGGGTGCAGTGTCCTTTTACAACAACATCAGACTCTTTCCAACTCTCCAAAATTTGTTTATATAATCAGCCTGTACTGCCTCCTTGGGCAGTCCACTCCATACATTTACCACCCTCGGTGTAGTTAAATCTAAACTGTCATTTTGCCTTACTACTTCTCAGTTTGAGGCTATGTCCCCTTGTTTTAGAATCTGTGACTAAGGCACTGATGTTTTTCTTGTCTGTGCCCTTTAGGATGTAGAATGCTTCATTAAGGTCACCAAGTCGTCTCTTCAGCGTAAACATTAGAACCACAGAAGGCGGTCAGTCTGTGCTGACTCTTTGCTAGAGCAATCTAAAACTAATCTCTACCTTGCTCTCCTCTCCCCAAATTGTCCAGCTTCTTCTGCTTCAAGTACTTTTGTTGAAATATGCAATGGTCACTGCCTCAAGCATTCCCTGTGGCAATGTATTCCATGTTCCTGCAACCCTCTGCAGAAAGAAATGACACCTACCCCTTTCCTGTGACCATTTAAATTTAATCAACCCTCATCACTGACTGGGGAGTAATTATTCCCTTTTGAGCCTACCATAAATCATAATTTAAAAAAACCTCCTTAGTGATATCTGCTCTAGTGGAAATAGTAATAGTATCTCAAGTCTTGTAACTGGACGTTTGGTATAGCTTTAGTGTCCTTTCTATACTAGACCACAAAATTACACACCATACTCTAACCATTGGTGAGTAAAAATTAACCATTTTTTTAATTTTTGTGTTCCTTGCCCCTTTTCTAAAATTAAAATGTTATTGGCTTTAGCTACCAGCAACTGCACTTTTGGGAAATTATGTATTTGAACCCCTACATGTCTGTTCATTCACACCCTTCAGTGTCTTTCCATTGAGTTTCCATTGAATTCCTTGGTTTTTTTTCCCAAAACTTAGAATGTTTATCCAAATTAAAGGTTTGGGTGGAATTACAAGTGTATTCCGAAAATAGAAAGCCGAGTGATCAATGTAACAGGAAGAGGCCAGGGATTAAAACAAAGTGTTCCACCTATCTTACACAAAGACAGACATGGATGGGACCTATACAAAGCCCATATTGACATTTTATCTGGAGGAAGTGAGTAGACTTTAAGAAAAAAGTTGTTCAGAGTGAACAAATGAAGCCAGACAGAGAAGGGTGATGGTAGATGAGGGGTGGAGGCATAAAAGGGTTGCACATCCATGGTGAAAAGATTGACAATTTAAGGTTCTTCATCCCCCAAGATAGCTGAGAGCATCAGAAGAATCATGGATGTAGGTGGTCTGAAACAATGGGTCTACTGAGACATTCCTGTTTATGTTTGGCAGCAGGTAGAAATAGGCTATGGATGGTTAAGAAACAAGGGGAGGGAAGTTTGCCAGAAAACGGTGAGATCGGTGACTGTCAAATAATTTTTGGATATTCAGCTGTGGTGTCTCAGTCCAGTGATAGATAGGCAGAGCAGACAGTTGGCATTCTGCCTCAGGCAGGTAGAGTGGTCCTTCTACCTTGTGACAACAGCTCCTTTGTCAACAGATTTGATGACAGGATTGGAGCTGAGGCTACAAATTCAGAGACTGGACTGGAGAAACTGATGGCCGATATTGCGGCAGCAGTTCTCGATGAAAAGATCGAGAGAGGTGTCCAGGAGGATGGAGAAGGTAAGAGGTACAAAAAGGGGTCAGTAAATGGGAGGAGTCTTCAGGCCAAGAAGAAAGTACAGAAGTAAAGGTGGTGAAGAATAGTTCAGCAACATGTCAAGTTTGGAAATCGTTGAAGGGTATATGTAGAGATGTGAAGCAAAGGCCCCTGCTGGTGACAGATTGTTCAGGATCAGAAAGGTGAAGGTCAGAAGAGATGGTAACAATCTATAAAACATGCACGCAGATAGGAGTGAGGAGAGATAGGGCCAAAATAAGGGGGAAAAGTAATCCGGGGATTGGCTAGCATCCAAAAATTGTTTCAGCTTGCGGTCTTTGTTACCTTGAAAGAAAAAACATGGAACGCAGGATGATGGATGGGTCAAACTTGGCTCAGTGGTAGCACACTCGCTTCAGAGTCATTGTGGCTTCAAGTCCCACTCTGCAGATTTGAGCACGTAATGTAGGCTACCACTTCAGTGCACTATTGGGAGCGCTGCACTATTGGAGGTGCCATCTTTCAGTTAAACCGAAGACCCATCTACTCTCTCAGGTGGATGCAAAAGATCCCATGCCACTATTTCAAAGAAGAGCAGGGGGTGTTCTGCCAGTATCCTGGACAACATTTATCCCTACACAAACCTCACTAAAACAGATTACCTGATCATTTATCTCATTGCTATTTATGGGACCTGGCTGAGAGCAAATTGACTTTACGCTTCCTTGCATTACAACAGTGACTACGCTTAAAGTACTTCATTCACTATGAAGCGCTTTGGGGTGTCCTGAGGTTGGGAAAGGTGCTGTATGAATGCAAGCTCTTTCTTCCTAATAGCTTCTTGAACCCATCATTTCATCCACTTCAGTGGCCTTCCCTGGTAACTTATTTCACATATCTATTATCTCTGGTGTAAAAAAAAAGTTCCACTTACTTTCCCTTCTTATTGCGAGTTTCCTAATTTTAACTTTTGCCATAGCGAATTATTTGCCTGTCAATTCCCTTAATAATCTTAAAATCTTCAAACATCAAAATCTCTTTTCTAAAGAAAGCAAGCTCAAATTACTTAACCGTTCCTCATAACTTAAATTCCAATATCTCAGAATCATCCAAGTTGCTAGTCTCCCTACCTTCTCAAAAGCATTATTCTTATATATTATTCATATCATGTGATGTAAAAAGTCTTTGAATGATTTCAAGCAAAATGCCTGTTTTATTTATATATATCTCATCACTTTGGAATTGATTATATATATTTTATTGCTCTAAAAGTCCGTATGTACTATTATATTTTCTCTCTCATATTTGTCGATGAACTACATTTTACAAGATTACATACCTGACAGATGGTCACACGCACAGCTTAGCACATAGTAGAACGCTAAACTTGCTAACAATTTCCAGGTTTTGGCACCATGACATTTGGTATCCGGTGTTCCAGCTGCCTATTAATATAAAGAATGATGAATGTTTGTCCTTAAAAAAGAAAAATGTATAGAAATATGGTTCTTATTGAAGTGTCTTTACAATGTCTCATGAATGTCAAAAAAAGTTAATTTTTTCTCATATCTACTGTCTTTTGGCTGCAGAGCTGTGTCCACTACACAACCCTGACTTTTTGGACAAATGAAGCATTTTGTTACACTGCTTACCCGGCCTGGGAACACAACCTCATTCAAAATGGACCGGGCATGATAATTTGGTGCTGCTTAGGGTGGAATCACTAATTTTGAAATTCTACTACAAAGAAATCTGCTAAATTATTATTTTTTTTAAAATATGGAACGGTGTTTTTATTACTCTGCTAGTACTCTTCATTCTGACGGAGAGTTGGCAGAGAGCAGTCCTTGGTTATTCCTGCCCACTTGCCCCCCTCATCCTGTTTCCTAAGCAAGTGATATAGTGACAAACAAATACAAATCTCCACAGATGCTGCCTGGCCTGCTGTTATTTTAAATACAATAGGTTGTCTGCTATTGTTTGACCAATAAGAGGCTAGATGGAGTGGAGCCAGTTGTTTTGATATTCCTTTGGATAGTCCAGTATAATTTCTCAAGTCTTTGTGCTCCCAGTATCTACCATGGACAAATCTGTATGTCACTAGCCTTTGGCTTTATCCTGTTGTCATTCCATTTAAAATACAAAAAAAAGTTGATGCCATGATCAATGGAGCAAACACTTAATGGCCATATGAACTTCATTGACAATGTCATTTCAATCTTTCACTACTGGATTCTGGTTGGCAATCTGTGTTCATCCAAGACCAAAAAAATTCAGTGAAGAATATTCTTCAACACCTTTTGTTAAGTACATATCTTGTGCCAAAATTGGGGGAGCTGTCCCACAGACTAGTCAAGCAACAGCCCGACATGGTCAGAATCATACCCGTCAGCCAATGTCCCAAACTCCATCATCACCATCCCTGGGTATGTCCTGTCCCATCAGCAGGATAGACCCACCAGGGGTGGCAGCACAGTGGTATACAGTTGGGAAGGAGTGGCCCCGAGAGTCCTCAACATTGACTCCGGACCCCATGAAATCTCATGGCTTCAGGTCAAGCATGGGCAAGGAAACCTCCTGCTAATTACCACCTACCGAGTAGCAAGGGCACAGAATGTACTCTGGGTGGGGGACTTCAATGTCCATCACCAAGAGTGGCTCAGTAGCACCACTACTGACCGAGTTGGCCAAGTCCTGAAGGATATAACTGCCAGTCTGGGCCTGCGACAGGTGGTGAGAGAACCAACACGAGGGAAAAATCTACTTGACCTCGTCCTCAGCAATCTACCTGCCGCAGATGCATCTGTCCATGACAGCATTGGTAGCAGTGACCACCGCACATTGTGGAGATGAAGTCCCGTCTTCACACTGAGGACACCCTCCAGCGTGTTGTGTGGCACTACCACCGTGCTAAATGGGATAGATTCAGAACAGATCTAGCAGCTGAAAACTGGGCATCCATGAGGCGCTGTGGGTCATCAGCAGCAGCAGAATTGTATTCCACCATAATCTGTAACCTCATGGCCTGGTATATCCCTCACTCTACCATTACCATCAAGCCAGGGGACCAACCCTGGTTCAATAAGGAGTGTAGAAGAGCATGCCAGGAGCAGCACCAGGCGTGCCTAAAAATGAGGTGCCAACCTGGGGAAGCTGCAACACAGAACTACATGCATGCTAAAAAGCAGAAGCAGCATGCTATAGAAGGGTTAAGCGATCCCACAATCAACGGATCAGATCAAAGCTCTGCAGTCCTGCCACATCCAGTCATAAATGGTGGTGGACCATTAAAGAGCTAACGGGAGGAGGAGGCTCCATGAATATCCCTATCCTCAATGATGGTGGAGCCCAGCACGTGAGTGCAAAAGACAAGGCTGAAGCGTTTGCAACCATCTTCAGCCAGAAGTGCCGAGTGGACGATCCATATCGGCCTCCTCTGGAGGTCCCCACCATCACAGAAGCCAGTCTTCAGCCAATTCGATTCAGACCACGTGATATCAAGAAACGGCTGAGTGCACTGGATACAGCAAAGGCTATGGGCCCCGACAACATCCCGGCTGTCGTGCTGAAGATTGTGCTCCAGACCTAGCCACGCCTCTAGCCAAGCTGTTTCAGTACAGCTACAACACTGGCATCTATCCGACATTGTGGAAAACTGCCCAGGTATGTCCTGTCAACAAAAAGCAGGACAAATCCAATCTGGCCAATTACCGCCCCATCAGTCTACTCTCAATCATCAGCAAAGTGATGGAAGGTGTCGTCGGCAGTGCTATCAAGCGGCACTTACTTACCAATAACCTGCTCACTGATGCCCAGTTTGGGTTCCGCCAGGACCACTCGGCTCCAGACCTCATTACAACCTTGGTCCAAACATTGACAAAGGAGCTGAATTCCAGAGGTGAGGTGAGAGTGGCAGCACTTGACCGAGTGTGGCATCAAGGAGCCCTAGTAAAACTGAAGTCAATGGGAATCGGGGGGAAAAGTCTCTACTGGCTGGAGTCATACCTAGCACAAAGGAAGATGGTTGTGGTGGTTGGTGGTCAATCACCACAGCCCCAGGACATCGCTGCAGGAGTTCCTCAGGGCAGTGTCCTAGGCCCAACCATCTTCAGCTGCTTCATCAATGACCTTCCCTCCATCATAAGGTCAAAAATGGGGATGTTCGCTGATGACTGCAGAGTGTTCAGTGCTATTCGCAACTCCTCAGATAATGAAGCAGTCCATGCCCGCATGCAACAAGACCTAGACGACATTCAGGCTTGGGCTGATAAGTGGCAGGTAACATTCGCGCCACACAAGTGCCAGGCAATGACTATCTCCAAAAAGCGAGAGTCTAACCACTGCCCCATGACATTCAACGGCATACCATCACCGAATCCCCCACCATCAACATCCTGGGGGTCACCATTGACCAGAAACTTAACTGGACCAGTCACATAAATACTGTGGCAACAAGAGCAGGTCAGAGGCTAGGTAGTCTGTGGCGAGTGTCTCACCTCCTGACTCCCCAAAGCCTTTCCACCATCTACAAGGCACAAGTAAGGAGTGTGATGGAATACTCTCCACTTGCCTGGATGAGTGCAGCTCCAACAGCATTCAAGAAGCTCGACACCATCCAGGACAAAGCAGCCTGCTTGATTGCCACCCCATCCACCACCTTAAACATTCACTCCCTCCACCACCAGCGTACCGTGGCTGCAGTGTGTACCATCTACAAGATGCACTGCAGCAACTCGCCAAGGCTCCTTCGGCAGCACCTCCCAAACCTGCGACCTCTACCACCTAGAAGGACAAGGGCAGCAGGTGCATGAGAACACCATCACCTCCAAGTTCCCCTCCAAGTCACACACCATCCTGACTTGGAAGTATATCGCCGATCCTTCATCGTCACTGGGTCAAAATCCTGGAACTCCCTCCCTAACATCAAAAAGGTGGTAGAGAGAAAACGGGGAAGCCTGACATTGGTAGTGGGGAAAATGCTAGAGTCCATTATAAAAGATGTAATAGCAGAGCACTTGGAAAACAGTGACAGGATCAGACAAAGTCAACATGGATTTACAAAAGGTAAATCATGCTTGACTAATCTACTGAAATTTTTTGAGGATGTAACTGCTAGAATAGATAAGGGAGAACCAGTGCATGTGGTGTATTTGGACTTTCAGAAGGCTTTCGATAAGGTCCCGCATAAGAGATTAACGTGCAAAGTTAAAGCACATGGGATTGGGGGTAAGGTACTGACTTGGATAGAATACTGGTTGGCAGACAGGAAGCAAAGAGTTGGAATAAACGGGTCTTTTTCCGAGTGGCAGGCAGTGACTAGTGGGGTACCGCAGGGATCGGTGCTAGGACCCCAGTTATTCACAATATATATTAATGATCTAGACGAGGGAACTAGATGTAATATCTCCAAGTTTGCAGACGACACAAAGCTGGGTGGGCGTGTGTGCTGTGAGGAGGATGCAGAGAAACTCCAGTATGATTTGGACAGGTTGGGTGATTGGGCAGATGCAGTATAATGTGGATAAATGCGAGGTTATCCACTTTGGTGGCAAAAACAGGAAGGCAGATTATTATCTGAACAGCAATAGATTGGGAAAAGGGGAAGTGCAACGAGACCTGGGTGTCCTTGTGCACCAGTCGCTGAAGGTAAGCATGCAGGTGCAGCAGACGGTTAAGGCGGCAAATGGTATGTTGGCCTTCATAGCGAGAGGATTCGAGTACAGGAGCAAGGCTGTCTTGCTGCAGTTGTACAGGGCCTTGGTGAGACCACACCTTGAGTATTGTGTGCAGTTTTGGTCGCCTTATCTGAGGAAGAATGTTCTTGCCATGGAGGGAGTGCAGCGAAGATTCACCAGACTGATACCTGGGATAGCAGGAATGACATATGAAGAGAGGTTGGGTCGATTAGGCTTATATTCGCTAGAGTTTAGAAGAATGAGAGGGGATCTCATTGAAACTTATAAAATTCTAACAGGACTAGACAGACTAGATGCAGGAAGGATGTTCCCGATGGCGGGGGAGTCCAGAACCAGGGGTCACAGTCTAAGGATAAGGGGTAAGCCGTTTAGGACTGATATGAGGAGGAATTTCTTCACCCAGAGAGTGGTGAACCTGTGGAATTCTCTACCACAGAAGGCAGTTGAGGCCAATTCATTAAATATATTCAAGAAGGAGTTAGATATATTTCTTAAGGCTAAGGGGATCAAGGGATATGGGGAGAAAGCAGGGACAGGGTACTGAATTTGGATGATCAGCCATGATCGCATTGAATGGCGGAGCAGGCTCGAGGGGCCGAATGGCCTACTCCTGCTCCTATCTTCTATGTGTCTATGTGGGAGTTCCTTCACTGCACGGACTGCAGCGGTTCAAGGCGGCGGCTCACCACCACCTTCTCAAGGGCAATTAGGGATGGGCAATAAATGCTGGCCTGGCCAGCGACGCCCAGATCTCATGAACTAACCAAAAAAAAATATCGCTTTAAAACAAATTATAGCTGAATGCTGGTTTGGAGCTCAGGCACTAATATCAGTGTACAGGAAATTAAGTGAAGACAGTTAAGCGGAAATTGTGAATACAAGTGCAGGAAATGAACTAGAGAGTGTACATCAAAAGAGTAATGAGGAGACAGAAAAAAGATCCACCAGAAAAAGAAAATGCGATTTTGTACTTAATTTATTGACAACATCCAAGGCATTTCTTTGTATTAAATAACATTAAGTAGAGGAACACCATGAAAGACCAATAGCAGGGATCAGAGAAATGAGAGCCAGGAAGTTAAGCTTGTAGTGTAAAGATATTTTAGAAAATAGCAAGCAGAGAAGGATATTGGAAATTTCTTTGAAAAATTATTGTTTCTTTTTGTAACATGCAGCAAGTGTTGATTTTGACAAACTGGATGAGGCCTATAAAATGCCAACACAAGCATAGAATGAAGCATCAGCAGAAGGATATGCCAGTCAGAACAGATAATGCATAGACTCTGCCTGGAAATCGAGCTGTACCACAAAAGGTTCCTGGACTGCCTGAAAAGTACAATTGACTCAAGACACAGTCAGACCCCATGGAAAGTCAGAAAGGGGCCGGATGTTAAGAACCACTTTCAATGCCCCACAAAGGACAAGTAGTCTGCTCTGCAAGCTCACTATATAGACAGGATCCTCAATATATTCCTTACCCAAACGCCAGGGATGTAATAAACTTATCTTGCCCCAACCCCACTCCCCACAAGTGCAATGCCTCCTAGTGCACAACCAAACCAAAAGATCCCAATGTGGCAATGCATTCCCCAATGTGTACCAAATTGTAGTGACTTCACAAAATATATTTTTGTTTGGCCTTTTTTCTTCCCTCCCAGAAGCTGGCAGCTGTCCTTCATTCTGCCAGCGCAATTCACACTTCATTTAGAGCCATCCTTTGTTCCTCAACCTGTCCCATTTCCACCTCCTCTTGCCTTGAACATCTCTTAATGTCTCTCAATCTCTCCTGCTTTCTATCCTATCACTGACCTTCCCTTTTGTTCTTTCATCCCCTCCCCCTTTTCCCAGCCCTAACTTGCTTTAAAATCTATTTCATTTCCTGCTTTTTTCCCAGTTCTGACGAAAGGTCTTCGACCTGAAACGTTAACTCTGTTTCTCTCTCCACGGATGCTGCCTGGCCTGCTGAGTTTTTCCAGCGTTTTTTGTTATTTCACAAAATATATATAATCCTTTGAAAATAAAAAAATTATAAAAAATGGTACAAGGGTCAATGTAATAAAAAGTGAGTGTGCCCACCTGCCTTCTGCATCCTTTGCAGTTCCTCTGCCAGTTATTCTTGTTTCTTGGTTTCTGGCTGCTGTTCCTCTTTTGTGGGAGACCTACTATGATGGCTTTCTTCTTTAGGTTAGTAGCTTGAGCAAAAGGTAATGCATCTTGCGTTTTTAAAATTACTTGAAAATATCTGCTCATTTAAAAAAAAACTGAGCCCAGCAACTTCTAGCCAGTTCTGCTAGTGATATCAGTACTTGTTACTTAACTAGAAATAGCAAAACAAAAGTAGCCATAGTCCATACAGCTATTAAAGCTAATTATAATTATTTAGAGGAGATTGTAGTACAGTTGGCCAGTCTTTCATTTACTAATAAGTCAATATTTATCAAAAGGGAAGTGGTTCAAATGGATTACTGAGCACCAACATAAAAGGGGTGAATAAAAAAATCACTGAAGCAACCTATGTTAATGACTAACTCCCTGTAAATTTTCAGATTAATAAAATAAATGTAAAGAACAAGTTCAAAATGTCAAATTTTCAAAATTACTCGGTCTAATGCTTCAGATTCTAATGTATAGAAGTATGCGACTGGTTTTCCTGAAGAACATTAGAAAATATTACTTGTTCAAAATTCAGGTTATTTTTGGTAAGGAAAACATCAAATATTCTCATTTGAAATGGCCAATGAAGTTTTAACAAAATTTGTTCAGGTAATTTTGCTTAGCTGGATCCCCTTCAATCCTGAGCATATAAAACATCAAAAGTAAACTTTTTCCAAAGACATTTACAAAATGTGTGAAATGTAAAATTGTCTTCTATGTAGATGCTAATTACTATCCATGTAGAATAATTGAATTTTACAGCAAAGGCGACCATTCAGCCCACCGCCCACGTGCCAGCTCTCAAAGTCCTAGCCACTTCATCCCATTCCTCTGCCCCATCGTCATAGGCCTAGATTTTTCTTTTTCACATACTTATTCACTTACCTTTTAAAAGTGATTCTGGATTTTGCTTCCACCACTGTTCCTGGTAGAGCATTCTCTTTTCTGACCGAATGGGTCCATGAGAAATCACTCTGGAAAACAAGAACCTACTGCCAAGTAGGCTTGAGTACATGGCACAAAACTTCCCCATAATTCAGGCTCAGCTACGATGACCAAAGTCTGCTGATAGTTTTCAATCTAACATATAAAGTATAATCATTAAGCGAAGTACTGGAAAAAACCAGTGGAATCATATTCCTGCCAGGAATCAATGCCTTCAGGCGAGGCAGGCACTGGATAAAATTGTTAAAATGTTCCATTCCCCAGCATTGACATCCCTGTGTTTAGTAGCTACAAAATATTCAAAAATAAATATTTTTTCTTTGACCAGCCAATCAAATTGTCAAGCCCAAAAGTAGCTGCATACCTCAAAGTATTAATGTGCAAAGTAGTTGCCCTATTATAATTTAAAACAACTCTGCTAGAATTAATACTAATTTCACAGGGACTTGGTCAGAAGTTAACCAAACTACCCTCGATGTACTTCAGACTTCAATGTACTAGTCCCAACATATGATCTGCTAACTGTGTATTTAGTATCGGTATGTGCACTAGCACAATAGAAAATTGGTGGAAGATGCATTCAAATGAACATATGAAATTATATGGAGATAGACATGATGGTATTATAGTGGTGAGAATGTTCAACCTTTTTGAACATGTGATGATTCACGTATTCATTTGTTCCTGTTTGCAAATTTAACCAAGAGTCAAAGTGGGGTTTGACACAACTTGGAGAGGTTGACGATGAACCTCAAATTTGGGAATAAGAAAATGGATTCTCTTATCAGATGCAGGCTCTGCCTCTACACCTGCTTAAAATCTGTTACATCTCTAACTTTTTCCAGTTCTGACAAAAGGTAGTCAACCTGAAACGTTAACTCTGTTTCTCTCACCACAGATGCTGCCTGGCCTGTTGAGTATTTCCAGCATTTTGTGTTTCTATTTCAGATGCAGGCTGTTCAACACAAACTTTGAAAGTGAAATTCCAGAACTTGCTCCTGTAGTCAGCAGTTAGGTCATCATATTGTAAAATTTTCTTAGCTGTATACCAAATTGGCTTGAAAGGTGCATTGTACAAAAGCACCGTTTCAGCACAAGTACCTCTCTCTGATGAAGTTTTAAAAATTGCATTAATTTCATGTGTGGGTTAGAACAGCTGTGTTGATAAGTAGATCGGCCAAAATTGCAGATAGTTCCCCTCTGTCAACATCAAGCACACCCACTTCCACCTAGTGTCAACATGAAAGATTCTCATGTTAGGCATGAGTAAAATTTCCTTTGATCTATCCCGCTAATGTTCCTCAGCACTTTAGAAGAGTACATCCCTTCACCACTGGATTTTTTCATTTTCCATCCTATCCATCCTTACGACCATATTGAGTTAGACTAGTAATCTAGTGCAAATTTGTACCAAATTAAGGGAGCTTTGTGTCATGAGCTTCACCCATTAGTAACTGGGTTGCAACTGAAACTCATTTTGGGTAGGACTCTCAGCCAACAAAGGATGAGACTTTTATCCAGTCAGTCTGAATACAGAACCTAGTGATGAAAGGACACCATTGATCCACACTACTCTTCTCTTCTCTCACTACCCCAACCCCCCACCACAAAGCAAGGGACCAATTTCTTTTTCCAAAAAATGTAGTTGTTTTGTAAAGCCTACTCACTCTTGGGTGAATAATTGATGAATCTGAATGAGATAAAATGCAAACCTTCTGCCAAGTTCTTCCTGTTATTTTTTCCAGCCTCACTTCCACATGAAGAGTGGTTCTCAGAAGTCAAGTGCTTGGGTTCCTTCTCCCCCTTGTTCTTGCTTCTTCTAGAGGTTGTGTCAGACACTTCATTTATAATATTGATTGACCTGTGGAGTCTAGCTTTTCTTCATGCTTTCTTAAAAAGTTTGGCAAATTTTGTAGTCCACAAAACTGTGGTTCAGTTGCATTCATGCTTTATAAGGTCTCAATTGCTAGGCAAGGTGTTCTGCCCCTAGCAAAGTTTAACAGGTAAGTGCTTATAACTACCGAAACCATCCTGAATTTTAAAGAAACCTAAACAGGTCAAGCTGAAATAATCTCTTATTTATACCTCATATTCTATCATGTAAAATAATCGACGTTAACTGCTGACATGTGGTGGCATGGCTCATGTTCAAATCAAAGATCATGACAGGAGAAAAAGAACTAAAGTTGTCAGAGTAAACACACAGTATTATGGATCCAGTCTGAAATATACTGAAGGGACAGATAGCCCCCTGATTTTAGTTATTTTACCTTGTATATGGCATATAAACCAATTAAGATTTAAAATTAAAAATGTTTTCAAAATGGATTTACAGGTAGAATAAAAATGTTTTATTTTCTGCTGAGGTTCTTCCCTGCCTTAGCCCTGAACTCGGATATTTCTTTAGTTTCTCTCCTATCTCCCACCATGCCCTCTCCAAGCTCATCTCGTGCACGAGACCCACCTCCTGCTCCCTAGACATTATTCCCACCAAACTACTGAAAACCAATCTTCCCTTTAAGTGGCACGGTCGCGCAGCACTCGAGCTCCTGCGCAGCCGGCTCTTAAAAGGGAAAAACCGCACATGCGCAGAATTTTGAATGGGCCGCGTGGCCCCCAAAAAAGAGGGGGAACATTGCTGACAACTCAACTTCCCTTCCTGGCTCCCATGGTCGCTGACATTGTTAACGGTTCAGTCTCCTCAGGTACTGTCCCCCTCCCTGCAAATCTGCCGCAATTACCCCTCTCCTCAAAAAACCCACCCTTGGCCCCTCTGTCTTTGCAAAGTACTACCCCATCTCCACCCTCCCTTTCCTCTCCAAATTGCTTGAACATGTTGTCGCCTCCCAAATCCGTGCCCATCTTTCCCGCAATTCCATGTTCGAATCCCTCCAATCAGGTATCTGCCCCCCACCACAGTACTGAAACGGCCTTCATCAAATTCACAAATGACATCCTGTGTGTCTGTGACCATGGTAAACTATTCCTCTTCATCCTTCTCGACCTGTCTGCAGCCTTCGATAGTTGACCACACCATCCTCCTCTACCATTATCTATCCAGTCGTAGCCAAAGTATCACCTGCAATGGGTTCTCTTCTCGCTCCCGCACAGTTACCTCTGGAGTCCCCCAAGGTACTATCCTTGACCCCCACCTATTTCTCATCCGCATGCTGTCCCTTGGCGATATCATCCGAAAACACGTCAGGTTCCACATGTACGGTGACGACACTCTGCTCTACCTCAGCACCACCTCTCTCGACCCCTCCACTCTCTGATTTGTCACACTTCTTGTCAGACATCCAGTACTGGATGAGCAGAAATTTCCAACTAAATACTGGGAAGACCGAAGCCAGTCGTCTTTGGTCCCCGCCACAAACTCTGCTCCCTAGCCACTGACTCCATCCCTCTCCCTGGCAAAACCAGACTGTTTGCAACCTTGGTGTCGTATTGGACACAGCTGAGCTTCCGACCACATAACCACTTCATCACCAAGATTGCCTACTTCCACCTTCGTAGCATCACCCGACTCCGTCCCTGCCTCAGCTCATCTGCTGCGAAAACCCTCATTCATGTCTTTGTTACCTCTAGGCTTGACTATTCCAATGCTCTCCTGGCCGGCTTACAATCTTCCACCCTCCATAAACTGGAGCTTATCCAAAACTCTGTTGCCCGTATCCTAACTTGCACCAAGTCCTGTTCATCAGTCACCCCTGTGCTCACTGACCTACATTGGCTCCTAGTCCGGCAATGTCTCAATTTTTAAATTCTCATCCTTGTTTTCAAATCGCTCCATGGCTTCGCCCCTCCCTATCTCTGTAACTTCCGCCAAGCCTTCAAGATTTCTGCGCTCCTCCAATTCTGGCCTCTTGCGCATTCCTGGTTTTAATCGCTCCACCATTGGCAGCTGTGCCTTCAGCTGCCTAGGCCCAAAGCTATTGAAATCCATCCCTAACCCTCTCCGCCTTTAAGACGCTCCTTAAAACCTACCTCTTTGACCAAGATTTTGGTCATCTGTCCTGATATCTCGTGGCTTGGTGTCAAATTTTGTTCAATAAAGCTCGTGAAGCGCAATGGGATGTTTTACTACATTAAAAGGTGCTATATAAATGCAAGTTGTTGTTGAAAGATGTTATCCCTTCAAGAGTTAATCTAATCTTTCTCCATTAATTGTATACCATCATTCTTGCCTTGCTACCAAGCCTGCTGTTAAGAACATCCTAGTTTTAAACAGCTGCACTATTACATTATTGGCTGGAATTAAAGTAACATTCTTATAAATAAGTAAGAGGGCAGAAATCAATAAAACCGCTTTATTCTGGATAAACTGATGTACAATAACATTCTAAAATATGTACCAGCTTCAAAAAGGGCAATCCAGCTTAAATAATTTTCAAAGAGCCCTCAGCCCTTGTGGGCCTCAAATACCTTTTAAATTTAAAAAATGTTTAGTACAACACACTCAAACATCACGTAACAGTGCTGCTCCACTCGTCTTGGGAATGGAAGCGAGAGCAAGAATATGTGGCTGCAGCTTTCCACACTGGTTAAATCCAACAGGAGTTGGTCTAGTACATGAGGAAGCAGTGCTCTATGGTTTGCTTACATTATTAATGGTTTCATACTAACTGTTTGTAAGTATGCAATAATAAATAAGACGAAGATCTGCACATGCAACACAGCTTCAGCAGCCCTTCAATAGCAAATTCATACTAAAACAAGCAGGAAAAATGATTTCTCTTCAAAATAGTCTTAAAGAGACTGTGATTTGAAAATGTACTGCAAACAATTGCTACTACTTTGAACATATAAAATGATTTGGATCAATGTGTTCCAATAAAAAGCAAGGCTATGCTGTTGAAAATTGAAATTATAGCAACCTCGAATCCACACTATGGACAGAACTTTAAGTGCGGTGTTTTATTCCTGCCCCAATTTCCCCATACCACAACAATAATATTTTCTAGTTTTACTCTTCTCTCTGTAGGAGAACATCTGGTCTCTGTTTAGCAATTTCCCCAGAGATAGGCAACACAGCACATGATGGATCCCAGGCTTGCACCAAACCCTTCTGTTTCACACACTACATAGTTGTGAAACAGTGCATGACGGCAGAGGCAGGTTAAGAGAGTCAGATGTTGGAAAGGATCTGTGTCATTTGCAAGCATGAACTGGCATGCACCTATGGCTGCATAGCAGGGTTCAATCATCATCAGTCCAACTGAGGGAAACCTCAAGGTAACGCTAATGAAAACAGCACAAAATATCTTGCAAGCAAAAATTAAGAGTTACCCTCTTACAATTCAAATAACTTGAATGAAATTTATTTCCTATTACTCAGGGTTCTTGAGAGGACTAAAACCTTTTACAAAAAAGTAGAAAAGGCAACACTCCTTGGTGAGGGATACAAGACATTGCTGTTGAAAGGCAGGAAAGGGAGATGCAATGGGGAGAAGACTTAGAGAGCTTGACCTCTTACACTGTTGAGCAGGATAAGATTATGAGAGTGCTCAAGGCACAATTTTCTTAAATAGGAAATGTCCAATACTGATTCTGTGACCCCCACCCTACTGCTCGTGGAAACTGAAGAAATGAGTAATAATTACACGTTTCTGAATGAATGAATGAGCCTCATGGACTCATTCCTCTGGCCTGTCGCAAGCTCTAACAAAGTTCAGCCCAGCAGTATCATTGAGTTTCTCTAGCTTGCAACAAATTTGAACATTTTTGCTTAGTCACAAGCAGACCAAGCTTGATGAAGATAAATTCCAGCTAATGGGGTCCAACTAAATGCCAATGAGCATAGGAAAAGTTCAGAGCTAATTCGTTAGAAAAGGAAATAGTGGCAGAGGACTGGTGGACAGCTAATGTGACTCCTCTCTTTAAAAAGGGAGATAGAACAAGTCAAGGGAACTATAGACCAATTAGCTTAATGTCAGTGGTAGGAAAGATAATGGAATCCTTACTCAAAGATGTAATAGGAAAAACATCTTGAAACTGAAAATATAATAAAGAATAGTCAGCAAGGATTTCAAAAGGGAAGGTCATGCTTGACCAACCATATTGAATTCTTTGAAGTACTAACAGAAAAGGTAGATAAGGGTAATGCAATAAGACGTAATATTTGGATTTCCAAAAGGTCTTTGATAAGGTACCACATAGTAGATTCATGACGAAGAGCAGAACATGTGGAGTCAGTAGCAGAATAGAAAGCCAGAGTTAAAGGTAGTTACTGGTAAAAGCTGGGGAGTGGTGATCCACCAGGATCAGTCCTGGGACCACTATCGTTCACCATTTACATAAACGATTTGGACTCGAGAATCGGAAGTACAATTTCAAAATTTGCAGATGTACCAAATTGGAGGGTGTAGTTCATAGAGGATGACTGCAAAATACAGGAAGACATTAATAAACTTGCAGAATGGGCATGCAATTGGCAAATGAACTTCAATATAGAAAAATGTGAGGTTGTACTTTTTCATAGGAAGAATAAGGAGGCCACAAACTCCTTGGAAAATAAGTGTCTGAATGGGGTAGAGGAAGAGGGATCTGTGGGTACAGATACACAAATCACAAAGTAGCAATGCAGGTTAATAAGGTCATAAAAAAGCAAACAAAGCACTGAAGTTCATTTCTAGAGGGATAGAATTGAAAAGCAGAGAAGTTATGTTAAAGTTGTATAGAACTTTGGTTAGACCACACGGACCAGTGTGAACAGTTCTGTTCTCCATATTATAAAAAGGATATAGAAGCACTGGAGAAGGTGCAAAAAAGATTTACTAGATTGATACCAAAACTGAGAGGTTATACCTATCAGGAAAAATTGAACAGGCTAGAAAAGAGCAGACTGAGGGATGACCTGATAGAGGTCTTTAAGATTATGAAAGGGCTAGGTTAGAAGTAGAGAAGATGTTTCCACTTGCAGGTGAGACCAGAACTAGGGGTCATAAATATAACAGTCACTAATAAATCCAATAGGGAATTCATGTCAAACTCACTACGACAGAGTAGTTGAGGCAAATAGCATAGATGCATTTCAGGGGAAACTAGATAAACACACGAGGGAGAAAGGAATAGAAGGATATGTTAATGGGGTTAGATGCAGAAGAGTGGGAGGGAGGAGGTTTGTGTGGCGCACAAACACCAGCATGGATCTGTTGGGCCGAATGGCTTGTTTCTGTACTGTGAATACTTTGTATGTAAGATACCCTTTTAAAAACCATCTGGATAGTTATACTACATGCCGTTCTGTCAAGACCAGTTGTCCTGTTTGTACCCAGACAAGTTAATTCCAATTGCATATTGAAGTAATACAAGTTTCATGAAGATGAAGAAAAGTACAATTTTGATATTTTTATTTCCAGGAGGTTCCCTGAATCATACGGATTCAGTCTAACTTTATTTTTTTTTAATCCACAGAAAATAAGGCAACAGGTATTAATGATATATTCAGCATGATCAACAGTACACGACTAGACATCAAGCATCAGTAGTTTGCAGATATCAAAAGTCCATGGCAAACAAAAATCTACCCAGTGGTTACATGGCAACTTTCATCTGCAGTTAGTGAAACTGATTAAATATTTCAGTTTCTAAACACCAAGACTTTATCATACTTGGTTTAACACTTATCCAGATGTAATGACAAAATAAAGGTTGTGGTTTCACTGTTGGCCTTTACTGACAACAAGCAGCTCAAACCAAGTGTCTTAAAACTTGTGCAGATTCTAAATGTAAACAAACACCTGCTAAAATATAGCAATAATTGGAACAGATCAGTTTGTTGGGAGTCTAGAAAGGCAATATTCTGTAATTGTATAACTAAACTTTGTTACAACACACCCTTGGGCTGAGCTGCTACCAGAAATAGCCATTATCTATCATTGTTATTTGGGTTTTGCACAAAGTTGATGGAGTATGAGCCAGAGCTTGGATCCTTGTTTAACAGGAAGTTTTCAGTGGACAGGCCAAAAGGTCGCAGAACCATGTTGCCAAGATCTTTCAGCTTGCCTACAATAAAAAGAAAATAGACTGTAGGGTGACATTTCAAGTTAACATCAAAGAATTTAGGCTGCAGACATTTAAAAAATGACAAGGTCAGTGAGAACAGTCATTTTTTTGAAATAGACACAAATCCTTAGTCAAATCATCCCACTGTCAATATTCAAAATGTTAGATAGCCCAGAGAGCCCTACTACAAAATTATGTTGCTTTGTTGCAACACAGGTACATTATGATGCAGCATAGTCCGTAAGCAACCCAATGAACTGCAATAATTAGATTACCTACCAAGGCACAGTACAAACAACTTTCTTCACTGCAGTCCATGCTTGTGAGGGAAGATGGGCAAGAGGGGGCTTGGAGAATATGAAACGTTTTGCACATAAAACCCATTAAGTTAGATAAAATGGCATTATTTGTAAAGGACAATGTATCTGTTATTTCAGTATCTTTTGCAGAAGGGTTTCAGCAGAAGTAATATGCATGGAAGCTAGTAATATGGGCACTAAATAGGTGGAATCCATCAACTGCCAACTCAATGTTAACAGCTCAGCAAGAGAGACTGCAAAGAATAGTAATGTGATAATATTGGGGGATGTCAATATCACAGCGAGACAACTGGAAGGGAGTGGTTAAACAAAAAAAATCAGAGATAATCCATGATTTCTCCCGACCACCCACCCCGATCTTTTCTTCTGACAATTTTTCCCTCTAATCTTCTCAAAGAGTTTACTCCTTGCTGGGGTATCGGTCACGCTCCAGTACCATGTCCGAGAGGCTATTCATTATGCTGGAAATTAGAGTGAGTGTCAACAGGCCATCACACCCAAGTCCAATCCTATCCTCAACTAGTGTCCACATGCTTGTACTTCCAGCAGCAACTACTGGATAGCAATTAGGGGCTGAAACACTGCACAATCTTCCCCAGGACTTAAGGCCAATTGTAGCATCGCTCTAAAAATGGGGTTTCCCTGCAGCCAGTCTGAGCAAATCTCAAGAGTTTTACATTTGGCTTGCAACTGGTTCCGTGCTCCAACATTAATACCAGTCTTGCGCAACATAAAATCACCTCAAGAATATCAAAATTAGCAGTATTACTCAGTTCAGCAAGAGGAAAACCCTCATGAGTAAATTGTCTTTTCATTTATCAAATTCAGTTGGCTCTATCCACAATAGTAATATCGTGGTCCTCTGCTGGCCACATTAAAGACTGTGGTGCAACAGCTGCAAATGGATTTCATGGTCCAGATGTTGAAGTGATCTCAAACTTAGATTTTGTAGTACTCAATATAACTCAATTTTTAAAAAAGTAGGTCAGATAATGCGGCTAATACAGTTGTTAAAAAAAGACCCACAAGCACATTAATTGGACATGGTGAATTATTTTAAGTTTATAATGTGATTCTTGATATAGCTTAAATGTAATAGACAGTCTCATTAACTCAATTCAAAATTATAATTATGACCCTTGGTGGTATTTAACAACATGTTATAGTTATAACTTATCTAAAATGTGAATAAAACCTAAAGTCAAAACTCTACATGGTAGGTACTATTTGAAAATTATTTCAAATGGGAGGTTCAAAAAGCAGAATCAGATTATGTTATGGAATAGAGAAGTTAATGGCCTAGAAATTCCGTTCCCTATGGGTATGTACGCGCTGTGTACTCACCCGTAGGGCCAACGGAAGTGCCGGTTTTACGCATGCACTGCGCATGCGCTGGAAACCGGAACTTCCGTTCTCTGCAGAAAGGGTTTCACAAGTCAAACGCCTGCGCCGGATAGGCAGCGCGTACGGCAGAAACTTCCGTTTTTTTCCCCACAGTTGCTTGAGTCCAGGTAAGTTGGGAACAGCTGTGCCTAGAAAAGCAGGCGCAAGGCCTGCTTTTACCAGGCTAATAGTTCAAGTAAGTAAAAAAAAAAATTTTCCCACTGATTTATCAGTTTAAAATACTTTAAAGAAAGGTAAGTGTATTTTTAGCCCCGTTAAAAACTTTAATTATTTTTTTCAAAAAATTAAATTTTTGTTTATAATAGTTAATTTATGTAATTTATAGTCATTTTAAAAATGTGATTTAAAAAAAAAATGTAATTGAAGTTTTACTTATGTTTTGGGTCTTCCTGTCAAATCTATGAATGGAGATTCCCTGCTCGGATTGGCTCCCCATGGCCCACATGATCCCAGGGACGCTGCGAACTACCTGCGCCCCTGGGATACGCGTGCCCTGCACACCGGCAGTTTGAAGAGGCACAGCAACAGAATTCTGCGCCTCCCGGGAGCCCTCCGGTCCAGGCGCAGATTTTTCCAAATCGCAGCCCTCCGCCCGCAGGAGGGCCGCGAATGGAATTTCTGGGCCAATATATGCTACTGGCAACTTAACATACTGACAGATTTTAGAGACTCTTAATGACCAGAATAAATGCTTTATATTTGTACAGCCAATCAGAATGAAAAGTATATTGCTTGGAACATTGTCCGCTGCCATCTTAAGCTGTTACTGGATTCAAACATCAAGCTTGAAACTAGGTTGTGAACCTTTGCACTTTAGTGGTCAGATATGACATGCTAGTCAGAATTTAGATCCTTGACTACAGTACAGGATCACAACTGAATACAACTGTACTGAAGTAGACTGAAGGACACCCTGGTCCACTCCTCGATCACCCCCAACACCCCTTCCCCTTCGCCCGGCACCTTCCCGTGCAAGCGCAGGAGATGCAACACCTGCCCTTTTACCTCCACCCTTCCCACTGTCCAGGGCCCCAAACACTCCTTCCAGGCGAAACAGCAATTTACTTGTACTTCTTGCAATTTAGTATACTGTATTCGCTGCTCATGATGTGGTCTCCTCTACATTGGGGAGACCAAACGCAGATTGGGTGACCGCTTTGCGGAACACCTCCGTTCAGTCCGTATGGGTGACCCCGAGCTTCTGTTCGCCTGTCACTTTAATTCTCCGCTCCACTCCCACTCAGACCTCTCTCTCCTTGGCCTCTTACACTGTTCCAATGAAGCTCAACGTAAGCTTGAGGAACAGCACCTCATCTTTTGATTAGGCACTTTACAACCTTCTGGACTCAACATAAAGTTCAACAATTTCAGACCATAACCTCTGCCCCTATTTTTTTTCTCTCCATTCATTTTATTTATTTATATATATATTTTTTCTCTCTCCCACATGGCAGCTGTCTTTCATTCTGCCAGTGCCATTTACACTTCATCTAGAGCCATCTTTTGTTTCTTAACTTGTCCCATTACCATCTCCTTTTGCCTTGCACCATCTCTTAATGTCTCTCAATCTCTCCTGCCTTCCATCCTATCACAGACCTCCCTTTTGTTCTTTCCTCCCCTCCCCCCTTTCCCTGCCCCTGCACTTGCTTAAAAAACCTGTTCGATCTCCAGCTTTTTCCAGTTCTGATGAAGGGTCATCAACCTGAAACGCTAACTCTGTTTCTCTCTCCACAGATGCTGCCTGACCTGCTGAGTATTTCCAGCATTTTCTGTTTTTATTTCAGATTTCCAGCATCCGCAGTATATTGCTTTTGTAGACTGAAAGAAGCACAGCTTATTGGTGAAACACAACCCAAACCTATAGAAGTGTCTATAAAATCCTACCAACAGCCTGGATTTTGGGGTTCAGTGGCACAACATATTACAAGCAGATCATTCCACTAGCAATCTAGAAACAGACTTCCTTTTTATGCAAAGATCATCCTTTACTGGCTCAGTAAACTATAGAAATTATAATAAATGCAGAGATTCATTTGTGTTTTAAATTCATGGGCACGAAGCACGCATAATGCAAGACAGATTTAAAACTACTCAGTTAGAATTGAATTAGGATAATTCACATGACAATAATTTTTCTGACTTAGAGGCACATGGCCGTAATTTGGTTTATATCTGACACTTTTTTCTCTACTACACATTAGGGCAGCAGACTTAATCTACGTCCGAGTCTCTTTCCTGTAACTGATTATTTCCCCTCTTTCTCTCACTTTGTCTTTCAGTTTTTCTTCCACGCTCTCATTTCCTGCATGCCAGTGACTTTTTGTCACTCTTCTCCCCACCCACCCTTTTATGCAAGTCTGCTTGCTGTCTCCTCCTTTTCACAAGTCTCTTACACTGGGAACTTAAGTATAGAGTCAATAGGGAGGGAAGAAAAACTGGAATTGGAAAACAAAAACGTAGAAAGTAAATTGAGAGGACAGAGGAATCAAGGGCTAGATAGTAGTCAACAAGGAGGTTTGCCTGTACTGAATGGTATATACTTCAATGCAAGGAGTATAGCGAACAAGGCAGATGAGCTGAGGGCACAGGTAGATACTTGGGACTATGATATTATAGCTATTACAGAGACGTGGCTGAAAGAGGGGCAGGTATGGCAGCTCAACATTCCTGGTTACAGGATTTTCAGACGGGATAGAGAGGGAGGTAAAAAGGGAGGGGGGTCGCGGTATTGATTAAACAAACTATTACAGCTGTGAGGGATGAATGATATGTTGGAGGGATCATCAAACGAGGCCATATGGGTCGAATTGAAAAACAAAAAAGGGGCGATCACACTGCTGGAAGTGTACTACAGAGCCCCAAACAGTGAGAGGGAGATAGAAGAACAAATATGTAGACAAATTTCTGAGAAGTGCAAAAACTATAGGTCAGTAATAGTAGGGGATTTCAACTACCCCAATATTAACTGGAATAAAATTAGTGTGATGGGTATAGAGGGTGCGGAATTCCTAAAATGCATCCAGGAGAACTTTTTTAGCCAGTATGTAGCAAGCCCAACAAGGGAGGGGGCAGTTCTGGACTTAGTTTAGGGAATGAAGCTGGGCAGGTAGAAGGCGCATCAGTGGGGGAGCATTTTGGTGCTAGTGACCATAATTCTGTTAGATTTAAGGTAGTTATGGAAAAGGACAAGGATAGACCAGGAATAAAAATTTTAATTGGGGAAAAGCAAATTTTGCTAAGCTCAGAGCGGATTTAGCCTTAGTGGACTGGAAACAGCTACTTGAAGGTAAATCAGTGTCAGAGCAGTGGGAGGCATTCAAGGAGGAGATCCGGAGGGTTCAGACCAAATATGTGCCCTTGAAGAAAAAAGGTGGGACTAACAAATCTAGAGCCCCCTGATGTCTAGAGACATACAGGGTAGGATAAAGAAAAAAAGGGGAGGCGTATGACAGATACCGAGGGCTAAATACTCCAGAATCTTTAGAGGAGTACAGAAAGTGCAGGGGTGCAATTAAAAAGGATATTAGGAAAGCAAAGAGAGAGCATGAAAAATTCTTGGCAAGTAAAATCAAGGAAAACCCAAAGATGTTTTATAAATATATTAAGAGTAAGAGGATAACTAAAGAAAGGGTAGGGCCTATTAGAGATCATGAGGGTAATCTGTGTGTGGAGGCGGGAGACATCGGTAGGGTTCTTAATGAATACTTTGGGTCTGTTTTCACAAAGGAGAGGGGCGAAGCAGACATTGCCATCAGGGAGGAGGAGTGTGAAATATTTGATGAAATAAACAGTGAGAGAGGAAGCATTAAGGGGTTTAGCAGCTTTAAAAGTGGATAAATCCCCAGGCCCGGATGAAATGTATCCCAGGCTGTTAAGCGAAGCAAAAGAGGAAATAGCAGAGGCCCTAACCATCATTTTTCAATCCTCTCTGGCTTCAGGTGTGGTGCTGGTGGACTGCTAATGTGGTACCCTTGTTTAAAAAGGGAGAAAAGGATAGACCGAGTAATTACAGGCCAGTCAGCCTAACCTCGGTGGTGGAAAAATTATTGGAAAGAATTCTGAAGGACAGGATAAATCTTCATTTCAAAAGACACGGATTAATCAAGTATAGTCAGCACGGATTTGTTAAGGGAAGGCCGTGTCTGACAAACTTGATTGAATTCTTTGAGGAGGTAACAAGAAGGGTAGATGAGGGCAGTGCATTTGATGTAGTGTATATGGACTTTAGCAAGGCTTTTGATAAGGTTCCACATGGCAGACTGGTCACAAAGTTAAAAGCCCATGGGATCCAGGGCAAAGTGTCAAGTTGGATTCAAAACTGGCTCGGAGACAGGAAGCAGAGGGTAATGGTTGATGGGTGTTTGTGACTGGAAGGCTGTTTCCAGTGGGGTTCCGCAGGGCTCAATACTAGGTCCCTTGCTTTTTGTGATATATATCAATGATCTAGACTTGAATATAGGGGGTATGATTAAGAAGTTTGCAGATGATACTAAAATCGGCTGTGTGGTTGATACTGAAGAAGGAAGCTGTAGACTGCAGGAAGATATCAATAAATTAGTCAGGTGGGTAGAACAGTGGCAAATGGAATTCAATCCGGAGAAGTGTGAGGTAATGCATTTGGGGAGGGATAACAAGGAATGGGAATACACATTAAATGGTAGGTCACTGAGTAGTGTAGAGGAACAAAGGGACCTTGGAGTGCATGTCCACAGATCCCTGAAGGTAGCAGGCCAGGTAGATAAGGTGGTTAAGAAGGCATACAGAATGCTTGCCTTTATTAGCCGTGGCACAGAATACAAGAGCAGGGGGGTTATGCTTCAACTGTATAAAACACTAGTTAGGCCTCAGCTAGAGTACTGCGTGCAGTTCTGGTCACCACATTACAGGAAAGATGTGATTGCACTAGAGAGGGTACAGAGGAGATTTACAAGATGTTGCCAGGAGTAGAGAATCTTAGCTATGAGGAAAGACCGGATAGGTTGGGTCTGTTTTCCTTGGAACAGAGGAGGCTGAGGGGAGAACTTATTGAGGTGTATAAAATTATGAGAGGCATAGATAAAGTGGATAGAAAGGGCCTATTTCCCTTAGCAGAGGAGTCAAAAACCAGGGGGCACAGATTTAAAATAATTGGTGGAAGGTTTAAGAGGAGATTTGAGGGGAAATTTCTTCACCCAGAGGGTTGTGGGGGTCTGGAACTCACTGCCTGAAAAGGGTGGTAGAGGCAGGAACCCTAACCACATTTAAAATGTACTTGGATGTGCACTTGGGATGCTCTAACCTGCAGGGCTATGGACCAAGAGCTGGGATGTGGGATTAGGCTGGATAGCTCTTTGTTGGCTGGGTCGAACACGATGGGCTGAAATAGCCTCCTTCCATGCTGTAACTTTCTATGATTCTAACATTTTTTGATGAAGGGAATGCAATGGATGTTGTCTACATGGATTTTTGGAAGGCTTTTGACAAAGTACCACATAGAAGGCTGGTTAACGAAATTGAGGCTCCTGGAACAGGTGGGTCAGTGGCAGCTTGGATAAGGAATTGGCTTAAGGACAGAAAACAGCAAGTTGTGGTAAATGGCTGTTTTTCAGACTGGAGGATGGTAGACAGTGGTGTTCCCCAAGGGTCAGTGCTGGGGCCACTGCTTATAATATATATATATAAAAAAAAATGACCTGGATTTGGAATACAGAGTAGAATTTCTAAATTTGCCAACGACACCAAACTTGGTGTGGCAAACAGTGATATCATCAATCGACTGCAACAGGACATAGAAAGGCTAGCAGAATGGGCAGATGGAATTTAACACAGAGAAGTGTGAAGTGATGCATTTTGGCAGAAGGAACAGGGAGAGGCAATATACACTTAATGGCACAGTTTTAAAGAGTGTGCAGGGACAGAGGGATCTGGGAGTTAATGTGCATAGGTCCCTGAAGGTGGCAGTACATATTGAGAGAATGGTTAACAAAGCATATGGGATCTTGGACTTCATAAATAGAGGTATGGAGTACAAAAAGTAGAGAAGTTATGCTGAACCTTTATAAAGCGCTGGTTAGGCCACAACTGGAGTATTGCGTCTAGTTCTGGTCACCACACTTCAGGAAGGATGTGAAGGCCCTTGAGAGGGTGCAGAGATTTACCAGAATGGTTCCAGGGATGGGGGATCTTAGCTACAAGGACAGGTTGGAGAAGCTGGATTTGTTTTCATCGGAGCAAAGGCGGTTGAGGGGTGATTTGATAGAGGTGTACAAGATTGACGGGTTTGGATAGGCTAGACGGGGAAAGGCTGTTCCCACTAGTTGATAGTACAAGGACTAGGGGACACAGATTTAAGGTTTTGGGCAAGAGATACAGGGGGGATGTGAGGAAAAACTTTTTTACACAGCAAGTGGTGATGACCTGGAATTCGCTGCCGACGGAAGTGGTGGAAGCGGAGACACTCAATGTTTTCAAGGGGAGACTGGATAGGCACTTGAGGGAAATAAACTTGCAGGGCTACAGGGATTGAGCGGGGTAATGGGACTGACTGGATTGCTCTACAGAGAGCCAGCACGGACTCGATTGGGCTGAATGGCCTCCTTCTGTGCTGTTATGACTCTATGACACTCTCTCTCTCTCTCTGCTTCTCATTATGCTTGCTTTCTCTTTCAATAGGTCTATCATTCAATGCCTCTTGTACAATTTTTCTCAGTATGTCTGCCTCTTTTACTGTCTTTTTCTCTCACTAGTCAGTCAGAGAGCTGGAGGCAGATTGGGAGCTACAAACTTCTGAAAACCAGAGAGAATTGACTTTGTCTCTATCTGGGAATGGGAGCAGAGAGTGTGTCCTCTAATAGCCTTTGCACAAGAAAGTGATGGAGAGGTGGATGGGCCAGAGCACATGGCCAGGTGCGTGGGGGGCATGGCCTGGTGCTCAGATGTAGTGGGAAGATTGGGCTAAAGTGCAAGGCAATGGAAATAGTTAGGCTGGGGAGGAAGGCAAGAAAAAAAATATTCCTAGCAATCATGAGTGATAGTGTATTAACAGTCACACGGAGAGCAGAGAACAAATTAGCACTATGGGAAAACATAGAATCTAGGAGCAGGAGTAGGCCATTCGGCCCGTCGAGCCTGCTCCACCATTCAATACGATCATGGCTGATCATTCAAATCCAGTACCCTGTCCCTGCTTTAATCCCCACAGTACACATATCCCACCCTACCCCTGTAACCCCACGTATTTAATTCCCCCTAACATATCCCATCCTATCCCCATAACCCCACATATTTAATCCCCCCCTAACACTAAGGGTCAATTTATCATAGCCAAATCAACCTAACCCGCACATTTTTGGACTGTGGGAGGAAACCCACGCAGACACGGGGAGAATGTGCAAACTCCACACAGACAGTCACCCGAGGCCGGATTCGAACCCGGGTCCCTGGCGCTGTGAGGCACCAGTGCTAACCACTATGCCACCGTGTTGCCCATGGACAATTATAACCAAAACCTTTATTTGTATATTGAAATAGTAAAAACAGTACACACTTAAAGTCAGTTAATTTAAAGGATTCAAATTAAATTTTTTGGCACTATATTCCAACTTTTGCTGTGTTATTAATGTTGCTCAATACTGGATACTCAATATTAGATAATTCCATTTTTGATACAAATACAACTTTAAACTATTAGCAGATTGTAGATGAATTAATCAAATATAGATCAATAATTATAAATCACAACAGAATTATGATTGCACTCAAATTTTATCTTCTGGATTATCACCAATTATTTTGCACACATCCATCAAGCCCGAGTGTGGGGCAGCAGCACTGTGAATGATGTATTTAAATGTTAAAAATTTAAAAGCTTCATATTTATTTGTGGGGCATTGCAGCCTTAAAAGTAATCAATTCTTTATAACTGCTGCAGCGAATTTAATGTTACAGCAATTTATTTACAGAATGAAAAAAACCACTTAGCACAGTAAGCTAATTGCTTCCTCGATCAGCTGGACCTCTATTATCTTGCCTATAGAAACCCTATAACTAAGCTGTAAAATTACACAAAGTATCATTATGAATTGTTTGGGAAACGGAAATAAGGCTACAATTTAATCAACGGGTTCAAACGTCATGTGAGCCCCCAAGATAGTTAAGACTTTTACTGACACGCTACCATCCATTGGCTTGTAAAATGTATATTGTGGTCTCAGTAAAAGAATGAGAGTTAAAAGAAATTTCAAAATTACATTGGACTATTACAGGTTATTATGATATGATCACTACAGAAGAATATAAGCTAATGCTTCCTGGTCAGGTGTAAGGTAATGATTTTACAATGTGCCTGTAATAATGAGGTTCATCGGCACCATAATGTATATTCACAAACACTGCACTACACCGCCACCGACTCCATCCCTCTCCCTAGCAACTGTCAGAGGCTGAACCAAACTGTTCGCAACCTTGGTGTCATATTTTATCCCGAGGTGAGCTTCCGACCACACATCTACTCCATTACCAAGACCAGCTATTTCCACCTCTCTAAAATCGCCCAACTCCGCCCCTACCTCAGCCCATCTGCAGCTGAAACCCTCATCCAGGCCTTTGTTACCTCTAGACTTGACTATTCCAACACACTCCTGGCTGGCCTCCCATATTCTACCCCCGTAAACTTGAGGTCAACCAAAACTCTGCTGCCCGTGTTCTAACTTGCATCAAGTCCTGTTCACTTGTCACCCCTGTGCTCGTTGACCTACATTAGCTCCCCGTTAAGCAACGCCGCGATTTAAAAATTCTCATCCTTGTTTTCAAGTCCTTCCATGACCTCGCCCCTCCCTATCTCTAATCTCCTCCAGCCCTACAACCCTCCGAGATATCTGTGCTCTTCCAATTCTAGCCTCTTGAGCACCCCTGATTTTAATCGTTCCACCATTGGCAGCCGTGCCTTCAGCTGCCTAGGCCCTAAGCTCTGGAATTCCCTCCTTAAACCACTCTGCCTCTCTTTCCTCCTTTAAGACGCTCTTAAAACCTACCTCATCTACCTAATCTCTCATGTGGCTTGGTGTCAAATTTTGTTTGATAACGCTCCTGTGAAGTGCCTTGAGACATTTTACTACGTTAAAGGCGCTATACAAATACAAGTTGTTGTTTACTGGGTTGTTTTGTAAAAGTTAAACATTTATTTACAAAATAAAGATTATTTTTGTGCTGAAAATGTTGCACAAGAAAGCAGGAAACTGGCGGCACAGCACGTTACAACACTGTCCTTTCAGCTACCAGGATAACTCTGTCGGTAAATGTACTGCTTAGTGTAGTACCAAGATATACAGACCAGGAAAGTCTCGGGTGTGAGCTAGGTTTATGGGTGTATACGGAGTTAGCTGATCTCAGTCAGAGCAGTAGTGAAGGTGATATAGTGGCCCCTGTGTATCATGGCGAAGGGGTTAAAAATAGCCATGTTTCAGAACCTGATCACTATTGTGTTCTTTGCTGGGGTTGCAGGTCAGAAAAGGTGAGTAACATGGTCAGTTGTGATGCCGTCGCTGGTTGTATAATCTGCTGACATATCATCTTGGCTAAGGTACTAGAGTACTGCCAGCATTCATGGAACCATATTCCACAATGACTGGAGTTATTGTCTATTGAGTGGTGAAGATCAAAGAGTAGAAGACATGAAGGTGGGGGGGGGGGGCAAAGGGAAGAAAACTGTTCTTTCATCTTTAAATCTGGATTTAAATCCACCTCAGACTGATGTGAATAACATTTCTTCTGCCTTCCAACTGCAGGACCCTATGTGAATGAATTTGGCAGAGGATATGGACCTCTGGCACTTAGTTGACAATCTGGTTCAGAAAGGTTAGAAGAATGGCTGATGTGGGGAACAGGAAAATTGAGACCGGTATAAAATACAGGAAACTCTTTATTAACCGGCACCCAAATATCCGGAAATCTCTCTTAACCGGCAAAATTCTTGAGTAGGCAACCGGGGTTTTCCTTCATCTCTCGTTTAAAATTAACTTTAAAAAAAAAACCCCGAGGCGTTTGCCTTGTATCGGAGCGTGTAGATTGGGAGGGGAATGTGCAGCCCGGGTAGGCAGCGGACACGACAGATGGTCAGCTGGCAGTCCCTGGGGAGACGGAGCTCCGAATGCAGGCGCATGTCAATGTGTACGGGGCTCTCGTACGTTGGGAGATATAACTCTCCGTTATCCGGACTTTTTGATTAACCGGCACCACACCTGGTTAATAAAGAGTTTCCTGTAGCTGGTCCTCTTCTAGAGTTGAAGGCACACTCACTGGCAGACAAAAATGCAAGTCTGCGCTGGATCTTTCGAAGAGCAATCCAGTTAGTCCCACTCCCCGCTCTTTCCCCATATCCCTGCAATGTTTTCTCTTTCATGTATTTATCCAATTCCCTTTTGAAGGCCACTATTGAATCTGTATCCACTACCCTTTCAGGCAGTGCATTGCAAATCCTAACCACTCGATGCGTTAAAAAGGTTTTCCTCATGTCGCCTCTGGTTCTTTTGCTAATCACCTTAAATCCATGCCCTCTGGTTATCAACCCTTCAGCCATTGGAAACAGTTTCTATTTATTTACTCTATTTAAATCCTTCATGATTTTAAACACATCAATGAAATCTTCTCTTAGCCTTCTCTGCTCTAAGGAGAACAACCCCAGCTTCTCTAGTCTATCTCCAGCCTATCCATGTAATCCCTCATCCCTTGAACCATTCTAGTGAGTCTCTTTTGTACCCGCTCCAAAGCCTTCACATCCTTCCTAAAGTGTGATGCCCAGAATTGGACACAATACTCCAATTGGGGCCAAACTAGTGTGTTACAGGAAACTCTTTATTAACCGGCACCGACGGGACCGGCGTGGTGCCGGTTTATCGAAAGTACCGGATAACGGAGAGTTATATCTACCGAGGCTATTTTTAACAAAGAAAAATAAATAAATCAAGAAATGTGCAGTATACTTCCGACAGCGCCAGGAGGCCGAGTAGTGGCACTTTTGAAAACTACCCCTACTGACTAAATCGGCGTTCGCGGACTCGGACTCGGGATCGGCATCGGCAACATTGCCGGTTATTTGAGAGGAGTTTTCGGAGTACTCGGCGTTCGCGGAGACTCGGCAACATTGCCGGTTATTTGAGAGGAGTTTTCGGAGGATGATTTTTGCCGGTTAAGCGAGAATTCCAGATATTTGAGTGCCGGATAAACAAAAGTTTCCTGTATATAGGTTTAGCATAACTTCCTGGCTTTTGTACTCTATGCCTCTATTTATAAAGCCCGAGATCACCTATGCTTATTAACTGCTTTGTTAACCTGTCCTGCCACCGTCAAAGATTTGTGCACAAACACCACCATGTCTCTCTGTTCTTGTACCATTTAGCTTGTATTGTCTATCCTCATTCTTCCTACCAAAATGTATCACCACACAGATTTCGGAGTTGAATTTCATCTGCCATGTGTCCGCCTATTTCACCAGCCTTTCTATGTCCTCTTGAAGTCTATTACTATCTTCCTCACTGTTTACTACACTTCCAAGTTCCGTGTCATCTGCAAATTTCTAAAGTGTGCCCCAAGTCAAAGTCATTAATGTGTATCAAAAACAGCAGTGATCCTAGTAATGAACCTTGGGGAACTCCACTGTATACCTCCAATCTGAAAAACAGCCATTCAGCACAACTCTGTTTTCTATCCCTTAGCCAATTTTGTATCCATGCTGCTCCTGTCCCTTTTATCCCATGGGCTTCAATTTTGCTAATAAGGCTAATATGTGGTACTTTATCAAATACCTTTTGAAAGTCCATATACACATCAACTGCACTGCCCTCATCCACCTTTGCTGTTACCTCATCAAAAAAACTCAATCAAGTTAGTCAGTCAAACACAATTTACCCTTAACAAGTCTGTGCCGGTTCTCCTTTATTAGTTCATACTTGTCCAAGTTGCTGTTAATTTTCTCCCGGAATATTGTTTCTAAAAGCTTCCCCACCACCGTCGCTAAACAGACTGGTCTGCAATTGCCAGGTTTATCCTTCTCCCCTTTTTTGAACAAGACTGTAACATTTGCAATCCTCCAGTCCTCTGGCATTACCGCTGTAACTAAGGATTGAAGATTATGGCCAGCACCTCCGCAATTTCTACCCTTACTTCCCTCAGCAACCTGGGTTGCATCCCATCCGGAACTGGTGACTAATCCACTTTATTACTGCCAGCCTTTCTAGTACCTTCCCCCTATCTATTTTTATCTCATCCAGTATCCAGACAACTCCCTTGTTTACTGTAGTTTTGGCAAAGTCCTCTTTCTTGGTAAGCACCTGTGCAAAGTATTCATTTAGTAGCTCAGCCATGCCTTCTGCCTCCATCAATAGTTCTCCATTTTGGTCCCTAATCGGCCCCACCACTTCTGACAACCCTTTTACTGTTAAAATGACTGTAGAAGATCTTTGGAATCCCTTTTATGTTAGACACCAATCTATTCGCGTACTGTCCCTTTGTCTCTCTTATTTCCTTTATTATTTCTCCTCTATACTTTTTATATTCAGCCTGATTCTCCCTTGTATTATCAAGCTGACATCTGTCATACTTTTTTTTGCTTCATCCTACTCTCCAACTCCTTAGTCATCCAGGGAGCTCTGGCTATCATTGCCCTCCCTTTCCCCTTTGTGGGAATGTACCTAGACTGTACCCGAACCATCTCTTTAAAGGCTGCCCATTGCTCCATTACATTTCTGCCTGCCAGTCTTTGACGCCACTTTATGCAGGCCAGATTCCTCCTCAATTTGCTGAAATTATCCCTTCTCCAGTTAAGTATTTTTATTCCAGATTACTCCTTGTCCTTCTCCATAACTAAGCTAAACCGTACGATACTATGATCACTATTCCCAAGATGCTCCCCACTATGACATTCTCCACTTGACCCACCTCATTCCCCAGAACCATATCCAGCAATGTCTCCTTCCTTGGTGGGCAGGAAACATACTGATGAAGAAAATTCTCCTGAACACATTTCAGAAATTCCTCCCCTTCTCTGCCCTTGATCATTGCCCCATTCAATATTGGGGTAGTTAAAGTCTCCCATTATCACTAGTCTATAGTTCGTGCACCTCTCAGTAATTTCCTTGCAAACCTGCTCCTCTGTCTCCTTCCCACTATTTGGTGGTCTATAAAATGCACCAAGTTGCATAATAGCTCCTTTATTGTTTCTTAACTCCAACTAAATAGATTCTGTCTTTGACCCCTCAAGGACATTCTAACACTGTTGGACAGTGGAATACTCCTCCACTTTTTGGATCTACAGATCAGCACAAAAAAAAATTAGAAAAACTACCAAATTAAAAAATAAATGTTCACATTTGGTAAAATGATATGCTCATATCATGAAAGGGGGAAAAAATCATAACAGTAAAATTACTGCTTAAAAAAACTGAACTAATTTTAGCCACCGCTACAGAAAATCTCACACAGGCGTTCCCCTAGTAACCACACTGCCAAACAGACCTAAACAAAGCAATTAAAACCGTCCCTGCAATCACAGCCATGACAACCACAGAACCATTTTTTTTGCTGCTCTAAAAAGAGATCACATCTTCTGTAACATCACAACATGATCATATACATCACCCTAATGTGCAGCAAGTCTGCATCAGTCTTATAAGCATTTAACTGGACTAATATAACCTCCAATACTATTCATATCCATGGAAAGAGAACATATTTTGGGAAAACACTAAAGCAATGTATTTACTGAAATAACACTGCTACTTAGTACAGAAGACTAATTACTTCCCCAGTTAACTGAATCCATGACTTTTTTTTTTACAGCAATCCACTGGATATATTTATGCAATGGGTGGATCCAATGGCAAAACACAATTTTAATCACTTTTTAGTTGGGTCCACCTGTTGGGTTAAGTATTATATTGAATAAGTCGCTGCATCCTTCATAAAATTTTGGAATAAATTTCAAATTAATTAGTTTCCCCCCACCCTTCAATTTTATTTTCAGAGGCTTGCTAAATGAGATGACTCAAAGTTTCTGCCAACATCACTGCAAACTCGCTGCTAGGGAAGTACAAGACCGATAATCTTCTGAACGTACAGATTCAGATAGGAAAGCACTGCTTTGTTGATAATCCAATGACACTGCGGAGATAGGGGACTCAACATAGGTACAGCTGTGGCTTCAGATTAATTTCATACTATTCATAACATAGCAAGTTAGGTAGACCAGTTTACTGTGCTACCAGATTACCAACTTCCAAAACACATACATTTTCTACCTATTTCTCTCTCCACAGATGCTGCCTGGCCTGCTAAGTATTTCCAGCATTTTCTGTTTATATTTCAGATTTCCAGCATCTGCAGTATTTTGCCTTTGTGGTCACTGGATATTGATTAGAATTAGGAACCCTATGTGATTTTCTGTTTTCCCCCCTTCTCTACCACAGGACACTGAAGCCAAATGTAGTATCTCCACTGCTGCCTTAGCCATGATCTGCTAACTCAGTCCCAACCAAGGATCGAACCCAAGATCTTCCTTCTATGTATTGCTCATCACCATTGTCTGTGCATTTACAGGAAACTCTTTATTAACCGGCACCGACGGGACCGGCGTGGTGCCGGTTAATCAAAAAGTCCGGATAACGGAGAGTTATATCTCCCAACGTACGAGAGCCCCGTACACACTGACACGCGCCTGCATTCGGAGCTCCGTCTCCCCGGGGACCGCCAGCTGACCATCTGTCGAGTCCGCTGCCTACCCGGGCTGCACATTCCCCTCCCAATCTACATGCTCCGATACAAGGCAAACGCCTCGGGGTTATTTTTAAAGTTATTTTTAAAGGAGAGATGAAGGAAAACCCCGGTTACCTACTCAAGAATTTTGCCGGTTAAGAGAGATTTCCGGTTATTTGGGTGCCGGTTAAAAGAGAGTTTCCTGTATCAGGGAGCTCGTTAATAAAAAGGCTCACAAAGACAGGAGAAATGAGAAGACACTTGGTGCAGGTTAGGATACAGGCAGCACAGTTTTGGATGAGCTCAAGATGAGAGGCCAACCAGGAAATAATTGGAATAGTCGAGTCTCAAGGTAACAAGTGCATGGATGAGTGTTTCAGCAGCAGATGGGCCGAGGCAGGGGCAGAGATGGGCTATATTTTGGAGGTGGAAATAGGCAGCCTTTGTGATGGTAAATGTGGGGTTGGAAGCTCAGCTCAGGGTCAAATAGAATGCTGAGGTTGCTAATTGGTTCAGCCTGAGACAGTGGCCAGGGAGGGGGATGGAATTGGTGGCAAGGGAATGGATTTTGTGGCAGGAACCGAAGACAATGGCTTCGGTCTTCCCAATGTTTAAATGAAAGAAATTTTGGCTGATTAAGGACTGGATGTTAGATAACTAGCCGGACATCGCAGAGGCACTGGAGGGGTCGAGAGGTGGTGAGGTAGAGCTGGGTGTCGTTAGTGTACATGTGGAACCCAACGTCATGTCTTTGGATGATGTTGCTGAGGGGCAGCATGTGGATGAGAAATAGGAGGGGGCCAAGGATGGGCCCTTGGGTAACTCCACAGCAATGGTGCAAGGTCAGGAAGGGAAGCCATTGCAGGTAGTGCTCTGGCTATGACTGGATAGATAAGAGTGAAACCAGGCGAGGGCAGTCCCACTCAACTGAACAACGGGAGAGGTATTGGAGGAGGATGTAGACAGGTCCAAAAGGAACAGTTTGTTTACACACGCACTCGGATGCAGGCGCATCAGTGGAAAACATAGGAGGATGGTAAGAGTTCCAAAGTGCCATCAATCTCAAACCTCTAACTAGGCAAGTTGTTTTACAAGGTTAAGGTTCAAAAATGTATTTCCTCTAGCAAGTCTAATTTTTTAGCACTAGGTTAAAAGTATTGTGGTGGAGCTCTACAATGCATATCTTATATATAGTCTACAATGTCAATGAATGTAAAGTGGAATACATGTTCCATTTCCCAACACACACCCCTTGACTTGATAAACACAGATAGAAAGATAATTTTGTGCATACCATTGGCTCTTACTGAAGATTTACATTAGAAGTATTATGACATGGTAAAAGTACTTACCTAGCATTTCTTCCTTCATTTTCTCATTTCTTTCTTCAATCTGTTGTGGTAATCGCTATAGAGGAAAAGAACAAAACAAGAGCAAGAGTTAGCAAATGACAACATTAACGTTTTTGCATTCACCTGGTAATCATTCAAACATAAGCGATATTTACTGCCATCATGGAGAGGCATGTGAGGGAACAAAGGATCAAACATGCCAAAAATCCTCAGATTATGGAGTCAGGAAATAATGGATTAAACTCTTATAATTTGTTCAAATTAAGATCTGGAGTCTAATACAGGTCATAACAAAACAATGACCTCGAACACAACAAATCTTGACTTCACATCATAGTTCAGTTTTACAATCTCTGCTTAGCCTGCTCCCTGCTTCAATTTCAAAAGCTGTGCTATATTTAGATTAAATTTGGTTTCTTCAAGTCTAGTTTTTATACCCCAGTTCCAAATTAGATCAGTCTGTGAAAGTTATTTTTTTCTCTCCAATCTTTCAATTACTTAACAAGAACTGTAAAGGTTTGAACAAAATGCTTCACTACAGGCTCCAAACTCCATTTTTTTTTGTTCAGTGCCATTTCATAATTACAATTCAATTGAATTTGCTACTGGGAGATTGCTAAATTTGGATTATTGGCATCACAACTACTACAATTGCAATGCTACCTCAGAACAATCTGCCAAGTTTTTCCCCCCAAAAAGGAAGATATGACCAGTAGAGCGAGATCCACCACAATAAAGGTCACCATTTTGCATTGAGGCGAATGCATTGCAGTAGTACAACCCCACTAGTTTCCTAAGCAGCATATTACTCTTTCAATTCTATAGTCTGGGTTTGAATCCCAGAAACAACTTTGCTCTTTGTGCAAGAGGAGGGGAATAGTTTTTTGCGACAAGTTTATGGGCAAGTCTGCAATGCGCATGTGTTTGCTGCGTGAAGATTTACTTTAAGGTGTATATAATGGAATGGGTAATGAATCGTCACAGTGCCAGTATCTCAGGGAGAGAGAAGTACACAGGCAGGGAGAGGGAGGGGGAGAGATCCCAGCAAACGTTCTTGGATCCGAGAGGTTCCGTCAATGGCAGGTGCCGTTTGTCAGGGCCTCCCAATAAAAAGAAATAGCTACCCTCACAGCCCCCTTGTAAAAAAAAAAAACCACTGAACAAAATTATTTTTGCTTAAATTTGGGGATCCAGACCTTGATTGCTGTCTGAACCACATTTCCACCGTCGGCGAGGTATGCCTGGTCTGACCATACCCTGGATTCCACTAAAGGTTTGTGCTGCGGGAACTCCAACAAGAGTGCCACCCCCCTCACAACGATGGCTATGCTTGGGGTGGGCGGAGGCTCTGGACCCAACAGGCCACCCTGGATTCGCCAGTGCAAGACTGCAACCCAGTCCTGGCCTAGTTTTCAGTAGTTCCAGCAGAATTCCATCAAAGTTAGCCCTATTTCCAGTGTCAACGTGCTTTCAGCACTTCTGAAAATACTACCAGTTTCTGAAGGTCACACGGAGTCTCATTAACTATGCTATTTAATCACAAGCTGGAGCCTTGACTTGTGACAGCTTGTAAATTAGTTGGTTTTTAACATTTAACAAGGCTTTTACAATGGTGTAAAAATGCAAAATACTGCAGATGCTGGAAATCAGAAATAAAACAGAAAATGTTAGAAAAACTCAGCAGGTCAGGCAGTGTCCCTATCACCAACTCTGGGGATAGACTTCCACAGATATCTACTACAAGCCCACCGACTCCCACAGCTATCTTGATTATACTTCTTCCCACCCAGCTTCCTGCAAGGACTCCATTCCTATCTCCCTGTTTCTCCAGCCCTGTTGCATCTGCTCGGACGACGCCACTTTCCCCACCGGAGCTTCCGAAATGTCCTTTTACCTCAGCTGTAATTGAATGGTTAGGAATTGGGTGGGGAGGGGCTTGAGCCAAGAGTTTGGTCTTGTGAAAAGATGAACATGGAAAGGTCAGGGAAATGGAAGAAACTAGAAAGTGACAAGGATAGGGTAAATGGGGGCTTAGTGGTGGAGGGGAAGAGGATGGGGAGGTAATGTCAGAGGCAGCAGAGATGGTGTCAGTCTTTGAAACAAAAAAAATCAGCTCTTTGCACTTGGTGCTAGAGATGAATTGGGGAGGCAGGAAAGAGAGAATTCAGGAGTCTTTTTTCATGGCAAGAAAGAGCTGTTGGTTGACTTTGCCCTCTAGGATAGTCCTGGAGTGTTAGGAGGATTTGGCTGAGGAGAGTGAAGCACAATAGAGCTTGATGTGGTCTAGCCAGTTGTGTACCAAGTGTGTTCACGTTTGTGGCCATCAGACTTAAGGGAGCAAAGATGGGTACTGCACTGGGTTGGGAGCCTGAGAACTGATGAAAAATTGGAACCGAGAATGCCTCAGCAGCCAAGCCTCTGACTTAGCCTGCTCTTAAATTAAGTACCAGGCTTTTCTAGACCCAGGCTTTCAAAGAACTTACATTTGTATAATGCCTTTCAAGTCCTTAAGATGTCCCACAGTTAATGAATTACTTTTGAAGTGTAGTTATTGTTACTTACGCAAACACTTAAGTTAAAATTTGGGTGTGAATTTTTAAATATTTATAGTCACTTCAACTTAAATTTTCAATTAAAACTTTTAAATGGTTAGAGTTAATCCAACTATGTTAAAATTTAATTTTCACAAATAGATCACATTACAATAGATTTTATTGTTGCAGAGAATGAAAGGTAAATTTACTGATGTAGCAACTTGATTCAATAGTTTCAATACAATTGTCTATGTATTAATAATTTAGTTAAACCATCAATTTATAAACTAGATGTTTGTTGCAAATTAATTGATTTGGAAACTAGAAATATTCATATGCTCTGAATGGAACACTGATGTTATGTGCAGATTCAATATTATTTCACAAAAAGTTGTAGTGAAATGTTTAAAAAAAAAAATCAGACTAGAACAGATAGGCCTTTGACAAGTGACCTTGCTGCTTTTTAAAAGAATGCTTCATGATAACATTATAAGATTTATAGTGAAAGACACCACTAAGGTTGAAAAGAGATAGGATAAGGTCATGTCAGGAAGTTCTGCACATGAAGATTGCTCATTGTGGGTGGATTTCCCAATAGGCTGGGGGAAAAATGCCTAGGATGAGTCAAAAAAGATTTAGATACTGTAATGAAGGAGGGGGGACTATATGCTCTTCCTGAATGAATGTGCTAACCTGGGCCAAATGGCCTTGCTCATCTGTATCTATCTTGTGAAGCAGTAGTGGTTAGGTGACACAGAGGTTGGCTTTTAAAAGCCTGCAGAAGGTAGGGAAAGACCGAGGGAGGTAAGGAGTTCCAAAGAAAAAGGGAATAGGCGTAATCACTACTATTTTAAGTGGAGTTTCTATTGAAAGCCATTGCATACTGCGGTGTGGCCAAGCCCTACTTGAACATTTTTATACTATTTACAAAATGCTCGAAACATTTTTTTTTAATGTGTACACACTTATAAAATTACAGCACTGCATCTATAAATTTTATTCTGATGTAAGGCTGCAAGTGCAAATGACGAATATGATCAAGACATTTTGCACCACCTATCCACAGGATAGCCTGCAGTCTAAGTGCTCTTAGGCACTGTATATAATAAAACATGCATGCCGCTCCTGTGGGAACAGTAGTTCTGAAACATTTCTCTTGTAACATTACTTCTAGTTATCTGCTCCCATCAACAACCAATGTATGAATGTTGCATCAAGCACTCTCCTTCACATAGAGGCAGACCACATAACACCCCATAAGTCCACTTTGGTTTGAAACTAGGTTAGTTCCTAAATCTGACATTTACAATTGATATCAAAGAAATCCCATTTGCCCAAAAAACTACATAGCAATTATAAATCTGTGGTAATTCTTTCATGGTTCTAATTTGCATTAATCATGTGACTGGCCAAGAAAAAGCTACCCTATAAAATTGTTCATCCATAATTGTGAAATAATTGCATGAGACATAACTGGCATTGGTGCATTTCCTGAACAAAAATTTCAGAAAAATACAGAAATTCAAGACGTGCACTGCTCTACGCAAATATTTTCGCAGATTCAGAGTCGTCAATCTTTCCCATAAGCGGACCTTGCATCGTTTACAATCTGACCTGCCCAATTTCTAGGTGGATGAGGAGACCAACAGATCATAACAGAGAACCCTTACTCTGTACACCAACTATCGAAAAGTATCAAGTACCACAGTGTGATTCTCCTTTTTACAACAAGCATACTGTATATACACCATCAGACTGACAGAGAAGAGTTAGAAGTAGCCAGCATGGATTTCGAAAGGCACTATCTTGCTTGACAAACTTCATATGATTATTTAAGGAGGTAACAGATATGGTGGATGGGGGAAATGCAGTGGATTTGGACTTTAGGAAAGCCTTCGATACGGGAGATTACAAGGGAAGATTAAGGGGTATCGAATTAGGGGAGGATAGTGAACTGGATTAAAAGTTGGTTAGAAGGAAGAAAACAGAATAGGAGTTAAGGACAGTTTTTCCCAGAGTGGTTGGAAGTGGGTGCTGGTGTTCCACTTCTGTTCACTGTCTATAGCAATGATTTGGATACAGGCCGAGGGGGAGTGGCTTTAAAATTTGCAGATGATACCGAAGTAGGAGGCATAGTTAACTCTTTAGAAGACCAAAGAAGTTGCAAAAAAGATATTGATAAGATGACAGAATGGGCTAAAAAGTAGCAGATAGAATCCAATGTCATTAAGTGTGAGGTGACGCATTTTAGTTAAAAAAATAACTTGTATTTATATAGCGCCTTTAACGTAGTAAAACATCCCAAAGCGCTTCACAGGAGTATTAGAAGACAAAAAATTTGACACTGAATAACAGCAGTAATTATATGCTGAATGGAAGTAGCCTCAGTGCTGTGGAAGAGCAGAGGGATTTGGGGTACAGGTTCACAGGACATTAAAAGCAGCACCTCAGATTGATAAGGCTGTAAAAAAAAAAGCCAATAGAATTCTAGGTTTTGTCTCAAGAGGGATATAATATAAAAACCAAGAGGTAATGATGAGCCTGTATACAAGCTTAATAAGCCTCTTTGCAGCTTCCTTTGGTCTTCTAAAGAATTAACTATGCCTCCTTTGGTATCATCAGCAAATTTTGACATGACCCCCTCTTGGCCTGTATCCAAATCACTGATATACAGTGAACAGAAGTAGCCCCAGAACTGAACCCTGTGTGCAGTATCAAGGCTTTATTAAATAAAAAAGTACAATGAAAATTCATTAGGCTGTGAGTGAATGTCATTCGAACTATTTACTCACAGTGAGGGTAAATGTCAACATGGACTGATTGGGCTGAATGGCCAGCTTCCGTATTGTATTTCTATGTATTACCATCGCTGGTTTATTGATTAAAAAAAGGTAAATTAACAGGATATAGTATGAAAGTGAATCATGCCCTTCACTACCCTTCTTGATAATTAAAATAATGGATACCACTCACTTACTCTTTAAACACTGACATTATAACAGAAGCAACTTTTTCTTAAAACACTTAAGCACAGCATAGCCTCAAACTGATATAGTTTTGTCTACCCATCTGCATAAACACACAAGTTTGTGTAGTTGAAACAGAGTCTCTGGGTAAACAATCCCAATCCTTGGAAATTATACTGAAACAAAACACAAATAACTATCTCTCATAATTACATTACGCGTAGACCTCTGAACTGAAAGAAAACTCCGTACTTGTCTTGTATCTCCAGAGCTTCGGACACTTGCGGTCCTGGGCCTGCAGGCGTACGCCTGTGTAAAGGCCCACGGATCCCACAGGGATGCATGTGGTTCGCAAGAGTCCCTGGGATCACGTGGGTCAGGCCAACCAATGACAAACGGGGATTCCTATTATACTTATGGGGTTTCATTTACGTACGGAATCCCCATAAGCATGAATAGGAATCACCTAAAAAATACAATTCCACAAACCTGAAATTAAAATAATCACAGGTTCAAAGTTAATTAAAATAACCTTTAATTAAACATTTAAAATAAAAATTAAATTTTTTGAATAAATTTAAACATTTTTAAACGGGACAAAATTTACCTAAACTAATTTTAAATGCAAGTGAATGTTTAAATCATTAAAATTTTTTTTAACCCTTACTGGTAACCATTACCTGCTTTTACCAGGTGTAAGGGTTTCGTGGGTATTCGCTGAGCAGTAGTTGGGCAAATAGCCCAACTCTGCACCAGCAAAAATGAATTTACAGCGGATGTGGACGATCTGTCGAGGAGAAACTTGACAGATCGCAAGTTCCGGGTTTTCACGCATGTGCATTGCATGCAGAAGCCCAGAACTTGCGGGGCCATTCACAGCACTTACGACGGCGTACGCCATCACAGGACCCGTAAGTTCCGGGCCTCTGTTAGATTTGTCAAACATAATTTCCCTTTCATAAATCCGTGTTGACTCTGCCCAATCATATTATGATTTTCTAAGTGCCCTGTTACCACGTCCCTAATAATAGATTGTAGCATTTTCCCTACGATTGATGTCAGGCTAACTGGTCTATATTCCCTCTATATTCTCTCCCTCCTTTCTTGAATAGCGGGGTTACGTTTACAACCTTCCAATCCATGGGAACCATTCTATAATCTAGGGGATTCTGGACGATCAAAACCAATGCATCCACTATCTCTGCAGCAACCTCTTTAAAAACTCTAGGATGTAGGCTGTCAGGTCCAGGGGACTTGTCAATTTTTAGTCCCATGAATTTCTCCAGTACAATTTCTTTACTAATACTAATTTCTTTAAGTTCCTCATTCTTGCTAGACCCTTGGTTAACCTGCTATTTCCAGAATGTTACTTGTGTCTTCTACCATGAAGACAGATACAAAGTATTCATTTAATCTCAGCCATTTCCTTATTCCCCAATCTGAAACGAGGGTCCCAAATCCAAAACTAGGGTCCTAAATCTAAATAAAGGAAACTACAAAGGTATGAGGAGGGAGTTGGCTATGATAGATTGGGGAGCTTCATTAAAAGGCATGACGGTGGATAGGCAATGATTAACAGTTATGGAACAAATGCATGAATTGCAACAGTTATACATTCCTTTCTGGTGCAAAAACACAAAAGGAAAAGCAGCCCAACCATGGATAACAAAAGAAATTAAGGATATTAGATCCAAAGAGTCATCATATAAAGTTGCCATAAAAAGTAGCAAGCCGGAGGATTGGGAGCAGTTTAGAGTTCAGCAAAAAAGGACCAAGAGATTGATTAAGAGGGGAAAAATAGAGTATGAGAGTAAACTTGCAAGGAACGTAAAAGCGGACTGTAAAAGCTTCTACAAGTATGTAAAATGAAAAAGAGTAGTGAAGACAAATGTAGGTCCCTTACAGTCAGAAATGGGAGAATTTATAATGGGGAACAAGGAAATGGCAGAGCAATTAAACAAATACTTTGGTTCGGTCTTCACGGAACAGGACACAAATAACTTCCCAGAAATGCTAGGGAACCAAGGGTCTAGTGAGAAGGAGGAATGAAAGGAAATTAGTATTAGTAAAAAAATAGTGCTGGAGAAATTAATGGGACTGAAAGCCAATAAATCCCCAGGGCCTGATAATCTGCATCCCAGAGTACTAAAAGAGGTAGCCATGGAAAAATAGTGGATGCATTGGTTGTCATCTTCCAAAATTCGATAGATTATGGAACAGTTCCTGCAGATTGGAGGGTGGCAAATGTAACCCCACTATTTAAAAAAGGATGGAGAGAGAAAACAGGGAACTACAGACCGGTTAGCCTAACATCAGTAGTAGGGAAAATACTAGAGTCTATTATAAAGGATGTGATAACAGGACACTTAGAAAATATCAACGGGATTAGACAAAGTCAATATGGAATTATGAAAGGGAAATCGTGTTTGACAAACCTACTGGAGGTTTTTGAGGATGTAACTGGTAGAATAGATAAGGGAGAACCAGTGGATGTGATGTATTTGGATTTTCAGAAGGCCTTTGATAAAGTCCCACATAAGAGGATAGTGTGCAAAATTAAAGCACATGGGATTGGGGGTAATATACTGGCATGGATTGAAAATTGGTTAACAGACAGGAAACAGAAAGTAGGGATAAATGGGTCTTTTTCGGGGTGGCAGGCGGTGACTAGTGGGGTACCCCAGGGATCAGTGCTTGGGCCCCAGCTATTCACAATATATATCAATGATTTGGATGAGGGAACCAAATGTAATATTTCCAAGTTTGCTGACGACACAAAACTCGGTGGGATTGTGAGTTGTGAGGAGGATACAAAGAGGCTTCAAGGTGATTTAGACAAGTTGAGTGAGTGGGCAAATACATGGCAGATGCAGTATAACGTGGATAAATGTGAAGTTATCCACTTCGGTAGGAAAAACAGAAAAAAGGCAGAGTATTATTTAAATGGTGATAGATTGGGAAATGTTGATGTACAAAGGGACCTGGGTATCCTTGTACACCAGTCACTGAAGCAAACATGCAGGTGCAGCAAGCAGTTAGGAAGGCAAATGGTATGTTGGCCTTCATTGCAAGAGGATTTGAGTACAGGAGCAAGAATGTCTTACTACAGTTATACAGGGTCTTGGTGAGACCACACCTGGAGTACTGTGTGCAGTTTTGGTCTCCTTACCCAAGAAAGGATATACTTGCCATAGAGGGAGTGCAGAAAAGGTTCACCAGACTGATTCCTGGGATGGCAGGACTGTCGTATGAGGAGAGATTGGGTCGACTAGGCCTGTATTCACTAGAGTTTAGAAGAATGAGAGGAGATCTCTCCCCATACCCCTTGAAGCCTTTCTCATGACGTTAACTTGTGGCGCTGAAGACACAAATTTTCAGCCCTTAATGTTTTAAGCTCACAGACAAGAATGGCGGAGCAGGCTCGAAGGGCCTACTCCTGCTCCTATTTTTCTATGTCTATGTTTCGATTATAATTTCTCCTGTCTCAGCCTCTAAGGGACTCACATTTACTTTAATCTTTTCCTTTTACATATCTATAGAAGCTTTTACAATCTGTTTTTATGACTTTTACTAGTTTACTCTCATATTCTCTGATTTGATTTCTGTGACTCACAAAGCCACATTTGCAGCTGAAAAATAATTGTTCATTTGACAAATAATCAACTAGAAAATGTTCACTGGTTTATAAAGCTCTTGACTAAAATGTTATTCTGTCCACTAAGTTACAAACAGAATGTGTAAAATTTATATTATGTGATCCTTCACCGAACTCAGTCTGGCGTCTTAGTGATCAAGTATACAAGAGTATTAATCAACAAATAATAGGAACTTGTAACGACGGTAATACAATAATCATGGGGAACTTTAATCTTCATATAGACTGGGCAAATCAAATTGGCAAAGGTAGTCTGGAGGATGAGTTCATGGAAGGCATTCAAGACAGCTTCCGAAAACAATACGTCATGGAGCCAACCAGGGAACAGGCTATTTTAGATCTTGTATTGTGTAATGAGACAGGATTAATTAGTCTCAGAGTAAAGGATCCTGCGGGGAAGAGTGATCATAATATGATAAAAATTTCACTTGAGCTTGACAGTGAAATACTTCAGTTGGAAATGAGAGTCTTAAACTTAAATAAAGCCAATTACATAGGTATGAGGGGCAAGTTAGCCAAGATAGATTGGGAAATTAGATTAAAAGGTATGACGGTAGATAAGCAGTGACAAACATTTAAAGAAATATTATAAAATTTTCAACGAATATACATTCAGTTGAGAAATAAAAACTCCACGGGAAAAGTGATCCATCCATGAAGTTAAGGATAGTATTAGATTAAAAGAAGAGGCTTATAATGTTGCGAAGAATAGTAGTAAGCTTGAGAATTAGGAGACCTTTAGAAACCAGCAAAGGGTGACAAAAAAAATTGGTAAAAAGAGAGAAAATAGGAGTAAACTAGCAAGAAATATAAAAACAGACTGTAAGAGCTTTTACAAGTATGTAAAAAGGAAGAGAGTAGCAAAAGCAAGCATTGGTCCCTTAGAGGCTGAGACAGGTGAAATTATAATGGGGAATAAGGAAATGGCAGAGACTTTAAACAAATATTATGTATCTGTCTTCACAGTAGAAGACACAAAAAGCATACCAAAAATAGCAGGGAACCAAGGGCTAATAAGAGTGAGGAACTTAAAGTAATTAATATCAGTAGAGAAAAAGTACTTGAGAAACTAACAGGACTAAAAGCCGACAAATCCCCATGACCTCATGGCCTATATCCTAGGGTTCAAAAAAAGGTGGCTGCAGAGATAGTGGATGCATTGGTTGTGATCTTCCAAAATTACCTAGATTCTAGAACGGTCCCAACGGATTGGAAGGTAGCAAATGGAAAGGGAACTACAGGCCAGTTATACTGACATCAGTCGTCAGGAAAATGCTGGAATCATTATTAAGGAAGTGGTAACAGGGCACTTTGTCTAATCATATGATTAGACAGAGTCAACATGGTTTTATGAAAAGAAAATTATGTTTAACAAATTTATTGGAGTTTTTTAGGGGAATAACTATCAGGGTAGATAAAGGGGAACCAGTGGATATAATATATTTCATTTCCAAAAGGCATTCGATAAGGTGCCACATAAAAGGTTGCTATGCAAGATAAGGGCTCATGTGGTTGGGGGTAATATAGTAGCATGGATAGAGGATTGGTTAATGGACAGAAAACAGAGAGTAGAGATAAGCGGGTCATTTTACTGTTGGCAGGCTGTAACTAGTGGGGTGCCGCAAGGATCAGTGCTTGGGCCTCAGCTATTTACAATCTATATTAAAGACTTAGATGAAGGGACCAAATGCAATGTATCTAGGTTTGCTGACAATACAAAGGTAAGCTGTGAGGAGGACACAAAGAGCCTGCAAAGAGATATAGACATGTTAAGTGAGTGGGCAATAAGGTGGCAAATGGAGTATAATGTGAGGAATTGAGGTTATTTACTTTGGTAGGAACAAAAAAAAACAGAATATTTTTTAAATGGTGAGAAACTAATAAATGTTGGTGATCAGAGAGATTTAGGTGTCCTCGTACAGGAAACACAAAAAGTTAGCATGCAGGTACAGCAAGCAATTAGGAAGGCAAATAGCATGTTGGCCTTTATTGCAAGGGGGTTGGAGTACAAGAGTAAGAAAGTCTTACTACAATTGTACAGGGCTTTGGTGAGACCACACCTGGAGTACTGTGCACAGTGAGAAAGGACATACATGCCTTAGAGGCGGTGCAACGGAGGTTGACTAGATTGATCCCTGGGATGAAAGGGTTGTCCTATGAGGTGAGATTGAGTAGACTGGGCCTGGAATCTTTGGAGTTTAGAAGAACGAGAGGTGATTTCATTGAAACATACAAGATTCTGAAGGGGATTGACAGGGTAGATGCTGAGAGGTTGTTTCCCTTGGCTGGAGAGTCGAGAACGAGGGGGCATAGTCTCAGGATAAGGGGTCAGGCCAGTTAAGACTGAGATGAGGAGGAATTTCTTCACTCATAGGGTTGTGAATCTTTGGAATTCCCTGCCCCAGAGGGCTGTGGATGCTGAGTCTAGTATATTCAAGGCTGAGATAGATAAATTTTTGGACTCTAGGGGAATCAAGGGATATGGGGATGAGGTCAAAGATCAGCCATAATCTTATTGAATGGTGGTTAGGCTCGAAGGGCCATATGGCCTACTCCTGCTCCTAATTCTTATGTTATGATCTGAGAAACAGTGCCCAGCTGCTGTGTGCCATTAAAGGGTTCTCAAAATGACCACGCATTTTTCATGCTGCAACAGTTGTTAAATTCACTTACTACTAAGATTAGTAAACATTTAGGTCAGTGGAGTACAATATATATTTTGCCAGACATTTAACCAGCATGCAAGAGAGAATTTGTGTATTAATGGCAAACTAGTTCTACTGGCCTAACAAAGATTTTTTCCCTCTCCCCACATGCAGTCTTTTGGTTCATTTCAATGGTACCATATAGGGTGGGATAAGTACTTGAAGCACAGAAAGGCTGTTATAAAATGGCAAGTCCCGAGTAAACAAGTACACTTGCCTGTGATAGTTGATATAGACAGCATGTAACATGGCCACATAGACCAAAAGGCAACAGATTAGATTCCTTGGTCTGTACTGAGTTAGCAGATCTCAGCCAAAATGTGGAACTTGCTACCATAGGGAGTGGTTGAAGCAAATAGTATAGATGCATTTTAGGGGAGGCTAGATAGCATATGAGGGAGAAGGGAATAGAGGGTTATGCTGATAGAGTTAGATGGGGAAAGGCAGGAGGAGGCTCGAGTGGAGCATAAACGCTGGCATGAACTGGTTGGGCCGAATGGCCTGTTTGTGTTGTATATCCTATGTAAAATGCCACTAGCGGCACCACAATTAGTGCCAGCAGCCCGAGCTGCAAAAAAAGCCGGGGTTTATATTCCTAATTGCTATCAAGCGGCTCTCACCGCCGCTAAGTTTCTGTTGTGGATGTTAATTGAGGACACAATTGGACTTGGCTATGAGTTTCTACCCCCGCCACATGTTAAGTAGCATGTCAACGTACAATGTCTAAAATGACACATCAAGAATGGTCACTAGGTGATTTACTGGAGGGCTGCTGGCGTCCCTGGATTGTAAGCCAGCAGTCCCGTTCAGGAACTTAGGTGCCGGGGGTAGAGGGCAGAAGCATCATCTGTGGAATTACCTTTCTATGGTTAATAACCTTATCCACAGTAGAATTGCTCTATAGCAGATTTTCTTTCATTATTTGCAAGGAGGTGGGATGGGAAGGAAAAGACGAGTCAGGAGTGGGATAGGAAAAGGCTTGAAGCAAAGGGCTGGGTTTGGCTTCATATGGTGCAGAAATGCCCAAAACTGTGATGACATTTTATAAATGACTTCTAGTTTAAATTTCTCAAACTGAAATAATCTATTCTATTTTTACATACATGGTATTTTGGAGAACAGCAGCTTAAGGAACAACCAAGCTACACTTGCTGCATAACTCAAGTGAATATCAAACACAATGCAATTTGTACATCACAATCCCCCAAATTATTTATATAATACAAGGTGATCTCCTGTGGCATTGCATATGGGGAGCCAAGAGCAAATGCACTCAATCTTCTGATGAAGTGGGTTAGAGAGCAGGGAATAATTGGACCAGAGTATGCAGAGGTAATTCAGTCCCTATTTTAATCATACATTCTGTCCATATATTTGAGATACTTTAATTTGATATTATTTACAATTAAATAGCAAAATTTGCAGTTATTTCAGAAGCAGATAGAATTACAGTAAACTCTCTCTTATCCAGCACCTACGGGACCAGGATGGTGCTGGTTGATGAAAAATTCTGGATGAGAGAGAGGCAGGCTATTTTTTAAACACAAACAAAAATAAAAACCACTGTAACTCGGCCACCACGGGAGACTCGGACTCGGCAAAACGAGTGCTGGATGGATTTGGCAAGATTACCGGTTATCTATTTTGCCAGTTATTAAAGAATTCCGGATGATTAAGTGCCGTTTAAACAAGAGTTTACTGTAGCTGGAGTTTCTTTGCTGATCAGGCTCAGGAGTTGGGAGGCACAAGGTGCTACACCGCCACCACTGGTGGTAGGGTGTAATTACAGCACTAATTCACAGGAACGTAGAATGGGGAAAGCCGATACAAAAGTGTGATAAAGTGACAAGAAATAAGGTTTTGCAGACAGAAAGTGCACACAGACAAGATTTTCAATATATTAAAGGTCGATCTCCTTTGCTGTTGAAAAGTAAGGAGAATATTGGCCTGAATTTTAATGGGAAAGGCGGGTTGGGGGCTAAGGGGGCTCCGAAGCGGTCGGGAAACCCGGGAGGAGTGGAGTGTCTCAAGATCATCTCGGGGCGGCCGGAGGAGCAGGGGGGGGTCTGAAGGGATCGGGGTCCGGAGTACCAGCATGGGGGTGGGGGGTTGGGTGAGGATCGGAGGCCAGGAGCAGCACGGTGAGGGTCGGAAGAGCCAGGGGGAGGCCTGGGGGCAGGATCAGAGGCCTCATTGGGGGGGGTGGGGTCTCTAATCATGGGGGGTGGGTTAGGCAGGGACCCTGGATCCAGGAGGTATGTGTAAAGGCACTTACCTCCTGGATCCAGCAGTCCTCGCCTTGCATTAGCTGGTGGGTTTCACGAGGCGTGCAAAACCCAACCAGCTAAAAAGTTAAATACAAAATGCAGGTTAATGCAGAGGCTTCCATCCTCGTTATAATATTTAAATAGGCATCCTGCCTCCTGGCGGCGGATTGGCTGCTTGCCCCCGTCCCACCTCCATTAAAACCGGAAGTGGACGGGTTGAAGGCGGGTTCCGGTCGGGATTCAGATTTTTAACACTAACTATCCACACGCCCCCAACCCACCCATGTTTTATGTTAAAATTGCCCCCATTGTCTCTCACCAGTCTGTTGTATTTGTGTTGTTATTTCTCTGTCTGTTCCCATCTGCTTCTTTTTCTCTCCCCAACTTTATTCACTTCTCTTTGTCCTCTTCTGCTTCTCTGTCTTTTTCTTCTTTCCTTTCAGGGAGAGGTGGGTGGTGTGGCGGAGAAGGAGCCATCAATGGCTGTAGGCTACATTTAGGGTCGGAGTGTGAGGAAATATGACCTTCAGTGGCTCCTTTCCCATCCTCTCCTCCAATCACTGTGCTTTACTCCCACCTTGCTCCAGGCACATACCCTACGATTCAACTGCTCATTACCCTCTCCTCACTCCCATCACTATTCCTGCCTCTTCCCCTTTGAGCTACTTGCTGAACTCCTGTACACTCCCACCCAATCACCCCCACCTCCATCCCCCCGCCCCGCTGCCACCCAACTCATTATTAGCCCTCAGTCTACTCTGTACAGAGGCCCGCTCACCATTTCACCCACCTCTTGCTATCCTCCCTTTTATTCATTTACCTCAAGAGGCTTTATAGTTGCTTTCACAAAATTCAAAGTTTAATAAAAAATCAAATTAGAACAAGGAAAGACACTATGCCTTTTTCACTATCGGCATGTCTTTCGTGTGTAAGCAATTAGAACATTTACCTTTTCGAACGGTCAATAAAACAGCCGAGACAATTAATTGGTTTCGAAATTCAACTTTTGGAAAATTTAAGATTATATGAGGAAAGACACTCAGCTTAACGTGCTTTCTGAATACAGAATACAGAAGTTACAACAGGTGTGTAATTAGTCGTCATTTCTCAGACACTTAAAAAACCCAAATAAAGTTTCCTAAATAAAGCCTTTGAAATTTGTTCTCTAGCTTTTCTTCAAATCATTTTGAAAAACTAAGCAAAAACTGCTAGTAAAGAAAAATCCAAAACAATGCATGGGACTGAAGCATCCTAGGAAATCGGGGAGCTCTGCACGTGTCCAGATTGCATAATCTAAATTCAGCTCCCAACTTCAAGGCAAAAATATGGAGTTCAAGCACAGGCTTTTGGAAGAGGCTGAGGCTTTCAAATAAAACTTTAATGAAGGGATTACAAGCCAATAATGAGTAAATTTAAATCAAGTTGTTGTGAAATATGCATTTTTTTTTTTACTTTAAACCCTTATTTTGGACATTTGAAATTTCAATGAGGACAAAATTGGTGGTTAGAAATATTTTTCACAAATTTGAGTAATTTGTGGGGAAAGCACAGTGCCACTCAGTGGCCAAAGCCTGTAACTACAACTGTCAGAGTACTGCAGTGTCATTAGAAACTTCGACTAAGAAGCTTCATAGCCAAAGGACTTTTCAATGGAAATGTGGTAGACATACTAATTATAATATTAGAGGTTGGATCTTGTTTCTGGAAGTGATGTTTTGTTGTCCTGATCTTTGACTCCTTTATTGCAATTAACACTTACATAAGAACATAAGAAATAGGAGCAGGAGTAGGCCACTTGATCATGGCTGATCTTCTACCTCATCTCCACTTTCCTGAACTATCCCTTGATTCCCTTAATATTCAAAAATCTATCGATCTCTGTCTTGAATATACTCAACTACTGAGCCTCCACAGCCCTCTGGGGTAGAGAATTCCAAAGATTCACCACCTTCTGAGTGAAGAAATTTCTCCTCATCTCAGTCCTAAATGGCTGACCCCTTATTCTGAGACTGCGACCCCTGGTTCTAGACTCCCCAGCCAGGGGAAACATCCTCCTTACATCTACCCTGTCAAGCCCTGTAAGAATTTTGTATGTTTCAATGAGATCACCTCTTATTCTTCTAAACTCTAGAGAATAGGCCTAGTCTACTCAATCTCTCCTCATAGGACAATTCCCCCATCCCAGGAACCAGTCTGGTGAACCTTCATTGCACTCCCTCTATGGCAAGTATACCCTCCCTTATGGTAAAGGATGAGAGCTGAAGTCTTTTTTCTCACCTTTTCCTGGAGGTCTGTACAGAGTTTGCATGGGATAGATAGCGATTTATTTTCAGCATGCGCATTGCTAGTGTATGTTTCCTGTCACACACTTGGTCCTCCATGTAGAATATGACACTTTATTCCAACTACAGACATTTATATTTCTCTCTGCAGTCCTCCATAGAGAAAGGGGAAATATTAAGTGGTTTAGCATCTTTGAAAGTAGATAAATTGCCAGGACCGGATGAAATGTATCCCAGGCTGTTAAGAGAAGGGAGGAAATAGCGGAAGCTCTGACCATCATTTTCCAATTCTCTCTGGCTGCAGGAGTGGTTCTGGAAGACTGCTAAGGTTGTACCAATGTTTAAGAAGGGAGAAAGGGATAGACAGAGTAATTTCAGGCCAGTCAGCCTAACCTCGGTTGTGTGCAAGTTATTGGAAAAAATTCTGAGGGACAATATTAATCATCATTAAGAAAGGCACAGATTAATCAAGGACAGTCAGCATGGATTTGTTAAGGGAAGGTCGTGTCTGACTAACTTGATTGAATTTTTTGGGTAGGTAACAAGGAGGATCAATGAAGGTAGTACGTTTGATGTAGTCTACCTGGATTTTAGCAAGGCTTTTGGCAAGGTCCCACATGGCAAACTGGTCAGAAAAGTTAAAGCCCATGGGATCCAAGGGACAGTGGCAAGTTGGATCCAAAATTGGCTCAGTGGCAGGAAGCAAAGGGTAATGGTCGATGGATGTTTTTGTGACTGGAAGGTTGTTTCCAGTGGAGTTCCGCAGGGCTCAATACTAGGTCCCTTGCTTTTTGTGGTATATATCAATGATTTAGACTTTAATGTAAGGGACATGATTAAGAAGTTTGCAGATGATACAAAAATTGGCCGTGTGGTTGATAGGAAGGAAGAAAGCTGCAGACTGCAGGAAAATAGCTGTAGACTGCTGGAAGATATCGATGGGCTAGTCAGGTGGGCAGAAAAGTAACAAATGGAATTCAATCCAGAGAAGTGTGAGGTAATGCATTTGAGGAGGGCTAACAAGGCAAGGGAATGCACAATAAATGGTAAGATACTGAGAAGTGTAGAGGGACAGAGAGACCTTGGAGTGCATGTCCACAGATCCCTGAAAGCAGCAGGACAGGTAGATAAGGTGGTTAAGAAAGCATACGAGATGTTTTCCTTTATTAGCCGAGGCATAGAATACAAGAGCAGGGAGGTTATGCTAGAACTGTATAAAACACTAGTTAGGCCACAGCTAGAGTACCGCGTGCAGTTCTGGTCACCACATTACAGGAAAGATGTGACTGCACTAGAGAGGATACAGAGGAGATTTACGAAGATGCTAACAGAACTGGAGAATTTTAGCCACGAGGAAAGATTGGATAGGCTGCGGTTGTTTTCTTTGGAACAGAGGAGGCTGAGGGGAGATTTAATTGAGGTGTATAAAAAATTATGAGGGGCCTAGATAGATAGGAAGGATCCATTTCCCTTAGTAGAGAGGTCAATAATCAGGGGACATAGATTTAAAGTTGTTGGTAGAAGGATTAGAGGGGAGTGGAGGAGAAATTTTTTCACCCAGAGGGTTGTGGGGGTCTGGAACTCACTGCCTGAAAGGGTGGTAGAGGCAAAAACCTTCATCACATTTAAAAAGTACTTGGATATGCACTTGAAGTGCCGTAACCTACAGGGCTATGGACCAAGAGCCGGAAAGTGAGATTAGGCTGGATCGCTCTTTTTCAGCTGGCACAGACACGATGGGCTGAATGGCCTCCTTCTGTGCCGTAATTTCCATGATTCTATGACCCTCGGTTAATGTGGAGTTGGTTTCCTCTCCCGACGGACAAGTTGTCAATTTGGCCGACTGCTGGGCGGGAAACACATCCACAAAATGACAATAAGGTATTGCCACTAAGTTCGGCAGGACCTGTGTCCCCGGCCTTGCCGGGTTCTTTGGCCTCCCTGCACCCCTGTAAATAATGGGCCAAAGTGTCTTTGGCAGGATCAGAATACATTATGGGGTTGAAAAGATAATATCTATAGAAGATGTGAAAGCTGCTGCATATCTGTCCCAAATTAATGAAGAAATTATATTCAGTGATGAATAAAAGCTTACTATGAAGGTATTAAACTAAACAAAATACAGAAAATTTATGGAAAACCTCCCTTCAAGCAAGAACCAAAAAGCCCTGATGGATGAACTACTGAAGCTTGAACTTGTAAACTACCAATTAAAATTACCATGTTGACTATAAAATAAGGATTAAACAAAAATCTTGAAATCCCCAATCATGGAATGGGATATCATTTCAAACGAGTTAGTCCAAAAATATTCCAACCTTTCTTTCTAAAATCCCATCAGAGGTTTTTTAGCTCCAAGTCCAGTCCCCAGTAACAAACCCATTTGAGATGTCTGCACTGGGAAAAGACAAATGTAGAATGGTAAAATCTACATGTAGTTAGTATAGTGCAGCCATTTTTACAGAAATTTGAACAGTCAATGCTCAATTCCTTATATTAAATCTAAGCATCTTCTCTCGAGACCCAAGTGCTCAGACTCTAGTACCAACGTGTGTGAAACTGCTTACCCAACCCTTGGATCTCTCATTTAGATTAGAAATAATTTTTCCAGAGGTGACACTGGGTATTGGTGCGCAACAAAGGGGAAAGATGCAGGTTCACAGCTGTATTCCTCTAAATGGCAAGCTCCAAATTTTGATCAAACTATCATATGGAGATGAGAAGCATCCCCCTACCCCATGCATTTTTCCCCACACCCAGGAGAGGCACAAGAACAAATTACTCCTTCTTGGTAAAGGAATGACAATGCATGAAGACAGAAGTAAGTTCTAAAAGAAAAAAAGATAAATACAAATTTTCTAAATGCCAAATCCAGTGTAGCTAGTGTGAAGCAACTTTGAATTGAGAAACCAGGCCATATTTGGTAGGTTATTCTGAGATACGATGAGGTGTCAGATCATCCAATTACAATTGGTTATTTCACTTCCTGCTTGTAACGTGAATTCAGTTATAACATACTTACCATACAGGCTTCTCTGGCTTGTACTATTGATGGATCTTTTTCTACAATGGTTTTATAGTCTTGCAGAGCTTCATCAAGTTTTTCAGTTTTCTCATACAGCTCTGCCCTCCTCAGTATAGCACGGATGTAATTGGGATTTAATTCAATAGCTACAAATTGAAAAAGAATATGCCTCATGACAGTATTTACCATAATTCAAAATAATCAGTTTCAGAGAAACTAGCATAAAGAAAATAATGAAACCAGAGAGCTGTACATTTAAGAGGGCTCCAAAATCTAAAATGCTAATCTTAATTTCTGTAACAATTTGTGATTTGAGAAAGCAACTTACTAAACATAAAACTTACCTTTGGTACAATCAGATATGGCATCTTCCTTATTATCCTGAAGCAGAAAGAATAGTGATCAGAAAAGACACTGAAAACAATGGTTTAATTAAGCAATGCTTTACAATATAAACTCTCACTCTTCAGTGCAAGATAATTACAATTTGACAACATGTCTGTAAATTTCAAACAGAATTTCATGCAATTTCTTTCCACCAATTCTAAATTACTGAATGGACAAAATAATCAAAACTTCAAAATGGAGATTGCAGAACCCAGTTTGGCTGGTAAACAGAAGAACAATCCCACCATTTGCTGTATTGTATTACCCTGCAAGATGTAATCAGAGTACACTGGTCTTCATTAGTCAGCATATTTACAACACTGTAGAAATAAAATAAAACATTGCAAGTACTCTTCTTTTAAAAAACAAAAATGCCACAATTTCCTCATAGCTGAAATTTATCATTCCCGAATAGCAAAAACAAACCCATTGTATTATAATGGATTCACATGTTACATTATCAGGTCTGTCTCAATTTTCCAGATAAATGAGAACATTGATGACTGAATCTTCATAACACTAACATTTTTATATTACACATAAAACAATACAATTACTAAAGCATTGTATTTTCATTTGTGTGCGCGAGATATAGCGGTAACATATTTACAAAGAATGGATTTACACATAGTATGAAGATGATGTCTTCCCCGTGGCAAGGGCAGGATTAGGTTTGGCTGTGATATCCCTTATGGTCGAATCACCTGTCAATCTTCACCATTAGGGCTCACACCTATTAGCCACCTGCATGAGGTACTGGAATGTAGTTGAAGCCAATGGAACCGTGACCCAACAAGGACTTGGCTAGGTTAGACATTATACCTTGTTTAAATTTCACAATGAACCGAACCATGAGTTCACTACTCTTAAAACCAATTTACACATTAAATGTTACCATAATGACTAATTATTCCTGCAGTCGTCATCTAGTATCTGATTAGCATTTCATTTTTCTGAACTCTTGGGGGAGGGGGGGGGGGGGGGGGGGGGGAGGGGAGTCCACTCTGCAGATTTGGAGACACTGCAGTAACTAACGATTTTACCTTCAGGTCACTGTGACCAAGTGAGATGATTTTATCTCACAATTCTCCCTTACATTTCCATTATTAGAGAACAGTGCAGCAGCTGAAGTATTAGTGCCAAAAAGTTTACAAAATGAAACAAAGAATCAGGAAGGACCAATGATTTTGCAAACATTTTTGCATAAGTCATTGTTTGGAGGCATTGGCATTTTACCTAGTCTTCACAGCCAAGGCTCCCTGCGACAGTAGATTTTTCATCCTCATATTCATGCATAAACACCATCAGATTTCTTGGGGGAAACATATTTAAAAATTGTTGTTTTTTTAAACTGGATTTCCAGTACTGTAAAAAAGCAAATGACCAGGCCCATAAGGCACAGTAATTTGAAGCAGAGCTGTAAAGAAAAGGTATATCACCATGCCAAACAGGTATCTATGCAAATCTGAATAATCACACATTTGGCCTTTCCCAACTCTCAATTTAATTTGCGAACATTGCACACCAATAGTTCAACTGTGTTACTGTTCTCAGCTATCAAAACTCAACAAGCAAGCTGTTCAACAAATCAACTTGATACGAACAGATCAGTTCTTCGTAGGAAACAGATAATAATCTATGTTCACCTGCGTGTCTACAAATCCATCCTGCAGAACTGCGTGTAGATACAACCAATGAGAAATGCTTACCAGTTTCATTCTAGCAGCAGCTCTATTGGAATAGAGGATAGACCTGTCCTTCTGGTAGCAGGCTGGGCAAACACCAAGAGCCTCTGTGTAAGAGTTCTCAGCCTCTGTATACTCTGCAAGTAAAAGACAGCACAGGCAAAAGACTCGTTTGTGACTGTTCGCCATTTAATGTGTAATAAAATAAACAGAGAGGAATGCAAGGAAGAGTTGGCTATGTAGAGTGGATATAAATGATGTTTTGCAGTCTTGCATCAATTTTTTTTGTTGGCCAGTAATATTGGTTGCCTGGCAACAAGATGTTATTTCCACAATAAAAATATCACTTAATTGCTTACCCTTACAGGGGGCATATTCACAAGCAGAAATTGATTTCCAAAGTATTTTAATTAGTTTTGATTAATGAGTACAATTTCAATGTTCCAATTGCTTGAATTTTTTAATATTTAAGTAACCATGTTCCAAGCTACGAACATTGGGAGCTACTTACATAGGATATACAGCACATTCGACCCAACCAGTCCATGCCGGCGTTTATGCTCCACTCGAGCCTCCTCCCGTCTTTCCTCATCTAACTATCAGCATAACCCTCTATTCCCTTCTCCCTCATATGCTTATCTAACCGTCCCTTAAATGCATCTATACTATTCGCTTCAACCACTCCCTGTGGTAGCGAGTTCCACATTCTCACCACCCTCTGGGTAAAGAAGTTTCTTCTGAATTCCCTATTTGATTTCTTGGTGACTATCTTATATCGATGGTCTCTAGTTTTGCTCTTCCCCACACTCTCTCTGTATCTACACTATCAAAACCTTTCATGATTTTAAAGACCTCTATTTGGTCACCCCTCAGCCTTCTCATTTCAAAAGAGACCCAGCCTGTTCATCCTTTCCAGATAGGTATACCCTCGCATTTCTGGTATTATCCTTGTAAATCTTTTTTGCACCCTCTATATCCTTTTTATAATATGGCGACCAGAATTGTACGCAGTACTCCAAGTGTGGTCTAACCAAGGTTCGATACAAGCTTATCATAACTTCACTACTTTTCAATTCTATCCCACTAGAAATAAACCTTAGTGCTTGGTTTGCTTTTTTTAATGGCCTTGTTAACCTGTGTCGATACTTTGTGATTTGTGTATTTGTACTCCGAGATCCCTTTGCTCTTCTACCCTATTTAGATTTTTATTTTCCAAGTAAAATGTGACCTCCCTATTTTTCTTACCAAAATGTAATACCTCACATTTATCTGCGTTGAATTTCATTTGCCAATTATATGCCCATTCTGCAAGTTTATTAATGTCTTCTTGTAATTTGTTGCAGTCCTCCTCAGTATTGACTATTGCACCCCCCAAAAAAAAATTTGGTGTCGTCCACAAATTTAGAAATTGTGTTTTTGATTCCAAAGTCTAAATCTTTAATATAAATTGTCAATAACATTGGTCCCAGCACTGATCCTTGTGGAACACCACTTCCCACCTTCTGCCACTCTGAATAGCTACCCTTTACCCCTACTCTCTGCTTTCTGTCTTGAAGCCAGCTAACTATCCAATCTGCTACTTGTCCTGACTCCGCATTTTCTGATTTTATTCATTAGTCTACTATGTGATACCTTATCGAAGGCCTTTTGGAAAATCTAGATAAATTATAACTACTGCATTACCCTTGTCTACTCTCTGTTACCTCTTCAAAAAATTCAATTAGGTTGGTCAAGCAAGACTTTCCCTTTTGAAATCCATGCTGACTATTTATTATTATATTTTCTAGATGTTCTTCCATTTTCTCCTTTAGTAGGGATTCTGTTATTTTTCCTACGATCGATGTTAATCTGACTGGACATGTTCTATCTCCCTTCTTAAATATAGGTATTACGTTAGCTATCCGCCAGTCCTCTGCCACTACACCTTTTTCTAACGAATTACTAAATATGTGTAGTAATGCCTCTGCTATCTCTTCCCTAGATTCTTTTAAAATGCGCGGATGTAATCTGTCCAGACCAGGGGTTTCATCCTCTTTGAGTTTCATTAGTTTATTTAATATATCTCCTCGTTTTATTTTAAATGCAGTTATCTCATTACTTATATCATCCGATGTCATCTCCACCTGTTCTATCTCCCTGGTAAATACTGAAGCAAAGTAATTATTTAATATCTCTGCCATCTCTCGATCACTGCCTGTGGTATTATCCTGTCGATCCCTTAGTGACCCTATTCCCATCCCAATCTACCTTTTTTTATTGATGTGCCTGTAAAATATTTTACTATTTTATTTTAGGTTTCTTGATAATTTAATTTTATAGTTCCTCTTTGCCTTCCTAATTGTTTTTTTGACTTCTCTCCGAATCCCTTCATATTCTCCCTCATCATGCTCTCCCCTCCTGTCCATGTACTTAATGTATGCCTCTTTCCTTACCCTCAATTTTTCACTTATGGCTTTATTCATCCACGGTGTCTCATTAGTGTTTAGCTTGTTCTTGTTTGTTAGCAGAATATTTTTTTCCTGGACTCTGTTGAACACCGTTTTAAATGTTTCCCATTGCTGTTCTAAGTCACTGTTTGCCAATATTGCTGTCCATATTATTTTCTCAAGTTCTATTCTCAGCCCCTCAAAATCAGCTTTTCTCCAATCTATTACCCTGGTCTTTGTTATACTTATGTCTTTCTCAATTATTATCTTAAAGCGTATTATATTATGGTCACTATTTCCTAGATGTTCCCCAACTTTTACTTCTCTTACCTGCTCTGGTTCATTCCCCATTACTAGATCCAATAGCGAATCCTCCCTTGTTGGGCTTTTTACATACTGGGTTAGAAAGGAGTCCTGTACATATTGTAGGAATTCCATTCCCTTATCCCCTTTACCCTCCTCTTCTGTCCAATTAATATCTGGGTAGTTGAAATCCCCCATGATTATTCTTCTATGTTTTTTACTCATTCCCCTAATTTGTTTGCATATTTCTTCCTCCACCTCCCACATGGATTTTATTTCTGTTTAGCCGATAGCTGCGTCACTTTTTTCTACTGCCATTAAGTTATCCCTAATAAGTACAGCTACTCCACATCCCTTTTTCCCCCCCTATCTTTTCTAAATATGTTGTACCCTGCAATATTTAATTCCCAGCCCTGATTTTTCTGTAGCCATGTCTCAGTAATCCCTACTATGTCTGATTCCTCACAACGCATAATTGCCTCCAGCTCCCCGGTTTTATTACAGACACTGTGTGCATTGCTGTACAGACAGATTAACTCATTTTTAATAGCAGTTCCTCTCACTTTATTTTTAACCATCTTTTTAAACTCCTGTTCTATAACTCTATTTATTCCCTGGCCATCAATGTCCTCCCTTACTTTACTCTTTCCTATGCTCTCCCTTCCCGTTATGTTTATATGTAGGCTGGCTTCATTTCTTGTAGATCCCTCCCACCGCCTTACCAGTTTAAAGCCTTTGTCACCTCCCTATTTACCCTTTCCACTAGGACATGGGTTCAGGTGGAGCTCATCCCTTCGGTACAGCTCCTTTCTGTCCCAGTACTGGTGCCAGTGTCCCATGAAAAGGAATCCCTTTTTCCCCCACACCATCCCTTTAGCCACGTGTTAATTCTCTTGATCTGACTGTCTGACTTTTTCTATGCCAATTTGCACGTGGCTCAGGCAATTAATCCAGAGATTATTATCGTTGAGGTCCTGCTTTTTAATTTAACTCCTAACTCCTGATACTCCCTCAGCAGGACCTCCTCCTTAAGTCGTTTGTTCCAACATGGACCATGACAACTGAATTTACCCCCTCCCTTTCCAAATGCCTCTCCAGCCACCACGAGATATACCTTACCCTGGCACCGGGTAGGCAACACACCTTTCGGGACTCTCGTTCTTGGCTGCAGAGAACGCTATCTATCCCCCCTAATTATAGAATCCCCTATCACTACATTTCTATTCTACTCTTCCCCCCCGCCCTCTTGGACAGCCTTCTGAGCCACGGTGCCTTGGTCTGCACTACGGCCATCCTCCCCGCCATCTTTCTCCTTGTCCTCACAGGTAGCGAGTACATCGTACCTGTTGGACAGGACCAGTGTCTGCGGGACTTCCTTCTCAACCTCTCCTAAATCCCTGTTAGCCGGCGCCTTAACAGTCACATCCACCCTTTCCTGAACCTGTGCTTTCCTCTGGAGTGTGACTATATTCTGGATAAAACTATCCAGAAATTCCTCCCCATCCCTTATGTTTCGGAGTGTCTCTAATTCGCACTCCAGTGACTGAAGGCAGAGACATTTCCTGCTGATGTGGAAATCCGGGACAGTCTCACTGTCCACAAACTCCCACATACTACAGTCCTGACATATAGCCAGCCTGCGCTGCCATCTCTAGACTTTTTTATTTATTTGCTTATTTAATTAAAGTTTTTAATCAAACGATTATTTAGTTATATTAATTAGTTTATCTAGTTAAGTTACTATTTAATAACGTAATAGTTATAGTTCCCCAGCACTTAGTTTAAAGAAAAAAACCTAATACTCACCAACCAATCACCTACCTGCTGTCCTGTGACGTCACTCGTTTTTTAAAAAATCGCCGCTCAGGTCCGCTGTGACCTGGGCCTTCGCCTCTCCCGCTCTTTATACTGCTGCCGGCTCCCGCTCAGGTCCGCTGTGTCCTGGACCTTCGCCTCTCCCGCTCTTTATACTGCTGCCGGCTCCCGCTCAGGTCCGCTGTGTCCTGGACCTTCGCCTCTCCCGCTCTTTATACTGCTGCCGGCTCCCGCTCAGGTCCGCTGTGTCCTGGACCTTCGCCTCTCCTGCTCTTTATACTGCTGCCGGCTCCCGCTCAGGTCCGCTGTGTCCTGGACCCTCGCCTCTCCCGCTCTTTATACTGCTGCCGGCTCCCGCTCAGGTCCGCTGTGTCCTGGGCCTTCGCCTCTCCCGCCCTTTATACTGCTGCCAGCTCCCGCTCAACATACCCATGGGATAAGTACCAGGATAGAAACTGCTTTTGTCAACTGGGGGTTGAATTTGGAAAGTTACGCACTGTAACACCAACATCTTTGGCTTAGAGTGCCTGCAACATAATAAAACTTCACAAACCACTTCACAGATGTCAAAAAATAACTGGAACTGGGAAGTGGAGGGAGAAGGATTACGATGGTGCTGAAAGAAAAATCGAAGAGGTTGGTTTTAGGAGGCTCTGAAAGAGGGACAAGAGAAAGCAAGGTAGAGGGCTCTAAAGAGAGCTTTCCACAGTGTGACAATGAAACAACTGAAGGACCAACAGTTGAAAATGCAGGGAAGTGGGAATCTAGAGGAGGCCAGAGGCAGATGAATGGACGATATGTACAGAAACGTAGGGCTGAATAAAGTTGCAAAGGTAGTTAGGGGCAAACCTTGGAGTGGCTTAAACAATGACAAGGATTTTGAAGTTAATACAAAGTTAGCCAAATAAGGTTTGTGAGCACAGGGGTAAAGAACAGAATTTAGTGCGGGACAGGACATGGGTGGTGGCGTTTTGGATAAGTTACAATTTGTGAAGGGCAGAGTTGGAAGCCAGCAAGGAAAGTATTGGAATAAATCGAATCCAGAGGCAATGATGCTGTGGATAAGACTTTCCAGCAGCAGTGAGGTGAGGCAGGGGTAGAATTGAGTACCGCTAGAGAGGTGGAAATAGATGATCTTGACAGTGACAAGGATATGGATCTTGAAACTCAACTGAAGGTCAAACTAAACACCAAGGTTGCACATGATTGGGTGCAGTCTAAGGAAGCGGACAGGGAGAGAGGGAATCAGGTGCTAAGGAGCGCAATGGAATGGCTTCTGTCTTGTCTCTGATGAGTTGGAAGGAAATGTTTGCTCATTTAGCAGTTGATATTGGCTACACAGTAAGACAGGAAGAGCCAAAAGTGGTAGCTGAGAACAAAAGCTCAACGTCAGCAGCACGAGAGAGCTGATCTCATTTCTACAAATGTTGCTGCCAGGGGGCAACATGTAGACAAGGAAAACACTTCAGAACAGGAAAGAGATTGGAAACAGTTATCATATCTCAGCTAGAAAAGGTACAACTAGGGCAGATCAGGAAATGAGGAACTAAATAGAGTTTTCTCAATATTAACACACTAACTAGACAACATGGGTAAATGGATAAATGATTAAGTGACAAAACTATTTCAAAACTACTATGCATCATTGCAGTGTTCAACTAAATGACCATTATGATATTTGTCTAACCCATTACACATGGACTAAATCATGCTGAAAACACCTACCTCCTTTTTTAAATTGCCCATTTCCAACTTCTTTCAACGTCAGACTCTCATCTTGCCTTCGCTGTAAAACAGAAGGTTTGTCAAAGTCTAAAAATCCAGTGCATGAATATGAACTGCATTTCCAAGTACAGTGCTAGAACAGTGAAAAGTGTATGCAATTATATACCTTCAGGTCTTACATCACCACCACCATCAATACCCTTCCATTTTGAATATCTCTACAGGAATTAAAGGATTTAAAGTCTAGTGTCACCCTATATTTTGGTGAGAAACATGAACACTTCATGACTACGGCAGTAGCTTTGTACAGATACTGTAACAGAAAACCCACAATGAGACTCTTCAGTTCTCCAATGCTGTGCTTCATGTCCCCAGAACTTCCATATGTGACATATTCTAAATCCTACTATTGTCACTGGGGAGTTGTAGAGCATAAACTGGCAACTGCAAGGTCTGGTATATTGAGTTGATCACTTTTCAGGTTCCTTTAATCCTGTAACCCCAGTAGTGAGGCCTGTGAGAACAGAGAGCGCAAACTTTTAGCATGATCTGACTAAAGGACAAATCTACACATCTTCTGGTCTTAACACTGACTTTAATAACCAACTACCTTAATTATATACTCTATTTTGCAGCATTTCAATTTTAATTCCACACCTGCAATTACAGCCTCTCTCTCCCCCCACCCTCAATTTCTCACCATTTCTTATCTTTTCGAAGGGTGTGTCCCTCTCTGTCTTAGCTATTTGCAAGTTCTATTTTGTGTCATTAATGTCTGCTACTGCATGTCTGAGAGAATCTCATTTTATCGAACAATCTCCTGCTTTTGTTAACCCCATCCAATGTGACTCCAGTACATTTTCTAGGGTTTTCCTTCCACTCTCCTCCCCTTTTCTCCAATCCTATTAAAATGTTTGTTCACCTTAGTCTTCAGTTCTGAAAGACACTATCTGAAATGTCAACATGTTTTTTTTCCTCTTTACAGCGGCTGACTGATTGACTATGTGTTTCCAGCATTTTTTGGTTTTCCTTCGCATTCCATTCACCTCCCCTCCCATTTTTGGGAATGCATGGAGGTAAGCAGCTTTAATGGCAAAAGAGACTATAAGTAGGCACTGGTGTGTGCACATTGGGAGGAGGGTATCAGGTGACTAAATGAGTCTGGATGATTTATGAAAAATAAATAATTTCAAGTGCAAAACAGGTAACAATAATTGGAAAACTCGATCCAGAAGGAAGTGTCACAAAGCATGTAGCCAACTGACACACAATGAGGAAAGAGGTATTCATAGGAACTGGATTTCAATGTAGATTTGTTTGCTGAAATAGTAAGCATGAAATGTGTATATAATAAAGGAACAAGCATTAGCAATGGTGAAAAAGGGGACCACTGAAAATGTCAAGTGAATGTGACATTATCAATTGGACTAACCATAATAGAATAGACCAGAAGGATCTAAATCAAAAGAAGATCTAAATCAAAAGAAGTTACTCTAACTTTAGTTAAAATCACTGCAGGGCCCACATTTCTCATAATGTGAGCAATCTTGGGCACACTGCCTTCAAAAGAGCACGGATGCACTGGAATGGATTTAAGGAAGAGTGAAAAGGAGGATTACAGAATTTATGGCTCTAAGCCAAGAAGAAACTCTCAGAACTAAATTTATTAAAATAAGAAATGATCATGGTTTTAAAATGCACAGATAATGCAAATTGTTCAACTTGTACAGAGTACAAATGAAAATTTGTACAAGTCAATTAAAACTGGATACCTCTGGGGATTTTATTCACCGAGTTGTGGAATAGACTCCAGAATTAACACCTCAACTGAGGGTTCAAACACAAGTACAGATGGAAGATTGAAACATGTTGCTTCCTGAAATGCTGGGACTATGGAAATGTCATACCAAGGCAGGCAACTTGCCAGAGACGTGTAACACAGGATTTAAGGTTAGATAGGCACACTGGAGTTTAGTGATCTACAATTTTGGGAAGGGAACTGGAAGAAATGTATAATGGTTTGGGTAGTGTGAATTTTGTACGGGGGGAACTAAAGACAATCACTATCACTAAGGAAATAGTACTCGGTAAAATAATGGGACTAAAAGACGACAAGTCCCCTGGACCAGATGGCCTGCATCCCAGGGTCTTAAAAGAAGTGGCTACAGAGATAGTGGATGCATTGGTTGCAATATACCAAAATTCCCTGGACTCTGGAGAGGTCCCAGCGGATTGGAAAACCGCAAATGTAACACCTCTATTTAAGAAAGGAGGGAGACAGAAAGCAGGAAACTATAGACCAGTTAGCCTAACATCTGTCGTTGGGAAAATGCTGGAGTCCTTCATTAAGGAAGCAGTAGCAGGGCATTTGGAAAATCATAATGCAGTCAACAAGCAGAGTCAGCATGGTTTTATGAAAGGGAAATCATGTTTAAGAAATTTGCTGGAGTTCTTTGAGGATGTAATGAGCAGGGTGGATAAAGGTGAGCCAGTGGATGTGGTGTATTTGGATTTCCAGAAGGCATTCGATAAGGTGCCACATAAAAGGTTAAGGCATAAGATAAGAGCTCACGGAGTTGGGATAATATATTAGCATGGATAGAGAATTGGCTAACTAACAGAAAGCAGAGAGTCAGGATAAATGGGTCGTTTTCCGGTTGGCAAACGGTAACTAGTGGGGTGCCACAGGGATCGGTGCTCGGGCCTCAACTATTTACAATCTACATTAATGACTTGGATGAAGGGACCGAGTGTACTGTAGCCAAGTTTGCGGATGATACAAATATGGGTGGGAAAGCAAGTTGTGCAGAGGACTCAAAGAATCTGCAAAGGGATATAGACAGGCAAAGGTGAGTGGGCAAACATTTGGCAGATGAAGTATAATGTGGGAAAGTGCGAGGTTATCCACTTTGGCAGGAAAAATAAAAAAGCAAATTATTTAAATGGAGAGAGATTACAAAATGCTACAGTTCAGAGGGACCTGGGGGTCCTTGTGCATGAAACACAAAAAGTTAGTATGCAGGTACAGCAAGTAATCAAAAAGGCAAATGGAATGTTGGCCTTTATTGCAAGGGGGTTGGAGTATAAAAGCAGGGAAGTCCTGCTACAACTGTACAGTGTATTGGTGAGACCACACCTTGAGTACTGCATACAGTTTTGGTCTCCTTATTTAAGGAAGGATATACTTGCATTGGAGGCAGTTCAGAGATGATTCACTAGGTTAATTCCAGAGATGAGGGGGTTGACTTATGAGGAAAGCTTGAGCAGGCTGGGCCTATACTCATTGGAATTTAGAAGAATGAGAGGTGATCTTATTGAAACATACAAGATACTGAGGGGGCTCGATAAGGTAGATGCAGAGAGGATGTTTCCCCTCATGGGGAAATCTAGAACTCGGGGGCATAGTTTCAGAATAAAGGGTCGCCCTTTTAGAACTGAGATGAGGAGGAATTTCTTCTCTCAGAGGGTCGTAAATCTGTGGAATTCTCTGCCCCAGAGAGCTGCGGAGGCTGGGTCATTAAATACATTTAAGGTGGAGATAGACATGTTTTTTGCAAGATAAGGGAGTGAAGGGTTATGGGGCGTGGGCAGGGAAGTGGCTTTGAGGCCAAGATCAGCCATGATCTTATTGAATGGCGGAGCAGGCTCGAGGGGCCAAGTGGCCTATTCCTGCTCCTATTTCTTATGTTATGTCCTTGGAAAGAATGGATTTAGTGGGTCAAATATCCTCATCTTATTCCATGCTTTTATGTTCGTAACAAGCAGTCACAGAAGGAAGCTTGATGTATTAGGATATATGGCTGTAATTGTGGGCACATGGCAACTGCAAACGTGCTTCTATGGTGAAAAAGCAAAATAGTTCTGTTAAAACTTGGTGCCCAGGGATTGAAAGCCGAGTTACTGTTTATGTTTAGATTTCAGAATTTGCAACATGCCAGCATGCAAATAGCAGTAATGTAGGTTAAATGATAAACACCAAAAATAATCTGGTTTATAGTCCACAAATATGACATTAAAAAACTAAAGAGCAGGTTGAAACTCAAATTCAATCCCACCATCTGATGAAGTGAAGTCACACGGATTACCTTTTTTTCTTCTTCAGGCAGATCTTTTTCGAGCTCTCGTAAATATTCTTCATCAAACTCGAGCTTTTTGGTTTCCTTTATTTCGAAATCATCCTCCAACTCTAAATTCATCACATCATCTTCCATGCCCTCAAACCCATCAGTCTCCAGTGATTCTTTGCATTCAAAGAAGTGCTCTTCTGCTGTCTCTTGATCAGCGGCAATGTGAGCAGATTGTGGCTTCTCCGCATTGCCACTGGCTCCTGAAGTATCACTCTCCACAGGCGATAGTCTGCTTGAAGTTGACTCACAACTGAAATACTCCGATGGTGCGTTCTGCTTCTCTGTCTCACCATCCGAAACATTTATAACAGTCCCCAATTTTTCAGAAAGCTCTGTGTCTTCTGATTCTCGATCCATTTACAGGTCTGATCTATTGAATCAGAAAGAAAAAATGGAAGGTTACCACAGCCAAGTGCATTATTTGATAATATAAAAAGGACTCTATGTACAGCAATGTGAAAAGCACTTTAGTGGAGACATGGTCAGAAATTTCCATTGCTTGATAAAGAGCTCTTATCTTGAAAGGCAAAATCATTCAAAATGTAATCATACGCTTAATTAATGGAAACATTCTTGCAATTGTTCCCCATACATTTTAATTTTTCAAAGTATGAACACCAGCACATGATTCTTTCTCTCGGCTCTCACCACATCTCCCCCCTCTAATGTTGACGAAAATGCAGAAATAATTTTTAAAAAGTAGTCAAACTGTTTTGAGAAAAGTGCATGTAGGTGTCAGCCTTGGCTCAATGCTATTGGCAGTGCCGCCTTTCAGATTAGACATTAAACTGAGGTCCTGTCTGCTCTCTTATGCGAGCATGAAAGATCCCAAGGCACTATTTGAGGAGCAGGGAAGCTTTTGCTCAGTGTCTTGACCAACATTTATCCCTGCACCAACATCACTAAAACATGCTCATTTATCTCATTGCTGTTTGTGGGACCTTGATGTACACAAATTAGCTTTCGCATTTTCACACATTACTACAGTAACAACACTACTGAAGTACTTCTGTGAAGCACTTTGCAAAATCCTGAGGATGTGAAAGGCACTATATAAATGTAAGTTCTTTCTTTCAACTATCACAATAGAAACATAATTTGAAACCAGAGATGCACAAAAGAGTCCATCATACTTTTTGCAAATAATCTGAAGTAAAATTGGGTAAATTCAGTTGTTTCCCCCTACATGCCTTTTAAGGAATGCAGCTGGTGGAGCCTTAATGCAATATTTCCAGCAGACATGATTTATAAAGTTGTAGCCCTTTTAGTACTTAAAAATTAGCCATTGCTACTTCAAAGAAAATCTGAGGGTTTACCCACACAAGATCAGTAAAGGGAAAATATTAAAAATAAAAGTACTTGCTAAAATTTTAATGCAGGATCTACTATATGCTAGAGAAAATATTGCTCTGGCTACATACAGGAGGCTGGAACTTGGCCATGGACTTCTTTGCAGCCATGTATTGACTGACAAAAGCTGCATTCCATATGCTTGATGGATTCGCTTGTTGCTGCTTTCATGTTCCCTTCCCCAACTCAAGTTAGCTGGGAACTACCAGAACAAACCCACTAGAGGCTAATTGAAGCTGGGATCAAAACTAAGCCTCCAACATGCAAGTCCAGTGCTTTATTGTTGGGCTAGGTTGTATTTCAGGATATAAATTTACATTAGTAAACAACTGTGGACCTACCCACAGAAAACACACAACCCCTGAATGATATCAATATCGGCAAAGTACTCACAAATTCTTTTCCCACGTCTGAAGCTTAGAAGCTCCAGCATCAATAATTCCCTTCCCCAGCTATTTATAAATTTACACTAGCACTGAAATGCCAATCAATGCCATATTGTTTCTTTTAAACAAGACATAACCAAACTTAAAAATGAATGAAGATTACCCACACTATAAAACACTGAAGATAAATTATTCCATCTTTTTATTTTTACATTAGTACCATTTTATCCTTAAAAATTTGATCTAGGTCCATTACGCCCTTTTTATTTGGTGCACTCTGTCCAGTAAATTAACACTCATAATTTGGAATGCACAATAAATTGTTACAAGATAAATATTCAATTAATTAGCAGATACATTAAAAAATTGGCATCATTATCATGTTGTATGCCAGTAACTGAGTAATCTATTTCCGACTCCATTTTGGAGTGCACTAAACAGACATCAGAAACTAATAGCCCCAAAGAACATCACAAAGCCTATGGTATTACTATGCAAATAAAAGTGGACCATACAATTGTTCGGCAGTTGTTTAATTTACTGACCAGTGTGGGACTGGCCCGGAAAATTCCAGGTTTGATCCTCAGGCTGGTCCAAATTGCAGTGCTTTTACTTTTATTCTGGATTTAGGGAACACCCCCAGGAAGAAAGTGGGCTGCTGCTATCGCTATCAACTGTGAGGAGGCCGGTAAGTGTCACAGGGGTTGATATTAGAAGTAATGTGGAAAGCGCCGTCAGCTGGGGCCCTACCGGCCTCTGGATCCCTGAGGGAAGGAGGTTGGGAGGAATTCAGCCAGGGTTTGGACAGCTGTCGCCCCGATTTCAGAAAAGCAAACACAAATGTTAATACAGCGCCACTTGACGTTTGCGGGACAAGTATGTCCACCAACGCCTTTACTTTCTCCTCCAAGTGAGGCGGCGGCCTCTTTAAACCGTCTGTGTGGATGACGCGGGGATTCAGACAGTCAGTGCACCGCCCAGCCCGGAGCCGGAGAATAAACCAGCCGCTCCCCCAGCCCGGCGAGCAGCCGCCCCGAACTCACCTGCTTCTTTTCTTAAACCCGCCCAACAGTGGTTGCGCAGAAACCACTCGACGGAAGTGCTCCACTCCTTCACTTCCGGTTGCATTAACCAATCAACGTGGGAAGCTGCCAGCAGGAAGCATGCCGGGAATTGCAGTTCGAGGGGGTTGACGCAGGCCCCGAATCATGTGAACTACAAATCCCAGCGGACCTTGCAGTAACGCGCATGCTCGTTGTGGTTCCCTACCCCCAGACGCCCTCTGACGGCAAGCTGTGGTTTCAGTTTGTCAAGTAGCTTTGTTGCCAACTATTTTGTGAGCTCAGTCTGGCTTCTCAGTGGCTGTCTTGAAATTACTAAAATGTAAATCAATTGCCAGCGTAACTTTTCCACTTGCATCAGTATCTCATAATGTTGAGGCATTAATAGGTTTTCGTAATGGATTTTCCATGTATATTACAAAACACAGAAAAGCTGCCAAACAGCTTCTAAAAAGCTAACACAACTGATATGTATGGCACTTGCATATTGTTAAGGAGATGTGCATCGACCTACAGATTTTGATGTACCAAATGATAATGCTGAACGTAACCCACCGCTGAAGGAAGTGGCTGTTACAGCTCCTCAGAAAGCTTTAGATGTTTCATCCATTCCTATGTAAAGAACCAACCACCTCCACGGATGTTGTTTGTGCTCGTGATTCTGTCGTGAACTCTCCAGCATGGTCTCCGAAAAAGTTTGAAAACCCTGATAAGTGTTCAAACCAAACCCAAACCTGGGAAGTTACCAGGTACTGCTCCTGTTATTAGTCACGTCTTAGCCAGTGTCAATCCTACTCGAAGATATCCTCAAAAGGTCAAATAAACCTCCAAATCGTTTGAGCTTGTCGATAGTTACGAGTATAGTGGTTTTCATTATAGCTGTAGTGTTCCTACCTTAAAACCTGTAGTGTTCCTACCTTAAAACCTATCTCTTTGACCTCGCTTTTGGTCACCCATCCTAATAGCCCAGAATTGGTGTTGTAATAACGGCGAGGCGGTCAGCGCTCGCATTTATTACTGGGTAGAATGGACAACAACTTCTGGCATCTGCACATGGGCAGTTAGACGCGGAAATCCGGAAGTTGCTGTCAGAGATGCCCTGCTCCTCCACAGGTGCACTGTTGCAGTCTTCACAGATGGAATCAACATAGAAATCACTGATTTGGCATGAACTTAATCTAATTAACCACTATTCTCACTGTAAGGACCAATGAAAACTTAAGCCTCGTTTAGTCAGGAGTAACTGAGTTTTTAAATCGGCATACTAGGTGATAATTAATGCTGAACTGCCTTTCTGGCCCTGAAAACCTAATTTTACACATGTGGAGTCTCATTCCCTCAGAAGAACATTTAAAAATTGCAGATTAAAAATTTTTTTTTTCAAGTTTGTGTTCTGATATTTAAGTTTCTCCCTTAATTCCATGTGTACATCCCAAACAATATTTCACTTTCTGTACAATCAGAATAGAGGAAGTCTGCGCTCTAGAGCCCCCTAAAAATTTGTGGGCACCTTTTTGCGAGGTCAACCGTGAGCGCCGTTCCTTCACAGCTGACCGCAAAATCCGGGCCATTATCTCCTTTGATTGTCAATTTTTGTGTGATTACGCTCCTGTGCAGTGCTTTGGCACATTTTCCTATAAAAAATGAGAGTATTCAAATGAGAGTTGTTGTTGTAGTGTTGGCATAAGCTCCATCTTTTCTGCAGACTACTGGGAGAGTGCTATGGTTTTTTAAAAAAAATTCACGTTCATTCTTAATGTTTTTTAGCTGTAAATTTTTATAAAAATGCTGAAATTTAAAATTGCTGAAGGCAGCACTCGGATGAGGAACCCCCGATTCTGGGAAACTCAGTCATTCCGGAGGGTTGGGAACCCTAGATCTTGGTGATTGGGTCAGAAGCTCCTCTCAGGGCCAAATAGGACGGCGAGGTTGCGGACAGTCTGGTTCAGTGTGAGACGGTAGTCAGTGAACCCTGTTCCCATAACCCTTTAACCCCTTTCTTTTCTATCCACCTATCCAACCTAATCTTGAATGTTGTTCATTTCTACTTCAACTATTAACTCTGAAAGTGAACTCCACAGCTGTACAACTTTCTTTATATAAAATAATTTTCTCCTGTCCTTTGTTACATTTAATCTTGTATCTACATCTTCTCAAGGTTTAAAAGAAACGAATTAGCTAAATGTATTACCCGATCTTGTTTACTTTAAGTGTTCCCTCTTGACTGTATTGTGTACCATTCCCAATCCACAGAATCGCTGACCTGCTCAATGGGACATTGCTAATGCTGCTTTATGCCACCACAGCAGCTCAGGTTGGCATGACACCAAATTTTCCCGCCCTTCCCATGGGAAATGCCTTCTCGACAACAGAATTCACATGGAAATCTGTGTAGGAAATGGCGGATACACGTCCGCATCACACCTGTCTGTAGCATGGCACATCAATGCACTTCATTCCTGTACCACTCATGTGCTTGGGCAATAAATGGCACAGTGAGTAATCAATCATTCAACAAATAATGGTTCAAACCCACTCGGCAAACTAATCACTCAGATTCCCGTATGAAGTGTTTGTTAATTTCATGATTATATTTTAAATGTTTCCTTGTTTGAGTTCAAAGATCTGTTTTAGTTTTATTAACTTATGTTCTCACAAAATAAATATTGCCTTAGCTGTGACATATGTTCTTATGTTCTTATACAGCATCCCGTGTATGAAACACAGAAACTGTATTCAATGGCTCCGTAACCTTAAATATTATAAAAAGGGGAGACAGCTGTGGATTTCCCAGTATCTCATCAGGTTTGATGCTTCAAAACTATTTATTGATGAGAGTCTGAAAGCGGAGTTTTCTTTCCCCCTCCCCCGGGAGAACTCTCTCTCTGCTATGACAATGAAAATCTACTCCAGTGAAATTATGAATAAAGGGTTGCTATCCACAGCCCAGCATCCTCCAACACAAATTAATGCAAAAAATATAATGATTGAGGAATTATGTACTAAATCTCGCGATAATATTTCGGACCGCTGGGGGCAAATCAAACTAATCTGTTGCTACAGTGGTTCAGCAAATTTAACCGTGAATAGCCAAGCCATACAGACCAGCTCCTAATTCTATGCCAGGTCTGTGTTAGTGATTCAATTGGCTCAGTGCCCCTACATTGAGGGAGAAATTCCAGGATTGACTCTTCTGGTTGCTATCCAGCAATCCCTGCTGGAAGTATGCATGTGTAAGCATTAGGTGAGTGCAGGATCAAGCTCCGCTGTGATGCCTTCCTCAATTAAACAAGACAGCCTGCCAACACTCACTGGTCAAGTCTCAAGTAAACAAATGGCTATTTAGGAAAAGGCAATGGAGGACAACTGGTGCCTGTACAACTGCAATTCAGCCAGGAATCATGCTCTGCATGACAAGGAAGTGAAGGGAGAAAGAAATAGAAAAACATTCTCAATGTTGTCTTACTTAACAGCTATTTATAGTACTGAAACCAAGATAGAAAGTGAACGATTCTGATGCGTGGCTCATCACTATAAAATGTAATTAGCCTATATAGAACATCACATCATGGTACCAAACAACATTTTTTGCAAAGAAGCTTTACAACAGTACAAAACAAAAATTAACAGCCAACAGCTGGGATTTCCAAATAGGAACTTAAGGAGAATAGATAAACATCTCTCAGTTTATAGCCTCAGCCAACTTTGTCTCTGTTGACAAATGCTAACATAATGGCAATATAAATGTGGAAAAATCAATAGTGGTCAATACAAAAGACACCTAACAACTACATTTTAATATGCTCACTGCATTATGATTTATTGGTGTCCTTTTAATATCTCTGCTTTATGCCATTATTCTTTATTACTTATGTCACACACAGTTTGAGAAGCAAGGACTTATTGACCATGGATTAGTACTCAGTTTGGTAATTGCCCAGGCCTTTGTATCTTGGATTGGTCCTTCCCAACTTGTCATTTCTCCTTCTAGCATCACCCTTCCATCCAATCACCACACCCCTCCTTCCTCCTAGTCTCTTCTCCACCCACCCGACCCTCCCACCGAAGAGAAATGAATACCACAAGTGTTCTCTCAATCAGAGGAGGGCACCACTAATAAAAACAGTCTAACCTGAGGTCCAATCAAACTAAAAGAAGCAGAATGTAAAACTAAATCAGGATCTTGTTTTTGTGGCCACTTAGGCAATTAATGTCTTACAGTGCCCACCGGTCACCCCAGTTCTTTCCCTTCTTGTATTTCCCCAACGCTGTGCTTTAGCTGCCCAAATGAGGTCGAGGGGCTGATGACAGTGAGAGTGTTGCACAACCACTTCACTTGCATCAGACCACCACTAACCAATAGCCCTGCCTCCTTCTACATAACATTTTGCCCAAAAGAGGCCAAATGGAAACTTGAACAGTTCAATATCATTCGGCTGTGACTGTACTTAGCATCAGTCTGCCACAAGTAACTGGAGAAAGCAAAATGCAGACAGCAAGACCATAGGCACAACAACCTCCCAGACATGTTTTGACAACATTTGTTCCTAGAATCATGAGATAGTTGTACTCACAAATTTGGCTTTTACAAAAAGTTGGAGTTATTGCATTATTTCTCTTGCTCCCATGACACTTGCACATTAATTCAGAAACCTACCGTAAAACCAACTTACCAACAACACTATCTCTCCCATTCAGATAGCTCTCCCCACCGGAGCAGCCAATCCCTGCTGCAGGTGGCTGACTGCTCTGGCAATTTTTAACAGCAAAATAAAATACCTTTTCGCAGCAAGTTTCTTCTCACGGTTTGCTCATCAAAACCAGCTATTTACTGCACTTGCAAACACAACCCTGTGGAAAGAACCTACACACAGCTCCATTGCCTGAGCAATAATGAGTTTAATGTAAAGTTAAAGGTCACGTGAGTGAACCATGCATGTAGTGCCCTCATCATAATGTTCATGGTTGCACTCATTATAGTTGATGGATACAAATTTAATTCTGCCTACCAAGATAGATAGCTTTACATGCACATGTTTTCAAATGTAGAGGTCCACTTGTAGACAGCAAATTTTAGATAAAATTAATGAGTATTTAAACAAATACTTTGGTTCTGTCTTCAAGGAAGAGGACACAAATAACATAAGAGGTTAGTGTGCAAAATTAAAGCACATGGGATTGGAGGTAATATACTGGCATGGATTGAAAATTGGTTAACAGACAGGAAACAGAGATTAGGAATAAATGAGTCTTTTTCGGGGTGGCAGGCGGTGACTAGTGGGGTACCGCAGGAATCAGTGCTTGGGCCCCAGCTATTCACAATATATATCAATGATTTGGATGAGGGAACCAAATGTAATATTTCCAAGTTTGCTGATGACATGAAACTCGGTGGGATCGTGAGTTGTGCGGAGGATGCAAAGAGGCTTCAAGGCGATTTAGACAAGTTGAGTGAGTGGGCAAATACATGGCAGATGCAGTATAACGTGGATAAATGTGAAGTTATCCACTTCGGTAGGAAAAACAGAAAGGCAAAGTATTATTTAAATGGTGGTAGATTGGGAAATGTTGATGAACAGAGGGACCTGGGTGTCCTTGTACACCAGTCACTGAAAGCAAACATGCAGGTGCAGCAAGCAGTTAGGAAGGCAAATGGTATGCTGGCCTTCATTGCAAGAGGATTTGAGTACAGGAGCAAGGATGTCTTACTACAGTTATACAGAGCCTTGGTGAGACCACACCTGGAGTACTGTGTGCAGTTTTGGTCTCCTTACCCAAGAAAGGATATACTTGCCATAGAGGGAGTGCAGTGTAGGTTCACCAGACTGATTCCTGGGATGGCAGGACTGTCGTATGAGGAGAGATTGGGTCAACTAGGCCTGTATTCACTAGTGTTTAGAAGAATGAGAGGGGATCTCATTGAAATGTATAAAATTCTGACAGGGCTAGACAGACTGGATGCATGGAGATGTTTCCCCAGGCTGGGGTGTCTAGAACGAGGGGTCACAGTTTCAGGATAAGGGGTAGGACATTTAGGACTGAGATGAGAAATTTCTTCACTCAGAGGGTGGTGAACCTGTGGAATTCTCTGCCACAGAAGGCTGTGGAGGCCAAGTCACTGAATATATTTAAGAAGGAGATAGATAGATTTCTAGACACAAAAGGCATCAAGGGGTATGGGGAGAGAGCGGGAATATGGTATTGAGACAGAGGATCAGCCATGATCATATTGAATGGCGGAGCAGGCTCGAAGGGCCGAATGGCCTACTCCTGCTCCTATTTTTCTGTTTCTAAATCAAGGACAGGCAGCTCACAATTGTTAAAGGCAAGTCATGTTTGGTAAATTCATTGGTAAATTCATTATAGAGTTTTTTGAAGAGGTGGCTGATTGGATAGATAAAGGGATGGCAGTAGATGTTGTATATACAGATTTTCAGAAGGTGTCACACAAAAAGCTGGTTAGAAAAAAAGTCAGGTGTTGGTGAGAGGAAATGCAGCAGTGGCAGAAAGTTGGTTGATGGGCAGGAAACAAAGAATTAAGATAAATGGCTGTTGCTTGTACTCAAGCAGGGTTGGAAGTGGTGTACCCCAGGAGTCAGTGCCAAGTCCACTTTTATTCCTGGCGTATATAAATAATTTGGACAGAGAGAGCACAATCTCAACATTTGCTGACACCACAAAAGTAAGGGATTTGGCAAACAGCAAAGAGGGCTGTTAAAATATTTCAGAATAGCAGAATGGGCATAGAGATGAAAGATGTAATTTAATGTGGATAAGTGCGAGACATGAAGAATGGAAATATATAGTCAGTCAATGGAAAGATACTGATGGCATGGACAAACAGAGGAACAAGGGTTCAAATAAATAATTCCCTGAAAGTGCCAGTGCAGATAGAGAATGCCAGAAAAAACCCCCCCAGAATTTTGAGCTTTATAAATAGGGGTGCAGAGTATAGAAGTAAAAGAAGCAACGATAAATTTGTACAAAATATTGGTTAGTCCACAGTTAGAGTACTATGTGAAAACTTGGGCAACCATTATAGAAAGGGCATTAACGCAAGAGTGTAGATTCACCAGAATGATGATAGGGATGGGAAACTACAGTTGTGAGGAGATTGGAGATACAGTACTAGGACTATTTCCACTGAAGCAGAGAAGACAAAGAAGAGATTAAATAAGAGGTATTTAAAATTATGTAAAGCTTTTGATAGAGTGACCAGGTAAAGACCAATTCCTCCAGTTGACTATGAGAACAGGTGATCAATTGAAGATGGTCACAAAAAGAACCAAAACTAATTAGGAAAAATTTCTTCATGGAAAGGGTTGGGGAGGATGGAATGCTTTGCTTTTAGGGAATGGTTAAGGAGAGCCAACTTCATCTTTAAATAAGAGAAAATTGGATAAATATTTGAAGCAGAGGAAGATACAAGGCTATGGAGAGAGCCATACAGCACAGAAAGAGGCCCTTCGGCCCATTGTGTCCGCACCGGCCATCAAGCCCTGTCTATTTTAATCCCATTTTCCAGCACTTGGTCCGTAGCCTTGTATGCTATGGCGTTTCAAGTGCTCATCTAAACGCTTCTTGAATGTTGTGAGGGTTCCTGCCTCTACCACCCTTTCAGGCAGTGAGTTCCAGATTCCAACCACCCTCTGGGTGAAAAAGTTTTTCCTCAAATCCCCTCTAAACCTCCTGCCCCTTACCTTGAAACTATGCCCACTGGTTATTGACCCCTCTACTAAGGGGAAAAGTTCCTTTCTATCTACCCTATCTATGCCCCTCATAATTTTGTACTCCTCAATCAGGTCCCCCTTCAGCCTTCTCTGCTCGAAGGAAAACAACTCCAGCCTGTCCAGTCTCACTTCATAGCTGAAGCGCTCCAGCCCAGGTAACATCCTGGTGAATCTCCTCTGCACCCTCTCCAATGCAATCACATCCCTCCTATAGTGTGGCGACCAGAACTACACACAGTATTCCAGCTGTGGCCTAACTAGTGTTTTGTACAGCTCCATCATAACCTCCCTGCTCTTATATTCTATGCCTCGGCTAATGAAGGCAAGTATCCCATATGCCTTTTTAACCACCTTATCTACCTGTCCTGCTGCCTTCAGGGATCTATGTACATGCACACCAAGGTCCCTCTGATCCTCTGTCCTTCCTAGGATCCTACCATTCATTGTGTATTCCCTTGCCTTGTTAGTCCTCCCAAAATGCATCACCTCACACTTTTCAGGGTTAAATTCCATTTGCCACTGTTCTGCCCATCTGACCAACCCGTCGATATCGTCCTGTAGCCTGAGGCTTCCCTCCTCGCTATTTACCACTCCACCAATTTTCGTGTCATCTGCGAACTTACTGATCATACCTCCTACATTCATAGCTAAATCATTAATGTACACTACAAACAGCAAAGGACCCAGCACCGGTCCCTGCGGTACACCACTGGCCACAGGCTTCCAGTCACACAAACAACCTTCGACCATCACCCTCTGCCTCCTGCCACTAAGCCAATTTTGGATCCAATGTGCCAAATTGCCCTGGATCTCATGGGCTCTTACCTTCTTGACCAGTCTCCCATGTGGGACTTTGTCAAAAGCCTTACTGAAGTTCATGTAGACTACATCAACTGCACTACCCTCATCCACACACCTAGTCACCCCCTCGAAAAATTCAATCAAATTGGTTAGACATGATCTCCCCCTGACAAAGCTATGCTGACTATCCTTGATTAATCCTTGCCTCTCCAAGTGAAGACTAATTCTGTCCCTCTGAATTTTTTCCAATAATTTCCCTACCACTGATGTTAGGCTCACTGGCGTGTAATTCCCTGGTTTATCCCTACTACCCTTCTTGAATAATGGTACTACATTAGCTGTTCTCCAGTCCTCTGGCACCTCCCCTGTGGCCAGAGAGGTTCTGAAAATTTGTGTCAGAGCCCCTGCAATCTCCTCCCTTGCCTCACACAGCAGCCTGGGATACATCCCGTCAGGGCCTGGGGATTTATCCACTTTTAAGCCCGCTAAAACCGCTAGTACCTCCTCCCTCTCAATACTAATTTGTTCAAGTATATCACAATCCCCTTGCCTGATTTCTATGCCTGCATCGTCCTTCTCCATAGTGAACACAGATGCAAAATATTCATTTAAAACCTCACCTACATCTTCCGGCTCTACACACGGATTGCCACTTTGGTCCCTAATGGGCTGTACTCTTTCCCTGGTTATCCTCTTGCCCTTAATATACTTATAAAACACCTTGGGATTTTCCTTTATTTTGTCCGCCAGTGTTTTTTCATGCCCCCTCTTCGCTCTCCTAATTTCTTTTTTAAATACCCCCCTGCACTTTCTATACTCCTCTAGGGCTTCCACTGTTTTTAATCCTTTGTATCTGCCAAAAGCCTCCCTTTTTTTCCTAATCCATTCTTGTATATCCCTCGACATCCAGAGTTCCCTGGGCTTGTTGGTCCCACCTTTGACGTTTACGGGAACATGTTGGCATTGTACTCTCTCTATTTCCTTTCTGAAAGACTCTCACTGCTCTGATGTGGATTTTCCTACAAGTAGCGGATCCCTGTCCAGTTTGGCCAGATCCTGCCTTATCATATTAAAATCGGCCTTCCCCCAATTTAGAACCTTTATTTCCGGTCCATCTTTGTCCTTTTCCATGACTACCTTAAATCTCGAATTATGGTCACGGTCACCAAAATGCTCTCCTATTGACACTTCTACCACTTGCCCGGCTACATTCCCTAGAATTAGGTCCAGTACTGCCCCCTCTCTTGTAGGACTTTCTACATGCTGGCTCAAAAGCTCTCCTGGATGCACTTTAAGAATTCCGCACCCTCTAAGCCTTTCACACTCTGACTATCCCAGTTAATATTGGGGAAGTTGAAATCCCCTACTATTATTACCCTATTATTTCTACACTTTTCTGAGATTTGCCTACATATCTGTTCCTCTATCTCCCCCTGACTGTTTGGGGGCCTATAGTACACTCCCAGCAAAGTGCTTGCCCCCTTTTTGTTTTAAGTTCTACCCATATGGCCTCATTAGAGGAACCTACTAAGATATCATCCCTCCTTACAGCAGTAATTGACTCCTTGATTAATATTGCGACACCCCCGCCTCTTTGACACCCCCCTCTGTCTCGCCTGAAGATTCTATACCCCAGAATATTGAGCTGCCAGTCCTGCCCCTCCCTCAACCATGTCTCTGACAGCAACAATATCATACTCCCATGTGTTCATCAACACCTTCAATTCATCTGCCTTACTCGCAAGACTCCTTGCATTAAAATAAATGCCATCCAGCCTTGCCATACTCCTTTGTGCAGTTACATATTTGCTCTGCCTTCCAGGCGGACTTGTTTTTTCTTCTATATTTGGCTGTGCATCACCCCCTACTATAGCTCCACTCCGTATCCCATCCCCCTGCCAAGTTAGTTTAAACCCCCCTTAACAGCACCAGCAAACCTCCCCGCAAGGATGTTGGTCCCGTTCCGGTTCAGGTGCAACCCGTCCGACTTGTACAGGTCCCACCTTCCCCAGAAGCAGATCCAGTGATCCAGGAAACTAAAGCCCTCCCTCCTGCACCAACTCTTTAGCCACGCATTCATCTGCTCTATCCTCCTATGCCTATACTCACTAGCACGTGGCACCGGGAGTAATCCAGAGATTACAACCTTTGAGGTCCTGCTTTTTAATCTGCTACCTAGCTCCCTAAATTCTTGTTGCAGGACCTCATCCCTCTTTCTACCCATGTTGTTGGTACCAATGTGAACCACGACCTCTGACGTTCACCCTCCCCCTTCAGAATGCCCTGCAGCCGTTCAGTGACATCCTTGATCCTGGCACCAGGGAGGCAACATACCATCCTGGAGTCACGTCTGCGGCCACAGAAACGTCTATCTGTTCCCCTTATAATAGAATCCCCTATCACTATTGCTCTCCCACTCTTTTTCCTCCCCTCCTGTGCAGCTGAGCCACCTGTCTGCCTGTGCACTCTTTACCTGCGGTGTGACCACCTCGTTAAACATGCTATCCACGAAGATCTCAGCTTCGTGGATGCTCCACAGTGACTCCAGCCACAGCTCCAGCTCCGAAACGTGGATTTCGAGTAGCTGCAGCTGGAGACACTTCCTGCACATGTGTTTGCCCTGGACACCTAAAGTGTCCTTGACTTCCCACATAGCACAGGAGGAGCACTCCATGTTGCCGAGCTGCCCTGCCATGTCCTACCCTTAAATAAAAGATTAAATACACTAGGGACCTTACTTCCCTTTAAACACTACTTACTCTAAACTAGAGACCTTACTTTTACTTTAACGACTGGACTGTAGAAATACCAGGTCCTACTTACCAATGAGCTCCTTCCCTGGTTGTGACGTCACTTTAGCGGTTTCGCAGTTGTTGTTGTTTGACTGGGTTCTGACGAAGGGTCATCGACCTGAAACGTTAACTCTGTTTCTCTCTCCACAGATGCTGCCTGACCTGCTGAGTATTTCCAGCATTTTCTGTTTTTATTTCAGATTTCCAGCATCCACAGTATTTTGCTTTTGTATTCGGGATTAATTTAATGTTGGATTGCTCCAGCAAAGGGGCGCCAAATGGTCTACTTCTGCTGTAAATATTGATGGATCATAGCACGGATTGGAACGGTTACTTTCTCCAAACATTGAAAATAAGACTATACAATATGGGACCAGCAGCCCAACAACAAGAAGTTGTATTTATAAAGGGCCTCTAACATAGTGAAACATCCCAAGGGGCTTCACAGGAGCATAAGCAGAAGACACCAAGCTAAAGGAGACCTTAGGACAAGTGACCAAAGGCTTGATCAAAGTGGTCAGTTTTAAGCAGACAGGCAGAGCAATTTTTTTTCTGAAAGCCCAGCTTGGCACCACACTAAAGAGTTATACCTGACACAATTTCAAACCCAAACAGTAGGATATAACCTCCCTTAAGGGATTTCACATCACTGCATTCTGGAGTCAGATTAGGACCAGACTCCTCGTCATGCTGCCACTTCATCGTTGAGGTATGTAACTGCACCTTAAAAGCTATGCTTGGAATAGATTTTTAAAAATCAATTTGCAGACAAGCGACAAAACAAACATTATTTATTCTGTATTTTTTTTAAAAAAGCAGTAAAGTATTAAGCAGGCGTGGAAAAAGATCAAACATTTATCAAAGTCATTTCACAAACAAATCTAAGTTATGTAACAAAACAGCAGCAAGGAATTTACAATTACAGCCACGGTTCCCTTTACTTCCAACATTTACAGAATGAAACAAAATGTTTATAGAATTTAGGTTTTGGCTGCTTTCTTTTTTACATAAAAAGAAACACACCTACCACAACACTGAAAGGCCATGAATAATTTTCCGAATTATTTCCCATAACGTTATTCAGCCCAGTTCCCCAAGCTTACTCTTTACAAAAGTTAAACTGTTCTAAAAGTCAAGAAGCTCTTTATTACAGTCAAAACATATTAAACAGCTATATGCACATTTTAGATATTTGTATGACATAACTTTCAGTCTCTCCCCTTCCAATAAACAGTTGGAAGCAACACAGTCATGTCACTTTCCAATTCGTTTTTCCTGTCGTACTGATGGAGAGTCCATGCGATTTAACGTGAAAGTGTAGTAAGTTGTGTATTCCGTCTGGTGATGTCTGACAAATTGTTATTTTGGCAATCATTGGTAAGGACCTTACAGCCAATTATCATACCGAAAGCGCGCCGGAAAGATTTATTGAAGAAAGCGTATAGCAAAGGGTTAAGAGTTGAATTAACATAACCCAGCCACAAAAACACTTCAAGAAGAATTTGGTTCGCCTGGTATCCAAGTAAAGGGTCAGTTATATTTATAGTGAAGAAGGGCAGCCAGCAGAGGAGGAAACACCCAATGATAATGCCTAGAGTTTTAGCGGCTTTCCTTTCTTTCTTCATGGAAGAACTTTGGCGGGCCCTTATGGTGCTTCTTCCGTGGAGTCCATTTTCAATGGTATATATCTGTCTGGCTTGGATCCTGGCCACTTGGAAAATTTTTCCATATGCAACCAGCATCACCAACATGGGAAGATAGAAGCAGATCACCGAGGCAGAGAGAGCATACTGAATATTGACGATAAACACACAATCATGTGGATCGAGCTGTGAGAGAATGGCTTCCAATCCCTTCAAATGGAGGTCCAGCAGCAAGGGCACAAGGGACATCAAAGCGGGCAGAATCCAACAGATCAGAAGTAGGGAGGTCACTCTTTTCTGAGACATCCTGAATCGATACTTTAAAGGGTAGCACACGGCATAAAATCGATCGAAGGCAATGCAGCTGAGGTTCATGATGGATGATGTGCAGAGCATCACATCCATGATTGTGTGAATTTTACAGAAAGTCTTCCCAAAGCACCATCCAAACACCACCTTGATCATGCTGAAGGGCATCACAATAATGCCAACAAGGAAATCTGCGGTGGCCAGTGATAGTATAAAGGCATTAGTTGGAGTCTGTAGTTTGGTGAAGTAAGCGACTGAAGCAATTACCAAGAGGTTGCCAAGGAGGGTCCCGATTATGATCACGGTGAGAATACTAAAGATTGCAACCTGTTCTATAACTTGCCATGTTGCATGCGGGTTTTTTCCTGAAGAGTTACAGTGTGTGGTACAGTTATAAACAAGAAGATGGGCAGTGTTCGCCTCCTGTGATGATGTGCCGATAATAATCGCCGAGAACATGGTGCATTCAACAGGAGGATCTAATGATTACTTATTCTGCACATTTGGCCGCCACCTCCCCGTCCACGCTGTTATTTAAAATACTTCCAGTAATTAATTCTTCCTCATTCTGGTTTTTGAGCTCTTCTTTCTTAAATTCACTCAACACAGCATCCAGAGATATACCACAAACAGGCAAACTGGTTGTTAAAAGGTTAGCCTTACCCGAAGCACACCAAGGACTGCTGAGGTGTTCGCTCCGCTTCTATCACCATCTGTTTAGCATGCCCGATAGATGATCAGTTAGGTTGTAAATCATTAACCTTTGTGACAATTATTTATCTCTCACAGCCTGCATCTTATGCAACTGGTATTAGAGATAAACGACTGCTGATGTTATCCTTGCTAGATAAACGAGACATCTAGAATTAGCAATGACCACCAACTAATCAATACTGGCCATACAAGTCACCTGCACAATTCGTACTCGAACAGAATGCAAATCAATTGAGATGCGAAAACACTTAAATGGGAGTTTGAAATGGCAGCTGGTTGCGTTCAGTAGAGAAGCCAAAGTTAATATTTATAAAAATGTAAACTTAGTGATGTTTATTTAGACGCGTATTTTTGAGAATGCGAGTCTAAAGCAATCTATAATTTGAAAGTCATCCATAATTCAATTTGATAAGATTTAAAAGGGAAAGTGTGTTCAACCACTTGAGAGCAGATGTACGGGTTTGACAGCAGCAATTTATGGCTTTTCTAAACTAACCAATAAGAAGACACTGGGTTGCCCCAGTGTCATCAACCAAAAAAACCAAACAAATGTGCCCCCTTTTAAAGGTCATGATGTGGAGATGCCGGTGTTGGACTGGGGTGGACAAATGTGAGAAGTCGCACAACACCAGGTATCGTTCCTGGGTCAACGTCCGGCTCGCGGTCAAAGCCATCGAGTCGCTAAAAGTGGCACTGGGCCCTGTCTCCACTAGGTGTGTCGAGGAGGCTCAAGCACGTGGGGCGATCCCGTCCGAACTGACCCCCGTTCGGACGGAATTCCTTATCGGCGCCCGGCCCCGAATCCTCCCTCGGGAGCCGCCGCCTCACCACTTGAGCCTTCTCGGAGAAATGCCCTCCGTGCCCTTTCAATCCGCACGGAGGCGTTTCCTGTACGGGCTGCTCCTGCACACTCTCCACTTTGCCATCTTCGTCTGCCGTCCGGACACGCCTTGGCGTACCATCCTGCCGTCCGGCGGAGGCGAAGGTCCCCATTGGAAGGCTCTCTACGCGGGAGTCTTCCCTTGTTCTATTGGGGACTTGGCCTGGAGGGTGTTGCACGGAGCAGTCCCGTGCAATAGGATTTTAAGTAGGTTTACGGACTCCCAGGCTGCTTGCCATTTTTGCGGCCTGGAGGAGTCCGTTTATCACATTTATGTTGAATGTGAGAGGTTGCAGCCCCTCTTTCATTATTTGAAGGGGCTGCTCCTCAATTTCTGGTTGCACTTCAGCCCCACGCTCCTGATCTACGGTCACCCGGTGCGGAGGGGAGCGGGTAGGTCGGAGGACCTCCTCGTAGGACTGCTCCTGGGCCTGGCCAAGAAAGCCATTAATTGGTCCAGGCAGCGGGCGGTCGAGGGGGTCGTTCGGCCCGATTGCCTGCCTCTCTTCCGCGGCCATGTTCGCGCCCGGGTGGCCCTGGAGATGGAGCACGCGGTGTCCGCCGGCACGCTTGAGTTTTTCCGCGACCGGTGGGCGCCGCGGGGACTGGAGTGCATCGTCACCCCGGACTTTCAAATTTTAATTTGATTTGTTAAGTTTCATTTCAAGTTTTAATTGATTTACAGTAAATTTGCGTTCTGTCAAACCAAAAAGATCAACACCAGGTATCGTTCCTGGGTCAACGTCCGGCTCGCGGTCAAAGCCATCGAGTCGCTAAAAGTGGCACTGGGCCCCGTCTCCACTAGGTGTGTCGAGGAGGCTCAAGCACGTGGGGCGATCCCGTCCGAACTGACCCCCGTTCGGACGGAATTCCTTATCGGCGCCCGGCCCCGAATCCTCCCTCGGGAGCCGCCGCCTCACCACTTGAGCCTTCTCGGAGAAATGCCCTCCGTGCCCTTTCAATCCGCACGGAGGCGTTTCCTGTACGGGCTGCTCCTGCACACTCTCCACTTTGCCATCTTCGTCTGCCGTCCGGACACGCCTTGGCGTACCATCCTGCCGTCCGGCGGAGGCGAAGGTCCCCATTGGAAGGCTCTCTACGCGGGAGTCTTCCCTTGTTCTATTGGGGACTTGGCCTGGAGGGTGTTGCACGGAGCAGTCCCGTGCAATAGGATTTTAAGTAGGTTTACGGACTCCCAGGCTGCTTGCCATTTTTGCGGCCTGGAGGAGTCCGTTTATCACATTTATGTTGAATGTGAGAGGTTGCAGCCCCTCTTTCATTATTTGAAGGGGCTGCTCCTCAATTTCTGGTTGCACTTCAGCCCCACGCTCCTGATCTACGGTCACCCGGTGCGGAGGGGAGCGGGTAGGTCGGAGGACCTCCTCGTAGGACTGCTCCTGGGCCTGGCCAAGAAAGCCATTAATTGGTCCAGGCAGCGGGCGGTCGAGGGGGTCGTTCGGCCCGATTGCCTGCCTCTCTTCCGCGGCCATGTTCGCGCCCGGGTGGCCCTGGAGATGGAGCACGCGGTGTCCGCCGGCACGCTTGAGTTTTTCCGCGACCGGTGGGCGCCGCGGGGGCTGGAGTGCATCGTCACCCCGGACTTCGAAATTTTGATTTGATTATTAAGTTTCATTTAAAATTTTAATTGATTTACAGTAAATTTGTGTTGTCCAACCAAAAAGAGGAACACCAGGTATCGTTCCTGGGTCAACGTCCGGCTCGCGGTCAAAGCCATCGAGTCGCTAAAAGTGGCACTGGGCCCCGTCTCCACTAGGTGTGTCGAGGAGGCTCAAGCACGTGGGGCGATCCCGTCCGAACTGACCCCCGTTCGGACGGAATTCCTTATCGGCGCCCGGCCCCGAATCCTCCCTCGGGAGCCGCCGCCTCACCACTTGAGCCTTCTCGGAGAAATGCCCTCCGTGCCCTTTCAATCCGCACGGAGGCGTTTCCTGTACGGGCTGCTCCTGCACACTCTCCACTTTGCCATCTTCGTCTGCCGTCCGGACACGCCTTGGCGTACCATCCTGCCGTCCGGCGGAGGCGAAGGTCCCCATTGGAAGGCTCTCTACGCGGGAGTCTTCCCTTGTTCTATTGGGGACTTGGCCTGGAGGGTGTTGCACGGAGCAGTCCCGTGCAATAGGATTTTAAGTAGGTTTACGGACTCCCAGGCTGCTTGCCATTTTTGCGGCCTGGAGGAGTCCGTTTATCACATTTATGTTGAATGTGAGAGGTTGCAGCCCCTCTTTCATTATTTGAAGGGGCTGCTCCTCAATTTCTGGTTGCACTTCAGCCCCACGCTCCTGATCTACGGTCACCCGGTGCGGAGGGGAGCGGGTAGGTCGGAGGACCTCCTCGTAGGACTGCTCCTGGGCCTGGCCAAGAAAGCCATTAATTGGTCCAGGCAGCGGGCGGTCGAGGGGGTCGTTCGGCCCGATTGCCTGCCTCTCTTCCGCGGCCATGTTCGCGCCCGGGTGGCCCTGGAGATGGAGCACGCGGTGTCCGCCGGCACGCTTGAGTTTTTCCGCGACCGGTGGGCGCCGCGGGGACTGGAGTGCATCGTCACCCCGGACTTTCAAATTTTAATTTGATTTATTAAGTTTCATTTCAAGTTTTAATTGATTTACAGTAAATTTTGATTTGTCCAACCTGATTTGTCCAACCAAAAAGATCAACACCAGGTATCGTCCAACAGCTTTATTTGAAATCACAAGCTTTCAGAGCGCTGCTCCTTCGTTAGGTGATGATGTGCCGATAATAATCGCCAGAACATGGTGCATTCAACTGGAAGTATTTTAAAGGGGTAGTAGTTTATGATCTTAAGTGCCAATGCTAGAATATAATTTGTGAATCTAAAGTTGGCACCCCATTTGGTTGGCTCCTTTGGTCACGCATTCTCTCCCAACTGTCTTTCCTCGCTGCTTCCTTCCATTTCAGGTTAGTTTTACAGAGCTCCAGGATGCTGGACAAAATTGCAGATTAAACAGCGGACCAGCAGTGGAAGTTATTTAAATAGGAGATAAGTAAGATACAGGTATATTCTGAGTAAGAGTAAAGGGGCAGTGCAATGGCTTGGGTTCCATGGATAAACAGAGGTCAGATCAACAATGAGGTTATATATGATAAGTGTAGGTTGAATAATACAGAAGAAAACTAAGAAAAGTATCAAATATGTAGAAGCAAAAATAGACTTCAGGAATACTAAGATTTGATAGAAGTCTGGAAATCAACATGAAGGCAATTTGCAGGGGTATTATAAGCACGTGAAAAGCAACAGGATAATTAAAGTGGTGGGGCAATTTAGAGACGGGGGCAGGGGGCATCTTGAGATTGAGCCAATGCTGGAGATACTTTATAAGTATTCTGCCTTATTTTATAGAGGAAGTTCAAAGTGGGACTGGATGAGTACCTGAAGAAGATATGGAAAATCCACTATTTAAAAGGAAAAGAAAGGAGAAAGAAAGTAAAGTTCCTTTCTTTATTTAAAAAGAAACCATTAAAAAGTTAATGGAATCAAAAATAGAAAATTCAGTACCAGTTGATGTGGATCCCAGAATACTAAAAGATGTTGGGGAGGAAATAGTAGGAACGTAAATCATAATTTTCCAAAAATCTTTGAAAAAGGGAATTATGGAGCTAGAGGATGGCAAATGACACATGCTTGTTCAAGAAAGTGGAAAGGAAGTTCTGGGTCTGTTAGTCTTACCTATGCTGTGGGTAAAATTAATGAACACTTAGAAAAACCTAGGTTAATCCTGGCCAGTCAAGGTGGTTCTGAAGCGCAGGTCAAACTCAACTAATTTAATTGTATTTTATGAGGCAATCACTGAGTGTGTAAAGGAGATGCAGTGGAAAAGGTTATTCCCCCCCCCCCCCCATTGAACTCCATCCCTCTAGTACCACCAGCTCATCCATCAATGACCTGATGGGCAATGTCAAAAGTAATGACATTCCATTTACTTACAAAATGACTGTAACTGTACTTCAAAATTAATTAATTGGCTGTGAAGCACTTTAGGATGTTCTGAGGTCATGAAAAGTGCTACATGAATGCAAGTTCTTCTTTCTTTCTTTGCTGATATCATGACATCATGAGCTAACTTTTATCTGAAACAGGCAAATCATTGTGAATTTACTGAATGTGTTTGATAAAGTACCACGTAAAAGACTAGCTTCAAATATTAAGAACTGGTGTTTAATTTTCACCTTTACTGCCTCGGCGGTAATCTGGTAGAGCAGATCGCTCGACCATTGTGGAACTTGCCTGATTTTCATCTCATTGGTTTTATGCTAGTCTGATTCCCTGGCCTGATTCCTCCGCCAACATACCACTCATAGGCCATTGACCAACAGCCGGCCTGGGGCCCTGGTTGGATCCTTCCCCTGACCTGCAGTTGTCATCCCCAGAAAAAGAAGAGGAGAGAGACAGAAAAAAAGCAGAGGAGGGGCGAAGTGTAACAGTGCAGAGACAGGGAGAAACAGAAGAGGCGGGGAAAGAGGAGAGAAAGAGAGTCAAAACATAAATGAAAATAGAGAGCAAAGTAGACTAGCCTACACACACAAATCCAAAAAAGGGGAGAGAAATACAAGAGAAAAGAGACAAAAGGATCACATATATGAATGTTCCCCAATCTCTGTGTTATGAAAATGTTAGTCAGGTAAGAGAGTGTACCCTCCAACTCATCACAAGCAATGTCACAGGAGATCTACTTTGTAACCACTGAAGGCGAGCATGCAGGTGCAACAGGCGGTCAAGAAGGCAAACGGTATGCTGGCCTTCATAGCAAAAGGGTTGGAATACAGGAGCAGGGATACCTTGCTGCAGCTGTACAGGGCACTGGTGAGACCACACCTCGAGTACTGTGTACAGTTTTGGTCGCCTCATCTGAGGAAAGATGTTCTTGCCATGGAGGGGGTGCAACGGCGATTCACCAGGCTGATACCAGGAATGGCGGGATTGACCTATGAGGAGAGACTATGTAGTTTAGGGATGTACACACTGGAGTTTAGAAGATTGAGAGGGGACCTCATAGAAGTGTATAAAATTCTGACAGGTCTAGACAGACTAGATGCAGAAGGAATGTTTCCCTTGGCGGGTGAGAACAGAACTAGAGGACATAATTTAAGGATAAGGGCTAAACCATTTAGGACAGAAATGAGGGGGAATTTCTTCACTCAGAGGGTGGTGAACCTGTGGAACTCATTGCCACAGAGGGCAGTGTACGCCAGCTCATTAAATATATTTAAGAGGGAATTAGATATATTTCTACAGGCAAAAGGGGTTAAGGGTTACGGAGAGAAGGCGGGGACAGGATACTGAATTGGAGGATCAGCCATGATCTCATTAAATGGCGGAGCAGGCTCGAAGGGCCGGATGGCCTACTCCTGCTCCTATCTTCTATGTATCTATGTATCTATGTAACAAAAACACCCCAGATGTAACACATTAAGGCACATTTCTATTTCGCTATACCAGAGCCAGAATATCTGCACCTTCTTAACTTACCTTCCCACAAACAAATTCATGGCTCTGATCTGCAGCCTGATCTGTACCTCACTCAAACATTAATTTCAAAAATGCCAAGTTAAAGGTACACACAACACTTTACCAGCAGAATAATACATTACCATAGATTTTCCTCTACGACAACAGGCACAGTGCACCTGAGATGTGCTCTGTCTCATAGGAGATGGCTGCCTACATTTGGATGGCCTATTGGAACTCCTAGCACAGGCTCACCCTAGCTGGGATGTACGCCTAAAAACTGGTGAAGAAATGTGAGTACAGCTGCAGGCTTTCAATTGCTACTGGAGAGCGGAAACCTGAAGATCCCAAATGCTTCAATTCATCTGGGATGTTGGGGGGGTGGAGGTCTGTAAGAAAAATTCTTCCCTAACCTTCATGTGTTCAACCTTCCCCCGGCACCTTGTGAACCTCTGGTTGGCACGGCCGTACCACCACTTTTTCATAGATGTCCTTGCACTGGGAGACTGAATGGGCAAAAGTAAAGTAAAATGAGGTAGGAGGCCAGGAGTGCCCCCTCCCACCTCATTAAAATAATGCTTTGTTTGCACCTACTTTTGGAGTAGGCCCAGTTAGATATGCAGTGGAAGTCCAAGGAAATCCTGGGCAGCACACTGGCTGTAGAGACCAGATGTAACTGGTTTCTGTTCCTTTTTCCTCTGTTCTGCACCTGGGGTACAGCAAATGCTTCACAGCAATGAGCATTAAAGTGACACACACGTACACTTGAGCAAAATCATGGAAGATTTGCTAATCTCTGATATATTGACGGTCTTGCGTATGATTCACACTTTCTGTCCACATAACCTTAATTCCTGTGTCATGATCTTTGAGTCACGATTGGAAAAACCCCATGTCAATAATTGCCTGTCACACATTAGTTCCAGGCTTCCTGTCCCTAGGTGACATTCCTGTCTACCAGCTATTGAGCTTCTACTGGCTACATGTTAAAGTAACATTAACTGGAAGTATTCTGCCTCTCTCCTGCTTTTTTTTCCTGCTACTCTGCATCAATTCTAATTTTCTCACTGGGAGGCCTCCTCCCACCCCATTGGTGCTCCTCTTGCTCAAATGTTTTGGACTCTACTCCCCACTCTTCAGCCTCCCCACACCTGTTCTCTTTTAAAAAAAAAAACTTTCACAGCTTCCTGCCCACACCAGAGCTCCTTTTGCACATCCATCACTCCAAAGCCTCCTGCTGCTGGGCCTGTAGTTTTCTGCCCTTGTTGCAGCTCCGCTTGCTTGCCAATATCCAGTGTAAGCTCTGCCTCAGCTGTTGACCTCCCCCGCTCACAGCCCCCACCCCACTGTTGCTCCTCTTGCTAATGCACTTCTCTCTGCTCCAGTCTCGCCATTGCTGGCTCTATCTTTACCCTCTGGCATTGCTGGTAAAAACATTTTGGGCCATCCCTTTATTGCCCAAATTTGCGGCTCCACTCCCTGAGTTTTGGTACAGACTAGGGGTCTCTTTACATTCCGCTCCTGCCATCTCTAGTCTTTGGTTTGCTTTACGTCCCGCTTTCACTTCTCCTCCCCCTCAAGCAAGCCACAAGATGCCCCGCTCCAGCAAAATCTGGCCCAATGCCTGTGAACCTTCCTGTTAGAGTTGCTCCACTTTGTTAGAGTGGCTCTGCCGAAAAGAAGTCCTGGATCTCCAACCTGCTCCATTCGACTCTGCCAGTCCCCTGCATAAAACACTGGCTCTCAGCTGACCCACTTCTGCCACCCTGCTCTCTGGCCCACATTTTTGCTGCCCTGTTCCTTTGCCCAGATACTTTAGCATGCTCCTGGCTCTGCCCCACTGGTCCTATACATTTAAAATACCTGTGGACTCCTGGTTCCTAGCCCCCAGCTCGTGGCCTTACTCTGCCCAAAAGACATCCTGGAATTCTTGCACCACTCTGCCTATTTCCTTTCTCTGCTGGCCCACTCAGCAAACTGCTGGCTTCCGACTGACTCACCTATGTTGTCCCACTCACTTATGGCTCCCAGCTCTTGCATAATGGCTGTCCCCGGCACCTCTCCCGGTCTTTGCAGCCATTTGTTTAGACCCGACCCTAATCTCTTTCCTGCTGTTGTTCTGGTCCCTGCTCCACTATTGCCTCTGGGCCCCCCTGCACCCATTTCTTAGGCTTGGCTCTATTCCACCCAGCCCCTTAGCTAAGTTTACCCTGGTCTCCAGCCCAGTCCCATTGAAGCCTCGCCCCATTGTGGCTGTGGCTGTGGCGTCTCTGTGTCCGTCATCCATTGTTTTAGACCCTACCTTGATCCTTCGTTGCTCCTTCAGCTGTTTGTTTCTTTAGACCTGCCCTCCACTCTTCACCCCACTCAGTCCGGGCCCTGCTTCGATGTAGCCTCTCTGTGACCAGTGACATCCATTCTGGACTCCTGCAGCCTGCCACACTGCTGTTCTGGTCCCTGCCCCTCTGCGACCTCTCTATGAGGGAGCTTCTATTATATTATAACAACTCGTGTTACACGGTATAATGTTACATAGCAGTGTATCCTGCTGACATACAATGAGAAAAGGCATGGAAGATTTCCTAGTAATATATTGGCGGCATACCCATTAGTCAGACATTTACGCTCTCTGTTCGTCTCGCACCATACTTATGGCATAATTTACTGAATACAGCTAAGGTGGAGTGAGGTCAATGTCAAATCAGGGACCTTGTTCACAGCGCAGCTAATGGCTTACCCTGCAGACTAACCACATAGCACAGTAAAAAGCTGAGAACAGATGCCATAACTCAGATAGAGGCATTGTACTGGGAGGTAAGTGAGCCGCAACTTCTGAAATCCGCCTAGATCAACTTCAAAAAGTTGATTTCAGTAGAAATAATCTCCGGTGTCTGCATGCCCCCTTTCCCACTGAGATGTTGCAAGAGGAGCTTATGAAAAGATCTCAGAATTTTGGGGATAAGGACCTGCGTGCCCTCTTGGATGAGATGGAGCGTCAGCAAGACCAGCTGCTGGGAACTGCAAGGGTGAGGGCTCCCCACAAGGTGAGCCAGGTGGCATGGAGGGAGGTGCCCGAAGCACTGAGCGGGCGATCAGTGCTGCAGACAATACAACGACCAGACTAGAGCAGGCAAGGCAAGCATTCTGTGGGCTTTAATTCAGAACTCACAATTCTATTATAATAGATAATCAAAAGTTGTCTGTCTCTGTAAATTTTTTTAAAGAAATGCGTGAGTGGAAAGAAGTAGTCCTTCTAGTTCAGTGTTTGTAGAGTGGAGGACGGTTAGGTGCGTTCAAGATGGGATCTTTCTGTTTGCTTAAGGCAGAACCCAAAGACAAGTAAGTCATAAAAAGTCTGTTACCTGATGAATTTGACAGCTTCATATGTTTCTGCTGAAGAAAAGATTGCAATGCCTGAAAAGAAACCCTGCCTGTTCGACACTTGCACCTCACATAAAACAGTCCGCCTATCCTTCTCTCTGTTTTCTCCCTGCAGGACACATTGGTGCACAGAGTGGAGGCAGAAATCCCCTTCTTAAATAAGCTCACTCATCATGAGGACAGGGACCTGAAGCTGCAGGGATTCCATAGCACTGGGCCCGTGGACCAGGCCGAGGTTGGCACCGCCAGGTGAGTTTCACAGCCTCTTGCTTTGTCTCCTGGGCAGCAATCCGTCCAAGGATGAGACTGAGAGGAGGGACGATAGAGATTTTTGAAATTATTCAGGTGTTTCATAAACTGGATGTGGAGAAATTGTTTCCACTCATGGCTACAGGGTGGGAAGAGGAAATTAGAGTGGGTGCATGATCATGCAGTGTGTGAAGGATTGTTTTTTTGCATGTTGTCCACTGAATGTAAAGCTGACTGTAATCCAAGGAATGAACATACAGGACCAATGCAACCTTTTATTCTTCCTTTCCACAGCTCCACACCGACGGAAGGACACAAGGTCAGAGGGCACTGAGGCAACGACTGAGCGGGAGGAGAAAGAACGGTGGGACCAGGCAGAGGATGAGGAGGCTGAGCGCCCCAGTGAGGCAGATGGGAGAAGTGGCACGGGCACTCCTATTACGACACTGAGGGTGCTGACGTGGAAGGGACATATGACCGTGGCCACCTTCCTCGCTCTCCACCCAGGAGCTCCACCTCTTCACCTACTCCCGCCCTCTCCCACTCTTCACCAGCTGCATTGCCTCCCCTCTTGCAGGCAACCCCAACCTCCTCTATGGGGCCTGTGTTACTTCTATGTAAGTATTAGGTCTCAAAAACAACACTAACAAACATAAATGGATAACAGAAGGAGTCCTGGAGCTGAGTGGAAAACAACGAAAGTTTATGATGAGCATAAAAGCAGATCCTAATATGAGGACCGATATAACAGGTTAACCAGAGAAATAAAACTAAGATCCAAGAGATATAAGAACAACTGGATAAACAACCAGTTCAAAGAAGCAGAAGATTATGCCAAAAGAAACAAAACACAGGAGTTGTGTCAGAAGATAAGAGAACTAAGTGAATCTTACAAACTTAAAATGGCTACAATGAAAGACCAAAATGATCAGATAATTAGGGATGAACAGGCGGGGAGCAAGCAGTGGAAAGAATATTTTGAAGATTTATACACCATACAGAGTATGTTGGTTGAATCAGTTTTGGAGAAACTGCCCTGCACAAATGCAAGGGAGTTGATGGATTTCTTGAAAGATGAAGTAAAGATTTCTAGTGATCATTTGAAAAAGAACAAGGCTCTTGGTATCGATAATATAACTGCAGAGTTGTTGCAGGTGGGTGAGGGATGTAAAGTCTGTTTAATAAAATTTGAAAAGACGAGCAAGTGCCTGAAGACTGGGGAAGGGGCGATAATACCAATCTTTAAAAAAGGAGACCAGAGAAAATGCAGCAATTACAGAGGAATCATCACTGAGTATACCCGGAAATGTATTTATGAGGACACTGCAGAGGAGAATGAAAAGATACGTAGAAGTGGTACTGCATGAGGAAGCTGGTTTTAGACCAGGACAAAGTATGATAGATCAACTGTTTGAATTGAGACAGATTTCAGAGAAATTTATAGAACACAACATCTATTGTTACAACTTCATAAATTTTAAATAGTGTATGGCGAGAAAGGATATGGCATATCTTGAGGATGTATGGTATTCCTGAGAAATTTGTCAGATTGATAGAAAATATCTATAACAAGTCCCTGAGTGCTGTTAGAGTGGATAGGAAACTGACAGAATGGTTTAGATCAACAACTGGGATGAGACAAGGATGCACACTGTCTCCTGATTTATTTAATCTAATATTGGGAACAGTAATTAATCTTGCACTAAAAGATGGTATTGGAGGAGTTTCCTTATGTAGCAAGACTTTAAACAATCTTGGATGTGCTGATGATAATGACCTTGTCTAACTGATAAGGTGTCCATGGAGAGTAGAACATTTGGGTCACATATTAACACAAAGAAGACAAAGGTCATGTTACTTGGGAAGCATCGGGAAGATGTACATATTATAGTTGGAGGGAATGCAGTTGAACAGGTGGAGAAGTTTGTATACCTTGGTGGGTTAATGTCAGAGAATGGGAGTTGTGAAGAAGACATCAACAGAAGGACTGGACTGGCTTCTGCTGCTTTTGGAAGATTAAGCAGGATATGGAAGGCTAAAGATATTTTGGTAAAAACGAAGGTAAGAGTTTGTGAAATGATGGTTATCCCCAAGTTATATAGATCTGAGTGCTGGAAGGTGAGAAATGTTCATGAGCAAAAGATACTAATAGCAGTGATGAGCTGGTTGAGAGAAATACTGTGAGTAACCAGGATGCAAAGAATCAAGAATGATATAAGAACACAGCTTGGACAAGAAACAACATTTATACAAAAGATCCAAGAAAGACAGTTGCAATGGTTTGGGCACGTTTCGAGAATAGAAACAGCTAGGATACCTCTCATCGCCCTGCATACAGAGGTACATGGAATAAGAAGCCGAGGAAGACCAAGGAAGCACTGATAAACAATGTCAAGAGTTGACTAGGAAGGGATACAGGTGACTGAAGCAGCCAGCCTAGTTCAGAACCGACAACAGCGGAGTGAATTTGCTTGGCCCCATCGTCACTGCTCAGCTGATGGACGGGAATTTAGTAGTAGTAGTAGTAGTACTAGTACCCTTTAACTGATCTCAGGACATGCCTAGCTGGAACATTACCCCCACATTAGAGCACCTCAGCCTTAAAGGGACAGTCCAGGTTAAATCACAGCTCCATCTTAGCAGCTGAACATCACAAACATGCTCCAGACCCTGACTACATTTGAACAATGCCAAGGGATATCAGCTAGTATTAAATAATATTATAGTCATTTGCTAAGAAAACCTTTATCCATGGCTTAATAAAATTATGGTATCATAATTTTTCCCCTCCTCATCGGAAGATGGTGTCTCATGCTGAGTACACTTCCACAGGCAGTGGTAGTCCTGCAGTACCTCCCCCAAGTCATCATTCTTTATATGTAAAATTTGATGATGAGTTCCAGCAAGATATTAAGCTGCAGAGGGCATTACAGCTGAGCCAGATCCTGCCCTCATGTGATATTCATATGTGTGCACTTTCCAGCCGCAGTCACTGGACATCAATCAATCAGGAGCAGGAACCCTGGACTTTCTGTTGTTGCTGTTTATCTTAGCCCAAGGATGTTGAGTCAAATTGTGGCATCCCTATTTCTGTCCTAGCTGATATCAGCTAACTTAGCACAGATCAGAATTTAAATCTGAGATTTTTTGGTCTGTACAGGTCAGAACTACACTGGTTGATCTACTGAGCATCAAGAGAGCACTGTAGTACAGTTGGAGACTATTTCAAAGTGGTTTGGTTCTCATCTGTTACATTTAATCTTCTAGTAATCATTACTTTATACATTATTATAATGTTTTCTATAACCAAGATTGAAGACAATTGATTAACTGATGACTCCATTCAGATTTGTATTGTTCACTAAACTGCTGTTCAATGAAAATCAGTCTGGATTTGGTGCCTTTGAAGACTCCAGCTCATTTTGTGATATAAGTTTTAATATCTCTTGACAGAGCTCTCCTCGCATATAGTAAAACAAATTAAGCCACTTGTAGATTCTGAAATAAAGTACAAGGTCTGTCAACAACCTACGAGTGTTTGTGTGCAAAATGACAGTATTCTTCGATTGAACTTGCCATGGTGAATTTGATGCAAAGTCAGGTTTACTTAAACCATGCGTATTGATGAGATTACATTCAGCATGGCGTAAGGGATTGCTCTGGAGTCCGGCTTATGGTCTAGTCTGACTGAGTAATCACTTGATTTTTAATATGTCTGCTTTCGTCTGTATCTAGTTGTGTCCAGCGCATAATTCAATCTTGGAATCAAGAATGGTTCAAATCCTGCCTTGCACTTGCACTGTTCGTGCTCATTGAGAACACAATGGTATTTCACATTGTCTGATATTATTACTCTGTCTGTATCACATGCATAGTCTTGACACTGATGTTCAGTGATCTACTTTGGAACACGAAAGTAATACTGATGGTGTTGCATGCTCCCAGGGTGAGTATGACTACTGAGGTCCATAAGTATCTACCTATAGGATATTCCTTCTCAGAAGTTGTGTAGCCCATGGTCCTGAAATTCCTGTGACTAAGCAGGGAAGTGTTGTGGTGAACTGCCAACAGGGGTAGCGGGTTGGTGCTGAAATTTGTGATGCAATGCGGATTTAACAGGGTTTTGCTCTTTTTCCACGCATGAGATGCCTGCCCCAAATGAACATATTATAATGAGATGGAATGAGGACAATACATCATACAATGTACTTTCCTTATTTAAGTCCTTACCATTGCTGGATTTCAGGGACGGTTGTGAGTTCCCAACATCCATGACATCTGTGACCCCCCCCCCGCCAAACTCTCCCAGAATTTCAACATTCAAATTTTTGAGCTGAACACCACTCCACCGCCCCCCACCCAGCCACCCCACACCCAGCCACCCCCCACCCAGCCACCCCACACCCACCCACCCCACACCCAGCCACCCCACACCCAGCCACCCCCCACCCACCCACCCCACACCCAGCCACCCCACACCCACCCACCCACCCCACACCCAGCCACCCCACACCCAGCCACCCCACACCCAGCCACCCCACACCCAGCCACCCCACACCCACCCACCCCACACCCAGCCACCCCACACCCAGCCACCCCACACCCAGCCACCCCACACCCAGCCACCCCCCACCCACCCAGCCACCCCCCACCCAGCCACCCCCCACCCAGCCACCCCCCACCCAGCCACCCCACACCCAGCCACCCCACACCCAGCCACCCCCCACCCACCCAGCCACCCCACACCCACCCACCCCACACCCAGCCTGCACTGTTTAAAATCAACCCTAAAATTTCAGTAGCAAAATTTGAGTGATTTTTCTGAAACTCATTCACAGTTTATTAAATTATGAAGTGGTCATGAGTTCCTGTGGCTGTCTGGCTGAGTACGGTAGCCTAGCGGTTATGGTATTGGGCTAGCAAGCCAGAGATTGAGTTCAAATCCCCCATGGTAATTTCTGGGCTAGCAACAGAAATTTACCATGAAAGCTACTGGACTGCTGTAAAAACCCAACTGGTTCACTGATGTACTTTATGGAAGGGAGTCTGCATGCTCTAACCAGCCTGCTTTATATGTGAAATAAAAACAGAAAATGCTGGAAATACTCAGCAGGTCAGGCAGCATCTGTGGAGAGAGAAACAGAGTTAACGTTTCAGGTCGATGACCCTTCGTCAGACGAAGGGTCATCGACTCTGTTTCTCTCTCCACAGATGCTGCCTGACCTGCTGAGTATTTCCAGCATTTTCTGTTTTTATTTTAGATTTCCAGCATCCGCAGTATTTTCCTTTTGTATTTGCTTTATATGTGACTGCATGGTTGACACAAAGGAGGTAATTTTAACCCCCAAGAACAGGTGGGTTTGGGTCGGGTGAGAAGTTAAAACCTTTAAAATTTCTAACCCGATCCCAACCTGCCTCTAACGCACCCGGTTTTAACGGAGGCGGGATGGGGTGGCGGCAGGCAACCAATTCGCTCTCGGGAGACGGGTCGGTCAGTAGCAGCTTTTAAGGAGTCTGCGTGCCTCCATTTTTTACAGGCTTTTTATTTGTAAACCTTTTCAGCTGGGTTTCCCGGGCCTTGGGAAACCCAGCAGGTAAAAGGAGGCAAGAAGGGCCAGATCCATAAGGTAAGTGCAATAACGTCACTGCTTGTGAGCCAGGAGGAGCAGGAGTGTTTCCCTCAGCCGAACAAGCTTATCTGCTTCAAGCTTTATGATCACGACTCCCCCCACCTCCATGCTCTCCCCCCACACCCGCTGCGATCTACCCACCTCCCTGCGATCCCTGCATCCCCCAACCACAAGACCGTCCCCTGTCAATCAGGCTGGCTGTCAGGCTGGAAACCTGCAGAAAAAAATTAAAAGCCATCCTGCAGTTAATATCTGCAGGATGTCCGGAAAACCCATACTTCCGGGTTTCTCATCCAGAACTTCTCCCCCTTGCTCTGAATGCACCTCCCCATAAATATCAGAGCCTTATGTGTCTAGGGATGCACAATAAATACTGTAGTAATTTTTTTTAGCAGTTATATTTTCAGGGGTATTTTTATATCAGTTCAGCACTTAATAATTTGAATTATTGAACTTCTGTCATTTTTGTAACTTACTAAATTTCTGTCAGTACAGAATACATTTAACAAGTGTAAAGCTTCTTAATTACCTGTATTACAGAGACCATTGATGAGATGCTTTTAAATAAATACTACAAATATGAAATTTTGAACTTTAATCATGTTATTTGCTGTAGTAATCAAGTTTACTTTCACAATTGAAAGAAAAGAAAGACTTGCATTTATATAGCGCCTTTCACAATCTCAGGACACCCCAAAGCGCTTTACAGCCAATGAAGTACTTTTGAAGTGTAGTCACTGTTGTAATGTAGGAAACACGGCAGCCAATTTGCGCACAGCAAGGTTCCACAAACTTTTGTATTGCGTTTTTTGTTCCGATTCTAAATATCTTCGGTTGTGTGATGTAAATGAAAAAATTGTTCCAGTAACACTATAAGATCAGAAATGGGCTGGAAAGCATCTTTCTTGCAATAAAGTTACCAACATCATCACTTTGTTTTTAAATATGTAACCAGGTTTTATAACCACAAAAAAAACAAATCAGATTTAGATGTAATACATTCATCCATATCTCTTCATGAACCCATTGAAGGCTGGCTTGCAGCCCATCCTATTAGGTATATATCTAACAGCTTCTCAGATCCATTTACACACTGGATTCCTTTTATTAATTATCCAGCTCATAAGTGTTGTAGCTAAAGCTGGCAGCCAGTGTAAAAGTATCCAGTGCATGTGAAGCTTTTCACAACAAGATTAATCCAGTACTCTAATGCATCTCAAAAGCATTTGACTACAGATCAAAACCAATTTTTTTAACACCGTGTAATTTATCAGTGAAGCTATATGTAAAATTTTGGGTTCCTTACCTTCACAATGACTTTGGCATATTGAAGTCAGCCTATTTGACCCCTGTCAAAAAGTCCTTAATATCATTCCCCTCCCCAGCTGCTCACTCAAACTGAACCTGATGGTGCGTTGTTTGACCTGAGCTGAGCTTCAAAACCTATATCTTATCCATCACCAAGACCCCTTACTTCCACCTCCACAGCATTGCCTGCCTTCAGCCTTATGCCACAGCCACTGTAACCTTCATCCAGACTTTTGTCACCTCCATACTTGCCTTCTGCAATCCTCTCTTCACTGGCCCCCTGAGTTTTGTCCAAATAAACTACAACTCTGGCAGGGGGTTGGGAACCCGAGCAGGGAGACAGAGGAAAGGGAAACAAGGATAAAAGCAAAAGATAGGAAGGAGAAAAACAAAAGTGGCAGTCAGAGAAATCAACAGTTTAAATCAAACATGGCCACAGTAAATAATAATTCTAATAGGTCTAAGAGCGTTAAAAAAACAAGCCTGAAGGCTTTGTGTCTTAATGCGAGGAGCATTCGGTTAAAGGTGGATGAATTAGCTGCGCAAATAGAGGTAAACAAATATGATTTGATTGGGATTACGGAAACATGGCTCCAGGGTGGCCAAGGCTGGGAACTCAACATCCAGGGGTATTCAATATTCAATATGAAATGTGGCAAAATAACAAAGGCCTGTCAAAATAGGATTATAGAGGCCCTTAACGACTATTTAAGGGTCTTAACTATCTCTCCCGACTGATGGAGGCGATACCAAATCGCACCCATCAAACCCGCCTCCGGCAAAATTGCGTGGAGGCGGGTTCCGAACCTGTCCTCACTTTTTGCGATTTTGCCAACTGTCCCGCCTACAAACCCGCCTCCTCGGGGCTGGGAAAATCGCCCCCATACATGCAAACCCTTTCACTTTTGCAAGCTATATGGGGATTTGCCAAACAATTTGTGGATTATAAAAGTCTCCTTCTTGCCAACTTACTTCTTTCTTCATTGATCTTCTTGTCTCAATAACTGGATAGTAACAGTTGACAGAGCAAGTCTAACGTAAGTGGGTGACAGTTAAATCAAATAAAGTTGATGATTCATTTTGGAGGAACACTACTTTTTAAAGTATTTCTTTAAAGATTTTCAGACAAAAAGTGATGCATCATAAACACAGCTTGCCATATTTTATTATGATGAAGAGTCTCCTGTAAAATTAATGGTAAAAAAAACTTTATTTATTATTGTTCTCATTTTTAAGCTATTTTGAATCCTCCCTTTCCTTGGTTCTCCACTCCCTGATCAAAACGATGGGACAGGTAAGCTGTCTTCTCTCTCCAGCCTCTGCTATTAACAATCAGCAGCCAACTACTGAGAACTGTGGCTGGAGGTGATCCAGTGCCTTTCCCTCCCTTCTGGCCTGGTCTCCATTCACCACCATCTGCTATACAAACATACGAATTAGGAGCAGGAGTAGGCCACTCGGCCCTTCGAGCCTGCTCCACCATTCAATAAGATCATGGCTGATCCGATTACTCCACATTCCCGCCTACCCCCGATAACTTTTCACCTCCTTGCTTACCAAGAATCTATCTATCTCTGCCTTAAAAATATTAAAAGACTCTGCTTCCACCGTCCTCTGAGGAAGAGAGTTCCAAAGACTCACAACGCTCTGTGAGAAAAAAATTCTCCTCATCTCTGTCTTAAATGGGCGACCCCTTATTTTTAAACAGTGACCCCTAGTTCTAGATTCTCCCACAAGAGGAAACATCCTCTCCACATCCACCCTGTCCAGACCCCTCAGGATCTTATGTTTCAATCAAGTCACCTCTTACTCTTCTAAACTCCAGCGGATACAAGCCTAGCCTGTCCAACCTTTCCTCATAAGACAACCCGCCCATTCCAGATATTAGTCTAGTAAACCTTCTCTGAACTGCTTCCAACGCATTTACATCCTTCCTTAAATAAGGAGACCAATACTGTACACAGTACTCCAGATGCGGTCTCACCAATGCCCTGTATAACTGATGAGAAGTCGCACAACACCAGGTTATAGTCCAACAGATTTATTTAAAATTACAAGCTTTCGGAGCTGTCGCCCCTTCATCAGGTAGAGTTACTGTATAACTGAAGCATAACCTCCCTACTTTTGTATTCAATTCCCCTTGCAATAAACAATAACATTCTGTTAGCTTTCCTAATTACTTGCTGTACCTGCAATAGTAACCTTTTGCGATTCATGCACTAGCACACCCAGATCCCTCTGCATCTCAGAGCTCTGCAATCTCTCACCATTTAGATAATATGCTTCTTTTTTATTCTTCCTGCCAAAATGGACAACTTCACATTTTCCCACATTATACTCCATTTGCCAGATCTTTGCCCACTCACTTAACCTATCTATATCCCTTTGTAGCCTCCTTATGTCCTCTTCACAATTTACTTTCCTACCTATCTTTGTGTCATCAGCAAATTTAGCAACCATACCTTCGGTCCCTTCATCCAAGTCATATATATAAATTGTAAAAAGTTGAGGCCCCTGCACTGATCCCTGTGGCACACCACTCGTTACATCTTGCCAATCAGAAAATTACCCATTTATGCCTACTCTCTGTTTCCTGTTAGCTAGCCAATCTACTATCCATGCCAATATGTTACCCCCTACACTATGAAGCTTTTATTTTCCACAATAACCTTGATGTGGCACCTTATCAAATGCCTTCTTGAAATCTAAGTACAGTACATCCACCGGTTCCCCTTTATCCACAGCACATGTTACTTCCTCAAAGAACTATAATACACAGTGCTGCTCCTTGAAAAATTCAAACTGATTTGGTGGAAGGAGGGCTCGTGAAAATGAAACCGGCCATTCCACTTCATGGTCCAATACCATCCTGCTACACAGAAGTATTTTTTTTTGAAGTAGAACACTGTTTAGTCACCTCTCTTCAAAAGTCTTTGTTTCATCTCAATTGTACAAAAGCATCCATTCCCAAATGGTTAGGTTTTTTTCTATTTTTAAGCAAACAAATTATTTTATGTGAGACACTGTTTTATTTAACATGGAGTGAAACAGTTCTCAAATCACTGACCCTTTAAATGCAAACAAAACATTTTAGTTGAAGTGTGAACTGCATTGTAGCCAGTAGACATCTTCCTGAGGATATAACATAATATACATCTGAAACAATAAATTATTACACATACAGAAATAAGAGTAAAACATTTATGTAGCAATTATAATATTACGTGCATTTATACTTTTGTAAACAATATACCATACACCAACACAGCATTTTCACAAGTCTTTACAATTAGAAGTCTTGGTTCTTGTTTAAATATTTGTTTCTGGTACATTATGAGTCATTTTAAGATGAGCATTCTGTTGAAATTCCTCAGACATTGCTTGACGTCCAAAAGTCATGGTTCTCTTTGTATGGATGCTTGAACGAGTACAGGTTCCGTACTCTCCGATGATGATCTTTCCGGGAAACTCGCATTTTTCTTTTGGACCATTGGCCTGGAAGGAAGAGCGGCGAAAGGAAGAGAACAGCCTCCAGCCCCGCAGGCTGCACATTTCCATGCTCTGCGGCCTAGTCTTGTCACTGAGACAGGGATTGGGGCTCAATGGCGACCTCCTGTCGCTGCCGTTGAACATAACGGAGCCTCCATCCACCGAGTTGTTTCTCTGCTGGTCGAGAGAATTCATTTTCCAGTTGTAATTGTAAACCCGCCAGACCGGTCGCTTTCTGCGGTGACACTGGCATTTCAGAATCCGGATAAAAGCTCTTTTGAATTCTTTACTGGAGCAAGAGTAAATAATGGGGTTTACGCAACTGTTAGAGTAACCCAGCCAAAACATTACCTTGAAGACAGTTTCTGTTGGTCTCAAAGAGGGAAACAATGAACCTGCGAAGGAAAAAGTTCATAGAAGTTATGTTCCCATATTTGTAAATAAACAATGAATAAAAAATATGCTTTACTCAAATCTTAATATTTAGAGTACAGTGGTACCTGAAATTGTTATCCGCTTTTAATATTGCATCCCCTTTCAGTCTAATGCTAATAATTTGTTTTTTTTAAATATGGTGCATTTTTGGTGAAATCTATTAAATTTATTTACTTGTGGCTCCCATTTGCTGAAAGAGTCTAAAGCTTTCCACTTTTTTTGTGCTTTCTTGGGGTGGAACTTGCAAATCTGTTTATATATGTATACCAACTTAAATGCATTGAAAACGCCGATATCAGACTTTTGCCAATGTGAAAACCCATTTTAAAATGTTAAGATGTACCCGCAGTACCTGTTACACCTGTAGGTGGCACTGCAATGGGCATTGCCAGTGTTTATTAATCTGTCACGGTAATGGTAGGTGCAAAGCCCGTCTCTGGTATTGTGTTTTGGGTTTGAGAGTCATCTTGCAATTCCACAGCAAAGCCACTGGGTGTCAGGGCATAAACGTGATTGTGATTAACACAGGACATCAACATGTGGCTGAAAGATAATAATTTCATGCAAAAAAAAACCTGAAATCTAAATATGTATTACTGAAATGGGACTCAATGCTGCTAGAATTATAAACAAACTGACCCACCTAATCAATCAGCTTATTGAAAATTTTACCCTTACTCCGACGTTCTCCACAGTTGCTCAATCTGCAGCTCAGCAATCTTTGAATGAAAACATGTTCCCTACATATCACACACACACAGACCATTTGTGTATGAAGTGTATTGTTGTGCCAGTCATGTGCTATCCACCGATTTCCCCCTATATTTTATAACTGTCCTGATCTGGCTGATTAATTTTCCTGGAGCTGAAGGATAGATTTGCTGTGGACACCATTGATTGAAGTTCTCTCTACTCACTCCCCAAAAAGATGGTTTCGGGCCATGATTTTCCTTCATCATAACAGTTTGTTGTTTCCTCTCCCGCCCCTCATGTGGGATCTCGATACTTACTCCCCCGCCATCCTCGCTCTGCCCTTGTTAGCAGCTACTGTGCAATCTGAAATTGTTATCTGCTTTTAATATTGCATCCCCTGGAAAATGTAACCCAGGAGCCGAAGAATCACATGCTTCCCGAGCAGGTCATCACACATTCTCATGGATTCTGGTCCCCCCCCATCTTCTCACTCCCCACCACCCACAATCCTGAGATGAAAATCGAGGCCTGGGAGAGTGAAGGGGAAGTTACTCCCTGCTGATCTGATAATCCTGCCCTGAAAGAAGGAAGAGTAGCTTTCCAGAATGTCCTCCTTCCCCCCACTGGCAGGGTTTGCTGCCCCCCCCCACTCTGCTGAGGTAGCTTCCTTGTCTTTCATATTCCCACCTCACCCGCAATTCTTCGGTCTCCTCCACCTCCTCTTCCTCCCTGTCCTCCTACTCTTCTTCCCTTCCGTCTCTCCCTTTCCCCTCTCCCCATCTCCTTCCCTCCTGTATAATTCCCCTACTCTCCCCATTTTCGCTTTCCCCCTTCCCCTCCACTCTGTCTCTCCTCAACCCTTCCCGCATCTCATCTGCCTTCTCCTTCTCGATCACCTGGGTCTAGTTATCTTCCTGATCTCTAAGTTTGCCTGACTTGAATATTGCATTTGGTCCTAACTCCAGGAGATAGTGGGGGCGAAATTCCCCTCGTTTGTGCCTCCGGTGGGAGGAGCTAACGGGGCACAAATGGCTTTTTGCTCCCCCGAGGCGATAACCGCACCTCCCGCGTAATTCCGTGGGAGGTTAGCGGCGGCGCTACCGGGTATCGCCCTGAGCTTCTGCGCCTGGAGATCATGATGTCATCTCCAAGCGCAGCGCCCCGGTAGCGCCTTGGGAGAAAAATTCGCACTCGCGCCCCACAGCAGCGCCAGGCAAGGTTACCGACTGCTGCAGGGGTCGCGAACAGTGAGGCTGGCCGATCGCGGGGCGCAACTTACAGGTGCGGTGGACAAAGGAAAATGCCGATTTTTAATTTTTTTTATTTTCGGCCACTGATCGTGGCGTCCGTGCTGCGATCGCTCAGCCCAGCACTCCTGCACCCCAGTGGCCCAGAAATCTACAATGAAACCTGCAGAGCTCACAGCATGGTGCCCTTTTCTTTAATGCAGGGAAGAGCCCCTGCAACGTGGCAGCGTGGCCACTTGTGGCGCTGCTGAGCACATCGCCCTGGATCGGGACATTCCCCACCTCTTGCACTCCAAGAGGCAAGTGGAGTGCTTGATTTAGTGCTCCACTTCTCTCTTGGAGCAAAAAGAGGGAATTTAACAAATGTTTGAAAATGTTAGTGCCTGGTGCTAACTTTCCAAACATTTTTCACTTAGCGCCCCAAACGGCCCTCTAGGGGAATTTTTCTCCCATTGTCTTTTAGCTATGTTTGTTGTAACAGGTCAAAATGGTGGGCAGACCTGGGTGACTAATGGCAGCGTATCACGAGGGCTAGGAAAAATAGCAAACCCTACAGTGTTACCCGTTAAAAGTAATTCAAGTAGTCATTATCATTACACTTTAGCCATCACTTGTAGGCATTTCCCATGTCACAAAATCATTATCAACAGGAAATAAATGTAACCAATAGGTAGGGCTGGATTTTATCAATGGGGACGCATTGTGGGTGGGACTACTGGTTGTCGGGTTTCAGTCCCGCCCCCAACGACGTCTGGCCAACCCACGCTATTTTCCCTTGATTGATCTTGTTAAGCCCGCCCTGCGGGCTTAGCCGGCCAATTAAGGGAAAGCCGGTGACAGAGGACATCATTTTTGACAGATGAAATGTCAGCTGTCAAACACTGACAATCTCTGTTCTTTGGTGAATCCTTGTACTGAAGACTCACCAAGCCTCTTTCTTTAGCAGAAATCAGATGGCTGTTGCATCTGAAAATGCAGCAGCCATTCTGTCATCTCTGCCGTTGAGATGAGGCACCTCCGGATCCCCAAGGGTTGAAGCCTGCAGGAAGAAGCAAAGGTAAGTAAACTTTTTCTAACACTTTACACTCACCTCCCATACTTACCTCTCCACACTTGCACCCATACACTCACCTCCACAGCGGACATTTCGACCCCTCTCACCCCCGCAAAACCACTGCTCACCTGGCGAGGTTCGCAGCCGTCGGGAAGCCTGCACTTGTGTGGGTAAAATGGAGATAATCCTCTTAACTGCCTGTTAACAGGCAGTTAATTGGCTGTAATCCCCTTCCCGCCTCGAGGAGACGGGTCCCTGCGCGAGTCGGGGACCTGCCTCCCGGGAAGATGGCACGGAGGCGGGTTGGGAGCGGGTTCGGTACCCGCTCCCAGTTTCTGCCATTTTCCCGGCAGTCCCGCCTCCATACCCGCTTTCCCAGGGCTGGCAAAATTTCCCCCGTAGTCTCAAGAATTTAATATATATCTGTATAACGTCCATCAGCACTCCAGATGTCACACACTGTCTAATGCAAATTTCTGTATCACAGTTAATATTGGTGCCAGAATGCCTGTAGATTCTTAATTGGTTTTCACATGAACAAAGCCATGTTTCTAATTTGCACACTGATCTGTACTTGACCTGAGCGTTCATTTCAAGAATGCAGAGCAATTCTACCTTATAGCCTTAATGGGACAAAAACCTACCCATTAGCAGTGTACAGTTCTGGTCTCCTTACCTATGGAGAGATATACTTGCCTTAGAGGGAGTGCAACAAAGGTTCACTAGTCTGGTTCCTGGGATGAGGGGATTGCCCTATGAGGAGAGATTGAGTAGACTAGGCCGATATTCCCTAGAGTTTAGAAGAATGAGAGGTGATCTAATTGAAACATATAAAAATCTTAAGGGGCTTGACAGGGTTAATGCTGAGAAAATGTTTCCCCTGGATGGGGAATCTAGAACACAGGGGTCACAGTCTCAGAATAAGTGGTCGGCCATTTAGGACTGAGATGAGGAGAAATTTCTTCACTCAAAGGGTTGTGAATCTTTGGAATTCTCTACCCCAGAGAGCTGTGGATGCTCAGTCGTTGAGTATATGCAAGACAGAGGTCGATACATTTTTGGGAACTCAGGAAACTAAGGGATATGGGGATAGTTCGGGAAGGTGGAGTTGAGGTAGAAGATCAGCAATGATCTTGTTGAATGGCGGAGCAGGTTCGAAGGGCCAAATGGCCTACTCCTGCTCCTATTTCTTATGTTCTTATAATAATACATTGTGGTTTACCTAGTGTAATATTCCTGTCCTTATAAAACAGTGCATCTTCTGATTTATCTTGTGCAACTCCATAGGAGGAGTGAGCTTTGGGCTAAGTGGTAGCAGTCCTGCTTCTGAGTCATGAGGTGAAAGGTTCAAGCCCCACTTCAGACAAGCCCTAGAGAGGGGAGACTAGAATATGGTCTGTAAATACTGGGTTGACATCCAGTGGGGTAATCCCATCCAGACGGAGAGACCACTGGTTCAGTATCAATATTCCTACCTCTGAATTAGAAGGGTTGGATTTGGGCCCTACTCCAGCAAGCGTAGACTGGAACATCGGCTCTGAATACTGGATTGATGTTCAACAGGGGTACTTGCGTTCGGTGTGGGTGTCCCCCGCCCCACCCCATCGTAAATGGTAGGTGAGGCCTTGGTTGTAGTCCTTCCTAGGAGAAGGTATGCTGAACAATTAAAAAAACCATGAAGTAGGAATCAAGAAACCACCTCAGCTACTCTTCCCTAGTAAAGTGGCTCAAGAATCTCATTTACGAGACTTGAGTTAAGACTTGCCTTAGGGCAGAACACAACGCCTGGATGGACAGACATCATGGGGTATCTGGGAGAAATCTGTATGTGTGTATATATAAGTTTTCAGGCTTGTCCATCATACTTTAGGATCACACCTTGTTACAAATGCAAACTTTTGTGTCACAGTTTAAAAAGTATAAAAAAGAGAAAGAAAGCCAGTTTTCAGTCATTTCTTGTTGGTTTCTTTTGGCCACATGGAGAAGATAGGATTTACAAGCATAAAAATATTTGGCACAATTAGGGCTCAATTTTGCCAGGCCCGAGGAGGCGGGATTGGAGGCGTGTGAGGTGGTAAAATTGCAAAAAATGGCGAGTGGGCCCGATTCCGCCTCCATCCCACCTCCGAGCAATTTTCCCAAATGCGTGTTTTCTGACCCCATTTCCATCCCACCTCCCTTAAGGCCCTTAACAACCAGTTAAGTGCATCTATAATCCAATTTTGAGAGGCCTTTCTGATTTTACCACTTTTCCCACGTCCTGCACGTCTCCTCTGGAACATGCCTGTGAATCCTGGCGGCCTCACAAGTGGACTGATTACTTACAGCTGCAGCTCCACCATTAAAAAGGAGTTTTCAGCAATCATCATTTGCAGGTGGCAGAACTTTGTTGTCTCAAGTCTGGGGGAACTTTTAGCAGGCCTACTCATTGTTGTGGAAGTTTGGAGCCTGATACCCATCTCCAGTGTGACCTCCTGGGAAACCCCTCTCGCCACCTTGACTGAGCACTTCCTCAACTGACGCATATACCAGAAGTATGGGAACCATTTATTTCCTTTCCTCCTGGACATCAGATTCGGACGAAGACCAGCCGTGACAGCAGCAGAACCATGAACAACAGCACCACCAACAGCAGCAACAACAGGAGCGCCAAGCTACTGCTCACCCACCCGAAGCTGCACAGGCCAGAAGGCGCCAGCGCACGACTACATTGCTGCCCAGGATGCAAGGGACACACTCACCTTGGCCAGATTTGCTTAGCCTGCACAATCAAACAATTTTGCCTCGCACCTTCTTATCAGACCATTGACAATGGCCAAGAACCTGCGGATTCCTATCACTCTGACCACCATACTGACAATTGCAAGTCGCCCTAAGCCCTCAATGTGGAAGTCCCATTAGCGAAATGACACACGCCACAACTGCAACAGTTTGCCATCAGAATTTTTTCGGACAATAAGCAACTGATGGCTTTTCAAAATTAAACACAACATTACACCCAAGTGACTACAGTAGCCATGGAGGTAGTGAGCTTTACCATGGAGGTAGCCATCCTTTCCAAGGAGGTTGCCATCCTTTCCGTGGTGATGCGTTCATGCACCAACGCCTCCACAAAGGCTCTGCTCATGTTAGCGATGGACTCCTCCATTCGCTCCACACTCGCAGCGACCCTGGAGACAAAACCTGCCAGAGACTCCTGCACCTGTTCCTGGAGGTCCAGCACCGCTCTCCTTCTGGATGGACCCGGAGGCACAGGGTCGACATGCAGCGGAGCCGAGCTGGGAGCGTCCACTCCACTGCGATGAGGACTCTCCACTGCTGTTCCTGTCTCCACCATCTGCTGATGCTCACTTGTGAGCTGTGATACACCAGGTGACAACTCTACTCTATGTCCCGAAGGTCCCACCGAGGTGTGAGTGTCTGCGCTGGTGCAGGGTGCGCTTAATTCTGCTGACGGAGCGTCCTCAGAGGTTGCAGCTTCCTCTGAGGAGTCTGGAAGCTCAGGCTCTACCTCCTGGACAGTGGGGACGGGGGCTCTCGATGGTCCTGTGGGGGAGTAAAGGAAAGAGTTAGAGATGTGAGGTAAAGGTTGCATGCACATTGAATTGTGCAGATGATCATAAGTCAATCTGTTAGAGCATCAGAATCATTATCAGTCACTCATGCAATGTCAATGAGAGAGATGCCAAACTATTCTGTCACCAGCTTGCTGTGATGCGCCCGCCTGTCCGTCCCCCACTTGGGAATCCTCCTCGATCACGGCAATTTCCAGGGCCGCCTCCTCCGAGGTGGTGAGCTGGGCTACTGAGGGTGGCCCTCCTCCTGTCCTCGCTCTTTCCCTCTTATTGTGGGCTCTCTTTTCCTACAATGAGGGACACAAGTAGAGTTTGAGTGGGAATGAAGGAGTGAGTGTGGAGAAGCCATAGCATAGATGCTTAGAAGGAGACAAAGGGCCCTCCCTGTGTGTTGTAAGTTGTTGTCATTGCGTCACAGTGATAGGGAGTGTGAGGGCTGCATGGTCGAATAGTTAAGTGAATGTGACCATAGAGAGAGAGGGAATGGGTAAGGGTGCAGGGATGTCAGTGTCGAGTAGGATGTGGAGGAAGAGGTTGGCAAAGCAGAGTGCTGGTGAGGAGAGGCGATGGGGATGAGATTGAGGGTGATGAGAAAGTCATACTCACTTTTCCTGTGCGGAGAAGGTCATGAAACCTCTTCCTGCACTGCAGCCAGGTCCTGCGGCACATAGTGATGGCATTGACCTCCAGGGCCACTTGCAGCCTCACAGCTTTAGTCTGTTGTGGTGTTTTTTTTTCTCCCTGAGGAAGGGAAGAGCACCTCCTTATTAGATCTTGCTCCCTGCACCAGAGCTTGGCAGGAGGGCTCATCAAAGCGAGGTGCACACTTTTGCTTGCTGGTGGACATGGTCAGTAAATGAAGTCCTTCATACAATGTCCAAAGCATTTCCAGTCTCCAGGAGAAGCAAGGCTGCTTGCAGGCCTTGAATCCAGCAGCACTGATGATGTCATCAGAGGCGACTTTCAGGATGGAAAGACTAATTGGGCCAGGTGTTCCCACACACTGGAAATCAAGTGCCCAATTAGGGGAAAATCGCACTTTTTTCCCCACTTCACATTGGAGTCAGGGTCCTGACACGAAAACCACCTGACACGCCCCAGCCCGACCCCAATGGCAAAATCGAGCCCTATGTCTCTAATTGACCTCAGGGTGTACCCAATAGCAATTATCCTCTAATCGATCTTAGAATATATCTGTTCACAGTAAGTAGACCTGTAGCATTAAAGGTAGAAGGCAATTACACATAGCTCTACCTTAGCACCAGAATAATCCATTATGCATTACATAATGCTCCTATAAGAACATAAGAAATAGGAGCAGGAATAGGCCACTTGGCCCCTCGAGCCTGCTCCGCCATTCAATAAGATCATGGCTGATCTTGGGCTCAAAGCCACTTCCGTGCCCGCTCCCCATAACCCTTCACTCCCTTATCTTGCAAAAATCTGTCTATCTCCACCTTAAATGTATTTAATGACCCAGCCTCCACAGCTCTCTGGGGCAGAGAATTCCACAGATTTACGACCCTCTGAGAGAAGAAATTCCTCCTCATCTCAGTTCTAAAAGGGTGACCCTTTATTCTGAAACTATGCCCCCGAGTTCTGGATTTCCCCACGAGTGGAAACATCCTCTCAGCATCTATCTTGTCAAGCCCCCTCAGTATTTTATATGTTTCAATAAGATCATCTCTCATTCTTCTAAATTCCAATGAGTATAGGCCCAACCTGCTCAACCTTTCTTCATAAGTCAACCCCCTCATCTCAGGAATCGTCTCTGAACTGCCTCCAATGCAAGTATATCCTTCCTTAAATAAGGAGACCAAAACTGTACGCAGTACTCAAGGTGTGGTCTCACCAATATCCTGTACAGTTGTAGCAGGACTTCCCTGCTTTTATACTCCAACCCCCTTGCAATAAAGGCCAACATTCCATTTGCCTTTTTGATTACTTGCTGTACCTGCATGCTAACTTTTTGTGTTTCATGCACAAGGACCCCCAGGTCCCTCTGAACTGTAGCATTTTGTAGTCTCTCTCCATTTAAATAATAATTTGCTTTTTTATTTTTCCTGCCAAAGTGGATAACCTCGCACTTTCCCACATTATACTCCATCTGCCAAATGTTTGCCCACTCACTTAATGAAATAATATATCGTCTGACTTAATCTGAAATCTGCTAGTGTATATAAAAAACTGTAACTCTGTAACTAATGGAGGCGGGATATGCAAAATAACTCACCCAATGATATGGGAGCCTAAGGATCACATGCTTCATGATGTTCATAAATTCATTACATTCCACATCCCACCGCACTCAAAGTAACTGTTAAATCTATAACAAAGGCTGTGGTCCAATAATAAAATCAAATAATTTCCATTTAGTAATACATAAAGTCATGTGATGGCATCAGTGTTAATATGACCCACTGACTTTCATGCTGCACATGCAATACTAAAACAGGACTTAGCAAAATATGTAGTGCTTCTGATGCCCCTCTCCTCTGCCTCCTACATGTGCCAAGAAAGGCAATTAGACCTGCTGTCTGCCTGTGTGTGCAGTATGAGAAGAGCTAAATAAGCCACAAATTGAAGCTGACATTTATACTGTACATTGGTTTTGATGAAATATGCTGAAGTACGTAAGGTTTGTGTGAAGCCCACTGATTTGTCCTTGAGTTTACAATAAAGGTTCCATGTTGTGCCATCAGCTGGTTGGAGTGTTCTACTGGAATGTGGAGCAGCTGTTTACAGTCACAATGTATCTAAATAATATCATAGACAGCAGTACAAACACAAGCAGGCAGCCCACTGCAAGAGAACGATGGAAACTGTTGTACAATGTCGTTACAATTTTTGCCTCTCACCCAATTTAAATGTGAATAGAATTACATCAGGGCCCAGAATTTGCAGTCCGGATGACGGCGAACTGGCAGCGTTCGGGATTTGGCTCATACGCAGCCGCATGTGGAAATTCTGAAGCTGCGGTCTGTCATTCACTGCTCCGACACTGGCTGCACTGTGTCCCCCACCTCCCCCCTGCCACTGAACTGGCAATCAGTGTAATCACTCAAATCAGGAAAACTGACGAAAACTTCAGCTCTTCTGCAGTAAGTACGTTGTTAAATTCCCCACTGAAAGTTAGACCCAAAGGGATTGGGTGTAACTGGGGTTTTAACAGCTTATTGATTGCTAAACAAAGGCTATGGGCCTGAAAAATTAATTTTAATTTTGTGCAGTGTGAAATTATCATTTTGTAAAAAAAATTTAAGTTTTATCTTTATTTCAGATTTGCCGTTTCCCCATGTGAGAGCTGCAATCTTTGTTTTGCTCTCTCTAACATTTTTTAAAAGTTTGAATTTTAAGAGCTTACCCCACTTCCTTGTTCGCTGTCTGTGAGAATTCTGCATTTTGATTGGCTGCTTAGACAGTGTGTTGACGTCACAGCAGCTTGCACAAGGGGAACCCCACTATACTCCTTGATTTGAATTGAACATCAGAAAACCCGAACTTCTCGACACAGAGATCATGAGATCTTTGTGCGAAGCGTACTTCGGGGCCAGTGGCGAATCCCTTTACTTTGCCGCTGACAGCAAATTCCAGGCCAAGATATTTGAAGATAATACATCCAAAAATAGAGGGGAACAAAATCAAATCTTCTATCATGATTAATTAGTGGATAGCCATAATTCACAGCTTTGCTTCTGTATGATTCAATACACGATCACTTCTAATACTGTAATAATAAATTATAATACGTGGTCATTGGCAGATAGACAACTAAATGATGTCGTATGCTCAATTATATTATGCTGGCCTGTTTGCTCAAAGCAAGAAAATAATTGAGGCAGTCGGTTCAAGTATGTGTTAAATGTATTGCGCGCAAAATTCGGTAGCGCCCCACTTAACTTTTAACTTTTTGAAAAGTTAGCGTCTGGCGAAATCCATTGAAAAATGTTGCAAAATTGGGCATTTTTCGCCCCAGGAGTGAAGCGGGGCAGTAAATGAAGCGCTAATGGTCTCAGTGGAGCGCTGCAGGGGCGCTATTGTCAGAGCGCAACCCAATTTCAGCTGACTTGTATTCAGCAATCAGCCTTCAAGCCTTGACTCCAGCTTATTCCAGCTCTTAAAGGGGAGGTAATTTCAAGCTGCAGCTGCTCATTCTCAGCATTGCTGCTCTTGAGTGCGACCTCTCAGCGACTGAGACAGCTTTGTGCCATGGCTGATGCAAGGGAGAGGGAGAGGGCTGCTCGATTCAGCGATGTGGAATTGGATATGTTCAGCAGCTTGTCTGACAATGTCTCAGCAGAGTTGTGGCCGACAAGAAAGTTTCCCCAAGATGGCGCCTTTAAATAGCGCGCGCGGAGCCGACTCCCGACTGCAACTCGACAACTGATGCTGTTGTTGTTAGCGCCAGGCGGTAAGTGAGGGGGTGCAGCCGAATTTTGCATCATGGGCGTTAACGGGGCGTTGCGCACGGCGATGATATCATCATTGCCGGGCGCAGCCGAGCGTGGCGGCACCTACAGGAGCGGGGCTGGCCCAATTTGGCGCTAATATCACTACGCCCGGGCAAGAGTCCATTCGCGCCCCGTTAGCGCCCTATAGATGCGCTAACAGCAGACGCAAAGCAGCCGAATTTCGCGCCCATTGATTTCCAGTGGTGGGTGCTATTGCTTTAAGGGGCTGGAGCTCTTGGTTTTTGTTGGGTTAGTGCTACTGCCTACAGTACTGCATTCGTGCCACCTACAGCATTATGGTAAAGTTACCCATTACCACTTAAAGACATATACCAATCTTATAAATACAGCCAGGATATATTTTTGTAGTGAGTACATTACATACTAAGAGAAGATAAGTCTTTTGTTAATTTTTGCATTTAAAGTTATAAATAAAAGATTTAAACAATATCTTTATACCTGTAGAAATGGGGAAAATATGCAACTTCATGGCTGTTGAGAGCAGGAAGACAGCAAAAAGACTATTCAGAAGCAGGAATCTGGCCTGGGGAGAGGGAGGGGGAAGGGGAGGACATTAATTTGTCCTCAGTGGGGGAGAAGAAGATTCTGACTGGAGCTAGATCAATTTTTTCTCTAATATTCTACATTAGGATGTTATATAATATAGGGGGAATCAGTGGCTATCACACGACTGGCAAAACAATACACTTCATACACAAATGGTCTGTGTGTGTGAGATATGTGGGGAACGTGTTTTCAATCAGCGAGGAAGCACTGAATGTGCTTGGTCATGAAATAATGTGATTGCTTCCCTCATTTCTGATTTCATTAGTGTAGATATACAGTTAGCATTGATTTTGCAGTTAGATTACTTAAAGTAATAGTCCCTCCTTATTTTAAAATGCAGTAACCTGTACCATAGGCAGTGAAGAGCTATTTACATTCCTGGCTCATGTACTTACTTAATGTCTTAACAACTTGAGATTTCTCAATAAAACTTAGAAAGCTGGTGTTTGAATTAGGGTTGATCTGTGCTATTGATTTTAAACTTGTCTTATCAGCAAGTGCTTTGATGTCCAATTAAAACTGCAATACTCCTTTGCCACAAATGTATTTATCAACTTCAGGTCTAATTTATAAACACAAACAGGAAACCCTTTGAGGAATAATCATAAAAATCATCAAATCGTACAGCGCAGAAGGAGGTTATTCAGCCCAGTGTGCCTGTGTCGGCTCTTTGAAAGAGCCATCCAATTAATCCCATTCCTCTCCTCTTTCCCCACTGCCCTGATTTTTTTTTCCTTTTCAAGTATATATCCAATTTCCTTTTGAAAGTTACTATTGAATCTGCTTCCACAACCCTTTCAGGTAATCCATTCCAGATCATAACAACTCACTGCGTAAAAAAATTCTCCTCATCTCCCCTCTGGTTCTTTTGCCAATTATTTTAACTCGGTGTTCTCTGGTTATCCACCCTCTTGCCAGTACTGGACAGTGTTCCTTACCCAGTGCTTAGCAGCTTGTTACAGAGCAGCATTCACACTGGCCTGGGAGCAAGTCATCCACTGGCTTCTCAGGGAGGGACTGGTGTGTGGGAAAGAAGGAACCTAACAAGAGGGAGAAAATAGCTAAAACATGGAAAAGGAAGCAGTGTTCTGTATATTGTACATTCTTCTAATTCTATTTTATACCATTCATATTATAATCATACAGAAAATCCCATTTATAGGTGTTATATGACAAGTAAAAGGTGCTTACGTTGAAAGCTGCAATGATCTTTCTATACTGAAAGGGTAAGACTTTCAGAGAGAAGCTTAATGTAACAACATTTAAATAAATGAATTACAGGGTATAGTCAAGTTGATCTTTTGATAGTTTTCCATATATGGTAAATGGTGCCCTGCAGCAAAAGTATCAACTGGCTCACTCTTGCCTGTGGATCAGATAACCATGGGTTCAAGCCCCACTCCAAGACTTGAGCATCTAATCTAGGCTGACTCTTTAGTGCAGTACTAAAGGAGTGCTTCACTCCACAAACATGCCAATTCTACAGCCCCTTCTCTGTGAACGACAACCCACAAAGCTTCCATTCATGACAAGTAATGAAACTTCCACACATTTCCAAGAACAGTGGCTGAAATTTCAATGCCACCATAATTTTCTTCCAAACATATTAGCTCACTTTATCTATATTGACTGGGACTACCACTCATTCTGCTAGACTCTCTTTGCCCTCATATAGTTTTCAGACTACTCATCAGAATTTGCTATAGCCTCCAATTTGGTATCAGCTTCAAATTTCAATATTGTTCCCTCAATTCCTTAGTCCAGATCATTTATGTATATGGTAAATAAGAACAGCCTCAACAAAGACCCACGTGGAACACCACTTATTATGTCTTTCCAATTTGAGAAACTTTCTTTTACCCTTATCCTTTGCTTTTATTCCTCCACCCATCTCTCTATCCATGTGGCTACACTCCCCTTAATTCCATGTGCCATTATCTTTGCATAAATCTCATTTGTAGAAACTCATCAAATAATTTTTAAAATACATATAAACCTCATACATTGATTCCCTACATGATACCATTGCAGAAGCACCATAATCACAAGGATTGCAGAGGTTCAAGAAGAAATCCCATCACCAGCTTCTCCAGGAAAGCTAGAGATGGGTAATAAATGCAGCATTGTCCACATTCCAAGAATAAAAAAAATGATTTCCTTTATCCATCCACTCTTGCATTTTCTTCAAAACATCCTCTCGGTTAGAAATTCGTATGGGCCCTTAAGTTGGAGTCATCTTTTTGATAACACTTGCCTTTGAATAATAACCTCCACTAACTATTTTACACTCACCTCTGAAGGCTCAACAAACCTAATATCCATCTCCTCTGTGAAGACTGAGCCAAAGTACTCAGTCTCCACTACAAGTTTACCTCCTTCATCTCTTAGTGCTCCTCTGCTTCCCTTGACTATCCTCTTACTATTAATGTGCCTATAGGAAGACTTTTTATTACTCTTCACACTTTTTGTTAATTTCTCTCATCTTCCCTCATAGCCTTTCTAGGCTCTCTTTTTGTAACTTTCCCATATTCTTCATATCTGTCTTGCCTTCCATATTTTTAACTTCCCTCTGAGAACTAAATGCTTCTTTTCTTAGTTGAAAATTTGATCTAACCTTCCTATTCATTCAGCTTTTGATACATTTCCTTTTCCCTTACTGCAATGTATTTGATTTGTATCCTTTCCATCTCTTGTTAAAATATATTCTCGTGCTTATCTACAACTCCATTTGGTAATCATTCCTTTCATTTAATCTGGTCAAAGTATTTTCTTTAATCATCCTATCATTTGTTTTTTCCCCCCAGTCAGGTACCCTTGCCCTTGACTTCTCTCTTTCTTTTTCTATTCTTACATAGAATCTATATTATGGTCACTGTTTCTTAAATGGTCCCCTACTTTTAAGTTACCTATTTGCTCCTCGTCATTACATAGAAGCAAGTTAAGCAGTGTTTCCTTCTTTGTTGGATTAGCAACATATTGACTGAGAAAAGAACCCTGAGTTTCTCACAAAAAATATTTTCCTTATCTCAGTCGATTTTTAGGTAATTAAAATAGGTAGAGGAGGGATTCCATTGTAGGTGTGGGTGACAAGAAGCCTACTAATACTGCAGAATGTACCATGTGGAAACACATGGCTCTGGCTGTCAATGCCACCTACCTAACTCCCAGGACCCCCTCCAATGCAGGGGGAAGTTTAATGATCTGTCAAGGGCAGCAAAGGTAAATGATATGGCTGCTAACTGCCATAAATGCTTAATTTCTACTTCTGAAATAATTGACCAATATTCCGCCTAGAAGTTTAGCCAGCACCCAACAGGTCTCATCTCAAGCACAAACTGAACTATAGTTACTCATTCACATCCCAATTATATAGCAACAGCATAGTGCAATACATGCACAGCCATTAAAACCTCACCTTCCCTGTGAGAACTCAACAACATGCATGATAACTCTGCATGATAATTGAGAAACTGAACCAAGTATAAAGAAAGAAGAATTAGGCTCTGTGACTGACAGTAAGATGCATTGTTTTATCATGTGGGAAAAAATCCTTCCAATACAAGAGAATGCCAGCCAACAGGAGGAGGAACAGCAGACCCAGCAGGTGAAAGAGACAATTGCGATCCTGGGTACTCATTGGAGGTGATGGAGATGTGGTGGATCTGCACTCATAGTGGGTTTGTAGTTGCATTCAATTATCATAAAAAATAATTTTCTCTATTTTGAGCCAAATACTCTGAGGAGACCCTTACATGAGCTGAACAGTAAATTAAAAGTGAACAGCAGAAAACTGATTCCATGCCTGTTTTTTTTTTGATGTCAACAGAAGCAAGAAGATGGAAAGACATTGAAGAAATAGAAAACAAATAGATGCCAGGATCTTCTATTTTGGGCACAGACAGCAGAAATTTGCCTACTCTGTCATCCACCCTAGCACTTCTACTCAGTGGCCCAGGCAGATTCACTCAGGGTGATATAGATAGTCTAGATGATGAATTGAGTGATGCACAATGCACAAGGAAGCCAGAGGATGAAGTACTGTAAGTGGAGAATGATGTTCCTGCATGGAGGCTTAAGACATCTCAGCACCTGGCTAAGTCAACATTTGGATGCTGATCTCAGGGGTTCTGCAAAGAAAAATGAATGCTTGCAGAGCATCAGACAGGTAAAGGCAATGCAAAGGCTCTCAGAAGATGTGCAGCAGATGGCAAAGTCCAATGCCATCCTTTGTGGCGCTATCGGAGAGGGGTTTTCAACAACCTAGTACATCCTAGAAGGAGTAGCAACTGCAAGAATATCTACAAATATCTCACACAATACAGATACCTGCAGGCAAGTAAGCACCTCAAAAGTGGATGTTGGTCTTCAGGCCCTAGGTGACTGAATGGAGAAATGATATCTATCAGGTTCCAATATATTTGAGGCCACATCTTGGAGGGCATTGAGGATAGCCAATGTGCCTTCTTTCAGGGTTTGAGATATATAAGTGGTTCCATAAGGCTTGTTCTCCTACAGATCAATGTCCAACAATATCCTATTCCTAGAGAGTGTGCAGGATAGTGCTCCTAGGAAACTCCTTTTCTCAAGACAGCCTCTCTGCTCAATCCTGTATCCTCATCAGATCCATGCTTCTTGGCCTCAAGGTATTCAACTTCGGACTCTTTATCCTCCTCAGCAATTTCAATTTTGAGACCTTTTAGAAAAGAAAAATTGTAGCAAAGACAGCAGATCACCACAATTCATGACACGGTTCTAGGGGGGCATACCGATGAGAACTCCCGACCTATCTAAGCACCTGAATCTTCCCTTCAGCATTCCTATTGTCTGTTCAACTTTAATTTGAGTAGGATTTGAGTCTTGTTGCAGTGTTCCTCCACTGCACTGGTGTTCCTTCGCAATGGTGTTAGCAGTGTAGAATTGGATACCTCTTGAAAACCAGCCAGCACTTTGCCCTTGATTCTGAAAGAGTGCAGGGACACTAGACTACTGAAGAATGAATGAGATATGGCAGGTACTCTGACGTTAACATGTAGGAATCCGTGCCTATCATTGCACGCTAATTAGACATTCAAGGTGTGAAATCCCTTTTGGTTCAGAAGGTGAGACCTATTGCTTCCAGCACCATGTAAGATTCTCAAAATTCACAGATCCCCCAAAACTCTAAGAAAACCCCTAAGGAAAAAGACTTTGGACTCTTTCCTAGCTATTACAGGGCGGTGAAGTGCATTGGGCTTAACCAAAGGACTTTTCGAGCATAAACCAAGATTTGGGATTTTTAAAAGACATGTCTGGGCTTGTAGGGGAGAAAAGGCTGTGAAGGAAGGTGGGTTCAACCTCTTTAAAAGCAGTTTGGGTATTGGAGCTAATGGGAACTGTCTGGGGAACCGCATGATCTCGCTGGAAGTTTAAATCGGCCCCTATCAGACATTAGCATCCTAACAATAAACCCGAGGAGAACAGTCTCCACCCCAAGCTACAGAGCCCATTAAGACATGCATAAAACAAATTACTTTGGCTTACCCTCTAGAAATTACAGGCCCAGCCAAGAAACCCAAAACATAAGAACAATCAGCCACAATTAAGCAACAGATCAACAGGATGGAGCCATCCAGAAAACCACTTCACACATTTACAAACCAGTTACTGTTAACGAGCCCTCCAAAATCTTACAATGCAAGAAGTCAGTTCAGCAGTTACAACAAGTTCTCAAGTTCGAGTTCTCCGGTAGAGTTACACGGCAGTTCAAGGAGACAAGCAGTTCAACAGTTACACAGCAGCAAGGAATTCAGCAAGCAGTCCGGCAGAAGGCAGTTCCACAGTTCTGCAAGAAGGCAGTCCCACAGTTCTGAGGAAGACAGTTCAACAAGACGAGGGGGCAACAGAAAGAAGTTCAACAAAGAAGGCCAACAGCTCCAGAAGCAGGCCGACACGCAAGAAGAGACCAGAGCGACCGCCTCTGTGATCATCAGACACCTCGCGGCAACAAGGGCCTTACGAAACTTTTTACTCAAAGGACTCTAAACCCTAACTCTCAACTGTCAAGGATTCGTTTGGTGAGCATTATCCCTGGTTCTCCAGAGTCCAACCTAGCTAGTAAAGTGGGATTGGGAGGGGTGAAGTATTCTTTTAATGTTATTTCCCTCGCTTGTACCGAAGTGTTCCCCACTTTTAGAGTGTTAAGAGTGTTTGTGTTGTGTTTTACTTTTCTTGAATAAAGATCAAAGTTCTTGCATCAAACTCAGTTGTCTGCTGCACTTTTTGTCACAACCCCCAAATAAGTCCAAGGTCTAGAACCAAGGGAGTGGGAGCGATTCGAACCGCTCAGAAGTCAGAGGTGAAGCTGACACACACCACCACCTCCTACAACCGGCAGAAAATTCAATGAATCAGTAAAAATTAATGGCACACTCTGTCATTTGTCTTGCTCTGCATTAAAATTTAATGAACTGAGCTGCCCTTGCAAACGGCATTAATTACTTACCTATGTAAGAATGGATAGCAAATTGACTGACCTGGAAGAAGTCACTAGTTACCCTTTGGAATGATCTGGTGGCAAGAAAATGAATTACCGTTGTGACTTTCTCAGTCACAGTAAGTGCTGCCTAGAATAAGTTATGGAATTTAGAATGGGTGACGTCATCCCATTCTAAATCTGTCATTTGCATGGCTGCAATAGTTGGAGGGTGTGTCATTTCTTCACCTTACCCTCAATTCTGGTGGAGTTTTTGGCAGAACATAAATGGGAGGAAACCTGGCAGATCCAGGTTCCAACCCAAATTTCAGACCTATCTGATTGAACTGTTGGGTTTCCTCCCATTCATTTGATTAGAGTATCAGGCCCTACAAAATCACCAGTGCAAAGATTTGTGCAACAATATATAGAAATTGATTGCCACCACAGCTAAAGAATTAATTGTCAGTGCTTCTCTGATAGCTTGTTGGGTAACTGCATTGCTTCATGTTGAACTGAGCCATACAGAACAAAGAGTAACACGTGCGAGACCCCAGTCTGTGCCAAGTTAACTGATCTCAGCAGGGAGACCAGGAGGAGTCCATGGGCAAGGGAGGTATCCTATTCCTTGATGTTATCCAGTGACCCTTCCTAGAAAGTGCAACCTCTGGTGATGACAGGCATAGCAATGATGTGCCAATGGCCAGATAGCCTGACAACACTTATTGTCAGGGTTGATTGAGGTAGAAAAATGTAGCCAGCACTCATAGATTCATACCCCATCTTAAGTCACTGCCTTCAGGAGAGGAGGGGAGAAAAACTGCAGGACAGATAAAACATCTAGAACAGTGGAAAGTTTACAACAAAGGCAGCGAAGACTAATCAAAAATCCCATGCAAAAGACAAACAATGTGCACATTAACAATTCCATTGGACAATTAAATACTTATTTGACACCTTACAACTAGAATTCAGTTGTGTAATGCTGTCTGTGTCAGTGAAAAATATAATTTGCTAAACTGAATTAGTGGGTAACAATCAATTAGTGGATAACAGTGGAGTCTAGATTATTTAATGTTTAAGGCAACAGCTAAAACTTCCATTTATTAGATTAAATGCAGTACAATTCCAAGCTCACACTGGTCTACAATTTCAATAAAGAACATTCACATAGTGCCCTGGAATGACAATGATTATAGAGCATAGATCATAGATACTTACAGCACAGAAGGAGGCCATTCGGCCTGTAGTGCCTGTGTTGGCTCTTTGAAAGAGCAGTCGTGCTTAGTCTCACATCCCCGCCTTTTGTCCGTAACCCTGTAAGTTCCTCATCATCAAGTACCTGTCCAACTCCCTTTTAAAATGATTTATGGAATCAGCTTTCACTACCTTTTCAGGTAGAGCACTACCTTGATCAACCTTCTCTGTTACCTCATCAAATAATTCAATCAAGTTAGTCAGACACTTTTACCTTTAACAAATCCATGCTGGCTCTCCTGATTAACCCATGCCTTTCCAAATGAAAGTTTATTTTGTCCCTGATAATGGTTTCCAATAACTTCCCCACCACCAATGTTAGGCTGACTGGCCTGCAATTTTCTAGTTTATCCCTCTCCCCTTCCTTGAATAGTGGTATTGTGGCGGATCGCCACCTAAAACGGGCATAATCCACTCTTCCGTCTGTGGACAAATTTCCAGCCCCTCCCCTTTAAGGCACATTACCTTTAAGGCAGAAGGGGGCGGGGCCTCAGGTTTTACCCAGAGAATTCTGGGAGTTTTTCCAGAGAATTCTGGGAGCGGTTTTCTCGCAGCCATTTTGTATAGCATGCAGTGTATAAAAGTTTCTTGTTTTCCACACATGGATTCAGCCTCCATTCGTGTTTTGCGGCAGCCTCAACAGTATAACATTAGCAATCCTCCAGCACCACTCCTGTATCCAATCAGGATTGAAAGACTGTGACCAATGCCTCTGCTATTTCTACCTTTGCTTCTTCCAGCAACCTAGGTTGCAGTCCATCTGGACCAGGTGACTTACCAGCTTTCAGTAATGCTACTCTTTTTAGTAAGTCTTCTCTATCTATTATTATCCTGTCCATAACTTCCCTCTCATCTTTTAGTGTAACCTTCACATCATCCGCGTCCTTTGTGAAGACAGATGCAAAGTACTCATTTAATACTTTTGCCATGTCCTCTGCCTCTACATGAAGATTTCCTTTGGGTCCTTAATAGGCCCAACTTTTTCCCTAGCAAACCATTTACATTTTATATGTTTATAAAATGTTTTAAGGTTCAATTTAATGTTGCCTACTAATCTTTTCTTGTAACCTCTCTTTGCCTCTCGTATTAACTTTTTCAATTCCCTCCTGTACTTTCTATAATCTTCCTGGTTATTGACTGAATCTTGCTCCTGACATTTGTCATCAGCCTCGTTTTTTTCTGTTTTATTTTAACTTTTATTTCCTTTGTCATCCAGGGTGCATTAGCTTTGGATGCTCTACCTTTTCCCTTCAAAGGAATATGCCTAGTTTGTACCTGAACTAGCTCTTCCCTAATGCCCTCCATTGCTCTGTTACTGCTTTACCCTGCAACCGCCTTTTCCAATCTACCTGTGCTAGGTCCCTTCTTAAATCACAAAATTAGCTCTTCCCCAGTTGAGCATTTTTACCTTCGATATTTTTTGGTCCCTTTCCATAATTACTTTAAACCAAATGATGTTGTGGTCACAGTTAGCTAGATGATCTCCTACTGTCTCTACATTACAACAGTGATGATACTTCAAAAGTACTTCATTGGCTGTAAAGTACTTTGGGACGTCCTGAGGTCGTGAAAGGCGCTATAGAAATGCAAGTCTTTCTTTCTTCTTTCTTTCTTTGTAACACACTCCTCTTGCCTTACTTCATTTCCCAGAACCAGATCCAACACTGCTTCCTACCTTGTTGGACTGGAGACATATTGATCGAGAAAGTTCAAGAAAGAATCAGAGAATTCTTTTCCTTCCTCACCCTTAGCACTATGTTTTCCCCAGTCTATATTAGGGTAATTAAAGTCTCCTAATATTACCACTCTATTTTTGTTACACGCCTTTGAAATTTGCCAACAAATTTGCTCAGCTAGCTCCTATCTCGGAGCTCTATAAAAAGACTCCCAACAATGTAACAGCTCCCCCGACTGTTCCTCAACTCAAGCCAAATAGATTCAGTCCAAGAACCATCTAGTATATCCTTTCTATTTAGAACTGTAACATTATCCTTAATCAATACTGCCACGCCCCTCCTCTTTTTCCTTCTCTATCATTCCTGAATACTTGGTAACCAGGAATATTAAGAACCCATTCCTGGCCTTGTTTGACCATGTCTCTGTTAATACAATCACCTCATAATCCCATGTAGCAATTTGTGCCTGCAGCTCACCAACCTTATTAGTTACACTGCTGACATTGACGTACCTACAATTTCATACCTCCTTCGTCACTTTTGCTATTTTCCTTAATCTGGTCCCTGCAATTTATGGGAATTTTACTGCTGTTTATATCTTTCTGTCCTCTGATCTTATTTCTGCTCCTCTCTGCTATTTTCTGGTTCCCTGCCCCCTGCCAAATTAGTTTAAACCCTCCTCAACAGTACTAGTTAACCTTTCAGTGAGAACATTGGTCCTGGCTTTGTTCAGGTACAACCCGTCCATCTTGTACAGGTGCCCCTTCCCCCAGAACCGGTCGCAATGCCCCAAGAATCTGAAACCCTCCCTCCTGCACCACTTCACATTGATACATTCACAAATGCTTTTAGTTTCAATAATAAATATGCACACACACGGTTGTAACTATAGTCATGGTTGGTTACAGCCATACACATTCAGACCAATACCTACTGGTCTAGAGTTCCCATTATACACATACATATATGCTATCTACAGTTACGGTAGAACACACACATTGATACATACTGGTCTATAATTAATACACCTACGCCCCTCTGTAGTTTACAGTAATATATACTACAGCTAACACAATATATTGGGCCAGAATTTACTGTCAAAATAACAATGAGGCTAATGATGCTCGCTTATTTATGTGCAAATTGAACAGCAACTTCAGGTGAGGGCAGATGTGTGGCTAAACACGAAAATCAGGAAATTACTGTCCTGAGATATACCACTCTGCCGTTAGCTTCCCAAAATGGCATCCTGCTGTCTGACTCACCATTCAAATGCATTGAACGGCGTGAAGTTCCTGTGTTTGCACTGCAGATATGAACTAAACTCAGCACAGAAGTTAGGGTTTGTCCATTTCTGTCTTAGTAGCTTTTTAACGGTGTGATAAATCTTACTTACTGCCAAACAACCTCTCTGACACTGAAAATTAACTCTAACGACTCTGGAGTCTCATTCCTTCAGGTTTTAATTGTTGTTGGGAGATTTTTTAAATATTTGAATTACATTTTTTTTACTTTCTCTTTCTATCTCTTTTTTTCTCACTTTTAATCCAATCTTTCTTTCCCTCTCTTTATTTCGCTTTCTGTACCTGATTTGACATTGAAGTCACTATTCTAACTTACACTTCCTAGTTCAGACTAGGAACAATTAACAATGCTTGAATCTGATTGGTTAAGAAGATACACAGTTGCTTGCCCTGTTCACACAGGTCCCAGATACCCTGTCGAGGGCGCCGTGCCATTTCCATCTCCCACTTACAGCAACTTACCGTGTAAAAGCTCATGGAAATTAAATGAGCAAGGGCAAGTCTAAGTTCGAGCATTGGCTACAGTAATTTCTGGCCCCATTAACACATACTGCAATGTACATTTATGCACACAGATACTGTTCTATTGTTACTGTAAACACATATTTGTCTGTAGTTACAGTAATCTATACTCACATACTATTCTACAGTTACAGGAACTGTATGCTGTAACATAGTTACAGTAATATACTTCCATTATAAATTGGTCTAGAGTTACAGTATTACACATTTCCCTATTCAGACTCATACATTGTTCTGGAGTAACATACATTGATGCAATTAATGCTTTGCAGTACCGTTATGACATATTTATAACAATGTTGTTTCATAGTTACAGGAATCCACATTCACACCGACAGTTCTACTCTATGGTTAGAAACAGAGTACACTGGATTTCTGATCAATAAATCTTGCTGCTGCTTTTGTATATTTTAGCAGTACAAGAAAACAGTATCACTGCAAGATACAATACTTTATAACATGTATTAGTTAAGATTTAATGCCAAAAATAAATTATTTTAGCAACATCTATAAAATTGGGAAATCTTTAGTTTTTTTTTGATATTTTGAACTTGTTTATTATTTCACATAGGCACACACACTGTTCTCTGACTAAAGTCTACAGTTAAGTTGCTCACATACACTGCTTTATCATAACAGTAATATATATTAACAGAAACAACTCTACAGTTACACACACTGCTCTATAGCTACCGTAATGCATAATCATAGCTATACACTGTTACATATTTACAATAACACATGCAATATTTGACATTACAGTAATACACATGCATTGCATTATAGTGACAGGAATATATATTGGTAGACACAGCTATAGTAATGCATACACTACTCATATATTCACACACTGCTCTATAGCTAAACTGATATAGCATCACATACATAACTACAATTACGGTAATTCGCACACTGCTGTTTACTTATACATTCATACACACACTGCTCTGTAGTTACAATAATATTCACACATACAGTTACAGCAATACATGCTGCTCTCTTGGTACAGTATTACACACTGCTCTATAGTGACAGCAACGTATATCAACAGGCACAACTCTACAGTATATTGATACACACACTACTCTATAGTTACATTAATAATCACAGATAAACACTTCCATATTTATAGTATATGGAATACATACACACTCATAACTCTACATTACACTAATACACATATATTGCCCTATAGTGATAGAATATATATTGATAGACAAATTTACAGTTACAGTAATATGCACTGCATTATATATATTCATACACACTTCTGTACAATTACAGTAATACATGCTGCTCTATAGTGACAACAATGTATATTGACAGACACTGCTCTATAGTGAGAGTAATGTATATCGACAGACACTGCTCTATAGTGACAGTAATGTATATCGACAGACACTGCTCTATAGTAAGAGTAATGTATAGCGACAGACACTGCTCTATAATGAGATTAATGTATAGCGACAGGCACTGCTCTATAGTGACAGTAATGTATATCGACAGACACTGCTCTATAGTGACAGTAATGTATAGTGACAGACACTGCTCTATAGTGAGAATAATGTATAGTGACAGACACTGCTCTATAGTGACAGTAATGTATAGTGACATGTCTGCAAATATGTATTAATATAACTAAAGAGCAATGCATATATTCCTGTCACTATAGAGCAATGACTCTACAATGACACAAATTGCTCTACAGTTATATATTTGCACACATAGTGAAATAGTAAATGTGTTTGTAAAGATTTCCTCTCCTGAGTATTCATAGGCACATAGTAAATGTGTTATTTTAAAACATGCCCATGATTTGACTAGAAATACCAAAGGAAGGAAATATTTGACCCATTTACAATATGGCTATGCACTCCAGCCAGAGGAATTCTTACCCTAGTGAGATTCAGTGTGGTGATGTGTGCTCTTGCACATCTCTTTTTATGACACAATGGGTAAATGAGGGCATTTGGCAAACAACCCATTAACCTGTCATCTGGGATTACTGATAATGCATTGTCTCTTTTCCAATGGATGCATGAAATGGTTTACAAATGTTCAACTTGTATTACAACTGTTGCTGCCGCCTAACTCCAAGATACAATTAACTTTCTAGTGATGTAGGTAAATGTCAGGCTGAACCTCGTTCTGTAAATGCTCATCTTCCTCCATTTCAGTGGATCTAGTTTGGGGTTCTTCCAAGAAGAACTTTCAGTCAGCCAGTATGGCACCAAACATATCAATGCAATCAAGTTTGTTGCTTAAGATGATTTAATTTAAATTATTTCTATTAAATTATCCACCAACTACAGAGATACAAAGAAGCTAAAGACGTCGACATAAGTCTAGGGAAATAATGAAATAGCAGCCTAGAATGTGATTATATAAATGCAGACAATCATAAGTTAAGCTTATTAGACAAGATTTCAATTCAAAGGGATCCTGTATATAGATACTATTAAGTAGTTTCTGAAATGACACGCTGCATAAAATGGTCTCAATAGAGTGCTACAGAAAAGAAGGAAAGAAAAGACAATGGTTGTACACAGTCCTAATTATATGTCCACTATTACAAAGTTGACTTAATTTTGTATAAAGGGAACACTGCATCTTTATGTGCAATTTGCTTCCTAGGTTTGCAAAAATGACCGCATTTTACCCAGGCTTATATCCCCTCATTAACACAGATTGATTTAAGGCACTTACAAAATTGTGCCTAGTTAATTATGGTTTATACAGAACAGCACCCTGTTGCTCTCTAACAGCTGTACGCTATTTCAGTACTGTAACCATACACATTTCAAACATTTACTGTCATCACTTAAGCATCATTCCAAACAGACCTTGCCCCGGCTTGAATGGATTGCATGCACTAAAACAAACTTAAAAATAAAAAATGAAGTTCAGTGAATGAATTAATAAATAAATATCTTGCCAGTGCAACACCTACTTGCAGAATAACTGTTATAAGGCTAGTTTGTTTACTACTTTCTTTTGAACCGCTTTGTGAAATAAGTGTTGAGCGCACGTAAAAAGAAAACCCATTCAATGACTGTATGGAGTGTGGTTTTACAGTGAATACAATATTTACAATGTGTATTAACAGTTAACAGATGAAATACACAGGAAGGCAGGAATGTGCAAGACCAGGAAAAATAACTATTGGGGTTTATCTAGCTGCCTCTAACCTGGCTGTTTAAAGTATATTATGCTTTTTAGTGGATGTTTGTCTGCTAGTATCTCGCTTATGGGCCTTGTTTCTTTTTTATATAGAATTCCATAGAGCCTCACAGCACAGAAACAGGCCATTCAGCCCAAGTGGTCTGTCCTGGTGTTTATCTAACCCTTTCAGCATAACCTTCTATTCCTTTCTCCCTCATGTGTTTATCTAGCTTCCTCTTAAAGGCATCTATGCTATTCTCCTCAACTACTCCTTGTGGTAGCAAGTTTCACATTCTGACCACTCTCTGGGTAAAGGAGTTTCTCCTGAATTCCTTATTCCTTATTTTGATTAAAGATACATCCCCAGATGTTCAATGTATGTATTCTTACGCCATAAATGAACTGTTAATACCCAAATGGGCTTTGTAGCTTGGTTCAACACGATTAGATATAAAGGGTTTGCACATTCAATCAGAAATAACCACTGAGTGAATGTTGCTCAATTAAAATAGCTATGGAAACGTTTGACACGCTTTCTAATAATGTGACAATATGTAACAGCATAAAATAAGCAGGCCCAGCCTCAAATATTTTTTCTTAGTTTATTGGATGGGAGGTCGGTGAAGACATCTTCTGCGGAAATGCAGCAATTCGCATGTTATAATATTAAAAGTTGTGGAGGTCTCTGCCTGCTGGCTCTTTCACTAACTGAACACTACAGCGTTCTGGGGACTGGGAGAAGAGGCGTTTCCTGACATGCAACATCTGCAAAAATCATCGCCTCTAAATTTCCGCAACTGAAAGGATACAGAACCAATGAAATAGTTCTTCACTCGTAGAATCCTTCCATTGAATTAAAAAGTAACATTTTATTATTTTATTGCCGATATTTTATTTCAGTTCTCCAATTATTAAAGTGACATTCACGAAGCAGACTTTACCTTCCGTTGATCCTTCACGGGAAATTGTCGATCTGGTTATAAGATAGCAGGGAATTTATTCATTATTTTTCAAATCATTTTCTTTAAAATCCGGAACCAACTTTTAACTTGGGGAGCCGTTTTCACAACATTATTAAATGCAAGGCTAATGGGGAACTGTCGCCTAACAACACTACAGCGGGAAGAAAATGATAGGATAGGAGTTCATCCGAGCAACAACTATCTCGCACACTAGTAAAGAAACTGTTAGTTTATTATTATTTTGCTCCCTTGTTTTCACACAACAGCCGGGGCTCTGTAGCCGTGAAGTGTTTTGCAAATCCAAAGTTGGTGGAATGTTTTGACAAAATATTCTTAAATGCCAATGTGTCCTGTGTTAGTGTATTACAGAGCCGTTCAAACCCTCACTGTGAGTTTTACCTCTAAATCCCTGCACAGTATTTGGCGGTTATTTACACAAACAGAGTTAAAGAGAGGTTGGGAAACATCCCCGTCCTGTTTGTAATATAAACCATGACCAGATCACAACTAAACAAACAAATCGCTGCTGGGAAGTGAATCAAATAACATATCAACCCTCATGGAAGCTAAAACGTATGTCATTTCTATGACTGTGTAAAAAAAACCTTACAGATGGGATGCAGCGTAACATAGACCTATGTACTGGAATAACAACAGAAAACGCTGGAAAAACTCAGCAGGCCAGGCAGCATCCGTAGAGAGAGAAAGAGAGTTGACGTTTCAGGTCGATGACCTATGTACTGGACTAGTCTCCGGTGCAGTGTTCACAGAGATCCTGGTGGACTTTTCTCACTGAAGATGTGAGCTTGCTAGATCTACAGGATTCCTTTCAGGGTTCCGCCTAACGACTGCTTAGTAATAAACAGGCAAAATCCCGACAGTTTATGGAATAAGGTTCTGGTTTCCCATTACCAAAGCCGGACTGGTGGTTACTAACTAGCGTTAATGGTTATATCTCCCTCTACAAGTTCTAGCATTTCTGCACCAGATCCAAAGGCAATTTAGTAATATCATTGTCTGCGGTCTCTGTACATCGACATTCGCCCGCTGACTATAAATTAACGATGCTTCTCCTTTAGATTCATAAGTATCTCTCCCCACAACCTTTTGCTCCCCTTCTGTGGTGTTTGGTGGGATGTTTTTGAGGAATATTATTCTCGAGATAAAATATAAATCCCATAGACTTGAAATAGGGGCAGCAGTACACAAAGAGTTAAAATAATTGAATTCTACCCAAAACATAGGAACAGGAGTAGATTCAGCTCCTCCAGCTAGTTCCGTCAATCAATTGGATCATGGCTGATCTGTACCTGAACTCCATTTACCTGCCTGGTCCCTATCCCTTGGTACCCTTATCTAACAAAAATCTATCAATCTCAGTCTTGAATATTTCAATTGACACTGCATCCAAAGTCTTTTGGAGGAGAGAGTTCCAGATTTCCATTAGTCTTTGTATGAAAAAGTGCTTCCTGATTTTTCTCCTAAATGAATGGCCTAGCTCTAATTTTAAGATTATTCCCTCTTGTTCTGGATTCCCCCACTAGAGGAAATCGTTTCTCTGTATCTACTTTATCGAATCCTTTTATAATTTTAAACATCTCCATTAGATCACCTTCTAAGCTAAAGGGAATACAAACCAATTAAGTACTATGCTGGACTATAAGAGTAATTCTGTCATTTTGAACAATTTACATTTTCTTACAGGATGGTGAAAAATAGGATGATGAAGAGTCAACAGTGCAGTCGAAGACAAGGGTCTTTTGGTGGTTTTTGAAGGATACAAATTGAAGATTCTGAGGGTGGGAGTTCTGGAGGGCAGGAATATACTTGGTGAAGAAAAGGCTGCTCATGATGGAGCAGGGAGCACGAGACAAGACTTAGGCTAGTGCAGGAGGAGTGGGGGTGGGGTAACAGGGCCAGATAGCTGGAGGATATTTCAGGGGTATGGAGGAGTGAGACTAGGGAGGGATATAAAAGTGAGGATGAGAATCTTAAAGTCAATCTTCTAGGGCATGGGCTGCAAGTGGAGCTTGCCAAGGATGGGGTGATGGTGATGCAGGCCTTAGTGTAGATGCAAATGTATACACGGGGATCTTTGTAGATTATGAAGCATGGAAGAGGGCAGGCGAGAGAGATGCTTAATTGAAAATGTATGTATTGAGCAGAACATCCTTGGTATAATTTGCCTTGCACCATGTAAGCAAAGGAAAATCTTGTAGCTGTGATCACAACAACAGCTTGCATTTATATAGCTACTTTCATGTAAAAAAACACCACAAAGGTGTGGTTTTTAAGGAGGATGTTAAAGGAGGTGGACAAGCAGCGGGTTTAGGAGGGGAATTCTAGAGCGTGGTGGCTGAAAGTGTGTCACGGGTGCACAAGCAGATGGAGTGAGAGGAGCAGAGAGTTTGGGAAGCTTGTAGCAGTGTAGGAGGTTACAGATATAGGGAGGAGTGAGACCATGGAGGAATGTTAACACAAGGAGGAGAATTTTGAGCCTGAGGTTTTGAGGAGCAGGCAGCCAATGTAGGTCAACAAGAACAGGAGTGATCTGCAAGTGGGACTTGGTGCTGGATTGGATACAGGACATAAGTTTTGGACATGCTGAAATTTATGGAGAGTGGGGAATGGGGTGCCAGCCAGAAAGCATTGGAGTAATTGAGTCTAAAGATAAAGGCATGGACCATTGGCTTCAAATGCTAATGTAATAACACAGGAATGTACACACTCTTATCAAACATTCTTCTTATTTAAATATGACTTTGACATCCTCACTAGAATCTTCACATGCACTACTAATATTGTTCAAGCAGATTACTAATTGATGCCTGACTACATAGATAACAATGTTTTCTTTGGAATTTAGCTCAATATTCTATTCTCTATTTGCATTTAAAAATAAGATTGAAGTTACAATCTGAAGGTACACATTACTGTAATATAACTAACATTTTAGCACATTCTAAAATGATTGGATGTTAGTCAGTTTCAAGAAACGGACACTTGTAGCACATCCTAATTAGGAATGAAACTGATAGCATGTAATGGATCAGTTAAGTACTGTAATCCTGAGATGCTAAGTGCTGAGATTCAGGGTTATAGTATTTGGCTACCTACCTCGTCTGCCACCTCCTTCAGTTATTCGCACTTACCCGTGTCTTGTAAATGTCTTTGATTTCTCTCATTATGCCTCCTATTGTCTTGTGTTTATATCAGTTCTGCCATTTCACAATCTCCTGTTTTCCACTTAAGCCCTTTACAGGTTATTCTATTTCTTTTTTAGTGTGTGTGTATTTTCCTTCCCCCTTTCCCTTTGCTCTATTCCTTTTTAAATGCTGCTCATCCCTAATATCCTTCAGTTTTGACAAAGGTTCTCCCAAAAGGTTAACCCCTCTGTTCTCTCCCCAGATGCTGTCTGACCTGCTGAGGTTTTTCCTGTTTATGTTTCAGATTTCCAGCATGTGCAGGGTTTTTTTTTACATTGTTGCTTAGACTCTTTTTGAATGTACTTTGCAAGCCTTTGCCAGTTCCATTTTTTTTTGTAAAGAGAAAAAGGCTGCACCCCGTGATTGTTAGCATGGCACACAAAACCGTGTCACCAAGCTCAAGATCATTATTGTATCAAAACGACAGCGGAATAGGTGATTAGTTTAATACGCTTCTTAGGTTATAATCAGGCAGCTTAACTTTATCAGACTGCAAAATGTTTCAGCTCATATTGCACAGCGCTGTAATGTTCCCGCTGAACTCACTTGTATCTTTAATAGTGAACAGGAACAAGAGCAGGAAAGGAACTAAAACATCCCTCGCAGCAGATCAAGTTTATCTCTCAAAGGGCACCGGAATCAGTCCTGCAACAGGGCAACAACTAAATATGGCAGCATCTGGCTAAATATACAGTCACGTAGCTCTCTGAATGTCTTATTGGAAATATTCTTAATATTTGTTAATGACGTGAGTAAGCTAACAGCTTGGAAACATCTATGTAGATATCTACGTGTTGGTTCCAACTTGAGGGTCTGCCCTCTCAGAGACCCTTGGAAATCAGCAGGATTATGCATTACTTTAACGCACTTCTGTCTTGTTTTACTTATATTTATTCCTTTTCTGTAATATATTCTGGTTAAACAATATCATCAAGGATGTGCTCAACCATGGTTAAGTGAATAAATAGCAGTGAAACAGTTATAAAATCCGTTACGATTCCGTATTAACCGCTAATATTAATTCAGTCCCATCTCACTGTCTGATTCAGCAACTATTCCAAGTTAGAATTCCCTCCTCAGTGGCATTAGCTATCACTGTATAAAGAATATATTCTCACGGTATTAAGAATATATTTAAAACATTATTTAGATGGAGAGTATGAAATGGAAGGGCTTTTAATGTTAATCAAGATTTTCCTAATCGGTTTTGAAATGGGTTCTGCTGAAATCGACATCTTCAATGAGAACTATTTCCAGTGTGTTACCAGTCTGCACTGACCTAGCCTCCCTCCAGAAATTGCTACTGCAACTCGCTCAGTCTTATTACATTTTAATGAAAGTGCTGCTTCAGTAGAGGTCGTGTTCCCTACATACACAGAGGGGAGTTCCAGGGGCCCCGACACAAATCAGTCAAAATAACAAAGCATGAATCTCAGGTCTATGCCCCTGAACAGGGCACAATGATATCGCTGTCTGCATGCTGTTCATTCATTGATTTCGGTATGGTGCAAGTTTCGGGCAAAACAGAAAACGTTACCCTTAAAACTCATTCCCTTTCTTACGCTCCTACAGAAAACACGTTTGTTTTTGAAATATATAAATGCATGTTTTTATCTTGATGAAACTGTAACAATAAATTAAATATTTTATTCGCATCAGAATGCAAAAATGCTTTATTTAAAACCTGGCGCTAACCGAAGAATTGTGAAAGGACTCATGCACAAAACTCTTTTTTTCCAAGTTGAACCAATTTGCAAAACAAAAGGTATTACTGTAAAATTTTAGATTTTCGCAAAGACTGTGAAGATTCTGAATACATTGCCTCTGACCTGTGAAATAAACCATCGCTGTGTGCTCAGAAACTTTGGTCCGAATAGCTAACCAAACGTGGGCACGTGGCAGAATTTGAACCTTTTTAAAAAAGCGCGAAAAGGGAGATTGGGGACATAAATGAGATCAATATAGAGAGAATCCACTAGACTTATTCACAGGCTTATAGTTGCGTTGTTTCATTTTACAGGTTCAGCAAACCTCCTCTGAAGTGGCAGCATCCAGTCTGGTAGGTGCATGGACTACGCGAAACTTCAAAAGTTAACACTGCACAATACATTCTCATTCATAAGTCTCGGGGAGCGATAGTAATGCATGCACTATATATAAATTCGCCACCACGGTCCCTTTGAAAGACCTTTAAGGTGCTATTTTAAATATTAAATGTTAAGGAATTTGATGGCACTTTTGTCCCCAGGCTGATCTTTGTTACAAAGTATGTCCACGTGGTGGTCATTAGATTTGTCCCACAACTCAATGAAGAACAATAATGGATCCTGTTTGTTCAAATGGTGAATCCAGACCATGTTAATATTTACGTCAGTTTCTACTTACCAAGGGGAAGGGCGATGAAGAATGGCAGCCAGCAAAAGATGAACATGCCCATGACGATGCCGAGGGTCTTCGCTGCCTTCTTTTCTCTGGAGAACTTGAGAAGACGCACAGACAATGAACTTCTTATATGGTGCCCTTTGGACTTGGAGACAAGAGACTCGTCCTGAATGTTCCTACAATGGATGCGCAAAGTCAGCTCCCTGGAGTCCGATGTCTCCTTCATCACCCCAGCCTCCAGGTTCTTGGTAGTCCTTTTGGCCACAATGTAGACCCTGAAGTACATCACCAGGATGACAGTTAGAGGGATGTAAAAGGACCCCAGCGAGGAGAAGAGAGCGTAGCCAGGTTCTTCTGTGATTGGGCAGTCCGTTTCATCCGGCGGAGCTGGCTGCTTCCAGCCCAAGAGGGGGCCGATAGAGATGACTATGGACAAGACCCACACCCCTACTACAACCAACACTGCCTTTTTCTCGGTTACAATGGAGGGGTAGCGCAGGGAGTAGCGAACCCCTATATAACGGTCTATTGAAATGGCACACAGGCTCATGATGGAGGCAGTGCAACAGAGCACGTCAACTGCCGCCCAAATATCGCAAAAAATCCTCCCAAAAATCCAGTACCCTACGATCTCCAGTGTGGCTGAAAAGGGCAGCACTGTTGTACTTAAGAGCAAGTCTGCGATCGCCAGGTTTATGATAAAGTAGTTTGTGGTTGTCTGCAAGTGTCGGTTGAAAACTACGGAGAGGATGACTAAAATATTACCGACCAGCGCGAATAAAATAAAGAGACCGAGGACCAGCCCGAGAACGGCTCCCCTGGTCGGGTTCAGCGGCGGCAAAGTGCCATTTCGGATGGTCCCGTTTGAGATGTTGGTCGTCAAGTTCTCATCGTAGAAAAGGGGGTCTGGAGATGATCGATTGTCACCGAAACCTCCACCGGGGTGCGCGAAATTCATGTTAAGGATCATTCTCCATATCAGCTCATGAGACAGCCAAGCGGCGAAGTCCCATCACAAGTGACCATCCCAAGTCAGGAGAGTGCAGGGAAGTTGTTCGGCGGAGAGGAGGGGCGACCTTTTCACTGCGAACCCCACTCTCATCGGTCGAGCTTCCTGCAACCGAGCCCGGGAGAGGAGGGGGGATGATCTGCCAGTGAGTCAGGACCGCTGGTTACCTCGGAGAGCCGGGGCTTGTCCTTATCTGGGACAGGGATCGCCGCTCTGCGCCGCGCCGCTCTGCCGGTGCCTCCCGCCCGCTCTCCCTTTTATACAATCTGCTACCAGCAAAAAACAAATATGTCAAAGGTGCTGGATCAGAGTGACGTCAGGATCCGGTCTGAAGTGGCACTGAACGTTTTGCGGAAGATCAGAGCGAGTCAGCACCCGGGGGAGGGGAGAGAGACAGGGTGGGTGTACAGCACCCACAGGGTGTCAGTGAGAGGAGGGGAGGGGAGAGAGACAGGATGGGTGTACAGCACCCACAGGGTGTCAGAGAGGAGGGGAGGGGAGAGAGGCAGGGTGGGTGTACAGCACCCACAGGGTGTCAGAGAGGAGGGGAGGGGAGAGAGGCAGGGTGGGTGTACAGCACCCACAGGGTGTCAGAGAGGAGGGGAGGGGAGAGAGGCAGGGTGGGTGTACAGCACCCACAGGGTGTCAGTGAGAGGAGGGGAGGGGAGAGAGACAGGGTGGGTGTACAGCACCCACAGGGTGTCAGTGAGAGGAGGGGAGGGGAGAGAGACAGGATGGGTGTACAGCACCCACAGGGTGTCAGAGAGGAGGGGAGGGGAGAGAGGCAGGGTGGGTGTACAGCACCCACAGGGTGTCAGTGAGGGGAGGGTGGGGAGAGAGGCAGGGTGGGTGTACAGGACCCACAGGGTGTCAGTGAGAGGAGGGGAGGGGAGAGAGGCAGGGTGGGTGTACAGCACCCACAGGGTGTCAGTGAGGGGAGGGTGGGGAGAGAGGCAGGGTGGGTGTACAGGACCCACAGGGTGTCAGTGAGAGGAGGGGAGGGGAGAGAGGCAGGGTGGGTGTACAGCACCCACAGGGTGTCAGTGAGGGGAGGGTGGGGAGAGAGGCAGGGTGGGTGTACAGCACCCACAGGGTGTCAGTGAGGGGAGGGTGGGGAGAGAGGCAGGGTGGGTGTACAGCACCCACAGGGTGTCAGTGAGGGGAGGGTGGGGAGAGAGGCAGGGTGGGTGTACAGGACCCACAGGGTGTCAGTGAGGGGCGAGGGGAGGGGAGAGAGGCAGGGTGGGTGTACAGCACCCACAGGGTGTCAGTGAGGGGAGGGGAGAGAGGCAGGGTGGGTGTACAGCACCCACAGGGTGTCAGTGAGAGGAGGGGTCTGCAGATACTTCAGCAAACTTTACACAGCAGCCAAGCGACGGTAAGTTACAGCCACTCATTAAAAGGGCGAAGGTTTCAATATCCTAATAATTTATCTTTGTGGGATAAAATTCCTGGGTTTGGGGATTTTAAAAAACCACAGGTACAAGAACCCGATAGAAAAACCAAATGGAATTAACAACACAAACAACAACTTCCAGGAAAATCTCTTGCTGATGGATTCCTGACGGTGACAGTCACTGCTTGAATTGTGAATATCGCAGCTTTATCAGGACTGGTCAAATAGCCCGGCGAGGAATCATCTGTTCGCCTGTGGTGACTGCACTTCAACTTGTTGCAATAAACACAAACTTTACATTTCAAGAGATTAATGTCTGTTAAAAACAAGGTTAACGACACAGAGCACAGTTCCAGCAGCGCAGCGGTGAATTAGGGGATCTAAATCCCAGATTAAATTAATACCTCTAAAAATCTTACCTTATCCCTTCAAACCATACTTGCTACCTGTTGCTTCACACACGCTGATGCGGTGACAGTTCAATTAGCCGGACTGTAATTTTAAAATAATTTTAAATGTGCTCAAACGCCCTTATCATTGCTAGGAAGGACCACACTGTTGCTGTAGTTACATGTTCGGCGTTAGACAGCCTTTCAGCCCAGAGAGTAAATCTCAGACCGCAGCATCTCCAGCACGCCGCTTCCTGAAATGAACAACTTGTGGCCGTTCCTCCCACCCTCCAAACGATGTATAGTTCATACCGCACTAAGAACGGCCAGCATTAATTGCCATTCAGAATTAAAACGGATGCTGTCAATGGGTCATTTTTGACACAAGCCTTTAAAACAAACACGCTAAAACTGTGAGAGGACATTGGCAGTGTCTTGAGGACGGCAGTTCCAGTCTCGGTTCCAGTCCAGCAGTGTTTACAGTGCATGGCTCCAACTGGAATTGGAGAATCCTTCACATGTGCTTATACAGACGCACAGAGCTATGGTCCTGGCCCCAAATGTTGTGAGAACATGATGGCGAGTATGGGTATTCTCATTCTATATCTGATATATTAAAAATCTTATATCTGCGTGGACTTCCTATCTGCCCAACGTGACTTCCTGTTGTCACATTTTTGTCACACTTTTTGTGTCGACCTTTTGCCATTATAGGTTCATATGTCCACATTTGCAATAGGTTTTGCCTATATAAACTAAAAAGGGTTATCTTGCCACCTTCTCCCCACAAATGGTTCAAAATGCTTTCTGATTTTTTTTCAGGTCATTTTTTCTCAGTAACTGAATATTTTAATTTTCAAAATAAGAGTTGAAACAAACTGAAAAAATACATATTTACCAACAATATGATTACATGGGGCAGATTTTGCGGTAGGTATGACGGCGTACTCTGAGAGTATGCCGTCATACGACCTTTGAAATTGACCGCAACTTCAGGATTTGCTAAATCCCGAACCTACGATCTGTCAAGATACGCCATGACAGATGATCCGCAGCGATGGGGAAATACTCTTTGCTGGCAGAGAGTTGGGCTAATTACAGATGGCAATGTTACGGTTAGTGAAGGCAGGCGCAGGACCCTGTTCCACTGTGAAAGGAACCCAGAAGACCTTGCAGGCATTTTCTGCCATGATTCCTGACAGAGGGTGCACTTTGAATATTGCTGAAAAAGTTTGCGCTAATGATGAATTTTACATTATTAATGATGTACATGCACATGTTTTCTCTAACTTATAGCGGTGAAAGTTATATACATGCTCCATTTCAAATAGTTTGATAATTCATATTTCAAATAAAATATAGGAATGCCTTAAAATTTTAGTCAGGGAAATGCTGATAAAGAAAATTTAAAGGCAAAGATGTTGATATTGTCTGTGAAACACGATTGTGTACAAGACTCTATAAAGAATAAATGGTTTCTATACAGATACTGCATTTCAAAAATCAACACATTGGTATTTTGTTACATAATTTTAACAAAATGCTGATATATGAAGTCAGTACAAGTACCAGTTTTGGTAATTAAGCATAAGAACATAAGATAAGAACATAAGAAATAGGAGCAGGAGTAGGCCACACAGCCCCTTGAGCCTGCTCCGCCATTCAATAAGATTATGGCTGATCATCGACCTCAACTGCACTTTCCTGCCCGATCTCCATATCCCTTGATTCCCCTAGAGTCTAAAAATCTATCTATCTCAGCCTTGAATATACTCAAAGACTCAGCATTCACAGCCCTCTGGGGCAGAGAATTCCAAAGATTCACAACCCTCTAAGCAGTTCTACATATTTTGCTAACAATTCTATCTTTTCTATATGTTTTCATTTAATGCATTCAGTAACTGTCGTGCAATGAAATATGTAACATGAATGTTTTCTAAAATACTTACATCTAAATTTGAGATTAAGGAACAATTTGCTATTTAATTAAAAGTTTTAAAAATTATTTAAAAGTCTTTAAAAGTTTCTAAAAGTTAAAAAATATTACTTAAAAGTCTTTAAAAGTTTAAGGTAATTTCATTGCTACAGACTGAAAGAAGTTTCTGTGGGCGTGGCTTAATTTTGACAGATTTTGTGGGCGTGTCTTCTCTTACGCATAGGTTGTACGCTGCAACTCAGGGCTCAGTGATGCAATACACTGCACACAACTCTGCAAGTCGATAGGGCCAGAAATTTGGTTTTCCAGCTTCCTGCGGTTGCAAGCATCACGCGCGTACTTACCTACCGTGCCTGCCGTTGTGTTGTGGGCCCACGAGAACTTTGGGTCCTGGGCCTCCTCCAGCTGCCGGCGCGCAGTGCTTGCGTATCCCAGGGGCGCAGTTAGTTCGAAGCGTCCCCTGGGATCACGTGGGCCATGGAGAGCCAATCCTAGCAGGGCATTTTCATTCATAGATTTGACAGGAAGACCTGTCAAATCTATGAATAGAGATCGGCCCCAAAACCACACTTAAACTTCAAATAAATTAAAAAAAAAATCACATTTTTAAAATAACTATAAGTTAAATAAATTAACTACTTTAAACAAAAATTTAAATTTTTGAAAAAATTTTAATACTTTTTAACGGTGCTAAAAATAAACTTACTTTTCTTTAAAGTATCTAAAAAAGATAAACTTGTTGAAAATTTTTTTAAACTGTAATTAATTAACCACTTACCTTGTTAAAAACGGGTCTTGCGCCTCCTTTTTAAAAGCGCAGCTTCTTCCATACTTACCTTCCCGGAGAAACCTGAAAAAAACCCAAAGTTCGCTGCGTGCGCGCAGCCTCTCCCGCGCACGCGGTTCACCTCTGAACCCCTCCCTTCACGAGACCGGAAGTTCCGGTTTCCTGCGCATGCGCAGTGCATGCAGGAAACCGGCACTTCAAGTGGCCTTACGGGTGAGTACACAGCGCGTACTCACCCGACAAGCGCCGAATTTTTGGGCCATGTGGGGTCTCACACAAGGTAAGTGCGAATTCTTTTCGGAGGTCGGTGGCGTACTCCATAGCTACGCCACCGACTGCAATTTTTGGGCTATATATTCATTTAATTTTCTTGTGTACCTTTAAATGCCATTATTAACGTTTTTACTTGAACAGCCTAGCCTCTCTCAAACGTTTGGATATTTTTGCCCAGAGCTATGACTCGGTGAGCCAAATTTTGATTGCGCAGTCTGAGCATGTGTAGTATACCTAATTCCGAGGATGCATCAGTGCTGTTCAGTCAGCTGTACTGATGGAATATTTTTCTTTAGCTTCAAAACTTTCTGCCCAGTAGCTATTTTACAAATAGTTTTGAAAAGCAAGAGAACACATTTCTAAAACTTAATTGAGGTAAAATTTATATTGTACTTTTTAAAACAGAGAAACTGTATATGGCTGTATGTGTGAGACAGAACAATGACAGTGTTCTGATTACACACATGTTGTCACTTTTATTTTGTGTTCTATAAACTTTAGAATGTACATTAAGCTAGATGGGAGAGACAGATTGGGGTCAAAAGAGAGAAGGGGTGATAGAGAAAGAGAGAGAATGTATTTCAATTTTCAAAAAAAAGTTGTGTTTTGAAGCCAATTCCTTATCTAATCTATGTTTGTTTGATAGTTAGAAAAAATCAATGCTATTCACTTTCATCTGTGTGACAGAGTTTCTAATTTCTAATATATAGAAGACAGAGACAGAGAGAAAGACATAAATAAAGATGAAGGCAGGCAGGTAGTTTCTTTCCTCATTCTAATTTGACTATTTTAAAACATAAGAATAATTTAATTTTGAAAGCACAATGCCTCTTTAAGGGAAAAAGATAAGAAAGAAGGGTAGGAGGGGAGCAGCAGAATCAAACTGGTTGATAGTGAGAGGGATTCTGGCCTCTTGCTACCCACCCTTGGGGCTGGGAGTGGATAGAGGGTTAAAAGTGTGGCTAAGGGTTATGGTTAGTTGACACCAGTGGAATACAGAGGAGGAGAGAGAACGGGTTGATTGGGTAGTTCAAAAGGAAAGAGATAGGGATATTAGATTGGAGTGAGAGATGGTAGGAAGGGGACGGTTTAGTGGGAAGTTGAAAGGATAGGGGACAGTAGGAGTGAGGAAATAGGGGGAAGCATGAATGATTGCAGGAAGGTATGGAAAGGGAGGCATTAAAGGGCACATTTCCCCTTGCTAACCCCATCCTAAATGCATCCTGCACACCACAACATACCAATTACTGCCTCCCATCCAAAAGGAAAGAAAAGAGGAGAAAGAAAAAGAAGAAATCAGAAATAAACAGCAACATGAAGACATCAAAGATAGGGAAGAAAGTAACCATATTCTCCAACTTACTGTGTGCAATGCCATGGGAGATCCATTAGTAACATATCAAAAAATCTTAAGTCTGCATACACTTCCTGTATATCAAACCATACTTCCTTTTGTCATGTTTTTGTGACATGTTTGTGTGAAATTTTTACATTTTAAGTTCCTATATCCACATTTTCAATGGAAACTGCCTATGTAAACTTGTCATGCTGTAATTAAACTCTCCTGCTAGTGATGGCACTGCACACCTTCATTTTGCATCTCTCAGCTCCTCAGCCTCTATTGCAGAGAAACTTTTGTGCTCCAACCAGAGCTACCTCTCTGCTTACCACCTGTATTGTAGTGTTTGCTGAACTTGACCTTCCATATAATGGATGCTGATTGGCTGGGAGTGGATTACAATGCAGTAATCCAAACTGGGAGAGCAAAACCCTGGGAATGAACTCTCACACACTGATCTGATTTTTTTTTGACAGTATGTGATTTTTCTTCTTCAACCTAAGAACATAAGAAATAGGAGCAGGAGTAGGCCATTCGGCCCCTCGAGCCTGCTCCGCCATTCAATAAGATCATGGCTGATCTGACATTGGCCTCAACTCCACTTTCCTACCTGTTCCCCATAACCCTTGACTCCTCTATTTTTCAAAAATCTATCTCCGCCTTGAATATATTCAATGACTCAGCCTCCACAGCTCTCTGGGGCAGAGAATGCCAAAGATTCACGACCCTCTGAGAGAAGAAATTCCTCATCATCTCTGTTTTAAATGGCCGACCTCTTATTCTGAAACTATGCCCCCTAGTTCTAGATTCCCCCACGAGGGGAAACATCCTGTCAGCATCTACCCTGTCCAATCTCCTCATAATCTTATATGTTTTAATAAGACCACCTCTCATTCTTCTAAACTCCAATGAGTATAGGCCCAACCTGCTCAACCTTTCTTCAAAAGACAACCCCTTCAACTCAGGAATCAACCTAGTGAACCTTCTCTGAACTGCTTCCAGTGCAAGTATATCCTTCCTTAAATAAGGAGACCAAAACTGTACGCAGTACTCCAGGTGTGGTCTCACCAACACCCTGTACAGTTATAGCAAGACTTCCCTATATTTATACTCCATCCCCCTTGCAATAAAGGCCAATATTCCATTTGCCTTCCTAATTAATTGCTGTACCTGCATGCTAACTTTTTGTCTTTCATGTACGAGGACACTCAGATCCCTCTGTACCGCAGCATTCTGTGGCCTCTCCCCATTTTAATAATATTTTGATTTTTTATTCTTCCAACCAAAGTGGATAACCTCACATTTTCCCACATTATACTCCATCTGCCAAATTTTTGCCCACTCACTTAACCTGTCTATATCCCTTTGGAGACTCATTGGGGGCGATTTTCTGATGTTGGAGGAGGCGGGAAAGGCGGGAAAATCAGATTCAAAGAGGTCGGGTTCGGAACCCGCCTCCAATCCGTGGGATTTTGCCGGTGTCGGTTTTGGAGGTCGGGAAACGCTCCCGTCTCCAGCTGGCCATTACGCTATTTAACATCCTTAAATGCTCGTTATGGGCCTCTCTAAGCCTATTTTGAGAGGCCCTCGTGATTTTTCCAGCTTTTCAGTGTGATCCACGCACCTCCTAAACCACGCCAGGTAAACCTGGCGGGTTGAATCGTGGGTGGCCTCCTCACTGCTGCAGGTCTAACAAGACATCGTTTATTGCAGCAAGGATTACTTGCAGGTGCCAGACCTTGGCTTTAAAAGGTCTCTGAGCACTTTTAGAAGGCCTTCCCGAAGTCGGAGGTGCTGCAGCTTGACTCCATCAACTGTGGGACTTCCTTGGAAGACCCTCTCCCCGCTTGCAATGAGCGCTTCCCCAAAGGAGGCATCTACAAGCAGAATGGGATCCATTCGTTTTCTTTCTGCATGGACCTCAGATGAGGATGAGGAGGAGGAGGAGGAGAATCTGGAGGAGGAGGAGGAGGAGGATGAGGTCAGAGCCCGGGATGCAAGGGATGAACTTATCATGGCCAGATTTGCATAGGTTGCCCAAGTTGGCACATGTCCTTTGCTCCATCTTAGGACATCATTGACAATGGACTCTCTGGCCTCCTTTCACTCAGGCCACCAACCTGACAACGCAAGTGTGGCGGTGCCCGCAATGTGGAGCTGCCTAAGGCGAAAGAACAGATGGCATAACGCCAACATTTTGGCTTCAAATCATTTTAATGCTTTCCAACAGGGATGGCATTTCATCAATACACAGAAACAGTCTCCCAATTTGCACACAGATCTGGAGGTTATACCCCTTGCCATCTGTACCCACACAACCTGGGTTTCTTTGGCAGGCCTCTTCCTCTGAGATGAGTGGAAGAGCACCTCCATGCTAGCTGTCACCCCTTCCAACAACATTTGCAGCGCCTCATCCGAGAGCCTCGGGTAGGCCCTTGCCTTGGAATTGGACATAGTGGTTTTTCAAAAGATGTTGGAGGTGGTGCAGGAGACGCAGAAATGCTGTGGAATGAGCCAAGGGAGCAAGAAGCCATAAAATCAGACTGGAAAAGTCCTGTCAACAGAGGCGAGTTTCAGTCCCAAAATACTAATTGAGCAAGAGCATCCCACACCTCTGAAATCAAGTGGACAATCATGGGAAAATCTCAAATTTTTGAAACCTGTCAGTGGAGGCGGGTTTCAAACCCACCCAAACTGAAACCCGTCTCCATCTCGCCTCTAGTGGGAAAATCGCCCCCTTTGTGTATTCCTCACAACTTTCATTCCCACCTATCTTTGTATTGTCAGCAAATTTGGCAACAGTACACTCGGTCCCTTCATCCAAGTCATTAATATAGATTGTAAATAGTTGAGGTCCCAGCACTGATCCCTGTGGCACCCCACTAGTTACAGTTTGCCAACCTGAAAATGATCCATTAATTCTGACTCTCTTTTTTCTGTTAGTTAGCCAATCATCTATCCAATCTAATATATTACCCCCAACCCCGTGAGCTCTTATCTTGTGCAGGAACCTTTTATGCGGCACCTTATCGAATGCCTTCTGGAAATCCAAATACACCACATCTACTGGTTCCCTTTTATCCACCCTGCTCGTTACATCCTCAAAGAACTCTAGTAAATTTGTCAAACACGATTTCCCTTTCATAAAACCATGTTGACTCTGCTTGATTGTATTATGATTTTCTAAATGTACTGCTACTACTTCCTTAATAATGGATTCCAGCATTTTCCCAATGACAGATGTTAGGCTAACTAGCCTATAGTTTCCTGCTTTCTGTCTCCCTCCTTTCTTGAAAAGGGGCGTTACATTTGCAGTTTTCCAATCCACTGGGACCTTTCCAGAATCCAGAGAACCTGTCCTGTGGCCACTGCTTCTTTCCTGTTGCTGCTATTGATTGATGGAGCAATAACATTGGTCCACATAGAGTATTTCATTCATTTGGATGGTGGATCAGAAATAATTCATTGTCCTCCATATAACATACAGGATATGATGAATATTTTAAAATGGGTTTGCGATTAATCTTATCGTTTTGGATATTAAATCTCATTCCTATCATCTCCATGGCATTGATAGTTTGTGTAAGATCCAGGTGCACACAGTGGGCTAGAAATTCATGGCCTTAGCGCCACTCCGTAGTGCCATTAAATGGTGGTAAAATGCCGGCTGACGCTTTTTCACCCGCTGATGGTGGGTCACGTGGCGGCTGCCATTTTGGTCCTTACCTTTGCACTGCCAGTAACTTACAGCACCATGCTGGATAAAATAGTGGCGTTGTGACGTCAATCAGCATGCAATGCTGACTTAACGTCACAAACGCGAACTTCAACCCTAGCGCTGAATTCAGTGCTGGGTCATAAGCAATGATAATGTCAGCACCTCTTAAAGGGACACACACATCTTTCAGGCAAGTTTGTATTTAAGCTTTTGGACCAGATTTTTTGAATTTATTGAAGTAGTGGCTTGCTGCAATAGATGTTAAAAGTTTTTAAAGTGTGTAGGGAGTGCTGCTGGACGCTTGCAAGGGCTCGGATGGTAAATGAAAGCCTTTAAGAAGACAGAAAATTCTGCAAATACTCAGCAGGTCAGGCAACATCCGTGGAGAGAAAAACAGAGTTCACGTCTCAGGTTGAGATGCTGCCTGACCAGCTGAGTATTTCCAGCATTTTATGCTGGCATTTCAGATTTTCCAGCATCAGCTCGCAGAGGGACGAGGAAGACACAGAAGAGGAGAAAGCTGAAGAGGAAGAAGCAGAAGAGGAGGAAGCAGAAGAGGAGGAAGCAGAAGAGGAGGAAGCAGACAGAAGGATGCCTTCCAGTCAGCCCCTTTGTGACCAGGATATCCGGGATGGAATCATCCGCCTGCGGTCCCAGTGACCACAACCCCAATTCCCCTTTCAACATTAGTCCCATACCTTACCTTCCATCTGTTACTGACCATCACTATGTCCTCTCAGCCATGATGTTGAAATAAAAGCCACCACAAAGCAAACTTTCCAATCCAACTATATACATTTATCCATCCAATGCAACATCAAGAAATCAACTCATCACCCGTATGCATTCTCTTAGTGACTGTCTTGTGTGTGCCTTTGCCTATCCTACTGATGTCACGCAGTGCTACCCTAGTGGCTGCAGCATGGCTGGTGGAAGGCTGCTGACTTTCAGTGGGAGACATTACAAATGGCTTTGCTGGTTGTCCTTGAGGAGCTGGTGGCTGGGAGTATCAAACCAATCTTCTTCTTGTTCTTCTTCACTCTCTTCTCCCTCTTCTTGGCCACCCACTGGCTGGGCCGGCTGGATTTCTCGGGTGCGTGAAATGAGGAGGGCACAAGGGTGGAGTTGTGGTGACGGGAGGGCGGGAAAGCAAGAGGTGCATGCCAGAAGGAGGATAATGTATGAGGATACCAGCATCTTGTATCCTTTCTGCCCCGCCGCTGGCCAAGGGCTCAGCCTTGCCTCTGCCAAGAATGGCCTATACCGTCTCCTCCAAGGGGGTGAGTTGAGGCTAGGAATGGGAGATGTGCCTCGTGATTTGTGTAGATTGTTGCTAGGTGAGTGATTGGGGGTCGTGCATTGAGCAGTGTGTGAGACTGGTGGTGCAGTTGGTAGGAGATGGCTTTTGAAGATGCATTCACTGACCTTGACCAATAGTCTGAGGTCATGAAGCTTCTTTGGGCACTGGAGCCAGGTGGTGGGGGCGACACTGCTGGCAGTGACAGGCCTCCGTGATTTAGTCCCATATCCTTCTTTCTGAAGGGCCACCTGGCCCCTGTGGGTAGAGGGCCGCTCTTGCAGTGTTGACCCCCTGCACAAAGCTGGAGCACTGTGTGTGAGACTCTGGGTGCCCCTTCTCTGACTTGCTGAGCCATTTGTGTTAGTGCTGAAGCATTTTTCCCATTTTATTGAGGTTAGGAAGGGAAGCTTCGCACAGCCTCGCTTCCAGAGGGTGTGCGAAGATCGAACGCTGCACCTGGACAGAAACTTCGGGTCGGATGCCACTAGGATGGCGTTGCATGGAAAGTAAGTGCTGCGCCACCAATCTCAAGCCCCCCAGACGAATTTTGTCCCGTTAGCATTGTGGCCATTTTCAGTGGCCATTAACTCCAGTTGCCGGTGACACCCAGCAACTTTCCTGGCGAACACGAATTTCTCCCCCACAGAGTTTTGCTATAGTTGGAATTTTGGCATTGAAATCCCCTGTGCGCACAAACTAGGAAGGAAAATTCAGGTGCACTGTAGCTTACGGGTAATTATAATGTGCTTTATTATTCATTGACTTGATTCTTTCACCTTTGTCTCCTCACAGGCCCACTTTCCTCCAACCAGGAAAGCAGGACAATTCAAGCCAGGACATCACTCTCACTATCAATACTGCCCTGTGACCAGCCATCAGGAGCTGCAGGCATTCTTGCTACAACATTAATTGTCCCACCAAAGCAACAAAACCAAATCAGTAACAAATTTACTCAAAATTGTAGCAGGTTTGCTCAAGAGAGATGCAAGATTGAAATCTGTGATCATCTGGTTGATACACTTAAGGCACGAAATTTGGTTATGTCCCGTTTGGGGGCGGTAACCGAGTTAAGGCCGGACATTTAGCGCCTGGCGTGGAAGTACCGCCCCGGCCACTAAATTCGGCTTACCGCCCCGCACAGGAAGTGGAGCGCAATCTCGGGCACTCCATTTCCTGTTGGGGCGGTAACCGAGGCGATGTCGAGGCGCGATCGGCGGCGCTCCGCATAGGCTCCACGGAGTGCTGCCGTGTTTTAACGCCCCTCCCTTTCAGTCAGAGGGGAGGGCCGTTGCGCACTCTGCAGGGCCTCCGATGGCCCACACTAGGCCACCAGGGCGGCGTGGTGCCGCGGCCACAGCCCAGCGCCGAGACGCTGTGCCGGGCTGAGCCATGTCCCACCAAGGAGGGCTGACCTGGAGGTCGGCTAAAAAAAGAAAATGGCGGCGTGGGTTGTGGCCACACCTCCCCTTTAGATACCGCCCTGCAAGTGGAGGTCAGCTTGGTTCGCAACCCGTGAGGCTGGCGCTGACATCGCCCGCGGCAGCCTCACGGGGCGCAGCCGAATTTCTGCCGTGGGGTGGTAAGGGGACGCGGCAGAGCGCTAAGGGGTCATGGCGCACGGTGATGACGTCAACGCCGGTGGCGCAGCGGCCCGGGGCGCTACCGGCAGGCTCGCGGTGCTATTGGGTAGCGCCTCTGCAACGCCCCGCCGAATTTCTCGGGAGGCGCTTTTTCCCCCCCCTCCAGGCAATAAGCCCTCTGCGCCCCGTTACCGCCCCCCGGAGGCGCTAACAGCAGGCACAAAGGAGCTGAATTTCTAGCCCTTACATCCTTTTACTAATACCGTACTGTCGGGTTCACCCGATTGTGATTGACAATTTAAGCACGTTAAAATGCTTCTAAGTGGCATAGACGAGTTATTTTCATCAGACCCTAAGACCAAAGAAAGGTTGTAATGATTTATGAAAGGATTTATCGTCACAATTGTCTTCTACTGGAATCCCATTATCACAACAGCTGTAAAGCTCCACAAAAGGCTATTAATCCACATTTATTAGTGCACATCAAATGCTGATGCACTTCCCATCTTCCTGCCTTCATAGTACTTGATATAGTACGTTAAATGTTAATATAACATCTAATAAAATAATTAATAAAATGGAGCAGTGAAGTTTGTGTGCCAGAGAAAGCATTACTTTAAGCAAAGAATTCAGGCTTTACTTGAACAAAAACAAAAACTTCACTAAAACAATGAAGGGCAACTCTCTGGAATGGCTACTAATTATGATGAACTGGGTTATGTATACAAGGCCTATTATCAGTGCATTGGATGGAATAAGTGGTACAGTATTGCAGCATAATATTTCTTACATTAGTTCCTTCACTAGACTGGAGAACTGTTTACCCGGCACTTACATTAATATCCAATTAACCACTCAAAAAATTGTTCAGCAACATAATTCTGATGAACATAACATGCCACAGCTGATAAAATAAAACAAACTCAAAAAATCATGGATCAGAAAACCACAGAGCCGTTGCTCCCAAGTCTAACTAACTCCCAGAACCTAAGGCTAAACAAGCTGCCTTAGCCCCGACCTGTATTACTTCCAGAGCAAGCACACTCATGCCAAGAAGACTGAATGTGAAGATATATTTCTCCCACAGGCACTGTGCAGTCAGGATGTGCAGTAACTTCTTGAACTATAGATGGGAATGGACATGCTCCTAAAATATGTGTGTGAGTGTACAACTGGATATACAATGACCTCAGAAAATATCTATGTGAATGTACCCTAAATCATACAATGACTTGATAAAATACATGTGTGAAGTTACAACAGCTTCACAAAATGTGAATGTACATTCTTGAGATCCCAATAAATAAGTGAATAAAAGAAAACTACATTGAGCAATTAACAAAGGACAATTAAAAAATAATCATTAGCTATAAACATGTATGTCTCATGTGACGCTTCAAATTCAGACTGCAGTTCAGTAGACAGCAGCATTAGTAGCTGTCAAATTTCGGCAGCTATTTGCAACTTAGACTACCAGTCTGGTAACTTTATAAAAAAACTCAATTATACAGTACACAATGCAATAAAATACATATTGGCATTAAAATTTATTCATGGGGCATTGGGACCAATTGTAGGGAAGGAGGGACCTGTACAAGCCAGATGGGTTGCACCTGAACAGGGCTGGGACCAAAGTCCTCACAAATGTGGGGGAGGGTTTAAACTAAATTAGCTGGGGGAGAGGCAGCAGGACAGAGCAGTAGAGAGGAGAGAAAAGGTGCATAGAAAACTAGGAGGGACAAACAGCAACACAATAAAGAATAGTGTAGAAAGAGCAGGAATTAGATAGAGGAAAAAAAAGCAAAGCTGAGTAACATGGTGTTGGAATGCATGTGTGTTAATGCGAGGAGTGTTACAAATAAGGTTGATGAGTTACAGGCGCAAGTTGCCACATGGGGTTATGATATAATGGCTATAACGGAGACCTGGCTTAAACGTGGGTCGGAGTAGGAACTAAACATTGCTGGCTACAATGTATTCAGGAGGGATAGGGAAGGAATAGTGACAGGAGGGGTTTGGCAGTATTGATAAGGATAATATTACAATTCTACAGAGGGATGATGTACTGGAGGGCGCAAAGACTGAATCTATTTGCTTAAAGTTAAGGAACAGAAAAGGAGTTGTTACATCTTTGGGTGTTCACTACAGACCTCCCAAATAGTGAGAAGATAGAGGAGCAAATCTGTGGGCAAATTTCAGAGAAATGTAAAAATAATAGAGCAGTAATAGTAGGGCACTTCAATTACCCGAATATAGACTGGGGAAAAAGCAAAGTAAAGGGCAAGGGGGGTGAAGAATTCCTAAACTGTGTATAGGAGAACTTCCTTAATGAGTATGCATCTAGCTCAATGAGGGAAGAAGCAGTGCTGGATCTAGTTATGGGGAATGAAGTAGGGCAGATGGAGTGTGCTGCAGTGGGAGAACATCTGGGTAATAGTGATCATAATATAATTAGGTTTAAAGCAGTTATGGAAAGGGACAAAGAAAAATCAAAAGTGAAAATACCCAACTGGAAGAGACAATTTCAGTGATTTGAGAAGGGATCTTGCACAGGTGGACTGGAAACAAAGATTGGCCAGGAAAACAGTAACTGAGCAATGGCAGACCTTCAAGACAGAGATACTTCGGGTACAAACTAAGCATATTCCCATAAGAAGGAAATATGGGGCACCCAAAGCTACAGCTCTCTGGATGACAAAATAAATAAAGGTTAAAATAAAACAAAAAAAGGTTTATGACAAATGTCAGGTAGAGAATACAATAGAAAACCAGCAGAATACAGAGAATGCAGGGGGAAATTGAAAAAGGATATAAGGGCAAAGAGAGAATACGAGAAAAGATTAGCAGGTATCATAAAGGGAACCCAAAAATCTTTTATCAACATATAAAAAGTAAAAGGATAGTTAAAGGAATGGTGGGGTTGATTTGGGACAGAAAGGGAAATCTCCTTGTAGCGGCAAAGGGCATGATTGAGGTACTGAATGAATACTTTGATCTGTCTTCGCAAAAGAAGAGGATGAAATTAATGTTGCAGTAGAGGAGGGGGGGGGAGTAGAGATATTGGATAGGATAAAAATAGATAGAAAGGAGGTACTAAATAGGTTGGCATCACTCAAAGTTAACAAGCCACCCAGTTCAGATAGAATGCATCCTCGGTTGCTGAGGGAAGCTAGGGTGAAGATAGAAGAAGTTCTGACCACAATCTTTCAATCCTCCTTAGATATGGGAATAGTGCCAGAGGTCTGGAGTATTACAAACTCTGTTCAAAAAAGGGGAGAGGGATAAACCTGGTAACTACAGGCCAATCAATCTAATGTCAGTGGTGGGAAAACTACTGGAGATTATTGTCAAGGACAACATTATTTCTCACTTGGAGAAGCATGGGATAGGCAGTATGGATTTATAAAAGGCAAATTGTGTCTGACTAACCTGATTGAGTTCTTTGATGAAGTAACAGAGAGGGCTGATGAAGGTAGTGCAGTAGATGTTGTATATATGGACTTTCAAAAGGCATTTCATATAGTACCGCATAACAGACTTATTCAGAAAATAGAAGTGTGAGAAGTTGCACAACACCAGGTTATAGTCCAACAGCTTTACTACTGACTTCACCTGATGAAGGAGCAGCGCTCCGAAAGCTTGTGATTTCAAATAAAGCTGTTGGACTATAACCTGGTGTTGTGCGACTTCTCACATTTGTCCACCCCAGTCCAACACCGGCATCTCCACATCATGGCAGAAAATAGAAGCACATGGTACTACAGGGACGATAGTAACTTGGGTACGAAGTTGGCTAAGTTGGAGTGGTGAATGGATGTTTTTCTGACTGAAGAGAAGTATGCAGTGGGATCCTCCAGGGGTCGGTATTAGGACCATTGCTTTTCTTGTTATATATAAATGACTTGGACTTTGGTATAGGGAGTAATATTTCAAAGTTTGCAGATGTTACAAAACTTGGCAACTTAGTAAATAGTGAACAGGATAGTAGCAGACTTCAGGAGGACATAGACAGTCTGGTGAAATGGGCAGACACATGGCAGATGCAACTTAATGCGGATAAGTGTGATGTGCTGCATTTTGGGAGAAACAACATGGAGAGGCAGTATAATCTAAATGGTATTATTTTGAGGGGGGTGCAAGAGCAGAAGGACATGGGGTGCATATTCAAAAATCTTTGAAGGTGGCAGGGCAAGTTGATAAGATAGGTAAGGAAGCGTATGGGATACTTGGCTTTGTAAATGGGGCATTGAATACAAAAACAAGGAGATCATGCTAAACCTTTACAAATCACTGGTTAGGCCTCAGCTGGAGCATTGTATACAATTCTGGGCACCACACTTTAGGAAGGATGTCAAGGCCCTGGAGAGGGTACAGAGGAGGTTTACCAGGATGATACCAGGGATGAGGGAGTTCAGTTATGTGGAGGTTAATAGGAGACCGAATAGAGGTATTCAAAATTATGAGGGGTTTTGCTAGAGCATGTAGGGAGAAGCTATTTCCGCTGGCAAATGGGTCAGTAACCAGAGGTCATAGATTTAAAATAATTGACGAAAGAACTAGGGGCGAAATGAGGAGAAATTTCTTCACACAGTGGGTTGTTAGGATCTGGAACGCACTACTTGAAATCAGATTCCATAGGAACTTCCAAAAGGCAATTGGACATGTACTTGAAGAGGACTAATTGGGTATGGGAAAGAAGCTGGGACGTGTGACTAAATTGGGTAGCTTTTTCAAAGAGCCAGCACAGGCATGACAGGCTGAATGGCCTTCTTTTCTGCTGTAAGATTCTATGATTCTATGGTCACAAACACACTTCTATTGTCTTTCATTAATTATTAAATTTGTTGGTCTTGATCCAGTGTTAGTGAAGAGCCTTGGAAAAGTAATTTAAAAAAAACCTTTTGTGCAGAACTTAGTTAACAGGACTAAACACAGATTACAGACAGAATTGATTTTTTTGTAATATGAACAGATCTTCTATGACATTGCTCCCGGTAAGCCAAGAAATACACAGTTTTGTAAAGGCAGCAGCGTTATACCATGTAACGTAGAATGCATTATTATATAATATGCAATGTTTACGATAGCCCTTTCCTAATAGACCTTGAGGAAAGCTGTCTGATGTGAAATTGGCCTGTGTTTAATGTGACCTGTCTCTTTAAGGCCACAAAATGTAAATGAGCAGAACAGAAATCTGATCTTGTACTTGCTCAGGGGGGAAGCACTCTAAATAGATACACCCTGACGCCAATTAGAAGCTAATTTCTGTTGCTCCTCTCTTTTCTGGGAGAGGCCAAGTTACCATTGTCATCAGAAATCAGCAGGAAATGATTTTTTAGTACTTAACAAGACTTTCCATTTGTGATTTGTTTCTATTTTATGAAAATGATATCAAGTTAATTAGGTGAAAGTGTGTCATACACTTTGCATGTGTGACACTCTGAGGTGCGATGGATACACTCAACAAAATAATTTTAATATATGTACATTTGTTGGATGAAAGATAAGGGAAATGAAAGTAAAGTTCTAACATCCTCAAAAACCGTTTATAAACATTCAACCCGTGAGCATGTAGATAAGTGACATTTATTACTATCTAAAGTAAATATGGTTTATTAATGCCTGAATCCAGTCATCAATTCTGAGCAAAGAATTTTGTTTTAAATAAGCCATCAGTTTGCAAGGTAGTAGGTAACTAATGGGAGAATGTCATTCCTTTTATTTTGCGACTTAATGAAACTGACATTTTAAAAGAACTGTTCTATCAGTTCAGACAGGAGTCCGACTGGGAAAATAATGTCTATATTATTTTTACATGCTGTCTGTTGAACATGCGTTGAGAAAATTGTATCATAAAGTTTCTCAAAATTTATTTCCATTTCATTTCTGTTCTTGAAAATCATTGGGTCAGAGTTTGTTGGAGCGGGGCATTTTGCAGCGTGCCCTGTTAATTAGAGTTGTTTGTGCATGTTTAGGTTTTGAACATTTTTGCCCACAAGGTTGCTGGAAATGCGAGTTGATAACGGTGCAGTGAGGGCAACAGGGCATTGGGACCTTGGTGAACAACCGAGCAAACAGTGTATCTCCTTAACCAATGGGATTGAAGGATTAAGAAATAAACAGAGGAAGGATTGAGAAGGAGGGTGAATTAAAGTGGGTGAATTAAATGTCAAATCAGGAAGAGAAATAAAGAGAGGGAAAGAAAGATTGGATTAAGAGAGAAAAAGAGACAGAAAGGAAAAAAAATGTAAAATTTGACATTTGTATAATCTCCCAAAACAATTTACAACCTGAAGGAATGAGACTGCATACTTTTAATTGTTTACTTTCTGGGCCAGAGAGGTTGATTGTCAGTCATTAACAATTATCACATTGTTAAAAGGGTACTTACACTGCTAATTACTAGACTTAACTTTCTGTGGTAAGTTTACTGGGCAATTAATGTGCAAATGCAGCAACTTCATGAAAATCACAGGGAGGTTAAGGGCGAGATGTCATTTTCACAAAGCTAATGGCAGAGCCGCACAAATCAGCCAGCAATTTGTGGTGATTCACAATTCATGGGGTATCTCTTCCTCGCTCCAAGCTGCTGGTCAATTTGCGCATTAATAATGGCGTGTGTCATCAGACGCCGTTATTTTTCAGCCTGACTTCCATGAAAAGACAAGAACAGCCAATTCTGAATCTTCATTTAAGTGGACTAATTACTGATTCAAATACCATGAAAGAATCCCATGCACTTCTCTCCTGCAGTTACTGATTCCTGTTGCGACATGATTCACAGGGACTGCAGCCCTGCTACATCTTAACCAATAAGTATCTTAGATTACAGGGGGCATCATAACCAAGCCCAGTCCTAACCATAGCTGACATTCACACACATGCACTTTTGAGTAGGAACCATAAGGACTTGTAAGAAGAGGAAAAGGCCACGACCCAAACAAACTTGTATCTTTTTCACAGATCAACCTATCTACCTGCCTTCTCACCAGATCCCTCAATCTCTTCTCCCTCTATAAACTATGTTTTGAACATAGTTAGGCTATTTGCTTCAGTGGCCTTCCCTGGTAACTTATTCCACAATTTTGTTACCCTTTGATTGAAAGCATTGTGCCTGATTTCCCATCTTATTTCAAAGCTCCTAATGTTTTAACTTGACATTTGAACCCTTTGCCATAGTGAACAATCTGCTTTGATTATTTTTCTTGATCTATTCCCTTCCTGATCTTGAAAACATCAGCTGAAATCTCTGTCTTTTCAAGGAAAGCAAGCCCAACTTGCCCAATCTTTTGTCTCAACTTAAATTTACAAAAGTCACAAAACTAAGTATAGATAAGGGAGGTCATTCATCACATCTATCCCATCTCTATAGAAACCCACAGTCCCTCCATCACAGCATTCAGCTGCTTCTTGAATGATTTTCTAACCTTTACTTGTATCTTCTCCAACAATAGGGATCAATAGGGATTCCTGATATGCAATGTCACCCTTGCTACTAAAAAGAGTGAACCTTGGCTGATTTTTTTCTTTCTCACCCATGGGCACTGGGCCAGTTGTAATGCCCTTACCATGCCTTGGTTAAGGTCAACTAACTCAGCACAGACCAGGGTCCCTTTGTACATCAGCATTTCCCAATCTATCACCATTTAAATAATACTTTGCCTTTCTGTTTTTCCGACCGAAGTGGATAACTTCACATTTATCCACGTTATACTGCATCTGCCATGTATTTGCCCACTCACTCAACTTGTCCAAATCACCTTGAAGCTTCTTTGCATCCTCCTCACAACTCACAATCCCACCCAGTTTTGTGTTGTAAGCAAACTTGGAAATATTACATTTGGTTCCCTCATCCAAATCATTGATATATATTGTGAATAGCTGGGGCCCAAGCATAGATCCCTGCGATACCCCATTCGTCACCACTTGCCACCCCGAAAAAGACCCATTTATTCCTAATCTCTGTTTCCTGTCTGTTAACCAATTTTCAATCCATGCCAGAATATTACCCCCAATCCCATGTGCTTTAATTTTGCACACTAACCTCTTATGTGGGACTTTATCAAAGGCCTTCTGAAAATCCAAATACACCAAATCCACTGGTTCTCCCTTATCTATTCTACCAGTTACATCCTCAAAAAACTCCAGTAGGTTTGTCAAACACAAATTCCCTTTCATAAATCCATGTTGACTTTGTCTAATCCCGTTGATATTTTCTAAGTGTCCTGTTATCACATCCTTTATAATAGACTCTAGCATTTTCCCTACTACTGATGTTAGGCTAACCGGTCTGTAGTTCCCTGTTTTCTCTCTCCCTCCTTTTTTAAATAGTGGGGCTACATTTGCCACCCTCCAATCTGCAGGAACTGTTCCATAATCTATAGAATTCTGGAAGATGACAACCAATGCATCAACTATTTCCATGGCTACCTCTTTTAATACTCTGGGATACAGATTATCAGGCCCTGGGGATTTATCAGCTTTCAGTCCCATTAATTTCTCCAGCACTATTTTTTTACTAATACTAATTTCCTTTAATTCCTCCTTCTCACTAGACCCTTGGTTCCCTAGCATTTCTGGGAAGTTATTTGTGTCCTCTTCCATGAAGACAGAACCAAAGTATTTGTTTAATTGATCAGCCATTTCCTTGTTCCCCATTATAAATTCTCCCGTTTCTGACTGTAAGGGACCTACATTTGTCTTCACTAATCTTTTTCTTTTTACATACTTGTAGAAGCTTTAACAATCCGCTTTTATGTTCCTTGCAAGTTTACTCTCATACTCTATTTTTCCCCTCTTAATCAATCTCTTGGTCCTTTTTTGATGAACTCTAAACTGCTCCCAATCCTCAGGCTTGCTACTGGAGAGAGTGCAGAGAAGATTTACAAGGATGATACCAGAAATGTGAGGGTATACCTATCAGGAAAGGATGAACAGGCTGGGTCTCTTTTCTCTTGAAAAGAGAAGGCTGAGAGGTGACCTAATAGAGGTCTTTAAAATCATGAAAGGTTTTGATAGAGTAGATACAGAGAGTGTTTCCACTTGTGGGGAAGAGCAAAACTAGAGGCCATCAATATAAGATAATCACCAAAATATCAAATAGGGAATTCAGAAGAAACTTCTTTACCCAGAGAGTGGTGAGAACGTGGAACTCGCTACAGAGAGTGGTTGAAGCGAATAGTATAGATGCATTTTAGGGACGATTAGATACGCATATGAGGGAGAAGGGAATAGAGGGTTATGCTGATAGGGTTAGATGAGGAAAGGCAGGAGGAGGCTGGAGTGGAGCATAAACACCGGCACAGACTGGTTGGGCCAAATGGCCTGTTTCTGTGCTGTATATGTAATCCTACATAAAAATGAGGGGGGGTTGTGGGGGGTAAAGTTAATGATGAGTTTCATTTCCATTTCAGTTAACGTGATGGTACGAGCACGTTTTACTGGTGCTTCACAATTTTCATTGTTAAGCTGGTCCAATTGGCTCTTGTTCTTGGGATTTGTTTTTTTTGAAAGATTCTAAGTACTCATTGCACATTTTAATAAAAACATTATTAATCAAAGAGTTTTTTTTTGTAATTTCTTAATTTGGTGATTGTGTAGGAGTTAGGTTATGGCCAATCAATATATTAGTCGAAGGAAGTGAATTGAAATGTTTAATTTGGAAGCAGCAAAGATGAGCTAAGCACAATGAAAATCCAATTGTTCAAAGTACATCACAATATATAGCTCAAAATTAAATCTACAAATATTCAAATGCTTTTGATAAACCATGTTTGGAACCTCGCATTGCACTGAGAGAGAAGCTGGGGCTATGATCTTTCTGGGCTTCGAACCAGGTAAATAAATCTTGTATTTGGACTGCTCAGCATTTATGTTGACAATTTGGCCAGTTCTCTGGGAAGTCAGAGCCATTTGTGTCTTATTCCAGCTTTCTTTCTAGTCGCTTAAAAATTTGGAGAACAGTTCTTCCAACCTAAGAGCTGAGGATTCAGATTATTATCTTCTAAAACAGTAAGTGTAACCTCATTGAACCATTCAGTTTCAATGCAAACGGAATAAAAGAAAGACTTGCATTTACATAGCACCTTTCACATTCTCAGAACATCCCAAAGTGCTTCACAGACAATTAATCCCTGTTTCTCTTTGAAGCATAGGCAATGTTGTTTTGTAGGCAAACATGGCAGCTAATTTGCACACAGCAGAGTCCCACAAACAGCAATGAGATAAATGTTTAGGCTGGTTTTGAGTGATAAATATTGGCCAGCACACCAGGTGAACTCCACTGCCTTCTTCAAATAGTGCCATGGGATTGTTTACATCAATCTAAACAAGTAGACTGGGTCCTCCAACTGGAGGCCGCCATTTCTGTTCAGTGTAGGAGCTTGATCCGGAGAACTGTTCATACTGTTGTAGTGTTGGAATTACGAGGGTTAAAAATACATTCTCACTCTGCAGCAAGGTGCCTATCTAGACAACTGATTTAGATGCAGGAAAATATTGGGCCGGATTTTCCGATTGGAGGCTTCCTGCGGAAAAAATTTACGCGCTTACCTGCTGGCTCAGTATGTCCCGAGACTTGCGATCCTGGGCCTCTGCTCTACGAAATGCGCAGAGGTTCGCAAGCGCCCCTGGGATCACGTGGGCCATGGGGAACCAATCAAAGAAGGGAATCCCCCTTCACACTTTTGACAGGTCTCTATGCACGGATCTGTTAAAAGTATGAATGGGGATCACTTAAAGTTAAACATTAAATAATTTTTTTAAATCACGCATTTAAAATTAGTTAAAATTACATTAAATTAAATATTTTAAACAAAAGTTAAATTTTTGAAAAAAATAATTCAAGTTTTTTACAGGGCTAAAAATAAACTTACCTTTTTAAAAAGTATTTTTAAATTATAAATGAGTGAAAAATGTGTTTTTTAAAAAACTCTTAAGCTGGTAAAAGCAGGCCTTAGGCTTTTACCAGGCGTAAGATTTTTAAAGGTTTTCAGCGGGCGGAGGTTGTGCAGAAAGCGTAACTCCCTGCCCGTGGAGGCACTTTTCCCGGGCAGGCGGATGATCCGTCAAGAGGATTCTTGACAGATCGGAAGTGCCGGGTTTTAGTGCATGCACTTCACATGCCTGAAACCTGCACTTGCGAGGTCCCTACGGGTGCTTACACACCTTGTACGCACCCTTGGGGGTCGGAAAATCCGGCCCAATATACTGTGAACAAGGCAGAGCAATGTGACAAAGTAGGACAGATATCCTGTTTATCCTAAGGAAGGTCAGCACTTTGATTCCTTGTACTGATAGTTTTAATTATATTGGCCGGGATTTTGCTCACCTCGGCGGGTCTGGTGCGGGCGATGTTGGTGGTGGGTCGCGGCCCTGCTGCTGGCTTCATCCGGCTGTCTAAAATGAACTTATGTTGATAGGGCTTGTTAAGCCCGCCCAGCGCGTTTCCCGGTCCAATTAGAGGAAGCGGGTTTGGTGCTGTCATTCATGATGCGTCATCAGCCGGTTTCCTTAAAGGGACCATGGCCAACTTTCTTTTGAACTTTGCGCTGTCAGTGTTCTACAGCATTGAAGTGCTGCAAACACTGACAATCACTGAACAAAGGTGCAGGGCTGCACTGAGGCTCTCCCATGAATCCCTCCATACGCTTATGGAGGGAGTCACAGCACGTAGGGAGGTCCTCTTCCCTTCCTATGGGTGGAAGAGACCTCCCCAGGAGACCAAGACAGCCTGGTTGCACATTGCAGAGGAGGGCACAGGCAAGGATGTCATCAAGAGGACCTGGGTGCAGTGGCGCAAACCTTTCAATGATCTCCTAAGATCACGAAACATTAGTACAAAGCCACTCACCTTCATCCTGCTGTGCCTCTCATCACATAAGAACATAAGAAATAGGAGCAGGAGTAGGCCATACGGCCCCTCGAGCCTGCTCCACCATTCAGTAAGATCATGGCTGATCATCGACCTCAACTCCACTTTCCTGCCTGATCTCCATATCCTTCGATACCCTTAGAGTCCAAAAATCTATCTATCTCAGCCTTGAATATACTCAAAAACTCAGCATTCACAGCCCTCTGGGGCAGAGAATTCCAAAGATTCACAACCATCTGAGTGAAGAAATTCCTCCTCATCTCAGTCTTAAATGGCCTACCCCTTATCCTGAGACTATGCCCCCTAGTTCTAGACACTCCAGCCAGGGGAAGCAACCTCTCAGCATCTACCCTGTCAATCCCCTTCAGAATCTTGTATGTTTCAATGAGATCACCTCTCATTCTTCTAAACTCCAGAGAGTATAGGCCTATTCTACATAATCTCTCATCATAGGACAGCCCTCTCATTCCAGGAATCAATCTAGTGAACCTTCGTTGCACCGTCTCCAAGGCAAGTATATCCTTCCTTAGGTAAGGAGACCAAAACTGTGCACAATACTCTAGGTGTGGTCTCACCAAGGCCCTGTACAATTGTAGCAAGACTTCCTTACACTTATACTCCAACCCCCTTGCAATAAAGGCCAACATGCCATTTGCCTTCCTTACAGCTTGCTATACCTGCATGCTAGCTTTCTGTGTTTCTTGCACGAGGACACCCAAATCTCGCTGAACACCAACATTTGAAAGTTTCTCACCATTTAAAAAATATTCTGTTTTTCTATTCTTCCTACCAAAGTGAATAACCTCACATTCCCTATATTATACTCCATCTGCCACCTTACTGCCCACTCACTTAGTTTATCTATATCCCTTTGCAGACTCTTTGTGTTCTCCTCACAGCTTACTGTCCCACCTAGCTTTGTATCATCAGCAAACTTGGATACTTTACACTCGGTCCCTTCATCTAGGTCATTAGTATAAATTGTAAATAGCTGAGGCCCCAACACTGATCCTTGCGGCACCCCACTAGTTACAGCCTGCCAACCTGAAAAAGATCTGTTTATCCCTACTCTCTGTTTTCTGTCCATTAAGCAATCCTCTATGCATGCTACTATATTACCTCCAACCCCATGAGCCCTAATCTTGTGTAATAATCTTTTATGTGGCACCTTATCGAATGCCTTTTAGAAATCCAAATATACTACATCATCCACTGGTTTCCCTTTATCTACCCTGCTAGTTACATCCTCAAAAAACTCTAATAAATGTGTCAAACACGATGTCCCTTTCATAAAACCATGTTGACTCTGCCTAATCATGTTATGATTTTCTAAGTGACTTGATACTACTTCCTTAACAATGGATTCCAGCATTTTCCCGACGACTGATGTCAGGCTAACTGGTCTGTAGTTCCCTGTTTTTTCTCTCCCTCCTTTCTTGAACAGCGGTGTTACATTTGCGACCTTCCAATCCGCTGGGACCATTCCAGAATCTAGGGGATTTTGGAATATCAAAACCAATGCATCCACTATCTCTTCAGCCACCTCTTTTAGAACCCTAGGATGTAGGCCGTCAGGTCCAGGGGATTTGTCGGCTTTTAGTCCCATTAGTCTCTCTAGTACTTTTTCTCTACTTATATTAATTACATTAAGTTCCTCACCCTCATTAGACCCTTGGTTCCCCACCATTTTTGGTATGCTTTTTGTGTCTTCTACTGTGAAGACAGATACAAAATATTTGTTTAACGTTTCTGCCATTTCCTTATTCCCCATAATAATTTCTCCTATGTCAGCCTCTAAGGGATGAACGTTTACTTTTGCTACTCTTTTCCTTTTTACATACTTGTAGAAACTCTTACAATCTGCTTTTATATTTCTTGCTAGTTTTCTCGCATATTCTATTTTTTCCCTTTATATCAATTTTTTGGTGAACCTTTGCCGGTTTCTGAAACTCTCCCAATCCTCAGGCTTACTATTATTCTTTGCAACATTATAAGCTTCTTCTTTAAATCTAATGCTATCCTTAACTTCTTTAGATAACCACGGTTGGATCACTTTTCCCATGGAGTTTTTGTTTCTCAATGGAATGTATTTTTGTTGAGAATTATGAAATATTTCTTTAAATGCTAGCCACTGCTTATCTACCGCCATACCTTTTAATCTATTTTTCCAATCTATATTAGCCAACTTGCCCCTCATACCTATGTAATTGGCTTTATTTATTTTCAGACTCTAGTTTCGGACTTAGACAAGTCACTCTCAAAATTAATGTAAAATTCTATCATATTATGATCACTCTGCCCCAGAGGATCCTTTACTATGAGATTGCTAATTAATCCTGTCTCATTACACAATACAAGAACTAAAATAGCTGTTCCCTGGTTGGTTCCATGACATATTGTTCTAGGAAACTGCCCCAAATACATTCCATGAACTCGTCCTCCAGACTACCCTAGCCAATTTGATTTGTCTAGTCTATATGAAGATTAAAGTCCTCCAAGGTTATTGCATTACCTTTGTTGCAAGCTCCTATTATTTCTTGATTAATATTCTGTCCAACATTATAGCTACTGTTAGGGGGCCTATATATTACTCCTACCTGTGTTTTCTGCCCCTTGTTATTTCTTATCTCTCCTTATCTCCACCCATACTGATTCTACTTCCTGATCTTCCGAGCCGAGATCCTTTCTCACTACTGTCCTTATGTCATCCTTTATTATCAGGGCTACTCCCCCTCCTTTTCCATTCTGCCTGTCTTTTCGAAAGACAAGTACCCTGGAACATTTAGTTCCCAACCTTGGCCACCTTGCAACCATGTCTCTGTAATGGCTATTAGATCAAACCCATTTATCTCTATTTTTGCCACTAGTTCGTCTATCTTGTTACGAATGCTTCGTGCATTCAGATAAAGAGCCTTTAATTTAATTTTTTTACCATTATTCCCTGCTTTGACCTTATTCTCTGCTGCACTGCTACCATTAAACTCTCTGTCCCTTCCTGTCACACTCTGCTTATTTTTACCCAAATTGCTACACTGCTCTATTGCCTTGACCTTTCTCTTTAGATTTCTAAATTTCCCGTCACCTGACCCCTCCCCCTCTTTTTTCGTTTAAAGCCGTATCTACAGCTCTAGTTATTCGATTCGCCAGGACGCTGGTCGCAGCCCGGTTTAAGTGGAGCCCGTCCCGACGGAACAGCTCCCTCTTTCCCCAGTACTGGTGCCAGTGCCTCATGAATTGAAACCCCTTCTTCCCACACCACTCTTTGAGCCACGCATTTAACTCTCTGATCTGCTTGACCCTATGCCAATTTGCGCATGGCTCAGGTAGTAATCCAGTGATTATTACCCTTGTGGTTCTGCTTATTAATTTAGACCCTAGCTCCTCAAACTCCCTCAGCAGAACCTCATTCTTAGTTCTACCTATGTCTGTCGTTGGTTCCTACATGGACCACGACAACTGGATCCTCCCCCTCCCACTCCAAGTTCTTCTCCAGCCGCGAGGAGATATCCTTAACCCTGGCACTGGGCAGGCAACACAGCCTTTGGAACTCTCTTTCACGGCTGCAGAGAACCGTATCTATCCCCCGACTATACTGTCCCCTACTACTACCACGTTCCTTCCTTCTCCCCCACTTGGATAGCCTCCTGTACCACAGTGCCCAGGTCAGTTTGCCCATCCTCCCTGCAGTCCTTTTCCTCATCCATACAGGTAGAAAGTACCTCGTACCTGTTGGACAAGGTCCAGGGCTGAGGCTCCTCCATCACTAAATCCTGGGTCCCCATACCTTCCTGACTCGCAGTCACACCCTCCTGTCCCTGACCACTAATGAACTCTAAAGTACTGCTTAACCTAAAGGGTGTGACTGCCTCCTGGAACAAAGAGTCCAGGTAACTCTCCCCCTCCCTGATGCATCGCAATGTCTGCAGCTCGTACTCCAGCTCAACAACTCTGAGCTGAAGTTCCTCGAGTTGCAGACACTTACTGCAGATGTGGTTGCTCGGGATCACGATGCTCTCCACAAACTCCCACATGCTGCAGTTACGACACCACCTGCCCTGCCATCTCTAACCTTGTTTTATTTATTAATTAGTTAAAGATTTTATTCAATCAATATTTTAGGTTTATTGTTTGATTATTTTATTTAGTTTAAGTTATTAATTTAATAAGTACTAGCAAGTTACAGTTTCTCAGCTCTTAATTTAACACCCTTCCCTAACTTAGAGAGCAAAAAAGAGCTGCAATACTCACCAACCAATCACCTACCTGCTCTCCTGTGACGTCACTCTGCTTTAATTCAGGTCCGCTCTCGGGCCGCTCTTTATCCTCTCGCTGCTATCGCTGCTTTAATTCAGCTCCGCTCTCGGGCCGCTCTTTATCCTCTCGCCACTGCCGCTGCTTTAATTCAGCTCCGCTCTCGGGCCGCTCTGTATCCTCTCGCCACTGCCGCTGCTTTAATTCAGCTCCGCTCTCGGGCCGCTCTGTATCCTCTCGCCGCTGCCACTGCTTTAATTCAGCTCCGCTCTCGGGCCGCTCTTTATCCTCTCGCCACTGCCGCTGCTTTAATTCAGCTCCGCTCTCGGGCCGCTCTGTATCCTCTCGCCACTGCCGCTGCTTTAATTCAGCTCCGCTCTCGGGCCGCTCTGTATCCTCTCGCCACTGCCGCTGCTTTAATTCAGCTCCGCTCTCGGGCCGCTCTGTATCCTCTCGCCACTGCCGCTGCTTTAATTCAGCTCCGCTCACGGGCCGCTCTTTATCCTCTCGCCGCTGCCACTGCCTTCCCTACCCTACTATTTCCAGAAGGCATTTGATAAGGTGCCACATAAAAGGTTACTACACAAAATAAGTGCTCACGGGGTTGGGGGTAATATATTAGCATGGATAGAGGATTGGCTAACTAACAGAAAACAGAGAGTCGGGATAAATGAGTAATTTTCAGGTTGGCAAACTGTAACTAGTGGGGTGCCGCAGGGATCAGTGCTGGGCCTCAACTATTTACAATCTATATTAATGACTTGGATGAAGGGGCCGAATGTAATGTAGCCAAATATGCTGATGATACAAAGATAGGTGGGAAGCAAATTGTGTGGAGGATGCAAAGAATCTCCAAAGGGATATGGATAGGCTAAGTGAGTGGGCAAAAATCTGGCAGATGGTGTTTAATGTGGGAAAATGCGAGGTTATCCACTTTGGCAGGAAAACTAAAAAAGCAAATTATTATTTAAATGAGGAGAGATTACAAAATGCTGAGGTACAGAGGGATCTGGGGGTCCTTGTACATGAATCACAAAAAGTTAGCATGCAGGTACAGCAAGTAATTAGGAAGGCAAATGGAGTGTTGGCCTTTATTGCAAAGGGAATGGAATATAAAAGTAGGGAAGTCCTGTTACAACTGTACAAGGCGTTGGTGAGACCACACCTGGAGTACTGCGTACAGTTTTGGTCTCCTTATTTAAGGAAGGATATACTTGCATTGGAGGCAGTTCAGAGAAGGTTCACTAGGTTGATTCCGGAGATGAAGGGGTTGTGTTATGAAGGAAGGTTGAGCAGGTTGGGCCTATACTCATTGGAGTTTAGAAGAATGAGAGGGAATCTTATTGAAACATATAAGATTCTGAAGTGGCTTGACAGGGTAGATGCAGAGAGGATGTTTCCCCTCGTGGGGGAATCTAGAACTAGGGGGCATAATTTCAGAATAAGGAGACACCCATTTAAATCAGAAATGAGGAGAAATTTCTTCTTTCAGAGGGTCGTGAATCTTTGGAATTCTCTTCCCCAGAGAGCTGTGGAGGCTGGGTCATTGAATATATTTAAGGTGGAGATAGACAGATTTTTGAAAGGTAAGGGAGTCAAGGGTTATGGGGAGTGGGCAGGGAAGTGGAGTTGAGGCCAAGATCAGATCAGCCATGATCTTATTGAATGGCGGAGCAGGCTCGAGGGGCCAAATGACCTACTCCTGCTCCTACGTCTTATGTCTTATGTCTACTCCTGCACATCCTTACGCACACCAACATACCTTGCACCTCCACCCATCCCTCTCTCTCTATCTACATTATCACATCCCCATCTCACTAGTGACCCCTTATACTCACCCTCATCCGAGTGCAATCATACCAACTAACAACACACAAAGGTAGCCACTTGGGTGTTTTATCGAATGTTCATGTAAAGTTTCTGTTAATGTAGGGTCAAACATTGAAACCTTTATTTTCAACACTTTCCGTTCTTGGACAGATTTGTGTGCACCTTTGGAAGTGGCTTAGTGAGTTGCAGTGAATGGTGAGACATAACGGTACCCCCCACAATGGTGGTGAGTGTAAAAGGAATGGCTTAGAAACATAGAAAAATAGGAGCAGGAGTAGGCTATTCGGCCCTTCGAGCCTGCTCCGCCATTCAATATGATCATGGCTGATCCTCTATCTCAATACCATATTCCCGCTCTCTCCCCATACCCCTTGATGCCTTTTGTGTCTAGAACCATTGTAGGGATGCTTTTATGGTGTTGGTGTGGGGTGGTGCCAAACTGGCGCATCATGTGACAGCCAGGGTGTCCAGCGTCAAGTGAAGTAAATATGGCCATGATGAGGCCATCCCTGGCCTCCCGGGCAGCAATGTGCTCGGGTGCTGATGCCCTCTGTCCTGTGCAGCATCAGGTGATTGCGGAGAACGTTGGTGTTGTTGTTGGTGCTGTTGGTGTGCCTGGTGTTGCTGGTGTTGGGGCTGATCGTGGTCGGATTCTGAGGACCAAGGTGAGACAGTATAAAGGGCAACCATGTTGATGGAATAGATGACATGGCAAGTAGAGATGACAGAAGCATTCTGTCAGTGGTGAGAGTGTTCTTCCAATGAGGTGAGAGTGGACGGAGAGTGGAAAGTGGAAAGCCTGCAGAATCTGTGCTGGAAATGGACTGAGAAACAACTTGTGGCTGAGGAAAGTGATGCTTTGTGAGGTGAGAGCTTTTACTGTACATTTGAAGCTGTCAAGTAATCAGCTGGAGCAATGGCCACTGGTTGACAGACGTGGTCTCGAGCAGTGTGGACCCCATGGGCGAGCAGTTAAAGTTAAAAGGTAAGGTTAAAAGCATTATTAAGGATCTGTCAACAACCCAATAATTGGTTTAATTGGGTCGCCCACCTCTGCGGGTCGGGTTGGGTTGGATCGGAGATCACACACGCGCCATTGGGAAAGGCGTGTTGCGGCGGCTTGACAGCGGGGTCCCGAGCTGCTGTCAAAAAAATCAAATTTCCCACTCGATCCACAACTGATCCTGCCCGCTGACCCCCCCCAGAAAATTCTGGCCATTATCTTTAAATTAGAACAAAATATTTCAGAACAGAATGCCTCCTTCTGTAGTTAATGGCCTGGATTTTGCAGTAAAAATAACGGTGAGGCTATCAGTGCTCACGATTATTAAAATGTAAATTGGACAGCAACTTCTGGCGATTGCACACGTGCAGTTAAGGCAGAAACCAAAAAGTTGCTCTTCAAGTTGCCCTGCTCCTCCAGAAGCTTTGCTATACCGATATCCCGCTGAGAGGCTTGGCACTGAAATACATGGCACAGTGTGAAGTTGCTGTGCTTAAGTGATAGCTATCCACTAAACTCACCAGGAAAAAGTTAGGACCTGTCCATTTCAGTGTAAGTACATTTTTAACGGCGTGATAAGTCTTAATTACTGCTAAACTATCTCTCTGGCACAGAAAATTAACTTTTACAAGTGGGGTACTGCAAGGATCAGTGCTTGGGCCTCAGCTATTCACAATCTATATCAATGATTTGGATGAGGGGACCAAATGTAATATATCCAAGTTTGCTGATGAGGTGGGAATGTAAGTTGTGAGGAGGATGCAAAGAGGCTTCAAGGGGATATAGACAGGTTAAGTGAGTGGGCAAGAACATGGCAAATGGAATATAATGTGGAGAAATGTGAAGTTATCCACTTTGGTAGGAAAAATAGAAAAGCAGACTATTTTTTAAATGGTGAAAGATTGGGACATGTTGGTGTTCAGAGGGACCTGGGTGTCCTTGTACACGAATCACTGAAAGTTAATATGCAGGTACAGCAAGCAATTAAGAAAGCAAATGGTATGTTGGCCTTTATTACAAGAGGATTTGAGTATAAGAGTAAAGATGACTTACTGCAATTATATAGGGCCCTGGTGAGACCACACCTGGGATTTCTTCCATCCCTTTGTCTCCCAGCAGGCTCTGCATGGGGCCGAGACATCACTTCCTCTGAAGTAATCATGGGGGAAAAATTGGGTCGCATCAACTTCGCCGGGGTGCTACTTTTAGCACCCCGAAAAGTTAGCTCCCCCTTGCCCGAAATTTACCGGTAGCGCCCCAAGAGGGAGGCGGGGTGCTACTGGAAGTGAATATTGTGGCGCTACGTGCAGCAGCGCCACGCACTGCGGCATGTCGTGACGCGGTACTGCAGGCCTTCTTCCCCTTATTAAAGGGGAGGGGCCTAGCGCAGCGTGACCCGAGGCCCAGCTGGGCTACCAGGGATCGGCGTGCCTGCAAAAGAGCCCGGCACTCAAGAGAAGTGCCGGGTTCACGGAGCACAGCCGGCACTCCGTGGGGGGTGGGGCAGGGGCTGCTCAGAAGGCCGGGGACGGCAAAGCGGGCAGGTGCTGGCAGACGGCCAGCAACAAAAATGGCCGCCCGGCACCTTCCCTTTAATTTACGCTGCCCCGGCCGCAGGTAGACCCCCTAACCCTGTTGGACATAGCATCCAGCAGTAAGTCAGGGGGCGCTACCGAAGATCGCAGCCGGGGCACGAGCGGGGCGCTGCGCACGGCGCGGGGTGCTAACGGTTACCACCACCGCTAACCTCCCGCTGAATTCCATGGGAGGCGTTAGCGGTGCCGCGCCCAGGCGCTAATTGCTTTGCGCCCCATTCTTAGGGCGCTAACGGGAGGCGCAAATCAACCGAATTTTTCCCCCCATGTCTCTTTCTCCTGCAGCAGCTGGTGCTGCTGTGCCTGGCCTCATCTCCTCCTCCTATTCCTCCTGCAGACCAAGGGAGACCCCTACCAATATGCCCATGACCAATAGCCCCTTAATGATCCTCCGGTGGCTGTTCCTAGCCTACGCTTCAACCCCTTTACCAAGATGGCGTCCTGTGCTAAATGCAGGCTAAATCGCCATTTCAGCTCAAGACCCTATCTTGACCACCTCCGAGGCTCTTTCATGCCTAAAGCATCCAGGGAAAAGTGCCCCCACACAGTTGCTTGCCCTGTTCACACAGGTCCCAGATTCCCTGTTGAGGGTGCTGCACCGAATGGCTTTCCAATCACAGCAAGTTCCAGTGCAAAACCTCAGAGAAAGTCTGTGGATAAGTGTAGGTGTAATGAACTGCTAGCACCATTTGTTCGCCGCTGACCGCAAAATCCGGGCCATTATGTGTATTTTTGTGATGTAATGGGGATATATTACATTTCAAGGGTTAGTGTTCTTGTTTAACATAACCTTTTCCTTAGAGTTTGATACAGTGGAAGACAGTGTTAATGCAAAACACATGACATTATCCCCAGTGGCTATTCATTCGATCAACACTACAATACATGGCATAGGTACAGGCTCTTATTCTAAACCTTCGGGCTGCCAATGGCAGACTGCTCACACACTACCTTCTCTTGGCCATTTGTACATTCTGTTACTATTACACCATGCTGACTTCCAAGAAATTAATATAGCAATCCAATTTCTTCCAGCCCTTTGTCTCCCAGCAGGCTTTGTATGGGGCTGAGACAGCACTTCCTCTGAAGTATTCATGCGAATGGTATTATCAGTACATCATTGTCCAACCTCTCACCAGGTTGCACGCGTACATTCCCGTAGTAAACATCAGACCATTTGGTGAGGATATATATGAGGAACTAACACATACACAACAGAAATTCCTGTTAATGCTTATCATATAGCCCAGAAATGAATATGCAACAATTCAAATATCATTGGTAAATTATATTCTGAATTCTTAGAAAGGGTACAGAGGTGGTTTACCAGGATGTTACCAGGGATGAGGAACTTCAGTTATGAGGAGAGTTTGGAAAAGTTAGGACTGTTCTCCTTGGAACAGAGAAAGTTAAGAGGTGACCTAATAGAGGTTTTCAAGATGATGAGAGGTTTTGATAGAGTAAATAGGGAAAAAATATTCCCTCTGGCAATTAATCTAACTTCCCCCTTGGGTGCCAAGCTGGATTAGAATCATAGAATCATAAAAACTTACAGCACAGAAGGAGGCCATTTGGTCCACCGTGCCCGTGCTGGTTCTTTGAAAGAGCAGTCGTGCTTAGTCCCACATCTATGACCTTCCAGAGGTCATAGATTTAAAATCATTGGCAAAAGATCTAGAGGGGAGATGAGGAGAACCTTTTTCACTCAGAGAACTATCGGGATCTGGAACACTCGACCTGCAAAGGTGGTGGAAGCTGATTCCATAAATAATTTTAAAAGGGAGTTGGACAGGTACTTGAGGATGAGGTACTTTTACAGGGTTATGGAAAAAAACAGGGATGTGGGACTAAGCACGACTGCTCTTTCGAAGAGCCAGCACAAGCACGATGGACTGAAAGGCCTCCTTCCGTGCTGTAAGTTTCTATGATTCTATGGGGGCGATTTTCTGAGCCCCGAGGAGGCGGGTTTGGATGCGGGAAAATTGGAAAAAATGAGAGCGGGTTCGGAACCCGCCTCCAACCCGCCTCCGCGGGATTTTGTTGGTGCCAGTTTTGCAGGGTGGGAAACGGTCCCGCCTCCAGCTGGCCACAGAGGTTGTTAAGAGCCTTAAATGCTCATTAAGAGCCTCTCTAATCCTATTGTGAGAGGCCCTCGTTATTTTTCGACCATTTCAGCGTGTTCCACGACCCTCCTAATCCACGCCAGCTAAACCTGGCGGGTTGACAAGACGGTGGCCTCCTCACAGCTGCAGCTCCACCATTAAATCGGAGATTTCATCAGGGATTAGATGCAGGTGGCAGAAATTTGCTTTAAAAGGTCTTTCATCACTTTTAGCAGGCCTTCCGAAGTTGGAGGTGCTGCAGCTTGTATCTATCAACTGTGGGACCTCCTTGGAAGACCCTCTCCCCGCTTGCAACGAGCGCTTCCCCAACGGAGGTATCCACCAGCAGCATGGGAACCATTCATTTCCTTTCACCATGGACCTCAGATTCGGATGAGGAGCACCTGTAAGGGGTTTTGTGTCGTGCTTGTGTCGCAGACGGTGCTGGTGCGGGGTTAGGCCTTCGTTGCCTAATACTATTGCTTGCTCTGGTCTCCGGCCAGCCTTGTTGCAATAAGCACCTGTGAGTGGTTCGACCCACTCGCCCTTACGGTTCTAACACTGGACTTAGGTGCGAGAGCAGTAATGCAGAGAAAAACTCAAAATAGACCCGGTTGAATAGTACGAAATGGAAATCTTTATTGCATAGCGTCCAAAATCATGAAGTACATGTCATAGGCGCAAATTAACGAGAGCACAAGTATACATACATTCATAAAGCTTGGTCTATGGTAATGAAGAACGCACAGCACATCGTAAAAAGGGGAACACATTATACTTTATCCTTAATAAAAACCACCCTCCCTTATCAATACCTACACTACATCTAGATTTGTAGGATCGGGAAACATGCTCACCACTCGTGATACTTCGGAGAATTTTAAAGTGAGGCACTCGGCTCGTTTCGCTGCAGCGCCTGACTGTCACGTGTTTTGAGGGGTCTCTGTACCCCACTTGTTTATCTTCGCTGCTGCTGCGAGCAGGCTGGGCTCCCCGTTGTCATGAAGAACTCGACAGTGCTCGGGCCCGGCTGTAGAACTCAAAGAAAAGTCTTCCTGGACCGACACCAGTTGCCGGTAGAATTCAAAGAAGAGTCTTCCTGTATCGACACCAGTTGTCGATAAAATTCGAGGAAGAGTCTATGACCAGTTCGTGCAGTAACTGATAGAGTTCGTATAAATTCGGCGCGGTCGGGGTTTACTGACCGCGGCGGCACGTGGATTCTTCTTCTTCTCTTCTCATCTCGTCTCGTCTCGTCTCTTCGGGCCTTCGGGTCCAAAACACCGTTTACCGACACTCGGGATGGTGCACCCGGTTACTCGCCCTTCGGCTCGTTCCGATTGAGCTCCACCCAACATTCGAATAACCGTCCAGTGCGGCTAAGAGTCAACAAAAGTCCAGGAAAAGCACAGAAGCTCACCAGTCAAGCGAGTCCATGGAGCAGCAAGCGAATAAGAGAGTGAAACCCTCAGCAGTCAGCAGCGAGATAAGAGAATAATAAGAGAGCGATGGACATTTGTTGTCTATAGTTATAGTGCTGTGTTCCCTTATCTCCTGCCCAAATCTTAATGTTTGTCCTTTGTGAAATATTGGCGCTCAAAACTCCCAGCATGGGGTGATTCTTGTCTTTAACGGGTTTCGGTAGCACCTGAGACTGGCCAACTACCCGTTAATGTTTTCCCCATTGTTGGCCCAGCCAGGATCGTATGAATCGTCTCCCTGACTGGTTTTGGGGGCCCCCGAATACTTGTTTAATCACCCGAGAATGGCTCTCTCATTGTAGAGCCGTGGGGGTATTTGTGTGTTGATGTGTCTGGATGGGCCTTCGATTGCCCAGTACAATGGTCCTTACTTGTGCATGGAAAACGATTCCAGCACTCATATCTTTTGCTATTGTCACAAATGCAAACAGGTTGCATCCTGTCTTTATCAGTGTTTATCGAGTATGATCCCGTCTTATACTGAAATGTTTATTCGAACGCCATCTTGTCTGCCCACTGTACTTCTGGAAGCTTCTGCCACGATGCGCGGCGGCCATTTTACAGGCTTCTGTGTCCTTTATATCATGACAGCATTTCGTTTAAATAAACTGATCAAACGAATCTGCTTCTATCTTGTTATTTCGAATCGCGATAATTGCGAAACTTTACACACCCACGGCAGCAGAACCAGGCAGCTCAGGAGCAACAGCAGCAGGAGCCCCAACCTCCTGCTCAGCCACCTGATGCTGCACAGGGCAGAAGGTGCCAGCGCATCAAGGCACCTCGCCACAGGAGATACCCCCGACAGAGGGTTTACAGACAGAGGATGAGCTACCTCAACATGAGTGAGCAGCAGTGCCAATGGAGGCTGAGACCTTCGCGAGAGGTTGTCCGAGAGATCTGCGGACTGCTGCAGCAAGACCTGGTGCCCAGAGGAACGGGTGGACACCCCTTACCAGTGGCTGTAAAGTCACCACCGCACTCAACTTCTTTGTCTCAGGCTCCTTCCAGGGATCATCAGCAGACATCAGTGGCATCTCCCAGTCAGCCGCCCACAGTTGCATCATGCAGGTTACCGATGCCCTTTTCGCAAAGGCGCACAATTACATCCTGTTCTCAAGTGATCAAGCAAGTATAACCGCGTGTTCGGTTGGCTTTGCAAATATGGCAGGCATGCCAATGGTGCAGGGCGTCATAGACTGCACACATGTGGCCCTTAGGGCACCCCATCACAACCCAGCTATCTTTGTCAACCGAAAGGGCTTCCACTCCCTCAACATACAGCTGGTCTGTAACCACAAGAAGGAGTTTTTGCATGTTTGCACCAAGTTCTGTGGTAGTTGCCATGACTCTTTCATCCTGCGGCACTCTAGTGTTCCTCCGCTTTTCAATCCGCCAAACCAACTTAACGGATGGCTACTTGGTGACAAAGGCTACCCCCTGAAGAAGTGGCTAATGACGCCGGTCAGGAGGCCAGCTAACGAGGCTGAAGAGCGCTACAATGCCAGCCACACTTCGACCAGGTCCATCATCGAGCAAACCATTGGGTTGTTGAAGATGCGCTTCCGATGCCTTGACCGATCAGGTGGAGCCCTGCAGTATACACCATACAGGGTCTCCAGAATGGTCGTGGTCTGCTGTGCACTGCACAACATCACACAGCGTCATGGCTTGCAGTTTCCTGATGAGCAAGTGGCTCAGTTCCAGGCCTCCTCAGATGAGGAGGAGGAGGAGGAGGAGGATGAGGAGGCTGAGGAGTTGGAGGAGCTGGAGGAGGAGGAGGAGCAGGAGGAGGAGGAGGAGCAGGAGGAGGACAGAGCGCCGGTCTATCGACCAGCAGCAGCGGCAGCACGCGAGCACATAGCTGCCCGTGATGTAAGGGATGAACTTATCCTGGCCAGATTTGCATAGGTTGCCCAAGTTGGCACATGTCCTTGGCTCCATCTTAAGACATCATAGACAATGGACATGACTCTCTGGCCTCCTTTCACTCTGGCCACCAACCTGACAACGCAAGTGTCACGGAGCCCGCAATGTGGCGCTGCCTAAGACGAAAGAACAGATGCCATCACGCCAACATTTTGGCATCAAATAATTTTAATGCTTTCCAACAGGGATGGCATTTCATCAATACACATAAACGTTCTCCCAATCTGCACACAGATCTGGAAGTTATATCCCTTGCCAGCTGCACCCACACAGCCTTGGTTTCTTTGGGAGGCCTCTTCCTCCCAGATGAGGGGAAGAGCACCTCCTTGCTAGCTCTCACCCCCTCAACCAACATTTGGAGCGCTTCACCCGAGAACCTCGGGGAGACCCTTGCCTTGGAATTGGACATAGTGGTTTCTCAGAATATGTTGCAGGTGGTGCAGCATTGACAGAAATCCAGTGGAATGATCCAAGGCAGCAAGCAGCCCTAAAATCAGGCTGGAATAGTGATATCAGCAGAGGCGAGTTTCAGTCCCAAAACACTAATTGACCATGGGCAACCCACACCTCTGAAATCAACTGGCCAATCAGGGGAAAATCACAATATTTTCAAAACTATCAGTGGAGGTGGGTTTCGAACCCACCCAAACCGAAACCTGCCTCCATCCCGCCTCCAGTGGGAAAATCGCCCCTAGATTCTAATCCAGCTTGGCACCCAAGGGGGAAGTTAGGGTAATGTTCCTCTGGGGATTTGATCAGGTAAAGTAGTCTTCCTGATAGTGCGGATGACAATTTGGCCATCTACCTTAAGTAACTAGAGTTGTTTGAATCTTATTCTGTATTCCTTCCCAATTGATTAAAATTTGAAGAGAATTATCTTTTGAAATCTTAGCTTTCATTAAAAATGAAGTAAAAATTAAAACATTTGTAATACCAAGCATAGCAGTGATACCTTGATGCAACTGCATCACTGTTTTCTTGTCTAGGTATCAATATGATATGGTATCTAATGAGATATTTTTCCACGGGGACACTTCCCTTTAAGGTGGTACAGTTCCTGTAGTGTACAAGGGATATTTTGATTATTCCTTTTAAGTTATGCAGCAGCACATAAAATGGAACAATTCGGAGACTGTACTTGGCAATTCAATTCAAATTATAAACATTACCAAGTTTCAATTGCTACAATTATAAACTGGCAGAAAGCCAAGAGCTGCGATAGGAATCTGAAACAACATCATAATTTCTTTGGTCATAATTTATGATTTCGGTCAGCAAACAATGATCACCGATCGGTCAACCCTATTCCAAAAACTGGTGTTTAATATTATGCAACTAATGACAGTTCCCTCTTGTATTCATGCAACTTCATCATTGACAATGAATGATAATCAGTCTACCAAAACAAACCGAACATCTGTGGGAAAGGATTCATGTTCCAGTTATTGTGAAAAACACTGTAAATCTCAAAGGAAAATAATGACGGCCATTTCTAGAAACATTTTGAATTTGATGGTTGATATTCATCTTTAGAGTTATACTGGACTATGTGTCGGTCACTGGAGAGTCCTGGAATGTTAACCTTGCAATGTAATTTACCCTCTACTACCAGCCCCTGTGCCTATTTTGTGAATGTGCACCAAGGTCACATCATTTCAGTTCCATTCGCTGTAATAAGAAGATTAGTACACAACAAGCATTTCAGAGTTAATCTTTAGCCTAGGGCATCCGGGTGGAAGTGGGAAAGGGAGGGGAATGTGGCATTTGTGTTATGTTATATTGTTGTTAATGGACCAATGACGAGATTTATTAAGGTTGAAATATCTTTACATGTGGTAGCATTCAGCAGCTCACTGCTAGCTTACAAATTTATCTTACAGACTCGTTGACTTCTTCAGTTTGGGTCTAACTGGTTGTTTAAATGACACTCTAGTGAACATCTCTATATGATCATAAGCAAACTGAAATATTACAAGAGGGTTGGGGAGACTGGGTCTTCATTATGGCTAGCTTTTCCCATGTCTATTGTTCCCCTGTTCTTCACAGGCCTATCGAACCTTAGGGTGTCTAGATACTGTAGCTACTGGTGTGATACCCTTTCTTTCACACCCCATACAATAGATCCTTCCATATTTTTGACTTTTTGCTCTGCCTTGTGTAAGTCCCTCTCCACTGAGTCACACTGCAAAACATCCTCAGCCGAGGCAACCTCCAGAAGTAAGCACTGTTGCGGCCATATCTCAGGAAACTGCCTTTAGACGGAATAGAGTGAGTTTTAGATCGCACATGACAGACATGACTGGCTAGTGACCTTATTGCTCCTGACTCTCGTGTTTCTTTTCAACTGAAGATGTAAAACATATCTTATGATTCCCCTCGAGTGCCTAATCTCAACCAGCCCAATGTGACAACAAAAATACTTCCCTATGGGGACAGAGGGAAAATTGAAGGTCAATGATCTCAGGATGCTTTTGTACAGCTTCTGTGCGCATGGTGCTAGGAGACTCCAAACAGTGCAAAAGGGAATATAACTTGAAAAGAAAAAAACAAGTTGTATGTCGCTGCTCAATGTATATCCTCTATATCTGAGCTGTAGCAGTTCAATGGAGTTTTGGTGCAGTATAGTTAATTGGCTAATATCCAATAAAGTAAATATAACCGTGGACCAATGTAATAGCCATAGCTTTGGAACATTTCTGAAATATAAATGCCTCAAGCCCATGAGAGTCAATTGTTTAAATAAGATAAACAAGTTCCATCTGAATTCTATTACTTTTAAAAAGTCAGCTGAAGAGGGAATTTTATGCTGCCTTCAACCAAGCTGATTTTAATACCAGAGACCATTTGAAAGAAAAAACTTAATTGATGCCTGTCCTCATTACTAAGTTTTCCTGGTTTAACTCTGCATATCACTGCCTTTAACAGTGTTGAATAATTTACACGTAAAATTACAAGTAAAATTAGCGTAAGAAATGCAAAATAAAAGTCTGTTGCGTTCAATGGTTGCGTATGTTAAGGGGATTCAATTGCTTAATGATGCCTTAAAGTAAAATGTTATTGTGTTAGCATTGAGTGCAGCAGTAGGTGTTAAATTATCTTCAAATACTGGCAATGATTGGCTTAATATACATGAAACAGTATCGGCGATCTTATCATGTGCAAGAGAGGTGGCTCTCGATGGGGAGGATCAAATATAATAATTTTGGCAAATGTAGTTTTGGAAACAAAGTTGCTGCATGTGCTTGTAGTATCTTAGGACACATTGGGTACAACTCAGAAGCATTTACTTAATCAAAATTTCACGCTGAGTTATATATAGGATGGAGCCTGCGGAAACAGGTCCCATTCTGTGTAGTTTCCAATAAAATGCACGTTAGAATTTTTAGAGCAATTGGAATTGGAGAGAGTAAATTTCTGATACAGGGAAAGAGGATGAATGAGTTAGTCAGCAAGAGAATAAGTGAATCAAATATAGAGTATCAGGGAGCAAGAGTGAGGGAGAGAGAAAAGAAGAGAGCAAAAGCGCAAAATAAACCGTGTATCACCATGACTGTGGAAACCACGAAACAGGTGTCTCATTAACCATATTTCAAATATCTACTTGTTATTAATGAGGTATTGAATATTTCTGTCACATCCATCTCCTCTTCCACCGGCTTTATTAAGGATACTTACCATTAGGTGCTAACGTATTATTTACTCTCAGTGTCTCGATTTCCGTGAAACCCTTCTGATTTAATATCCATTTTCCCTAAAGATTCCTTTGACACCCAAACATCTTGATTATGAGGTGGGCACAATTATATACATTAATGTGCCCGTGCTGGTACCACCATTAGATGGTGTTCCTTTACCACAGCTGATTTTTGGCTTCTACATGTTGTATTACAGTGCCCTTTGTAACATAAAATGGAGTTCCTTCACTTGTTAGTCTTCATTGGACAAGACCGCGACTGGTTCCCAGTCAAACTGGGAAAAAATGGAATCTTTTCCTGTAATAGATCACCACATACAGTATACAGAAAGCGGAATTGACTAAGAACTGGGGAAATTGCCATGCCTTTACCCCAATGGGCTAAAAATTGGTTGCGTAGCGCCCATTGTTTGGGCGCTTTGTTTGCCAAATTGGGACCAAAATGGCGTCCAAGCAGTGCCCGCACACATCTGGTGTGGGACGCGCTGGACGCCATCTTGGTGAGGGCGGTAGGGCGGCTGTTAGGAGTGTGCGCTGGAAGTATGGTAAGTAGGCAGATCGTGACATCAATCAGCGTGCAAGGCTGATTTGATGCCAGTGCTGCCATTTTCGTCATCATCGCTGGAGCTAACGCCCTCTCTTAACCTTGCACAGCTGAACATGCGTTCAGCAGCTGGAAGGACCCCCACCAGCGCTATTTAAAGGGATCAACAGCTTTCAGGTAACTTAGATTTCTACTGGTTCTGTGTTAAGTTTGTGGAAGTGTTTGGAGCTTTTTTGAGTTATTTAAAGTTGGTGAGTTGAGAGGGAGTAGTGTGGCAAGTGGAGAAGGCTTTGCTTCTGACTTCAAGGATCCTGGTCAGCCTACTTGCTCTCAGTCATGGGTGCTCTAGTTGTCATGCCCCTTGGCCTGCAGCATGTCAGGGAGATGGAGCAGTGGCAGCAAAGAAGAGGACAAACTGCTCGCAGAGGGAGGCGGAGGAGGAGAGAAGGGCTCTCAGCAGGAGGCCTTACCCACTTACGGTCTTCTGAGAGCAATTCTCTTACCTCAACCTGAACCAGGAGCAGTGTGTGAAGCGTCTGTGCTTTATCAAGGAGATGCTCACGGAACTCTGCCACCTCTTGCAACCAGACCTACAGCCTCACTCCAGGGCAAGGACAGCGCTGCCAGTGGCTGTGAAGGTGATCGTGGCCCTGAATTTCTTTGCATTGGGATCCTTCAAGGCTGGAGCGGGTGACATCTGTAACATCTCGCAGTTCGCCGTCCACTGCTGCATAAGAGAGGTGACAGACGCTCTTTATGCCACGAGAGGGGAATTCATTGTTTTCTGTCTGACCAGAGAGAAGCAGGTTGAGCGGCACATGGTTTTGCCAGGATAGCGGACTTCCCCATGGTGCAGGGTGCCATCGACTGCACACGCTTTGCGGGCGCTATATCTAAATGCTGAGATGTACCGCAACCGCTAAGGTTATCACTCGCTGAATGCACAGTTGGTGTGCAACCATGCTCAGCACATCATGATGGTGAATGCCCAATATCATGGCAGCAGTCATGATGTTTTATTCCACGCCAGTCCACTGTTCCCTCAGTCTTTGAGCCACCAAGACAAACCAGAGGGTGGCTACTGGGCAACAAAGGCTATCCCCTGACCACCTGGCTTATGACTCCACTCCGCAACCCAACCACACGTGGGCATCATGCGTACAACGGGAGCCATGCTGCCACACGAAACATCATTGAGCAGACCATTGGGGTTCTGAAGCAATGGTTCCGCTACTTGGACTGCTCTGGAGGAGCCCTACAGTACTCACTGGAGTGTGTGTCCCGATTCGTCATGGCCTGCTGTATCCTTCAACACCTGGCCATCATGAGGGCACAGCCCTTGCCACCAGGGATACGGCCACCAGCTTAGGAGCAGGAAGAGGAGGAGGAAGAGGAGGAAGTGGAAGGAAGGAGGCAACCCAGACAGCTCCTTTCTGGCTGGGATATCCAGGATCGAATCATCCGCCTGCGGTACCAGTGAACGCAACGCCAATTCCCCATTCAACATTTGTCCGACACCTTACCTTCCCACTGTTACAGACCATCACAGTGTCCTCTTGGTCACAATGCTGAAATAAAAGCCAAAGCAAATATTCCAATCAAACTTTATTCATCTGTCCATCCAATATTACATCAAAAAATCAACTAATCACCCTTGTGCATTCCCTTAGTGACTGTCTTGCCTGTGCCTTGTCCTATCCTAGTGCTCCTACACAGTGCTACCCCAGTGGCTGCAGCATGGCTGGTGGAAGGCTGCTGACTTTCAGTGGGGGAGACTGCAGATGGCCTTGCAGGACGATCTCAAAGACCTCTGGGCCTAGTAGGCCCGGCTCTGGACTGCACCATCTCGGCATGGCGGCAGCAGTCCAGGCTGGCTGGCTGACAGGCAACAGCAAGGGCACTGGCGGAGTGGCAGTGGTGGGAGGACGAATGCTGTGATCCTGAGAGAGGACAGCAGGGTCATCCTCCATGATCCATTGCCACTCCCCCGGGGCAGCATCTCAGCAATCTTAGTAATCTACTGGTGTACAGACAGCTGGACTGCTGTGACACCCTGCAAGCCCCTTTCAATACTGGTAAACCCAGCCATGATGGCAGCAGTCTGAGCTTACATGACTTCAGTCTGAGTTTCCATTGCAGCACTCAGACATTGCTTTTGCTGCAATGGAAGCTGAGACTTTGACCATCAGACGTGGCATAATGGTTGGGTCTAAAAGTGCGTTAATGGATCTGCTGGAAAGGATGGGCTCCAAACTCTGCCCAAAGCCCTGTGCAAAGCTGGAGCTGGACTCCTCTATGCTCCTTGACATTGCATTCAGGCTTTCAGGCAGGCCTGCCAATGCACCAAGCATTTCATTGTGCTTACCCATCAGCATTCTTCTGTAGGCCGCCCAATCGAAGTCCTCATCTGAGTCCTGTGCAGCAGCTCTCGTGTTTGACCTGGTCCTCTGGGGAACTTGCACCTGCGCTACTGTTTCTCCCTGCCCTGGCTGCAGCCCACTCGTGCCCAGTATCTCACGTCTAACCTATCCTCTAAAGTACCAGTATCTGAGCTGGTGGCTGCGAGTGTGAAATCGAGTGACGGTGTTTCTTCTTCTTCTTCTTCTTCACTCTCCTCTCCCTCTTCTCGGGAGATTTCAAAGGTGAGCGAGAGCGGCTGGAGAGCGCCAAACCTCGGGAGATTTCAAAGGTGAGCTACAACAGACTGGTGAGTGTAAAGAAGTAAAAGTAATCGAAGTGTGACATCACCAGAAAGCAGGTAAGTGATTGGTTGGTGAGTATTTCTCTCTTTCTCCTTTTTTCCATACTTAAATTCTGTGGTTTATAGTTTCTAGAGTCTCTGTGGTGTAGCGGCGACTGCTGTTAAACAAGGGCCCTTGAGTATATCATTTAATTGAAGTGAAATTGGTGGGATTAATTTAATTTAATTTTAATTGATTAATTAAAGGGTAAGTCATGGCAGGAGAGCTCCGCCCTGTGATATGCTCCTTCTGCTATATGTGGGAAATCAGGGACGCTTCCTGTGTCCCTGACGACCATGTGTGTGGGAAATGTATCCAGCTGCAGCTACTGACCGACCGCATTGCGGCGCTGGAGCTGCAGATGGATGCATATTGGAGCATTTGCGACGCTGAGAACATCGTGGATAACACGTTTAGCGAGCTGGTCACACCACAGGTAAAGGGTGTACAGGCAGGAAGTGAATGGGTGACCACCAGGCAGAGTAAGAGGTGCAGGCAGGTAGTGCAGGGGTCCCCTGTGGCCATCCCCCTCTCAAACAGATATACCACTTTGGATGCTGTTGGGGGGATGACTTATCAGGGGAAGACAGCAGCAGCCAACTTCCTGACACCATGGGTGGCTCTGCTGCACAGGCTGGGAGGAAAAAGTGTGGAAGAGCTATAGTGATAGGGGATTCAATTGTAAGGGGAATAGATAGGCGTTTCTGCGGTCGCAAACAAGACTCCAGGATGGTGTATTGCCTCCCTGGTGCAAGGGTCAAGGACGTCTCGGAGCGGCTACAGAACATTTTGGAGGGGGAGGGCGAGCAGCCAGTTGTCGTGGTGCACATAGGCATCAACAATATAGGTAAAAAACGGGATGAGGTCCTAAAAGCAGAATATAGGGGGTTAGGAGGTAAATTAAAAAATAGGACCTCAAAGGTAGTAATCTCAGGATTGCTACCAGTGCCACATGCTAGTCAGAGTAGAAATAGGAGGATATTTCAAATGAATACGTGGCTAGAGGAATGGTGCAAGGGGGAGGGATTCAAATTCCTTGGACATTGGAACCGGTTCTGGGGGAGGTGGGACCAGTACAAACGGGACGGTCTGCACCTGGGCAGGGCCGGGACCGATGTCCGAGGGGGAGTGTTTGCTAGTGCTGTTGGGGAGGGTTTAAACTAAAGTGGCAGGGGGTTGGGAACCTGAGCAGGGAGACAGAGGAAAGGGAAACAAGGATAAAAGCTAAAGACAGGAAGGAGAAAAACAAAAGTAGAAGGCAATGAACTCAACGGTTTAAATCAAACATGGTCACAGTAAATAATAATTCATATAGGTCTGAGAGCGTTAAAAAAACAAGCCTGAAGGCTTTGTGTCTTAATGCAAGGAGCATTCGGAACAAGGTGGATGAATTAGCTGCGCAAATAGAGGTAAATGAATACGATTTGATTGGGATTACAGAAACATGGCTCCAGGGTGGCCAAGGCTGGGAACTCAACATCCAGGGTTATTCAATATTTAGGAAAGATAGGCAAAAAAGAAAGGGAGGTGGGGTAGCATTGCTGATTAAAGAGGGGATTAACACAATTGAAAGGAAGGATATTAGCTCTGATGATGCGGAATCTGTATGGGTAGAACTGAGAAATAACAAGGGACAGAAAACGTTAGTGGGAGTGGCATATAGACCTCCAAACAGTAATACGGAGGTTGGGGACGGCATTAAAAGGGAAATTAGAGAAGCATGCAGTAAGGGCACAGCAGTCATCATGGGTGACTTTAATTTACATATAGATTGGGCTAACCAAATTAGTAAAAATACTGTGGAGGAGGAATTCCTAGAATGTTTACGGAATGGTTTTCTGGAACAATATGTTGAGGAACCAACCAGTGATCAGGCCATCTTAGACTGGGTATTATGTAACGTGAAAGGATTAATTAGCAATCTTGTTGTACGAGGCCCCTTGGGTCAGAGTGATCATAATATGATAGAATTCTTCATTAGGATGGAGAGTGAAGTAGTTGAATCAGAGACTAGGGTCCTGAATTTAAATAAAGGAAACTACGATGGTATGAGGCGCGAATTGGGTAGGATCGATTGGGGAATGTCACTCAAAGGGTTGACGGTGGATAGGCAATGGCAAACATTCAAAGACTGCATGGATGAACGACAGAATTTGTTCATCCCAGTGTGGCATAAGAATAAAACAAAAAGGGTGACTCAACCGTGGCTAACAAGGGAAATTAGGGATAACATAAGATTCAAGGAGAGGGCATATAAATTGGCCAGAAAAAGCGGTAACCCTGAGGATTGGGAGCAGTTTAGGATTCAACAAAGGAGGACAAAGGGATTAATTAAGAAGGGGAAAATAGAATATGAAAGTAAGCTTGCTGGGAACATAAAAACTGACCGTAAGAGCTTTTATAGATATGTGAAGAGAAAAAGATTAGTGAAATCAAGTGTAGGTCCCTTGCAGTCAGAAGCGGGGGAAGTTATAATGGGGAACAAAGAAATGGCAGACCAATTAAATGCATATTTTAGTTCTGTCTTCACAAAGGATGACACAAATAACCTCCCAGAGATGTTGGAGAACATACGGTCTGATGAAAGGGAGGAACTGAAAGAAATCAGTATTTGCAGGGAAATGGTGTTAGGGAAATTGATGGGATGGAAGGCCGATAAATCCCCAGGGCCTGATAATCTACATCCTAGGGTACTTAAGAAAGTGGCCCTAGAAATAGTAGATGCATTGCTGATCATCTTCCAACATTCGATGGAATCTGGAACTGTACCCATGGATTGGAGGGTAGCTAATGTTACCCCACTATTCAAAAAGGGTGGTAGAGAGAAAGCGGGGAATTACAGACCAGTAAGCCTGACATCGGTAGTGGGGAAAATGCTAGAGTCCATTATAAAGGATGTAATAGCTGAGCACTTGAAAAACAGTGACAGGATCGGACAAAGTCAACATGGATTTACAAAAGGTAAATCGTGCTTGACTAATCTACTGGAATTTTTTGAGGATGTAACTGGGAAAATAGATAAGGGAGAACCAGTAGATGTGGTGTATTTGGACTTTCAAAAGGCTTTCGATAAGGTCCCGCATAAGAGATTAGCGTGTAAAGTTAAGGCACATGGGATTGGGGGCAAGGTATTGACGTGGATAGAGAACTGGTTGGCGGACAGAAAGCAGAGAGTAGGAATTAATGGATCTTTTTCCGAGTGGCAAGCAGTGACTAGTGGGATACCGCAGGGAACGGTCCTTGGACCCCAGCTATTCACAATATACATTAATGATCTAGATAAGGGAACTAAATGTAATATCTCCAAGTTTGCAGATGACACAAAGCTGGGTGGGAGTGTGTGCTGCGAGGAGGATACCGAGCAACTCCAGGATGATTTGGACAGGTTGGGTGAGTGGGCAGAAGCGTGGCAGATGCAATATAACGTGGATAAATGCGAGGTTATCCACTTTGGTGTCAAAAACAGAAAGGCAGACTATTATCTGAATGGCAATAGATTGGGAGAAGGGGAAGTGCAACGAGACCTGGGTGTCCTTGTGCACCAGTCGCTGAAGGTAAGCATGCAGGTGCAGCAGGCGGTGAAGAAGGCAAATGGTATGTTGGCCTTCATAGCGAAAGGGTTTGAGTACAGGAACAGGGATGTCCTGCTGCAGTTGTACATGGCCTTGGTGAGACCACACCTTGAGTACTGTGTGCAGTTTTGGTCGCCTTATCTGAGGAAGGATGTTCTTGCCATGGAAGGAGTTCAGCGAAGATTCACAAGGCTGATACCTGGGATGGCAGGAATGACATATGAGGAGAGATTGGATCGATTAGGCTTATACTCGCTGGAGTATAGAAGAATGAGAGGGGATCTCATCGAAACATATAAAATTCTGACAGGTCTGGACAGACTGGATGCAGGAAGAATGTTCCCGATGGTCGGAGAGTCCAGAACCAGGGGTCATAATCTAAGGATAAGGGGTAAGCCATTTAGGACAGATGAGGAAGAATTTCTTCACCCAGAGAGTGGTGAACCTGTGGAATTCTCTACCACAGAAGGTAGTTGAGGCCAAGTCATTAAATATATTCAAGAATGAGTTAGATATATTTCTTAAAGCTAAAGGTATCAAGGGATATGGGGAGAAGGCAGGTACAGGGTACTGAGTTTGGATGATCATCCATGATCTCATCGAATGGTGGAGCAGGCTCGAGGGGCCGAATGGCCTACTCCTGCTCCTATCTTCTATGTTTCTATGTTTCTTGTTCAACCGCTGGCTGGGGACGCTGGATTTCTTGGGTGTCTGAAATGAGAAAGGCACAAGGATAGTGTTATGGTGAGGGGAGCAGGGTGGGGTGGGGGGGGGGGGGTTCGGTGGTGGGGGAGGGTAGGGAGAAAGCAAGAAGAGCATGCTTACACCATGTACAGTTTGTAAATCAGAAGAGATTGTGGGATGAGGTTATAGTGGGATGTGAGAAGGAGGATAACGTATGAGGATACCGGCATCTTGTATTCTTTCAGCCTCATTGCTGCCCATGGGCTCAGTGATGCCCCACCAAGAATAGCCAGCACCTTCTCCTCCAAGGGGATGAGGTCATGCAGGCGAGCTTGCCCCCCTATGGTTAAAATCTACTGGCGCCAGTTATGCGTCACCTTTTCCTGCAAGAGAAAGGGAAGTGTGCCAGTGAGTGTGGTGTGATGTGTTTGGGTGATGTGGCTGTCATAGTTGAATAGCTGACAGTGTGTTCAAGCCATGAGATGTGGGTGTGAGGCTTGCAGCAGTGATAAGTGTGTGCAGGTGAGGTGAAGCTATGAATGTGAGGTGTGTTTGGTAGAGATTGTTGGTAGTTGAGTGATGGGGGCGTGGTTCATTAAGCATTTTTGAAGCTAATGGTGCAGATTGTGGGATATGACATTTGAAGATGAATTCACTGACTTGATCACTCATGTGAGGTCATTAAACTTCTTCCTGCACTGAGTCCAGAACCTCGGGGCTAAACTGCTGGCATTTATCACAGTGGCTATCTGCTCCCACTGCACTCTGGTCTGTTGCTTGGGCCCCATCCTGGCCCCCTTGGAAAGAGGACCTTTCTCCTGCAGTCAACCTCCTGGACCAAGGCTTCCAGTGCTGCATCAAAGAACCTAGCTGCACGCCCTGTTATGCCATCATTATCACTTTTTCCACTGTCTTCCCAGCCACTTCAATCGCCTGTTGCGGGCAGACGGCACCTCCCCTTTAAGAGATGTAGACTGCCTTTAAGGAGTGCAGGCCAGCTTTAATTGGAGCTAGCCTCGCATGAACTTGGGCCCCCTGCTGAGCGTTCAGCCACTCAGCAGCGCGTTCAGCAATTGGCTGAATGCTACAATCATGTAAATTTGCAGGCAGCACGCGACTGTTCTCCGAATGGGCGAGGGTTGCTATCGCATTGTGATCCCTGCACCCGTTTTCGGGGATACCGAATTTCTAGGCCAATATATTTATTGGTTTGAATTCTAAATATTGCAGAATCTTGTTTGGTATACTTGCTTTTGCCATTCAGGCTACATTTTACTTCCTACGCAACGTGAATTGCAATCTGTCATACAATCTGTATCATGGTGTTCATATGCTGCTAAATTAAGTAATTTTGGATCTTTCACAAAAATACTGTCAGTTTAAAGTTAAAAAATAACATGAATTCCTGAACATGAATGAGTTTTATGCCAAAAATACTTCTCTGAACAGGTTTGAGTGTCATTGCCAAACTATTATTCACAGTGAGGAGACCAGTACCACTGACCTTGTCTTTATGCACGTTGCCTTCTTAACTTTTGCTTTCTTTGAAAACATTGCTTTGATTAATATTCGCTTAGATAAAAATGAAGACAGATAATAACAAAAAGTTTAAATGCTCAAGTGAATTTCTTTCATGTACAGAGCCTAATAAATGTAAATTTAAACTTGGCTGCATTAAGCTGCAACCCAGGCTTTCTGGTCTGAATTTAATAGAATTTGAAAAAAAAAATCAAGTCAACGAGAGAGGGAATAGCCATGATGAGAAATCGTCATAGAGTCTAGAAATGGAGGAACATTTTGGACATTTATTATGAAGCAGCACCATAACTTGTCTGGTGCACTTATGATCTAAATTCTACATTACAGTCAAAGAAGGAGCTGTCAAGTCAAACCGAATCAAACAGAAATGCAATCAGCTCTTACATGGAATAACAGAGAATCTACAGTGCAGAAACAGGCCATTTGCCCAACTCTTCTATGCTATTGTTTATACTCCACACATTGGGCAGGGGTTTCCGCTAGGTTGTGTTGGTTTTTTAAGCGCAATTCGCCCGAAATTGGCCAAACCAGTACAAAAGATTGAGGAATTTCAAGCGCAAATTACGTCCAGGGCAAATCGAGTTTCGGCTAGTTTAAAAAACATCGCGCTGAGAGCCGGCCTCGCCCACAAAACTGGCCACGCCTCCAGATCTAATTAATCACCATGGCGAGTTTCCGCTAATTGCATCTGTTTGCAATTCTTAAAATGTAGCTTTTTTTTTAGGTGCAAGGACATTCATAGGGACATTTTGAAAGCTCTTAAATATTATTTTGTTTAATTTACTAAGAAACAGACTACTGTACACCAATGAAACTAGTAAATGGTTCTGTATAGTTTTTTAGTCATTTTCAGTTATTTAAAATCGGGTTACTCACAGGTGATGGACTAGACACTCTGATTAAAAATGCTTATTTTTGTGATAAACCCATTTTCAGCTATATTAATAAAACTGCACCGGGTTACTACTTCTAAATATATCAAGAAATAGTTTTTAATGCAAATCTTTTTTAAAATTACATTCTAAAACGCTGCCCGATTGTGCTGGTTCATGGAAGAATTAAGTTCGGCGATATGCAAATGAGTTTCAGCGGAAACTTGAGTAAAAAAGCCACTTCTTAAAACTGGCACAATTTTGAGCGCAATTGGCACCCAGGTTGCCGATTGCACCCAAAGTTGAAATTTTGGCCATTATAGGTGTCACCTGTGGCTCCATGGTAGCATTCTTGCCTCTGAGTCAAAAGGTTGTGAGTTCAAGTCCTACTCCAGAGACTTTTTAAAAGTTTATTCATTCCTGGGGTGTGGGCATTGCTGGCTAAGCCAGCATTTATTGCCCATCCCGAATTACCCTTAAGGAGGTGTTGATGAGCTGCCTTCTTGAACAGTTGCAGTCCATATGGTGAAGGTACTCCCACAGTGCTGTTAGAGAGGGAGTTCCAGGATTTTGACCCAACAACGATGAATAAACGGCAATATATTTCCAAGTCAGGATGGTGTGTGACTTGGAGGGGATCTTGGAGGTGATGGTGTTCCCATGTACCTGCTGCCTTTGACCTTCTAGGTGCTAGAGGCCGTGGGTTTGGGAGGTGCTGTCGAAGAAGCCTTGGCGAGTTGCTGCAGTGTATCTTGTAGATGGTGCACACTGCAGCCACGGTGCACCGGTGGTGGAAGGAGTGAGTGTTTAAGGTGGTAGATGGATCAAGTGGGTTGCTTTGTCCTGGATGGTGTCGAGCTTCTTGAGTGTTGTTGATGCTGCACTCATCCAGGCAAGTGGAGAGTGTTCCATCACACTCCTGACTTGTGCCTTGTAGCTGGTGGAAAGGCTTTGGGGAGTCAGGAGGTGATACACTTGCTACAGAATACCCAGCCTCTGACCAGCTCTTGTAGCCACAGTATTTATGTGGCTGGTCCAGGTAAGTTTCTGGTCAATGGTGACCCTCAGAATCTTGAGGGTAGGTGATTCGGTGATGGTAATGCCATTGAATGTCAAGGGGAGGTGGATTCTCTCTTGTTGGAGATGGTCATTGCCTGGCACTTGTGTGGCACGAATGTTACTTGCCACTTATCAGCCCAAGCCTGGATGTTGTTCAGATCTTGTTGCATGCGGGCACGGACTGCTTCATTATCTGAGGAGATGCAAATGGAGCTGAATACTGTGGAATCATCAGCCAACATCCCTGACATGAATCTGTCATTCATGAAAGAAAGACTTATGAAATAATACTGAGTGGCCTGCGGATGGTGCTGTCCAGGGAGAGTATAAATACTTGGGCATGGGCCCAGCTTGCGCAGGACATTTTTAACAGGAACTAATGAAGGACACAACTAGATCTCCATGTTGTAAAACAGTTGATTAAAGCTTTGTTTAACGCTTAGACCAAGTGCCTAGTAGTTTTCTTACGTCAATCCCCACTTCTGAACCTATGATGGAGAGAAGGTCATTGATGAAGCAGCTGAAGATGGTTGGGCCAAGGACACTGCCCTGAGGAATTCCTGCATTGATGTCCTGGGGCTGAGATGATTGATCTCCAACAACCACAACCATCTTCCTTTGAGCTAGGTATGACTCCAGCCAGTGGAGAATTTTGCCCCTGATTTCCATTGACTTCAATTTGCTGGGGATCTTTGGTGCCACACTCAATCAAATGATACCGTGAAGGGCAGTCACTCTCACCTCACCTCTGGAATTCAGCTCTTTTGTTCATGTTTAGACCAAGGCTGTAATGAGGTCTGGAGCCGAGTGGTCCTGGCGGAACCCAAACTGAGCTTCGGTGAGCAGGTTATTGGTGAGTAAGTGCCGCTTGATAGCACTGTCGACGACACCTTCCACCACTTTGCTGATGATTGAGAATCGACTGATGGGGCAGTAATTGGCCGGATTGGATTTGTCCTGCTTTTTGTGGACAGGACGTAGCTGGGCAATTTTCCATTCTGTCGGGTAGATGCCAGTGTTGTAGCTGTACTGGAACAGCTTGGCTGGAGGTGCAGCTTGTTCTGGAGCACAAGTCTTCAACACTACAGCCGGGATGTTCTCGAGGCTCACAGCCTTTGCTGTATCCAGTGCACTCAGCCATTTCTTGATATCATGTGGAGTGAATCGGATTGGCTGAAGACTAGCTTCTGTGATAGTGGGGACCTCAGGAGGAGGCTGAGATGGATCATCCACACAGCACTTCTTGCTGAAGATGGTTGCGAATGGTTCAGCCTTGTCTTTTGCACTCAAGTGCTGGGCTCTGCCATCATTGAGGATGGGGATGTTCATGGAGTCTCTTCCTCCTGTTAGTTGTTTAATTGTCCACCACCATTCATGACTGGATGCGGCAGGACTGCAGAGCTTTAATCTGATCTGTTGGTTGTGGGATCGCTTAGGTCTGTCTATAGCATGCTGCTTCTGCTATTTAGATGTGGGGTATACTGCAGCGAGTGACTCACCTCCTGACTCCCCAAAACCTTTCCACCATCTACAAGGCATAAGTCAGGAGTGCGATGGAATACTCTCCACTTGCCTGGATGAGTGCAGCTCCAACAACACTCAAGAAGCTCAACACCATCCAGGACAAAGCAGCCCGCTTGATTGGCACCCCATCCACCACCTTAAACATTCACTGTCTCCACCACCGGCATACCGTGGCTGCAGTGTGTGCCATCTACAAGATGCACTGCAACAACTCGTCAATGCTTCTTCAGCAGCACCTCCCAAACCCGTGATCTCAACCACCTAGAAGGACAAGGGCAGCAGGTGCATGGGAACACCACCACCTGTAGGGGGTGGTGGTTTAGTGTCAGCTTCGCCTCTGACTTCTGAGCGGTTCGAATCGCTCCCACTCCCTTGGTTCTAGACCTTGGACTTATTTGGGGGTTGTGATACAAAAGGTGCAGCAGACAACTGAGTTTGATGAAAGAACTTCAATCTTTATTCAAGAAAGTAAAACACAACACAAACACTCTTAACACTCTAAAAGTGGGGAACACTTCGGTACAAGCGAGGGAAATAACATTAGCGGAATACTTCACCCCTCCCAATCCCACTTCACTAGCTAGGTTGGACTCTGGAGAACCAGGGATAATGCTCACCAAATGAATCCTTGACAGTTGAGAGTTAGGGTTTAGAGTCTTTTGAGTAAAAAGTTTCGTAAGGCCCTTGTTGCCGTGAGGTGTCCGATGGTCACTGAGGCGGTCGCTCTGGTTTCTTCTTGCGTGTCGGCCTGCTTCTGGAGCTGTTGGCCTTCTTTGTTGAACTGTTTCTGTTGAACTCTGCCTCTGTTTAAACCGTCTTCTTCTGAGCTGTGGAACTGCCTTCTTGCAGAACTGTAACTGTCTTCTTGCAGAACAGGCTTTCAATATTGAACTCGAAACCGCAGAACTGCCTTCTGTTGAACTTGAACTGTTTTACTGGAGAACTCGAACTTGTAACTGTTGTAACTGCTTGATGGGCCTTCAATTATACTAAATTGAAGTGGCCTTAATCAAAACCAAATTAAATCCCGGTCATTGTAAGACCTCGTTAACAGTAACGACTTTACTAGCGTGTTAACTGGTTTTGTAAATGTGTGAAGTGGTTTCAGGATAGCTCCATCCTGTCGATCTGTTGTTTAATCAGAGTTTGAATTGTCCTCATGTTTTGGGTTTCTTGACTGGGCCTAGGACTTCTATAGAATATTTGCTTTATGCATGTCTTTAATGGGTTCTGTAAACGGTTTGATGGGGCCTGTTATTTTGGGTGGGGCTGTCTTCTCCCAGGGTCTATTGTCAAAATGTTAATGCTTGCTGGGGCTTTGAGTGAGGTCATCCCGATTCCCCAGACATTGCAATTAACTGCAATACCCAAACTGCTTTTACAGAGGTCGAACCCAACTTCCTTCACAGCCTTTTCTCCCTTTACAGGCCCAGACATGTTTCTAAAATGCCAAAACTTGGTTTTTGGTCTTAAATTCCTTATGTTAGGCCCAAATGCATTTTTATCACTCTGAGGTAGTTCCAAAGTCCTTTTTCCTTAGGTTTTGGGGATCTGCAAATTTTGGAAACCTTACACCACCTCCAGGTTCCCCTCCAAGTTAAACGCCACCCTGACTTGGATTTATATCGCCGATCCTTCATCGTCGCTGGGTCAAAATCCTGGAACTCCCTCCCTAACAGCACTGTGGGAGTACCTTCACCACACGGACTGCAGCGGTTCAAGAAAACGGCTCACCACCACCTTCTCAAGGGCAATTAGGGATGGTCAATAAATGCTGGCCTTGCCAGCGACGCCCACATCCCAGGAACATATGAAAAAAAGCACAGAGCCTTTATTGATGTCGGGCAATCTGAACTTTAAAAAACCCCATGAAGTGCCGCTCAATCTCGCCTCTGTTTCACTGGGGAGTTTCCTGAGTCCTTGGAAACCCATGCTGGAGGCGTTAAATGCAAACCCCTGTTGAAATAATTTGAAAACCGCCTCATTAGCATGTGATAATGAGCAAAACGCCTGCGGTAATGATCGACCCGCTTCCGGTGAACATGGTACTTGCATGCATCCAAACGCGCCTCCGTTAAATCTGGAAGTGGGCGTGTTCGAGATGGGTTGGGGTCGGGTTTTAGAATTTTACCTTCCCACCCGTCTCCAACCAACCCGTCTTTGGGGGTTAAAATTCCCCCATTGTTGTTGTCAGCATAAAAAATGAAAATTGATTATATCACAGAATGATTAAGTGACATGTTCCAAAATAATTCATATCATTTGCACACAAATGGGAGAAAGGTTTGCCAAACATGAATTCCTGAAAATAGTATGTTTGACTGAGTGGTGTCTTGCTCAAAGACAAACTGGGTCTGTGGTGCAATGTTTGGAAAGTCGCCTCAAAACTCAAACTTCAATTTGAGAACGCAAAACAGGTTCACACATAATTGCAAATAAGAAAGAAAAGAATGGGCCGGATTTTGCTGTAGAAATAATGGTGAGGCTTACAATGCTCATTGTCATTAAAGTGTAAATTGGACAGCAACTTCCGGCAACTGCACATGCGGAGTTAAACGCGGAAATCAGGAAGTTACTGTTCGAGTTGCCCTGCTCCTCCAGAAGCTTCGCTATACTGGTATCTCGCTGAGAGACTCGACATTGAAATACATGGAAGGGCGTGAAGTTGCTGTACTTACGTGATAGATGCCCACTAAACTCGCCACAGAAAGTTGGGGCTTGTCCATTCCAGTGTAAGTAAATTTTTAACGGTGTGATAAGTTTTAATTACTGCCAAACAACTTCTCAGGCACTGAAAATTAACTCTTACAAGTATGGAGTCTCATTCCTTTAGATTTTAATTATTGTTGCAGGTTTTAAAAAATAAAGAAAATTAAATACTTTTTTAAACTTTTTCTTTCTGTCTCTTTTCTCTTTTTCTCTTAATCCGATCTTTCTTTCCCTGGGGTAAAAATTCACTTGGTTGCGCCTCCCGTTAGCGCCTTAAGAGGGCGCTAATGGGGCGTTAAGCCGCTAACGCCCGGGCGCAGCGATGTTTGCGCCGCTCGAGAACTTAACTTGAGATTGTGCGGCGGCGCTAAAACTTACCGCTGCGACCACCTGCGCGCGCAGATTGTGACGTCATTCCATGGTGCAACGCCCTTGGGGCGCCCCGGAGCGGAAATTGAGTGGCGCCCCCTGCCTTACCGCCTGGCGCTTCCAACGACCGGAAGACTGGAACGTTATCAATCGGTGTGGGGCTGGGGGGGGGCGCTATTTAAAGGGGGCCTCTTCCTGTCTTTTTCTGTGGTCGACATTTATGCACCACTCATTCTGAGAGAGAGAGAGAGATTCGGAGAGAGAGAGAGAGAGAGACTTCTACATTGACTCAACGCTTTGTGAGGTAGTTTAGCCTATTCATCCTAACTTTGTTGCTACTTTAGTTGCTGTACCTCATTACTTTTCTGGCAAAGAGAATATGGGGGCTGCAATGATTGGGGGCGTCGTCCTGCTCCAGCTGAATCGGAGGATACCAAGACGCAGACAGAGAGTGGCAATGATGGCCAGACGGAGGAGGGCCATCAGGCGTATGTACAGGAGAGCTTACCCTCCCAGGGTATATCGTGAACAGCTCTCCTACATCCATATGTCCGAGGAGCTGTGTTTGCGAAGGCTGCGATTCAGCAAGGAGGTGGTCACTGAGCTCTGCCACCTGCTGCAGCCAGATCTGCAGCCTCAGCTGAGGTCCAGGACGTCTCTGTCGGTGGCAGTGAAGGTCACAGTGGCTTTGAACTTCTACGCCACTGGCTCATTCCAAGCTGCTGTTGGGGACCTCGCCAATATCTCCCAGTTTGCGGTGCATCGCTGCATCTGGCAGGTCACCAATGCCCTCTTCAGAAGGAGACGAGACTTCATCTCTTTCCCTATGACCCCAGACAAGCAGCGTGACCGTGCTCTGGGCTTTGCGAGGGTAGCGGGCTTCCCCATGGTGCAGGGCGCCATTGACTGCACGCATGTGGCTTTGCGTGCTCCGCGAGAGAATGCAGAGGAATTCAGGAACAGAAAGGGGTTCCATTCCTTGAATGTGCAGTTGGTCTGTGACCACAGACAGGTGATACTCGCTGTCAATGCCCACTATCCGGGCAGCTGCCACGATGCTTTCATCCTGCGCCAGACTACTGTGGCAGAAGTTTTCGAGGCACCGCATCAGCCAGTTGGTTGGCTTCTGGGGGACAAGGGGTACGCATTGAGCACCTGGCTGATGACACCGCTCCGTACGCCAAACACCCCTGCTGAGCTGCGGTACAATGAAAGCCATCAAGCAACCAGGAACATTATTGAGCGCACAATCGGCGTGCTGAAACAACGGTTCCGCTGTCTGGACCATTCCGGAGGAGCCCTGCAGTACTCGCCTGAGCAAGTTTCGAACTTCGTAGTCGTGTGCTGCATGTTGCACAACATGGCAATCCTCAGGACCCAGCCAATGCCACCAGGCCTTGTAGCACCACCAGAGGAGGAGGAGGAAGAGGAGGAAGAGGACGAGGACGATGATCATCAGCAGCACCAAGGCGGGAGGGCGGCCCACAATGGTCAAACTGCAAGGGCCGTCCGTCAACGACTAATAGCAAGCCGCTTCTAGGGCCCCTGCCATTGCTACAAACACTAATCAACCCAGCACGCAACCCCTAAGCCGGCCAAGGCACCAATAATTCCAACCACCAGCCATGTATATTTTGAATACAGAAACTTATTTATTTTACAAACTCTGTGTGTGTCAATTCCTCATGACAAACTCATAGAAATAAACACAAAAAAACAGTCAATAACATAACTGGTTCTCACAACCTGGAGATAATGTCCAAAACACTAAACAAAAGTTGGACCATGAACCTCGGCCTTTAATAAAAAAATGACCAGCATTTTGTCACACCTCCTACTTTTTGCCCTTCGAGGGTGATCTCCTTCCCTTGCGCACTTCCCCCCTTCTAACCCTACTGCTCCTCTGTAATGGGACCTCAGTGGCTGCAGCAAGGCTGGTGGAAGGCTGCTGCTCGTCAGACCCTGACACTGCAGATGCCCCTGAAGGACGGCCTCGACCAGTTCTGGGCCTGGAGGGCCCGGCTGCAGACTGCACCAACTCTGCATGGGCGGCAGCAGTCTGTCCTACAGGCGGTGGCAAGTGCAGTGGAGAAGTGACAGTGTTGGCAGCAGGAATGCTGTCATCGTGAGAGAGGCCAGCAACTCCCTGCTCGCCCGACACACTGGCACTCCCACGGGGCAGCACTTCAGCATCCGGAGCAATTTGCCGGAGAACAGATTGCTGGCCTGCTGCGGCGCGGTGACAGCCCCGGGGACATGTGCACGAACCATCGAGGTTGGCAGCAGTCTGTGCTCGCGTGGCCTCCATCTGAGTCTGTATGAGAGCAGTCAGAGGTGGGATCACGGCAGCCAGTGACTGAATTGCAGCACTAAGCGTTAGTGTGGCATCCGCCTGTGCTACAGCGAAGTGCTCCATACTCCTTGCCAGTGACTCAATGCAATCGGGCACCCTTCCCACTGCACCCATGAGCTCAGTGTGCATGCCCACCGCCTGGGTGTTCATTTCTGCAATCAGCCGCTCCTCCTCTGCGTCCATTGCAGTAGGAGTGTCTGGCATACTCTCCCTCTGGAGAGAAGGCCCCCGTTCTTCCCTACCCCCCCCATGGCGTTGCTGCAGCCCGCTGGGTCCTGGAGCTTCACCATCATCAGCCCCTTCCCCCCTGCTCCCCTCCGGGGAAGGCGTGTTCCCAGTGTGGGCATGGGCTTCCTCGGGAGAGGGTGGCACTGATGCTCTGGCTTCCTCTTCCTCCTCAGCTGCAGCATCACTCCCAGTGGCAGCTTCAGGGCCCGTCTCCTCAGCTGGTGAATCACCATCTGAAAGCAGGGAGGTACAAGAGTGGCTTTAGCGTGAGGACAGGGTGGCAGTAAGGGAGGAATAAGTGCAGCGAGTTAGCAAGTTGGATTGAAAGTGTCAAAGGCTGATATTGTGAGGGACAAGTGGAAGGACAGAGGACAAAAAGGTGATGACCTTACCATTGCTGTCCACAACGGGGTCGGCGTCTCCAGTGGCGACGGGACCGATCACCCGGCTTGCCACAATCCTGTGGACGCGCTCCTCCAGATCGCTGAGGGGTTGCAGCTGAAGCCGCCCTCCACCTGTCCGTTGCTGCTGTCTCCTATTATGAGCCAGCTTAGCCTGCAAGAAAAAGGACAGCATCTGAGTAAATATACAGCCATGGTCTTGCCTGATGTGCCTCCCATAGGTGAATAGCCCTTACAATATACAGCCATGGTCTTGCCTGATGTGCCTCCCATAGGTGAATAGCCCTTACTGTATGCAAAGTGTGGAATGTGTGTGTGTGTTTGATGAAAGGGCCATAGGTGTTGGATGAGTGTTGTGCATTGGGGTTTTAAGACCCTCTGGCCATAGAGTGAGGTTGAGATGGAGGGATGGAGAGGTATTGAGAAAAAGCCACTCACCCTGACGACCCGAGTGAGGTCGTTGAACTTTTTGCGGCATTGAGTATGGGTCCTGGGCACCATGCTCCTGGAGGAGACGCTCTGAGCCACCTCCCTCCACACTCTTCTGAACTCGCGTGGCAAAGGCCTCCTGCCACTCTCAGGGAACAGCATCGTCTGCGCTCCACTGCGTCAACCAGAGCATCCAAGGCCCGCTCGGTGAAGCGATGAGCGCATTCTCTCACCCTCTCCATGCTTGGCAGCAAAATGGATTACAGGTCTCTCCAGGCTGAGATTCAAGGCTGCAATGAGCAGGGTGTGGCTGGGGAGCAAGTGGCCCCCCCCGCTTTAAGAAGTGTCCAGCGCCAGTGTGTCTGTGTTCCCTCGCTAACTGGCAGCAGCTGCGCTGCGCTCGCGCGCTGAGTTAGCGCCTCACTCCTTGGCCTTTGCACCTTAAGAGAGGTGTGCAGCGCCTGCTTTAGCGCTCCACTCACCTCCCGGGGTGGTAAAAGTGAAGTTTCCTGTCAGTGCCGATAATTAGCGCCAGGCGCTAATATTTGCGTCCGGACGATATTTGCGCCCCAAATGGGGCGCGACCTAATTTCTACCCCCCTGTCTTTATTTTGCTTTCTAACTGATAGTTCCTGGTTCAGACTCTGCGCATCTCATTAACAATTCTTCAATCTGATTGGTTAAGGAGATACACAGCTTGTCTGTTCACAGAGGTTCCAGATCCCCTGTAGAGGGCGCTGTGCCAAAATGGCTTTCGAATCACAGCAAGTTCCAGTGCAAAAGTGCACAGAAAGTCTGTGGGCAAGAGCAAGTGTAATGAACGGCTGGTGCTGTTTGATCGCTGCTGACCGCAAATTCCAGGCCAAATGTATCCTCTTATTTACACATAGGTTCTTCATACATAGAGTCATAGAGTTATACAGCACAGAAAGAGGCCCTTCGGCCCATCGTGTCCACGCCGGCCATCAAGCCCTGTCTATTCTAATCCCATTTTCCAGCACTTGGTCCGTAGCCTTGTATGCTATGGCATTTCAAGTGCTCATCTAAATGCTTCTTGAATGTTGTGAGGGTTCCTGCCTCTACCACCCCTTCAGGCAGTGAGTTCCAGATTCCAACCACCCTCTGGGTGAAAAAGTTTTTCCTCAAATCCCCTCTAAACCTCCTGCCCCTTACCTTGAAACTATGCCCCCTGGTTATTGACCCCTCTACTGAGGGGAAAAGTTCCTTTCTATCTACCCTATCTATGCCCCTCAAAATTTTGTACACCTCAATCAGGTCCCCCCTCAGCCTTCTCTGCTCTAAGGAAAACAACCCCAGCCTGTCCAGTCTCTCTTCATAGCTGAAGCGCTCCAGCCCAGGTAACATCCTGGTGAATCTCCTCTGCACCCTCTCCAATGCAATCACATCCTTCCTATAATATGGTGACCAGAACTGCACACAGTATTCCAGCTGTGGCCTAACTAGCGTTTTGTACAGCTCCATCATAACCTCCCTGCTCTTATATTCTATGCCTCGGCTAATGAAGGCAAGTATCCCATATGCCTTTTTAACCACCTTATCTACCTGTCCTGCTGCCTTCAGGGATCTATGTACATGCACACCAAGGTCACTCTGATCCTCTGTCCTTCCTAGGGTCCTACCATTCATTGTGTATTCCCTTGCCTTGTTAGTCTTCTGTCCATTCCCATGAAGGTGAAAATAGACCAGCTCCACAACCTATTTAACAAACAGACCTTCCAATTTCGAGGAGGCAATGATTAGTGGAATATTGATTCTATTTTGCATTTGTGCCTGGTACAAACATTGAATTCTAAGACCTTAATCTACCATGCTTGGGTCAAGGATCCTCCAGCTACAAAGGGTGAATATTTATGCTCCATATGATATATAAAACAAAATGTGTTGGTTGCAATTGGCCACAACTCTTCATATAACAACCATTTTGATCTAAATTATTCAGATAAGTGAATCCTATACAGTGGTTGATATTTACTATGTGATTTGTTACTTAAAATATCTCCTATCATCCCTTTCATCCATACTCAGTAATCTACTTTTCATTTATGTATTGTGTTCAGATGGTCACTTGCCCTTTTATGTTAAATAAAGTATTTATTTTGAATTATAAAAGATCTCTGCTCTGCTCGCATTATCGGGCTCTGTGGTCCTTTTAGAAATTCCAATTGAAAAGCAATGCTGCCAGCAGTAAGACCAAACAAAATGTGTTTCTTTTTATTTGTAAAGGATTATTAGCAATATTGCTTGACTTATTCAGCTAACGTTCCCACAACTGCAACATTGTAGAAGAGTGTTTTCAATTATATGAACATGGCACTTTACTCTCATGGAGTTAAACCTGTCATATGTCATGAGTTTTCAGTGAGACTGTAATTTAGTTAGAGCAATCAAACTTTGTATTGTTCAAAGTAGAGATTCTCACATTCAGATTTATTAGTATTAACAATGTGATGAAATTGGAAAGCTATGTCAGAATGAAGTATGTCAAATTATATTTGTATAAAAGGTGATGTATTTTCTAGAATGCAAATAATTTTTGACACCAATGTAAATTTTTGCATTAGCCTGTCTTTTGGATGAGGTGTTAAACCTCGGCCCCACCTTTTGGTTCAGGTGGATGTTTAAGATCCCATGTCACTATGCAAAGAAGAGCTGGGAGTTCTTCTGGCATCCTGGCCAATATTTCTCTCATTCAACACCACCAAAACCAGATTACTCATTCATTTATCTCATTTGCTGTTTGTGGGACTTTGCTGTGCGCAAATTGACTGCCGCATTAGCCCACATAACAACAGTAACGGCATTTCAAAAGTAATTCCTTATTTGTGAAGTGCTTTGGGATGTAAATGCAAGCTCTTCCTTCTTTGGATACCACTGCAATGTGTGAGAAATAAAACCGTTGTTGAAAAAATTCTGTTCCTACAGATAACTTGTAACTCAAAATTTCAATGTATGAAATAATGGCTCCACTCTCCCAGTAGCTCAGCAGGTTTATAAACTGAATAGCAGAACCATAGAGACTCAAGACATTCTGAGGTTTAATCCCTAGTCTGTGTGGAATTATCTGATCTCAGCCAGTGTAGCAATTTGGATATTAAATATATGATTAATTACCATTTAGGCAAGATATCAACGGGTGACTGGTGCCTATATCATACCTCAGGGAAGAGTCAATGTCATCAGGAGCAGAGGAGGGAAGGGAAGTTGGTGTAGTGTGCAAGTGCTATAAGTCCTAGAAAAATGATCACAAAATGTGATTGTTATACATGAACAAGCCTGGTGGGAATCCTGCCAGGAACTTGCTATGAATGTTTAATGACCCCCAACCTAGAAAATGGGCCTGGGTCAAGGCATTGGGCAGAAGTCCGACCCTGACCTGTAGGAGCAAAAAAATGGAAATCCAGGCCACAATGTCAAATTGAACAGTTACCCAGAATACACCGATTAAAAAAAATACCAGGATATCTGCGATGTCCCTGACCTCTAGCGCAGCATTTAATCATGACATTGCCAAATACTCATTAAACAATTCTAGGGTTGCGAACTCTTAAATTGTTCAAATTTGCAAATATTTTTACAGTACAAGATGTTTTATTTCAGGAAGAGGGACACAGCTGTTTGGAGTAAATATTGTTCACCACCAGCACACGAGAAATTTAATCCCAATGTAGAAACAAACAAACCAGGACCAGAACTCAGTCCTTTGTGTAATTGCCACCAGCAACATTCTGTCCATTACTTGGAACCCAGTACAAACAGTGGGATGGAATTTGACTTGTGGCCGCTTGGCCGGTGGATCTCGCCAGCCATGCCAGCTGTACCGGTGGCAAAAAGGCAGCCGCGATTCTGAGGCCCCGCCGTCATTTTAATTTGACAGGCAAGCTGCGGACGCCAAATGGACGCCCAGATGCAGCTCGCCAGTTCTCGGCACGGGGAACGTCGGTCGGGAGGAGGCGACGCTGAGGTGGAACAAGCACGGGCAGGCAGCCTCCTTCAGTATTGTGGTAGAGCTAGGAAGAGTAATCCGACTCCTTCTGGCTCCACATAAAAAGAATTTTACAAATTTGTCTGTCCGTTTCCTGATGGGAATACCAGTACACATGGACGGAGCATGTACGTCGCAAGCTCCAGCCAATGCCTTAAAATTGCAATTGGGGTCCTAACTATGTTATTAGGATCCTGAATTGCATGGGAAAGAGGCCCACTGCTTGTTACAGGCAGGCGTGTTGGCCGCCCAGCGATAGGCCCCTGTGAAAGTCTGGGGTTAACAGGGAGGGTAAGGCTACCATCCCCATTTTTAGACCCCCATTGACCCATTAATGTCAACTTTCCCAAGTGAAAATCGGCCCCCAAATCTATCATATTATGAATAGTACATTTGAAACAAAAAGAGCCCAATGTTTTCAGGCGACTATTTACCGAAGAGAAGTATGACAAATTTCTAGTGAATTTGGACTGAAGTGGACCTGGTGGCCTCCAATTTATTCTTTCAGGAGTGCCAGTCTTTTCTGTTACAGCAGTATGTATTTAGTGTCTTTGCACCCAAATTCGTATTTTATTGCTTACTTTAATGTGGTGCAGAATGACTCAAACTCCACATTCTATATTAATGCAGATATCACCCAGAAATGAAAATCACGAGCACAGATGTCCTGAGTGCAGCTTAGCATGCAGTGGCTATGTCCTGTATTAGTAAGTTTAAGAGTCCTTCTCTGGTCTTAAAACATCATTTTTTTTCCAGTTCTATCAGACAGCCACTGGTTTCATACATATTGGCACACAATTTCTTTTGCACTTGGATTGAAATGCAACAGTAACAGCTCGGGCACCACTGCCACTTAAATGCACTGAGTCTAACTATAAGGCTCCTTTTTAAAAGCACAGAACTGTTAACATTTTTAAGAAGTAATATACTATGGGCGTGATAGCCTAGTGGTCATGGTATAGTCCAGAGCTTCTGGGTTCAAATCCCACCATGGCAAGTGGGAAACTGAATTAATTAAATCTGGTGTTTTCTGTTAGCCAATGTCAGCCAGTGGCTCAGTTGGTAGCACCCTCACCTCTGAGCCAGAAGGTTGTGGGTTCAAGTTCCTCTCCAGGCACTTGAGGATAAAAATCTAGTCTGACACTCCAGTGCAGTACTGAGGGAGTGCTGCACTGTCGGAGGTGCCGTCTTTCAGATGAGACGTTAAACCGATGCCCCGTTTGCTCTCTCAGGTGGACGCAAAAGATCCTACGGCATTATTTTGAGGAAGGCAGATGTGCCGGTGTGGGAGGCAGTGAGAGATAGCAGGACAAAGCAGGGAAAGTAAGTGTGCGCAGGGCAGGAAGGGGGCAGGAGCAGTGAGAGATGGTGTGTGCAGGGAATATAAACTGCGGCACTCCAGGTGGCTGAAAATGGAAAGAGAATTAAATCCTTCACAGCCCTGAAGTTCAAAAAAGTATCCCCAGCAGTGACCTGGGAAAAGTTATATTATTGCTGAATATTTATTTTAAATAAAACAGGCTTTCCCAGGTCACCAGCAGGAAATCGCTCCTCCCACCCCCCACCCTCCCCCCCACTATGATGAGAGCAAGAAAATCATCAAGAAAATTTAGAAAGTGTGCTTTAAACATCTGCGTCTTGATTTCTTCCCTGTATTGCAGTGGTGTAATAGTACAGGATAGCTCAACATAATATAGCATAGAAACCAGCAGACACTGCACAAGCACAGAACAGCACAACACAGCACTGCGTGGCAAACCACTGTAGCTAGCAAAGCATCTACATTTTCCATACTTATTTTCATGTAAGACAATAGTTGGGGAGGAATGCTGCAAGCTTGTACTACAGTGTTCAGGTTACTTTATAAAGTGTTTTTTACCTTGGTGCTTGTTGTGTTCAGCATGCGGGAGAATGATATCCATTATTTAGCCTGATGACAGAACCATAAACCATTTTTTTATTGTGGGTCTATCCTAATGCAATCAGGCAAAAGCAGTCAGATTTATCAGCAGAAACACAGAGAGCCTGTGCATAGATGGCATGAACATAATCCAAATTAAACAATATGGGGGAAAAATTGGGTTGCTTTGCGTCTCCCGTTAGTGCCCGGGGGGGGGGGGGGGGCGCTAACGGGGCTCAAAGGCCCGAGCGCCTGGGCGCGGCGCCGCTAACGCCTCCCGCAAAATTCAGCGGGGGGGTTAGCAGCGGCAGTAGCCGGTAGCACCCCGCGGCCCTGCGCCTCCGACGATGATGTCATCGCCGTGCACAGCGCCCCGCTCGCGCCCCGGCCGCAAACTTCAGTTGCGCCGCCTGACCTGCCGCCGGACGCTATGTCCGACAGGGTCAGGGTGGTGTTTTTGTGGCGGCGGCGGCGCAAATTAAAGGGCAGGTGCTGGGCAGCCATTTTTTTTGGGTCGCCAACCAGCACCTACCCCCTTTTGCTTCCTCATGCGGGGTGCCGGCCGTGATCGGTCAGCCCGGCACTCCTCTTGAGTGCCGGACTCTTTTGCCGGCCCCCTGCTCCCCAGTGGTCCAGCAGAGCCCCGGTGCACGCAGCACTAGGCCCCTCCTCTTTAATCAGGGGAGGGAGGCCTGCAATACCGATGCGCTACGTGCCAACGCGCGTGGCGCTGTTGCACATAACGCCACGATATTGAATGGTAGCGCCCCAGGAAGGAGGGAGAGCACTTCCAGTAACACCCCGCCTCCTGCTTGGGGCGCTACCACTCAATTTACAGCGTGGGGGTGCTAACTTTTTCCGGGTGCTAAAAGTAGCGTCCCGGCGAAGTTAGTGCCCCAAAGTGGGTGCAACCGAATTTTTCCCCCTACCAATGTAAAGATGCCTATAAACTGCTTGGGCTCTCTTTGACCAGCAACTAATTATAATTCTACATTTTACAATTCTTGTATTAGCTCACCATCTCCACTGGCCTAATTGCAATTTCAAATGTAAAATGTAACTGTTGAAATGTACTATATTGCTACTTTACTGTTACAAAATAGCTAAAATACTTAATTATAATTACTGAAATTATCATTTTGGGAGCATAGTTATATACTGGCAATTAAGTTAATATTAAACTATTATATTTCAAAGATTTAAGGCTCCATTTTCATTTGATAGCTACAGACACTAAGAAGGAGAATCTCAACGTATCATAGAATCACAGAATTTTAAGTCACAGAAAGTGTCAATCTGGATCATCACATCTCTGCCAGCTCTCTGAAGGCCCTTTCCTTATAAAATAGAGTCTCCTTAATGTTCGCATTTATGAGCATTATTTTAAGACACTTACTTCCACTCCTTGACACAGTAGATGTGCTTCATATAAAGAACTACGTAGAAGATAGAACAACCTGATTGCATTCTCCAGACACATTGTGGGAAGCTTCACTCTGATTTTAATAGTTTATGATTTAAACGTAATGCTAATAACATGTCAATCAGTACATAGGTTAATAAGGTCACCATCTATGTACCAGTAGCACAATGGCAGCATCAAGCTAGAAATGGTGAGAATTGCTCCTGCTTCTTCAAGTCCAACCAATTTCCTGTAGCAGGCTGGCTTACCATTTTAAAGGTTAGATTTGATGGAAATGTCACAGCAGTCCTGAAATACTATGGTTACATGAGGCAACTCACAAAAGCTCTTTGAAAATCATCAATGTGGAATAGAGCTCAAATTCAGTCAGAAGTTCAGCTGCGTTGGTTACACTAAATTGTTTGGGAAAAAGTTATTTTCTGGCATAGGTAATTGTCTTCTGTGGGGAAAGCGCATTTGAACTGTTTATTTTCTACTTTTGTCTACCTACTGAGCTAAGTCAAGCATGTTAGCAACAAACTGGTTCATATCACAAAGCATTGTCCTTACCCTGTACAATTTACTGCTGCATGCATTCTCGTACAAGTGTGTTATTGAGATGGAGAATATTTTCTGTATCAGTCACTGATAAAGTCTCTGCTAAATTAAGCATCCAAATGGTGATAGAATAACAATGATCCAACTTCAGACTCTAGTTTTCAAAGTGTTACTGTTCATGGCAAAGTGCTGCTTCCTCGTCATCTGGCTTCCTTCAGTGGCGAGAGAGTGGGCCGGTCTAGCGTGATTATTCCACACAGTTGAAAAGCTTGGTCGTGGTTTGCTAACAAGTGATAAACTTTTAATGGAGTAAGATGCCTCCCCTTCTGCTCTGAACTGCTGCTGGAACATTTTACTGACATGGTGTGCTCCACACAGTCTGCAGTCCCGAACCAATCAATGCACTCTCTCAGCTGTATCAACACATTATATTAACCAATATTCCAGGGACAACCATTGATCATCTGGTCTGATGGCCGGCCGGCCAACATTTATCCCTCAATATACACCTAAAATAGATGATCTGGCCATTTATTTGATTGCTGTTTGTGGGACCTTATGTGCAGATTGGCTGCTGCATTTCCTACATTACAACAGTGACTACACTTCAAAAGTAAAGCGCTTTGGGACGTCCTGAGATTGTGAAAGGTGCTATCTAAATGCAAGTGTTTTTTAATTTTTTGATCCACAATCTCTGCTACTTTTGTTACCCATTCAAAAATATTTAGCAATTTTTTTCATTATTACATACACATTAAAATTAAATAATTCTTTAGCAACTGATTTTTTAAAAGTAAAACTGTAAAATATTTATCTTGCTACTCAAAGTAATATTTTAAACATTCTAATTACACAGAAAATTAATTATTGAGGAGGTGTCATTGTTGTTCAGGGTATTTCTTTTCCCCTAGTGATAAGTGTTCATGTGTTAATCCCATGTAACTCATGTGCATTATTGGCACCAGCTGACATTTATTTTGCCAGCAATTGCAGTTTGCTAATGTGTCCAAGTCAGCCTAGGTTTCTGCATTCCATCCCCTGACACACTGAATGCTTTATAATATTGCACAGACATTGATGTGTTTTCAGAAAAATAATAAAATCTGTAATGATTTCAAGAATGAGTTCAAAAACATTCCAGCATTTCTGCTAATATTTTGTTTTTTTACATAATCCCAAGTATAAAAGCTTGATACGTACTTGTTTTTTGTTTCTACTGGGTAACTTTTTGGTTTTACTACATTGATAATTTTAGAATAACACTTGTCAATACATGTACTGTTTATAAAGTGTGAATTTAATTTGCATCAGCGAAATAGATAGTGGGCCCACTGTTCCCTTGGTGCAATGATGCATGAACTGATTTAAATCTACTCAGAATCATAGCTTTGTCCCTCTTTTTCAAAATTGGATCTACATGGGCATCCTTCCAGTCTAAGGGAACATAGAATCACTTCTTTATATATATATAATGGTAACTGTACTGATTACATGTCACATTCAGTTTTTATTTCCTTGACTTCAGGTGTAATTAGAAGCATTCTTCTGGTCATGGTGTAATTGAGGGAATGTTGTGGTACCTTAAAGGTGCACTGCAAAAGCCTTGACCAGTCTGGGGTGCATTACAATATCGCACACAGAGGCCCCACCAGATCTTCATGGCATTCTCTGCACCCCACACATCACTGCCTCACTGTGGGATCCCGGTAGGAATTGCACAGGAAATAAAAAAGTTTATCATCAACAGGTATCTCAGTTCTACTGGTGGAGTTCAAGTAGGACAGGCTGACATAAAAACTATTTTGATTAAGTATAGCATCATAATGCTGGCTTCATTGCTTTCTCTTTATACATGCACTGGATGCTAAAATCTTTGCTTTAAGAAATCAAACTATTTTTAATGAATGGACTGATTGCAGAACATGTTTTACCTGGTAGTGACAATGACATACAAACAAGAGTTCATTCTGAATTGGCAGCCAACCTTTGTTATGGTTTCTAATTCTATCTAAGGTGATATTCTCATCTACTTTAATATTTACAATTATTTGCTTAGAGAGAATAGACGTTTAACCTTTTAATTAGGAACTAGAAAACAAATATAAATTTATATCAGAGGTATCCTTTTATCAATTTTTAGACTTAAATACTACCCAGTCTTGTGAATTGATGACCCATGGACAGATTTTTGAGTAGATGGTGATGCAAGTGCAGGGCGGTTAACATTGAAGAGATTTCTAGCAGCATTGTTCACTTTAGAGATCCCTGCATTACTGTGGACTTTTCACCTTGATTTATGGGCATTATTTTCAGTTAAAGATCTACAACATAAACTTTGCACCGAACTATAGTAACATAAAGAGAAGTATTATACTACCTAGAGAAAGGACTGAAGTCAGGAAGTTTTTCTTCACACCAAGAGTGATTGACACGTGGAATGGACTTCCAGGTGAAGTAGTGGAGATGAAAGCTCTGAAATTATTTAAGAAACAACTGGATGCCATGCTGTAAGGTGTTTTTGGATGGATGAGCAAACATGGCCTGAATGGCTTCCTCATCTGTATGTCTCTTCTGACCGTGTGAGAACCTCTGGCTCCCACAAAAATAAGCTTCGTTTACAGATGGACTCTACAAATTTCTGAATAAAAATCCATTTGATTCAACTCACCCAGTGTACTGTGAGCTCAGAAGAAAGTCTGGGCCAACTAGATTTTTGTGATTTAATTCCTTGCAATGTGCTAAAACAATCTGCTAATATTATAGGGTTAGAGGTCTTGGGGGAAAAATTCAGTTCGTTGCGCCTCCCGTTAGCGCCTTAAGAGGGCGCTAATGGGGTGCAAAGCAACTAGCGCCTGGGCGTGGCAATGTTTGCGCCGCTCGCGAAATTAACTAGACATTTTGCGGCGGCTCTAAACACTACCGCCACGATCTCCTGTGCCGGCAGATCGTAATGTCAGTCGAGTGCGCAACGCCCCGGTATCGCCCCGGAGCGGATATTGAGTGCCGCCCCCTGCCTTACCACCTGCCGCTAGCAACGACAGGTTGAGGGGAGCATTTTGCAGTCAGGAAGGGACTGGGGAAGCGCTATTTAAAGGCGACTGCTTCCTGTCTTTTTTTGTTGGTGACATTTTTGAACCACGCATTCTGAGAGAGAGAGAGAGAGAGAGACTTCTGGAGAGATTCAACGCTGTGTGAAGGAGTTTTGGGTACTGAGCAGCACTTTGCAGGTTCATTTTGATTTGCCCTTCCTTGTATCGATTTAGAAGAGACTGTGGGGGGTTGCACTCTGAGCTCTTTCCCTGGGTCTCTCCATTGTTCTTTCCAGCAGATTTGATGTACAGGTCTCTCCAGGCCGAGATTCAAGGCTGCAATGAGCAGGATGTGGATGGAAAGCAAGATCAACCCTCCCCTTTAAGAACTGGCCGGCGCCATTGTGTCTGTGTTCCATTGTTGACTGACATCACATGAGCTTTGCCAGCGCTCTGAGTTAGCGCCTCGCTCCTCGGCCTTTGCGCCTTAAGACAGATGTGTAGCGCCTGATTTAGCGCTCCAAGCACCTCCAGGGGCGATAAAAGTTAAGTTTGCAGTCGGAGGCGATAATTAGCACCAGGCGCTAATCTTTGCGCCCGGCCGATAATTGCACCCCAAACGGGGCGATACTTGAATTTTTCCCCCTTGGTCTCCATATCTTCCTCTTCTGCTTTTACTAATTTACTTCTAATTTTAAAGTTATGACTAATAATCTATATTTCAAAATTTCTGTTGATAGTTTTAAATCTTTTGAAGTTTTGAAAGTGTGCCAAGTTGTTTTTCCTGTTTTTTAACCATATTTGGAATTGAATTACAAGACTGCAATCTAATTGAGCGGTCTAGATGACATTGCAAACCATGATAGTAATTAAATTATGCTTTTTGAACACACTCTCCAGTATCTGGTACTTTCTATAAAATTCACTGTCTGTCTGTTACAAATTAGAACTGTTTCTTCCAGTTGTGAAGAGTTTCTGTGCTTGGTGTTGTTGTAGGCCTTTCTGACACTGCTTTTATCTTCAAATGGCAGTTAGAACATCATCTGAATGTATTGATGGATTACAGCTTTAAATTCATTGAGGTTTCCATTAACTTTCCATGTAATGTGCTTAAATTTGTGAATTTTCTCTTCAAATTATCATACCAGAGCATAACATGTTTCTGTTTCCATTTGAAAATGAAAGTTATATCCATCATCCTCACAGGATACTTACATATTATTGATGCTGATGAAGTAATCTGCTCAGTGATTGGACAGTAGTGGCAATAACTAACATTATGCCACTGAACAACAGGGTCACGCCTAACCTGTCATTGACCTAAATTGACAGTGACTTTATCAGGAGTTTACTGTAGTTAAAAAGGAAATCCAAATGCTGAATTTAACTGAATGTTTATGTACAGTGGGGCAAGCCGCTATTGGATAGGTCAATGGCTTTTCAACTCTTGATAAATTAGAGTAGTATAGATTGGAGCCCTTAGTACGTGAATTACTAGACTTTCACAGCAGAGATATTAACTCCAAATGATTGATGTAATAACAGACTATTGAATATTAATATTTACTTTATTAATTCCAAGGATCAACATTCCAGCTAGTTGCACTTTGCTTTAGAAGGGCCAATGCCCAAAGTCAAGGGCATACTGTTGTCAATCATAAGGAGCATATGGATGCGTATACTGCCACTGAGTCACTTAGGATCCTTGCACTGATCATTAAAAGGGTAGTAACTTTACTTGACAGCTTGGTGAGCCAAATCCCCCTATCTCACAGACTTAAGGCAGTGAACAGAGAGTTCTCTTTGGCTCAGATATAGAGGGTGAGCTGTACCCTAGCATGTAGCTATGGAATTTAGTTATCTTTTATATATTTCAATGGTGCTGCGCCTGCAGGTGGCACTGCGAATGTCACATTACATGATTGACTGAGTACAGTGGGTCTCCAGCTAACGTTACATGACACACGCAATGTACTAAGCAGGAACTGAACCTTGCAGTCTATTGAGAAAAATGAAAGCATCTGAGGTACTCTGATGTTTACTGGAGGGCAAAGACATTAAGGCAATGATATGCTGTATACATACCAGCCATTTAGAAAGTGCTCCCATCAAAACTTTGACAGGATGAAGACCCTAGTCTAAAGTATTGATGCAGTCAGTGTTCATGTGCAGGCATAGCATTGACAGTTAGTGCATCAATATTTACTCCATTACTTTATCTAGAAGAACAATGCTGACTGACCCATGTGTCTGTAGTGGAGCCAATAGTGGACAATGAAGGAGAAAAAAGCATATTGTTGTGCTAGATTGGCAATTTCATTGACCATGAAAAGAACTAGCAGTACACGGAGGAAGAAGTGTGTGATCATGTGTCAGGAAGTGGAAACACGACAGAAGGTCGAAAGAGCTAAATTTCCACAAGCCAATGGAGTAAGGAACGCTGTCCCCCCTCCCCCATTGTGGGGCATTAAATTGGTAGGTCATTGGAACAAAGACCAAGATGCAAATCCCCTCCCTCCACAGAGCATAAAACGAGAATGCTGGTCCAGATGTCCACAATGCGCACAATCACTGCAAAGAATCCCACCCCAACAACCCCCGCACCACCACCAGAGGTACAACACCCGAAAGAGCACAACATTGACAGAAAAGCACAGCCAACTCCTTCCCCAACTTTGCTGCTCACAGGAACTTCTGTCCCTCACACTGGTTGTATCTCCTCTTCACAGACTTTCTCACAGGTGCACCCACCCTGCTCCGCCAGCTGGATATATTTTCTGCTCACCCCCACCCCCCACCACCACGCCACCGCCCCGCTCCCCCACCCGATGATCTGAATTCCTACATTCTCCACCCCCATCCCTGTCCTGCCTTCCTGTGCCTTTCCCCACACTCCCCCTACTAACTAAATGCTCCCTACATCATCCTCCCTAAATGGCTGGATTTTATTTTAGTTATTTGCATGCCTCTGCACTAGGAGAATTTCTCAGGCAGAGAAGTAATCCACTGAACAGCACCCACTTCTGTGCCCCTACTTTCCTCCTCTCCTGCCTCATTCTCCCTTGCCCTCTACTCTTTCCCATTCCCCCTTCCCCTCCTCTCCCTCTCCCCTACACCTACCTTCCCTCCCTCCCCCTTCTTCACTGTGCTCCCCTCTCCTCTGTCTCCCCCATCCCTTCCTTCCTCGCCCCCTCTCCTCCTTTCTTCTATTTGGTCCAATTTCACTTCCCCCCATTCTGAAAGCCTGCATGACATGAATAATGCCTTGGTCTCAACTCCCCACGTGTAACACCGTGGCAGATCGATTAGTATTTTAAAAGTCTGGACCAGTTCAGCTTTGACCAGCCTATGTTTAGAAAGATAGTAAAGCGGTGTCTGAATTATTTTCCATGACCGTAGGAAAACTGACTGTTCCCACTGTGAAAACTGTATGCTGTATGTTCATTCATGCATTTTATGTAAAGTACTTGTTAAGATTCAGTGATTCAGTCACCCATTGTCTATAGCAGCACCTACACTAACCCGGGAGCTCTCAATATTTTCAAAACAAAAAGGCCAAGGGGTAGAAATTAGGTCGCGCCTCATTTGGGGCGCAAATATCGTCTGGACGCAAATATTAGCGCCTGGCGCTAATTATCGGCACTGACTGGAAACTTCACTTTTACCGCCCCGGGAGGTGAGTGGAGCGCTAAATCAGGCGCTGCACACCTGTCTTAAGGCGCAAAGGCCAAGGAGTGAGGCGCTAACTCAGAGCTCTGGCGAAGCTCATGTAATGTCAGTCAGCAATGGAACACACACACAATGGCACGGGCCAGTTCTTAAAGGGGATGGTTAATCTTGCTTTCCATCCACATCCTGTTCATTGCAGCCTTGAATCTCGGCCTGGAGAGACTTGCACATCAAATGTGCTGGAAAGAACAATGGAGAGTACCAGGCAAAGAGCTCAGAGTGCAGCTCCTACAGTCTCTGCTAAATCGATACAAGGAATGGCAAATCAAAATGAACCTGCAAAGTGCTGCTCAGTACCCAAAACTCCTTCACACAACGTTGAATCTCTCCAGAAGTCTCTCCCTCTCTCTCTCAGAATGCGTAGTTCAAAAATGCCACCAACAATAAAAGACAGGAAGAGGCCCCCTTTAAATAGCGCCCCCCCCAGCCCCACAGCGATTGATAGCGTTCCAGTCTTCTGGTCGTTGGATGCGCCAGGCGGTAAGGCAGGGGGCGCCACTCAATTTCCGCTCCGGGGCGCCCCAAGGGCGTTGCACCATGGAATGACGTCATAATCTGCGCGCGCAGGTGGTCGCAGCGGTAAGTTTTAGCGCCGCCGCACAATGTCAAGTTAAGTTCTCGAGCGGTGCAAACATCGCTGCGCCCGGGCGTTAGCGGCTTTGCGCCCCATTAGCGCCCTCTTAAGGCGCTAACGGGAGGCGCAACCAACTGAATTTTTACCCCCAAGAGTTTCCGCTTCGGGTGCAATCGCCAACTTGCGCTCAAAATTGCACTATTTTTGAGAAGTGTTTTCTTTCCTCAAGTTCCGCTCCAACTCATTTGCATATCGCCGAATGTAAAACCTACCATGAACCAGCACAACCGGGCAGCGTTTTAGAACATAATTTTAAAAAATAATAATTTTTTTGCATTAAAGAATATTGCTAGATATATTTAACCTGGTGCAGTTTTATCAATACAGCTGAAAATGGGTTTATCACAAAAAAATAAGCATTTTTAATCAGAGTGTCTAGTCTACCACCTGTGAGTAACCCAATTTGAAATAACTGAAAATGACTTTTAAAAAACGATATAGAACCATTTACTAGTTATATGGGTGTGCAATAGTCAGATTCTTAAAGAATTTTTAAAAAAGATTAAAACATGCCCATTAGTGTCCTTGTGCCTAAAAAAAAAAGCTTAATTTTAAGAGCCTCCTCGAAGGTGCACAAACGAGCACAATTAGTGGAAACTCGCCGTGTTGATTAAATCGATCTGGGAGTGTGACCAGTTTTGTGGGCACGGCCGGCTTCTAGTGCTATGTTTTTTTAAACTACCGCAAACTGGTTTTTGTACTCTATGGCCGGAAGTTTCCCGTTGCCGACCGTGCGGGTTTGGGGGCGGGTCGGCAGTAAAAATCCCGGAAATTGCCAGCGCGTAGGGAACCCGCCGTCATCCTGCCGCTTTGCGCATTTAACTCGGGCGGCTTTGAAGGCGTGACAAGGACCCGATCGGCAGAGGCAGGCGACCTCATTCAAGTAATTAACTGCTTGTTGAGAGACCCTGAAGAGGGCTTTAAACAGTAGCTTTTGACTTTTACTACAGGAGCACAGGATTCAGGGAGCTCGGGTACCTCGCCTGTGATGGGGAGGCGGAAGCTCAGTGGTCATTGGCGAGTCAATTCATTGAGAGCTGGGGAAAGCACATAAATACTCCCACATTACACCTCATTACTTACCTCATGGAAAGGCTCCTGCTGACTCCATTTTGTCCACAGATTTAGCTGTCAGGAGTTTGCCGGTCATTTTTGAAACCTCGGAAGCCACTCCCAGCACATTGCTAGTCACTATCAGAACACAGAGGGACAGAAGTTCCTGTGACCTCCACTTTACCTGCCATCTATTACATCAACATCGGTGCCACTTATACTGTCTCACCTTGGTCCTCAGAATCGGACCAAGATGAGCTCCACCACCAACAGCAGCAGCAACCACAACAACAGCCTTCTCCTCACCGACCTGATGCTCCACAGGAGAGAGGGGGGGCACCACAGGGCTGCACCACGCCGGAGGCGATACCCACAACACAGGGTATACAGGCAGAGGACGAGCTTCCTCAACATGACTGAGCAGCAGTGCTTCAGGAGGCTCAGGCTATCACGCCAGGTCATCACAGACATTTGCAGCTTGCTGGAACAAGACCTGCTGCCCAGAGGTCCTGGTGGACACGCCTTACCAGTGGCTGTCAAAGTCACCACTGCCCTCAACTTCTTCGCCTCAGGCTCCTTCCAGGGATCTGCAGCAGACATTTGCAGGATCTCGCAGTCGGCCGCACACAGATGCATCACCCAGGTACCGATGCCATGTTTCACAAGTCAGCCAATTATGTAAGCTTTGCCACTGATGAGGCCAGTGTTAATGAGCAGGCGCTCGGCTTTGTGGGTCTGGCTGACCTCCCACAGGGGCAGGGCGCATCGACTGCACACGTGTGGCCATGAAGGCACCCCATCATCACCCAGGGGTGTTTGTGAACTGCAAGGGCTTCCACTCCCTCAATGTGCAGCTCGTCTGAAACCATAAAAAGATCATCATGCATGTGTGCGCCAGATTCACTGACAGCTGTCATGACTCTTTCATGCTGCACCAATCCACCCTCCTTCAGCTTTTCGCTCCTCCAAACAGACTTATCGGCTGGCTGCTTAGAGACAAGGGCTATCCACTGAAGACATAGCTCATGACAACCTTGAGGAGGCCAAGTACTGAGGCTGAGGAGCATTATAATGAGAGCCACATGTCCACCAGATGTGTCATAGAGCAAACAATTTAAGGAAGGATATACTTGCATTGGAGGCAGTTCAGAGACGATTCACACAGTTGATTCCTGAGATGAGGGGGTTGACTTATGAGGAAAGGTTGAGCAGGCTGGGCCTATACTCATTGGAATTTAGAAGAATGAGAGGTGATCTTATTGAAACATATAAGATACTGAGGGGGCTCGACAAGGTAGATGCAGAGAGGATATTTCCCCTTGTGGGGAAATCTAGAACTCGGGGGCATAGTTTCAGAATAAAGGTCGCCCTTTTAGAACTGAGATGAGGAGGAACTTCTTCTCTCAGAGGGTCGTAAATCTGTGGAATTCTCCGCCCCAGAGAGCCGTGGAGGCTGGGTCATTAAATACATTTAAGGTGGAGATAGACAGATTTTTACAAGATAAGGGAGTGAAGGGTTATGGGGAGCGGGCAGGGAAGTGGCTTTGAGCCCAAGATCAGCCATGATCTTATTGAATGGCGGAGCAGGCTCGAGGGGGCAAGTGGCCTATTCCTGCTCCTATTTCTTATGTTCTTATGTTCTTATGCTGAAGATGTGCTTCAGGTGCCTTGACAGATCTGGAGGAGCTCTTCATTATGCACCAGCCAGGGTCTCAAGAATCATCGTCGTTTGCTGCACGCTGCACAACATAGCGCAGCAGCGAGGATTGGAGCTGCAGGAAGAGAAAGGTGCAGAACACACAGCCTCTTCAGAGGAGGAGGAGGAGGAGCAGGTGGAAGACAAGGAGGAGGACCCTGAGATGGAGATGGCACCAGCAGCGGCACACATTGCTGCCCAGGAGGCCCGGGATGGCCTCATCATGGACAGATTTACTTAACTTGCTCCAATACAGCCATATGGCTGCCACATGCTGTACCAAGTCCCTCCCCCCCCCACCCAACAACACCATAAAGCATCCCAACAATGAACAAGCCATTCCTCTCACTCAAACACCCATTGCTCGAGGTTAAGTAATGTCTCACCATTCATTCCAAGTGACAAAGCCACTTCCAAGCAGGCAAAAATGGACAAGACTAGAAAGTGGTCCAAAGAAATACATTTATCTATGTCATCAAAAGAGCTGAAATTGAACACTTCATACACCTATGTGCATACCCTTGTGCATCTACTTTTGTGTCTTTTTTCTTTTCCGATTGCTTCTACGAGGTGCAACCCCTGCGGCTTCAGCAGAGGTAGAGGTAGGCTGCTCACTTCCCTGCTGCGACTGGTGAGACACGTTTGGCGGATGTGTCTGGGTTTTGGAGTCTGGGTGTGCTGGGTGTGCTTGGGTCTGCTGATGGTGCACCATCAGAGGCTGGAGCTTCCTCTGAGGAGTCGTCTTCTTCCTCCGGCTGGACAGTGGGGGAGCACTTGATGGACCTGTGGGAGAGTAAAGAGATGAATTAGAAGTGGTATAATAAGAATGGGTAATGTTACATTATGCACATGATGGCATTTCACTGGCTGCTGACATCAGTCACCATATGAGTGACTGCTGTATGCCATGTGGCTGTATGAGATGTCATTCTGTCATCAGATTGCTGGACTTTGAGTATCCATCATTTAAAGTTTGGTACAGTACTCAGACCTTTCTATTTCACCTTCCACACTCCCCTAGCAACCTTTAAATGAGTTGTGTGCAAGGCTGCTTTAAATATCGGCACTGGAAATGATTCATCAGACCCACTCAATTTAATTAGGCCGGGAAACGCCCATGACTGCTTTAAGTGGGGCCATTAAGCTAAAGTCACCCTGAAGAACGCACTGAGCAGAACACTGTTCCCGACCCGCTATGCGGCCCGCACGCACCCGACCCGACTCCACGGTAAAAATTCCGGCCTATGCCTCTGCTGGATATAATTTGCACTTAAAATTCCTCGATCTATTGCACTGGTTTGGCCAATTTCGGGCAAATTGCACGAAAAAACCCAACGTAACCTAGCGGAAATGCATGGCCAAAGTTTCTTTTTAAGTCCAGATGGAGGGGCATAACAGCTACACTCTTAGGTTTCAAATTCATCTTTATAATCTTAATTCTATAGGCCCTGAGCCATATACTTTAATTTAACATTTCACCTCCTGCGCTGAGAGTTAAGAATCAAATTGTACTTTGTATTGAATAAAGTATTTGAAGAAATCTCTAGTAAAAAAAATATAGTTTGTCAGCCTCATCTCTTTTTCTTTACTGTTCTCCTTTTCTTCTATGTCTATCTTTTACTTTTTATTTTCTATTATTCCTTATTATCTAATTTGTCTTTACCTTGTAAAGTTAGCTTACCTGTTTTCTCTGTAGATTCATTTTCAGAAGTTGTCATGTTGGTTAAAGTTTGTTTCTGATTGGCTGGAAAAATAGTTTCTTTTCAGCCAATCATAAAACAGATTATTGAATTTTGCCATTTTTTAACAACTGTGCTGACTCTGGGAAATACAAAATGGAATAGGAGATAAATAACTAGTCATTCAAATGCTCACTGCATTATCTCACTGGCAGTGCTTGGGGAATTAAAAAATACAGGACACAATTTAGAATTTTATTTTAGTTTAGTTTTTGCAAACCCAATATGGCACCCAGTTCCCATTATCATATTTAATGAGATGCACCAGCCTGGGATCTTACCTACAGATTAGAATCAAAACTCATCATAAAGGAATAAAGCACTGTTTGGGAAAACTCTCCATTGGCTGGAGTGATACCTAGCACAAAGGAAGATGGTTGTGGTTGTTGGAGGCCAATCATCTCATCCCCAGGACATCATTGCAGGAGTTCCTCAGGGCAGTGTCGTAGGCCCAACCATCTCCAGCTGCTTCATCAATGGCCTTCCCTCCATCATAAGGTCAGAAGTGGGGATGGTTGCTGATGATTGCACAGTGTTCAGTTCCATTCACAACTCCTCAGATAATGAAGAAGTCCGTACCCGCATGCAGCAAAACCAGGATGACATTCAGGCTTGGGCTGATAAGTGGCAAGTAACATTCGCGCCACACAAGTGCCAGGCAATGACCATCTCCAACAAGGGAGAGTTTAACCACTACCCCTTGACATTCAACAGCATTACCATCGCTGACTCCCCCACCATCAACATCCTGGGGGTCACCATTGATCAGAAATTTAACTGGACCAGCCACATAAATACTGTGGCAACAAGAGCAGGTCAGAGGCTAGGTATTCTGCAGCGAGTGACTCACCTCCTGACTCCTCAAAGCCTTTCCACCATCTATAAGGCACAAGTCAGGATGAGTGCAGCTCCAACAACACTCAAGAAGCTTGACCATCATCCAGGACAAAGCCACCCACTTGATTGGCACCCCATCCACCACATTAAACATTCACTCCCTTCATCACTGGCACACCGTTGCTGCAGTGTGTACCATCTATAAGATGCACTGCAGCAACTCGCCAAGGCTTCTTCGGTAGCACCTGCGACCTCCACCGCTTAGAAGGACAAGGGCAGCAGGCACATGGGAACACCACCACCTCCAAGTTCCCCTCCAAGTCACACACCATCCTGACTTGGAAATATATCACTGTTCCTTCATCGTTGCTGGGTCAAAATACTGGAACTCCCTCCCCAACAACACTGTGGGAGTACCTTCACCACATGAACTGCAGCGGTTCAAGAAGGCGGCTCACCACCACCTTCTCAAGGGCAATTAGGGATGGGCAATAACTGCTGGACTTGCCAGCGACGCCCACCTCCCATGAATGAATTTTTAAAAAGTGGTTAACAAAATATAATTAATAATTTTTTGAAAAGAAAACTAAATGAGCTTTAGACACTGAGGGAAAGAAATTCATTATCACCCCGGAATGGGCACTAACTTTGGAAAAATTTGAGATTTAGATCCAGGCGCTAATGAATCTCGCTGCACGCAAAATTCATTGTCATTGCTCAAATAAAGGATGGGAGCGCTAAATCACACGCTAACAACCTAGCTCAGTGGTGTTCCACTCAAAGCGCTAACTAATATCAGTTGCAGTCAGCGGTCAGGGAAGTGGCTTTGACCCCAAGATCAGCCATGATCTTATTGAATGGCAGAGCAGGCTCGAGGGGCTCAAGTGGCCTATCCCTACTCCTATTTCTTATGTTCTTATGTTCCAATCGCTAGTCATCATTGCCACAGGCTCTTTCCAGTTCTTAAAGGGGAGGTTCATTCATGCTGCAGAAACTCATTCTCAGCATTTCTGGCTGTGAACCTGTGTCAGCAAGCAGGAGCAGGCGAAGCCCAAGGAGCCGGATGACTCAAGCAGGTTTCATGATGGCAGATCCATGTCCCGGGAGAGAGCCCGCAAATTTTCGGACCAAGTATTGGAGGAGTTGATGTCCGCTGTGGAGAGATGGAGGGCGGTGCTCTACCCGACAAGTGGCAGGAGGCCCTCACTGCAAGTCTTCCATGCCATGTGGAGGGAGGTAGCCCATCAGGTCTCAGGCAGCACTGTGGTCCCCTGGACCCATATACAGTGCAGGAAGAAATTTAACGATCTCACTCGGGTGGTCAGGGTGAGTCAATGCCTCAACAGTCCCACAGCCTGCACACACTGCCCAAAGCACCACAACCCCAGCACTCACCCACCAACAATCTCTGCCTACCAACACTCCAACCCAACCAATTACCGCCCCATCAGTCTACTCTCAATCATCAGCAAAGTGATGGAAGGTGTCATCGACAGTGCTATCAAGCAGCACTTACTCACCAACAACCTGCTCACTGATGCCCAGTTTTGTTCCGCCAAGACCACTCGGCTCCCGACCTCATTACAGCCTTGGTCCAAACATGGACAAAGGAGCTGAATTCCAGAGGTGAGGTGAGAGTGACTGCCCTTGACATCAAGGCAGCATATGACTGAGTGTGGCATCAAGGAGCCCTAGTAAAACTGAAGTCAATGGGAATCGGGGGTAAAACTCTCCACTGGCTGGAGTCATACCTAGCACAAAGGAAGATGGTTGTGGTGGTTGAAGGTCAATCATCACAGCCCCAGGGTGATTCCATTGTGTTGGTTCCAATGTTCATACAGAGAGGAACCTCCAATGGTTTGCTTCAATAGGGCATTGTTTTAATATTTTTAACTGATTCCCATTTCAAAGCTTGTGGTGTTTTACAACTTTGTTTAACAACTGATCTTTATCTCAGAAGCCTGTATTTCTGCCTGCAGCCTTGTCTGCTAAGGCTTATGTCTTTTAAACCCAGTATGTCATTTATTAATAATTTCAGAAATCTGTTCTTAGTATTGTGTATTTTTCTGAATCCTGGCTATTCCTTCACAGCTGATGACTGCACTGTGTTCAGCGCCATTCACAACTCCTCAGATAATGAAGCAGTCCATGCCCGCATGTAACAAGACCTGGACGATGTTCAGGCTTGGGCTGATAAGTGGCAGGTAACATTCGCGCCACAGAAGTGCCAGGCAATGACTATCTCCAACAAACGAGAATCTAACCACCTCCCCTTGACATTCAATGGTATTACCATCGTCGAATCTCCCACCATCAACATCCTGGGGGATCACCATTGACCAGAAACTTTACTGGACCAGCCACATAAATACTGTGGCAACAAGAGCAGGCCAGAGGCTAGGTATTCTGCGACAAGTGTCTCACCTCCTGACTCCACAAAGCCTTTCCACAATCTACAAGGCACAAGTAAGGAGTGTGATGGAATACTCGCCACTTGCCTGGATGAGTGCAGCTCCAACAACATTCAAGAAGCTCGACACCATCCAGGACAAAGCAGCCCGCTTGATTGGCACCCCATCCACCACCTGAAACATTTACTCCCTCTATCGTGGCTGCAGTGTGTATCATCTACAAGATGCACTGCAGCAACTCGCCAAGGCTTCTTCGGCAGCACCTCTCAAACCCGCGACCTCTTCCACCTAGAAGGACAAGGGCAGCAGGCGCATGGGAACACCACCACCTCCAAGTTCCCCTCCAAGTCACACACCATCCTGACTTAGAAATATATCGCCGATCCTTCATCATCGCTGGGTCAAAATCCTGGAACTCTCTACCTAACAGCACTGTGGGAGTACCTTCACCACACGGACTGCAGCGGTTCAAGAAGGCGGCTCACCACCACCTTCTCAAGGGCAATTAGGGATGGGCAACAAATGCTGGTCTTGCCAGCGATGCCCACATCCCATAAAACGAATAAAAAAAAACCATCTCACACCTTGCACACAATGACAGCTATTCAAATATGGCAGGCACATCACCCAAACACATTGCTCCACACTCACTCACACACTTTCCTCTCTCTTGCAGGCCATGGTGGCTCACAACAGGAGGGAGCAGAAGCGCACAGGTGGGGGATAACCTGACACCCAACCACTGTCTGTGCTGGAAAATCGAGTGCTGCAGATTATTGGGCACCAGGTGGTGGGAGCCGTGGCCACCGGTGACATTGACCCCCTTGGAGACAACAGTGTGTTCATCCCTACTCCTTCTTCTCATATCCCACTTCCTCCTCACCTCACAAGTCTTTCACACTTTTCAGCTAATCATGCTGTATGCATGCCTTTCTCCCTTCCTGCACCCCCTTCCCTCACCCATCTCTTGTGCCTTTATGCTTTCAGATAATGAGCAAGCACCGGAGCAGCCTGTCCCTGAGGGCACCGTTGAGAGAGATGCGGAAGAAGAACACATCGCGTCACTGCATGTCTCACCCGTAGGCACCAGCTCAGATACTGACACTACGCATTCTTTAGAGGCTAGTATAGTAGTGGGATCTGCACAGGGTGATGCACCGGGGACGAGTGGGCTGCAGCAAGGCCAGGGGGAAAGGGTAGCTCGGGGGCCAGCTCCCCGGAGGGCGAGTTCATGCGCAAGTTCTGCTGCACAGGACTCAGATGAGGACATTGATGGGGAGGCCTTTAGAAGAAGGGTGATGCGCATGCACACGGAGATGATAGATGCAATGGCAAGGGTGCTCGAGAGCCTATCGGCAATAGTAAGGAGCGTGGAGGAGTCCGCCTTCAACATTGCACAAAGCTCTGCGCACACCGTGGAGCCCATCATTTCCAGTCTGGAAAGGATGGTAGACTCCCAGAGAGACCGTGGCGACTCACACCTGAAGCCATGTGTGGTGGGCAATCTGGCAGCTTCCATTGCAGCACAGGCGGAAGCGACGCAATGTCTTAGTGCTGTAATGAGGTCTATGGTTAGTGCCATTCAATCTCAGACTGCTCTCATGCAGTCTCAGCTTGATGCCACGCAAGCTCTGACTGCTGCCATCATGGCTGGATCTACCACCGTCGACCGGGGCTTTCACGGTGTCGCAGCAGGCCAGCAATCTGTGCTGCAACAGATAGCTAGGGATGCTGAGGTGCTGCCCCGGGGAGTGGCAGTGGGTCAGTGGAGCAGGAAGCTGCTGTCCTCTCTCACAATGGTAGCATTCCTGCTCCCACCACTGCCACTCCGCCATTGCCTTTGTTGTTGTCTGTCATCCAGCCAGCCCAGACTGCCGCCGCCCATGCTGAGGTGGTGCAGTCTACAGTCGGGCCTTCCAGGCCCAGAGCTGGTCGAGGGCATCCTGCAAGGCCATCTGAAGTCTCCCGCACGGACACTCAGCCTTCCACCAGTCGTGCTGCAGCCACTGGGCCAACATTTCGTAGGAGCACTAGAGTAGGTAAAGGCACATTAACGAGAGGCACTAAGGGATTGCACAAGGGTGAACAGTAAATATTGTTGTTGCAAAGATGTGTTCACTGATTATTGATAAATTTATTAATTCACTTTGGATAATTTTGTGGTGTCTCTCATTTCAGCTGTGCGCTGTGATTTGGCCTGTGACAGGGATGGAATGATGGGGATGTGGTGAGCAACAGGGATCTAGGGTTGAATTTACTGGAACCGCAGTCTGATAAGGCAGTTACGAACCGTCCTTCCGGAAGGACGATTGAGTGGCTGACTCCTCCCTCGCTCCTGTTCCTCCTGCTCCTCCTCCTCCTCATCCTCCTCCTCCTCCTCTCCCTCCTCCTTCTCCTGAGGTGGTCCCGCAATCCCTGGTGGCAAGGGCTGGGCCCTCATGATGGCCAGATTGTGGAGCACAGCAGCACACCACAACGAAATGGGACACCCGCTCTGGCGAGTATTGGAGGGCTCCTCCCGAGTGGTCAAGGCAGTGGAACCATTGCTTGAGCACCCCGATGGTCTGCTCGATGATGTTCCTGGTGGCGGCATGGCTCTCATTATATGAGTGCTGAGCACGAGTGTTGGGCTTGCGGAGGGGAGTCATGAGCCAGGTGGAGAGTGGATACTCCTTGTCTCCGACCAGACAGCCGGGAGCTTGATGTGATGGCTGGAAGAGTGCTGGAACAGGATGTAAGCATTGTTGATGCTACCAGGATAGCGGGCATTCACATTGAGGATTCGCTGTCTGTGGTTGAATACCAACTGGACATTAAGTGAGTGGTAGCCTTTGCGGTTACGGAAGATCTCAGGATTGTTATGCGGTGCCTGCAAGGCCACGTGGGTGCAATCAATGGCGCCCTGCACTATGGGGAATCCCGCTATCCTGGCAAAGCCACATACACGCTCGTCCTGCTTCTCTCTGGTGATGGGGAAGGAAATGTAGTCCCTTCTCCTGCTGTAGAGAGTCTCTGTGACCTCCCGGATGCAGTGATGGATGGCGAACTGTGAGATGTTACCTATATTTCCTGTTGCAGACTGGAAGGATCCGTTGGTGAAGAAATTGAGGGCTACGATGACCTTGACTGCCACTGAGAGTGCTGTGGTCGCCCTGATCTGAGGCTCCAGGTCTGGTTGCAGGAAGTGGCAGAGTTCTGTGACCACCTCCTTGCTGAAGTGAAGCCTTCTAAGACACTGCTGCTGGCTTAATTGAAGGTAGGAGAATTGCTGTTGGAAGACCCTCGGGGGGTAAGGCCTCCTGTTGAGAGCCCTGATGGCCCTCCTCCTCCCTCTGGCCACATGCTCCAGTCTTTCTCGCTGCCTGCACTCCCTCCGCCGTAGATCCTGGAGGGTGAGGTCGACTGCCCGAAGAGCCCGCATTAAATGTAACGAAATGTAGCACTTTGATATGTTGTGAGAATAAATGTAACTAATTTTTAGTAGCCACAACACTCCGGATACTAAACAACCTTTAAATTACTGATTTAAACTCTTGCACAATGTCAAACTGATAAGGAAACAATGAAACAGTACTAACCTGAATGCTGCGACTCATTGCTCAGGATCCCTTTAAGTAGCGCCCCTGGAGCCAGCTAGCGACTGCTTCACGCCTCCTCTCCCTGTCGCTGTCGGGGCAAGGTGCTAAAGCAGGGGGTGATACTCAATTTGGCAGATTGGGCGCCCAGTGAGCATTGTACGCTTACTGACGTCACGATCTGCCTGGGGTTGAAGTCCCTGGCATGAACTCGTAGCGGCGGCGATACAGGGGTCTGAATTTGGCATGCGGTGCTGGATTCGCTTCGCTGTGGCGCTACTACCTCAGCGCCCCATTTGCACCCCCGCCAGGCTAACTGGAGGTGCTAAAGTACCAAATTTCTCCCCCTAACAATTTAATGATTCATTTCCCAAAGTGTACAACATTTTCCTCTATCATATAGTTACAGTCTGCTTCCTGACACAGCCCATTGTTTTTATCCCACCTTTGGGAATCAGATAGGCTTCTTAATAGCATTCCTTCATTGAACCAGTTCACCATGGTCACCATGCTAAACATTTTATTTTTTATTTTATTCCATTTTAGGTAATCTCAGCATAAAGTTCATCTGTCTAGTCATGTAACACAAGCCAGGAATAATTGCTAAATCCAGCCACATCTACAGTTTTCAATGAGAAGTTTCTGACCTTTGGAGCCCAGTGATGACATTTTGTTGTCAGACGCTATTTTTGTCTAAGTGGGATAGGCATTAGAAGAGAGATCCTATTCCTGTTTACACATATCATGAAGATATATTGAGCTAGAAATTGCGATCGGAGGTGTACCTCCGACCCGCGAAAGCTTTCCGAAGCTACCTCCAGGCGCCCAGGCTGCGTAGACTTCCAGTCTCGGGCCTCCAGGCGGACGGCAGAGTAAATGCCCACGGATTCCAGGGACGCAGGCAGTTCGGAAGCGTCCCAGGGATCACCTGGGCCCGGTCCTCCAATCACAAAGGAGGATTCCATTGCAATCATTTACGAAGGGAATCCCCTAATGATCTGCAATGGAATCGCCAAATAATTATACAATGTACAGAATTCTAATAATTATAAATGTACTGAATTTCAATTTTATTCATAAGTCCTTTCATTGCACAAACTTCAATAAAAATTAAATTTTTTGATAAATCATTTTAAACATCTTAATCCAGACCAATATTTGCATAAACTCATTTTAACTGTATGTGCATAATTTTTTATTTTTAAATGTTTTATTTAAGCCTTATATATACCATTATGCTGATGAAAACAGGCCCTACGCTTGCTTTTACCAGCTGTAAGAGTTGCGTGGGCAATTGTTGGGCAGTTGTTGGGCAAATAGCCCAACTCTGCGACAGCAATACTGACATAGTCCCCTTAGTAGAGGGGTCAGTAACCAGGAGGCATAGTTTCAAGGGAAGGGGCAGGAGGTTCAGAGGGGATTTGAGGAAAAACTTTTTCACCCAGAGGGTGGTTGGAATCTGGAACTCACTGACTGAAAGGATGGTAGAGGCAGGAACCCTCACAACATTCAAGAAGCATTTAGATGAGCACGTGAAACACCATAGCATACAAGGCTACGGACCAAGTGCTGGAAAATTCATTAGAGTAGACAGGGCTTGCTGGCCGGCACGGACACGATGTGCCGAAGGGCCTCTTTCTGTGCTGTATAACTCTATGACTCTATGACTTTCCTTGCGGTTCGGATGATCTGTCAAGGTATATCTTGACAAATTGCAAGTTCCAGATTTCGCAGACACTTGGACGTTGTGGTCCCTTTCAAATGGAGTACGAGGGCATAGAGTACACCGTCAGGGAGGTTGCAATGTCAGGGCCGATGAGATTAAACCAACTGGTTTCTGTTTCATTTTGTTGTGCAGTTACACCCTTAACTTGAAACTTAGAAATTAATATGTATCCCATTCACCCAATCCAATTGGACAGGAAGTGCCTGCTTTAAATTAAGATGAAAGCAGAAAGAAGAATGTCCTATCATTTGAAAATTACTTTCAACATTCAGTCCAAAAAAATCTCCCAGGGTCATGTATTACCATGAACATATCAAGCTAACATTATGTATATATGCATACACAAATACAGTGGGCCCAAAACAGTAGGGTTTATGTTTCTGCTATGTCTGTTCTATAAATTCATGTTACTCATGTGTTTCTTTTAGTGTATTAATACATGCATTTAGTCATTGAATTGCCCAACTAAAACCATTGGCCACATATCATTTGTCATTACTTAAGAATGGTGTGTGACCGTCTGGTTCGTACAAACTAAATCTGTTGCTCAAGGTGTTGCAGAGCATTGACAACTTTCCAATTTATATTATCAAATTCTTTAATAAGCTTTCATTCATATTTCTTTTCTAAATGATGGGTGCTAATGGGATTTCCAAATGTCTCACAGAGGGAGAAATTACTGTTCTGAGCTGAATCACATTTTGATCACAAAATGCCAGGGGTAGTGCCATTTCAAGTTAGTCCAGGGGCAGTGATATTACAGGTTAGTCCAGGGGCAGTGATATTATGGGTTAGTCCAGGGGCAGTGATATTATAGGTTAGTCCAGGGGCAGTGATATTACAGGTTAGTCCAGGGGCAGTGATATTATAGGTTAGTCCAGGGGCGGTGATATTACAGGTTAGTCCAGGGGCAGTGATATTACAGGTTAGCCCAGGGGCAGTGATATTACAGGTTAGTCCAGGGGCAGTGATATTACAGGTTAGTCCAGGGGCAGTGATATTACAGGTTAGCCCAGGGGCAGTGATATTACAGGTTAGTCCAGGGGCAGTGATATTACAGGTTAGGCCAGGGGCAGTGATATTACAGGTTAGGCCAGGGGCAGTGATATTATAGGTTAGTTCAGGGGCAGTGATATTACCCGTTAGTCCAGGGGCAGTGATATTATAGGTTAGTCCAGGGGCGGTGATATTACAGGTTAGCCCAGGGGCAGTGATATTACAGGTTAGTCCAGGGGCAGTGATATTACAGGTTAGGCCAGGGGCAGTGATATTATAGGTTAGTTCAGGGGCAGTGATATTACCCGTTAGTCCAGGGGCAGTGATATTATAGGTTAGTCCAGGGGCGGTGATATTACAGGTTAGTCCAGGGGCAGTGATATTATAGGTTAGCCCAGGGGCAGTGATATTACAGGTTAGTCCAGGGGCAGTGATATTACAGGTTAGCCCAGGGGCAGTGATATTACAGGTTAGTCCAGGGGCAGTGATATTACAGGTTAGTCCAGGGGCAGTGATATTACAGGTTAGCCCAGGGGCAGTGATATTACAGGTTAGTCCAGGGGCAGTGATATTATAGGTTAGTTCAGGGGCAGTGATATTACAGGTTAGTCCAGGGGCAGTGATATTACAGGTTAGTCCAGGGGCAGTGATATTACAGGTTAGTCCAGGGGCAGTGATATTACAGGTTAGCCCAGGGGCAGTGATATTACAGGTTAGGCCAGGGGCAGTGATATTATAGGTTAGTTCAGGGGCAGTGATATTACCCGTTAGTCCAGGGGCAGTGATATTATAGGTTAGTCGAGGGGCGGTGATATTACAGGTTAGTCCAGGGGCAGTGATATTACAGGTTAGCTCAGGGGCAGTGATATTACAGGTTAGTTTAGGGGCAGTGATATTACAGGTTAGGCCAGGGGCAGTGATATTATAGGTTAGTTCAGGGGCAGTGATATTACCCGTTAGTCCAGGGGCAGTGATATTATAGGTTAGTCCAGGGGCAGTGATATTATAGGTTCGCCCAGGGGCAGTGATATTACAGGTTAGTCCCGGGGCAGTGATATTACAGGTTAGCCCAGGGGCAGTGATATTACAGGTTAGCCCAGGGGCAGTGATATTACAGGTTAGTCCAGGGGCAGTGATATTACAGGTTAGTCCAGGGGCAGTGATATTACAGGTTAGTCCAGGGGCAGTGATATTACAGGTTAGTCCAGGGGCAGTGATATTACAGGTTAGCCCAGGGGCAGTGATATTACAGGTTAGTCCAGGGGCAGTGATATTACAGGTTAGGCCAGGGGCAGTGATATTATAGGTTAGTTCAGGGGCAGTGATATTACCCGTTAGTCCAGGGGCAGTGATATTATAGGTTAGTCCAGGGGCAGTGATATTATAGGTTAGCCCAGGGGCAGTGATATTACAGGTTAGTCCAGGGGCAGTGATATTACAGGTTAGCCCAGGGGCAGTGATATTACAGGTTAGCCCAGGGGCAGTGATATTACAGGTTAGTCCAGGGGCAGCGATATTACAGGTTAGCCCAGGGGCAGTGATATTACAGGTTCGTCCAAGGGCAGTGATATTACAGGTTAGGCCAGGGGCAGCGATATTACAGGTTAGCCCAGGGGCTGTGATATTATAGGTTAGCCCAGGGGTGGTGACATTACAGGTTAGCCCAGGGGTGGTGACATTACAGGTTAGCCCAGGGGCAGTGATATTACAGGTTAGTCCAGGGGCAGTGATATTACAGGGTAGCCCAGGGGCAGTGATATTACGGGTTAGTCCAGGGGCAGTGATATTATGGGTTAGTCCAGGGGCACTGATATTACAGGTTAGTCCAGGGGCAGTGATATTACAGGTTAGTAGAGGGGCAGTGATATTACAGGTTAGTCCAGGGGCAGTGATATTACAGGTTAGCCCAGGTGCAGTGATATTACAGGTTAGTCCAGGGGCAGTGATATTACAGGTTAGGCCAGGGGCAGTGATATTATAGGTTAGTTCAGGGGCAGTGATATTACCCGTTAGTCCAGGGGCAGTGATATTATAGGTTAGTCGAGGGGCGGTGATATTACAGGTTAGTCCAGGGGCAGTGATATTATAGGTTAGTCGAGGGGCGGTGATATTACAGGTTAGGCCAGGGGCAGTGATATTATAGGTTAGTTCAGGGGCAGTGATATTACGCGTTAGTCCAGGGGCAGTGATATTATAGGTTAGTCCAGGGGCGGTGATATTACAGGTTAGTCCAGGGGCAGTGATATTATAGGTTAGCCCAGGGGCAGTGATATTACAGGTTAGTCCAGGGGCAGTGATATTACAGGTTAGCCCAGGGGCAGTGATATTACAGGTTAGCCCAGGGGCAGTGATATTACAGGTTAGTCCAGGGGCAGCGTTATTACAGGTTAGCCCAGGGGCAGTGATATTACAGGTTAGTCCAGGGGCAGTGATATTACAGGTTAGCCCAGGGGCAGTGATATTACAGGTTAGCCCAGGGGCAGTGATATTACAGGTTAGTCCAGGGGCAGTGATATTACAGGTTAGGCCAGGGGCAGCGATATTACTGGTTAGTCCAGGGGCAGTGATATTATAGGTTAGTCCAGGGGCTGTGATATTACAGGTTAGTCCAGGGGCAGTGATATTACAGGTTAGCCCAGGGGCAGTGATATTACAGGTTAGTCCAGGGGCAGCGATATTACAGGTTAGCCCAGGGGCAGTGATATTACAGGTTAGTCCAGGGGCAGTGATATTACAGGTTAGCCCAGGGGCAGTGATATTACAGGTTAGCCCAGGGGCAGTGATATCACAGGTTAGTCCAGGGGCAGTGATATTACAGGTTAGGCCAGGGGCAGTGATATTATGGGTTAGTCCAGGGGCACTGATATTACAGGTTAGCCCAGGGGCAGTGATATTATGGGTTAGTCCAGGGGCAGTAATGTTACAGGTTAGGCCAGGGGCAGTGATATTACAGGTTAGGCCAGGGGTGGTGATATTACAGGTTAGTCCAGGGGCGGTGATATTACAGGTTAGTCCAGGGGCAGTGATGTTACAGGTTAGTCCAGGGGCAGTGATGTTACAGGTTAGTCCAGGGGCAGTGATATTACAGGTTAGGCCATGGGCAGTGATATTATGGGTTAGTCCAGGGGCACTGATATTACAGGTTAGCCCAGGGGCAGTGATATTATGGGTTAGTCCAGGGGCAGTGATGTTACAGGTTAGGCCAGGGGCAGTGATATTACAGGTTAGGCCAGGGGTGGTGATATTACAGGTTAGTCCAGGGGCGGTGATATTACAGGTTAGTCCAGGGGCAGTGATGTTACAGGTTAGTCCAGGGGCAGTGATGTTACAGGTTAGTCCAGGGGCAGTGATGTTACAGGTTAGTCCAGGGGCAGTGATATTACAGGTTAGTTCAGGGGCAGTGATATTACCCGTTAGTCCAGGGGCAGTGATATTATAGGTTAGTCCAGGGGCAGTGATATTACAGGTTAGTCCAGGGGCGGTGATATTACAGGTTAGTTCAGGGGCAGTGATATTACCCGTTACTCCAGGGGCAGTGATATTATAGGTTAGTCCAGGGGCAGTGATATTACAGGTTAGCCCAGGGGCAGTGATGTTACAGGTTAGTCCAGGGGCAGTGATGTTACAGGTTAGCCCAGGGGCAGTGATATTATAGGTTAGTCCAGGGGCAGTGATATTATGGGTTAGTCCAGGGGCAGTGATGTTACAGGTTAGGCCAGGGGCAGTGATATTATAGGTTAGTCCAGGGGCAGTGATGTTACAGGTTAGGCCAGGGGCAGTGATATTATAGGTTAGTCCAGGGGCAGTGATGTTACAGGTTAGTCCAGGGGCAGTGATATTATGGGTTAGTCCAGGGGCAGTGATGTTACAGGTTAGGGCAGGGGTGGTGATATTACAGGTTAGTCCAGGGGCTGTGATATTACAGGTTAGTCCAGGGGCAGTGATATTGCAGGTTAGTCCAGGGGCAGTGATATTACAGGTTAGTCCAGGGGCAGTGATATTACAGGGTAGGCCAGGGGCAGTGATATTACAGGTTAGTCCAGGGGCAGTGATATTACAGGTTAGGCCAGGGGCAGTGATATTACAGGTTAGTCCAGGGGCAGTGATATTACAGGTTAGGCCAGGGGCAGTGATATTACAGGTTAGTCCAGGGGCAGTGATATTACAGGTTAGGCCAGGGGCAGTGATATTACAGGTTAGTCCAGGGGCAGTGATATTACAGGGTAGTCCAGGGGCAGTGATATTATGGGTTAATCCAGGGGCAGTGATATTACAGGTTAGGCCAGGGGCGGTGATATTATGGGTTAGTCCAGGGGCGGTGATATTACAGGTTAGTCCAGGGGCAGTGATATTATAGGTTAGTCCAGGGGCTGTGATATTACAGGTTAGTCCAGGGGCAGTGATATTACAGGTTAGCCCAGGGGCAGTGATATTACAGGTTAGCCCAGGGGCAGTGATATTACAGGTTAGTCCAGGGGCAGCGTTATTACAGGTTAGCCCAGGGGCAGTGATATTACAGGTTAGTCCAGGGGCAGTGATATTACAGGTTAGCCCAGGGGCAGTGATATTACAGGTTAGCCCAGGGGCAGTGATATTACAGGTTAGTCCAGGGGCAGTGATATTACAGGTTAGGCCAGGGGCAGCGATATTACAGGTTAGTCCAGGGGCAGTGATATTATAGGTTAGTCCAGGGGCTGTGATATTATAGGTTAGTCCAGGGGCAGTGATATTACAGGTTAGCCCAGGGGCAGTGATATTACAGGTTAGTCCAGGGGCAGCGATATTACAGGTTAGCCCAGGGGCAGTGATATTACAGGTTAGTCCAGGGGCAGTGATATTACAGGTTAGCCCAGGGGCAGTGATATTACAGGTTAGCCCAGGGGCAGTGATATCACAGGTTAGTCCAGGGGCAGTGATATTACAGGTTAGGCCAGGGGCAGTGATATTATGGGTTAGTCCAGGGGCACTGATATTACAGGTTAGCCCAGGGGCAGTGATATTATGGGTTAGTCCAGGGGCAGTAATGTTACAGGTTAGGCCAGGGGCAGTGATATTACAGGTTAGGCCAGGGGAAGGTGATATTACAGGTTAGTCCAGGGGCGGTGATATTACAGGTTAGTCCAGGGGCAGTGATGTTACAGGTTAGTCCAGGGGCAGTGATGTTACAGGTTAGTCCAGGGGCAGTGATATTACAGGTTAGGCCATGGGCAGTGATATTATGGGTTAGTCCAGGGGCACTGATATTACAGGTTAGCCCAGGGGCAGTGATATTATGGGTTAGTCCAGGGGCAGTGATGTTACAGGTTAGGCCAGGGGCAGTGATATTACAGGTTAGGCCAGGGGTGGTGATATTACAGGTTAGTCCAGGGGCGGTGATATTACAGGTTAGTCCAGGGGCAGTGATGTTACAGGTTAGTCCAGGGGCAGTGATGTTACAGGTTAGTCCAGGGGCAGTGATGTTACAGGTTAGTCCAGGGGCAGTGATATTACAGGTTAGTTCAGGGGCAGTGATATTACCCGTTAGTCCAGGGGCAGTGATATTATAGGTTAGTCCAGGGGCAGTGATATTACAGGTTAGTCCAGGGGCGGTGATATTACAGGTTAGTTCAGGGGCAGTGATATTACCCGTTACTCCAGGGGCAGTGATATTATAGGTTAGTCCAGGGGCAGTGATATTACAGGTTAGCCCAGGGGCAGTGATGTTACAGGTTAGTCCAGGGGCAGTGATGTTACAGGTTAGCCCAGGGGCAGTGATATTATAGGTTAGTCCAGGGGCAGTGATATTATGGGTTAGTCCAGGGGCAGTGATGTTACAGGTTAGGCCAGGGGCAGTGATATTATAGGTTAGTCCAGGGGCAGTGATGTTACAGGTTAGGCCAGGGGCAGTGATATTATAGGTTAGTCCAGGGGCAGTGATGTTACAGGTTAGTCCAGGGGCAGTGATATTATGGGTTAGTCCAGGGGCAGTGATGTTACAGGTTAGGGCAGGGGTGGTGATATTACAGGTTAGTCCAGGGGCTGTGATATTACAGGTTAGTCCAGGGGCAGTGATATTGCAGGTTAGTCCAGGGGCAGTGATATTACAGGTTAGTCCAGGGGCAGTGATATTACAGGGTAGGCCAGGGGCAGTGATATTACAGGTTAGTCCAGGGGCAGTGATATTACAGGTTAGGCCAGGGGCAGTGATATTACAGGTTAGTCCAGGGGCAGTGATATTACAGGTTAGGCCAGGGGCAGTGATATTACAGGTTAGTCCAGGGGCAGTGATATTACAGGTTAGGCCAGGGGCAGTGATATTACAGGTTAGTCCAGGGGCAGTGATATTACAGGGTAGTCCAGGGGCGGTGATATTATGGGTTAGTCCAGGGGCGGTGATATTACAGGTTAGTCCAGGGGCAGTGATATTATAGGTTAGTCCAGGGGCTGTGATATTATGGGTTCGTCCAGTGGCAGTGATATTACAGGGTAGTCCAGGGGCAGTGATATTACAGGTTAGTCCAGGGGCGGTGATATTACAGGTTAGTCCAGGGGCTGTGATATTACAGGTTAGGCCAGGGGCAGCGATATTACAGGTTAGTCCAGGGGCAGTGATATTATAGGTTAGTCCAGGGGCTGTGATATTATAGGTTAGTCCAGGGGCAGTGATATTACAGGTTAGCCCAGGGGCAGTGATATTACAGGTTAGTCCAGGGGCAGCGATATTACAGGTTAGCCCAGGGGCAGTGATATTACAGGTTAGTCCAGGGGCAGTGATATTACAGGTTAGCCCAGGGGCAGTGATATTACAGGTTAGCCCAGGGGCAGTGATATTACAGGTTAGTCCAGGGGCAGTGATATTACAGGTTAGGCCAGGGGCAGTGATATTATGGGTTAGTCCAGGGGCACTGATATTACAGGTTAGCCCAGGGGCAGTGATATTATGGGTTAGTCCAGGGGCAGTGATGTTACAGGTTAGGCCAGGGGCAGTGATATTACAGGTTAGGCCAGGGGTGGTGATATTACAGGTTAGTCCAGGGGCGGTGATATTACAGGTTAGTCCAGTGGCAGTGATGTTACAGGTTAGTCCAGGGGCAGTGATGTTACAGGTTAGTCCAGGGGCAGTGATATTACAGGTTAGGCCAGGGGCAGTGATATTATGGGTTAGTCCAGGGGCACTGATATTACAGGTTAGCCCAGGGGCAGTGATATTATGGGTTAGTCCAGGGGCAGTGATGTTACAGGTTAGGCCAGGGGCAGTGATATTACAGGTTAGGCCAGGGGTGGTGATATTACAGGTTAGTCCAGGGGCGGTGATATTACAGGTTAGTCCAGGGGCAGTGATGTTACAGGTTAGTCCAGGGGCAGTGATGTTACAGGTTAGTCCAGGGGCAGTGATGTTACAGGTTAGTCCAGGGCAGTGATATTACAGGTTAGTTCAGGGGCAGTGATATTACCCGTTAGTCCAGGGGCAGTGATATTATAGGTTAGTCCAGGGGCAGTGATATTACAGGTTAGTCCAGGGGCGGTGATATTACAGGTTAGTTCAGGGGCAGTGATAGTACCCGTTAGTCCAGCGGCAGTGATATTATAGGTTAGACCAGGGGCAGTGATGTTACAGGTTAGCCCAGGGGCAGTGATATTATAGGTTAGTCCAGGGGCAGTGATATTATGGGTTAGTCCAGGGGCAGTGATGTTACAGGTTAGGCCAGGGGCAGTGATATTATAGGTTAGTCCAGGGGCAGTGATGTTACAGGTTAGGCCAGGGGCAGTGATATTATAGGTTAGTCCAGGGGCAGTGATGTTACAGGTTAGTCCAGGGGCAGTGATATTATGGGTTAGTCCAGGGGCAGTGATGTTACAGGTTAGGGCAGGGGTGGTGATATTACAGGTTAGTCCAGGGGCTGTGATATTACAGGTTAGTCCAGGGGCAGTGATATTGCAGGTTAGTCCAGGGGCAGTGATATTACAGGTTAGTCCAGGGGCAGTGATATTACAGGTTAGGCCAGGGGCAGTGATATTACAGGTTAGTCCAGGGGCAGTGATATTACAGGTTAGGCCAGGGGCAGTGATATTACAGGTTAGTCCAGGGGCAGTGATATTACAGGTTAGGCCACGGGCAGTGATATTACAGGTTAGTCCAGGGGCAGTGATATTACAGGGTAGTCCAGGGGCAGTGATATTATGGGTTAGTCCAGGGGCAGTGATATTACAGGTTAGGCCAGGGGCGGTGATATTATGGGTTAGTCCAGGGGCGGTGATATTACAGGTTAGTCCAGGGGCAGTGATATTATAGGTTAGTCCAGGGGCTGTGATATTATGGGTTCGTCCAGTGGCAGTGATATTACAGGTTAGTCCAGGGGCAGTGATATTATGGGTTAGTCCAGGGGCAGTGATATTACAGGTTAGTCCAGGGGCTGTGATATTACAGGTTAGGCCAGGGGCAGCGATATTACAGGTTAGTCCAGGGGCAGTGATATTATAGGTTAGTCCAGGGGCTGTGATATTATAGGTTAGTCCAGGGGCGGTGATATTACAGGTTAGTCCAGGGGCTGTGATATTACAGGTTAGGCCAGGGGCAGCGATATTACAGGTTAGTCCAGGGGCAGTGATATTATAGGTTAGTCCAGGGGCTGTGATATTATAGGTTAGTCCAGGGGCAGTGATATTATAGGTTAGTCCAGGGGCAGTGATATTACAGGTTAGTCCAGGGGCAGTGATATTATGGGTTAGTCCAGGGGCAGTGATATTATGGGTTAGCCCAGGGGCAGTGATATTACAGGTTAGTCCACGGGCGGTGATATTATAGTTTAGCCCAGGGGCGGTGATATTACAGGTTAAGCCAGGGGCAGGGATATTACAGGTTAGGCCAGGTGTGGTGATATTACAGGTTAAGCCAGGGGCAGTGATATTACAGGTTAGGCCAGGGGCAGTGATATTATGGGTTAGCCCAGGGGCAGTGACATTACAGGTTAAGCCAGGGGAAGTGATATTACAGGTTAGGGCAGGGGTGGTGATATTACAGGTGAGGTGGGGGCAGTGATATTACAGGTTAGGCCAGGGGCAATGATATTATGGGTTAGCCCAGGGGCAGTGATATTACAGGTTAGGGCAGGGGCGTTGATTTTATAGGTTAGCCCAGGGGCAGTGACATTGCAGGATAGCCCAGGGGCGGTGATATTACAGATTCAGTGACAAATTCACAATTTTTTACGCAGTTCAAAGTCTTTTAAATTTGGCTTGGTGGCTGGGCATGTGTGTATATAGACTAAATGTTATTCTTGGAATGCACCTTGTCAAGTATCTAAGCCCTTTTTTTTCCTGATGGCAAAGTAGCTGGTGGGCAGCTGCCTCCTGTGCCGGCCCCACAACAGCAGAGTTAGATGATTCAATCCAATCTTTGGCTCTGTATTGAAGGCCATCCTAAGCTGTAACCGAGGTCAAATTCAGTAGAAACTAAAATCTTCACACTGGCATGGTCTGGATATAACTGTGAGATTTAGTGGTGGAAAGCACTTATTGTGTTTACCTTGAATCTTTTTGAAAGCATGTAGGATTTTCAAAAATTTGTTCCGGGGATGTGAGCGTCGCCGGCAAGGCTAGCATTTATTGCCCATCCCTAATTTCCCTTGAGAAGGTGGTGGTGAGCTGTTTTCTTGAAAAGGTGGCTTGCTAGATCATTGCAGAGAGCAGTTAAGAGTCAACCACTTTGCTGTAGGCCATACTGGTTAAGGACTGCAGATTTCCTTCCCTAAAGGACATTAGTGAACCAGATGGGTTTTTCCAACAATCCGGTAATTTCATGGTCACCATTACTGATACTAGCTTTTATTATTCCAGATGTATTTAATTCATTGAATTTTAATTTTCCCAGCTGCTGTGGTGGATTTAGAACTCGTGTCTCTGGATCATTAGTCCAGGCCTCTGGATTACTAGTCCATTAACATAACCACTATGCTACCGTACCCCATAGATATTTACAGCAAGTGTCAGTCTTCTACCGATCCATCCGAATCATTTGTGATGCATGTATGTAGGCAGTCATTCAGATATAAAGACATTGTGGTAGAAATTAGTTTTGGACAGCAGAGCAAAATGGGCGGTATCACATTGGCGGCCTGTTATACATCCTTCCCATTACTCAGTTCTACTGCAGTCAATGGAATTAAATATCAGGCGGTGTGTATAACGGGCAGCCCATTCGATACATGCCTATTTTGCACTACTGTCCAAAACGAATTTCCACCCCATTATTTCCACATACCACTAAAGACAGAAATGTTGTGTAATCCTTCTGCACCAAGAGACAGTCTTTCAAACATTCAGGAAAAATTATAAATACACCAGTCAATCTCCTATGGTATTTCTCACAGGGAGTCAAGGCCAAATGTATTCTTCAGGTGGAGGGGTTAGAGAGCGGGGGTTTATTGGCAATCGGATGTCATTCAGTATCCATTTTAAAGTCATAGGGCTAAAAATTCAGGGGTTTTACGCCACCTGTTACCTCCAAAAAATGGCGAAAGAGTGGTGGCCACTGGTGGCGGGTCCCGCGGTGTCCTCCATTGTGGTCCTCCCCGTTGCGCTGCCGGTAAGTATTAGTGCCCTGCAAAAAAAATGGAGGATTGGTGACGTCTGTCAGCGTGCAACGGCGACTTAACCTCACCACGGCCAACTTTGACCCCAGCACTGAGTTCAGCGCTGGGTCATAACCATGCCAGGGAAACCCAGCGTGTAAAGGGATTGACAGAAGTGCTGTCAGCATCTCTAAAAGTGACTGTCTTGTGTGTGCCTTTGCCTGTCCTACTGATGTCATGCAGTGCTACCCCAGTTGCTGCAGCATGGCTGGTGGAAGGCTGCTGACTTTCAGTGGGGGACACTGTAAATGGCCTTGCTGGTCGACCTTGAGGAGCTGGTGGCTGGAAGTGTCAAATCAATCTTCTTCTTCTTGTTCTTCTTCACTATCCTCTCCCTCTTCTTGGTCACCCACTGGCAGGGCAGGCTGCAGTTCTTGGGTCTGTGAAATGAGGAAGGCACAAGGGTGGAGTTGTGATGAGGGGAGGGTGGGAAAGCAAGAGGTGCATCCGAGAAGGAGGATAACATATGAAGATACCAGCATCTTGTATCCTTTCAGCCCCACCACTGGCCAAGGGCTCAGCCATGCCCCTGCCAAGAATGGCCTGCACTGTCTCCTCCAAGGGGGTGAGGTGAGGCTAGGAATGAGAGATGTGATTGGTGCAGATTGTTGGTAGGTGAGTGATTTGGGGGGAGTCATGCTTTGAGCAGTGTGTAAGGCTAGTGATGAGGTTGGTAGGAGATGGCTTTTGAAAATGCATTCACTGACCTTGACTAGTGGTCTAAGGTCATGAAGCTTCTTTGAGCACTGGAGCCAGGTGGTGGGGGTGATACTGCTGTCAGTGACGGCCTCAGTGATGTGATCCCACCTCGTTCTTTCTGGAGGGACTCTTGGCCCCTGTGGGTAGAGGACCTCTCTTGCAGTGTTGACCCCCTGCACAAAGCTGGAGTGCTGCGTGTGAGACCCTGGGTGCCCCTTCCCTGGCTTGCTGAGCCATTTGTGTTAGTGCTGAAGCACTTTTCCCATTTTTTGAGGTTCGGAAGGGAATTCAGCTTTTAGTGCTGAAGAATCCCATTTGGGAATTCTTTTTAATGGTAATTTTTTTTTTGAAAGGCTGTAAGGGCTGAAAGCTGCATTTTTTCACTGCATTGTAATTTTTATTTGTTCTGAATGCATTGCCCCTTTAATTCATAGCTCCTTTAATTGCCCACAATGCCTTGCAAATTCCACAGCCTTGCTCCCAGAGGCTGTGAGAAGTAGCAACGCCAACTGTGGACGGAAACTTCGGGTCGGAGGCCTCGATTAATGCCACCAGGAGGGCGTTGCACGGTAAGTTAGCGCTGCCCTCCACATCGCCAACCCTCAGCGCGAATTTTTCAACAGTAGCACTGCGGCCATTTTCAGCGGCCGTTAACTCGAGTTGCCATTAAGACCGGCAATTCTGTTGGCGCACATGTATTTTTCCCCCGTACATTCTATCCTTATTTTTCTTTTTCCATTCTAAATTTTTATGCCTGCAATTATAATAACAACTGCCTATGTAACCTTGCCACCTTGTAATTATGCCCTCCTGTCAGTGGTGGCCTTGCAGTATCTCTTCTGAAGGGAGGTTGTGATTACAGCCTGACAAGATTGATATAGGCAGCTTTCATTAGAACTGTGGAGATAGGAATTTATTATGGAAGAGTTGACAGGAAATAAGTGCAGGCTTAAGATTTTTAAGATATTACTAATCCATCTCTTGTGGTATTGCACTCTTTCTCTCTCTTTCCTGTCTCTGCTGTCTTCATGTTGCTATTTCTCTCTGTGTCTCTCCTCCTTTGGCTTTATGTCTCTTTCTCTTTCCCCTCCCCTTAATTCTTCTTTTGTTTCTCTCTTTTTCTTTTCCTCTTGGTGTGGTGGGGTAAAGGAGCCCCCCACAGTTGCAGGCTGCATTTGGGGTTGAGGTTGTGGGGCAAGTATGGCTCCACAGAGGCTTTCTGCTCAACCCTTCCCCTGGTCATGTGTGTTTCTGCCCCCTTGCTCCTATCATGTTTCCTATCCCCTTCACCTTCCCACTACCCAGTCCCCCTTTTACCCCTCACTCCCATTACTACCCCAATCCCACTTTGAACTACCCACTCACCTGCTTTGTCCTCCTTTTCCCCTTTGTTGCACTGTCACTCACCTCACTCTTGACCCACCATTCAATCCCTCCCTGCTCCCATTCACTTCTCCCAAGGGCAGGTGGCGAGAGGTCAGAAGCCCTTCACCCTCAATCAGTTTTCCTCCTCATCTCCCACTCCTACTTTACCTTCCTATCTGTTTTTCTCAAGGATGCTTTATTTGCTTGAAAACGTCAACATTTAAAAGAAAAATAAATCAAATTAGAAGAACGAAAGAAATTGTCTTTCTTTCTATTTCTGCCTTTCTCTTAGTTTCTCCCTCTGTCTCATAGGTATTAGAAATTTGAATCTCTGTCTTACAGCTGTAATCCATTCGCATTTTCTGTCACTAGTGTAAGGGGTTACGTGTGGCTCTGTGCTTAGCCTGGGTGCTAGTGCGGGGTTAGGCCTTGTTGCCTGTTCTGGTCTCCAGCCAGCCTGGTAACACTAGACACCTGTGAGTGTTTCGACCCACTCGCCCTTACGGTTCTGACACTGGACTTAGGTGCGAGAGCAATAATGCAGAGAAAACTCAGGTAGACCCGGTTGAATAGTGCGAAATGGAAAATCTTTATTGCATATTATTCAAGATTACGAAATACATGTCATAAGCACAGATTAATGACAGTACAAACTTACATACATTTATGCAACTAGGTTTAGGGAAACGAGGAGCGCACGACACATCGTAAAAGGGGACACACATTATAATTATCCTTAAAACTTAAACCCTCCCCTATCAATACCTGTCCTAATCCAGATTTGTAGGATCGAGACTCATGCTCACCACTCGTGATAACTCGGAGAATTCCGAAACTCTGCTCGGATGTTTTTCCCGCAGCACCTGACTATCCATGTGTTGATTAGGGGTCTCTGTACCCCACTTGTTTACTCGCTTCTGCTCCGGCTAGCAGGCTGGACTGTCTGCTGTCATGAAGATCTGTGTTGTCCTCGGAACTCTGATAAAACTCAAAGAAGAGTCTTCCTATGCCCGGCACCAGTTGCCTGTAAAATTCAAAGAACAGTCTTCCTGGGCCAGTTGTGGAGTAGCTGATAGAATTCGAAGAAATGGTCCTTATATTTAGAGGCGCGGTCGGGGTTTACTGACCGTGGCGATACGTATTGTCGTCTTCTTCTCTTCTCATCTCATCTCATCTCCTCTCGGGCCTTCGGTTCCAACACCGTTTACCGACTTCTCGGGATGGTGCGCCCGCTTCCAGGCCTTCACAGCCCAGTTCTCCACAGATCTTCGCGGCAAGCCACGAGGTTGATCCTGGCGGATCAGAGTCCAGAGTCGTCAGGCAAGAGAATAAGAGTTCAGCAGCCTTCCAGCGAGTCAAAGCAGCAAGAGAAAGATGGACGGTTGTACTTTACAGTTATAGTGCTGTAATTCCTCTTTTCCCGCCCAATCTTAATGTTTATCTTTTGTCATGTTTTGGCGCTCAAAACTTCTTGTATGGGGTGATCTCAGTCTTTAATGGGTTTCGGTGACACTTGTAACTGTTTGAGTACCCGTTAATATTTCTCCCATTGTGGAACCAGCTAGTAGTCTCCCTGGAGGGGTTTTGGGGCTTCCAAATGCTTGCTGTGAGTACCCGCGAACGGCTCTCTCATCGTAGAGCCGTGGGGATTTTGCATATTAATGTCTTTGGATGGGTCCTTGATCGCCCAGTACAATAGCCCTTGTTTGTACCTGGAAGACCGATTCCAGTATTTATGTTTAAAATGCAAACCCATCACGTCTTGTCATTATCTCAAATGTGCTGAGTCCTGTCCGATCTCGCTGAAATGTTTATTGAAACGCCATCTTGTCTGCCTACTGAAAGTCTAGAACTTTCTGCCACGAGGTGTGGCGGCCATTTTACAGGCTGCTTGTGTCCTTTTTGAAACATGACAGCATTTTGCCGAAATAAAGCTGTTTATACGAAACTTTATGTCTTCTTCTTATTATTATAAAATCGCGATAATTTTGCGAATTCTACACTAGAACACGTGTGAGATATTTAGTTGGCTTCAGAATTTAACTGGTGATTATTTAATCAAAATTATAATAACTTTACATAGAGAAAGACAAACTGGTTCTACTCCTCAAATAAAACCAGAAAATGCTGGAAATAATCAGCAGGTCAGGCAGCATCTGTGGAGAGAGATACAGACTTAACGTTTCAGGTCGATGACCCTTCGTCAGAACTGGAAAAAGTTGGAGATGTAACAGGTTTTTAAGCAAGTGTAGGGACAGGGAGAGCAGGGAGGGGAGGAAAGAACAAAAGCGAAGGTCTGTGATAGGATGGAAGGCAGGAGAGATTAAGAGACAAAAGGGATGATGGTGCAAGGCAAAAGGAGATGGGAATGGGACAAGTTAAGAAACAAAAGATGGGTCTAGATGAAGTGTAAATGGCAATGGCAGAATGATCAACAGCTGCCATATGAGAGAGAGAAAAAAAAATGATAGGGACAGAGGTTATGTTCTTCCCCTCACCTGACTCTCACCTCTGATTCCAGTCCATCTTTCACCTTCTAAAGTTTATAGAACGTAAAACAAAGGCTATGGCAGGTGCAGAATCAGAACACTGGCTCTGTTTTTATTTAAAAAACAACTTCAGAATGCATTTTGCCTCAATAAAGCTTTTGAAATTTGTCCCGTAGAGCCTTTCTTTAAATAATTTTGAAAAACGTTTCAGCAGAAACTGTTAGCCAAAGAAAAAAATCCAACACTCCTCAGTGCAGCAGATTGAACAGTGTCGATACATCCTGGGAAATCATGTACACTGCACATGCTCAGAGTGCACAACCCAAATTCCACTCACAGCATCACAGCTTTAGTCAAAAATATCAAGTCCAACTCAGGCTTTTGCGGGGAGGCTGTGGCCTTCATCGTAAAAACTTTAATGAAGGCATTAAAAGACACAAAAGACAATGCAATGGATATATTTAATCATGTTATTGCAAAAAATGTATTTCTTAAAAAAAAATTTGGACATTGATTACAGTTTCTGCGGAAAAAAATTCAGAAAGCATTTTGAGAGATTGTGGGAACCCGGTAGTCAGATAATGCAACCCGATGGCCAGATTGTGCTATCATAATTATAATTTTACATAGACATTTTCCATGATAAATTTGGACAGAGGAATTTATTAGTATGCAACTGTAAGAATTGTACTTTTAATATAATTATAGGTCAATATATGTATTGGAATAAAAAGTTTCTTTCTGCACTGAATGTTCTTCATCATCATTATACTTGTCTTCAATATTTTTAAAGTTTAACTTATTCAGACTTTAAAGCCACTATGTTGAACCTTCATCAACGTTAGCAGAGTTCCTGTAGTTGACAAAGTTACAGGACAGTAGACCTAAATGTGGTGAAGAAAATGCTGGGATTTCTCCCTCCCTACTTCATTCCTGGCTGCAATGTTGGAATGGCGGGCCTGTCTGACTAATTCAACGCTATTCTTGCTTGCTTGTGACAGCTTGCTGGGGTGGAGATAGAAACATAGAAACATAGAAGATAGGAGCAGGAGTAGGCCATTCGGACCCTCGAGCCTGTTCCGCCATTTAATGAGATCATGGCTGATCATCCAAATTCAGTACCCTGTCCCTGCTTTCTCCCCATATCCCTTGATCCCTTTAGCCTTAAGAAATATAGCTATCTCCTTCTTGAATATATTTAATGAATTGGCCTCAACTGCCTTCTGTGGTAGAGAATTCCACAGGTTCACCACTCTCTGGGTGAAGAAATTCCTCCTCATCTCAGTCCTAAATGGCTTACCCCTTATCCTTAGACTGTGACCCCTGGTTCTGGACTCCCCCACCATCGGGAACATCCTTCCTGCATCTAGTCTGTCTAGTCCTGTTAGAATTTTATAAGTTTCAATGAGGTCCCTTCTCATTCTTCTAAACTCTAGCGAATATAAGCCTAATCGACCCAATCTCTCTTCATACGTCATTCCTGCCATCCCAGGTATCAGTCTGGTGAATCTTCGCTGCACTCCCTCCATGGCAAGAACATCCTTCCTCAGATAAGGCGACCAAAACTGCACACAATACTCAAGGGTGGTCTCACCAAGGCCCTGTCCAACTGCAGCAAGACATCCTTGCTCCTGTACTCGAATCCTCTCGCTATGAAGGCCAACATACCATTTGCCTTCTTAACCGCCTGCTGCACCTGCATGCTTACCTTCAGTGACTGGTGCACAAGGACACCCAGGTCTCGTTGCACTTCCCCTTTTCCCAATCTATTGCCATTCAGATAATAATCTGCCTTCCTGTTTTTGCCACCAAAGTGGATAACCTCGCATTTATCCACATTATACTGCATCTGCCATGCATCTGCCCAATCACCCAACCTGTCCAAATCATACTGGAGCTTCTCTGCAACCTCCTCACAGCACACACGCCCACCCAGCTTTGTGTCGTCTGCAAACTTGGAGATATTACATCTAGTTCCCTCGTCTAGATCATTAATATATATTGTGAATAACTGGGGTCCTAGCACCAATCCCTGAGGTACCCCACTAGTCACTGCCTGCCACTCGGAAAAAGACCTGTTTATTCCAACTCTTTGCTTCCTGTCTGCCAACCAGTTCTCTATCTAAGTCAGTACCTTACCCCCAATCCCATGTGCTTTAACTTTGCACGCTAATCTCTTATGCGGGAGCTTATCGAAAGCCTTCTGAAAGTCCAAATACACCACATCCACTGGTTCTCCCTTATCTATTCTATCACTTACATCCTCAAAAAATTCCAGTAGATTAGTCAAGCATGATTTACCTTTTGTAAATCCATGTTGACTTTGTCCGATCCTATCACTGTTTTCCAAGTGCTCTGCTATTACATCTTTTATAATGGACTCTAGCATTTTCCCCACTACCGATGTCTGGCACTACAAGTCCCTACCACCCCACCACTCACCCAATAGCTCCATAAAACTTGCAGAAAGGCAGAGGGAATTCCTCCCGAAGAGTCAAAAGTACTAAAGACATGAAGAACTTTGAAAACATGCACGTGCTCTGGCCACAGGGTAATTTCTCAGTGTTTTATTCAGCTGAAAATAATTATGACTATGAATACCCTTCCACAAAGTGAACTCTGCAGAAAAGGCTGTTACGTTTAACTATATGTGACTTTTAAGATCTATGCCTTTTAATTATGTTTTATTCATACAGAGTTTATATAGTAACATAGGAACAGGAGTAGGCCATTCAGCCCCTCAAACCTCTTCCACCATTCTATTAGATTATGGCTGATCTGCACCTCAACTCCATTTATCCACCTTTGATCCATATCCCATGATACCCATTCCCAACAAAAATCTATCTATCTCAGTCTTGAAAATTTCAATTGACCCAGCATCCACAGCCTTTTGGGGGAACTAATTCCAGATTCGCACTACCCCTTGTGTGAAAAACTGCTTTCTGATTTTACTCCTAAATGGCCGAGATCTCATTTTAAGATTATGCCCTCTTGTTCTGGAATCCCGAATCAGTGGAAATAGTTACACTGTATCTACTCTATCAAATCCCTTTATTGTTTTAAATTGAAACCAGCAATAGAAGAATTAAGCAACATTCACCTGTACTTGGATTGTCTTTGGCATTTGTTTTTGTTGCCCAAACGATATCCCTTCACCATCATCATATTACACAAAACAATGAGGTGCTTTTTTTTTTCTTCTCATTTGTGAGGAATGACTAGCAGCACATTCGGTGACCACACGAGCAAGGGCCCATCATAAGAACATAAGAACATAAGAAATAGGAGCAGGAGTAGGCCAATCGGCCCCTCGAGCCTGCTCCGCCATTCAATAAGATCATGGCTGATCTGATCCTAACCTCAAATCTAAAGAACACAAGAAGTAGGAGCAGGACCCTGCCACTCAGCCCCTGGGCCCGCTCCGCCACCCACAGGGCCCTGACCGATCCGAACTCAGCCTCATGTCCAATTTCCTGGCCGCTCACCGTAACCCCTAATTCCCTTTACCTCTAGGAAACTATGGGGTAGAAATTAGGTCGCGCCCCATTTGGGGCGCAAGTATCGTCTGGACGCAAATATTAGCGCCTGGCGCTAATTATCGGCACTGACAGGAAACTTCACTTTTACCGCCCCGGGAGGTGAGTGGAGCGCTAAAGCAGGCGCTGCACACCTGTCTTAAGGCGCAAAGGCCAAGGAGTGAGGCGCTAACTCAGCGCGCGAGCGCAGCGCAGCTGCTGCCAGTTAGCGAGGGAACACAGACACACTGGCGCCGGACACTTCTTAAAGCGGGGGGGGCCACTTGCTCCCCAGCCACACCCTGCTCATTGCAGCCTTGAATCTCAGCCTGGAGAGACCTGTGAATCCATTTTGCTGCCAAGCATGGAGAGGGTGAGAGAACGCGCTCATCGCTTCACCGAGCGGGCCTTGGATGCTCTGGTTGGCGCAGTGGAGCGCAGACGATGTATGCTGTTCCCTGAGAGTGGCAGGAGGCCTTTGCCACGCGAGTTCAGAAGAGTGTGGAGGGAGGTGGCTCAGAGCGTCTCCTCCAGGAGCATGGTGCCCAGGACCCATACTCAATGCCGCAAAAAGTTCAACGACCTCACTCGGGTCGTCAGGGTGAGTGGCTTTTTCTCAATACCTCTCCATCCCTCCATCTCAACCTCACTCTATGGCCAGAGGGTCTTAAAACCCCAATGCACAACACTCATCCAACACCTATGGCCCTTTCATCAAACACACACACACATTCCACACTTTGCATACAGTAAGGGCTATTCACCTATGGGAGGCACATCAGGCAAGACCATGGCTGTATATTGTAAGGGCTATTCACCTATGGGAGGCACATCAGGCAAGACCATGGCTGTATATTGTAAGGGCTATTAACCTATGGGAGGCACATCAGGCAAGACCATGGCTGTATATTGTAAGGGCTATTCACCTATGGGAGGCACATCAGGCAAGACCATGGCTGTATATTTACTCAGATGCTGTCCTTTTTCTTGCAGGCTAAGCTGGCTCATAATAGGAGACAGCAGCAACGGACAGGTGGAGGGCGGCCTCAGCTGCAACCCCTCAGCGATCTGGAGGAGCGCGTCCACAGGATTGTGGCAAGCCGGGTGATCGGTCCCGTCGCCACTGGAGACGCCGACCCCGTTCTGGACAGCAATGGTAAGGTCATCACCTTTTTGTCCTCTGTCCTTCCACTTGTCCCTCACAACACCAGCCTTTGACACTTTCAATCCAACTTGCTAACTCGCTGCACTTATTCCTCCCTTACTGCCACCCTGTCCTCACGCTAAAGCCACTCTTGTACCTCCCTGCTTTCAGATGGTGATTCACCAGCTGAGGAGACGGGCCCTGAAGCTGCCACTGGGAGTGATGCTGCAGCTGAGGAGGAAGAGGAAGCCAGAGCATCAGTGCCACCCTCTCCCGAGGAAGCCCATGCCCACACTGGGAACACGCCTTCCCCGGAGGGGAGCAGGGGGGAAGGGGCTGATGAGGGTGAAGCTCCAGGACCCAGCGGGCTGCAGCAACACCATGGGGGGGGGTAGGGAAGAACGGGAGCCTTCTCCCCAGAGGGAGAGTATGCCAGACACTCCTACTGCAATGGACGCAGAGGAGGAGCGGCTGATTGCAGAAATGAACACCAAAGCGGTGGGCATGCACACTGAGCTCATGGGTGCAGTGGGAAGGGTGCCCGAATGCATTGAGTCACTGGCAAGGAGTGTGGAGCACTTCGCTGTAGCACAGGCGGATGCCACATTAACGCTTAGTGCTGCAATTCAGTCACTGGCTGCCGTGATCCCATCTCTGACTGCTCTCATACGGACTCAGATGGAGGCCACGTGAGCACAGACTGCTGCCAACCTCGATGGTTTGTGCACATGTCCCCGGGGCTGTCACCGCGCCGCAGCAGGCCAGCAATCTGTTCTCCGGCAGATTGCTCCGGATGCTGAAGTGCTGCCCCGTGGGAGTGCCAGTGTGTCGGGCGAGCAGGGAGTTGCTGTCCTCTCTCACGATGACAGCATTCCTGCTGCCAACACTGTCACTTCTCCACTGCACTTGCCACCGCCTGTAGGACAGACTGCTGCCGCCCATGCAGAGTTGGTGCAGTCTGCAGCCGGGCCCTCCAGGCCCAGAAGTGGTCGAGGCCGTCCTTCAGGGGCATCTGCAGTGTCAGGGTCTGACGAGCAGCAGCCTTCCACCAGCCTTGCTGCAGCCACTGAGGTCCCATTACGGAGGAGCAGTAGGGTTAGAAGGGGGGAAGTGCGCAAGGGAAGGAGATCACCCTCGAAGGGCAAAAAGTAGGAGGTGTGACAAAATGCTGGTCATTTTTTTATTAAAGGCTGAGGTTCATGGTCCAACTTTTGTTTAGTGTTTTGGACATTATCTCCAGGTTGTGAGAACCAGTTATGTTATTGACTGTTTTTTTGTGTTTATTTCTATGAGTTTGTCATGAGGAATTGACACACACAGAGTTTGTAAAATAAATAAGTTTCTGTATTCAAAATATACATGGCTGGTGGTTGGAATTATTGGTGCCTTGGCCGGCTTAGGGGTTGCGTGCTGGGTTGATTAATGTTGGTAGCAATGGCAGGGGCCCTAGAAGCGGCTTGCTATTAGCCGTTGACGGACGGCCCTTGCAGTTTGACCATTGTGGGCCGCCCTCCCGCCTTGGTGCTGCTGATGATCATCGTCCTCGTCCTCTTCCTCCTCTTCCTCCTCCTCCTCTGGTGGTGCTACAAGGCCTGGTGGCATTGGCTGGGTCCTGAGGATTGCCATGTTGTGCAACATGCAGCACACAACTACGAAGTTCGATACTTGCTCAGGCGAGTACTGCAGGGCTCCTCCGGAATGGTCCAGACAGCGGAACCGTTGTTTCAGCACGCCGATTGTGCGCTCAATAATGTTCCTGGTTGCTTGATGGCTTTCATTGTACCGCAGCTCAGCAGGGGTGTTTGGCGTACGGAGCGGTGTCATCAGCCAGGTGCTCAATGCGTACCCCTTGTCCCCGAGAAGCCAACCAACTGACTGATGCGGTGCCTCGAAAACTTCTGCCACAGTAGTCTGGCGCAGGATAAAAGCATCGTGGCAGCTGCCAGGATAGTGGGCATTGACAGCGAGTATCAGCTGTCTGTGGTCACAGACCAACTGGACATTCAAGGAATGGAACCCCTTTCTGTTCCTGAATTCCTCTGCATTCTCACGCGGAGCACGCAAAGCCACATGTGTGCAGTCAATGGCGCCCTGCACCATGGGGAAGCCCGCTACCCTCGCAAAGCCCAGAGCGCGGTCACGCTGCTTGTCTGGGGTCATAGGGAAAGAGATGAACTCTCGTCTCCTTCTGAAGAGGGCATTTGTGACCTGCCGGATGCAGCGATGCACCGCGAACTGGGAGATATTGGCGAGGTCCCCAACAGCAGCTTGGAATGAGCCAGTGGCGTAGAAGTTCAAAGCCACTGTGACCTTCACTGCCACCGACAGAGACGTCCTGGACCTCAGCTGAGGCTGCAGATCTGGCTGCAGCAGGTGGCAGAGCTCAGTGACCACCTCCTTGCTGAATCGCAGCCTTCGCAAACACAGCTCCTCGGACATATGGATGTAGGAGAGCTGTTCACGATATACCCTGGGAGTGTAAGCTCTCCTGTACATGCGCCTGATGGCCCTCCTCCGTCTGGCCATCATTGCCACTCTCTCTCTGCGTCTCTGTATCCTCCGATTCAGCTGGAGCAGGACGACGCCCCCAATCAGTGCAGCCTCCATATTCTCTTTGCCAGAAAAGTAATGAGGGACAGCAACTAAAGTAGCAACAAAGTTAGGATGAATAGGCAAAACTACCTCACAAAGCGTTGAGTCAATGTAGAAGTCTCTCTCTCTCTCTCTCCGAATCTCTCTCTCTCTCTCAGAACGAGTGGTGCATAAATGTCGACCACAGAAAAAGACAGGAAGAGGCCCCCTTTAAATAGCGCCCCCCCCAGCCCCACAGCGATTGATAGCGTTCCAGTCTTCCGGTCGTTGGAAGCGCCAGGCGGTAAGGCAGGGGGCGCCACTCAATTTCCGCTCCGGGGCGCCCCAAGGGCGTTGCACCATGGAATGACGTCATAATCTGCGCGCGCAGGTGGTCGCAGCGGTAAGTTTTAGCGCCGCCGCACAATCTCAAGTTAAGTTCTCGAGCGGCGCAAACATCGCTGCGCCCGGGCGTTAGCGGCTTTGCGCCCCATTAGCGCCCTCTTAAGGCGCTAACGGGAGGCGCAACCAACTGAATTTTTACCCCTTTCTATTTCTGTTTTAAATAAGAGCATCATTTGCTCTACAGCTCACGAACTAAACTTTCACAAAAATGTTCATGTTCTGACATGAAAACATGCACAAACGCGCTGCTTTATAAGGATTTATCCCACATGTGCTGGTTTTATTGAGATAGCTTGGTGATTTTGAAGTACAATATGATGCTGTCTGGATTATTTTAGAAATTTTGCATCCTCCCAGTATCTGTCAGACTCCCACTGAATGTTGACCTTTGAGGAGTGAATATCAAAGTGACAATCTACAGCTTCTATTAATCCTAATTAGGAGTTTGACGCTATGTTCTGTTTTTTGATCTGCACATGGTACTAACTCAATGATTCGCTACATATCAGACAGTATGATCTGTTTTTCCTCACCAGTTTTCTCCTTTCTGTTCCTCTCCTGAAACCATCAACTTCTTAATGAGGTAAAGTTCCATGGGTATCAGTCACACCCAGTAACATACTCAAATGGCTTTTATTCATGTGTGACAAATGAGTATCTGCAGGTTATTTGACCACAGGAATCTCACTCCTGTGCTGCCACGCCAGCTCCCTGTTCTCTTTCCTATTCTGTCGCTACAGCTCCCTGCTGTACCTCCAGTTCTGTCACTCCCTGTGATGCCTCTAGTATTGTTGCTCTAGCTCTATGCTGTCTTCCCTACTCAATGAGGTACAGTAGCATAGTGGTTATGTTACTGGACTAGTAATCCGGAGGCCTGAACTAATGAGTTCAAATAATTTTAATAAAAGCTGTCATAAAAACCCATCTGGTTCACTAATGTCCTTTAGGAAAGGAAATCTGCCGTCTTTACCTGGTCTGGCTCTAAACCGATGTAAAGTTTCACAATTATCGCGATTCGAAATAACAAGATAGAAAGAGATTCGTTTGACCAGTTTATTTAAACGAAATGCTGTCATGATATAAAGGACACAGAAGCCTGTAAAATGGCCACCGCGCATCGTGGCAGAAGCTTCCAGAAGTACAGTGGGCAGACAAGATGGCGTTCGAATATACATTTCAATATAAGACGGGATCATACTCAATAAGCACTGATAAAGACAGGATGCAACCTGTTTGCATTTGTGACAATAGCAAAAGATATGAGTGCTGGAATCGTTTTCCATGCACAAGTAAGGACCATTGTACCGGGCAATCGAAGGCCCATCCAGACACATCAATACACAAATACCCCCACGGCTCTACAATGAGAGAGCCATTCTCGGGTGATTAAACAAGTATTCGGGGGCCCCCAAAAACCAGTCAGGGAGACGATTCATACGATCCTGGCTGGGCCAACAATGGGGAAAACATTAACGGGTAGTTGGCCAGTTTCAGGTGCTACCGAAACCCGTTAAAGACAAGAATCGCCCCATGCTGGAGTTTTGAGCGCCAATATTTCACAAAGGACAAACATTAAGATTTGGGCGGGAGATAAGGGAACACAGCACTATAACTATAGTGAACAAATGTCCATCGATCTCTTATTCGCTTGAACCGACTCTTATCTCTGCGGACTCTTGACTCGGGCTGAACTTTTATTCCACTATTCTGATCCTCGGGTATCGCTCTGCTGGACGAGCAGCCTTCTGTGTTTTCTCTGGACTCTGTTGACTCTGGACTTTAGCCGCACTGGACGGTTATTCGAATGTTGGGTGGGGCTCAATTGGAACGAGTCGCCTCGACGAAGGCCAGTGACCGGGTGCACCATCCCGAGAGTCGGTAAACGGTGTTTGGACCCGAAGGCCCAAGAAGACAAGACGAAATGACAAGAGAAGAAGAAGAATCCACGTGCCGCCGCGGTCAGTAAACCCCGACCGCGCCCGAATATATACGACCCATTTCTTGAACTCTACAGGTCACTGCACGAACCGGTCAAAGACTCTTCTTCGAATTCTACCGACAACTGGTGTCGGTACAGGAAGACTTTTCTTTGAATTCTACAGCCGGGCCCGAGTACTGTCGAGTTCTTCATGACAACGGGGAGCCCAGCCTGCTTGCCGCAGCAGCGAAGATAAACAAGTGGGGTACAGAGACCCCTCCAAACACGTCAGGCGCTGCAGCGAAACGAGCCGAGCGCCTCACTTTTAAAATTCTCCGAAGTATCACGAGTGGTGAGCATGTTTCCCGATCCTACAAATCTAGATGTAGTGTAGGTATTGATAGGGGAGGGTGGTTTTATTAAGGATAAAGTATAATGTGTTCCCCTTTTTACGATGTGCCGTGCGTTCTTCATTACCATAGACCAAGCTTTATGAATGTATGTATACTTGTACTCTCGTTAATTTGCGCCTATGACATGTACTTCATGATTTTGGACGCTATGCAATAAAGATTTCCATTTCGTACTATTCAACCGGGTCTATTTGAGTTTTTCTCTGCATTACTGCTCTCGCACCTAAGTCCAGTGTTAGAACCGTAAGGGTGAGTGGGTCGAACCACTCACAGGTGCTTATTGCAACAAGGCTGGCCGGAGACCAGAGCAAGCAATAGTATTAGGCAACGAAGGCCTAACCTCGCACCAGCACCGTCTGCGATACAAGCATGACAAAACCCCTTACACCGACAACAGTGTGGTTGACTCTTAACTGCCCTCTGAAATGGCCCAGCAAGCCACTCAGTTGTATCAAAACCCCTACAAAAAAACTAAAAATAAAACCAGTGGATCACCCAGCACTGCATTCGAACACAGCAAAGGCACGCCCAGCCCAGGCTTGTACCAAAATAGATAAGCATATGAGGGAGAAAGGAATAGAGGGTTATGCTGATAGAGTTAGATGAGGAAAGACAGGAGGAGGCTTGAGTGGAGCATAAACACCACCATGGACTGGATGGGCCGAATGGCCTGTTACTGTGCTGTATATCCTATGTCAGAACATCAGAAGTAAGAGCAGGAGTAGGCCATATGGCCCTTTAAGCCTGCTCTGCCATTCAATAAGATCATGGCTGATCATCGACCTCAACTCCACTTTCCCGCCCGATCTCCGATTCCCCTAGAGTCCAAAAATCTATCTATCTCAGCCTTGAATATACTCAAAGACTCAACATTCACAGCCCTCTGGGGCAGAGAATTCCAAAGATTCACAACCATCTGAGTGAAGAAATTCCTCCTCATCTCAGTCTTAAATGGCCTACCCCTTATCCTGAGACTATGCCCCCTAGTTCTAGACACTCCAGCCAGGGGAAGCAACCTCTCAGCATCTACCCTGTCAATCCCCTTCAGAATCTTGTATGTTTCAATGAGATCACCTCTCATTCTTCTAAACTCCAGAGAGTATAGGCCCATTCTACACAATCTCTCATCATAGGACAGCCCTCTCATTCCAGGTATCAATCTAGTGAGCCTTCGCTGCACCGCCTCCAAGGCAAGTATATCTTTCCTTAGATAAGGAGACCAGAACTGTGCACAGTACTCCAAGGCCCTGTACAATTGTAGCAAGACTTCCTTACTCCTATACTCCAACCCCCTTGCAATAAAGGCTAACATGCCATTTGCTTGCTGTACCTGCATGCTAGCTTTTTGTGTTTCTTGCACGAGGACACCCAAATCTCTCTGAACACCAACATTTGAAAGTTTCTCACTATTTAAAAATTATTCTGTTTTTCTATTCTCCTACCAAAGTGAATAACCTCACATTTTCCTACATTATAAATAGCTGAGGCCCCAACACTGATCCTTGCGGCACCCCACTAGTTACAGCCTGCCAACCTGAAAAAGATCCGTTTATCCCTACTCCTTGTTTTCTGTCCGTTAACCAATCCTCTATCCACGCTACTATATTACCCCCAACCCTATGAGTCCTAATCTTGTGTAATAATCTTTTATGTGGCACCTTATCGAATGCCTTTTGGAAATCCAAATATACTACATCTACTGGTTCCCCTTTATCTACCCTGCTAGTTACATCCTCAAAAAACTCTAATAAATTTGTCAAACATGATTTCCCTTTCATAAAACCATGTTGACTCTGCCTAATCATGTTATGATTTTCTAAGTGACTTGATACCACTTCCTTAACAATGGATTCCAGCATTTTCCTGACGACTGATGTCAGGCTAACTGGTCTGTAGTTCTCTGTCTTTTCTCTCCCTCCTTTCTTGAATAGCGGTGTTACATTTGGGACCTTCCAATCTGCTGGGACCTCTCCAGAATCTCGGGGATTTTGGAAGATCAAAACCAATGCATCCACTATCTCTTCAGCCACCTCTTTTAGTACTTTAGTAATCTATGTAAAAAAAATTGGAGAGCTGTCCCACAGACTGGTCAAGGAACAGCCATAGTAATACTCACAAAATCATACCTTTCAGCCAACAGCCAGACTCCTCCATCACCATCCCTGGGTATGTCCTGTCCCACCGGCAGGACTGACCCACCAGAGGGGGCGGCACAGTGGTATAAAGTTGGGACGGAGTGCCCTGGGTGTCCTCAACATTGACTCCGGACCCCATGAAGTCACATGGCATCAGGTCAAACATGGACAAGGAAACCTCCTGCGGATTACCACCTACTGCCCTCCCTCAGCTGGTGAATCAGTACTCCTCCATGCTGAACACCACTTGGAGAACCAACACGAGGGAACAACCTACTTGACCTCATCCTCATCAATCTACTTGTCGCAGATGCATCTGCCCATGATGGTAGGGGTGACCTACTGCACAGTCCTTGTGGAGACGAAGTCCCGTCTTCACATTGAGGACACCCTCCATCGTGTTGTGTGGCACTACCACAATGCTAAATGGGATAGATTCAGAACAGATCTAGCAGCTCAGAACTAGGCATCCATGAGGCGCTGTGTGCTCTCAGCAGCAGCAGAATTGTATTCCACCACAATTTGTCACCTCATATCCCAACCCTGGTTCAATGAGGAGTGTAGAAGAGCATGCTAGGAGCAGCACCAGGCATACCTAAAGATGAGGTGCCAACCTGGTGAAGCTACAACACAGAACTAAATGCATGCTAAACAGTGGAAGCAACATGCTATAGACAGAGCTAAGCGATCCCACAACCAATGAATAAGATCAAAGTTCTGCAGTCCTGCCACATCCAGTGATGAATGGTGGTGGACAATTAAACAACTAATGGGAGGAGGAGGCTCTATGAACAACCCCACCTCCAATAATGGCAGAGCCCAGCAAGTGAGTGCAAAAGACAAGGCTGAAGCATTTGCAACCATCTTCAGCCAGAAGTGCAGAGTCGATAATCCAACTCGGCTTCCTCCTGATGTCCCCACCATCACAGAAGCCAATCTTCAGCCAATTAGATTCACTCCACGTGATATCAAAAAATGGCTGAGTGCACTGGAAACGGCAAAGGCTATGGGCCCCGACAACATCCCGGCTGTCACGCTGTAGACTTGTGCTCCAGAACTAGTCGTGCCTCTAGCCAAGCTGTTCCAGTACAGCTACAACACTGGCATCTATCCGACAATGTGGAAAACTGCCCAGATATGTCCTGTCCACAAAAAAAGCAGGACAAATCCAATTCGGCCAATTACCGCCCCATCAGTCTATTCTCAATCATCAGCAAAGTGATGGAAGGTGTCATCAGCAGTGCTATCAAGCGGCACTTACTCACCAATAACCTGCTCACTGATGCCCAGTTTGGATTCCACCAGGACCATGCGGCTCCAGACCTCATTACAGCCTTGGTCCAAACACGGACAAAGGAGCTGAATTCCAGAGGTGAGGTGAGTGTGACTGCCCTTGACATCAAGGCAGCATTAGACCGAGTGTGGCATCAAGGAGCCCTAGTAAAATTAAAGTCAATGGGAATCGAGGGGAAAACTCTCCACTGGCTGGAGTCATACCTAGCATAAAGGAAGATGGTTGTGGTGGTTGAAGGTCCATCATCACAGCCCCAGGACATTGCTGCAGGAGTTCCTCAGGGCAGTGTCCTCGGCCCAACCATCTTCAGCTGCTTCATCAATGACCTTCCCTCCATCATAAGGTCAGAAATGGGGATGTTCGCTGATGATTGCACACTGTTCAGTTCTATTCGTAACTCCTCAGATAATGAAGCAGTCTGTGCCCGCATGCAGCATGACCTAGACAATATTCAAGCTTGGGCTGATAAGTGGCAGGTAACATTCATACCACACATGTGCCAGGCAATGACTATCTCCAACAAGCGAGAGTCTAACCACTGTCCCTTGACATTCAACGGCAGTACCATCGCAGAATCCCCCACCATCAATATCCTAGGGGTCACCATTGACCAGAAACTTAACTGGACCGGCCACAAAATTACTGTGGCAACAAGAGCAGGTCAGAGGCTGGGTATTCTGTGGTGAGTGACTCACCTCCTGACTCCCCAAAGCCTTTCCACCATCTACAAGGCACAAGTCAGGAGTGTGATGGAGTTCTCTCCACTTGCCTGGATCAGTGCAGCTCCAACAACATTCAAGAAGCTCGATACCATCCAGGACAAAGAAGCCCGCTTGATTGGTCCTAAGCTGTGGAATTCCCTCCCTAAACCTCTCTGCCTCTCTACCTCTCTTTCCTCCTTTAAGACATTCCTTAAAACCTACCTCCTTGACCAAGCTTTTGGTCATCCGCCCTAATTTCTCCTCATGTGGCTCGGTGTCAAATTTTGTTTGATAACACTCCCGCGAAGCACCTTGGGACATTTTATTACATTAAAGGTGCTATATAAATGCAAGATGTTGTTGTTGTATTTAGCCTGAATGTTTAAGAACAGCACTGCAGCATGACTACTTAAACTCAGATTTGACTTCATAGGTTTCTCTCATCTTGGTTCCAATAGTGAAATGGTCACTCTTCAGAATAATGTACTGTACCACTCAGTCCTCAAACATGACGGCCCGGATTTTGCGGTCAGCGGCGAAGGAATGACGCTCGCCATTCACCACGCTGACAGCTGCCCACAGACTTTTTGCCGGCTTTTGAGTGGCAAGTTATGGTTCCTAGAGATCATTTCCAACACGGCGGCCTCTGCAAGGGATCTGTGGCGTGTGTGCATGGCAAGCAAAATCGTGGCTCTTCAACCAACCAGATTGAAGAATCCTCACTGTGCCATGCAGTTTTAAACAGGATGTAGTAATTAGATTTAATTCATTGTAAAATCATGTACAGAAAGTGAAATAAAGAGAGGGAAAGAAAGAGAGAGAGAGAGATAAAAGAGACAGAAAGACAAAGTTAAAAAAATATATATTTTAATATTTTTCTTTTAAATCCCGAACAATAATTAAATTCAGAAGGATTGAGTCTCCACACTTGTAAAAGTAAATTTTCAGGGCCAGAGAAGTTGTTTGGCAGTAATTATGGCTGACCACATTGTTAAAAGTTCACTTACACCTGGATGTACCAGCCCTAACTTTTTCTGCTGTATTTAGTGGGTAACCAGTGGGTAAGTACAGCAACTTCACGCCCTTACATGGATTTCACTGCCGAGTCTATCGGCGAGGTACTGTTGTCGTGCAGCCTGTGGAGGAGCAGGGTAACTTGGACAGCAACTTCCTGATTTCTGCGTTTAACTGCGCATGTGCAGACTCTGGAATTTGCTGTCCGATTTACTCAATAATAACGAAGCGCGCCGATAGCCTCACCATTATTCTCAACGCAAAATCCAGGTCAATAGCTTCCTGCCAATCTCAGCAGCTATTCTACAAGAGAAACGTCAAAACTCGTGTGAAGGGGAAGGACTTTTAACTTTTGATGATAGTGTAAAACGGGCGGTAGCAGATGGGTTGCTAGATGATCGGATATTGCCCGTTTTACACTTGTCATCAAAAGTTAAAATTACTCTCATGGATCTTTAATGTTAACAAAAAAATCGAGCAGCAGTAAAATTTACTGCTTTGTGGATAACAGGATCTGTCTAATATATAAGCTTTCTGCAGACAAGTTAAATGTACTGATGCTTCAATATATCATCAGCTACAGTAATTCACTGCTCCACCTCACATGGTTCAAATAATGGAAAGGGGAAATGGCAAATGCCGATTCTTCTTATAAAACCAGAGTTCTCGCTTCCATTGCACTTGGCACCAATTCAAATCCCATACTTCATAAAATGTCACACATGGTATTTATCATGCTCACACTTTATATAATGCAACAGAAAATTCAGAATGTAAGGCCTGATGGGGGCTAAATTGGACAGGGCTCGATTAACCCGCGACTGTTGCTTCTGGTGCAGGCAGCACGCCAACTTCGTGCTACCTGCTAAGTAAAATGCTTGCAGTGTGCAGCCAGCAGTAACCAAGCTGTTGAGTGGCTGCAGGTCCCAGCAGGGGGCCCAAAATTATGACAGGCTAGCACTACTTAAAGCCAACCTGCACCTCTTAAAGGGGAGGTGCATTGTGGCTGGTGCAGGTGGTGGAAGTCATTGTGGAACTCATTCTGTTGTGGAAAAAGACTGCCTAATGGCACAACATGGCAGAAAGTGGGCTCTAAGATTTTACGATGCTGCACTGGAGGCCTTGGTGGAGGAGGTGGAGAGGAAGAGAGATGTGCTCTAACCACAGCGGGGCAGGAGGCCCTCCAGAAAAACTCTCAGAAGGCAATGGGACCAGATAGCCGTGGTGGTCAATGCCAGGAGTCAAGCCCTAAAGACCTGGTGCAGTGCCACAAAAAGTTCAATGACCTCACACGAGTGGTCAAGGTCAGTGAATGTATCTTCAAATGCCATATCCCATCAACTGCACCACTAGCTTCAGCAACTGCTCAATGCACCACACCCCTACTCACTTACCAACTATCTCTATCAATCAAATGTGAGAAGTCGCACAACACCAGGTTATAGTCCAACAGCTTTATTTGAAATCACAAGCTTTCGGAGCACTGCTCCTTCGTCAGGTGAAGTGCTGTTGGACTATAACCTGGTGTTGTGCGACTTCTCACATTTGTCCACCCCAGTCCAACACCGGCATCTCCACATCATGGCTTCTATCAATCAAGACTCATACCTAACATTTGTAGCTTCATCTCACCCTCACACACTTAGCACTGCTGCAAGCCTCACACCCACATCTCACAGCTTGCACACACTGCCAGCTATTCAACCATGACAGCCACATCACCCAAACAGATTGCACCACAGTCACTGACACACTTCCCTCTCTCTTGAAGGACAAGGTGGCGCACAACCTGAGGTAGCAGGACCTAATCGGCAGGGGACAGGCGCCGCTGCATGTCCTTACCCCCATGGAGGAGATGGTGCTCGCCATCATTGGAGCAGCCATTGCTGAGGCTTTGGCCAGCGGTGGGGCTGAAACTATAGAAGATGATGGTATCCTCATACCTAATCCTCCTTCTCACATCCCACTTCCCCCTCATCCCACAATTTCTTCTGATTTACAAGCTGCAGATGGTGTAAGCACGCACCTCTTACTTTCCCCTGTCCCCTCACCACAACCCTACCTTTCTGCCTTTCTCCTTTCAGATACCCAAGAACTGCGACCTGTCCAGGCAGTGGTGGAAGAGCAACAGGTGGAAGAGCAAGAAGACACCGATGATGAAGAACCACCATCACTCGATTTCACACTCGCAGCCACCAGCTCAGATCCTGACACTGCACGTAATTTAGAGGAGAGCATAGAGGCGGGATCTGTACATTGTGACACGCTGGGCATGAATGGCCTGCAGCCATGGTTGGGGGCAAGGGTAGCACAGGTGCCAGCTCGCTAGAGGGTACGGTCGCACACGAGTTCTGTTGCAGAGGACACAGATGAGCACTTCGATGGGACAGGCTACAGAGGAAGACTGATTGGCAAGGCCAACTGAAAGTCAGCAGCCTTTCACCAGCCATAAACATAAAGAATATAAAAATTAGGAGCAGGAGTAGGCCATAACGCCCCTCACGCCAGGCCCGCCATTCAATAAGATCATGGCTGATCTTCGATCTCCATGCTGCAGCTACTGGGGTTGCACTGTGTAGGTGCACCAGGACAGGCAAAGGCACATGGAGGACAGGCACTAAGGGAATGCACAAGGGTGATTAGTTGATGTTTGTATGCAATATGGCATGGTTTGATTTATAAATTTGGTTTGGAATGTTTATTTTGTGTTGGCTTTTTTTTGGCATTGTAGCCAAATGGACACTGTAACAGAGGGAAGGTAAGGTATGGGACTGTTGGTGAATGGAGAATTGGGGTTGTGTTTACTGGTATCACAGTTGGATGAGTTGTTCACAGACAACCTGGCCAGAAAGGGGCTGTCTAGGTCACGTCCTTCCTTTCTCTTCCTCTTTCTCTTCTTCATCTTCCTGCTCCTCCTTCTCCTCAGCTGGTCACCGTATAGATGGTGGGAAGTGCTGTGCCCTCATGATGGCAAGATTGTGCAGCATGCAACAGACCACCACGAATCTTGACACCCGCTTTGCCAAGTACTGCAGGGCTACTCCAGAGTGGTCCAGGCAGCGGAAGCATTGTTTCAGCATGCCAATAGTCTACTTTATCACATTTCATGTGGCAGCATGGCTTTCGTTGTATGCATGTTGCCCACATGTGCGTGGGTTGCATACAGGAATCATGAGCCATGTCGTCAATGGATAGCCCTTGTCGCCCAGTAGCCACCCTTTGGTTTGTCATGGTGGCTCAAATGCTGATGGCACAGCGGACTGCCACAGAATGAAGGCATCATGACTACTGCCAGGATACTGGGCATTAACCTGCATGATTCACTGCATATGGTCGCACACCAGCTGGATGTTGAGTGAGTGGAATCCCTTTCAGTTGCAGTACATCTCAGAGTTGACATGCAGCGCCCACAAAGCAATGTGCGTGCAGTCAATGGCACCCTGCACCATGGGGAAGCCTGCAATCCTCGCGAAACCCCATGCTCGCTCTGCCTGCTGCTCTCTTGCAAGAGAGAATGAAAGGTAGTCAGCTCTCTTGGAATAGAGAGGCTCAGTGACCTCCGTTATGCAACAGTGGGCGGCAAACTGCGAGATGTTGCAAATATCTCCAGCTCCAGCCTGGAAGGAGCGCGACACTTAAAAGTTCATGGCCACAGTCACCTTCACAGCCACTGGCAATGCAGTCCTCGACCTGCTCTGAGATTGCAGTTGTGGCTGCAGCAGGTGGCAGATTTCAGTGAGGACATCCTTAGTGAAGCACAGATGTCTCACACACTTTTCCTCGCTGAGATTGAGGTAGGAAAATTGCTCCCTGCACCCCCTGGGCAGATATGGCCTCCTGCTGAGAGCCCGTCTTCCCCTCCTCCTCCTCCCTCTTCCAGAAGCTTGCCCTGCTCTGTTTCGCCTCTGCTCATTCTCCGAGTCATGGTGTATTCCAAGGTACTACTGCACCCATGTCTGGGAGCAACTGGTTTGTGCAGAAGCCTTGAAGTCAGGACAAAGTTCTTCAGCACCTGCCGCACCACTCCTTGTAGACTTTAGCAACTATAAATAACTCTAGAAAGCACCAAACACTTGTACAATTGCAGCAACAGTCAGTAGAAATCATTCAGCAACTAACCTGAAAGTAGTTCATGATCCATTAAAATAGCACTGGTGGGGGCTCCTTCCTGCTGCTTAAGGCGTGTTCAGCTGTGCGAACTTAAGAGAGGGACTTAGCTGGAGTGTTGAGCTCCAAAATGGCAAGGTTGGCGTCAAATCAGCATTACACATCATGATCTGGCTGTTCTGCACACTTCTGGTGCATGCTCACAACGCCCGCGCACGCGCTCACACCCTCACCAATATGGCGTCCGGGGCGAATCACACCAGAAGTGTGTGCGCGCACCGTGGATGCCATTTTGGACCTCTATGGGCACTCATAACAGATCCGAATTTTGCGCCCAATAACTTATTAAACAAATGTCTATTTTATGCTTGCTGCTTCAATAAAAACTTTAGAAGTTACATGGCATGGAAATCATGTTCTTCTAGCAGAGCGCACACAAAAACATTCATGATGGTGGAGCCCCATGCACTAGACTTTATAATAGTTGCAATTTGTGGATAGTTGAGCTAGAAACTGTAAATCTTCCAATATGCATGGCTGCTTTTGGCTATTTGCAGCTTACTACTTAAAAGGAAAAAAAAATTAACCTGTCAATTACTAAATATTAATTTTAGGGAAATGTTTTTGTAGTCATAGTTGTACAAAGCTTCTTTCCAACCATAATTACAACCCTTTGCCTGTGATATTCATGATTCCCTTCTTGACTGAAGATTGCAGAGTATTGCAATGAATGCAGCAGATACTGAAAACTTAGGGCACACCTTCCAAACACCTCAATATCACAACTCTGTTTGTGACTTATATTTTTGAATCAAATTGTGCCATTTCCCCCTACCCCCATCTGAGTGCTCTTTCGAGCAGATGACAGCAGGGTCACTGCATGCGGCATCTTCCAAAGGGAGTGGAGTTTTGTTATATTCCTTTATTTAAAGCGCATTCACTCTCGCGTTATGTGACATGGTTCTTTAACCAGTGGGAAGGATGTCAGTAGACACAAATCTTTTTTCAAGGCCTAATAACCTATGCGTTGCACTATTGTGGCCTGTCCGGGATACTTGTGAAGATTTTAACAATGGTTGTGCTTCAGGACTAGCAAGTTCTTACTATAGTAATGTAACAATCAGTTTTAAGCCATCCTCCTCCCTTCAGAGATGACAGCAACAAATGGCTGCACTAATAAAGCTTTTACATAATTACCAGGTTTGATTATCTGTATTTCAGAATTTTGGAAATAGAAACATAGAAACATAGAAAAATAGGAGCAGGAGTCGGCCATTCGGCCCTTCGAGCCTGCTCCGCCATTCAATATGATCATGACTGATCCTCTATCTCAATACCATATTCCTGCTCTCTCCCCATACCCCTTGATGCCTTTTGTGTCTAGAAATCTATCTATCTCCTTCTTAAATATATTCAGTGACTTGGCCTCCACAGCCTTCTGTGGTAGAGAATTCCACAGGTTCACCACCCTCTGAGTGAAGAAATTTCTCCTCATCTCTGTCCTAAATGTCTTACCCAGTATCCTGAGACTGTGACCCCTCGTTCTAGACCCCCCAGCCAGGGGAAACATCCTCCCTGCATCCAGTCTGTCTAGCCCTGTCAGAATTTTATATGTCTAAATGAGATCCCCTCTCATTCTTCTAAACTCTAGTGAATACAGGCCTAGGTGAACCAATCTCTCTTCATATGACAGTCCTGCCATCCTAGGAATCAGTCTTGTGAACCTTCGCTGCACTCCCTCTGTGGCAAGTATATCCTTTCTTAGGTAAGGAGACCAAAACTGCACACAGTACTCCAGGTCTCACCAAGGCCCTGTACAACTGTAGTAAGACATCCTTGTTCCTGTACTCAAATCCTCTTGCAATGAAGGCCAATATATCAGGCCAGAAATTCGGCTGTTGTCGGGTGAGTACGCGCTGTGTACTCACCCGTAAGGCCACCTGAAGTGCCAGTTTCCTGCATGCACTGCGCATGCGCGGGAAACCGGAACTTCCGTTCCCCTGAAGGGAGGGCTTCAGAAGTCGAACGCGTGCGCGGGAGAGGCAGCGCGCACATAGCGAACTTTGTTTTTTTTTTTCAGGTTTCTCCAGGAGGGTAAGTATGGAGAAGCTGCGCTTTTAAAAAGGAGGCGCAAGGCCTGTTTTTAACAAGGTAAGTGGTTAATTAATTACAATTTAAACATTTTTTCAACAGGTTTATCTTTTTTAGATACTTTAAAGAAAGGTAAGTTTATTTTTAGCACCGTTAAAAAGTATAATTAAATTTTCAAAAATTTAAATTTTTGTTTAAAGTAGTTAATTTATGTAACTTATAGTTATTTTAAAAATGTGATTTTTTTTAAATAAATTTATTTGAAGTTTAAGTGTGGTTTTGGGGCCGATCTCTATTCATAGATTTGACAGGTCTTCCTGTCAAATCTATGAATGAAAATGCCCTGCTAGGATTGGCTCTCCATGGCCCACGTGATCCCAGGGGACGCTTCGAACTAACTGCGCCCCTGGGATACACAAGCACTGCGCACCGGCAGCTGCAGGAGGCCCAGGACCCGAAGTCCTCGTGGGCCCAAAGCACAACTGCAAGCGCGGTAGGCAAGTACGCGCGTGATGCTTGCACCCGCAGGAAGCCGGAAAGCCGAACTTCTGGCCCAAGATTTGCCTTCCTAACTGCTTGCTGCACCTGCATGTTTGCTTTCAGTGACTGATGTACAAGGACACCCAGGTCCCTTTGTACATCAGCATTTCCCAATCTACCACCATTTAAATAATACTCTACCTTTCTGTTTTTCCTACCGAAGTGGATAACTTCACATTTATCCACGTTATACTGCATCTGCCATGTATTTGCCCACTCACTCAACTTGTCTAAATCGCCTTGAAGCCTCTTTGCATCCTCCTCACAACTCACAATCCCACCTAGTTTTGTGTCGTCAGCAAACTTGGAAATACATTTGGTTCCCTCATCCAAATCATTGATATATATTGTGAATAGTTGGGGCCCAAGCACTGATCCCTGTGGTACCCCACTAGTCACTGCCTGCCACCCCGAAATTATTCCTACTCTGTGTTTCCTGTCTGTTAACCAATTTTCAATCCATGCCAGTATATTACCCCCAATCCGATGTGCTTTAATTTTGCACACTTACCTCTTATGTGTGACTTTATCAATGGCCTTCTGAAAATCCAAATACACCACATCCACTGGTTCTCCCTTATCTATTCTACCAGTTACATCCTCAAAAAACTCCAGTAGGTTTGTCAAACACGATTTCCCTTTCATAAATCCATGTTGACTTTGGCTAATTCCGTTGATATTTTCTAAGTGTCCTGTTATCACATCCTTTATAATAGACTCTAGCATTTTTCCTACTACTGATTTTAGGCTAACCGGTCTGTAGTTCCCTGTTTTCTCTCTCCCTCTTTTTTTAATGGTGGGGTTACATTTGCCACCCTCCAATCTGCAGGAACTGTTCCATAATCTATAGAATTTTAGAAGATGACAACCAATGCATCCACTATTTCCATGGCTACCTCTTTTAGTATTCTGGGATGCAGATTATCAGGCCCTCGGGATTTATCAGCTTTCAGTCCCATATATGTCACAAGTGGATTAAAATGATCACACTTCCAACTTTCCGCAAAAATTTATATTGCAAATGAAAATAATATCTATAACTGAACTCCATGGAAAATCTATGAAGACTGAGTAATTTTAGGGTGAAATTGCTCTTTTTTCTGAATTGTTTTATGTGTTTGATGTGTCTGAATGTTGAGAATATGATTTTGTTATCTGCCCGTTATATAGCAACAACAACTTCCATTTATATAGCTTCTTTAACAACAACAACAACCAACAACTTGTATTTATATAGCGCCTTTAACATAGTAAAACATCCCAAGGCGCTTCACAGGAGTATTATAAGACAAAAAATTTGACATCGAGCCACATAAGGAGAAATTAGGGCAGATGACCAAAAGTTTGGTCAAAGAGGTACATAAGAACATAAGAAATAGGAGCAGGAGTAGGCCATTTGGCCCTTCGAGCCTGCTCCGTCATTCAATAAGATCATGGCTGATCTTCTACCTCGCCATTTTCCTGCACTATCCCCATATCCCTTGATTCCCTTAATATTCAAAAATCTATCGATCTCTGTCTTGAATATACTCAACGACTGAGCCTCCACAGCTTTCTGGGGTAGAGAATTCCAAAGATTCACCACCCTCTGAGTGAAGAAATTTCTCCTCATCTCAGTCCTAAATGGCTGACCCTTTATTCTGAGATTGTGACCCCTGGTTCTAGACTTCCCAGCTAGGGGAAACATCCTCCCTGCTTCTACCCTGTCAAGTCCTGTAAGAATTTTGTATGTTTCAATGAGATCACCTCTCATTCTTCTAAACTCTAGAGAATATAGGCCTAGTCTACTCAATCTGTCCTCATAGGTCAATCCCCCCATCCCAGGAGCCAGTCTGGTGAACCTTCGTTGCACTCCCTCTATGGCAAGTGTATCCTTCCTTAGGTAAGGAGACCAAAACTGTACACAATACTCCAGGTGTGGTCTCACCAGGGCCCCTATATAATTGCAATAAGACGTCTTTACTCTTATACTCAAATCCTCTTGTAATAAAGGCCAACATATCATTTGCTTTCCTAATTGCTTGCTGTACCTGCATGTTAACTTTCAGTGATTCTTGTACAAGAACACCTAGGTCTCTCTGACCACCAACATTTCCCAATCTCTCACTATTTAAAAAATACTCTGCTTTTCTATTTTTCCTACCAAAGTGGATAATTTCACATTTTTCCTCATTATATTCCATTTGCCATGTTCTTGCCCACTCACTTAGCCTGTCTATATCCCCTTGAAGCCTCCTTACATCCTCCTCACAACTTACATTTCCACCCAGCTTTGTATCATCAGCAAATTTGAATATATTACATTTGGTCTCCTCATCCAAATCATTGGTATAGATTGTGAATAGCCGAGGCCCAAGCACTGATCCTTGTGGTACCCCACTAGTTACAGCCTGCCAGCCTGAAAATGACCTGTATATTCCTACTCTCTGTTTCCTGGTAGGTTTTAAGGAGCGTCTTAAAGGAGGAGGGAGAAGTAGAGAGGTGGAGAGGTTTAGGGAGGGAATTACAGAGCTTAGGGCCTAGGCAGTTGAAGGCATGGCTGTCAGTGGTGGAGTGATGAAATTCGGGGATGCGCAAGAAGCCAAAATTGAAAGAGCAAAGAGATCTCGGAGGGTTGTGGCCAAAGTTCCCTGTAATTTTTTTTTGGTGCGCTGGCCCTTTAACTGGCTGCACGGCCCATTCAATTTCTCGTGCATGCGCAGTTATTTCAATTGTAAAGCCGTTGAGCGGCCTGCGCGGGACCTCCAGACCGCTGCGCGGCTGCACAGCTTAACAGGAACGTTGGTTGTAGGGATGGGGGAGGTTACAGTGATAGGGAGGAATAGACTTATGGAGAAAAGTGCCAGTTTATAATTGCCAGCTTTGCTCTGAGTCAGCAGGTTGTGGTTCGAGTTTCACTTCAGACCTGAGCACATAATCTAGTCTGACATTTCAGTGCTGCACTGAAGGAGTCCTGCATTGTAGGATGTGCCATCATTGTAATGAGATGATGCTCTGTCAATCTGTTCAGATGGATGTAAAGGTTCCCCTGGCACTACTTGGAGAGGGAATGGAAATTCTCCTGTTGCCCTGGCTAACATTCCTCTATCAACCAACAACCCCAAAATCAGATTACTGATCCCTCATTTATTTCCCATTTGTGGGATCTTGAAGTATAAACATTGGCTGCTGCTTGTCCCCATAACAACAGTGACTGCACTTCTAAAGTAATCCATAGGTCATAAAGCACTTTGAGATGTCCTGGGGATATGATAAGGTGCTATATAAATGCAAGTTTATTCTTTCTTAATAACAGGCATAATTCCAATTTTTCATTAAAAAGAGAAATTTCACCCCCCTGTGTAATCTTATCATTGGGAGATAGTGTAAAGTGGTCGACATTGGATCAGCCACCCGTTCTACATCTCTCCCGATTTGCATTTCTATTGAAGTCCTTAATGTGTTACCGTACGAAAGTTTGACTAAAGAAGATAGCTAACAGATTAAAAACGTTTACTGATGTTTGAGGAAGTCTCATGTAAAACGCATATATGACAGGAAACCTAAAACTAAAGGAAATGCTGCACATGCCATACATAACGTCCAACAGCTGAGTCCTTTCACAGCACGACTCTGTAACAGATAAGAGGCTATGGCTACTTCTATCATTTCTATCGAGAAAAACAAGAAAACAAATATGTTTAGATCTGTCGAAACAAGGAATTGACTACAAAATACTGAATGCATCTGAATTCCAATTCAAATTTCCTGCTTAAAGACGGTGGGAGAGAAATTTGACTTGAGACCAAAATGGGTGGCGAGTCGGCAGAACGATTCCTCTGTGCCGGACTGAGGCCTGAGCCAAATTTGGCATCAGGTACTTTTTCATTAGAAGCGGGGAGCTGTAGGTGCCAAATAGACATCCCGATGCAACTCGCCAGTTGGGCTGGCAACATTGGGGAGGCTGGAGGGGGGAAGAAGATCAGAATCCACAGGCAACATTGGGGAGGCCGGGATGGGATCGGAGTTCGCAGGCATCATCGAGGAGGCCAGAGCAGGGGGGAGATTGGAAGGATCGGGGGTGGGAGCGGAGGCCTCGTGGAGGAGATCAGAAGGGTCGGGGTGGCAGTGGGGAGAGTGGAAGGGTCAAGGGGCGGGTGTCCGATCGTGGTGGGTGGGTGAAGCAGGTAAACTGGATCCAGCAGGTATGTGGAAAGACATTTATCTCCTGGATCTAGCAATCCTCGCATCTCTTTGGCCATCGGGTTTCCCGAGGCCCGAGAAACCTGGCCAGCCAAGGTTAAATTTAAAATGGTGGATAAATATGAGGCACGCAGCCTCATTATAATATTTAAATTGCCTCCTGCAAGCGGGTTAGTTGCCCGCCTCCCATGCTAGAAGATTTTTAAAAATACATACTTCGCAAAAACATAGAACACAAATAAGTAGCACCACATTACAGACTTCATATAGGAATAAGAAAGAATGGAATGAGAACAGGACCCATCAGGCTTGTTACATCATGTATCTTAGTCCGAGCCATTTCATGACTTGCAGGAAGTCACCACCATTAACAACCCTCCCAAGATAAAAGTCCTTAAAATTTCTCCTTGACCATTGAAAGTAATTCAGAAAAGAGCGATAGCAACATTATTCAATTCTGATCGGTCACATTACAGCCAATGAAATACCTTTTAATTGGAGTCACTGTTGTAATGCAAGAAACGCGGCAGCCAATTTGCACACAGCAAGGTCCCACAAACAGCAATGAAATAAATGACCAGATCATCTGTTTTAGGTGTTGGTTGAGGGATAAATGTTTCCCAGGATAAAATAAACAGGCTAATAGTGGGCAAAGGAATAGCATACAAATGCAGTAAACACTTGTAACATAATATTAATTAAATATTAGAATACTAAGCCAACTTAGGCAGAAAGTTTAAAAAAAATTACTGGATATGGTGGGTGGGTCGGTAACCAAAGTACACAGATTTAAGATCATTGGCAAAAGAACCGGGGAAGGGAGGGGGAGAAGAGGAGAATTGTTTTTACGCAGCGAGTTTTTATGATCAGGAATGCGCTGCTTGAAAGGGTGGTGGAAGCAGATTCAATAATAACTTTCAAAAGGGAATTGGATATATACTTGAATAATAAAAAAATGCAGGGCTATAGGGAAAAAGCGAGGGAGTGGGATTAATTGGATAGCTCTTTGAAAGATCAGGCACGATGGGCTGAATGGCCTCCTTCTTTGCTGTAAGATACTAGGGGGGAGAAATTCAGTTGGTTAGTGCCTCCCGTTACAACCTGGCGGGGGCGCTAATGGGGCGCCATTGAAGTAGTGTAGGGGGTGGTGGGTGTGTGTCAGCTTCACCTCTGACTTCTGAACGGTTCGAATCGCTCCCACTCCCTTGGTTCTAGACCTTGGACTTATTTGGGGGTTGTGACAAAAGTGCAGCAGACAACTTTTGATCTTTATTCAAGAGAGTAAATATAACACAACAATCTTAACACTCTAATAAAATGGGGAACACTTCGGTACATACGAGGGAAATCACATTAGAAGAATACCTCACCCCTCCCAATCCCACTTTACTAGCTAAGTTGGACTCTAGAGGACCAGGGATAATGCTCACCAAACAAATCCTTGACAGTTGAGCTGGTTCGCGGTTTTGGAGTTCGCTGGATTGGATTTATCGGGTGAGCACCCACTTTTCCTCGGTTAGAGATAGGGTTTAGAGTCTTTTTAAGTAAAAAAAAGTTTCGTAAGGCCCTTGTTGCCGCGAGGTGTCTGATGGTCACTGGAACTGTTGCTCTGGTCTCTTCTTGTGTGTTGACCTGCTTCTAAAACTGTGAACTTCTTCGAACTCGATGAACTCCTGAGAACTGCTGAACTCCTTGCTGCTTGTTGAACTCTTTGCTGCTTGCTGCTTGAACTTGTTGAACTTGTTTCTGTTGTAACTGTGTAACTGCTCCACTCTTGAACTGAACTTGAGAATTTGTTTCTGTTGAACTGTGTACGGTTGTACTGGAGAACTAATTTCTGTTGAGAACGGGCATTCAATTATATCAATTGAAGCTTCCTTATCTGTGCGCCAAATCAAGATTTTGGCGGGCTCGTTAACAGTAACTTGTTTGTAAATGTGTGAAGTGGTTTCGGGATGGTTCCATCCTGTTGATCTGCTTGCTTGATTGTAGCTCATTGTTCTCAGGTTGTGAGTTTCTTGACTGGGCCTGGGATTTCTATAGAGTGGGTCGAAGTGATCTGTTTTATGCATGGTTTTGATGGGTCCTGTAATTTGGGTGGGGACTGCTCTTCCTCAGGTCTATTGTTAGGATGTTAATGTCTGATAGGGGCCGATTAACTCCAAGTGAGGTCATGCGGTTCCCCAGACAGTTTGATTAACTCCAATACCCAAACTGTCTTTACAGAGGTTGACCCCATTCCTGTTGCAGCCTTTTTCCTTTACAAGCCCAAACATGCCTTTTTAAAATCCAAATCTTGTTTTATTTGCTCTAAATGTCCTTTGGTTAGGCCCAATGCATTTCATCACCCTGAAATAGTTAGAAAAGAGTCCAAAGTCCTTCTCCTTAGGGTATGTCTCCGAGTTTTGGGGGATCTGTGAATTTTGAGAATCTTACAGTAGTGCCAATGAAGAATGGGGTGAATCCAGTGCCACACGCCAAATCCAGTTGGTCCTTAGCACCGCCACTAACAGTTAGCGCCTGGGGCTTTAGCGACAGACATATTGTGGCATCAGTGAGCATGCAACACTCAGAGCGTCCAATCTGCCAAATTGATTATTGCTCCCTGCCTTAGCGCCTCGCTCCAACAATGACAGGAAGAAGAGGAGTGAAGCAGGCAGATGGCGGCTCAGGAGGAGGAAGAGGGAGATGAGGAGGAGGACGAGGACGAGGAGGAAGAAGAAGACGAGGAGGAGGAGAAGGAGGAAGAGGAGGACGAGGAACAGGAGCGAGGGAGGAGACAACCACTCAATCGGCCTTCCGGAAGGACGGTCCGTGACCACCTCATCAGACTGCGGTTCGAATAAATTAAACGCCAGATTCCCGTTGCTCACCACATCCCCATCATTTCATCCCTGTCACAGGCCATATCACTGCGCAAAGCTGAAATGAGAGACACCACAAAATCATCCAAAGCCAATTAATAAATTTATCAATAATCAGTGAATATATATTTACAACAATATTAACTATTCACCCTTGTGCAATCCGTTAGTGCCCCTCGTTACAGTGCCTTTGCCTACTCCAGTGCTCCTATGAAGCGTCACCCGCCATTTTGGTACAGGTGGTAGTACTGGCGTTATGATCACACACCGGCAGCATTTAAAGTCACAATCCACCTCCCCTTTAAGTGGTGCTGACTGCCTTTAAATAGCGTGGGTTCCTCCTGGTATCAGGGCCCCGACAGGTGTGCAGCCAATGAACAGTGCGGGTAGCCCTGGCTGCACGCACAGATCATCAAGATTAGCAGGCAGCATGGATTTTACATGCTGCCTGCACTACTAACAACTAGCACAGGTTATAGGCACATCACCCTCACAATGGAGATTTTAGCGGGCAATTGCATTTCTAGGCCTAAGATTGTATGATATATTTCTGCTCCTCTATTAAAATCCTTAATTGTATAAATATTCAGATTGCTTGTACAAGTTTATCTTCAGTTAATACTTTGTACTCACTCTTCTGTTCTGAGTTCATAATCATTTCTGCGAAACCTTGCCTTTGTTTTGCCCATCTATTACTTTCACTCATATAATCAATCATAAAACAATAGCATTTATTAGTTTTGCCTTTATAGATTGCCAAACAGATTATGTATGATATATTTCAAACTGACTGCATCCATTTACCAGTTCTAAATCAGATTATCCATTCTGTTCTCCACAATGAGTTAATGCAATTAACCATAAAAATAATTGTAACCATTTTGAATTGTGACCGTAATTTCAGTTTGTTTTTACACAAAGCAAACCACATGTCCGTAAGTATTTCTATGTTACCCCTGAGTGCCAAATTACTTTCCTTTCACAGTAAGCTAAATTTCATTTGGAGAATTTTTTTTTTACATTATCGATCATTTATCACTCGAATTACAAAAACCTTTACCTTGGGTTATTCAACAAATTAGTAGCAGAAGGGGCCAGCAGCATCAATAACTTGATCCGGAATGTCCTAATTTAACCATTTAACCATTTCATCTCGCCAGGTTTGCTTGGAAATCTAACTGAAGTACTATCTATCTTTCTCATGGGGAAAGCAAAAACAAACACCTAATAGAAATACCTCACGTACTGTGCGGTTTTATGTCCTGGCCAATATTTATCCCTCAACAAATATTACAAAAAACACCAGATGATGTTGTCATTATCACAGTGCTGTTTGTGGGAGAACACACGTGGCAGCATGTGTGAGAGTGTCCAGTTAGCTAGATATTTAGCTTTAGCTTAGTTACAAGATTAATACCCAGTTTAAACCATTTTAGTCGCTGAGGTAGGCTCAAAGAGCTGGGACTGTACACTTTAGAGAAGTGTAGATTTAGGGGTGATTGGATCGAGGTTTATAAGATGATGAAGGGAATAGATTGTGTTTGTGTAGACAGTTTGTTTCAACTAAATGGGTTAGGGAGGACCAGGGGTCACAATCTCAAATTATGTAAGGCCAGAACTAGGTTAGATGTTAGGAGGTGGTTCTTTCCCTAGAGAATAGTGGACATGTGGAACAGGCTGCCGTCTCGTGTGCTGAACACTGATTCACTAAATTCCTTCAAGTGAGAGCTGGACCGGTTTCTGGCTGGGGCAGAGATCACCTTGAACAAAAATTTGGTCCTATAACATTGATCAGGGCCAGCGATATCTCCTGGACTAGTTTTGATCGCCTAAAGGGGGCTGGAGAGGAATTTTCCAGGCATTTATCCCTAATTGGCCTGGGTTTTCAGGTTTTTGGTCTCTCCCAGGAGATTACGTGGCTTTCTGCTCGGGTGGGGAGCAATGTTCCCTCTAATTTTCTTTTTCGCCGCGACCCCTTTAAATTTGTTGCGCTGCCGATGCACGGTCACGCATGCGCGGTATCTCTTCCAGCAGCAGGAGCTGGTGAGCGGCCTGCGGGGGACCTCACGATTGGCCGTGCATCTTAGGGGGAACATTGGTGGGGAGTCTATATATTGTGATACACAAGGCATTGCAGTAGGCACATGGTACTGATAATACTACTTCAAAGATGACTTAATAATGTCAATACATCATTGTGCTGGTTTCCTGTGTTTATGCAGACTAGGGATTTAGAAAGCCCTTGTGCCATTTTCCACTATTTTCAACTATTTTTAACATAAAACAAAATAGTAAAATATTGTACAGGCACATCAATAAAAAAAGGAAGGTCGGGATGGGAATAGTGCCACTAAGGGATGGACTGGATAATACCACAAGCAGTGATAGAGAGATGGCAGAAATATTAAATAATTACTTTGCCTCAGTATTTACCAGGGAGATAGAATGGGTGGACATGACATTGGATCATGAGATTCGTAATGAAATAACTGCATTTAAAATAAAAAGAGGAGATATATTAAATAAACTAATCAAACTCAAAGAGGAAAAAAACCCTGGTCTGGATGGATTACATCCACGCATTTTAAAACTTTCTAGGGAAGAGATAACAGAGGCATTACTACACATATTTAATGATTCATTAGAACAAGGTGTAGTGCCAGAGGACTGGCGGATAACTAACTTAATACCTATATTTAAGAAGGGAGATAGAACATGTCCAGGGAACTATAGACCAGTCAGCTTAACATCAGTGGTAGGAAAAATAATGGAATCCCTACTAAAGGAGAAAATAGAAGAACATCTAAAAGCCAAAAATATAATAATGAATAGTCAGCATGGATTTCAAAAGGGAAGGTTTTGCTTCACCAACCTCATTGAATTTTTTTGAAGAGGTAACAGAGAGAATAGACAAGGGTAATGTAATAGATGTAATTAATCTAAATTTTCAAAAGGCCTTCGATAAGTTACCACCATAATAGACTAATGAATAAGGTCAGAGAATGTGGAGTCAGGGGACAAGTAGCAGAATGGATAGCTAGCTGGCTTCAAGACAGAAAGCAAAGAGTAGGGGTAAAGGGTAGCTATTCACAGTGGCAGAAGGTAGGTAGTGGTGTTCCACAAGGATCAGTGCTGGGACCACAGATGTTCACAATTTATATTAATGATTTAGACTTCAGAATCAAAAACATAATTTCTAAATTTGCGGGTGACACCAAATTGGCAGGGATAGTTAATACTGAGGGGGACTGCAACAAATTACAGGAAAACATTAATAAACTTGCAGAATGGGCATATAATTGGCAAATGAAATTCAACACAGATAAATGTGAGGGATTACATTTTGGTAGGAAGAACAGGGAGGCCACTTATTATTTGGAAGGTGCGAGTCTGGGTGGGGTAAAGGAACAAAGGGATCTCGGAGTACAAATACACAAATCACTAAAAGTACCAAGACATGTTAACAAGGCCATAAAAAAAGCAAACCAGGCACTAGGGTTTATTTCAAGAGGGATAGAATTGAAAAGTAGAGAAGTTATGCTAAACTTGTATCGAACCTTGCTTAGACCACACTTGGGCTACTGCGTACAATTCTGGTCACCATATTCTACAAAGGATATAGAGGCACTGGAGAGGGTGCAGAGAAGATTTACAAGGATGATACCAGAAATGTGAGGGTATACCTATCAGGAATGGATGAACAGGCTAGGTCTCTTTTCGCTTGAAAAAAGAAGGCTGAGGGGTGACCTAATTGAGGTCTTTAAATTTATGAAAGGTTTTGATAGAGTGGAAACAGAGAGAGTGTTTCGACTTGTGGGGAAGAGCATAACTAGAGGTCATCAACATAAGATAGTCATCAAGAAATCAAATAGGGAATTCAGAAGAAACATCTTTACCCAAAGAGGGTGAGAATGTGGAACTCGTTACCACAGGGAGTGGTTGAAGCGAATAGTATAGATGCATTTAAAAGGAGGCTAGGCAAGCATATGAGGGAGAAGGGAATAGAGGATTATGCTGACAGAGTTAGATGAGAAAAGCGGGGAGGAGGCTCAAGCGGAGCATAAACGCCGGCATGGACTGGTTGGGCCGAATGGCCTGTTTCTATGCTGTATATCTTATGCAATCCTATGGAATCATGTGAGCTTGGGGATGGCTGTGTTAACATACTTCCATTCTACATAACTCCCAATCTTCTATCAAGTATCTATTTAAATAATAAATCAATATTCAACCAGACTCACTCAGAAGATAGCGGAATAAAATTACTTGTACTTAAGTTTTAAGTTAAAACTTAAGACTTAAGCTAAAAAAAACACACACAATGGTGTTTTATAGATACACTTACAATACAGTATGTTAATTAATAAATGCAACTGGTGATTGGCTATATTAGATTCTTTAAGCAGATACCAAATTTAAGATAATTTTGTGAAGTGGACTCAAGTGTAGTCAATTCCATTATGATTATTAATATTTATAAGGGCAGACTCCTCTCCCTGTTCCTAGGGCTGTCCATAAATCTGAGTCTCAAGAGCTATAATTTATGCCCTATAGTTTGCTAATCAACCTTTCCGTAACAGCATAACAGCATCTGGATTTCCTATATAAGAATATGATCATTTGAGAAATGTAAAACTTGCTTAAAAAATAACGAACTATATTCTGTATTTTACTGGTACGCTACATCTGTTCATATAAATGGACAAATCTAGTTGGACAAACAATTGGCCTCACCATGAAATCTGGCCATGCTTGAATTCATTCCAAATGGCTAAAATTACTGTCCTAGCTGCCAGGCTAACATCAATGCGAGAACCTATCTCAGTTCCAACTTTCCTCTCACCCGAGGACTTGGCATTCTCCTGTACTTCTTCACTGCCTCCTGTAATATGGTTATAGCTTCAGAGACCATGCAGCAGGCCTGGTGGATGAGTCATTTATGAAGACAAGAATGATATTGTTCCATTGCTGCCCCTGGAGCAACACAGGCGTGAGAAATGTTGAAAGGCTGCTGAAGACAGCAGAGGGGCACAAAGTATTTCATGTAGTTCAAGTCCAGTTGAGGAAGATGCACAAGTGATTTTATTTGTGTGAATTACTATATGCAAAACAGTAGGTTCATTCTTGGAGTTGTGGGCTCCAAAACTTGGTGGGCCTTTCCAGTAAATTCCCAGCGAAAATCTGCCAGGAGTGCAGTGGAAGTCCCGTGAATTAGGCCTGGATCCAGATACGCCACTGAAAGTTTCCTGGGGGGTTCTGTTTGGCTTGGAACCTCCATCTGCCCCATTCCCCTGCATGAACAGAGGGGTGGGAGAGGGCAAGAATGTCTGCTGTATATATATATATAAAACTACAGTATATGACTATTTCCCATGTGCTTGTTCATCTTTTTTTGAATAAGTCTGCTTAATATTACTCATTCTTGGAAGTTGAGTTCCAGGTGTCCTTGCCACACTCTGGACCACGTCGACACTGAAAGCCCAATTCACAACATTTCCTGCTTAAATTGAGTGATCGCACTGAATTTCTGATATTCATTAAGTGGAGTGATAAAATTTGGAAACAAAATATTACCCAGATATGGTACAGTTTAGCAGCAATGTTTGGATCCTGTTCATTCATGTGATAACGCAGCTTAAACCCAACTTCAGGAAGGTGGATGACAGAAAAGAGTAAATGTATGAATCTTGCGCTAGAGGAGCAGTATCACACCGCAGTAGCTAGTTGTGCATACCAGATCACACGAGAATGAAACAGAATGAGCAGGGTTATGAACTGGTTGCACCTTCAGCATTGCTTTTACAATGGAAAGTCCCCTTTAATCCATCATATTTATAGTTAAAGGTTACTACTACGGGATAGCAGAGAATGAGCTGAAATATTTAAGTCGGGTATACAATCAATTGCAGGTGTCCATTGCAAAGTGACCTGGAAGGAAAGCAGAGCGTACAGCTCTCCTTATAACCAATGGCCATATACCAGCTACAGCCCAGTCTGTACATTGATTAAATGCAGTAGTTGATTTATTGTGATGTTGCTCATGACAGAAAATAAAGTCACAGTCCAGGACTTGAAGCTTAGGGCTGGATTTTGTGAATGGAGTCGTGCTGGAGGCGGAAATGCTGCTTGTCGGGTCTATGTCCCGCCTCCATCAGCCTCTGGCCAACCAGCGGGATTTTCCCCTGATTGACATTGTTAAGCTCGCCCTGCGGGCTCAGCAGGCCAATTAGGGGGAAGTCACTGACAGAGCACGTCAATGTCTGACGTGCTATCTGTCAAGACTTCTTAAAAGAAGAAATGTCAGCGTTTGACAGCGCTGTGAAGCTGTCAAACACTGACATTCTGTGTAGTTTGATGAGTCCTTGTGTTCAGGACTTATCAAACCTTTCAACTTTGTAGAAAGCAGATGACTGTTGGTTCGGAGGATCCAACAGCCAGTCTGTGAAATCTACAACGAAGATGTCGGGACTCCCGATCCAGAGCAGCTGAAGGCTGTAGGCAGAAACAAAGGTAAGTGAACATTTTCTAACACTTAACACCCACCTCACATACTTACCACTCCACACTTGCACCCATCACTCACCTCTACATCTCACTTTCAGGCCACTCCGACCCCCGCAGACCTCCTACTCGACTCCTCCAACCCAGCGGGATTCTCTGAGGTCGGGAAGCCTTCACCTGAAAAGGTAAAATGGGACTAATCCTTTTTTCTGCCTGTTAACTACCTGTTAAGGATTTAATCCCTTTCCCGCCTCGAGGAGACGGGACCTGGGGCAGGATGGCTTCCCGCTTCCTGGCAAAAGGGCACGGAGGTGGGATGGGGGCGGGTTTGCTATCCGCCCCCACTTTCTGCAACTTTATCGGCAGTCCCGCCTCCATGCCTGCCTCCTCGGGGCTGACAAAATCCAGCCCTTCGTTTCTGCTGTTTATTAAAGGAATAACTATCAAATTCAGTGAATTAAAAGGCAAATGACCGTTCAGTAAATTACGAATAACAACAACAACAACTTGCATTTATATAGCGCCTTTAACATAACAAAATGTCCCAAGGTGTTGCACAGGAGCATTATAAAACAAAATTTGACACCGAGCCACATAAGGAGATATTATGGCAGATGAAAGAGGTAGGCTTTAAGGAGCATCTTAAAGGAGGAAAGAGAGGTAGAGAGGCGGAGAGGTTTAGGGTGGGAATTCCAGAGCTTAGGGCCTAGGCAGCTGAAGGCACAGCCACCAATGGTGGAGCGATTAAAATCAGGAATGCTCAAAAGGCCAGAATTGGAGGAGCGCAGATATGTCGGAGGGTTGTAGGGCTGGAGGAGATTACAGAGATAGGGAGAGGCGAAGCCATGGAGGGATTTGACAACAAGGATGAGAAATAAGTTCAATGATTCCAAATGGTATATTTTCAGAGAAAGCTTTTTGCACTCCTGAAGTTACAGATTGACTCCACTGGTACAGCCACAGATTTTCGACCTCTATAAGTATATATAAATTAAAGATGAAATAATTGTCAAAATGCAAATAAAATTGAGCAGACCTAACTATGGAGTCAAAGCCAAAATTAGAAATAACTATAAATAAAAATTAACAGTAAATAAAATGTGCAAAGTTCAACAGAAAGATGAATAAAATTGGAAAAGTCAGGAAAGGTCTGAACCAAGTTTTGAACCAGAGAGGAAACCCCATCACAAACTGATCAGTAAACTTTCTGGCGACTAAGCGGAGCTGGGAGCTGCTAACTGAAGGAAAGTCACATGGTTACCAGTGAGCAATCAGACTTCAAGAAATAGACAACATACAAAAATCAATCAACTCGTGTAGTTTGCAGGAGAGACAGATTTGTAGGATAGGTGCACACCAGCAATGGAATAGTTTCAATATGTTCACATAGCGAGAGAGGAAATATTAAGGGGTTTAGTATCTTTGATAGTAGATAAATCACCAGGCCCAGATGAAATGTACCCCAGGCTGTTAAGAGAAGCAAGGGAGGAAAAAGCAGAGGCTCTTACCACCATTTCCAATTCTCTCTAGCTGCAGGTGTGGTGCAAGATGACTGGAGGACTGCTAACATTGTACCGTTGTTTAAAAAGGGAGAAAGGGATAGACCGAGTAAGTACAGGCCAGTCAGCCTAACCTCGGTGGTGGGCAAATGATAGGAAAAAATTCTGAGGGACAGGATAAATGGTCATTTAGAAAGGCACGGATGAATCAAGGACAGTCAGCATGGATTTGTTAAGGGAAGGTCATGTCTGACTACCTTGACTGAATTTTTTGAGGAGGTAACAAGGAGGGTCGATGAGGCTGGCACATTTGATGTAGTCTACATGGATTTTAGCAAGGCTTTTGACAAGGTCCCACATGGCAGACTTGTCAGAAAAGTAAAAGCCCATGGGATCCAAGTTCGATCCAAAATTGGCTCAGTGGCAGGAATCAAAGGGTAATGGTCGACAGATGTTTTTGTGACTGGAAGGTTGTTTCCAGTGGGGTTCCGCAGGGCTCAGTACTAGGTCCCTTGCTTTTTGTGGTACATAGCAATGATTTAGACTTCAATGTAGGGGGCATGAGTAAGAAGTTTGCCGATGATACAAAAATAGGCCGTGTGATTGATAGTGAGGAAGAAAGCTGCAGACTACAGGAAGATATCAATGGACTGGTCAGGTGGGCAGAAAAGTGGCAGATAGAATTCAATCTGGACAAGTATGAGGTAATGCATTTGGGGAGGGCTAACAAGGCATTTAGGGAGGCCTAACAAAATAAATGGTAGGATACTGAGAAGTGTAGAGGAACAGAGAGACCTTGGAGTGCATGTCCACAGATCTCTGAAGGTAGCAGGGCAGGTAGATAAGATGGTTAAGAAGGCATACGGGATACTTTCCTTTATTAGCCGAGGCATAGAATACAACAGCAGGAAGGTTATGCTTGAACTGTATAAAACACTAGTTAGGCCACAGCTAGAGTACTGCATACAGTTCTGGTCACCACACTACAGGAAAGATGTGATTGCACTAGAAAGGGTACAGAGGAGATTTACGAGGATGTTGCCAGGACTGGAGAATTTTAGCTATGAGGAAAGATTGGATAGGCTGGGGTTGTTTTCTTTGGAACAGAGGAGGCTGAGGGGAGACTTAATTGAGGTGTATAAAATTATGAGGGGCCTAGATAGAGTGGATAGGAAGGACCTATTTCCATTAGCAGAAGGGTCAATAACCAGGGAGCATAGATTTAAAGTAATTGGTAGAAGGATTAGAGGGGAGTTGAGGAGAATGTTTTTCACCCAGAGGGTGGTGGGGGCCTGGAACTCATTGCCTGAAAGGGTGATAGAGGCAGAAACCCTCAACGCATTTAAAAAGTACTTGGATATGCATTTGAAGCATCGTAACCTACAGGGCTACGGACCAAGAGCTGGAAAGTGGGATTAGGCTGGGTGGCTCTTTTTCAGCCAACACAGACATGATGGGCCGAATGGCCTCCTTCTATGCCCTAAGTTCCTATGATTCTATGATTCCATATACACACCATTTTAAAACTTTATGATTCATCTTGCGTACAGAGGGAAAAACCTCTTACTAGCACGTGATTACTATCTTTTCATATACCACATGATAGTTTCTTGTTACCATAATGGATTGTAAATTTGCAGCTCCAACTCATGGCTGAAGTCACAGCAGCAAGCCATGAGCGGAATCATTTGCATTGGCTTTCCCAAGCAGTTTTGTGGACGGTATCCAATTCTAGGTTGGATCAACTGTTCTGTTTCCTCAATGTGTGTTGACCAAATGTTAGTGGTCCTGTGGTGAAGTACACAGCATCTTACCTTTTGCAGTCTAGCACAGGGAGAAGTTGTTTTCATTGGTGATTTTAGAGGCCTGATCAGTTTGGGAGTCCGTATGGAGGAAGGAGTTAGATGTCTGTGTCCAAACCTTGGTAGTATTGAGGAGTCTGTGTCTGATTGTTCAATGGTAACAATGCAACCCTCCTTCTTGACAGTACAGGATTGAGGAGGTAGGGTGAATCTGTATTTTTTGGTGCCTATGGAATTTAATGAAATAACCTTTGGAATTAAGATAAGCTTCAGTTTTAATTTTGCAAATATCTGACTTTCACCACCACTGGTAACAGAGGGTGGGAGTTAACTGTCCCTGTAGGTCTTTTCAGACCAGAAGATACATCTGAGTCATAGGCCGCCTCCTTAATTAAAATCGCGGCCATAGTCTTTCTGCTGAGCCATAGCCTTTTCAAGCATTGCTCCATCATGATGTTCAGGTAGCTAACTCGATGCAGTACCTGCCGTAACTGATGCACCTCTTATGGCCTCTCTGCTCCCGAGCTGCCTTCTCCTCCCGTTGCAGTATAAGATACGCTGCAATGGCTGCATGAGAAAACTCATGACACTGCTGTTGCCCTTTTTGAAAATTACTAACAAGTCTGACCTGCAATTAAATGGGCAGTTGTAAGGATCCTTTTTAGCTGTGGAATTCTGCACAAGTTTTTCAAGATTCGCCTTAAAAAGACCACAAGCACTGCCAACCGTGAGGGATTATGGAGTGTCCTCCTCAAATTCGGCTGCCCTCAAAAGTTTGTCACCATCCTCCACCTGCTTCACGACGACATGCAAGCCGTGATCCTGACCAACGGATCCACCACAGACCCAATCCACGTATGGACCGGGGTCAAGCAAGGCTGTGTCATCGCACTAACGCTCTTCTCGATCTTCCTTGCTGCAATGCTCCATCTCACCCTCAGTAAGCTCCCCGCTGGATTGGAGCTAATTTACAGAACAAACGGGAAACTGTTCAACCTTCGTCGCCTCTAGCCCCGATCCAAGGTCGTCCCATCCTGTCGTCGAATTACATTTTGCAGACGACGCTTGCGTCTGCGCTCACTCGGAGGTCGAACTCCAAACCATCGTCAACACCTTCACCGAAGCATACGAGAGCATGGGCCTTACACTAAACATCCATAAGACTAAAGTCCTCTACCAAACTGCCCCCGCCACACAGTACTGCCCCCTGATTGTCAAAATCCACGACAAGGCTTTGGACAACGTGGACCACTTTCCATACCTCGGGAGCCTACTGTCAACAAGGGCAGACGTCGATGACGAAGTCCAACACCGCCTTCAGTGTGCCAGTGCAGCCTTCGGTCGCCTGAGGAAGAGAGCGTTTGAAGACCAGGACCTCAAACCCAACACTAAGCTCATGGTCTACAGAGCAGCGGTGATACCCGCCCTGCTGTATGCCTCAGAGACATGGACCATGTACAGCAGGCACCTCAAAGCACTGGAGAGGTACCACCAACGCTGCCACCGCAAGATCCTGCAAATCCATTGGCATGATAGGCGCACCAACGTCAGTGTTCTCGTTCAGGCCAAGCTCCCCAGCATCGAAGCTTTGACCACGCTTGATCAGCTCCAATGGACGGGCCACATCATCCACATGCCCGATACGAGACTCCCAAAACAAGCGCTCTACTCGGAGCTCCGACACGGCAAGAGAGCCCCAGGTGGGCAGAGGAAACGCTTCAAGGACAATCTCAAAGCCTCCTTGAAAAAGTGCAACATCCCCACTGACACCTGGGAATCCCTGGCCCAAGACCGCACAAAGTGGAGGAGAAGCATCCAGGAAGGTGCCGAACAACTCGAGTCTCTTCGCTGGGAGCAAGTGGAAGCGAAGCGCAAGTAGCGCAAGGAGCGCACGTCAACCCAAGCACCCCACCCACCCGCCCCTTCAACCACCGTCTGCCCCACCTGTGACAGAGAATGTAGGTCCCACATTGGCCTCATCAGTCACCTGAGAACTCATTTTTAATGTGGAAGCAAGTCATCCTCGGTTCCGAGGGACTGCCTAAGAGAGAGAGAGAGTTGTGAGGATCCTTTTTAGCTGTGAATTCTGCACAAGTTTTTCAAGATTGGCCTTAAAAAGACCACAAGCAGAATTCAATTTTTCTGAGCTTTCTGTTAATGCTGTTGAATCCATTTTTGCAGGGAAAGAAAACACAGATCATTGCTGGACATGGCCGAATCACCCAATAGCACTTTCTAGCAACATACTGCCACGCTTTACTCGCATCTAACTTTATCGCTAAAACCGGCAGAGGAAAATATAGCACCTTGTTTGATTTGACAGAACTGAATGGAGTAATGCATACAATTCATGCAAACACATAATTGTTTGGGTAGGTGTGTCTGTCCAGCCCTACAACCCCCTGAGATCTCTGCGCTCCTCTAATTCTGGCCTCTTGTGCATTCTGGATTTTCTTTGCTCCTCCATTGGTAACCATGCCTTCTGTTGCCTTGGCCCTACGTTCTGGAAGTCCTTCCTAAAACTCTCCACTTCTCTACCTCTCTCTCTCCTTGTTTAAGATGCTCCTTAAAACCTAGCTCTTTTACCAAGCTTTTGGTCATCTGTCCTAATATCTCCATATATTGCTCGGTGTCAAATTTTGTTTGATAACGCTCCCGTGAAGCACCTTGGGACACTTTACTTCATTAAAGGCGCCATATAAGTGCAAGTTGTTGTTGAATAGCTTAACAAATGTCCAAAAGCCACAAAATATTTCAACATGAGTGGATCTAAACAACAAATATACTGGCCTGTAATTTCCGATAGGAGGCTTCCTGCGTGCGGATGCCTCCTATCGGAAAAAAATCTACGCTCTTACCTGAGGGATCCCGAGGTCCGGACACTTCCGATGCTGGGCCTCTCCACAGTCGAAATGCACAGGGCCCGCATATCCCAGGGACGCAGGCAGTTTGCAAGCATCCCTGGGATCACGTGGGCCAGGCCAGCTAATAGGAGAAGGGAATCTCCCTTCATACTTTTGACAGATAGACCCGCCTGCTGCTAGCAACGACAAGTTAAGGGGATCGTTTTGCAGTCAGGAAGGGACTGGGGGAGCGCTAGTTAAAGACGACCGCTTCCTGCCTTTTATTGTTGGTGACATTTTTGAACCACGCATTCTGAGAGAGAGAGAGAGAGACTTCTGGAGAGATTCAACGCTGTGTGAAGGAGTTTTGGGTACTGAGCAGCACTTTGCAGGTTCATTTTGATTTGCCCTTCCTTGTATCAATTTAGAAGAGACTGTGGGGGCTGCACTCTGAGCTCTTTCCCTGGGTCTCTCCATTGTTCTTTCCAGCAGATTTGATGTACAGGTCTCTCCAGGCCGAGATTCAAGGCTGCAATGAGCAGGATGTGGATGGAAAGCAAGATCAACCCTCCCCTTTAAGAGCTGGCTGGCGCCATTGTGTGTGTGTTCCATTGCTGACTAACATCACATGTGCTTCGCCAGCGCTCTGAGGTAGCGCCTCGCTCTTCGGCCTTCGCGCCTTAAGACAGGTGTGAAGCGCCTGATTTAGCGCTCCAATCACCTCCAGGGGCGATAAAAGTCAAGTTTGCAGTCGGAGGCGATAATTAGCGCCAGGCGCTAATCTTTGCGCCCGGCCGATAATTGTGCCCCAAATGGGGCGATACTGAATTTCTCCCCCAAAGTTTTTTACGGGGCTAAAAATAAACTTACCTTTTTTAAAGTATTTTTAAATTATAAATGAGTGTAAAAACATTTTTTTAAACTTTTTTCAACTCTTATGCTGGTAAAAGCAGGCCTTACGTCTGCTTTTACCAGGTGTACGATTTTTAAGTGAATTCAGCAGGCGGAGATTCTGCAGAAAGCGGAACTAGCCATCCGCAGAGGCCCTTTTCCAGGGCAGGCGTCCGATCTGTCAAGAGCATTCTTGACAGATCGGAAATGTCGGTTTTCAGCACATGCGCTTCGCATGCCTGAAACCGTCATTTTCGATGTCCCTACGGGTGTGTACACAGCTCGTACACACCCGTAGACATCGGAAAATACAGGCCATTAACTTTTGTCACTTTTAGTGTTAAATCAACACCAGCAAGCACATCATTCAATGACATTTCTAATTATATGCTATCTTTCCTTCTGTGCAAACAAACTAGCTTTGAGGCTATCTTGGAATTAATGGCAGAGTAGTGGATTGTTACAAAAAACATCCATTTACAAAATAAATTATTTAATATTTGAGAAGGATTCTGACAAGTATGAAAATTATTCCATAAGGTAATTATTTCCTTTCCATAATAATTTAAGTGTTTGGTAAAGGAATTGCTCAAGGGTAATAATATTTTCTGAACTATATCCTAATTCATTGGATTAGTCCTGTATAATCTTCACAACTTTTTTGAGACACTGTAGAAAATCCCTTTCAATCCTCTAGGTTGCATACATTGGTGCTTAAAGCTCCAGAAAGGAGCAATAGCTGGACATGTTAAATATTTACAAGGAAATTATCATCATGCCTTAAAATACATCACAAGAATTTTTACCACATCTGGCAGATTGGCTCCTCAAAAATGAGCTGTTTGCAATATGGTAGTAATAATATGCTTTGTTGCTAAATACACAGCAATTCTCTTAAACTTTTAAATATGTTAACAGTCATTTCAATTAGATCTTGTAAGGATGGAACAGGGATCTGCACCAATGATGTTAACACTCTATAAACAATAAACATAAGCCCCAATTTTATCCCAACACCCGCCAGTGGGAAAAGTTAAAATTGGGGCTTAATTTCATCTTTCCGTAGCCCCCGTGCAGCCTTGGTGAATCATGGTCTGGTTCACAGTCACGGTTTGCCCTGCCAACTTGACACACTTTAAATCTACTACAAACTAGCAATTATGCCACTCCATAACAATGAGCCACATGACCTAGACTGGAGTTAAAATGACAAAAAGGATCACAGAGAAGATACATGGGGGTGGGGGATACTTTCATTGTGCGCTAGGTGTGGCGCAAATCACGCTCGATTTTGTTGCACCAAGAGCATAGAGGAAACCTTACATGGTCCACCACTCATCTGGAATTTCTGTGGGGGGGTGGGGGGTGGGGGGGCTCTTCCGATCTACGACCGTAACTCCAGCAGAACCCTTGGAGAAGTGGCATAAATGACCACAAATGGCCAGTTACACCATTTCTTCAGGGTTTCCGTCGAAGTTATGGTGGGAGATCGGGAGGATCCTGTGCAGATTCCTCCTCACTCTCGTTATACTGCACCTTTGGTACCCATGCTATGCTGAAATTTCCACAGAGGTCAGGACTGACTCCTGACAAAAACATCTAATGTTGAGTTCATTCACTTCTTCAATAAAGAGCAGGATAAATATTAAAATGGGACCTGAAGATTCTACAGCTAAATAAAGACCGCGGGAGTCGAAAGCTCCAGGTAACATAACCGTTTATTTGTGACTGAATTGTCATTTTTGCAAAGCAACCTGGCCTAGTTTGACTAATGCAGGCAGATGTGTAGGCAGATATTATGAAGTTCTGTGGAACTCAACTCTATTTGAGGAGGTATAGGTCAGGGGAGAAATTTTGCAGAACTATTGCTTTAATGATTGAATTAAGGGAGTGGGGTCACTAACGGAGCAGGTTGTGTACACAATCTGGAAACAGTGGGCTTGTCGGTCTAAAAGGCCTTTAGTTGCTCCAAAGTTTTTTACGCTCTTTGTGAGAAGTTGCTGGTGCAGGCTGGGGAGTATTCAAATACATGAAATTACCTCCAAGAAGTGGTCTTACTTTGCAGTTGTGGCAATATAACTCATGCTGGTGCAAAAGTTGATTTTTAGCAAAGTTATCTTCAAGTATTTTTTTAAAATTCCAGTGATTCAGAAAAGTTGGCTTTCAATTTTTACTGATTGAAAACAGTCGATTTTCCTGCCGTCTTTTCTCAGTCGGGTTCACAGTCAGGGGTAAGTCATCAACTCTATCCATGTGTTAAATGCTCTGCCATTCTTCACTCTAAGCTGGCACCGTAACTCTAGCTCCGTGCTCACAGTGCTCCTGTAATTATGTCAATTCTACCACAAGGATGTACCGAAAAGACAACATGTCGTTCTGACTCGGTGTTTTCTCTTCTCTTTTGCTTGTTCTCCTCTTGTTTCTGATTATTTGCATTTACCTTTCCTTGCTGACATTTGTTCTCTTTTCCTCTCAGTTCTTTCAATGACGAGGTGGTCTGGCTCAAATACGCAGTGAACATGCCTCTAACCATTCTGGTTCAAATTGGCCTTAATTGCGTGCAGCTTTTATAGATCAACTGAAAGCAAATCAAACACTGTTTGTAATCCTACGGAAAATATGTGGCCATTTTACTTTCAAGTTGTCTCAGCTTACAGTGCAGAATTCAGTCATACTGAAAAGAGAAGCTGCTGATCATTTGGAAATCCAGGTCAACCAGTGCAGAGAAGAAAGCATATTTCATCCGTAAGATGTTAGCGGCAACAATGGTTTCTTTTTAACTAACCAGAGCAGTGGTTAACCGACTTCGCCTAATCCTGCCAAACTCTGGCTCAGCATTTACCACAGAACTTTGTCTTTCCTCAGTGCATAAAAGTAGTTTTACGTGCTCCACAATATATACAAAGCCAAATTCCAATTAAAGAAATTGTGTGGGTTCTCATTTGAGATGCAACTAGAATTAGAAAGGGAACGCTTTATATATTCAAAGCAAATATAGCGCAAAGAAGTAACGGCTAAAGTCTAGTATGAAGTCTAATCTGCAATCTGCAGAAATGGGTGTGTAAATCTATATGACAGTGTTATTTTATGTCTTACTTCTTTTTAAGTGTATTGTGGATTGGTCATGTTTACTAAATTAACCAGTAATCTTCACTTCATAATCTCTTTATATTTAAGAAAATGCCTCAACACTTAGCACGTTCTCTTCTGATTTCATTCAGGTTTTCTCTTTGGTTTACTAATGCAATCAAACTGTACGTGTTCCTAAAAATGCTAAAAATCATCAAGTTAGTCACAGAAGTAATTTCTTTCTTTTTCCTTTCCCTATTCCCCACTTCCAAAAAACAGCCATCTTCATATAGGGCCCTCAGTCAGAGGGTCGGGGCATTAACTGAGGCACAGCTGCCAGCAATACTCGAGGGAAGAAAGAGCTTCTCAGAATTTTACCTCTTCTCTTTTACTCAACTCCAGTCCCTTTAATCTCTAGAATTGAATGAAAGATATTTAAAATATATCTGCATTATATTCATGCAATCTAATGAGCATCATTGGCAGCCATTTTGTTTCCATTTTGGGAGCCATCATGATGTTAAAGATGAAACATCATTTAGGTTAGACAATTCTCTTAATTTTAAATGATTCTGTGATTTAAAAAAAAATCAGTGCTTTTTTATAGTGGTTGAGCTAACAATACAGATATGCTGGGAGGCGAAAGCTGTTTCAAAATTCGTGAATATTTACAGTGGGTTGAGATTGTAGATATAAACTGGGTGTGATGAAATCTAATATTTACCCTCTAATAAGCTTGTCTCACGGGATAATTCAAAAGGGGATGTGGAACAAATCACTAAAAGGACTAGAAGACAAAAAATTGTTCTTTGATTTTAATTTTCTTAAATAGCCTTATTATTTCATGGTGAGATCATCCCTCTTGCCCAACAATGTTTTGAATCCAATAAGGTAAAAACTTGAGGATGTTTTTACTTATAGTACAAAGTGATTGACATTCATTGCCCTCTTGGGCTTTAATCAAATGGGTTTCACGTATCTAAATTTTAACTTATTTTCACTATTTGGCACATATAATAAGATCCATCAAGCCAACATCTGGATCTATTTCTACAGGGAATGCAACAAATGGAAAGGTTATGTACTGAATTGTACATCATGAAAAACACCAGCATATGCTTCCAATACTTCAAATGTACTGAAATTCTATGTAATTTGCAACCTGTCCAAAATTCCACTGTCTGTATCCTATCCTTTGTAATTGTAATTGTGGACTGTAAAAGCTTCTACAAGTATGTAAAAAGAAAAAGATTAGTGAAGACAAATGTAGGTCCCTTACAGTCAGAAACGGGAGAATTTATAATGGGGAACAAGGAAATGGCTGATCAATTAAACAAATACTTTGGTTCTGTCTTCATGGAACAGGACACAAATAACTTCCCAGAAATGCTAGGAAACCAAGGGTCTAGTGAGAAGGAGGAATTAAAGGAAATTAGTATTAGTAAAAAAATAGTGCTGGAGAAATTAACGGGACTGAAAGCTGATAAATCCCAAGGGCCTGATAATCTGCATCCCAGAGTACTAAAAGAGGTAGCCATGAAAATAATGGATGCATTGGTTGTCATCTTCCAAAATTCTATAGATTATGGAACAGTTCCTGCAGATTGGAGAGTGGCAAATATAACCCCACTATTTACAAAAGGAGGGAGAGAGAAAATAGGGAACGACAGACCGGTTAGCCTAACATCAGTAGTAGGGAAAATGCTAGAGTCCATTATAAAGGATGTGATAACAGGACACTTAGAAAATATCAACAGGATTAGACAAAGTCAACATGGATTTATGAAAGGGAAATCGTGTTTGACAAACCTACTGGAGTTTTTTGAGGATGTAACTGGTAGAATAGATAAGGGAGGACCAGTGGATGTAGTGTATTTGGATTTTCAGAAGGCCTTTGATAAAGTCCCACATAAGAGGTAAGTGTGCAAAATTAAAGCACATGGGATTGGGGGTAATATACTGGCATGGATTTAAAATTGGTTAACAGACAGGAAACAGAGAGTAGGAATAAATGGGTCTTTTTTGGGGTGGCAGGCGGTGACTAGTGGGGTACCGCAGGGATCAGTGCTTGGGCCCCGGCTAGTCACAATATATATCAATGATTTGGATGAGGGAACCAAATGTAATATTTCCATGTTTGCTGATGACACAAAACTAGGTGGAATTGTGAGTTGTGAGGAGGATGCAAAAGCGATTTAGACAAGTTGAGTGAGTGGGCAAATACATGGCAGATGCAGTATAACGTGGATAAATGTGAAGTTATCCACTTTGGTAGGAAAAACAGAAAGGTAGAGTATTATTTAAATGGTGATAGATTGGGAAATGCTGATGTACAAAGGGACCTTGGTGTCCTTGTACACCAGTCACTGAAAGCAAACATGCAGGTGCAGCAAGTAGTTAGGAAGGCAAATGGTATGTTGGCCTTCATTGCATTGAGTATGTAAGGGGTTCGCACGGCTCTGTGCTTAGCCTGGGTGCTAGTGCGGGGTTAGGCCTTGTTGCCTGTTCTGGTCTCCAGCCAGCCTGGTAGCACTAGACACCTGTGAGTGGTTCGACCCACTCGCCCTTTACGGTTCTGACAGTGGACTTAGGTGCGAGAGCAGTAAATGCAGAGAAAAACTCAGGTAGACCCGGTTGAATAGTATGAAATGGAAAATCTTTATTGCATATTGTTCAAGATTGTGAAATACATGTCATAAGCACAGATTAATGACAGTACAAGCTTACATACATTTATACAACTAGGTTTAGGGAAACGAGGAGCGCACGACACATCGTAAAAGGGGACACGCATTATACTTATCCTTAAAACAAAACCCTCCCCTATCAATACCTGTCCTAATCTAGATCTGTAGGATCGAGAACCATGCTCACCACTTGTGATAACTCGGAGAATTCTAAAACGGTGCTCGGATGTTTTCGCCACAGCACCTGACTATTCATGTGTTGATCAGGGGTCTCTGTACCCCACTTGTTTACTCGTTCTGCTGCTGCAAGCAGGCTGGACCGTCTGCTGTCATGAAGAACTCGACAGTGCTCGGGCCCGGCTGTAGAACTCAAAGAAAAGTCTTCCTGTGCCCGACACCAGTTAGCCGGTAGAATTCAAAGAAGAGTCTTTCTGGATCGACACCAGTTCGATAAAATTCGAAGAAAAGTCTTTGACCAGTTCATGCAGCAACTTGATAGAGTTCAAAAATGGTCTTTATATTTACGGGCGCGGTCGGGGTTTACTGACCGCGGCGGCACGTGGATTCTTCTTCTTCTCTTCTCATCTCATCTCATCTCCTCGGGCCTTCGAGTCCAGACACCGTTTACCGACCTTCGGGATGGTGCACCCGATTTCGCAGCGCGCCACGAGGTCGACCCCAAAAGGGATCAGCGGAACAAGAGAGAGTAACGGTCGTCCGGGATAATAGCCAAGAGACAATTCCAAGCGACTGAAAAGGATAAGAGAGCGATGGGCGCTTGGACACTACAGTTATAGTACTGTAATTCCTTATCTCCCGCCCAAACTTAATGTTCATCTTTTGTCATGTTTTGGCGCTCAATCTTCTTGTATGGGGTGGTTCTTGTCGTTAATGGGTTTCGGTGATACTTGTGACTGTCTAAGTACCCGTTAATATTTCTCCCATTGTGGAACCGGCTAGGAGTCTCCCTGGAGGGGTTTTTGGGAGCCTCCGAATTCTTGTTGTGAGTACTCGCGAACGGCTCTCTCATCGTAGAGCCGTGGGGAATTTGCGTATCAATGTCTTTGGATGGGCCCTTAATTGCCCAGTACAATAGCCCTCGTTTGTGCATGGAAAACCGATTCCAGCACTTATGTTCTCTTAGGTGTACAAAATGCAAAACGATCGTGTCTTGTCTTATTCATTATGCCGAGTACTGTCCGATCTTACTGAAATGTTTATTGAAACGCCATCTTGTCTGCCTACTGAAAAGTCTAGAAACTTCTGCCACGAGGCACGGCAACCATTTTACAGGCTGCTTGTGTCCGTTTTTGAACCTGACAGCATTTTGCTGAAATAAAGCTGTTTTTACGAAACTGTATGTCTCTATCTCGTTATTTTGAAATCGCGATAATTTGCGAATTCTACAAGTACAGGAGCAGGAATGTCTTACTACAGTTGTACAGGGCCTTGGTGAGACCACACCTGGAGTACTGTGTGCAGTTTTGGTCTCCTTACCTAAGAAAGGATATACTTGCCATAGAGGGAGTGCAGCGAAGGTTCACCAGATTGATTCCTGGGATGGCAGGACTGTCATATGAGGAGAGATTGGGTCGACTAGGCCTGTATTCACTGGAGTTTAGAAGAATGAGAGGGGATCTCATTGAAACATATAAAATTCTGACAGGGCTAGACAGACTGGATGCAGGGAGGAAGTTTCCCCTGGTTGGGGGGTCTAGAATGAGGGATCACAGTCTCAGGATATGGGGTAGGACATTTAGGACTGAGATGAGGAGAAATTTCTTCACTCAGAGGGTGGTGAACCTGTGGAATTCTCTACCACAGAAGGCTGTGGAGGCCAAGTCACTGAATATATTCAAGAAGTGAGAAGTCGCACAACACCAGGTTATAGTCCAACAGTTTTATTTGAAATCACAAGCTTTCGGAGCGCTGCTCCTTCGTCAGGTGAAGTAAAGGAATACAAATCGACAAAGCATATATAGATAGAGAACAATGCATATGTAGCGTACAATGGCAGACGACTACATTTAATCCTCCTGACTGCCTTTTGTCACACCTCGGCAGAGAAACAATCAGGTCAGCCAGGAAGGCACCACATGGGGGTAATATTCTGGCATGGGGGTAATATTCTGGCATGGGTGGAGGATTGGTTATCTAACAGGAAGCAGAGAGTTGGGATAAATGGTTCATTCTCGGACTGGCAACCAGTAGCCAGTTGTGTTCCGCAGGGGTCGGTGCTGGGTCCCCAACTCTTTACAATCTATATTAACGATTTGGAGGAGGGGACCGAGTGTAACATATCAAAGTTTGCAGATGATACAAAGATGGGAGGGAAAGTAGAGAGTGAGGAGGACATAAAAAACCTACAAGGGGATATAGACAGGCTTGGTGAGTGGGCAGAGATTTGGCAGATGCAATACAATATTGGAAAATGTGAGGTTATGCACTTTGGCAGGAAAAATCAGAGAGCATGTTATTATCTTAATGACGAGAAACTGGAAGGTACTGCAGTACAAAGGGATCTGGGGGTCTTGGTGCAAGAAAATCAAAAAGTTAGTATGCAGGTGCAGCAGGTGATCAAGAAAGCCAATGGAATGTTGGCTTTTATTGCTAGGGGGATAGAATATAAAAACAGGGAGGTATTGCTGCAGTTGTATAGGGTATTGGTGAGACCGCACCTGGAGTACTGCATACAGTTTTGGTGTCCATACTTAAGAAAAGACATACTTGCTCTCGAGGCAGTACAAAGAAGGTTCACTCGGTTAATTCCGGGGATGAGTGGGTGGACATATGAGGAGAGGTTGAGTAGATTGGGACTCTACTCATTGGAGTTCAGAAGAATGAGAGGCGATCTTATTGAAACATATAAGATTGTGAAGGGGCTTGATCGGGTGGACGCGGTGAGGATGTTCCCAATGATGGGTGAAACTAGAACTAGGGGACATAAACTTAGAATAAGGGGCTCCTCTTTCAAAACTGAGATGAGGAGAAACTTTTTCACTCAGAGGGTAGTGGGTCTGTGGAATTTGCTACCCCAGGAAGCTGTGGAAGCTACTTCATTAAATAAATTTAAAACAGAAATAGACCGTTTCCTAGAAGTAAAGGGAATCAGGGGTTACGGGGAGCGGGCTGGAAATTGGACATGAGTTTGAGTTCGGATCGGTCAAGGCCCTGTGGGTGGCGGAGCGGGCCCAGGGGCCGAGTGGCCTGGTCCTGCTCCTACTTCTTGTGTTCTTTAGAGTTGAGGTTTGATCAGATCAACCATGATCTTATTGAATGGCGGAGCAGGCTCGAGGGGCCGATTGGTCTACTCCTGCTCCTATTTCTTATGTTCTTATGTTCTTATCAAAGACATAGCAAGATACAACTGAGACAATGAGGTGGGGTTACAGGGGGTCTAATGTGTCAAAAGCTGCAGTCTGTATGGAAAACGATAAACTTTAAAATTTTTACTTTTTTTTACTGGAAATCACATCTGTGAACAAGCCAAAGACGACTCGAGTCTGGATGACTCTACGTCATGTATCGTGACATGAACCCTAGATCCCGGTTGAGGCTGTCCTCATGAGTGCGGAACTTGGCAATCAGTTTCTGCTCGATGATTTTGCGTTGTCGTGTGTCTCTAAGGCCGCCTTGGAGAACGCTTACCTGCAGATCCGAGGCTGAATGTCCTTGACTGCTGAAGTGTTCCCCGACTGGGAGGGAACACTCCTGCCTGGCGATTGTTGCGCGGTGTCCGTTCATACGTTGTCTCAGTGTCTGCATGGTCTCGCCGATGTACCATGCTCTGGGGCATCCTTTCCTGCAACGTATCAGGTAGACAACGTTGGCCGAGTCACATGAGTATGTACCATGTACCTGGTGGGTAGTGTCCTCACGTGTGATGATGGTATCTGTGTTGATGATCTGGAATGTCTTGCAGAGGTTGCCGTGGCAGGGTTGTGTGGTGTCGTGGTCGCTGTTATCCTGAAAGCTGGGTAATTTAGGATAACAGCGACCACGACACCACACAACCCTGCCACGGCAACCTCTGCAAGACATGCCAGATCATCAACACAGATACCATCATCACACGTGAGGACACTACCCACCAGGTACATGGCACATACTCATGTGACTTGGCCAACGTTGTCTACCTGATACGTTGCAGGAAAGGATGCCCCAGAGCATGGTACATCGGCGAGACCATGCAGACAACGTATGAACGGACACCGCGCAACAATCGCCAGGCAGGAGTGTTCCCTCTCAGTCGGGGAACACTTCAGCAGTCAAGGACATTCAGCCTCGTATCTGCGGGTAAGCGTTCTCCAAGGCGGCCTTAGAGACACACGACAATGCAAAATCATCGAGCAGAAACTGATAGCCAAGTTCCGCACTCATGAGGACGGCCTCAACTGGGATCTAGGGTTCATGTCACGATACATGACGTAGAGTTATCCAGACTCGAGTCATCGTTGGCTTGTTCACAGATGTGATTTCCAGTAAAAAAAAGTAAAAATTTTAAAGTTTATCGTTTTCCATACAGACTGCAGCTTTTGACACATTAGACCCCCTGTAACCCCACCTCATTGTCTCAGTTGTATCTTGCTATGTCTTTGATGTGGTGCCTTCCTGGCTGACCTGATTGTTTCTCTGCCGAGGTGTGACAAAAGGCAGTCAGGAGGATTAAATGTAGTCGTCTGCCATTGTACGCTACACATGCATTGTTCTCTATCTATATATGCTTTGTCGATTTGTATTCCTTTACTTCACCTGACGAAGGAGCAGCGCTCCGAAAGCTTGTGATTTCAAATAAAACTGTTGGACTATAACCTGGTGTTGTGCGACTTCTCACTTTTGTCCACCCCAGTCCAACACCGGCATCTCCGCATCATATTTAAGAAGGGCATAGATAGATTTCTAGACACAAAAGGCATCAAGGGGTATGGGGAGAGAGCCGGAATATGGTATTGAGATAAAGGATCAACCATGATCATATTGAATGGCGGAGCAGGCTCAAAGGGCCGAATGGCCTACTCCTGCTCCTATTTTTCTATGTTCTATCCTACACTAATTTCTGCACCCCTGTCCTCTACACTTTCCACCAATTCTTTCATTTCCCAATGCTTTGAATTCAAATTCCTTGTCCTCATTTACATGTCTCTTGACAGCCATGCCCACCCCAACTTCTGCAACCTCCTCCACCCCTACATGCCACTACACTCCCTCAGCCCTTCTGATTGACCAGCTTTACAGCCCCTTCTGCAGAGCCTTTGGTTACCTCAGCCACATATTCTGAAACACTCTCCTTGAAACCCACTGCCTTGCTGCCTCCCCTTCTGCTTGAAAAGAACATAAGAAATAGGAGCAGGAGTAGGCCATTTGTCCCCTCGAGTCTGCTCCACCATTCAATAAGAGCATGGCTGATCTGATCTTGGCTTCAACTCCACTTTTAATGACTCTGCCTCCACAGCTCTCTGGGGTAGAGAATTCCAAAGATTCACGACCCTCTGAGAGAAGAAATTCCTCCTCATCTCCGTTTTAAATGGGCGACCCCTTATTCTGAAACTATGCCCCCTAGTTCTAGATTCCCCCACGAGGGGAAACATCTTCTCAGCATCTACCTTGTCGTGCCCCCTCAGAATCTTATATGTTTCAATAAGATCGCCTCTCATTCTTCTAAACTCCAATGAGTATAGGCCCAACCTGCTGAACCTTTCTTCATAAGGCAACCCCTTCATCTCAGGAATCAACCTAGTGAATCTTCTCTGAACTGTTTCCAATGCAAGTATATCCTTCCTTAAATAAGGAGACCAAAACTGCACACAGTACTCCAGATGTGGTCTCACCAGCACCCTGTACAGTTGTAGCAAGACTTCCCTACTTTTATATTCTATTCCCCTTGCAATAAGGGCCAACATTCCATTTGACTGCCTAATTACTTACTGTACCTGCATGCTAACTTTTTGTGTTTCATGTACGAGGACCCCCAGATCCCTCTGAACCGCTGCATTTGGTAATCTCTCTCCATTTAAATAATAATTTGCTTTTGTATTCTTCCTACCAAAGTAGATAACCTCACATTATACTCCATCTGCCAAATTTTTGCCCACTCACTCAACCTATCTATATCACTTTGCAGACTCTCTGGGGGAAAAATTGGGTTAATTTGCACCTCCCGTTAGAGGCCCTAGTGCCTGGGCGCAGTGCTGCTAACACCTCCCGCGAAATTCAGCAGGAGGCTAGCGGCGGCAGTAGCCGGTAGTGCCCCATGGTGCTGCGCCTCCGGTGATGATGTCATTGCCGTGCGCAGCGCCCCGCTTGCGCCCCAGCCTCAAACTTCAGTTGCGCCCCTGACCTACCGCCGGACGATATGTCTGACAGGGTTAGGGTGCCGTTTTTGCGGCCGCGGCGGCACAAATTAAAGGGCAGGTGGTGGGCCGCCATTTTTTTTGGGCCGCCTGTCAGGGGAGGCCTGTAGTACCGCGGCGCTACGTGCCTATGCGCGTGGTGCTGTTGCACATAGCACTGCGATATTGAATGGTAGCGCCCCAGGAGGGAGGGGAAGCACCTCCGGTTGCACCCCGCCTCCTGCTTGGGGTGGTACCACTCAATTTATGGCACGGGGGTGCAAACTTTTTTGAGGCGCTAAAAGATGCGCCCTGGCAAAGTTAGTGCCCCAAAGGGGGCGCGACCGAATTTGTGACTCTTTGTGTCCTCCTCACAACTTGCTTTCCCACCTATCTTTGTATTATTAGCAAATTTGGCTGCAGTACATTCGGTCCCTTCATCCAAATCATTAACATAGATTGTAAATAGTTGAGGACCAGCACTGATTCCTGTGGCACCCCACTAGTTACAGTTTGCCAACCTGATAATGACCCATTTATCCCGACCCTCTTTTTTCTGTTAGTTAGCCAATCCTCTGACCATGCTAATATATTACCCCCAACCCCGTGAGCTCTTATCTTGTGCAGTAACCTTTTATGTGGCAGCTTATCAAATGCCTTCTGGAAATCCAAATACACTACATCTACTGGTTCCCCTTTATCCACCCTGCTTGTTATATCCTCAAAGAACTCTAGTAAATTTGTCAAACATGATTTCCCTTTCATAAAACCATGTTGACTTTATGATTTTCTAAATGTCCTGCTATTACTTCTTTAATAATGGATTCCAGCATTTCCCAATGACAGATATTAGGCTAACTGGCCTATAGTTTCCTGCTTTCTGTCTCCCTCCTTTCTTGAATAGGGACGTTACATTTGCGGTTTTCCAATCGCTGGGACTTCTCCAGAATCCAGGGAATTTAGGTAGATTACAACCAACGCATCACTATTTCTGCAGCCACTTCTTTTAAGACCCTAGGATGCAGGCCATCAGGTCCAGGGGACTTGTCAGCCTTTCGTACGATTAGTTTGCCCAGTACTTTTTCTCTAGTGATAGTGATTGTTTTAAGTTCCTCCCACCCTATACCCCCTTGATTATCAATTATTATTGGGATGCTTTTAGTGTCTTCTACCGTGAAGACTGATACAAAATATTTGTTCAAAGTCTCTGCCATTTCCCTGTTTCCCATTATTAATTCCCCAGTCTCATCCACTAAGGGACCAACGTTTACTTTAGCTACTCTCTTCCTTTTTATATACCTGAGAAGCTGTAACTGTCTGTTTTTATATTTTTTGCTAGTTTACTCTCATAATCTATCTTCTCCCTCTTTATTTTTTTTTAGTCATTCTTTGCTGGTTTCTAAAAAATTTCCCAATCCTCTGGCTTACCACTAATCTTTGCAACATTGTATGCCTATTCTTTCAATTTGATACCATCCTTAACTTCCTTAGTTAGTCACGGATGGTTCATCCTTCTCGTAGAGTCTCCGGGCTGGATTTTGTCAGCCTCGAGGAGGCGGGTATGGAGGTGGGACTGCCGGTAAAGTTGCAGGATTTGGGGGCAGCTGGCAAACCCACCCCCAAACCACCTCCGTGCCCTTTTGCCAGGAGGCAGGAAGCTGTCCTGACCCGGATCCCATCTCCTCGAGGTGGGAAAGGGATTAAATCCTATTAACTGCCTGTTAACAGGTAGTTAACAGGCAGAAAAAAGAATTATCCCTATTTTTAACTCCGAAGTGCAGGCTTCCCGACCTCGGAGAACCCCGCCAGGGTGCAGGAGACGAGAAGGAGGTCTGCGGGGGTCGGAGGGGTCTAAAATTGAGATGTAGAGGTGAGTGATGGGTGCAAGTGTGGAGTGGTAAGTATGTAAGGTGAGTGTTAAGTGTTATACAATGTTCACTTACCTTTGTTTCTGCCTCCAGCCTTCAGCCACTGTGGTTCCGGAGTCCCAACCTCTTCATTGTAGATTTCACAGACTGGCTGTTGGATCCTCCGAACCAACAACCAGATGATTTCTGCAAAGTTGAAAGGTTTGATGAGTCCTGAACACAAGGACTTATCAAACTACACAGAATGTCAGTGTTTGACAGCTTCACAGAGCTGTCAAACGCTGACATTTCTTCTGTCAAGAAATCTTGACAGATAGCACGCCAGACGTTGACGTGCTCTGTCAGTGACTTCCCCCTAATTGGCCTGCTGAGCCTGCTGGGCGGGCTTAACAAGGTCAATCAGGGGAAAATCCCGCAGGTTGGCCAGAAGCTGATGGAGGCGGCATTGAAAGCCGGCAAGCAGCAGTCCCACCTCCAAAAACTTCCCATTGACAAAATCCAGCCCCTTTCTTCTCACTGGAATAAAACTTTGCTGAGAGTTATAAAATATCTCCTTAAATATCTGCCACTGCTTATCTACCGTCTTACCCTTTAATCTATTTCCCCAGTCCACTTTAGCCAACTCTGTCTTTATACCTTTGTAATTGCCTTTATTTAAGTTTAGGACACTATTTTCCAACCCAAGTTTCTCACCCTCAAACTGAATTTGAAATTCTATCATGCTATGATCACTCTTCCCTAGAGGATCCTTTACTATGAGATCATTAATTAATCCTGTCTCATTACACATTATCAGATCTAAATTAGCCTGCTCCCTGGTTAGTATGTATTGTTCTGAGAAACCATCCCGAATACACTCTATGAACTCGTCCTCATGGCTATCCTTGCCAATTTGCTTTGTCCAATCTATATGAAGATTAACATTGCCCATGATTATTGCAGTACCTTTCTTACAAGCCCCTATTATTTCTTGATTTATACTCTGTCCTACAGTGTAGCTACTGTTAGGGGATCTATAGGCTACTCCCACCAGTGACTTCTTTCCCTTACTCTTTCTTATCTCCACCCATCTTGATCTTCTGAACCAATATCATTTCTCACCACTGCACTGATCTCATCCTTTTTTAACAGAGCTACCCCACTTCCTTTTCCTTTCTGCCTATCCTTCCAAAATGTCAAATTCCCTGAATATTTTGTTCCCAGTCTTGGTCACCTTGCAACCACGTCGAATATTTACCCTCTTTCGCTTGGACAGATCCACCGCATCCGCTACAAATTCACTTTTGCTGGTGCAGAGTTGGGTTATTTGCCAATGATTTAAACATACACATACATTTAAAATTAGTTTAGGCAAATTTTGTCCCATTTTAAAATGTTTACATTTATTTTCAAAAAAATTTAATTTTTTTATTTTAAATGCTTAATTAAAGGGTATTTTAATTAATTTTGAACCTGTGATCATTTATTTTTATTTAAATGGTGTGAAATTTTATTAATAGGTGATTTCTATTATGCTTATGGGGATTCTGTACATAAATGGAATCCCCATAAGCATAATAGGAATCCCCCTTTTTGATTGGTTGGCCTGGCCCACGTGATCCCAGGGACACTTGAGAATTGCGTGCGCCCCTGGGATGCGTGGGCCTTTTAGCAGGCGTACGCCTGCAGGCCCAGGACCAGAACAGTCCGAAGCTCTGGAGACACCAGGTAAGTTCGTACTTTTCTTTCGGTTCGGAGGCGTGCACGGTGGCAAGCCTCCGACCGCAATTTCCAAGCCAATGAATATTCATGTACGTTACTCCCAGTCTATTCCATGTCTACCCCAGTGACAATAGGCAAGACATTACTTTCAGGCCCATTGTTCTACTTCTCTGTCCTGGAAATTGAGTGATGTGAACTCAAGATCTCATTGCTATTACCAAGTTGCATTCTGCCACATTTCTGTCATTTGTTTCAGCAGTTCTCCAGCATTGCCTGAAAAAAAGTGCTTAATAAATAAAACCAATTTGCAAAATGTGTTTTCAAGCTTGTTGTATACTGAGTAGAAACAGCCATTATTTTTTCCATTTGTATGTTAATTAAATGGCATCATGGCTTCAAGGCCCACTAATACCTGCAGTCACGCATATAAATGTAAAAATGTAGCAACTGGCCATGATCAAAATACAAAAAGTTTTTATAAAAAAATATCAGACACTTTATTCACGATGTTACATCTCCACTAGTTTATATAAAGAGAGAAAAACAAAAGACAATTCAGGACAGCGCTGAGGGAGTGCTGCATTGTGGGAAACGGGGCATAAAAATAGAGAGACCAATTAGGAGAGAAATCAGGAAGCACTTTTTCACACAAAGGGTAGTGGAAATCTGGAACTCTCTCCTCCAAAAGGCTATGGATGCTGAGTTAGTTGAAATTTTCAAGTCTGAAATCGCTAGATTTGAGTTAGGTAAGGGTATCAAGGGTGATGGGCAAGAGCAAAGGTGGGTAAATGGAGTTGACGTACAGATCAGTCATGATCTCATTGAATGGCAGAAGAAGCTCGAGGTTCTGAATGGCCTACTCCTGTTTCAATGTTCCTATAAAGGGATGTTGAACAAACGCAAATAGATAACTGCAAGTTATGAACCCTTAAAAGTGTTAAATAAAGTCTGGAAGCAACGCAAGGTTACATAGGGTCTTTCAATCTAACAAAGTAATGGGACAGAAAGGGATCACCACAGGTTTTGCACTGAATTAAATGCATGCAAAAGGAGAACAGATATAATGGTATTTGTTTCTGGGAGCAACTTTTTCCTGCTTATTTTACCCCTCCCCCCACTAAAAGGGCATTATCTGAATAATAAAAAATTCCAACAATCAACAGATAAGTTGATTGAGTATTCTCTAATGCTCTGGGTTATATTACTGATTTCTCTATAGCACAGATGCTTAAACCATCTAAAGTAGGGATATTAACTTTTTCATTTATAATTATTTCCTTTTGAAGTATTGTGTGAATATCAAAAATATTACTACCACTAGCAACCAAAACCTTCAGTTACAATCCAAGCTGAGACTTCATTCCAGCAGGGGAAGGGGTGAATAGGGTTGGGAAACAAAGGTTGGAATAAAAAAATCTTACTGTTGCTTCAGTATCAAGGGAAATACTATAGCACCAGCAGTCCATGTTGTACCGCAGTGAAAATCAAGCCATATGAATGCAGACCATAACATCTCGTTTTGCATATGGAAAGTAAAGCAGTGATAAAGCAATTTTTTGCAACCACTATGAAGGGAAAAAGACAAGCATACCAATAAATAGCTTGATTCCTACTCATCATAAATCACCCAGGTGTTATTGCTTTTTGGATGACGCACAAATACAATTCATCACTTAAATAAACATCTTTGTTCTGGTACTCTGACAGCACAGCTCACACAAAAACACACTTAAACAGAGTGTGTGCAATCACTTTGGATTTACTTGATCTGAATTAAATACATTGTTTCAGTCACTTTCATGTTGAAGTGCTGGTGGTGAGCCATGGTTAAAATTAAATTCAACGTCAATGACCCTATTTCATGCGTAAGCCATCTAAAGTAGGGATAGACTAATGGAGCGGTTCAGACTGAGTTTAGATAGACCATTTACACAGATTGAAGTACCGTTGCTGAACACGGATGTTTGTGAGAGGCGGGGGTTGGGCAAAGGGTAGTTTTAACCCCAAACTAGATCCAGAGCACATACTTTCAGGTCGTTTTCCCACAATGTATCATTCATGGATCCATCATTATTTTAATATTTGGTGGCATAATGTGCCTTTGGGGGCAACTATAATGAAAACAGATGCCTCATTAAGGTCCCCTATTATAATATACTATTTTAAATGATTATACAGCAACAAGAAATCTGAAATCAGATTGGTTGAAAGCAAGGCACATTGGCCACGATTTTGCTAACCGAGGTGAGTCCGGGGTGGCCGGGGTCAATGTCGTGGTCCCAGCCCGCTGCCTGCTCCAGCCCGCACTCTCCAAGTGATTTTCCGTTGATTGGGCTTGTCAAGCTCACCCTGCGAGGTTCCCAGCCAATTAATAGGAAGCGGGTCTAATGATGTCATTTGATGATGCATCATCAGCCAGGTTTCCTTAAAGAGGCCATGTCCAAATTGATTTTGACAGGTCTGTTGTCAGAGTTCTACAGCATTGAGGTGGTGCAAACACTGACAATCACTGCAAAAAGGTGCACGACTGCACCCAGGCTCTTCCATGACTCCCTCTATATGCTTATGGAGGGAGTCACAGCACGCAGGGAGGCTATTGGGAGCAGCAGTGAGAGCGGACCGACCTGTGAGGGAACAGGCAAAGGAGGAGTGAGGAAATAAAGCCCGAGGCTCGAGGCCCAGACCGAGCTATTGGGAGCAGCAGCGAGAGCGGACCTCAACAGGCAACATTCGAAAGTGACGTCAGAGATTAAAAGTGACGTCAGCACAAGGGAAGGAGCTGATTGGTAACTAGGACCTGGTGAATATTTCTATGGTCCAGTCGTTAAAGTAAAATTAAGGTCTCTAGTTTAGAGTAAGTAGTGTGTAAAGTGAAGTAAGGTCCCTAGTGTACTTAATATTTTTTAATTTAAAGGAAGTAAAGGGAGTAAATTAAGGGTAGGACATGGCAGGGCTTCTCGGCAGTGTGGAGTGCTCCTCCTGTGCTATGTGGGAAGTCAGGGACACTTTCAGTGTCCAGGGCGAACACGTGTGCAGGAAGTGTCTCCAGCTGCAGCTACTCGAAATCCGCGTTTCGGAGCTGGAGCTGCGGCTGGAGTCACTGTGGAGCATCCGCGAGGCTGAGATCTTCGTGGATAGCATGTTTAACGAGGTGGTCACACCGCAGCTAAAGAGTGCACAGGCAGACAGGGAATGGGTGACTGCCAGACAGAGTAAAAGAACTAGGAAGGTAGTGCAGGAGTCCCCTGGGTCCATCTCCCTCTCCAACAGATTTTCCATTTTGGATACTGCTGGGAGAGATGGTTTCTCAGGGGAATGCAGCAAGAGCCAAGTCCATGGCACTACGAGTGGCTCAGCTGCACCTGAGGGGAGGAAAAAGAGTAGGAGAGCAATAGTGATAGGGGATTCTATTGTAAGGGGAACAGATAGACATTTCTGTGGCCGCAGACGTGACTCCAGGATGGTATGTTGCCTCCCTGATGCCAGGGTCAACGATGTCACTGAGTGGCTGCAGGACATTCTGAAGGGGGAGGGTGAACAGCCAGAGGTCGTGGTCCATATCGGTACCAACGACATAGGTAGAAAGAGGGACGAGGTCCTGCAAGCAGAATATAGGAGCTAGGAAATAAATTAAAAAGCAGGACCTCAAAGGTAGTAATCTCAGGATTACTCCCAGTGCCACGTGCTAGCGAGAGCAGAAATAGGAGAATAGACCAGATGAATGCGTGGCTGGAGAGATGGTGTAGGAGGGAGGGATTTAAATTCCTGAGGCATTGGGACCGATTCTGGGGAAGGTGGGACTTGTACAAGCTGGATGGGTTACACCTCGGCAGAAATGGGACCAACATCCTCACAGGGGAGTTTGCTAGTGCTGTTGGGAAGGATTTAAACTAGTTTGTCAGGGGGCTGGGAACCTAAGTGTGGGCCCAGAATGGAGAGAAACAAAGCTGGAAGTGCAAGTTAGAAAAGTAGTCAGCAAAACTAGTTAGGAGCAGAAACAAAGGCCAACAGTAAAGGGGGTCAAAGTGCAGAAAAATATTAAACAGGCAAAGTTGAAGGCACTTTATCTAAATGCACGTAGCATTCGCAACAAGGTGGATGAATCAATGGCACTAATAGAAGTAAATGGGTATGATGTAATTGCCATTACAGAGACATGGTTGCAGGGTAACCAAAGCTGGGACTGAATGTTCCAGGGTACTCAAAATTTAGGAAGGACAGACAAAAAGGAAAAGGAGGTGGCTTAGCGCTGTTAGTAAGGGATGAGATTGGTATGGTAGAGATAAAAGATCTTTGCTTGGCAGATCTTGATGTAGAACTGGAATCACTTTGGTTGGAGCTAAGAAACAGCAAAGGGCGGAAAACATTGCTGGGAGTTGTGTATAGGCCACCAAACAGTAATGGTAATGTAGGGCACAGTATCAATCAAGAGATTAGAAGTGCATGTAACAAGGGCAATACGGTAATCATGGGGGACTTTAATCTACATATTGACTGAGCAAATCAAATTACCACTAATGGTGTGGAGGACAAATTCTTGGAATGCATGCGAGATGGTTTCCTGGATCAGTATGTGGAGGAACCAACCAGGGAACAGGCTATTCTGGATCTTGTACTGTGTAATGAGAAAGGGCTAATCAATAATCTTGTGGTAAAGGGGCCTTTAGGGACAAGTGACCATAATATGATTGAATTTTACATTAAGTTTGAGAGTGATGTAGTCCAATCTGAAACTAAGGTCTTCAATCTAAACAGAGGAAACTTCAAGGGTATGAGGGATAAGTTGGCCATGGTAGATTGGGAGACTACACTAAAAGGTACAATGGCTAACATTCAAGGAAATAATGCATAATTTGCAACAAATATATATTCCTCTAGGGCATAAAAACCCAAAAGAAAAAGTGATCCAACCATGTCTAACAAAAGAAATTAAAGCTCGTATTAAGTCAAAGGAGGAAGCTTATAAAGTTGCCAGAAAAAGCGGTCAGCCTGAGGATTGGGATCTTTTTAGAAATCAGCAAAGGGGGACCAAGAAATTGATAAAGAAAGGGAAAATGGAATATGAGCAAAAACTAGCAAAAAATATAAAAACGGATTGTAAAAGCTTCTATAAGTATGTGAAAAGGAAAAGACTGGCGAAGGTAAATGTAGGTCCTTTACAGTCAGAGACGGGAGAATTTATAATGGGGAATGAGGAAATGGCAGGGAAATTAAATAAATACTTTGTTTCTGTCTTCACGGAGGAAGACACAAAAAAATTGCCAGAAATATGAGAAAACCAAGGGTGTGACGAGAATGAGGAACTTAAAGAAATTATTATTAGTAAAAAACAGTACTAGCAAAATTAATGGGACTAAAAGTCGATAAATCCCAAGGACCGGATGACCTGCATCCTAGGGTTTTGAAAGAGGTGGCCATTGGAATAGTGGACGCATTGGTTGTCATCTTCCAAAATTCTATAGATTCTGGAACGGTTCCTGCAGATTGGAGGATAGCAAATGTAACCGCGCGATTTAAGAAAGGTGGGTGAGAGAAAATGGGGAACTACAGACCTGTTAGCCTCACATCAGTAGTTGGGAAAATGCTGGAATCTATTATAAAGGATGCAATAACTGGGCACTTAGAAACTAAAAGTAAGATTGGGCAGAGTCAACATGGATTTATGAAAGGGAAATCCTGTTTGACAAACCTATTGGAGTTCTTTGAGGATGTAACTAGTGGAGTAGACAAAGGGGAACTGGTAGATGTGGTGTATCTGGATTTTCAGAGGGCCTTCGATGAGGTCCCACACAAGAGCTTGGTGAACAAAATTAGGGCACATGGAATTGGGGGTAATATACTAGCATGGATTGAGAATTGGTTAACAGACAGAAAACAAAGAGTAGGGATAAACGGGTCTTTTTCAGGATGGCAGGCTGTGACTAGTGGGGTACCGCAAGGATTGGTACTTGGGCCCCAGCTATTCACAATCTATATCAATGATTTGGATGAGGGGACTAAATGTAACATTTCCAAATTTGCTGATGATACAAAGCTAGGTGGTAGTGTCAGTTGCGAGGAGGATGTGAAGAGGCTTCAAGGGGATCTCGACAGGCTCAGTGAGTGGGCGAGAACATGGCAGATGGAATATAATGTGGATAAATGTGAAGTTATCCACTTTGGTAGAAAAAACAGAAAGGCAGAGTATTTCCTAAATGGTGAAAGATTGGGGAATGCAGATGCTCAAAGGGACCTGGGTGTCCTTGTACATGAGTCACTGAAAGTGAATGTGCAGGTGCAGCAAGCCATTAGGAAGGCAAATGGTATGCTGGCCTTCATTACAAAAGGATTTGAGTACAGAAGTAAAGAAGTCTTACTCCAATTATATAGGGGCTTGGTGAGACCATACCTGGAGTACTGTGTACAATTTTGGTCTCCTTACCTAAGGAAGGATATACTTGCCATAGAGGGAGCGCAACGAAGGTTCACGAGATTGATTCCTGGGATGGCGGGACTGTTGTATGAGAAGAGATTGAGTAAACTAGGCCTGTATTCTCTTGAAGTCAGAAGAATGAGAGGGGATCTCATTGAAGCATACAAAATTATTACAGGGCTTGATAGGATGGATGCTTGGAAAATGTTTCCCTTGGCTGGGGAGTCTAGAACCAGGGGCCACAGCCTCAAAATAAAGGGTAGGCCATTCAGGACTGAGATGAGAAGAAATCTCTTCACACAGAGGGTGGCGAATCTTTGGAATTCTCTACCCCAGAGGGCTGTGGAGGCTCAGTCATTGGGTATATTCAAAACAGAAGTCGATAGATTTCTGACTAGTAAAGGCATCAAGTGAAATGGCGATAGGGCCGGTAAATGGAGTTGAGGCAGAAGATCAGCCATGATCTCATTGAATGGCGGAGCAGGCTCGAAGGGCCAAATGGCCTACTCCTGCTCCTATTTCTTATGTTCTTATGTTCTTTTCCCTTCCCATGGACGGAAGGGACCTCCCCAGGAGATCAACACAGCCTGGTTGCACATTCCACAGGAGGTCACAAGCAGGGATGTTGTCAGGAGGACTAGGCTGCAGTGGCGCAAGGCCTTTCAATGATCCCAGTAGATCTCGAAATGTTACTGCCAAGCCACACTCAACCTCATCCTGCTGTGCCACTCATCACATCCACATCTCTCTGCCTTCCCTACCCTACTCCTGCACATCTTTACTCACACCAACTTAACTTGCACCTCCACCCATCCCTCTCTCTCTACATTATCACTTCCCCATCTCACTAGCCACCCCTCACACTCACCCTCATCCTACTGCAATCATACCAACTAACAACACACAAGGGTAGGCACTTGGGTGGTTTAGCCAATGTTCATGTGAAGTTTCTGGTAATGTGCTGTCAAACATTGAAACCTTTATTTTCAGCACTTTGCGTTCTTGGACAGATTTGTGTGCACCTTTGGAAGTGGCTTAGTGAGTTGTAGTGAATGGTGAGACATAAGGGTTCTCCACCCCACCCCCCCCACCGCCCACCCCACAATGGTGATGAGTGTGAAAAGAACGGCTTGGGCATTGTAGGGATGCTTTTTGGTGCTGTTGTGGGGTGGTGCCAACCTGGCACATCATTTGGCAGGCAGGGTGTACAGCGTGAAGTGAAGTAAATCTGGCCATGGTGAGGCCATCCCTGGCGTCCCGGGCAGCAATGTGGTCAGGTGCTGATGCCCTGTTGAAGTCCTAGCCCTTTTGGACTACCCCAGATCAGGCGTATTCCCCAGACGTTTACCTTCAACTAAAATTAGCGGTAGCCGGATCCTATAAGACGCTTAATTGGGTCTAAAGGTCAGACTACCTCTCCCTAAAGGAAAGAAACAGTCCGAAGATGTTACCGTCCTCCGGATAGTACTTTTAATAAGTTTAACTAGACTGTAACCTTCCGGATATTATGAGGGTCCGGAATACCCCCCAGAATTCTGCAACTCCTTTGAGTGTACAGAAATTTGAGTTTGTGAGATGATACAGAAATACTCTTTGAGACAATTCTAAAAATATATAGATTTATTACCGAACCGACATTTAGTTAACATCTGTTATGGCAATCACAACTTTAATTGTTCAAAATACAAATAGCTTACATTTCTTATCAGAGATCCCTATTCTCAAATCTTAACTTCGTTACATTTCCACACTTCTACTTATTTCTTAATCCAGAATATCCACCAGAATCAAATACCTTGATTTCCCAAGACTCAAAGTTAAAAACTTACAGAGCATGTCAGTACAGTTGAGAAATGCTTGTCTTCCCAGCAACTTCTGCTTTTCTGTTTGAAAAGGTCTATGTTTTATATCTTTTTTGGGTGGTTTATCCTTTGAAGTTTTCCTGATGATGTAAGCTAATTATTTCAAGTCATTCTTTGCTGACTTTGTTCTATTCTTTACTGTGATTTCAGCTGTCAGCTTTTAGACTTGTGTCTCTATCTTTAGGTGTTTCAAAAACCTATCATAAAATGGTTATTATCGATTTATCTATTTGATGCTATTCTTAGGAAGTCTTTCTATTGAATTTCTAATACTACTTTAACTGGTTATTATCAGTCATTGTGACTCCGTGGTATTCCAAGTTCAATACAAGAACAATGTAATTGCTTGGTGCATCCATTGAAGTAATATTTTCAAGTCATCTTGTTTGTGTACCTTTTACAGCTTGTAAATTAAAACCACTTTAACTAGTATTTTCATGCATTTCTATTTACTTCAATTGGTTTTTATCAGACCTCGGGACTCCATATTTCAAGCTTAACATTAAAACTATTTGTTCAGCAGGCATTTCTTTTACTTGATGTCATTTCTTCAAAGCCTTCTGTAGGTATCATATTTACAATATGTAAATTGAAAACACTTTAACTCAGTGTTTACTTGTTTTCTAGCTATCTCAATTGGTTGCATATTTAATCGTGTTTCCTGTCTTATTTGATGTTATATTATGAAGGCTTATGGTTGTTTAATATTCTAAGTTTCTGTTTGCATCAGTGTTAGCTTTTGACACTTTAAACTGGGTGATTCCATTGTGTTGGTTCCAATGTTCAGACATAGAGGAACCTCCAATGGTTTGCTTCAATAGGGCATTGTTTTAATACTTTTAACTAATTCCCATTTCAAAGCTTGTGGTGTTTTACAACTTTGTTTAACAACTGATCTTTATCTCAGAAGCCTGTATTTCTGTCTGCAGCCTTGTCTGCTAAGGCTTATGTCTTTTAAACCCAGTATGTCATTTATTAATAATTTCAGAAATCTGTTCTTAGTATCTTGTATTTTTCTGAATCCTGGCTATTCCTTCACACTGTGTCCTGTGCAGCATCAATTGATTGCGGAGAAGGCTGGTGTTGTTGCTGTTGCTGCTGGTGTGCCCGGTGATGCTGGTGTTGGGGCTGATCTTGGTGGGATTCTGAGGACTAAGGTGAGATATTTTCAAGGGCAACGATGCTGATGGAATAGAGAGCAGGTGAGGTTGAGATGACAGAAGCGATCTGTCAATGGTGAGAGAGGTTGTTCCAATGAGGTGGTACTGGATAGAGAGTTGACTCCAAACACTTGCAAGCTGTAGAAAGCTCAATATGTCTTCCAAATGCAGTAAGCAACATTTTCTGAGCTTTGAAAGTGAACAGCTGTAACATGGGATCTTTTATACAACGTTGACAGCTGCCAGGTCACGAGATAATTCAATGTTGAACCCATTCACGAAAAGCTGAGCTGACGTGCTCCCCGAACAGCGGGTAACCCATGGGGGAGCATGTAAAATTGAAATATAGGCTTAAAATAACAGTTAATTGGATGTTAACAAGCCATTTAATGATGTGAATTATCTCCCGCCGCTTGGTGTCGGGTCTGTTCCGCGCTGACAGACCCGACACCTGGGAGACTCGTGTGGAGGTGGGTTGACAGCAGGTTCCCTACCCGCTGTCAATCTTTGCTATTTTGACAGCGGACCCACCTCCGAACCCGCCCTCTGAGCACCAGCAAAATTCAGCCCGGTGTGTTTTTTCAGCCAATCACAAGCAACTTTATTGTAGCTTGATTTTGATGACAATAGAAATTGATGGGGTTAATACTCTTAAAGTAAGGGAAACTCAGTGAAATTTCACATTTCAAAAGCTTGGACTCAGTAGCTAAAAGCAAACAATTTGGGGAAATGTAGACAAGAATCTATTATCTTACTGTTCTGAAAAAAAGACATACTTGGTTGTGTATAATCAGTAGGTAGTCAGATGTTTCTACCTTTATTCATTTGTTAAGCAGATGATTTTCAAGGCCAGTGTTTTATGGTGACAGAATAAATCAAATTCCATATTATCACATTTTGGTGGATATGGCCATTCTCCTTTAAACAAATGGAAATCACTGGCCTTGATGATTTTTAATTGAACTCAAAATCTCATTACTAAACTAATCCTTCAATCTTTCTGTAAATCTGTTTGAAATACCCTAACATTCCAGGAAAATATTCTGCTTAGTAAATAGCGCAGCATTAAATTTGGTTATTGATCATAAAGACAGGGCCAGGAGAAGGGGGAGGAGATAGTTAAAAGGGAAAAACTGTAAAATTTTGGAAAAATGTAATAAAAACAGAAAATCTGTTCTATTGTCAGATGCTGATAGACCTGCTGTGTATTTCCAGAACTTTCTGTTTTTATTTGAGAGAGAGAGAGAGAGACAAACAGAAAGAGGCCACAGAAACACAAATCACTATGGGCTGGTACCCAACGCCAGATATCTATTAGTTACATACCTTACACCAGTATCACTTTGCTGCATTACTTGAACTCCACTATCCATCGTACATTTCTGACTAACATGTTTTATATACTACACCCAGTATGTTGATCACAGCACTTAAATCAAATGGTTTATTTATAACATCAAGAGAACATTGTTATCAATTTTATGACAAAGGAATTACTCTGGGTGTTTACGGGTCCTAACTCGCAATCCAAATTAAATCCCTCATTCTGATCCAGCTTCAATCTACATATCAAACTGCTTGCTAAATTTGGTGAGGGGAAAGCATGGTGCTGCAAGCTGACTTGTTCTGATCCATTGGCAGAAAATGAACAAATGTTAGAATGCTGTCTCCAAGATATACCTTCAAACAGAGCTTCCACTGCAAGGTATTATGTGTAATGTTTATGTGGTTGTGTGTTTGTCTGTGTGGGACCGATTGAAAAGGGGATAAGACAGAAAAGCAGGATGGAACTAGTCCTGAGTGTGGATGGGGTTTGCTGCTTCACCTTTCCCTACTCGCTCGATGCTTTTATATCCAAGACTGTCCAGGGTGGCTTCTTCCAGGGATGTCAAGAGCTACTGATTTCTGATTCTTCCCCCAGCTCTGGTCTGCTGCCTTATACTATGCGCCACCTTGTCATGCAAGCGGAGATGTAAGCTTGAGATATTGTATGTTGAAAGAGTACATTGACACTGAGAGGTTTATGCCCATCGCATGTGTCAGTAAGTGATCATGCATCATGCAGCTAAGTTGTGTTACAATGATTTCATGAATGAAGCCCTTGGAAGATACAAATATTGCGATGCTTTCAATTGTAAGTTGCAGATTGAATGTGTGCCTCACTGAGGTACGGGTATGCATGAAGTGCAACAAGAGAGCTGTGAACGTGGGTGAGGCCTTTTCATTGTTGAGCAGTAAATGTGGAACTGGTTAACAGGTGACACTTTGTGGGGCCATCCGCATGATGCACGGTACTGTTGGCTAACTGTACCTTATCAGATTCCTTAGAGGCTGCTAACTATTTTAACATACATTTTGAACCTGTATAGGAACACGGAACAGGAGATATTCAGCCTCTCAAGCCCATTCCGCAATTCAATTAGATCACGGCTGATCTGTATCTTTACTCCATCTACCCACCTTGGTTCCGTAACCCTTAATACCCTTGCCTAACAAAAATCTATCAATCTCAGTTTTGAAATTTTCAACTGACCTTGCTTCAACAGCTTTTTGAAGGAGAGAGTTCCAGATTTCCACCACCCTTTATGTGAAGAATTGCTTCCTGACATCACCCCTGAATGGCCTAGCTCTAATTTTAAGGTTATGCCCCCTTGTTCTGGACTTCGGCCACCAGAGGAAACCGTTGCTTTCTATCGACCCTATCAAATAATGTAATCATCTTATACACCTCAATTAGATCACCCTTTAATCTTCTGTACTCAAGGGAATAAAAGCCTAGTCTATGCAAGCTGTCCTCATAATTGTTTTAGCCCCGGTATAATTCTACTGAATCTGCACTGCACACCCTCCAGGGCCAATATATCCTTCCTGAGGTGCGGTGCCCAGAACTGAATGCAGTTCTCCAGATGGGGTCTAACCAGAGTTTCATACATCTGTAACATAACTTTCACCCCTTTGTATTCCAGCCCCTTTGAGATAAAGACCAACATACCATTTTTTTTGTACCTGTCCACTAGCTTTTAGTGATTCTGTACTTGAACCCCGAAATCCCTTTGCTCCTCCACAGTTCCTAGCTTCTTGCCATTTAGGAAATACTCTGATCTATCTTTCTTAGGTCCAAAGTGAATGATCTCCACTTCCCCACATTAAATCCATCTGCCACAATGTTGCCCACTCACTTAATCTCTCAATGTGCCTTTGCAACTTTCTGCTCCTACCTGCACTATTTACTGTGCCACCTAACTTGGTGTTGTCAACAAACTGGCTCTCTATTCCTTCATCTAACTCATGTATAAATATAATGAAAAGTTATGATAACTAACAAAAATGTTTTCCGCCATATGTGGCCACTTACATTTATTTGGGCACACCTCTTTAATTTCCCCAGCAGCACTTTAAGATGTTATCCACTTTCCTGTACAAAGCGAGATCCTTGCAGGGGGCTTTAAAAATTTTTTTAAATGATCTTACTTCATAATTTCCAGCCTTTAAAAAAACGGTGTGTACCTTAGGATATAATGCTGTTTCCGCCTGCACAAAACTGCTCAAGTTTCTTAACTTATCCCTTTAGCAAAGCCTTCACAGTCACAAACAAGCAGTTTATTCTCCTGCTCTCATTTTACTCTTTTCAGGCTATGGGCCAAAGTCAGACAAGCAGCAATAACAAAAGAAAAACCTGTTGCTGTTTGTGTTCACCAGTATAGTTATATCTACACTACTTTTTCCCATAGCTAAATATGCTCTTTGTTTTTTTGCTGTTGCCTATATTGGTACAATGACAGCTCCCATCTTTTAATGGTGAAGAGTGTGGATATGATATAGATAATTCTGGGGTGATCCATTTTAATCCTTCAATCCTCCCTTTGTGAAAGACGGTTTCATCTGGAAAATTCTGATTCTGTTTTTGAACCATCGAATAGTCTTTAATATTCCAAAAAATAGACGTGAGACAAAATTACTGTCTCTGACTGACCCGAAAAACATCTGTAACTAAAAAACTGTTAAGAATCAAAGCAGTTGGAGTGGCATAAATTAGTATTTTATGTGCTTTTGTAAGCACCTGGTGTGTTGTTCTGGCAATGTAGCCCCTTTCACTCGATTCATTAATAGTGAAATACAAAAGAGAACCAAAGCCTTCAGCAACTGTCACTGCAAATTGAATGAGAATCTTAATCGCAATTCTGAGCCAGGAAGTGTAGTAAGTTTTTCGAGGTGTGCACATCTGACTTGTGTGGATAGCTGGCTGCACGGCTCATAACCTGAAGTGTGTGAGGAATCACCACATCTTGATTTGCAGCAAAAGAACTTAAAGATATATTAGACAGCAGAGATTAAACCTGAGCCCCAGTAACTAACCATACCTGATTGCTACATATTTTTATGCTGAAGGGCTATCGGGCAGACTGTGTTCAAAGACTGTTATAAAAATAAAAGACTTTTCAGAATGGATTGGAAGTTTATACAACCCCCGGTTAAACAATGGATCGATATGATGCTGAATAAAATCAACTTGGAAAGACTGACCTGCTGAACAAAAGCAACATTACAGATGCTGGAAATCTGAAATAAAAACAGAAAATGCTGGAAACACTCAGCAGGTCAGGCAGCATCTGTGGAGAGAGAAACAGAGTTAACGTTTCAGGTCAATGACCAAAGGTCTCTCCACAGATGCTGCTCGACCTGCTGAGTGTTTTTCAGCAGTTTATGTTTCTTTTTCCGACCTTTTGAACGATGGGTTAGCCATCTTATTTAACAAAATCTAATAGGCTTTTACAACAGCCACTGGATAGTCTTGGCTTGAAGGGAAAGGGATATTTAAGCAATCTTGTTAAACCTTATATTTGAATAAAATAATTGTTTATTGATACAACCTTGGACCTGTCATCAGTCAACTGCAAACTGTCACTAATCGTTTCCATCTGACTCTCTTGGGTAGCATATTGGATGTCAATCTTCATGTTATTGTCACTGATTAACTCTGCAATGTTCTAGGTTGATTGGTAACTAAATTGAAGTTACTGATACACCCTCATTCTCACATCAGATCCAACAGAACTGACGTGGATAGATAAATTTGGAGAGGGGTTGCTGATTCACACAAGTACAAGTATGCTTGTTAGTGACATCAGTCAGGTAAGCTAAAGCCAGTAACAAAAGATGATGTATCTAATGAACCGGGCTCTAGACCACTGTGCAAGGACTCAACTCTCACTGCTAGAGATGTTAAATATCAGGTCAAGTGGAATAGAATTTGCAATAAAATCACCATTTGAGTTTATTGAAATAATCAATATACTAAGTTCATATTAATTTCTGTTTGCCTAGGAAACAGCAGTGAATACAATTGATTGGTTCTGAAACACTTTGGGATACCACGAGGACAAGAAAGGCACTATGTAAATGCAAATTCTTTAATTCTTTCTATGTGGATCTGAAACTGATTTAGCAGCCTATTAATATAATGAATACAATCCACATCACCTCCTTGATCCATTAAGCAGAAATTGTATTGCAAAATTTTAGTTAAAATATGTATGAAGCACCACATTTTTGCTACTTTAATCTTTATATATTTTCCTGAATTTTGATCTAGATCTCTGGATTTCGTAAATACATTTACTACTGTATTCGCATCAAAGGTTCCACTTATTTTGTTATGACTCCTCTTATAGGGGCTGTTGCTGCATTTCATAGAACGGTGAATGAGATGATCCTGTTAGAGGAGGAGATTCTGCCCATTATTCACTTTGACAATGCATTCAGTTCTGGAATCTGATTATCTGGTGCAAGGAATGTCAACTGGAATGGGCATGATTGACCGACGCATTTTGTATCCGCAGCCTAAGCTTTGAAAGCTAAAAAAAACCTGGCATCTGAACCAATTTATCCAGTGAGAATGTTCGGATGCTTTGTAGAGAACTGCAACTGGAATAATATCCCTTGAACTTTCTGTGGGGAAACTGAAAATGATTCTGCATCAAGATATACTTCCATATCTCCTGAAGATAAAAGCAGGCACGTTTAAAGGGGACAGGCAGCTTATTATAATGAATCTGACAAATACTTAGCAGGTTCGAACATAATTCAAACTCCAGCATAGAAATTCAACCCACTTTTCTGAGGCAGTACTATGACGTGGAGCTTTTAATCAAAGCCAAATACTTTTTTTTTAAGCAAAATCGTTATTTTGTTTGATCTTTGCAAAACTGGGATTTCTGTTTATGCAAGCCAGGTCAGATTCTTTTCTTTAAAAATAAAACTAGGATTATTACTACTTTCAAAGATATAAGCCCAGAAAAAGACATTTGGTAACGTCTAACGAGGACACTTCTTTATTGTAAGATGTTTGTAAAGAAAACAGAAGCATGGAGCTGGGTGGTGCAGTAGGTTGGCTGAGTGTCCTTTCGCCTTTAGGAAGCTGAGTTAATGTCTACCCCAATGTAATGAAACAAATGTGTTTTCTCTGCTGAAGGGTCCAAGTGCAATGAGAATGGGTGGCCACCACCCAATTCCTGGTGCAGATTCACAGCACAAAACTGCTCATATTTGTCTCAAATTTGGAAATGAAAAAACCCCAGAACAGAATGCATTCTTCTGAAGTTTAAGTGAAGACACAGTGTAAGGGCTGAATAGAAGGAGACTTATTCTGCATTCAACCAAGGTTATACAAGTGTCGGGTTGACTTATTGTCATCACTCTTGCTTCAAATCAGAAGATTCAAGTCCCACTCCAGGTCTTGAGCACATGATCTAGGCTGAGACTTCTGTGCTGTAGAGAGCGCTGCGTTGTCAAACCTGTTCGGGTTGCTTTAAAGATCCCACAACACTATTTGAAGAAGAGCAAGTAGTTCTCTTTTTGTCCTGGCCAAATTTCCTCCCACAACCATGTTCACCAAAGATAGATGGGGTATGTTAGCATAGTGGTTATGTTACTGGACTAGTAATCCAGAGGCCTGGACTAATGATCTGGAGATGTGAGTTCAAGTCCTACCATGGTAGCTGGGGAATTTAAATTCGGTATTTAAATAAAAAAAGCTAGTGTTAGTAATGGTGACCATGAAACTACCGGATTGTCATAAAAACCCATCTGGTTCACTAATGTCCTTTAGGGAAAGAAATCTGCCGTCCTTACCTATATGTGACTTCAGGCCCACAGCAATGTGGTTGACTCTTAACTGCCCTCTGAAATGGCCTATCAAACCACTACAAAGACTGCAGCGGTTCAAGAAGGTGGCTGATCACTACTTTCTCAAGGGCAATTAGGGATGGGCAATAAATGCTGGCCTTGCCAGTGATGCCCATATCCCGTGAACGTATTAAAAAAAATGATTTACTAGTCCTTTACCTCATTGCTGTTTGTGAGAAGTTATGTACAAAATGGCTTCTGCATTCATCTATAGAGCAACAGCGACTCTACTGCACGTCAAAGTAATTTGTTGTACGTGAAGAGTGCATGAATAATGGTGTACCTTTGTATCCATAGTTAAATACAGGAAGTTCCCCGCTCACTCCCACTGGTCTAGAAATATTTATATGATTGACAGCTACAGGTGGTGCACTAAAATGGCTGATAAATAAAAAACACATGTTTTGTAGACTTTTCTTATTTATGACAAACCGAACTGGATAACAAATGCTACAAAGAGCTTTGGGATGTTCTCAGAGACGTGACCGACTATTTTTTTGAGCATTCGATACTGGCTGGGAGCTTCCTCTGGGTTCTGCTGATTGGTTGTCATAACTCCGGTGGAAACCTTGGATAAACCATGTAACTGGAATTTCTGTCGATCTTCCGCCAAAATTGCAGTGGCCGATTGGGAGAACCCCTGAGGAAATTCCCGAATGTTGGTGTATAGGTGAAAAAAGTTTAATTCTCCAATTCGAACAGCAGTAATAAGTAAAAATCCTGGGGATAAAATGATTGAGTGCTTGAGTGTTGCATAGTTACCTACTGTTACAATACTAAGGTTTTAAATTGAAAGAACTTATTTTGTGATGGCTGCAGCAATAAATTTCCAAGATCGTTGATGATAGCAAGAGAGACGGTATAGCAATAGTTGGCAGGCATGCTGATGATTCTAATAAACAGTGTAACTGCCAGTCTCTGCCTATATGGGAATATTGCCAATAACTTATTTTATTTCTACCATATGGACTGTTCTTATCTTTATGTTTGCCACAGGCACTACAAATGTCCAGAGGCCAAAACCCAACTTTGTCAACACTGGACATGAATGTGGCAGTTACAGCTTAAGGTACACATTGGGAGTTTTTACAGAAAGTGCCAAACATTGCTGTCAGCTATTGAATGTAGTCAAAAGGATTACTTACATGTAAAAAGAAGATATGCTTTGGGAGCTGATGGGATGCTAAGTTGTGATCTACTTAAGTGGAAACAAATAAAAATAGGTTAACTGACTAATAAGGAACAAAGTTGCAAATGAGTTTGTACAAGTCTTTCAGGTGAATGTATTGCAGCACATACTTCCTATTAACCTTGGCGCAATTGTTAGCACTCTCCCCTCTGGGTCACAAGGTTGTGGGTTCAAGCCCCACTCCAAATACTTGAGCATATAATCTAGGCAGTCATGTCAAGCAGCATTGAGGGACTGCTGCACTGCCGTAGGTGCCGTCCTTCGGATGCCCCATCAGTTGGACATTTGAAGAATAGCAGGGAGTTCTCCCGGTGTCCTGGACAATATTTATTGCCTCAACCAACAACACTAAAAACAGATTATCTCGTCATTTATTTTGTCATTTATCTCATTGCTGTTTGTGGGACCTTGCTATGTGCTATGTGCAAATTGAATGTGGAGTTTCCCTACATTACAACAGTGACTACACTTCAAAAGTACTTCATTGGCTGTGAAGTGCTTTGGGATGTCTGAGGTCATGAAATGCACTTTATAGATGTAAATTATTTCTTTCTTTCCTAAATTTTTAGGATTTTAATTTTAGGACACAACCACAATTATACACAAGTGAGAAGTTGCACAACACCAGGTTATAGTTATAACCTGGTGTTGTGCGACTTCTCACTTTTGTCCACCCCAGTCCAACACCGGCATCTCCGCATCATGACAACTATACACTGAAGAGGGAAGAAAGATGTGATCAGTAATATAGTGACAATGCCATTGATTGTATACAGGGATCTAAATTTATTACTTATTGCAGCAGTGTAAAATATGGAGACTCTGGTCAGGCTGCTGCAGGAAGTGAACCCATCCTAAAACTCAAACACACACCGCTACCACTCCTTTAGCAGTGACTAGTCTTGGCATGAACAAGTTTCACTGTCATTGTTTGGGATGCAACCATTAAAATGATGGAAAGCAGAATAAGTCTTTTTTTAAACAACGCAATTATCATTTTATTTATGCTTGTGATATAACTAAAATGCTTGTTATTTTCTCTCTTAAAAGGGTGGATGCCTGGAGGATTTCAAACACCTAATATGATTTGTTCGCCGTTTATTGCAAGTGTTTATCATGCTTTCATTTAAGCAAGGTTTGCTGGGAGCAAGGAACTGTTTCTTGATTTGTGATTTAAATTTGTAGGCCAAAATCAATCAACTAAACGAATCTCTAATTTCAGTTTCCAAATCTGACTTTTTTGTATTAAAAACAGGAGTTAAAAAAAATATTGCTTCATAAAGTATTTTGCATGCGAGAAACAGAACATACAATTGAATGTTGTACTTCACAGATTGTTACAATTAATTTTGAAGAGAAAACTACTTTAAAAATTACGTCTTCATTATTTGTTACACATATTTGAAGCTTTTACAGGTTTGATTTAGAAAGCAAACATGCAAATAAGAGTAGACTGACAGCAATCATGTATATTGTCCACACAGTCCATGTAGCCCTAACATTGTAAACCTTTTTAATGATGAACCATAAAGGCAAGCTGAGGTGTTAGTTTAATTATCAAAATTATTATTCCAGTTTAACATTTTGTAAATATAAAATGACAATTACGTTTTAAAAAAAATTGATTATAATCTGCATATTTATTTAAAAAAATCCAACAATTCTTCATGAAAATTGAAAAGTAGAAGCACTAAATAAAACCAGACCTATTAATGTTAATATTACTGGTCATGAGTCACTATTTTTCCACAACACTGTCGGACAAAAGCTGTTCAGAAATACACAAACTGTGCTCTGCTATAACAAACAATTAACATTTATGAAGAATACGTTTTGAGCATATATTGAGACGCACACAAATATAAACACAGAGCACTATTGCCAAATGGTGTTCAGATTTAGCTCCCATTCACAGTGAATGGGTGGAAAATGCAGGATGTGTTCCTTTTGAAATTTATATGTGTTGCATTTCACTCTTCAGCAGAGAAGCACGGAGAAAGACTGCAATCAGGAGCAGATGGCTGCAGCTTTATGGAAAATGTGGATCAATGCAACCAGAAGTTGCAAACCATAAAAAATGTTAAGCCTGGGAAGCAGCTCCTAACTCCAAAAAAATCAAACAAACATGAAATGCTGCAAACAGTCTACGATATGCCAAAAAGTTCTCTTACTTTTCAATAAAGAACTGATGTTGATGATCAATTTTATTAATGGTCAAATTTCTCTATTTGTTTGAAGACAAAAGATTTATTTTAATCGAAAATTCTAATTTTAGTCTCTTTGGCCAGAATGTTCTGGGGGGTCAGCGGGCGGGATTGGTGGCGGGTCGGGTGGGAAAGTGTTTTTTTTTTGACAGAGGGTCGGGACCCCGCTATCAACCCGCTGCCACACGCCTTTCCCAATGTCGGGTCTGTCAGCGCTGAGTAGACCCGACCGGCAGCCGCGGGGGCCCCAATTAAACTCACTACCATTTAGTTAACAGATCATTAACAGGCTTTTTTAACTTACCTTTTCACTTTAACTTCAAGGCCACGGGAACCACGCTGTTCAGGGACCACGACTGTCAAACTGAGGCGAGAGTTCAGTGGCCATTGCTCCAGCTGATTACTTAACAGCTTCAAATGTACAGTAAAAGCTCCCACCTGACAGATCATCACTTTCCTCAGCCACAGGCTGTTTGAAACTCAGTCTATTTCCAGCACAGATTCTGCAGTCTTTCCACTTTCCACTCTCCAGCCATTCACACCTCATTGGAAGAACTCTTTCACCATTGACAGAATGCTTCTGTCCTCTCTACTTCACCTACCATCTATTCCATCAACATGGCTGCCCTTTATACTGTCTCACCTTGGTCCTCAGAATCCGACCACGATCAGCCCTAACACCAGCAGCACCAACAACAACACCAACCTTCTCCGCAATCACCTGATGCTGCACAGGACACAGGGCATCAGCACCCGACCACATTGCTGCCCGGAGGCCAGGGATGGCCTCACCATGGCCAGATTTACTTCACTTGATGCTGTACACCCTGGCTGCCACATGATGCACCAAGTTGGCACCACCCCACACCAACACCATAAAGCATCCCTACAATGTCCAAGCCATTCCTTTCACACTCACCACCATTGCGGGGGGTACCGTTATGTCTCACAATTCACTGCAACTCATTAAGCCACTTCCAAAGGTGCACACAAATCTGTCCAAGACTGGAAAGTGTTGAAAATAAAGGTTTCAATGTTTGACAGGACATTACCAGAAACTTCACATGAACATCGGATAAAACACCCAAGTGCCTACCCATGTGTGTTGTTAGTTGGTATGATTGCACTAGGATGAGGGTGAGTGTGAGGGGTGGCTAGTGAGATGGGGAAGTGATAATGTAGTTAGAGAGGGAAGGGTGCAGGTGCAAGTAAGGATGTGCAGGAGTAGGGTAGGGAAGGCAGAATGATGGGGATGTGATGAGCTGCACAGCAGGATGAAGGTGAGTGTGGCTTTGTACTAACGTTTCGTGATCTAATGAGATCTTTGAAAGGTTTGCGGCACTGCACCCACGTCCTCCTGACAACATCCCTGCTTGTGACCTCCTCTGCAATGTGCAATGTGCAGCCAGGCTGTGTTGGTGACCTGTGGAGGTCTCTTCTGTTCATCGGAAGGGAAGAGGACCTCTCTGTGTGCTCTGACTCCCTCCATAAGCATATGGAGGGAGTCATAGGAGAACCTGGGTGCAGCCATGTACCTCTGTGCCATCATTATCAGTGTTTGCAGCACCTCAATGCTGTAGAACACTGACAGCACAAATGTCAAAATCAATTTGGCCCTGGTCCCTTTAAGGAAACCAGCTGATGACGTGTTATGAAGGACGTCATCAGACCCGCTTCCTCTAATTGGACTGGGAAACGTGCTGGGTGGGCTTAACAAGCCCTATCAAGGGAAAATCATTTTTGACAGCGGGATGGAGCCAGCAGCGGGGTCGGGACCCGCCACCGACGTCGCCTACCCCGGATCCGCCGAGGTGAGCAAAATCCCGGCCAACATAATTAAACATTATGAAAGCTATCTTCATGCACCTGAACATCAATAGTAGAGTGTGAGTTTCATCTAACAGATACACCATTCATTGTCATCCAGTGGCATCTAAAACCTTTGGAATGAAAAGCAAATCTCTCCAACTCTGAATTTTTTTAAATAAAAGCCACTAGCAACCACCAGAATCCATTTGTTCTGAATTCTGCTTTCGGTGGAGTCAATGAGGTATCGAATTTTAATTTCAGGCTGACTAGTTTTATGGAATTTAGCTCCGTTGTTAAGAATTGAGTGGCTCTAGTTGATGGGGCAGTGAGAATTTGGAATTTTTCCAGTATCTGTAGTCATTTAAACAGTTTACTGAAATGTTGATCATTTTAACAACTTTTGATACAAATAGAAACATTGAGGTTGATTTTCACCATTATCGCTTGGGCATTAAGTGTCGTCTAGGCCGTGCGCAGAGAGGAAAATCAGGCAGGGAAGCTGGCACACCAGTAATAGATTCCGCCTGATTTTCCTTCCATTGAAATGAATGGAAGAAAACTCCAATAGATCCTGGAAGAGGCCGGCAATACTCCGCACCAAATTTTCCTTTCTGCACTCCACCCAAGCAGTAAAGATGAAAACCTACCCCATTGTGTTTTAATACCTTAGAGATACATCAAGCTGAAGTTCTGTTTTTAAAACAATAAATAACTATCTCTTTGATCCTGAGGGTTGAATGTCATACCCAGATCTGGCTGTTCTGCGACCACATTTGCTTAGTTAAAAAAGCTCAGAAGTACTATTTACACTGCAATACTGTACAGTGATTCCATATTTCATTCAGATATTCAACTAACTCCAAAAGAATAAGTTACTTGCAAAATAACAGAAAGTAAACACTACTTAAATAAAATAGCATTTATAGATAATAATTATACATTCAGGGTTTCTGGAGATTTCAGATTCCTTTGTCTTGCGAGAAGTTTCTCAGGATGTTTAGTCAAAGAAATGAGCTGAAATACCCTGGAAGGAACTTCCCAAAGCACTAGAATAAGATGAAAGCCCATTTCATACATACTGTATATTGCTATGAAAAATAAAGCATGTGGTGTGAGAGAGGTCTTTTCCAGTTATAAATACAAAACAGAAATATCACCTGAATAATTACACTCAGGGAGACCCCAATTGTTTACCTGCACTATTATGTAAGAGAGAGTAAGTAAATAAAAATAGAAATCGAAACTACAAGCTAAATTTAAATTCTACATGAAATAAAACCATATTATCCCACTTAGATTTCAGTAATAGCTTCATCCCAGTTGTTTTCCTTTTAACTTACTTTGATTTCCTTTACCTCTGAAACATTGCCTGCCTATACTGCTGACTGCTCCTAAAATTCTCATCCGTTCTATCATCTACAAGCTTGATTTCTCTAATGACCTCCCTGCCATCCCCTAAGCTTCTACCTTCCATTGACGACAATTGATCCAGAACCCTGGGCCCCGTGTTTTCATCCACTAAAAGCCTGCACACTCAAATTGCCAAGATCTGTTGGCTTCAGTGAATCAATTTAAAGCTTCTCATCTTCAAATCCCTACATGGCCTCAGCTCATCTTACTTCAACCATCTCTTCCAGCTGTACATTCCTGCTCAAACCCTAGCCTCTTACTCTATCATCATTGGTGAATCCTTCAGCCATCATGCTTCATCTTCCGAAACTCCTTCCTTCAACACCTCAATGTCACCTGCCTCGGTGTTTTCAAAAGCCTCTTTGGGATCACCTTAGATCGTTCTTTTGCCTCTCAACATTTTTTTCCCCTTTCACCCTCCTGCTTAGTCAACTCCCTTGTAAGAACCTCAGACGTATGTATGTGAGGGACACTGTAAAAATGCAAGTTAATATTGATTTTATATGCTCTATGCACCTAGTGGTAGCTTCTTTGTAGACACTTATAAAATCCATCAGAACTTGCCAGCATCATTAAATAGACACCACAGTTTAAATGATGCATCACTGAAACATTAACTGACAAGCATTACCAGCAAATGAATTGTTATAAAAATTATATATAGGTACATGCAAGATAAAGAGATTTTCCATACTTTTTCTGTTCCTTTCCTCCTCTTCCCCACCAAGAATAGCTCTTTGCCAGAGCTCTCTCTACCTGTACTAAAAGGGTGAGTCGATTGAACCCAAGTACATTTTCATAGACGCCCTTAGTGCCAGTCCATGGTCAACCTGTTAAGTGCAATTCAGTACCACAGTAAGGATCTTCCTCCCTCCCCATCTCAGCACGTTTTCCTTCTCTTCCACAGACGATCTGACCAAGTAAATGTTAATGACACAAGCACCTAAGGAAAGCTTCAACCTCAGTCTTAGTCAAGTTGAAATCTCTAATCAGAAATTCATCAATTAAACATCACAACTGCCCTCTTATAAAGTACAGCTGATTTTAATATTGCTGCCAGGAATAATGAAAGTAAATAGCTTAATCATTTATTAAATAGAGCATGATATTCAAAGTAAATCTTCCAAAGCTACAAACAGAACTGAGCACTCTTACAGCCTGTGGCAAACATTTTACAGTGTGAATCATTCATAAAGGAGCTACAATTTATACATGCGAAACTGCACAAACTCCGTCCCCTAGCCACTGACTCCATCCCTCTCCCTGGCAACTGTCTGAGGCTGAACCAGACCGTTCGCAACCCTGGTCTCGTACTTGACACTGAGATGGGCTTCCGACCACACATCCGCTCCATCACCAAGACCACCTCCTTCCACCTCTGAAATATTGCATGACTTCGCCCCGCCTCAGTTCATCAGCTACTGAAACCCTCATCCATGCCCTTTGTTACCTCTAGACTTGACTATTCCAACGCTCTCCTGGCTGGCCTCCCACCTTCCACCCTACGTAAACTTGAGCTCATCCAAAATTCTGCTGCCCGTATCCTAACTCGCACCATGTCCCGTTCACCCATCACCCCATGCTCACTGACCTACACCGACTCCCAGTCTGGCAACGTAATGATTTAAAAATTCTCATTTACAAATCCCTCCATGGTCTCGCCCTTCCCTATCTATGTAACCTGCTCCAGCCTTATAACCAGGAACAGAGACCTGGGGGTCCACTTAAACAAATCTTTGAAGGTGGATTTTTAAAAAAATATTCGTTAATGAGATGTAGGTGTCGCTGGCAAGGCCAGCATTTATTGCCCATCCCTAGTTGCCCTCGACAAGGTGCTGGTGAGCCACCTTCTTGAACCGCTGCAGTCCTTGTGGTGAAGGTGCTCCCACAGTGCTGTTAGGGAGAGAGTTCCAGGATTTTGACCCAGCGACGATGAAGGATCGGTGATATATTTCCAAGTCAGGATGGCGTGTAACTTGGAGGTGGTGGTGTTCCCATGTGCCTGCTGCCCTTGTCCTTCTAGGTGGTAGAGGTCATGGGTTTGGGAGGTGCTGCCGAAGAAGCCTTGGCGAGTTGCTGCAGTGCATCTTGTAGACGGTACACACTGCAGCCACGGTACGCCGGGGGTGGAGGGAGTGAATGTTTAAGGTAGTGGATGGGGTGCCAATCAAGCGGGCTGCTTTGTCCTGGATGGTGTCGAGCTTCTTGAGTGTTGTTGGAGCTGCACTCATCCAGGCAAGTGGAGAGAACTCCATCACACTCCTGACTTGTGCCTTGTAGATGGTGGAAAAGCTTTGGGGAGTCACAAGGTGAGACACTTGACGCAGAATACCCAGTCTCTGACCTGCTCTTGTAGCCACAGTATTTATGTGGCTGGTCCAGTTAATTTTTTGGTCAATGGTGACCCCCAGGATGTTGATGGTGGGGGATTCGGCGATGGTGTAGGGTAGGAAGGCAGAGTGATGGGGGTATGATAAGTGGTACAACAGGATGAGGTTGAGTGTGGCTTTGCAGTAACGTTTCGTGATCTACTGAGATCATTGAAAGGCTTGCATCACTGCAGCCTGGTGCTCCTGACCACATCCCTGATTGTGCCCTCCTGTGTAATGTGCAACCAGGCTGCGTTGGTTTCCTGGGGAGATCTCTTCCGCCCATGGGAAGGGAAGAGAACATTCCTGCGTACCGTGACTCCCTCCAGAAGCATATGGAGAGTGTCATGAGTGAGCCAGGGTGCAGCTGTGCACCTCTGTGCAGTGATTATCAGTGTTTGCAGCACCTCAATGCTGTAGAACACTGACAGCACAAATGTCAAACTAAATTTGGGCATGGTCCCTTTAAGGAAACTGGCTGATGACACGTCATAAATGACATCATCAGACCCGCTTTTTTCAATTGGCCAGCAAATGCGCTGGGCGGGCTTAACAAGCCCAATCATCGGAAAGCCATTTCGGTGACCGGGATGGAGCTAACAGTGGGGTCGAGACCCGCCACCGACATTGCCAGCCACGGACCCGCCGAGGTAGGGTAAATCGTGGCCTAAGTGTTTAGCATCTTCAAGCAACCTCTTTGAAAATGTTGGTCAGGAAAGTTCTGACTGTTCCAAGCAACGGTTGGCCACTGAACACTGACTTGGGAGGGCCAAGGCAGCTTTGTGAACACAACGTTTTTTAAAAAAAAGCATTCTCCCCAACTCCTCTCCCAATATTCTGACCTCCTCTTCAAAGACACTGCCTTTTTCTGGTATAAAAGAAAGAAAGACTCATTTATATAGTGCCTTTCAGGACATCTCAAAGAGCTTTAAAGCCAATGAAGTACTTTTGAAGTGTAGTCACTGTTGTACTGTAGTGAAATGCGGCAGCCAATTTGCGCACAGCAAGGTCCCACAAACAGCAATGAGACAATGACCAGATCATCTGGTTTTTTTATAATGATGTTGGCTGAGGGATACATATTGGCCCGACCCATTTTCTTGGGGGGGTGGGGGTGTTGGCCATTTGCCATGCAGAGCAGGAGCCCACCGCTGTGACGTGGGGAAATCAGGCGGTGCTGGAAAGGGATTGCCTCTGCAGCACCAGAATGACAGTGAGGGACCTTAAAGAGGCAGGAGAGCCACAATGATGCAGAGAATTACCAGCTTTGCACGCCTTGGCTGAGCCAATGGGCTATATTTTGCCAGGAACGAGTAGGCGGGTTTGGAGGCGTGTGAGGTGGTAAAATCAGAAAGAATGGCATGCGGGCCCGATCCCGCCTCTACCCTGAGCAATTTTCTCAGAAGCGGGGTTTCAGACCCCATTTCCATCCTGCCTCCAAGAGGCAGGATAGGCCCTTAACAACCACTTAATTGCCTCTATAATCCAATTTTGAGAGGCCTTTCTGATTTTTAGACATTTCCCCCATCCTACACGCCTCCTCTGGAACATGCCAGGTAATCCTGGCGGCCTCACAAGTGGATGGCTTACTCACAGCTGTAGCTCCACCATTACAAAGGAGTTTTCAGCAATCATCATTTGCAGGTGGCAGAACTTTGTTGTCTCAGGTCTGGGGGATCTTTTAGCAGGCCTACTCATTGTTGTGGAAGTTTGGAGCCTGAGACCCATCTCCAGTGTGACCTCTGGGAAACCCCTCTCCCCACCTTGACTGAGCGCTTCCTCAACTGAGGTATATACCAGAAGCATGGGAACCATTTATTTCCTTTCCTCCTGGACATCAGATTCGGATGAAGACCAGCCGCGGCAGCAGCAGAACCCTGAACAACAGCAGCACCAACAGCAGGAGCAACAACAGGAGCGCCAAGCTGCTGCTCACCCACCTGAAGCTGCACAGGCCAGAAGGCGCCAGCGCGCGACCACATTGCTGCCCAGGATGCAAGGGACGCACTCATGTTGGCCAGATTTGCTTAGCCTGCACAATCAAACACTTTTGTCTCGCACCTTCTTACCAGAGCATCGACAATAACAAGAACCTGCGGATTCCTATCACTCTGACCACCATACTGACAATTGCAAGTCGCCCTAAGCCCTCAATGTGAAAGTCCCATTTGCAAAATGATACAGGCCACAACTTCAACAGTTTGCCATCAAATCTGTTTATGATACCATGACAAGGATGGCTGGTCCAAATACAATACATCACAGCACCCAAGTGACTACCCTTGTGACTACTTGTGCTTTATCTTCCTCTGACGCGTGCTCCTACATGGTGCTTCCCCTGTGGCTTCAGCAGATGTGGAGGTCCCTTGCTCACTTTCTTGCTGCTCCTGTCTCGACGCCTTTGGCAGGCGTCCTCTGGGGTGGCGAATCTGTGAGGGCTCGGCAACAGTCTGCTGCTCCTGCGGCTGTGCAGGGGCTGAGACGCCCATCTCAGTTGGGTGAGGACTCTGGTGGGGCTCTGATCGAGGGCTTTGCAGTGGCATGGTCGTGTGAGCGCTTGGAGAGGAGCCCCCACTTCCTTGTTGTCTGCCACCAACATCCCTCTCATGGGTCAGCCCCACTTCAGAGCTAGCAAGTGGCTTGACAGCACCTTGCTACACTGCAGGGGGTCCATGAGGACCCATTTCTGCACTGGAAGTCCTACTCCAGAGGACTTCCATGAAGGTCTGGTTTGTTTGCTCAATAGCTGACCATCGCTCCTCAAGAGATATCATTCTATTCTGAACAATGACCATGTTTTCAAGACCCTGGCGACTAAGCTCCTCCATGGCCGTAGCCATCCTCTCCTCGACGGTAGCCAGCCTTACCATGGAGGTAGCCATCCTTTCCACGGAGGTTGCCATCCTTTCTGCGGTGATGCGCTCATGCGCCAATGCCTCCACAAAGGCTCTGCTTATGTTCACGATAGACTCCTCCATTCGCTCCACACTCGCAGCGACCCTGGAGACAAAACCTGGCAGAGACTCCTACACCTGTTCCTGGAGTTCCAGCACCGCTCTCCTTCTGGATGGACCCGGAGGCACAAGCTCGACATGCAGCTGAGCCGAGCTGGCAGAGTCCTGCGCCCTCCGACGAGGACTCTCCACTGCTGTCCCTGTCTCCACCATCTGCTGATGCTCACTTGTGAGCTGTGATACACCAGGTGCCAACACTACTCTATCTCGCGAAGGTCCCACCGAGGTGTGAGTGTCTGCGCTGGTGCTGGGTGCGCTGAATTCAGCTGACGCTGCGCCCTCAGAGGTTGCAGCTTCCTCTGAGGAGTCTGGGGGCTCAGGCTGTGTCGTAAGAATGAGCCTTACGTGTGGTAAACTTAATGTAAGCTTTAATCAACTTAAAACGGTGCTGCATACAAAAGAGGTCTTACCCTATGCCTCTTCCAGAGCTAACTGATCAGTCCAGTATTTATCCTGGACTGATTACAGGAAGTGATGTCATACAGGAAGCTGAAAAGTGTTACCACATTCTCCCCCCCCAAAAGATTAGGAGGCCGGAATGCTCCCTCCATTTCGTAGCCGTTGGATGAGGGAGAGCCGCACCCGTTTGGGTTCTCGTAGCGGTAGAGGGCCCCTAGCCCGTTTACCCGCTGCGGGCCATGGACCAGAGTCCGAGTGCTCCAGCCCGCTCTGTGAGGGGTCAGAACGATCCTGACCGTGTACTGGTACCCGAATGGGTGTCGGGCAGGGCTGTGGCAGATCCGTTTCTGAGCGTACGGTACAGGGTTGATCGTGGCTGCGCGTGCGAGCCCCGACGGGCTCATAGTCAGTCTGCCCCAGGTCGGCACGCTGGAGTGAGGTACCAGCCGGCGTTAGATCCCGATCATGATGAGAGGCACCTGGCAAGCCCAGAGATGTGCCTGGTACAATATCATCCCCTGGTGTCCCTCTATGTTTCGGCGGGCAGGGAGCCAGATCCCGCAATGACACGGTAGATTCCCGACCGTCAGGATACCGAATATAGGCGTAGGTAGGGTTGACGTCAGTGAGCTCAACCTCATCTACCAGGGGGTCATTCTTAGACGCCCGGACATATCTTCGGAGTAGCACTGGTCCCGGTGTAGTCAGCCACGACGGGAGAGATGTCCCATAGGATGAGCGACGCTGAAATCGGAAGAACCGTTCATGAGGCGTCGTATTTGTGGCGGTCGAAAGGAGGGACCGTGTGGAGTGTAATGCGTCTGGAAGTACTGCTTCCCATTGCTGGTTGGGTAGGCCCCGAGATCTCAAAGCCAGACGTACCGCATTCCAGATGATAGCGTTAAAACGCTCGACTTGCCCATTCCCAACCGGATGATAAGGCGTCGTTTTGCTGGCAGCAATACCCCGTTCCGAGAGATAGGCCTTGAGTTCTCCCGACATAAAAGAAGGGCCCCGATCTGAATGAACATAGGATGCCATGCCACAGAAAGCAAATACCTGTTCAAGGCAGCTGATAACCGTGGTTGTCAGCATATTGGGGCAGGGAAAGGCAAACGGAAAACGAGAATACTCATCAACCATTGTTAATAGATAAGTGTTGCGAGTCGAAGAGGGCAACGGCCCCTTAAAATCGATGCTAAGCCTTTGCATTGGCTGGGTCGCATGTATGAGTATACCACCCGAGGGGCGGAAAAACCGAGGTTTCAATTCCGCACAGACTCTGCAGTCCGAGCACATCTTCTTTACATCCCCGGTAGAGAATGGGAGATTTCGGGACCGCACGAAGTGCAGCATGCGAGTAACGCCTGGATGACACAACCCATCATGGATGTCTACGAGCGTAGAGGGTGCCATGGCGGAGCAGAATGCTCGTGTGAGGGTATCCGGAGCCACATTCTCCTTGCCAGGTCGATAGTGGATGGTGTAACCAAAAGAGGCCAATTCCAGCCGCCAAAGCTGGATTTTATTATTTTTAATTTTGGTCCGTTTTCGATTATCGAGCATGAAGGCGACCGATCGCTGGTCCGTGATTAAGGTAAAGTGCTGGCGAGCCAGGAGATGACTCCACTTCCGTACTGCCTCTATGATGGCTGTAGCTTCTTTCTCGACTGGAGGATAATGTAGCTCAGCCCCTTGAAAAGTCCTGGACAAAAATGCCACCGGACGACCTTCCTGATTCAGAGTGGCTGAGATTGCCACCTCCGAGGCATCACACTCAACCACGAAAGGAAGACTCTCATCAATGGAGTGAAGAGCCGCTTTCTCCAACTGCTTTTTCAGGAGGTTAAAGGCTGCAACAGCCGTTGTGTCTAGTGGGAATGTGCTGGCCTTCAGTAGAGGTTGGATTCGGTCCGAGAAGTTAGGAATCCATTTCGCATAGTATGCAAACAGGCCGAGGGCCCGGCGCAAGGAGGCCGGATTCTTAGGTGGCGGGAGTTCTTGGAGTGGGCGAAGCCTTTCAGGGTCAGGTTTAATGATGCCATTGCCCACACAATAGCCAAGGATGTTGATAGTTGGTTGTGACTCAATGGATTTAGCCGCATTCAATGTCAAATTACGGTGCTGGAGTGCATCCCAAAATCGTTGGAGATTGGCGTCATGTTCCTGCTGATTGCGACCTGCGACAGTAATATTGTCCAGATAAGGAAACGTATCCTTCAAGTCTTCCTGTTTGACCAGGTCATCCATTGCTCGCTGGAAGACAGCCACTCCATTAGTGACCCCAAAGGGGAGGCGACGAAATTGATACAGCCGCCCATTGGCTTCAAAGGCTGTATACTGCTTGTCTGAGACCTTCAAGGGTACCTGATGATAGGCGCTTTTCAGATCATAAGTCGAGAACACCGTGTACTCAGCCAATTTATTAACCATATCATCGATGCGCGGCAATGGGTATGCGTCCAAGTCCGTATACTGATTGATGGTCTGTGAATAGTCAATGCACAGCCGTTTCTTGTGAGGTTGTAGAGGGTTCTTAACAATAACGACCTGGGCGCGCCATGGCGACGAACAAGGCTCGATGATATCCTCTGCTAAAAGCCGAGAAATCTCAGCCGCAATAAAAGACTGGTCTTCCTGACTGAAACGGCGTGACTTTGTTATAATCGGTTTGCATCGAGGAGGGATACTGGCAAACAGTGAGGGTTCATCCAGTGAAGCTGCTGACAAGGCACAGAACGGTAATCGAGGTCGTATATTAGAAATAGTGAGTTCAGGTTTGGATCCGCCGAACTCAATGGTAAGCTTCTTATGCTGCTTTTGAAAATCCAGCCCTAAGATAAGATCACTACATAAGTCCTTGAGCACCGAAAGCCGGGTGGAGGGATACCTGTGACCTTTAAGCATTATTTCAACTACACAGAAGCCAGAAATTCTGGTATTAAGTGATGACTGAGCCATCGCAACTGCCTGGTCCGATGGAAAAACATGTAGCTTTAACTGTGCAACAGTCTGTTCCCTAATGAAACTATCAGTGCTACCTGAGTCAATTAAGGCATCTAAAGTATGTCCCTTAATTGATGCTTTTGTAGCTGCATGGAATAGATTCTGAGGACAAGCAGCTGTAATTGGTGTCGTTGCACAAAGAGTGGCTGAAATTCTAGGTGTGTTTCTTCGAGAAAAAACCCGAGAGGAAGCACGATAGTTTTTAGTTGGAACATCCTGATAGGCCCTTACTGGGGCAGTTCGGTAGGACTTAGCTTGATAAGCCCTCGTAGAGGCTCTTGATAGGCAAACCTTTACAAAATGACCCTTTTTGTTGCAATGACTGCAAAACGCATTGCGAGCAGGGCAGAATCTCCGAGGGTGAAACTCATCCCCACAAAAAAAGCATTTCTTAGATTGCCAAGAGGCTGCCACAGTGGGGTCATCATCCTCTTCATCGGTGAAGTCATCAGATCGATCGTCAGGGATAAAGTCCTCCCTAATAGAGTTCACCTGTGGCCTCTTAAATTGCCTGACTGTAGTTAAGGCAGCAGACCGAGGTCTGGGCACTGTAAAAAGGTCTGCATTTCGTTTTGCTAGATCTAGAGAGCAAGCCAGGTCATAAGCTCTCTGCAGCTCAAGTGTCTTACTTTCCAGTAGACGCTGGCGTATAAATGGGGAGGCAAGCCCGCAGATGAACGCATCACGGATCATTTCTTCGCGGTATAGCTCAGCTGAGGCTGCCCGAAAGTTACAGTCCATACTAAGTCTGCGAAGCTCTTGGAGGAATTTATCAATGGATTCCTCCGGCCCTTGTTGGGCTGTAGCTAGTAGATGTCTAGCATAGACCTCATTCGGTGTCTTAGTATATAGTCTCTTAAGCGTCTGAATTGCCTCCTCATAACTGTCCCAGTCTTCCACATACTGAAATACATTCGGGGTGACACAGTTGATGAGTATCCGCAACTTTGAGTTATCATCCGCTTTGCAATACTCAAGAAAATTCTCAAACGTGCGATACCAGTGTTTCCACACCTTACCGGCTGCTGGGGTGTTTGGGTCCAAGTCAAGACGCGATGGTTTAAGGATGTTTTCCATGATGGGTGATTCCCTGGATCCTTAGCTCCGAGTTCGTCCAAAAAGTTTGAGTGCGAAGTTTTTCAAAAGTTGATTAAATTGTCGTAAGAATGAGCCTTACGTGTGGTAAACTTAATGTAAGCTTTAATCAACTTAAAACGGTGCTGCATACAAAAGAGGTCTTACCCTATGCCTCTTCCAGAGCTAACTGATCAGTCCAGTATTTATCCTGGACTGATTACAGGAAGTGATGTCATACAGGAAGCTGAAAAGTGTTACCACAGGCTGTTCCTCCTGGACAGTGGGGACGGGGGCTTTCGATGGTCCTGTGGGGGAGTAAAGGAAAGAGTAAGAGATGTGAGGTTAAGGTTACATGCACATTGAATAGTGCAGATGATCATAAGTCAATCTGTTAGAGCATCAGGATCATTATCAGTGACTCATGCAATGTCAATGAGAGAGATGCCAAACTATTCTGTCACCAGCTTGCTGTGATGTGCCCGTCTGTCCGTCCCCAACTTGGGAATCGTCCTCGATCCCGGCGATTTCCAGGGCCGCCTCCTCCCAGGCGGTAAGCTAGGCTACTGAGGGTGGCCCTCCTCCTGTCATGGCTCTTTCCCTCTTATTGTGGGCTCTCTTTTCCTGCAATGAGGGACACAAGTGGAGTTTGAGTGAGAATGAAGGAGTGAGTGTAGAGAATGCAAGCATAGATGCTTAGAAGGAGACAAAGGGCCCTCCATGTGTGTTGTAAGTTGTTGTTGTTGTTGCATCACAGTGATAGGGAGTGTGAGGTCTACATGGTAGAATAGTTAAGTGAATGTGATCATAGAGAGAGAGGCAATGGGTAAGGGTGCAGGGATGTAAGTGTCAAGTGGGATGTGGAGGAAGAGGTTAGCAAAGCAGAGTGCTGGTGAGGAGAGGCGATGGGGGATCAGATTGAGGGTGATGGGAAAGTCATACTCACTTTTCCTGTACGGAGAAAATCATGAAACCTCTTCCTGCATTGCAGCCAGGTTCTGCAGCTCATCGATATACAGTTGACCTCCTGGGCCACTTGCAGCCACACAGCTTTAGTCTGCTGGGGTGGCTTTTTTCTCCCTGAGGAAGGGAAGAGCACCTCCTTATTGGATCTTGCTCCCTGCACCAGAGCTTGGAGTGAGGGCTCATCGAAGCGTGGAGCACACTTTTGCCTGCTGGTGGACATAGTCGATCAATGAAGTCCTTACTACAATCACCATAAAATTTGCAGTCTCCAGAAGAAGCAAGGCTGCTTGCAGGCCTTAAATCCAGCAGCATTGATGACGTCATCGGAGGCGACTTTCTGTATGCAAAGACTCATTGGGCCAGGGGTTCCCACACGCTGGAAATCAATTGCCCAATTAGAGGAAAATCGCACTTTTTCCCCACTTCACTTCGGAGTCGGGGTCCTGACACGAATGCCACCCGACATGCCCCAGCCCGCCCACACTGACAAAATCCGGCCCCTAGACTTACAAATGTAAATATATGGCCTGTATGAGGCCCTTTCCCCCCATAGACAGAATTTGGAGCATTCCACCCACCTTTCACTAGGTGATCTCAGGGACCTGCTTTAACATCTTCAACAACAACTTGCATTTATATAGCACCTTTAACATAGTAAAATAACCCAAGGCGCTAAGAGGGGCAGATGGGAGGAGAAGTCGGGTCCCACCGCCCACCAGCATTCACATGCAGTGGGCAGGGAAAGATGAAACTTTTGTTGCAACCGAACACTCTTTTCAAAAGCTATTTTAATATGTCTTATGATGCCATTTTTTTTGCTTGCTTATGAACAATATTTCTGTCATGTTCTCACAAAACAAATGAACTAAGATAAGGTTGTGGAAATTTCAACTGAAAAATGTTCTTTTGCTTTATAAATCAGCACCATTGAAATGATCTGTGGCACTTGAAGAATGACTCACCGAGCCAAGCACATCACAGTGTTCCACATGCATGCACGGCTCATCTATCTTATAGGACAGATTGGTATGAGAAGTTAAAGCTGTAATATGTCTTTGAAGGAAAAAAAAAATCACAGAATGTTTTCATATTTCATAAGTCTTTGTTTTGCATAAGTATATGTACAAAAATGAATATTTTGAAATTAGGGATGTTTATCCCAAATGATAAATGTTACAATCATTAAAAAACAGAAATGATTATGGCTTTCTTGTATTAAAGGCTGAGTCTACGGCCGTGATTTTGCCGGCGCTCAGAGGGTGGATTTGGAGGCGGGTCAGAGGTTAAATTCGATTTGATTGACGGCGGGTTCCGATTCCGCCGTCAACCTGCCTCCAAACAGCTTTCCCACGTGTCGGGTCCCCAATTTGCGAATGAACCCGCCACCTAGCGGCGGGAAGTGGATTAAAGGCAATTCCCTGCCTATTAACAGGTACTTGCCAGTAGTTGTCAGCCTATTTTTGTATTTTGCCGTTTCTGGCTCGGGTTTCCCAATGTCCAGACACCACGCCAGTTAAGTGTGGCGTGTTCTGAGTCTGCTGTAATGTTTCTGGATTGATGACAGCTGCAGAAGTGGTGTGAAGGATCCAATGTTGCGCATGGTGAGTCTCAGAGGAAAGAAAATGTTGGGTACTGCATTTTTAATACATTTACAGATTTCTTTAGCTTACAAGTTTGTAAATCCATGTCCAGTGCCACCTCATCGGGAGAACCTCTCTCACCAATGACAGATCGCTTCTGTCACCTCACCTGCAGCTGCCATCTATTCCAGCCTATGGAGGGAGTCATTGGAGAGCCTGGGTGCAAGAGTTCAACTTTGTGCAGTGATTGTCAGTGTTTTCAGCACCTCAATGCTGTCAAACACTGAGAAATCAACTGTCAAAATAAAATTGTGCGTGGTCCCTTTAAGGAAACTGGCAGATGACGCATCATCAAATGACGTCATCCAACCAGCTTCCTGTTAATTAGCCAGCAAGCCTGCAGGGCGGGCTTCACAAGGTCAATCAAGGCAAAATCACGTCTGTGGAGCGGAAGCAGCTGGGGGCGGGACGGGAAGCCAGAAACCAGCTGACCCGCATTCAACCCGCCTCCATTAATAAAATCACGGCCGTCTTTTACAGTGATTCCATATATAAGTTTAAGTCAAGATTGTCCAAGCTCCTGTCTTTCTGGCTGCACATGTACATACCATGGAGCCTTGTGTCTAAGTATAAATCAATGTTCTAATCATATGCAAGCATCTCAAGTCACTGATACAAATTGATCTTGCTGTTCAATTTAGAATTGATCCACCAATGAGGCAACAGCACCAAAAGCAATCCTCCAGGGCTACAAAATTCAAAACTGTACAAACCAGTAAGTAAGAAATATAAGGACATGTTCCTGGGTATAGCACCCTGGGAGCGCCTGAATGGAGGCACAACCAGTTGGGTGGAGATCCACAATGCAAAATCTCTGGTCCCATTGGACTGCCCATCAATAAACTATCCTCAACTGAGAAGGTCCCCTGAATGCTACAGCTAAAGGAGATGCAGCATGAGCGAGAGCACAGTATCCCTGGTTTGCTCTAACTATCCCCAGTTTGATCCAACCATATCCATCTCGTAACCTCTCTGCCATTCTGCCTGTACATTTGAGGGTTCTCAGACTCCATGACAGGATTGAGAGAATTAGCTAGCTGAGTGGGTTTAAAGACCCTGATGGACAATTCAGGACCTTAATGAGGACCAATGTCTCCCTCACTGCCCAATTTTCAGCACATAGTGTGACTTCTTTTTCATTATTAGGTTCAGATAGAGTGCTAGATATGGTCTACTGAGGTAAGAGCAATTTGGATACAATAGACTAGCAAAGAATACAACCATTATACTTGGCAAACAGCAGACCAGCAAGACTTAAAATAACAAAAATGAGATAAATGGAGGATCGGATTTTCTATTGATAGAATCAAACAAATTGGGTGTTTCTTATTTAGTAGCCTCCAGATCAAGCAACATGCTCTTTGCTGAGTACTATTACATCTATTAGCAGTGCAGAATCACGAGGATGCTGGTGGCATGAGGAAATACAAAGATTTGAACAATCGAGTCTGTTTTCATTAGAACAGAAGAGTTTTTTGATAGATGTGTTTAAAATTATGAAGGGATGGGACAGAGTGGGTAGAAACAGAATGTTTCTAGTAATTGAGGAGTTTAGAACAAAGGAACGTAGATATAAGATTAACTGCAAGAGATTTAGGACAGAGAGCAAGCAAAGCTTTTTTACACAGAGGGTTGTGAGGCTGGGGAATGCACGATCACAGTCAATGGCTGGAATATTCCCATAAAAAAACGGGTGGGTTTGGAGCGTGAGGTCAGTTAAATTGTTAAACATGGGATTCCCGACCTGATCCTGCCTCCAACCCGCCCACTTCCGGTTTTGCCAGAGGCGGGTGACCAACCCGCTCCCAGGGGGCGTTACCTCAATTTAAATATTGTAGTGAGGCTGGAAGCCTCTATTTTCCCCTCCATTTTGAATGTAACTGTCTGGGGACGGGTTTCACACAATTCGTGGCTTTATACCTACCTCCTGGATTCACGGTCCCGATCATACCCAGCTCCCACGATCGGAGAACCCCCCACAAGGCCTCCGATCACCTTCCCAGGCCTCCCCATCACACCCCACCACAGGCCTCCTCCCCCAATGATGAGGCACGGCCCCAATCCTCCGCCCCCTCAATCCTCCGCCCCCCAATCTGGCCGCCACCCCCCCCCCGCGATCCCCGATCCTCCCCATGATCTCCGATCCCCCCCGCGATCCCCAACCACCCCCCATCACCTGTTGATCCCCTGCTGATCCTGCAACCACCCTCCCCGCCGCCGATCCTCTCTCCCCCCTCCAGATTGCCGACCCCACCCTCCCAATTGATGACCCTCCGCCCCCCCGCCGATCCCGACCCCCCTCCCGCGATCCCTCCCCTAGAGTGACCCCTCGCAACTGAGGCCTACCTGCCCGCAGCCAGCCAGCCTCTCAAGCTGGCTGGCTGTGGGTGGGAAACCGAGGTCTCACATTCAAATTAGGCCCTGCCGGTAAAATCGGCAAGGCCTGTGGGAAAGCCAGCTTCCCGGGTTTCCTGCCCGCCTCGGAAGCCCCCACCCCCAACCTGCCTCCCCGAAGAAAATTCCAGCCAGTGTCTCTGGTAGCAAGGACCATGTCAACATTTGGGGAAAAAGGGATATGGGAACAAGGCGGGCGCACGGGATTAGGACTCTTTTCATTTGGAGGATCCATATCGGCCTACTCCTGAGGTCCCCACCATCACAGAAGCTAATCTTCAGCCAATTCGAATCACTCCACGTGATATCAAGAAACGGCTGAGCACACTGGATACAGCAAAGGCTATGGGCCCCGACAACATCCCAGCTATCGTGCTGAAGACTTGTGCTCCAGAACTAGCCGCGCTTCTAGCCAAGCTGCTCCAGTACAGCTACAACACTGACATCTGTCCGACAATGTGGAAAACTGCCCAGGTATGTCCTGTCCACAAAAAGCAGGACAAATCCAACCCGGCCAATTACCGCCCCATCAGTCTACTCTCAACCATCAGCAAAGTGATGGAAGGTGTCATCGACAGTGCTATCATGCGGCACTTACTCACCAATAACCTGCTCACTGATGTTCAGTTTGGGTTCCACCAAGACCACACGGCTCCCAACCTCATTACAGCCTTGGTCCAAACATGGACAAAGGAGCTGAATTCCAGATGTGAGGTGAGAGTGACTGCCCTAGACATCAAGGCAGCATTTGACCGAGTGTGGCATCAAGGAGCCCTAGTAAAACTGAAGTCAATGGGAATCGGGGGCAAAACCCTCCACTGGCTGGAGTCATGCCTAGCACAAAGGAAGATGGTTGTGGTGGTTGAAGGTCAATCATCACAGCCCCAGGACATCGCTGTAGGATTCCTCAGGGCAGTGTCCTAGGCCCAACCATCTTCAGCTGCTTCATCAATGACCTTCCCTCCAACATAAGGTCAGAAATGGGGATGTTCGCTGATGACTGCACAGTGTTCAGTGCCATTTACAACTCCTCAGATAATGAAGCAGTCCATGCCCGCATGCAACAAGACCTGGACGACATTCTGGCTTGGGCTGATAAGTGGCAGTTAACATTCGCACCACTGAAGTGCCAGGCAATGACTATCTCCAACAAGCGAGAGTCTAACCACCACCCCTTGACATTCAATGTCATTACCATCACCAAATCCCCCACCATCAACATCCTGAGGGTCACCATTGACCAGAAACTTAACTCGACCAGCCACATAAATACTGTGGCACCAAGAACAGGTCAGAGGCTAGGTATTCTGCGGCGAGTGTCTCACACCCTGACTCCCCAAAGCCTTTCCACCATCTACAATGCACAAGATGGCATACCCTCCACTTGCCTGGATAAGTGCAGCTCCAACAACACTCAAGAAGCTCGACACCATCCAGACAAAGTAGCCCGCTTGATGGGCACCCCATCCACCACATTAAACATTCACTCCCTCCACCACCGGTGTACCATGGCTGCAGTGTGTACCATCTACAAGATGCACTGCAGCAACTCGCCAAGGCTTCTTCGGCAGCACCTCCCAAACCCATGACCTCTTCCATCTAGAAGGGCAGCAGGCGCATGGGGACACCACCACCAAGTCACACACAATCCTGACTTTTAAGTATATCGCCGATCCTTCATCATCGCTGGGTCAAAATCCTGGAACTCCCTACCTAACAGCACTGTGGGAGTACCTTCACCACACGGACTGCAGCGGTTCAAGAAGGCGGCTCACCACCACCTTCTCAATGGAAATTAGGAATATGCAATAAATGCTGGCCTTGCCAGCGATGCCCACATCCCATGAACGAATAAAAAAAATCTTTTTTAAATCACCAACATGGACTGGTTGGGCAGAATCTATGTAATTCTAAGTTATCAATAGTTATAGATTTTTTTACCGTGACACTTGACATTTATTTCCCTGTATTCCTTACATAGGTGCTTGGGTTAATTAATTCTTATTTTAAAGGTTAAATGAATTCAATTAATATTAATTTTCAAAGATTTAGTTTGGCTATTTTGAAAGACTTTGTACTTACAGATATAATGGGCTGGATTTTCATTGACCCGTGGAGGTGGGTTTGGAGGTGTGTGGGGGGTTAAAATTGTGAAAACTGGCGGGCGGGCACAAGCCCGCCTCCACGCAATTTTCATTAAATCGTGTCTGCTGGTCCCGACTCCGTCCCACCTCTAAGAGGCGGGATAGGCTGTTAAGGCCCTTAACAAGCACTAAATTGCCTCTATAATGCCATTTTGAAAGGCCTTTGTGATTTTAACCCTTTTTCTACGTGAAGCATACCTGTTCTGAAGCACGAATGTGAAACCTGGCGGGAGCACATTTGGCTGGCTGGCTGGGAGTGGTGGTGCAAAAATATCTGGGAGTGGTAGTGCAAAAATATCTGGGAGCAGACTTAGGACTGCTGCTGCTCATTTTGCATCCAGGTCCTCTCACAGCAAAGGCCAGGCAGTCTTTGCAGACCTTCAATGCAGCAGCAATGATGACATCATCAGAGGCGACTTTCAGACTGAAAACACTAATTGGTTCATGGGTTCCCACATGCTGGAACTCAATTGCCCAATTAGGTGAAAATCGCATCAATCTCCCCCATCCAATTGCAGTCGGGTGGATAACACGAAAAGTGGATGACACGACCCCAACCCGCCCCAGTATCAAAATCCACCCCATAATCTACTGGAATCTATATTGTGCAATCTCACACTATCTAATACATTATCCATACATAAATCACACATGTATACACAACCGCTATAGAAATGTGGTTTGCTAACAAAACAAATGGCCTAAACTTTTATAATGGCCTAGTAGTGTAACCTTACATAAACACAATAACATAGAGGAAACGATTTGACCATAGTCTCATGTTTATCCCAGATTTGGCCATAGTCTCATGTTTATCCCAGATTTGGCCATAGTCTCTCTTTTCTTCATTTCTTCCCACACTACAATCACAATTCCTGATCCCAAATATTTGTGCCAGATCACTGCATCTCCAGGCTTGTGGAGACCAGCTGGACAATGAAACCCAATGGACAAGGTATGGCCGTTACGGGAGGCAACAGGCATTCATCAGGTGACATTGCCAAATACAAAAAGGCAATGAAGAGACTCAACTGCGAATAAAATAGGTCACAAGGAGTCAGGAACTGGCTGTGCATGGGCTGCTGCATCTAGTTATCAGGGCAGTTGTAAGTTTGGCAGCTGGGAATTGCATCCAAAAGGTATTCAATCTTCCAGAGCAAGGAGTGGGAATAGGACAAAAGGGCACCAAGACCATCTGACTTCCCTGAAAACAACAGCACATCTCTTCCATCAAAGGGCAGACAATCTGCAGGGGAATTTGAAATGCACAATTCATCTGATTCTGCTTCTGCCAAACAAACGCACATGTAAGAGTACAAGAGAAGTCACACAGCCTTCATGAGTGGGCAACGAACCATGGACCAGCCAAATGAGGAATGGGAATAGACTTCAACATTCAAGAGTCCAGAAAAATTCTGGCAGAAACTCTTAATTAATTTTAGTTTTTTTTGCTCTGTTATCAAATCCTATTAAACAATGAGGGTTTAATGGAGTAAGGATAGAGCAACTAGTGAGTGAAGACCCAACATCCCAAAACAGGATGAAAATTAGATTTATAACAAGCATGGAGATGGAGGAAATAACTAGGCCAGATCACATATGTGGTCTTAACTTGTTACAGCATCAGGATTTAAGGATACGATTCCTTTGCAGCACAGTTAACAGGTCAGCTATGTATTCTGATTATTTAATTAATTGGTAGTTGGTTACAATTAATTAGTCTGACGTAGAGATCTAGAAAATGAAACTGTTCTATAGACCAACTGTATATTAACACGTGTGTTTCAAAGTGTAGGTGTGATTTAAACACTCAGGGGGAAAAATTCGGTGGTGCCCCTTGGGGCACTGATGTCGCTGGGGCACTAAATGTAGCCAAGTTAGGGCCCCAGCGCTGTAAATTCAGTGGTAGCGCCCCAAGCAGGAAGCGGGACGCTACTAGAAATGCTCCCCCTCCTTCCTGGGGCGCTACCATTGAATATCGTGGCGCTACGTGCAACTGCACCACACGCGTCGGCACGTAGTGCCGCGGTATTGAAGGCCTCCCTCAGTAGGTTAAAGGGGAGGGGCCTAGCACTGTGTGCACTGGGACCCTGCTGGACCACCGGGGATCAGAGTGTCAGGAAAATAGCCCGGTAGCCAAGAGGAGTGCCGGGCTGAACGATCGCGGCCGGTACCCTGCATAAAAAAGCAGTAGGGGGCAGGTGCTGGCAGGCGGCCATGAAAAAAAATGGCTGCCCGGCACCTGCCCTTTAATTTGTGCCACCACGGCCACAAAAACACCACCCTGACCTTGTCGGACATATAATCCGGTGGTAGGTCAGGGGGCACGACCGAAGTTTACGGCCGAGGCGCGAGCAGGGCGCTGCGCACAGCGATGATGTCATCACTGGAGGCGCAGCGCCGCGGGGCGCTACTGGCTACCGCTAACCTCCCACTGAATTTCGCAGGAGGCGTTAGCGGTGGCGCGCCTAGGCGCTAGGGGCTTTGCGCCCCGTTAGCGCCCTCCGGGGGCGCTAACAGGAGGCGCAAAGCAACCCAATTTTTCCCCCTCAGAATCCCCATGAAGATAAATTTTGTGTCATTAGCATCTGTATTCTCCCTTCAGGTGTCATCTATTTAAGCTTATTTTCCCTCCAACATGAGCAAAATAACTACGGGTATTCCTGGAGTTTAAATTCCAAGCCTATGGCTCGGAATTCCCTCTAAGTTCCTCCCGCTCCACTGCTGTAACTTCCCCAGAAAAGCAGCTGAGGAAATTCCACCTATGTTCATTGCACTCAGTGTAAATACCTTGGGCTAAAAATTGAGTGGCGCCCCGGAAAAATTAGCGCCCCTGCGCCGGAAATGGAGTGGTTGCGTCCCAAGAGGGAAGCGGGGCGCTACTGGAAGCACCCCGCATCCCTCTTGGGGCGTGGCAAGTCAACATCGTGGCGCTACATGCCACGGTATTGCAGGCCTTCCTCCCCTTCTTAAAGGGGAGGGGCCTTGCGCAGCATGACTTGGGGCCCAGCTGGGCCCCTGGGGATCAGGAGTGCTGGCAAAAGAGCCCGGCCAGCACCCCGTGGGGGCGGGGGGGGGACCGTTCAGGAGGCCGGGAATGGAGCGCAGGCAGGTGCTGGCAGGAGGCCAGCAACAAAAATGGCCGCACCGCACTTCGCCTTTAAATAGCACCTCCCCGGCCGCAGGTAGGCCCCCCGACCCCGTCGGACATAACGTCCGGCGGTAAGTCAGGGGGCGCTCCTGAAGATTGCAGCCGGGGCGTGAGCGGGGCGCTGCGCATGGCGATGACGTCATCGCCGGCGGCGCAGCGCCATGGGGCGCTACCGGTTAGCGCCGCCGCTAACCTCCCGCTGAATTTCGCGGGAGGCGTGGGTGGCACTACACCCGGGCACTAATTGCTTTGCGCTCCGTTAACGCCCTCTTAGGGCACTAACGGGAGGCGCAAAGCAACCCAATTTTTCCCCCCTTCTCTATATTTCTGAATTCTCATCTTTTTTGTGCTTTATCGGTTTGTTAGATTTATTTACATTAGCATGTGTGTTAACTTATCAAATTAGCTAAACAACTAACAGTACTGATAGGTGGATTTATGCTGCTGAAGCCCTGTTTATTACATTGCGTAGGTTTGTTGCAATACCCCCCTCTATCTAAATCATAAGGGACCAAGGGGTTATTACCACTACACCCTTTGTTACACGTTGTTTGCAGTTAACTTTTTTCCCTGTTATTCTATTAGTTTAGATGATCTGGAGACAAATGTGCTAAAATTCAATTGTTCAAAAACTTGCTAGGGCTTGTTCAGCTATTTCTTTTAAAAAGTGTAATATTCAGGTACAGAGTACAATAGAAAACCAGGCAGAATACAGAGAGAGCGGGGGGAAATTGAAAAAGTGATGTAAGAAGGGCAAAGAGAGAATATGAGAAAGGTTAGTGGGTAACATAAAAGGAACCCAAAAATCTGTTATCAACATATAAAAAGTAAAAGGACAGTTAAAGGAATGGTGGGGCCGATTAGGGACGAAAAAGGAAATCTTCTTGTGGAGGCAGAGGGCATGACTGAGATACTGAATGAATTCTTTGCATCTGTCTTCTCAAAAGACGAAGATGAAGTTAATGTTGCAGTAGAGGAGGGGGAACAGAGATATGGGATTGGATAAAAATAGATAGAAAAGAAGTACTAAATAAGTTGGTATCACTCAAAGTTAACAAGTCATCCGGTCCAGATGGGATGTATCCTAGGTTGTTGAGGGAAGCTAGGGTGGAGATTTGACCACAATCTTTCAATCCTCCTTGGATATGGGAGTGGGGCCAGAGGCCTGGAGGATTGCAAATGTTACACCCCTGTTCAAAAAAGGGGAGAGGAATAAACCTGGTAGCTACAGGCCAACCAATCTAACGTCAGTGGTGGGAAAACTAATCAAGACCATTGTCAAGGACAAAAATCAATTCTCACTTAGAGAAGCAAGGGTTAATATGGGATAGCCAGCACGGATTTGTGAAAGGCAAATCATGTCTGACTAACCTGATTGAGTTCTTTGATGAAGTAACAGAGAGGGCTGATGAAGGTAGTGCAGTAGATGTTATATATATGGACTTGCTAAAGGCATTTGATAAAGTACCACATAACAAACTTATTTGGAAAATAAAAGCATATGGTATTAAACAGACAGTGGTAACTTGGGTATGAAATTGGCTAAGTGATAGGAGGCAGAGAGTAGTGGAGAGTGGATGTCTTTTTGACTGGAGGGAAGTATGCAGTGGGGTCCCCCAGAGGTCGGTATTAGGACCATTGCTTTTCTTGTTATATATAATTGCTCTGGACTTGGATATAAGGCATACAATTTTGAAGTTTGTGGATGATACAAAACTTGGCAATGTAGTAAATAGTGAACAGGATAGTAGCAAGTTTCAGGAGGACATAAACAGACGGGTGAAATGGGCAGACACATGGCAGATGCAATTTAATGTGGATAAGTGTGAAGTGATGCATTTTGGGAGGAACAACATGGAAAGGCAGAATAATCTAAACGGTACTATTTTTAGGGGGGTGCAAGAGCAGAGGGACCTGGAGGTGCATATTCAAAAATCCTTGTAGGTGGCAGAGCAAGTTGATAAGGCAGTTAAGAAAGAGTATGGGATACTTGGCTTTGTAAATAGGGGCATTGAATACAAAAAAAAGGAAGTCATGCTAAACCTTTACAAATCACTGGTTAGGCTGCAGCTGAAGTATTGTGTTCAATTCTGGGCACCACACTTTAGGAAGGATGTCAAGGCCCTGGAGAGGGTATAGAGGAGGTTTACCAGGATGATTCCAGGGATGAGGGAGTTCAGTTATCTGGGAGATTGGAGAAGCTGGGATTGTTCTTCTCAGAGCAGGGAACATTAAATGGAGACCTAATAGAAGTATTCAACATTATGAGAGATTTTGATAGAGCAAGTAGAGAGAAAGTATTTCCTCTGGCAAGTGGGTCGGCAACCAGAGGTCATAGATTTAAAATAATTGGCAAAAGAACTAGAGGGGAAATGAGGAGAAATTTCTTCACCAGAGAGTTGTTAAGATCTGGAATGCACTACCTGAAAGTGTGGTGCAATCAGATTCCATAGGAACTTTCAAAAGGTCATGTACTTGAAGAGGACTAATTGGCAGGGTTAAAGTGGGACTACTTTGGACAGCTCTTTCAAAGAGCCAGCACAGGCACAACGGACCGAATGGCCTCTTTCTATGCTGTAGGATTCAATGGCCCCGATCTTGACAGGATTGAGGGGCAGAGTTTCGAAGTCGGGTTTTCCCCGCATGATGAGGAGTTTTGACTCCACAGCGTGTGTATTTTCTTTTGCAGTGTCCCCGCCCAGAAGTCAGCCTGATTGACAGGCTTGGCTTCCAGTCAGGCGAGGAGCACTCCGGGCAGGCTGCAGCCTCAGGAAGGGAGCCTGCTGCTGCTACTGGGAGCATGGCGGGGTGGGGCGGGGGGAGGTTAATCCCTGACCCGGGGTGGGGGGGGGGGTCCAATCCACGACCACGGGGGATCTTTGTATGGGGGTGGGTCTGATGGGGCGGGTGTCCGATCCAAGGCAAAAGTGTAAGCTTGGGGTCTGGAGGGAAGCACTCCTGCTCCTCCTGGCCCACAAGCAGTGCTGTAAATGCACTTGCCTTTTCCCCGAAGCTGTCCTCGCCTCCCTTCAGCTGTCTGGTTTCCCAAGGCCTGGGAAACCCAGCCAGCCAGGGTTAAACCTGAGGCTGCCAGCCTCATTATAATATTTAAATGCCTAACCTGCATCCTGAGAGCGGGTTGGCTGCCTGCCCCTTGACCCGCCTCCGTTAAACCCGGGTTGGAGACGGGTTAGGGTTGGATTTGGGTTTGAGATTTTTAAAGTTTTAACATCTGACCCGACCCCAACCCACCCATTTTTGGGGGTTAAAATTCACCCCTATGATTCTATGAAGTGATGTACTTCATTTTCCTTGGTACATATATGAAAGAGGAAAACAGTGAACCTATGCATGGTGAGAGAGGGTGCAGCTCCAAGCTGAAAAGCTCCAGCGAGGTCGCCTGCAGCATTTGCCACCCGTAGCTTTGTTCAGCTAGACACACAACAAACACACGGGCATCTGATGACCCACGATTAGAATGACAATGAAGCAGTCTTTTAAAAATGTTTTACTTCAGCTTTGTAAACAAGCGTCATCTCAAATATCCTATTCCTGTGAAACCACAAGAGCACTGTAACAAATATCCATTGAACAGAAGCCATAAATGATTGAATCTTGCCTGGTATGAGTATCAATAACTGTCCAGTAACAGAGCACTTCTCAGACATAACTGATTATTAATAGCACACAGTAATTCCCACAAAGCAAACCAAACATTCGTTGATGTTAAATTAAAAGTTTTTAAATTGTGAACTATGTGGGAATACATTTCCATCAGTACAGTAGGTCAAAGGCTTACGTGCACATAATTCATAACCCAGTGCTGGCTTATTGTCTGACAGAATAGAAACTTTTATGATTGTGGTTGAAAAATGATGAGCAATGTGTTTACTTACACCATATAATGAAGGATAGACAAAGTCACTTTGCATTCAAACAGCAGGTCGCGTGCTCTGAATGGTTGCCTAATTGGCTGGTTGCTACTTGTTTTCAGTTGTTTGAACGCCATTGGAAAAATAGTACCCAAAGCAAATTATAACCCAAATATTTATATTTACAAATGTCATGTCAAGAGTTGGAACTTCAAATTCTATTAAGCAATTTTGTTATTTTTGACAGAATGGTGTCCTGGCTGAAAACTATTCGATTAATGTGGTTTAGTACATTCTTGCATGATGCAATGGAGACATGCTCATCTTGATAAACTGGAGACCTCTCATTAAAACTTGCATAGCATCATTGGTATTCAAGTTATAATTTGCACTCGCCAAACCAGTTGGTTTCGCATTAATTAATGTTTTGCTTATAGGGTGTAATATTATTTTCCAAACCTCAGCAATACCATCAATTTATATAGTACTTCAACAAATGTACTGATGCTTTCAACAAATATTATGTCCTGTGTCGATATATATTGTGTAAAAATATTTGCAAACTACCAATCACAGTGATATCTTCAATGTCAAAAACAGATGTAAAATTGAATATCTTTGCACCAGATATCCATTGATCAGGCACTGGAATAAACACAGTAATGTGATGTGGGATGTATGTCTTTCTCCATAACTAATGACCTGCTAACGAAACTGCATTCTTAGAAATCAATGTTCTTTTCTGAAAATGGCACATTGCCTCCGTAAACAGGGAGTGAAGTTCTTCATTTAGTTAAACACGGGAAAATGCCAGTTTTTCTCTAAAATTAATGACTTGCTATTTTATCTTCTTAGAAATTGTTTTAAAGCCACACATTCCTGTGATTTTGTTAGTGGGCTGTTAACTGGAGAGAATCATTGGCATTATTCTTCAATAAACAGAGGAATCAAACCTCCATGCTTCCTGAAGATGGTGCACATATTCATATGGTGATTTGTGTTTGCTTTTGCACATATACTCATAGCAGTACAAACCTTGCAGTCGTAGTAAGAAAATGACACGACCTACAACACTGGTTTTCAAACTATGGGGCATGCTCTGCTGGTGGGGTGAATGGCCCTCGGGTGGGTGACAGTGAGGGGCTGGAAGGAATCAGAGCTGATGTGATTATTTTCAACCTGCATCAATGATACAGCAGTAGCACCGTCGTGGCTGCAATCCATGTCAATGGTCCATTCACTCCCCCTGCACATTCAGCTCTTCCTCCGACTCCTTGTGCACATTTAGTTCTCCTGCCCAAACCTTATGCATATTCAGTTCTCCCTTCAGATCCTAGTGAAGTTCTGCTCTGCCTATTTTCTGTACATGTTCATCTCTTCCTCCTTCTACTTGAAGAAAACAATATCAGGTGGAGGAGGGGAGAGAAAGAGATAGAGGAATATAGAAGCAAAGGAGAAGAAAAAGAGTATAGCAGAAATAAAGGAGAAGCTGATGTCAAGTGTATTGACTCCCACTCTACTGCTGCTTCCCGCATGACTCAGTAGGTCTGTCACTGCCTTTCACCAGACCCTTTACTGATTCCCAGCTGTTTAAATCTACGAGAAGAGCAGGGAGAAAACCATCAAAAACAAGTGGCAACTCAGTAAGCTGAGTTTTGAAGTAAACAATTCCATGGGTTCAGTGTGAATTAATAAACATAAACCATGGAATGTGAAAAGGGCATTACAGCTAATAAAACCATTCCCTCCAATGTACCATGCACAATTATAGTATCAAGCTGTCCACCTAATCTAATTTAATAAAATTCCTGGGAAAGGCCACTTAAAACAGGTAAAGCTTCAAAAAAAGCCAAAGCAAGGAACTTCCTCCAAAAATTGTCACCATGTGCTGAAAAATCCATCACAATGTGTTTCATGCATGATCTTCCCGTGCCTCTGCGTTCCTCGTTATCCACTTCTTTCTCAAGTGACACAAATGAAGAGGGATTCCTATAGGGGCAGTCACTGTATGACAAGATAGAGTGGGAGTAATAGTGACTTACCTCAAAGCCACCCTAAAAAGCCGCTTGACCCACACAGTTGAGCAGAAAGACAACAATGGTTCAAAAAAAATCTCACCCACAGTCCAGCAAACCGGATTTAAATTGCAATAATAAATTGTTGGCTGTTCCTTCAAGTAAGTTTACTTGTGTAAAGGCACAACCTAGAAACTGTCGCTGCCCAATTTATATAGGCAAAATTAGGAAGTTGCGTTTGCCAGAAAAAGATGAGGAATGCGTACAACGATTTTTCTGTGACACTATAATACTAATATGAAGCTCCCACCTCCAGCCCACCAGAAAGGTAATGAGGTACAGAAGTAGTCTCTATCCTTTTTTCCATTTGTTAATGGCAAATGAACTGGCATACATGGGGTATGACTACCACATAAATTGGCCCCATTGACTTCCTGCTGGAATAAGCTTCCACAGGCATCAGTTGCCTTCCAATACCAATGGCCATTATTTATGCATCAGTCTTGCAGTGAGTGCCATCTGTCTATGCAACTATAGGGCCACAGGTTTCACAACCAACCCACTATTATTCTTACTAGAGTTCCATATTCACACTTTCAACAGAGGTCATTGGATATTGATCTTCAATAGGAATTCTGGATGATTTTCCCCTGTATAATCTAAAGGTACTGAGACTAATTGTAGTGCCCTACCACTGCCCCAGTTGATCCCTTCTGTTCCTGCTCAATATGTCTCAGTTATTAATACAAAATGAAAATACTGCAGATGCTGGAAATCTGAAATAAAAACAGGAAATGCTGGAGATACTCAGCAGGTCAGGCAGCATCTGTGAAGAGAGAAACAGAGTTAACGTTTCAGGTCGATGACCTTTCGTCAGAATTGGAAAAAAGCAGGAAATGGAACAGATTTTAAAGCAAGTTAGGGCTGGGAAAGGGCGGGGGGGATGAAAGAACAAAAGGGAAGGTCTGTGATAGGATAGAAGGCAGGAGAGGTTAAGAGACATTAAGAAATATTCAAGGCAAAAGGAGATGGTAATGGCACAGGTTAAGAAACAAAAGATGGCTCTAGATGAAGTGTAAATTGCGCTGGCAGAATGAAAGACAGCTGCCATGTGGGAGAGAAGAAAAGAAAACACCAACAGTGGGAAGGGGGGAGGTATAAGGGCATGTGTTGCATCTCCTGCAGTTGCACGGGAAGGTGCCGGGCGAAGGGGAAGGGGTGTTGGGGGTGATAGAGGAGTGGACCAGGCTGTCACGGAGGGAGCAGTCCCTTCGGAATGCTGAAAGTGGAGGTGAGGGGAAGGTGTGTTTGGTGGTGGGATCACGCTGGAGGTGGCGGAAATGGTGGAGGATGATACGTTGAATGGGGAGGCTGGTGGGGTGAAAGGTGAGGACAAGGGGAACTCTATCGTGGTTCCGGAAGGGAGGGGCAGGGGTGAGGGCAGAAGTGCGGGAAATGGAACGGACACGGTCAAGGGCCATGTTAACCACAGTAGAGGGGAATCCTCGGTTGAGGAAAAAGGAAGACATGTCGGAAGCACTGGTATGGAAGGTGGTATCGTCAGAGCAGATGCGGCGGAGATGGAGAAACTGGGAGAATGGAATAGAGTCCTTACAGGAGGCAGGGTGGGAGGAAGTGTAGTCCAGGTAGTTGTGGGAGTCAGTGGGCTTGGAGTGAATGTTTGTCAATAACCTATCCCCAGAGATGGAGACAGAGAAGTTGAGGAAGGGAAGGGAAGAGTCGGAGATGGACCATGTGAAGGTGAGGGAAGGGTAGAAATTGGATGCAAAGTGAATTAAATTTTCTAGTTCAGGGCGAGAGCAGGAAACAGCACCGATACAGTCATCAATGTACCGGAAAAAGAGGTGAGGGAGGGGACCTGAGTAGGACTGGGACAAAGAATGTTCCACATATCCCACGAAAAGGCAGGCATAGCTAGGACCCATGCGGGTTCCCATAGCAACACCTTTGATTTGGAGGAAGTGAGTGGAGTCAAAGGAAAAGTTGTTCAATGTGAGAACAAGTTCAGCCAGGCGGAGGAGGGTGGTGGTGGATGGGGACTGGTTGGGCCTCTGTTCAAGGAAGAAGTGGAGTGCCCTCAGGCCATCCTGGTGGGGGATGGAGGTGTAGAGGGATTGTATGTCCATAGTGAAAAGGAGGCGGTTGGAGCCAGGAAACTGGAAACTGTTAAAGTGGCGGAGGGCGTTGGAAGAGTCGCGGATGTAGGTGGGAAGAGACTGGACAAGGGGAGAAAAAATAGAGTCGAGATAGGAAGAGATAAGTTCCGTGGGGCAAGAACAGGCTGAAACGATGGGTCTACCAGGGCAGTCCTGTTAGTGGATCTTGGGAAGGAGGTAGAAGTGGGCTGTGCGGGGTTGGGGAACTATGAGGTTGGCGGCCATGGGGGGAAGATCTCCAGAGGAGATGAGGTCAGTGACAGTCTTGAAAATGGTGGCTTGATGTTCGATAGTAGGGTCATGGTCCAGGCGGAGGTAGGAGGAGGTGTCGGAGAGTTGCCATTCAGCTTCCGCTAGGTAGAGGTCGGTACACCAAACAACAACAGCACCACCCTTGTCAGCAGGTTTAATGACAATGTTAGGGTTGGATCTGAAAGAATGGAGTGTTGCAAGTTCAGAGGGAGGTAGGTTGGAGTGAGTGAGGGGAGCAGAGAAATTGAGATGGCCGATGTCACGCCGGCAGTTTGCAATGAAAAGATCTAGAGAGGGTAAGAGGCCAGAGGGAGGGGTCCAGGTAGAACGAGAATTCTGAAAGCGGGAGAAAGAGTCAGCTGTGTGGGAGGAAGACTCCTGGCCAAAGAAGTGGGCACAGAGATGAAGGCAACGGAAAAAGAGCTCAGCATCATGCCGAGCTCGAAATTCATTGAGGTGGGGGCGTAAGGGGATGAAGCTCAGGCCTTTGCTGAGGACTGATCGTTCGGGGTCAGAGAGGGGAAGGTCAGAGGGGATAGTGAAAACACGGCAGGGGATGAGATTGGGAGAAGGGATGGGGTCAGAGGAAAGTGGAGGGGAAGAAGGTTCCGGAGGGGCGTTGGTGTCCAATAGTTATTGAAGCTTGTGATCCTTGACAGCTGAAAGGAAGAAAAAAAGTCTTTTGTTAAAGCGCAGGATGAGGCGAAGGATGAAATGGAACTGCAGACCAGGACAGCTTTGAGATAGAGTGAGTCGGTGCTGCTGAAGAGAGAGGTCGAGAGTGTTCCTGTGGCGGCGCATGGCGTTGAGTGTGGATCTCAGGATACGGCGAGAGCAGTGGTTCGAGGAACGCTGAATATCTTGGAGATATCTGTAATCCTGGGTGGATCCAAAACACGAAGGGTGGAATTTCAGTTGGAATCCACGTGGAATAAGTCGGAGCCAGAGACAGTTGCTGAGGAAAGATATGTGGCTGTGAAAGCGAGTTTGGGTAGATATCTGATCAAACATGAGCAGGGAGACAGAAAGCAATGAAGATGAACAAGGTAAAAGAGACAAATGGAAATCCCGTCGGAGAGAAGAGCAGAACTTCTTCAAGGTGGGCATTCCTGGAAGAGAGATGGCAGTGAATTAAACACTAATACAAAATGAAAATACTGCAGATGCTGGAAATATGAAATAAAAACAGAAAATGCTGGAGATACTCAGCAGGTCAGGCAGCATCTGTGAAGAGAGAAACAGAGTTAACGTTTCAGGTCGATGACCTTTTGTCAGAACTGGAAAAAAACAGGAAATGGAACAGATTTTTAAGCAAGTGTAGGAGTTGGGAAAGGGGTGAGGGGATGAAAGAACAAAAGGGAAGGTCTGTGATAGGATAGAAGGCAGGAGAGGTTAAGAGACATGAAGAGATATTCAAGGCAAAAGGAGATGGTAATGGAACAGGTTAAGAAACAAAGGATGGCTCTAGATGAGGTGTAAATTGCGCTGGCAGAATGAAAGACAGCTGGCATGTGGGAGAGAAGAAAAGAAAACACAAAAAAAAAGTGTGGAAAAATATATATATGATAGGGGCTGAGGTTATGATCTGAAATTGTTGAACTCTATGTTGAGTCCAGAAGGTTGTAAAGTGCCTAATCGAAAGATGAGGTGCTGTTCCTCGAGCTTACGCTAAGCTTCTGTGGAACAATGCAAGAGGCCGAGGACGGTGAGGTCTGAGTGGGAGTGGAGCAGAGAATTAAAGTGACAGGCAACCGGAAGCTCGGGGTCACCCTTACGGATTGAATGGAGGTGTTCCGCAAAGCGGTCACCCAATCTGCGTTTGGTCTCCCCAATGTAGAGGAGACCGCATCGTGAGCAGCGAATACAGTATACTAAATTGCAAGAAGTACAAGTAAATCGCTGTTTCACCTGGAAGGGGTGTTTGGGGCCCTGGACAGTGGGTCGTGGGGAGGTATAAGGGCATGCGATGCATCTCCTGCAATTGCACGGGAAGGTGCCAGGCAAAGGGGAAGGGGTGAAACAGCGATTTACTTTTCTATAAATAACAGAGAGTGAAAATGTTCCTCTATTGGCGTCATTTCAATCAGGTTTAGTGATTCAAAATTCTGGAAATCCAGAGAAAATCTGTGAATGCAGAATGCAATCTTTACATCTTATGAATTGAACATTTGGAATTGCTCAAAGCTAAATTTCAGCACTAATCTGAAGTCTTCTGTGATTCAGGAACAATTTTCAAAACAGAGCCAACAAAGGCAATAATATAAACATTTGGAAACTAAGTTATGCCAGTGGATTAAAATGTCCTGCCAAAACCATCTGACACTAACGTTAACCTTCACCGAGGAATTTCATTTTCTTTATTTATTGGATTACTGTACTGTGCATAAGTCTTCACTGAACCGTGTGAAATTATACGACTCCCATAGCAAAATAAGTTTAAAAATCAGAAATAGCCATATGAAATTTTCATTACTCCCATTGTAATTAATGAGTTTGGAAAATAGAGATAATGCAGATCCAAATTAAGAGGTTCACAGTAATTTATGGTCACAGTGAGATGATTTTGCCCCCAATTTGTTTTCATACAGGAAATTAAAAACATATGAACATCCAGCTCAATTCCGCTTCTGCCAAGAGCACTTCCGACAGTCTAGGAAATATAGCAAAAGTACCATATGTTGCTCATATCAAAATGGCCAAATATTCATTACAATTTAACACTGGGTAGTAACTACGCTGCTACAGTATCCCTATCTTGTCTCAGCAGTTAAACACGCTAATGTATTAACAACTTGCAGTAATATAGCACCTTTAACATAATAAAACATCCCAAGGCGCTTCACAGGAGCGTTATAAAACAAAATTTGACACCGAGTCACGTAAGGAGAAATTAGGACAGATGACCAAATGCTTGGTCAAAGAGGTAGGTTATAAGGAGCATCTTAAAAGGAGGAAAGTGAGCGATTAAATCAGGGATGCTCAAGAGGCCAGAATTAGAGGAGCAAAGATATCTCAGGGGGTTGTGGGGCTGGAGGAGATTACAGAGATAGGGAGGGGTGAGACTATGGAGGGATTTGAAAACAAGGATGAGAATTTTAAAATCAAGACATTGCTTATGTAGGTCAGCGAGCACAGGAGTGATGGGTGAACGGGACTTGGTGCGAGTTAGGACATGGGCAGCCGAGTTTTGGATGACCTCAAGTTTACGGAGGGTAGAAAGTGGGAGGCCAGCCAGGAGTGAGTTTGAATAGTCAAGTCTAGAGGTAACAAAGGCATGGATGAGGGTTTCAGCAGCGGATGAGCTGAGGCAGGGGCGGAGTCGGGCGATGTTAGAGGTGGAAATAGGCGGCTTCATCTAGAGCCATCCTTTGTTTCTTAACCTGTCCCATTACCATCTCCTTTTGCCTTGAATATCTCTTAATGCCTCTTAACCTCTTCCGCCTTCTATCCTATCACAGACCTTCCCTTTTGTTCTTTCATCCCCGCCCTTTCCCAGCCTCTAGTCTTGCTTAAAAATCTGTTCCATTTCCTGCTTTTTTCCAGTTCTGACGAAAGGTTATCGACCTGAAACGTTAACTCTGTTACTCTCTTCACAGATGCTGCCTGACCTGCTGAGTTTCTCCAGCATTTTCTGGTCTTAGTTATGGCGTGGATATGTGGTTGGAAGCTAATTTCAGGGTCAAATATGACACCAAGGTTGCGAACAGTCTGGTTCTGCCTCAGACAGATACTAGGGAGAGGGATGGAGTCTGTGACTAGGGATCAGAGTTTGTGGCAGGGATTGAAGACAATGGCTTCAGTCTTCCTAATACTTAGTTGGATGAAGTTCCTGCTCATCCTGTACTGGATATTGGACAAGCAGTCTGACAATTTAGAGACGGTGGAGAGGTCGAGGGAAGTGGTGGTGAGGTAGAGCTGGGTGTCATCAGCATATATGTGGAAACAATGGTCAAATATATCCTTTCATAGGAGGAAGGAACATAGGAACAACAATAGGCCATTCAGCCCCTCTAGCCTGTTCCGCCATTCAATTAGTGCATAGCTGATCTGTATTTTAATTCCATCTACCCACCTTGCTTCTATAACCCATAACACCCTTGCCTAACAAAAATTTATCAATCTCAGTTTGGAAATTTTCAACTGACCTAGCCTCAACAGCTTTTTGGGGGAGAGAGTTCCAGATTTCCACAACCCTTTGTGTGAAGAAGTGCTTCCTGACATCACCCCAGAATGGCCTAGCTCTAATTTTAAGGTTATGCACCTTTGTTCTGGACTCCCCCACCAGAGGAAATAGTTTCTACCCTATCAACTCCTTTAATCATCTGAAACACCTTAATTAGATCACCTCTTAATCTTTTCACTCAAGGGAATACAAGCTTGGTCTATGCAACATCTCTTTATAATTTAAACCTTTTAACCTAGGTATCATTTTGTTAAATCTTCACTGCGCCCCTTCCAAGGCCAATGTATCCTTCCTGAAGTGTGGTGCCAGAACTGAACACAGTCTCGAAATGGGGTCTAACCAGAGCTTCATATATAGAATCATAGAATGATATAGCACAGAAAGAGGCCATTCGGCCCATCGTGTCTGTGCCAGTTCTTTGGAAGAACTACCAATTAGTCCCACACCCCTGCTCTTTCCCAATAGCCCTGAAAATTTTTACCCTTCAAGCATTTATCCAATTCCCTTTTGAAGGTTGCTATTGAATCTGCATCCTCCACCATTTCAGGCAGTGCATTCCAGATCACAACTCGCTGCGTAAATTTTTTTCTCCTCATGTCGCCTCTGTTCTTTTGCCAATGATCTTAAATCTGTGTCCTCTGGTTACCAACCCTTCTGCCACTGGAAACAGTTTCTCCTTATTTACTCTAGCATTGAACACCTCTATTAAATCTCCTCTTAACCTTCTCTGCTCCAAGGTGAACAACCCCAGCTTGTCCAGTCTCTCCATGTAACTTAAGTCCCTCATCCCTGGTACCATTGTAGTAAATCTCTTCTACACCCTCTCCAACGCCTTGACATCCTTCCTAAAGTGTGGTGCCCAGAATTGGACACAAAACTCCAGCTGTAACTGTAACCGTTAAATTTCTCTTTATTTTGCATTTGTACATTTGTGTGTATGAGTGATTAAGACACAGGAGTCTGCAAATCTGATACCACCTCTACGGTGATTGATAGTGACATAATTAACTACATTTTAAAATTGAGAAACATAAGTGAAAAGCCAAGATCCAAGTGCAGAATACCATCAAGGTAGAAAAAAGTAGGAGAGAAGGTGAGATACATCAAGAAGTCATGATTGAGTGACACTACCCTTGGATTCTAAGAGGAAGGAAAATGGGAGTTGGCAAGACTCCATTTTCTGTCTCTTGTTTTCATGTTTGCTGACAGCCTGGTTAAGTACAGGGATGGCCAATCAGATTCTTCTCTCTCAATGGAGAATACCTCTTATTTCCGTTTGCTGAAGCACACAATAGTGAATGCCTCACTTTCATATAGATTCCCTAATAATTGCCCAGCCATTAGAGGATCAAATGAGAGCAATACAATTAGACAGTGCTGTGGGTGAACAATAGTGCTGTTGGAAAAAAAAAGTGATAGGGGGAGAAATTCGGTATCGCCCCGTTTGGGATGCAATTATTGGCCGGGTGCAAAGTTTAGCGCCTGGCGCTAATTATCGCCTCCAACTGCAAACTTGGCTTCTATTGCCCCGGAGGTGATTGGAGCGCTAAATCAGGCGCTACACACCTCTCTTAAGGCGCTAACGCAGAGGAGCGAGGCGCTACCTCAGAGCGCTGGCGAAGCTCATGTGATGTCAGTCAGCAATGGAACACAGACACACTGGCGCCGGCCAGTTCTTAAAGGGGAGGGTCAATCTTGCTCCATCCACACCCTGCTCATTGCAGCCTTGAATCTCGGCCTGGAGAGACCTGTACATCAAATCTGCTGGAAAGAACAATGGAGAGGCCCAGAGAAAGAGCTCAGAGTGCAGCCCCCATAGTCTCTTCTAAATCGATGCAAGAAAGGTCAAATCAAAATGAACCTGCAAAGTGCTGCTCAGTACCCAAAATTCCTTCACACAGCGTTGAATCTCACCAGAAGTCTCTCTCTCTCTCTCAGAATGCGTGGTGCAAAAATGTCGCAGACAAAAAAAGCCAGGAAGCGGTCGCCTTTAAATAGCGCTCTCTCAGTCCCTTCACGACTGCAAAACGCTCCCCTCAACCTGTCATTGCTAGCGGCAGGCGGTAAGGCAGGGGGCGCCACTCAATATCCGGTCCGGGGCGCTACTGGGGCATTGCATGCTTGACTGATGTCACGATCTGCCAGCGCAGGAGATCGTGGCGGTAATGTTTAGCGCCGCCGCAAAATGTCTGGTCAATTTCGCGAGCGGCGCAAACATCGCCGCGCCCGGACGCTAGTCCTCTTAGGTCGCTAACAGGAGGCGCAAAGCAACCGAAATTTTCCCCCATAGTCTCTCCCACTGTCATCATTCCATGCTGGCAATGATAAACCTGTTAGCTTCTTACTGTTGGTTAAAAAAAGTTATTTTAAGTCAAAAATGAAGATAACTACTATCAAATTTGGAAACGATGGCCTGCTTGCAATTACTTTTTGAAGAAAACACAACAGAACTGACCCCTCTGCTATGCACCAACATGTCCCACTCAGGATATGACTGCAGCTGTTTAGAGGTGAGAATGAAAAACAAACTAGGTGATGGGGTGCTGAGAGCTATTTTTGTCTTTGTCACCACACAAGTTTTTTTAAATGTGAAAATTAAATGTAGGGTATATTTTTATGACATACTCAAAAGAGTTTTATTAGCAGTAGCTGGACATTGCTCCTAAATATAGTCTTCTGTTTATTTTTATATTTATATAAATTCACAAGAAGTTCTGATGAACCTCAAACACTTTGAGCCTCTTCTGGGATGTGTGGCAAATTCTATTATCTGAAATACTGTGCTTTTTGGTTACAAGTAAATTAGACGTTTCTGCAAAATATCACGGGGTAGAGTTTCCACTCGGTTGCGGTGGTTTTTTCACCGCAATTCCCCCGAAATTGGCTCAAGCCACACAAAAGATTGTGGAATTTTAAGCGCAAATTACATTCAGTGCAACTTGAGTTTCCGCTAATTGTGCTCGTTTGCAGGCCTTTGAGGAGGCTCTAAAAATACCAATAAGGTATTGGTGAGACCGCACCTGGAATACTGCATACAGTTTTGGTGTCCATACTTAAGAAAAGACATACTTGCTCTCGAGGCAGTACAAAGAAGGTTCACTCCGTTAATCCCGGGGATGAGAGGGTGGACATATGAGGAGAGGTTGAGTAGATTGGGACTCTACTCATTGGAGTTCAGAAGAATGAGAGGCGATCTTATTGAAACATATAAGATTGTGAAGGGGCCTGATCGGGTGGATGCGGTAAGGATGTTCCCAATGATGGGTGAAACTAGAACTAGGGGGCATAATCTTAGAATAAGGGGCTGCTCTTGCAAAACTGAGATGAGGAGAAACTTCTTCACTCAGAGGGTAGTAGGTCTGTGGAATTTGCTGCCCCAGGAAGCTGTGGAAGCTACATCATTAAATAAATTTAAAACAGAAATAGACAGTTTCCTAGAAGTAAAGGGAATTAGGGGTTACGGGGAGCGGGCAGGAAATTGGACATGAGTCTGAGTTCGGATCAGTCAGGGCCCTGTGGGTGGTGGAGCGGGCCCAGGGGCTGAGTGGCCGGGTCCTGCTCCTACTTCTTGTGTTCTTTAGATTTGAGGTTAGGATCAGATCAGCCATGATCTTATTGAATGGCGGAGCAGGCTCGAGGGGCCGACTGGTCTACTCCTGCTCCTATTTCTTATGTAACTTACTTATGTAAAAATTAAGCTGGTTCTTTTGGGCGCAAGGACACTAATAGGTACATTTTAAAAGCTTTTTCAATATATTCTTTTTAATTTACTATGAAACTGACTATTGTATCCCGACCCTTGCTGATGCTCTCTCCCCTCTCCTGATCCCTGACCCCTGTCAATGCTCTCTCCCCTATCCTGATCCCGATCCCCTGCCGATGCTCTCTCCCTTCTCCTGATCCCGATCCCCTGCCAATGCTCTCTCCCACCTCCCAATCCCCGACCCCTGCCGATGCACTCGCCCCCTCCCGATCCCCGACCCCTGCCGATGCTCTCGCCCCCCTCCCGATCCCCGACCCCTGCCGATGCTCTCGCCCCCCTCCCGATCCCCGACCCCTGCCGATGCTCTCTCCCCCCTCCCGATCCCCGACCCCTGCTGATGCTCTCTCCCCTCTCCCGATTCTTGACCCCTGCCGATGCTCTCTCCCCTCTCCTGATCCCCGACCCCTGCCGCGTAAAGGAATGAGCCATATTTCAGAAAAATACACCATCTTATGAACAGAATTCTCACTTTACTAAAATATGACAAACTGGGTTTAAAAATCTGGAAGCCTTAACAAGCTAAAGCTGTAAATACAGGCTTCTGAGATAAGATGAGTCACAAAGCTGTAAACACCATACAAGCTTTCAAACTTTGAAATGGGAAATGGTTGTAAATACTAAGACAATGGCCTCATTGAAACAGAGGGTTGAAGGTTCCAAGGAGTCTGCAGTTTGGAACCAAAACAATAGCTATACCCAGTTTAAAGTGTTAAAAGCTAACACTTCGAACAGAAACACAGAATATTAAAAAACCATGTGACTTTGTAAAAGTAACATCAAATGAAAGACAGGAAACATAAGTTTGTAATACAACCAATGGAGATGGCTGGGGAAATAATTATGTGCTCGGTTGAAGTGTTTTTGATTTACATATAGTAAAAGGTACAAACAGAAGACTTTGTAAATATTACATCAATAGATGTACCAAGCAATCACACTGTTTATGTATTGAACTTGGAACACAAGGAGACGAGAAGTCTGTAATACAAGCAGCTAAACTGATTTAAGAATTCAATAGAAGACCTCGTAAGAATAGCATCAAATAGATAAATCTATCATAACCATTTTTATGATAACTTTCAAACACCTAAAGATAGAGACAGAATTCTGCAAGTTAGCAGCTGAATTGACAGTAAGAATAGAAAGAAGCCAACAGAGATATGACTGGATATAATTAGCTTACATCAGCAGAAAACTTCAAAGAATATGCCACTGCAAAAAGAGTATAAAACATAGAGCTTTCAGATAGAAAGTCAGAAGTCGCTGGAAGGGGCAAAGCATTTCTCAACTTCAGAGGCAGGCTCTGTAAGTTTTTAACCCTTTGAGTCTCGGGGATCAAAAGGTACTTTTATTTGATTTTGGTGGATATTCTGGATTAAGAATAAGTAGAAGTGTGGAAATGTAACGAAGTTAAGATTTGAGAATAAGGATCTCTGATAAGAAATGTAAGCTATTTGTATTTTGAACTGTTAAAGTTGCGATTGAATCAACAACTGTTAGCTGCATGTCGGCTCTTTAATAAATCTATATATTTTTAGAATTGTCTCACAGAGTACTTCTGTATCAAACTCGTGAACTCAATTTCTGTACACTCTTTTGTGAGGAGTTGCAGAATTCTGGGGGGTTTTCCGGACCCTCATAATATCCGGAAGGTTACAGTCTAGTTAAACTTATTAAAAGTGCTATCTGGAGGATGGTAACATCTTCAGGCCATTTCTTTCCTTTAGGGAGAGATAGTCTGAACCTTTAGACCCAATTAAGCGTCTCTAGGATTCGGCTACCTCAAACTTTAGTTGAAGGTGAACGTCTGGGGAATACACCTGATCTGGGGTAGCCCGAAAAGGGCTAGGACTTGTAATTATCCCTTCAGCCGATGCTCTCTCCCCCCTCTCAATCTCTGACCCCTCCGATGCTCTCTCCCCTCTCCTGATCCCTGACCCCTGCCGATTGCCGATCTTCCTCCCGCAATCCCTCCCCCGGACCAGCCCCTCGCTTCTGAGGCCTACCTGCCCGCAGCCAGCCAGCCTCTCAAGCTGGCTGGCTACGGGCGGGAATCCGAGGTCTCCCATTCCAATCAGGCCCTGCCGTTAAAGTCAGCAGGGCCTCCGGGAAACCCGGCCTCCCTGGGGAAAATTCCGGCCATAGCCTCTGTGCTGCTGGAAAAATAATGAAACATTTTGGGAAAGACGTACCTGCACCCTTCTGGAGCCCTGGCATGTTCTGACAGCACAGCCCTCACTGCCAGCCCCTTTCTGTCATCTCACTCCACTGACCTCTGAAACGCCAGGTCCGAATCCACAACCCTTGTGTCTAATATGTTGAAGGACACATTTCCCTCATTTGCCTCTGATCTACATACCCACATACAGGGTGGGTGGGGGGTGGTGGCATTCTGTGTTGCGTGAACCCGGCCTGGTAAACAGAGGTGGGTGTTGAGGGGGGAGGCGAGGATACAACAGGGTGCCTCCCTGAGCAAGTTTCCAGCCCCCACTGTCCCAGATTTGCCAAAATGCAGCGGCAAGGGGGTGGAAAATCCAGGCTATTGTCTTCAGCAGAGAAAGGGACGAGACGGAAGAGGGGGAACAACTTGGGGAGGAACCCTGTAATTTCACATTTCTGATATCATATGACCATTGTTTTTGATTATTTATCATCTATTCAGCATAATAAGAATTTTTAGGCAATCTGTATCAACAAACTCAAACCTTTGATTAACTCAATCCCACTCATCTGCCTTCTCACCTTATTCTTTAATCACTTCTTTCTACAGCCACTTGAATACATTCATACTGTGTGTTTCAATTACTTTTCTTAATAAGTAAGAATTTATCTATAATTTTAGCAAACAATATGAGCAAATGGAAAAACAAAGTACAATGCATATATTATGTAAAAGGAATATATTACTAAATTACATGTGGCTCTCACTGTTTCAGGGCTGTATATGCCTGAAAGCCATCATCACTTACATACATAACAGCAAAACCAATTTAGGATATTATAATATATCTTTCCAAATCTTTACTCTGTAAACAATATGGGCAAGAAATCAATGTCCTTACCGCCACCTGGTAGTGCCAGCAATGTGTGAAAAAATGGTGGCCACTGCTCTTGCGCCAGCTGGAGGCGATCCAGGCAGCTGCCGCCATATTGGTTGCTCCCTTTGCACTGCCGCTAACTGGCAGTGCCCTGATAAAAAAAATGGCGGCGTGGTGACATCAAGTCGGCATGCAACGCCGACTTAATGTCACCTATGCGAGCTTTGACCCTAGCGCTCAAGTCAGACAGATGCTGACAGGGGAAATATCTGCAGCTGTTAAAGGGACACACACACATCAATCAGGTAAGTTTGAATGGAAGAGTTTGGACTGTTTTTTTTTAATTTTATTGAAGTGGTGGCTTGCTGCAATAGATGTGAAAAGTTTTCTAAGTGTTTTAGGAATGCTGCTGGATGTTTACAAGGGCTCGGATGGTAAGTTAATGCCTTTGAGAAGACCGAACATGCTGCGAATACTCAGCAGGTCACACAACATTCATGGAGTTCACATCTCAGGTCGACATGCTGCCTGACCAACTGAGTATTTGCAGCATTTTATGCTGTCATTTCACATTTACAGCGTCCGCTTGTAGAGGGAAGAGGAAGATGTAAAAGAGGAAGATGCAGAAGAGAAAGACGCAGAATAGGAGGAAGCCAAAGAGAAGGAAGTCGAAGAGGAGCAAGCAGATGGAAGGATGCATCCCAGACAGCCCCTTTGTGGCCGACATATCCAGGATGGAATCATCTGCCTCCAGTCCCACTGGCTGGGCAGGATGCATTTCTTGGGTGTGTGAAATGAGGAAGGCACAAGGGTGGAGTTGTGCTGACGGAAGGGCGGAAAGCCTAGAGGTGCATGCCAGAAGGAGGATAGTGTACGAGGATACCTGCATCTTGTATTCTTTCAGCCCCGCCATTGGCCATAGGCTCAGTTATGCCCCTGTCAAGAACGGCCTGCCCTGTCTCCTCCAAGGGAGTGAGGTGATGCTAGAAATGGGAGATGTGCCTCGTCATTGGTGCAGATTGTTGGTAGGTGAGTGATTGGGGAGTCGTGCATTGAGCAGTGTGTGAGGCTAGTGATGCAGTTGGTAGGTGACGTCTTTTGAAGATGCATTCACTGACCTTGACCAGTGGTCTGAGGTCATGAAGCTTCTTTGGGCACTGGAGCCAAGATGCTAGGGGAAGTAGCAGCGTTGCACCAGCACAACAAGTTGGTCCCGGATCCCTTGTGCAATGTCACCAGGACGGCGTTGCACCTAAGGTTAGCGCTGCGCCACCTACCACCATGTCCCCCACACCAATTTAGCTCGTTTAGTGCGGCGGCCATTTTGGGCGGCCGTTAATGGCAGTTGGCGAGGACAACGACTGCTGTCCGGGCGAGAATGAATTTTTCCCCCTACAAGTTAGGAGTAATGGGAATGGCTATTCAATTAAGCCAACCTATTCATGTACTAAATAAACTGTAGGACCATGGGAAAGTACAGTCTAGAGTCAGACAAACTGAATTCCTTAATAACATCCATAATATTTACTTGCACATTAACATTTCATTTTACCTGCTCAATGCTGGGCAGAATTCTCCCACGCCACGACTCTTGACTGATGGTCAGGGCAAGTTTTATGCTATAAATGTCTCCTGCCAAATCAGCCACATGGAGCATATCAACACAATGACCAAACTACATTTTAATAGTGTTTACACTTGTGTGTAATTCATTGCATACTTTTTACTTGACATAATCACAAGTATTTTTGCAGCATTAAAGCCAAAACAACACTTACAATCTTTCATAGCAACAATCAGAGGCCAACACACATTAAATGCAATTGATCATCAATACTGTTGTAAAACATTATGTTGATACTTAGTATTGACCCTGTTAAGATGTTAGTTTAAATGAAACAGTTGCTTTAGCACAGATTATTTCCACAACTTTCTAATCATATAAATCAACAATTTAGTTTAGAATTGCTACCCTAATCTCAACTGATCTATTCTTCAACTTTCCTTCTCTTCTTTCCCATTACAGTTGCTGCCTTATTTTTCCGCTCTAATCACTTCTATTTTTATGTTCATTACCATTAGCTGTGTAGAGTGAAGATGTAGGGAGGAGGAAGAGCATGGAGGACAGCAAACTTGTGGTTGAGAAGGAACAAGACAGGAAATTTCAGAGGAGTACTGATATCATTGATAATTTGGGAGGCACAAGAGGATACTAGATATAAGAGAGGGATCACCTATCTGACAATAAGTTTATTCTGCTACCTTGTCCAGAAGTGCAAGAGAATTGTTAGAACAGCCTCTCAGATATGGGAACAGTACCCGAGCCTTGAACAGACTCGGGATTTATAGAGAGTTGAAAGTTGTTGAGAGAACAAAATTGGCACAAAAGAGGAAACCAATCCTCGGTTCAATAGGAGCACAAGTTATGGGATGCTGGGATTCCAACACTGTTGCTCCTCATTTTAATGCATGGTAACGAGCTCTCAGCAACATTGGTGAGCACACACATGGAAGGAAAGAAAGAAATTGTATTTATATAGCACCTTTCATGTCTTCACAATATCCTCAAGATGTCTCAAAGTACTTCAAGGCCAACTTTTGAAGTGTAGTCAGTGTTGTAATGTAGGAAAATACAGCAGCCGATTTATGCACAGCGGGGTCCACAAGCAGCAATAAGATAAATAATCAGATAATCTGTTTTAGAGATGTTGATTGAGGGATAAATGTTTGCCAGGACAGCGGGGAGAACTCCTTTGCTCTTCTTCAAATAGTACCGCAAGATCTTTTACATCTGCTTGAGAGGGCAGAGAGGGCATCCAAAAGATAACACCTCCAACAGTGAATGAAAGGGGAAGTTAGAAAAAATATTTTTCAACCAAAGGATTAATTAGAACATGGAATATTTACCAAAAATGGCCATTGAGGGAGAGACAAACATCATTTGAAAGGAAATTGGATAAGTATTTGAAAAGGAATTTTTTTTTTAATGCAGGAAGATCAACGAAGCAGGATTAGAGTAGATAGTTCCAGTTGAGAGGCTGACACCAGTATAGACACAATGGGCTGGATGTCTGCTTCTGTGCCATATGATTCTGTGAGTAGACTTTCACGATTTTGTTACCATGCTTCAATCAAGTGCTGGGCACAACAGGTTATAAACAAAAGCAGATTATTGTTTACAGCCCAGGCCACCGAACATACTGCCAACCACCTCAAAACACCACAGAATGAAAAAAAAATTCACTACACTTCGAAAACAGTTCACCAAGACAATCTGAATCAAGAAAATACTTTCATTTCTGGCAGGCATGCTGCTTTGTTAGAGAAAAGAAGATTTCAAATTCAAAACTGCAGCATCGACTGCCTTTCCCTTTTGTTCCCCCAGAGGGCTCTCCAGAGGCTGGCAATCAAATGTAGTCAGAACAGCTGGTCCAACTAACATTTCCATTGTTCATCATAACAACAATGATGGGAAAAGAGAGTTCGATGAAGGTTAGGCAGAGCGGTGCCAAAATAAGCAGGAGCCACTTAACTGTACCCCAAACACAACATTATACTATTTGAGGCATGTAACAAATGGTGACATAAAGTATTATCCACTTCAAGTATTATCAACAGATCATTCCTGAAGAACCCTACTTTTAATCCTTTGCATTTGAACAATTACATTTCTTATATTCTTACATTTACAAATTATCCATTTCATTCCATACGCATACAAGTGAAAAAACACCAACTCAGGTGTAGAATTCGTCTCAATATTCTGTGGCTTTTACTTTTCTTGTTCGCTTTCTAAATCACCGACACTGAGATAATGTAAAGCAAAGAAATGTCCCTGCAATTCTCAGAGGAAAAAATGCAAGCTTATGTCGCCCTTGTAAGCTGTGGCTCAGTGGGTAGCACACTTGCCTCTGAGTCAGAAAGTTGTGGGTTCAAGTCCCACTCCAGGGACTTGAGCACATAAAGCTAGGCTGACACTCCAGTGCAGTGCTGAGGGAGTGCTGCACTGTTGGAGGTGCCGTCTTTCGGATGAGACGTTAAACCGAGGCCCCGTCTGCTCTCTCAGGTGGATGTAAAGAGATCTATTTCGAAGAAGAGCAGGGGAGTTATTCCTCGTGTCCTGGCCAATATTTATCCCTCAATCCACATAACAAAAACGGAGTATCTGGTCATTATCACATTGCTGTTTGTGGGAGCTTGCTGTGTGCAGATTGGCTGCCATGTTTCCCACATTACAACAGTGACTATACTTCATTGGCTGTAAAATGCTTTGAGACATCCGGTGGTTGTGAAAGGCGCTATATAAATGCAAGTCTTTCTCTCTTCTCCACCCAGTTTTATCTGATGCATGTCACGATGACACATCTGCAACAAAAAAATCTCTCAGCCTGAAAGGGTTAACATGTCCAAAATAAACATGCTTAAAACACATTCATAACCACATGCAAGACCAAAGGAAGCATTTCCAACATTAATCTTCAATAACAAGAGGCATCTCTCCTCTAAATTAAGACATCAGAATAAGATATGCCAAAGACAGGGTGTCAGGGCACCTCATTTAGCAAAGTATTTTTTGTGTATATTATCTTCTTCTTCTTAGGCAGTCCCTCGGGACCGAGGATGACTTGCTTCCACCCTAAAAATGAGTTCTCAGATGACTGATGAGTCCAATGCGGGACCTACAGTCTCTGTCACAGGTGGGGCAGATGGTGGGTGGGGTGCTTGGGTTGACGTGCGCTCCTTCCGCTGTTTGCGCTTTGCTTCCGCTTGCTCTCGGCGAAGAGACTCGAGGTGTTCGGCGCCTTCCTGGATGCTTCTTCTCCACTTTGTGCGGTCTTGGGCCAGGGATTCCCAGGTGTCGGTGGGGATGTTGCACTTTTTCAAGGAGGCTTTGAGGGTGTCCTTGAAGCATTTCCTCTGCCCACCTGGGGCTCTCTTGCCGTGTCGGAGCTCCGAGTAGAGCGCTTGTTTTGGGAGTCTCGTATCGGGCATGCGGACGATGTGACCCGTCCATTGGAGCTGATCGAGCGTGGTCAAAGCTTCGATGCTGGGGATGTTGGCCTGAGCGAGAACACTGATGTTGGTGCGCCTATCCTGCCAATGGATTTGCAGGATCTTGCGGTGGCAGCGTTGGTGGTACCTCTCCAGTGCTTTGAGGTGCCTGCTGTACATGGTCCATGTCTCTGAAGCATACAGGAGGGCAGGTATCACTACTGCTCTGTAGACCATGAGCTTGGTGCTGGGTTTGAGGTCCTGGTCTTCAAACACTCTCTTCCTCAGGCGACCGAAGGCTGCACTGGCACACTGAAGGCGGTGTTGGACTTCGTCATCGACGTCTGCCCTTGTTGACAGTAGGCTCCTGAGGTATGGAAAGTGGTCCACCTTGTCCAAGGCCTTGTCATGGATTTTGATAATCGGGGAGCAGTACTGTGTGGCGGGGGCAGTTTGGTAGAGGACCTTTGTCTTACAGATGTTTCGTGTAAGGCCCATGTTCTCGTACGCTTCGGTGAAGGTGTTGACGATGGTTTGGAGTTTGACCTCAGAGTGTGCGCAGACGCAAGCGTCGTCTGCATACTGTAATTCGATGACAGAGGATGGGACGACCTTGGATCGGGACTGGAGGCAACGGAGGTTGAACAGTTTCCCATTTGTTCTGTAGATTAGCTTCACTCCAGCAGGGAGCTTACTGAAAGTGAGATGGAGCATTGCAACCAGGAAGATCGAGAAGAGCGTTGGTGCGATGACACAGCCTTGCTTGATCCCGGTCCATACGTGAATTGGGTCTGTGGTGGATCCGTTGGTCAGGATCACCTTGTAGTTGACACGTGGTGAAGATCATGTCCATTGTGCCCCTTAGTGGGCGGAATCCGCATTGCGACTCTGGGAGGAGCTCTTCAGCCACTGGGAGAAGGCGATTGAGGAGGATTCTTGCGATGACTTTCCCTGTGGCAGACAGCAGGGAGACTCCTCTGTAATTACCGCAATTGGACTTGTCACCTTTCTTGAAGATGGTCACGATTATGGCGTCTCTGAGATCCCCTGGCATGCTCTCCTCCTTCCAAATAAGAGAAATGAGTTCATGTATTCGCACCAATAGTGCGTCTCTGCCATGTTTTAGTGCCTCAGCGGGGATTCCATCTGCTCCTGAGGCCTTGTTGTTCTTCAGTTGTCGGATGGCCTTTTCAACCTCATGCTGGGCTGGTGTTGTGCTGAGGTGGTGGCGGGTAGCATGCTGCAGGATGGAGTTGAGGACACTCGCGTCGAAGACGGATTCTCTGTTAAGGAGATCTTCAAAGTGCTCCTTCCAGCGGGCACTGACTGCCTCCCTGTCCTTGATGAGTACCTCTCCATTCTTGACCCACAGTGGGGTAGGACCTCGGGTGCTTGGGCCGTAGGTGGTCTCGTCTGCGCTAAAGAATCCACGCACGTTGTTGTTGTCGGCTAGCTGCTGGATCTCCTGCACTTTCTCCACCCACCATCTGTTCTTTAGGTTGCGAGTTTTTTGTTGGACCTCGGCCTTCAGGCGTCTGTAGAGCTGCTTTCTTGCTCTCGAGTTCTGTTGCTGTTTCCAGATCAGGAATGCCTTGCGCTTGTGGCTTATTAGCTCCTGGATCTCCTGGTTGTTCTCGTCGAACCAGTCTTGGTGTTTCCTGGTCGAGTGACTGAGCGTCTCTTCGCAGCTGCTGATTATGGAGGCCTTGAGTACAGACCAGGCGCTGTGGACACTCTGTGTCTCTGAATCACTGGGAGTCGTCAGGTTGGTTGTGAGGCGCAGGCTGAATAGGGCTTTATTAGCAGGGTTTTTGAATGCTCCAGCGTTGATTTTCCTGCGGCATTGTTTCTGTTGGCACCGCTGTTTTGGGGCTACGTTGATGGAGGTGACAGAGCGGATTAGGCGGTGGTCTGTCCAACAGTCGTCAGCTCCTGTCATGGCGCAGGTGATGCGGACGTCCTTGCAGTCCCTCGCTCAGACAATGATGTAGTCCAGCAGATGCCAATGCTTGGTGCAAGGGTGTTGCCATGAAGCCTTGTACTTGTCTCTCTGACGGAACAAGGTGTTGGTTATGACAAGGCCATATTCTAAGCATTTCGTCAGGAGGAGAGTACCATTGGAGTTGGCTTTCACTACCCCCTCTCTGCTGATCACATCTCTGGTCTGACCCTTACCAACTCTGGCATTAAAGTTGCCAAGGAGGATCAGCTTGTCGCCTGTTGGGACTCGGGACAGGGATTGTTCGAGACTGGAGTAGAATTCCTCTTTGGTCTCGTCTGTGGCTTCCAGTGTTGGGGCGTACGCACTGATGACCGTAGCACACTGGTTCCGAGCTTGGGTGAGCCGTAGATTCATGAGGCGTTCGTTTATTCCACAAGGGGAGTCTCTGAGACGTTCAACTAGCTCATTTTTTATGGCGAAGCCTACCCCATGGAGGCGGCATTCTTCTCCAGGTTTGTCTTTCCAGAAGAAGGTGTAACCACCGCCTTGCTCCTTGAGCTAGCCTTCCCCTGCCTGCCGGGTCTCGCTTAGGGCGGCGATGTCTATGTCGAAATATCTGAGCTCCTGGGCAATGATAGCGGTACGGCGTTAAGGTCTGTCGCTGTTGGGGTTGTCCATGAGGGTCCTGATGTTCCAGGTCCCGAACTTCATTTTAAAGGGTGGAAGATGCCTGTGCATGAATTCTTTAACATGGGGTGGCCGTTGCACACCAGCTACCACACGGCTTGACAGAATAAGGTCTTGGTCCAATGGCAAGGGAATCCAAGATGATTGGAAACCAAGCTCTGCTACATCGGCCTAGCACACACACAAACATAATCCTACTGTCCTCCTCTCTCCTTCCCGCAGATCCTCTCTGCCTGGGTTTCATAGGCTGCAGTGTGATCCTCCCGACCTCGCTGTTGGCCCATGCTGCACCTTCCCTGGGCCCCGACCCCGCTGCTGGTCCACGCTGCGCCACTCCTGGGCCTCGAATTCGCTGGTGGGCTCGTCCTCGCCCCTGGGCCTCGACCTCGTTCCTGGGCCTCGACCTCGCCCCTGGGCCTCGTCCTCGCCCCTGGGCCTCGACCTCGTTCCTGGGCCCCGACCTCGCCCCTGGGCCTCGTCCTCGCCCCTGGGCCTCGACCTCGTTCCTGGGCCTCGACCTCGCTCCTGGGCCTCGACCTCGCTCCTGGGCCTCGACCTCGCTCCTGGGCCTCGACCTCGCTCCTGGGCCTCGACCTCGCTCCTGGGTCCCGGCCTCGCTCCTGGGCCTCGGCCTCGCTCCTGGACCTCGACCTCGCTCCTGGGCCTGGACCTTGCTCCTGGGCCTGGACCTCGCTCCTGGGCCCCGTCCTCGCTCCTGGGTCCAGACCTCGCTCCTGGGCCTCGACCTCGCTCCTGGGTCCCGACCTCGCTCCTGGGTCCCATCCTCGTCCCTTAGCCTCGTCCTCGCTCCTGGGCCTGGACCTTGCTCCTGGGCCTGGACCTCGCTCCTGGGCCCCGTCCTCGCTCCTGGGTCCAGACCTCGCTCCTGGGCCTCGACCTCGCTCCTGGGTCCCGACCTCGCTCCTGGGTCCCGTCCTCGTCCCTTAGCCTCATCCTCGCTCCTGGGCCTCGACCTCGCTCCTGGGCCCCGACCTCGCTCCTGGGTCCCGACCTCGCTCCTGGGTCCCGTCCTCGCCCCTTAGCCTCGTCCTCGCTCCTGGGCCTCGACCTCGCTCCTGGGTCCCGTCCTCGCTCCTGGGTCCAGACCTCGCTCCTGGGCCTCGACCTTGTTCCTGGGTCCCGACCTCGCTCCTTAGCCTCGTCCTCGCTCCTGGGCCTCGACCTCGTTCCTGGGTCCCGTCCTCGCTCCTGGGTCCAGACCTCGCTCCTGGGCCTCGACCTCGCTCCTGGGCCCCGACCTCGCTCCTGGGCCTCGACCTCGCTCCTGGGTCCCGACCTCGCTCCTGGGTCCCGTCCTCGCCCCTTAGCCTCGTCCTCGCTCCTGGGCCTCGACCTCGCTCCTGGGACCCGTCCTCGCTCCTGGGTCCAGACCTCGCTCCTGGGCCTCGACCTCGCTCCTGGTTCCCGACCTCGCTCCTGGGTCCCGTCCTCGCCCCTTAGCCTCGTCCTCGCTCCCGGGCCTCATCCTCGCTCCTGGGCCTCGACCTCGCACCTGGGCCCCGACCTCGCTCCTGGGTCCCGTCCTCGCCCCTTAGCCTCGTCCTCGCTCCTGGGCCTCGACCTTGTTCCTGGGTCCCGACCTCCTTATAGTGTGTCTCCTTCCAGTGAGTGACACACTCACTGGAAGGAGACGCGCTGCATATTATAAACTGTTTCCATATACTTTTAGAGTCAGTTTTTTTGTTGGATAAATAATTAAAGATGCAACAGGTTCATGGAACCATTCTTGGTACAAATTATTTTTTTGTTGGGGGAAAGGAGAAAAAGCAGAAAATCCACACCTGATTCTTTTTCGTTTTTGTGCTCATCAAGGTGAAGTTCTGGAGGATGGGACACTTTTCATTTCAGGCACCGAATGTCAGGATTAAGCACACCCAGATCAGCTACAGCATAGTTAGATGGACACCTTCTACTCTGCTCTGCTCACCATTGTGCCTCAGCTCCAACCCCAACCTCAGCAAAGCACCCACTACTGCACCAGTGGCAGTTTTCCCCGCTTCCCACACCAATCATCCAAAGTCAATCTGACTGACTTTATCAATCAGTGTCAAATTTGAGTAGTTTTATGTTAATTCACTAGGAACTAGACTGAGACTGATCAAACTAATTTCAGCTAGCAGACAGAGGAGATTTTCAATGGAGGAGAGAATAGACAGCACAAGTTATAGCAGCTTCCAGACCATGGTGGAGGTGATGCGTGCTACTGTCTCTCAGGGCTTTGTAGGATCTGATAGCTGCCATTAGATTAGCTTTCCCACTACTCAATGGCAACACTGATCCAGGGCCCAATGGAATTGCGGTGGCTGGAGTCCATCTGCCTGGTGCTGCCGTCTCTCAGTACAGCAGCACATGCCAGGCCTGTGGCCTTGCCCCTCAGAGCACCAAGCACATGGGAAGCAACACCAGGCTGCTCAGGAACAAGCTCCAGAGATGCAGCCAACAGCGGCTCCCTGCCACTGTGGAGCAAGGTACCATTAGAGGAGGGCCATCTCAGTCCTATGAAACTTTTGTAGAACGTGAGCAGCCAACCACCTCCCACAATACTGGCCCTCAGGTTGCACCTAGGACAAGCACTAGAATAGGTGAAAGAAAGGCACGTGTAGACACCCAGCAAACGCATGGTGTTAGGAAAGAGTAGGTTGGCTTGTGTTCACTTTGAACTTCATCGTATTAAAAGAGAACATGCACCAACATCATACTTTGTTAGAGTCACACAGGAAAGGGTGCACTTAGTGCTGACTTATTCATTCAGGTGCTGGTTAATGACAAAATAATTTCGGGGCATAAAAGGCTGATATGCCGCCATGTTGTAAAATGGATCGTGGATTGAGGTAATGTCCCTTTATTTTAAGGTGGGAGAGAATGAGGTATGGTGGTTGTGTCAAAGGTTGACTGTGTTACACAGAAGATAAGTCTTTAGTGATGAGATGAGTTCTGATGCCGCTTGCAGGAGTGACTGAGGAGTCCTCGGAGTGTAGATCATCGAATGATGGGCTGCTCTGTTAGTTGCCTGCTGTTCCATTGACCTTCATTAGCACATATTGAAATGAGGGCACACAGAAACTGCTTCTGCCCAGCTTCCCTGCCACAAAAAAACTCTTGCCCCATTTATACACCAAAAACTGTGAGGAAATTCGCACCTTAGATCTTTAAAGCGCAATGTCAATGGGCCAGAAATTCGGCTCCCTGGCTTCCCGCGGGTGCAAGGATCGCACGCGCACCTACCTACCGCGCCTGCCGTTGACCTCTGGGCCCACGGGGACTTCAGCTCCTGGGCCTCCCCCAACTGCCGGCGCGCAGTGCTTGTGTATCCCAGGGGCGTAGTTAGTGCGATGCGTCCCCTGGGATCACGTGGGCCATGGAGAGCCAATGGCAGCAGACCATCTTTCATTCATAGATTTGACAGGAAGACCTGTCAAATCTATGAATACAGATCGGCCCCAAAACATCCCTAAAACTACAAATATTTTTTTTTTTTAAATCACATTTTTAAAATAACTATAAATTACATTAATTAGCTATTTTAAACAAAAATTTAAATTTTTGAAAAAATTAATTACACTTTTTAACGGGGTTAAAACTAAACTTACCTTTCTTTAAAGTAATTAAAAAAGATAAATCTGTGAAAAAAATGTTTAAATTTTAATAAAATCAACACTTACCTTGTTAAAAGAAGGCCTTGCGCCTCCTTTTTCAATGTGTATCTTCTCCGTGCTTACCCTCACGGAGGAACCTGTAAAAAAATCCGAAGTGCGAGGCGAACACACTGGCCCTCCGGCGTGCGCGTTCAACCTCTGAACCCCTTCCTTCAGGGGAACGGAAGTGCCGGTTTCCCGCGCATTCGCAGTGCATGCAAGAAACCGGCACTTTCGTTCCGTCCACGGGTGAGTACACAACGCGTACTCACCCGTGGCGAGCCTAATTTCTGCCCCAATATGTACAGCTTTTCACATGGAGATTTATGCAGTTATCAGAGAATCATGTATTGTTTCTTATGGTGTACATATTGAATGCCATATTTCAGCCACATGCTGCTAATCATATGTGTTTCTGTAGTTCTCAGTCCCCTACTGGTATGAAGCAAAAAAAATGAAGGCACGCAGTGATTCAACAAATCAATGAGAAATGTTTCCATAACAGCCCCTGCTGCAATCTGGTCTGGACTAATGTTTTTGTTATTATTTCAGCTGAGATATGAAACCTGCATTTATGACAGTTCACAAAGTTATATTTTTTATTTAAAAACCTCAAACCTTAATGCAGATGGGATTTGGACTGTTGAAAATCTTGCGTGCTGGCCTGAGTCTATTTATAACTTGGAAATTTGGACTCATTAAAACTTAATGAGAGACAGAGACTAGCAAATAATTGTGCCATTTTAAAACTCTCTCTTCTTCATGTTTAAGTTATTATTTGAAAAAAAATCCAAACTTTATCAGTTTATTTTATTACTTTATTTTGTTCTGAAACTGTAAAAATACAGCACGTACCACGAAGAGTTACGATTCCACAAACATTATGAAGTTAGAAAGTCTGCATTAAGTCCCTCTCTCCCCAACTGACTAACGAGTAGAGATCTGCCCACAAGCATTGAACGTACTCACAATAACTAGAATTCTTTATCACATCAGCCACGTAAGCTTGTCTGGTTTTAAAGCTGTCAAAATCCATACGAGTAGGAAAGAGAAGGAAAAATAAATGCTCTCTTCTCCTCATCTCTCCATAGTTCATGCTTCCTATCAAAAGCTACTGTAAGCATCAAGTGCTTACAGTGCCTGAAAAAGGGATCCTAGTGTTAGACTTTAGGTACATATTAAACTTATCATCCATACTCCAATTAGTAAACATTTGATAACTTTTGCAGAACATGGCATGCCATAGTACAGAGACTAAATCCTGACTGCATGTTTCTCCAGAGAGTTAATAATAAAGTGGAACTGGCAAACCTTTAAGTGAGCATTAAACAATTTACGTTTAATTCTCTGGCATTATGCTCTTGGCAGGGGGCCTCGCATGTTGGCCGCACGTATCTGAAATTTGGGCACACGATCTTCCCACTACTACAACAGCTTGCATTTATATAACAACAACAACAACTTGCATTTATATAGCGCCTGTAATGTAGTAAAATGTCCCATGGAACTAATTTACCTGGTTGAAAAATCATGTGCCCCATGTGCCCCAAATTTTCAATTTGAGCTCCAGGTCAATAAGGCTCCCCATCGGGAGCATGAAGTTGTAAAATTACCCCTTGTGGCTCTTATCACTCAGGCATCCCAACAGCTATTTAAGAAGGTCACTTGGCACTTAGTTACTTTATTATACCACACATTCTGCAACTATTCTGTCGAAAGAAAGAAGGAAAGAAAAGAAAGAAGGAGAGAAAGGAAAGAAAGCAAGGTCTGTAGAATAATCTGCATGATAATAATCTGTTGAGAATCAAAACTGGTCACTTTGGCAAAGTTTTGGAAGGCTGCCTGTACAATTGTACCCAGGAATAGTTAGCACCTTCAGGAAAGAAAAGAAAGAAACTTTTTCCAAGAGCTATTTTTATCTAACTGTATTCAAGGTGAAGGGAAGTGCTGTCCCAAGCTTTCAGAGCTATACGAGTTCCATTTTCAACACTTCTCAATATTATATGGATGAATTAAATATATTGTATTATAAAGTAACTGTATTATATAAGTAAATGTTGGTTGTCACTCAAGTTTGCAGTGATAACATCAAAAATGCTAATCTTGCAGTATTGACAGCATTGTGCTCTCTTCATCAATATCTGTCATAATAGGCCTTCTAGGAATCAAATACAAATATTCTGAAGCTCCAGGGTAGCTCAATGAGCTTATCCCGAAAGTAACCAAACCACACGGTCAAGGATGGCTCCAGGCTCCAACTCCCACTTTGAGCTGAGTCAGTTGATCTCAGCCTGTCGATAGTGGAAGTACTATAATTGGCTTCACGGCTCCTGGGCTACAGAAGGCTGTTTGCATTTTTGTTACTCAACATCTTGTCGCAACTGTGGAGTTTTTATGTCACAAAACTGTCCATTTACTCTTTGATGTTCAAAAGAAGAGTCCTAACTTTATCACCATACACTAAGTTGATAGCCCAGATAAAAATCAATGGGGTCAACTTTATGTGGTCTCGCCTGGCATTTATGGCCTCAAAATGGGGTTGGTAGCCTTACAGCCCCGTTAACAACGGGACAGGCTCCATTTTAAAAGGGGCCTAGCACCTGGTGTCCAAAACACCCTCCTGTTTCAGGTGATGAGCCCTTTTTAATGTGGCAACCCGGGGTCCTATGACATAAGTTGGACCTTGACTTCCATTTTCGGAAGAAACTGGTCAGAGCCTCCGCAATGCAGGCTCTGATCAGTCCCATGGGTGATGGAAGAGAAGAGGCCCTCTGAAGGTAAGTCTTGAATTAATTTGGAGAGTATCTCTGAGGCCCACAACAATAATCTGGGCTGCTGCCACCCGAGAACTCCACCCTCCACGATTGTGACCCCTTCCCCACAATTTACCTTCATGGCGGCTGCTCCCGCCCAATTTCCTTTGTTGAATCTGGCGAGCTGCGTCAGGACATGTGTTTGGAAGAATGCAGCTCGCCGGGCTAACTTAAAGAAGGCAGAAGCCTCAAAATCACGGGGGCCATTTCGCCGCTGGAGTGGGCGACTGACCAACCAGCGCTCCCCCGGAATGAACGGAAGATCAGCGCTCCCCCGGAGTGAATGGACGAGCATAACATTATAAAACTGAAAGTGAGTAAGGGAAAGAAACACTAGGGTGTAACATTAAAATAGTATCTGCTAAAAAAAAAAGCTGCAGATACGTTCAGCTATCTGTTAGTTATCAAACCAAAGAAAGTGGTTCTTTCAGTTTCACGATTACCACACAACAACATAGCTAGGATACCAGAAAATTCATAAACATTCAGATCATTTTCAAATGGTATCTTTTCAATCCGAAAAACGCATGGTTTTGCTCTTTGGAATAGGAGAGAAGGACCACACTGGGGTTGGAATATTGTGATCATTAGAAATTTCTATAGTGGCTGTTTTTCTTGGGCACAAATATAATGAAGTAATTAAAAAAAAAACGTTTTCCCACTTCACTTTTTCCATTTTATTTGCAAGAGTGTCGATTATAATCTTTGATTTGAACTAACTGTTCCATTTATTGATGTGTTTGTCATGCCCATTTCTCCACAGAACAGAACTAGACTATGAATGCACACAGAAACCTGGCGGAAAACTGGAGCTGCCAGCATTGGGGAAATCCTGGGCGTGAGATATTCAATTGTATGTTAGACCTGACGTGTAGCCTCGCACCAAGAACAAGCTGTGCTCATCACATGGCCTGCAGGGGACACCTTGACTGTGCTTTAATCCAAGCTCACTGTCCTGTTAATGCGGATTCAGCTTTCTGATTCTCTGATCTTCAATTATTGTCGCAGTGGCTGAGTCTCCTGGTAATTACACTAAGAACTGACAATATGGCCGCACTGAGTAGCGCTCTGTGTGCATTTGAGAATGTAAATGTGGAGCTCAGCCGAAGCAAGCTTCACAGTGGTTACACCAGTGGAAACATGGCTGCCACTTACATTCGTAAGAGCTACAGCCAACAGCACATAGCCTTAGTGCTATTTTCTCTTCTCTCTTTTCTGCTGCAAGATTTTCCAGTTTTCTGCTTGTTTCTCTCACACTCTGGGAGAATGCTGTGGAAGCAAGGTATCCCAGCATTCATAGCACAAACAAAAATCTCCTGTTAAACTGCAGCCCTATAATTTGTAACTTGTTTAGCTAAAGTCACTTTCATAGAGTTTCTCTTAATTTTGCTTCATTCTCCAGTAAGAGAATCAAAGGGAAAACATGCAAGAATAAGTTGCCGTTCATTATGCTTACGACTTTTAGTCAGCTTTTGCGCGGCAGTTTATGGTAAATAGGGAGCCATTTCAGTGTGGCGCCCTCTACAGGGGATCTGAGGCATGTGTGAACAGGACAAGCAACAGCGTGTCTCTTCAACCAATCAGATTTAAGAACCCTCACTGTAACAGGCAGAGTCTGAACCAGGAAGTGTAAGTTAGAATATTTAATTCAATGTAAAATCATGTGCAGAAAGCAAAATAGAGGGAAAGAAAGATGGGATTAAGAGAAGTCGCACAACACCAGGTTATAGTCCAACAGTTTTATTTGAAATCACGAGCTTTCGGAGCGCTGCTCCTTCGTCAGGGAAAAGTGGACGAAGGAGCAGCGCTCCGAAAGCTCGTGATTTCAAATAAAACTGTTGGACTATAACCTGGTGTTGTGCGACTTCTCATTTTTGTCCACCCCAGTCCAACACCGGCATCTCCGCATCATGGGGATTAAGAGAGAGAGAGATAAAAGAGATAGAAAGAAAACGTTTTTTAAAAATGTCGTTTTAATTTTTTTTAAATCTCCAACGATAATTAAAATCTGAAGAAATGAGACTCTATACTTGTAAAAGTAAATTTTTAGTGCCAGAGAGGTTGTTTGGTAGTAATTATGACTTATCATGCCGTTAAAAATTCACTTACAATTGAATGCACCAGCCCTAACTTTTTCTGGCATGTTTACTGGGTGATTAGTGGGCAAGTACCACAACTCACGCCCCACGTGTGTTTTAATGCCAAATCTATCAGCAAGGTATCGGTGTAGCAAAGTTTCTGGAGGAGCAGGGCAACTTGGACAGCAACTTCCTGATTTCCACGTTTAACTGCGCATGTGTGGATGCTGGAAATTGCTGTCCGATTTACTTCATAATAACGGTGAGCACTGATAGCCTCACCGTTATTATAACTGCAAAATCCGGGCCATTGAATCTGAAATGACAGGGAAAGAAATTATGATTTCATATGAGACTCGTACCGAATGAGGAAAGATAAATTGGCCTGCTGAAAACTGACATAGTAATAGAAAGCAAATGTAATGATGAATGGCAAAAGCTCTATCTGGATAAGGACTAATGCAATTCCACAAGGTTCTGTTCTGGGACTGCACTGATTACACTATTCAGGAATGCTATAGAAAGGGTACATCTCAAATTTCTTGACAGCACGTTAAGTTGCTAAGTAACAAGCAGAGGAGAGATTGATAAGATTCAAAAGGATTTGCTAACTGAAGCAGGTGACTAAATGATAGATGTATTTTAATATGCATAAATGAACAATCTGAAAAATGGAACAGGGAACATGAAACGTGTGCACACAATAATTGGATGTCCTGTAGCAAAAGAAAAAAAAGAAATAGATTTCAGGGTGATTACTGACCACTTGCTGAAAGTATTCTATCAACGTGAAGTTGTTACCAAGACAGCTAATCATGTACTGCAATGCATCGCGAGTGAATTTAACTACAAGCCAAGACAAACTATATTAACCTTATATGGGCCATTTGCAAAGCCACATTTAGATTACTGTATGAAGTTTTGGACTCCCTACCTTCAACAGAACATTAGCCCTTTCAAGAGAATTCCGAGTAGAAGAAGGATGATTCTGGATTAGCAAAGTTATGAAGAGAGGCTCACAGAATTGAATTTAGTTTTGTTGGAGAAAATAAAATTGAAGAGTAAAAATACAGGTCCTTAAAATGATGAAGTGCTTGGATAATGTTGAAATAAGCAGGCTGTTTAACTTGGATTGTGGCCACAGAAAGAGAGGACATGAATACAAAATTAACAATCCTCAATCAACACCAGAGTGCAAAAGGATTCTTTTTCCTTACATAGAATTGAATATGTAGAACAGACTCCCAGTAAAAGGGACAGATGCTATGTTGATCAACTCCATAAACAGAGCTGACTAAATATTTGCTAAAGATTGGAATGAAAGCGCTTAATGAAGAATGATAGCATAGATGATCAAAGATCCTATGGCACACAATGGTTCCATTTGCAACTCCTCAGATAATGAAGCAGTCCGTGCCCGCATGCAGCAAGACCTGGGCAACAATCAGGCTTCAGCTGATAATTGGCAAGTAATATTCACGCCACACAAGAGTCAGGCAATGACCATCGCCAACAAGAGAAAGTCTAGTCACCTCCCATTGATATTCAACGGGATTACCATCGCCAAATCCCCCATCATCAACATGCGGGTGATCACCATTAACCAGAAACTTAAATGGACTAGCCACATAAATATTGTGGCTACAAGAGCAGGTCAGAGGCTGGGTATTCTGTGGCGAGTGTCTCATCTCCTAGCTCCCCAAAGCCTTTCCACCATCTACAAGGCACAAGTCAGGAGTGTGATGGAATACTCTCCACTTGCCTGGATGAGTGCAGCTCCAACAACACTCAAGAAGCTTGACAGCATCCAGGACAAAACAGCCCGCTTGATTGGCACCCCATCCACTACCTTAAACATTCACTAGCTCCACCACCAGTGCACCGTGTCTGCAGTGTGTACCATCCACAAGATGCACTGCAGGATTTTCAACTGCGCCTCCCAAACCCATGACCTCTTCCACCTAGAAGGACAAGTGCAGCAGGCACATGGGAACACCACCACCTGCAAGTTCCCCTCCAAGTCACCCACCATTCTGACTTGGAAATATATCGCCGTTCCTTCATCATCGCTGGGTCAAAATCCTGGAACTCCCTCCCTAACAGCACTGTGGGACTTCCTTCACCACATGGACTGTAGCAGTTCAAGAAGGCAGCTCACCACCACCTTCTCAAGGGCAATTAGGGATGGACAATAAATACTATCCTTGCCAGCAACACCCACATCCCGTGAATGAATAAAAAAAATATATGCTGCTATGGGTATCTGTGAAATATAACTGGTGGAAGTTTATAGTGTGTACTGTAAGATTGGTTTGTTATCTGGAGTTTGGAGGTCAGAGGAAAATTTCACAGGGTTTTAATTTGTTGGTCACCTCTCTCAGGAGACTGAGTGGATTGGGTCGAGTTCAAAATAGGTGAAATTGCATTTGATCAGCAGAAGGGGCAGGTTGGATAACCAGAATGTCCTTTACTTATTCCATTCTTTTTTATGTTCTTAACTCTCTTTAATGTTTGAGTTTGAATTTCAGTGGAGATTTATGGAGCTGCTCATCCAACCAAGCAGCTTTTCCCCTGACATTTGGGCCAGTCAGACAGCTGTCAACCTGAGGATGGTCTGTTCGAGCAGTTACATTTTCACCCATGGCCAGCTCCACTTAGATTGACCCCAGTGCAAATGCTGGAGAAATTGAAACTAACCTTTTGGCACTTAGTGACACTGCCAAAGACCACAGAATGCACAGAGATGCTGGCGAGGCTATAAACTTTGATGAAACAGTCAAATGTCAGCACTTGACCTTTTGAATAGGTTTTATTTATATTTACTGAGTACTCTACTGTGCTTCAGCATGTTAGCTATCCTTGAGGAACCTTTCAACATTCAAATCCACATTGAACCTTTATCCATAAATCTACACAACATCATAAATTGGATTTTCTCAGTAACAATGACAGTTATAGTCAGCAAATGAATTTTACAGAAATTTTTGCATCATTAAAAAGATATACCTTTATTTACTAAAGGCTTATAACCTTATCTCTGCTATATATGTGAGCACAGTGAGAAATTCTATCTGTTATAGATAATCCCAGCAAATAAATAAAAAGCAACAAGCTGTGTTCTAAGAAATGGTTTCTTAATGGGAGTAACAAATAGGAAGCAAAATGTTCCTTTTTTTTTCATTATATCAAGCAGATGCCATTGAATTTGTTACTGCCAATCAGTATCAGGACACAAGCGCTCTATGTACCAAATGACAAGCTAAAACTACCTGTAACAACAGCCCTGTGTAGAACAAATTGAGCTCCTTAAGGCTGGGATTAAGAGGTGAATAGAACATTTTAAAAAATTGTTTTGTTTTATTGATGCTTGAGAAAAATCACAAAGCAGTTATAATATTCAAAAATGAATAAACCGACCATATTCAGACCATTGGCATGAGAAACCTTAAAGGGAGTTCAGAAGAGTGATGCTATATTTCATCAGTTTATAGAGCATGTGATCCAATTCCTGTACTGCATACAAATGGAACAGCTGACTAACATTTTTGATTAAATTACTTCTATTTGCTAATGTAATAATGAATGAGTTACAGGATTGATTATGAAACTTGGTTATAAGTCAGTCAATGCTACCTCTAAACCCATTTTTTTTCTGTTAGAGTGTATACAGATGATCCTGTACTTAAGTAAAGCTCATTGTTAAACATATGTCACGAACATATTTGTTATCTACTATTAAAAAAAAAACCATTTACACATGCATAGCCCTGGTCAGATTGAAGGGATAATTACTAGTCCTAGCCCCTTTAGGGCTACCCCGGATCAGGCGTATTTCTCAGACGTTCACTTTCAACTAAAGTTTGAGGTAGCCGAATCCTAAAGACGCTTAATTGGGTCTAAAGGTCCGGACTATCTCTCCCTAAAGGAAAGGAAAGGAACAACCTGAAAATGTTACCGTCCTCCAGATAGCACTTTTAATAAGTTTAGCTAGACTGTAACATTCCAGATATTATGAGGGTCCGGAAAACTCCCCCGGAATTCTGCAACTCCTCACCAAAGAGCGTATAGAGATTGAGTTTGCGAGTTTTTGATACAGAAGTCTTATGTGAGACAATTCTAAAAATATATAGATTTATTAAAGAACCGACATGTAATTTACAGTTGGTGAGTCAATCGCAACATTAACAGTTCCAAAAAGAGAAAGCTTACAATCTTATTATCAGAGAACCTTACTCTCAAATCTTAACTTCGCTACAGTTTTACAGTTCTTTAAGTTCTATTCAGGATATCCACCAAAATCAAATACCTTTGATCCCCGAGGTACAAAGAGTTGGAGACTTACAGAGCCGCCTCTGAAGCCAAGAATCGCTTTGCCCCTTTAAAGCGAGTCTGTTATCCCATTTGAGAGTTCAATATTTATGCCCTTTTCCAGTGGTATTTCCTTTAAGGTTTTCTGCTGATGTAAGCTAATTATCTCTAGTCATTTTTCTGCTGACCCCTGCAATTCTTACAGTCACCTCAGCTGGTAGCATTACAGAATTATGTCTCTTCTCTAGGTGTTCTAAGTTTACCATAAAAAACGGTGTTACGGCAGGTGTGTTTTTTACTTGATATCATTTTTACGGAGGCAGATGTTTCTTTCTTTTATGTGCTTCTTTACGAAGGGTAAATTAGAACACCTTATCCAGGGTGAACCATTGTTTAATTCCGAAAGGTTCAGCCTGCCGGAGCCTTTAATCTTCTGTTTCAATAAGGTTATTGATTCAGTGTCAACAACTATCTTATCTCTATAGCCAGAATGCTTTCACAGCTTTTTCATAGTTAGGTTTCGAGATTTCCAAACCCAGTTTGTCATGTTTTAATAAGCCCAGAATTCTTTAATGAGATAGTGTTTTTTTCTGAATAGGTTATATGGCTCATTCCTTCACAAGATTCCTTCCTAAAAAAAGAGGAAAATAAACTGTCCTCTTTCTTGGCAAAAATAAGGTGGACATGCTGCAAAACAAATTATTATTGCTTTTAATTGCTGTATGGTACTCATTCAAAAGATACTGTGGCCTTAATTATGTTTTTTTGAATTATAAGCCAAATCTAACTTTACTCACCAAGATACGTCATAAATCTAGAGACAATTCCACCCAATATTTCATTTCAGGATAATGGCAAGATATCAAATAATTTCACCGAGGAAGGAAAAAGTGATAATAGAATGTCACTTTTGTGGCTTCTTTCATTTCTACTCCGATCACTTATCTGCCTCAGTCTCTGTGTAAATACATTGGGCCAGAAATTCAGCTCTTGTCGAGCCCTACAGTAAGGCCACCTGAAGTGCCGGTTTCCTGCATGCACTGCGCATGCGCGGGAAACCGGAACTTCCGTTCCCCTGAAGGGAGGAGTTCAGAAGTTGAACGCATGCGCGGGAGAGGCTGCGCGCACGCAGCGAACTTCAGGTTTTTTTTCAGGTTTCTCCGGGAAGGTAAGTATGGAGAAGCTGCGCTTTTAAAAAGGAGGCACAAGGCCTGCTTTTAACAAGGTAAGTGGTTAATTAATTACAATTTAAACATTTTTTCAACAAGTTTATCTTTTTTAGATACTTTAAAGAAAAGTACGTTTACTTTTAGCACCGTTAAAAAGTATAATTAATTTTTTCAAAAATTTAAATTTTTGTTTAAAGTAGTTAAGTTATTTTAAAAATGTGATTTTTTTTTCAATTTATTTGAAGTTTAAGTGTGGTTTTGGGGCAGATCTCTATTCATAGATTTGACAGGTCTTCCTGTCAAATCTATGAATGAAAATGCCCTGCTAGGATTGGCTCTCCATGGCCCACGTGATCCCAGGGGACGCTTCGAACTAACTGCGGCCCTGGGATACGCAAGCACTGCGCGCCGGCAGCTGGAGGAGGCCCAGGACCCGAAGTCCTCGTGGACCCAAAGCACAACGGCAGGTGCGGTAGGCAAGTACGCGTGCGATGCTTGCACCCGCAGGAAGCCGGAAAGCCGAATTTCTGGCCCTTTTGTTTTGCAGTCATAAAAGGTTTTTGGTTAAAAAAAATATGTTTTTAGCACTGGGTAATACATTTGTTGGTGAACACAGAAGAATTTCTTTTGGCAGAATTTGGGAAGTGGGATACTGATTTTTTTTATGTCACAGAAGGTAAAACCATATTTTGAGTGAGACAGACTTTGTTTTATTCAGATAAAGAAGTCATTAAACTTGAGTTCTTAAAGTAACTTCACTTTATACATTCCTAAGTAACAGCAGGCACTGCATTCCAAATATAAATGGCTGTGTGAAGCACTTTGAGAGGGTCTGACTAGTAAAGGCACTACATAAATGTAAGTACCATTCTAAAGTGTTCCTACAACTAGTCTGAGCCCACATGTAGCAAACGACAAAGAAACTTTGTAATGCAGCATCACATTATATCTTTTAATCATTTCACCATGCTGTACTCAGTTGAGTACATTACGAATATTTCTGCAGGTGATATGCTTTTCCCTCTGCTTTTTTTATTTTTCATCCTCAGGATGTGGATGTTTCTGGCAAGGCTGGCATTTGTTGCCCATCCCTAGTTGGCCTGAGAAGGTGGTGGTGGGCCTTCTTCATAAACCACTGGTAGCAGTATGATACAATTGAGTGGCTTGCTAGGCCATTGCAGAGTGCAGTTAAGAATCAACCACATTTTTGGGGGCCTGGAGTCACATACAGGCCAGACCAGGCAAGGATGGCAGGGCTCTTTCCTTAAAGGGAAATAGTGAACTAGTTGGGTTTTTAAGAAAATCCGACAGATTTGTGGTCATTATTACTGATACCAGCCTTTTATTGCTAGATTTTTTTTCTCCATCTAATTATGCATTTCATTCACAAAGTCTGAATCCTGACCTGAACAGTCCTTGTAGATAAATAAAACAAACAAAAACTGACTGGCTGCTAAATAAATTTTCTGGCTGGGAAACAAAACCTGGAAAATAAACATCATAGCTGCTGAAGGTGGCCCCAAATCAAGTTTCAAACTGTGTACTTTTCAGATCTGTCTGCAGGCATATCAGGCATAATATGCAGACAAAAGGAAGAGATACACCACATGCTGATATCAGCCACCCCTGTTGAGTCAGGAGATGGGCAGTATTGACATGCGGTGTATTAGGGTTGAGATGCTCTCAGCTGTAAAGTGCAGTGATGCTATTGTGGCTTTTGTGTGAGACACCAACCCCTGTCCATATTACCACGGAGGGATGGATATAAATTATGCATAATTACTATATATTGGTCAGACAGGACAGTGCTGTGAATTGTAGAAGTGCTTTGGATTAATTGGTTCCACGATGTTCTACCTCCTTCAGTGCTATGGACACCAGTAGGTTATATCCCCTCAACATCCTCCCACAGGTGACCTATTCTTAGGATAGGCCTATCGTAAACACTCCTAATCACATCAAATAGAAAGGCTGTAGTACACAATATGTGAAGAAGAAAGGGAAGACCTTTGTAGTTTAGTGCATCAGCTGAATCAATGGCCGCGATTTTGCCGGCGCTCAGAGTGCGGGTTCGCTGTCAAAATCGAAATGATTGACAGCGGCTTGAGAACCTGCTCCGAACCCACCTCCATGTAAGTTTCCAAAGTGTCGGGTCCGCGATTTCAGAACAGACCCAACACCAAGCGGTGGGGTAGGCATTTAAGATACATAATGCTTGTTAAAAGCTTGTTAACTACTATTTTGCCAGCCTATTTCTATTTTCCCACTTTTTTATAGGGTACTGAATTTGGATGATCAGCCATGATCTCATTAAATGGCAGAGCAGGCTCGAGGGGCCGAATGGCCTACTCCTGCTCCGATCTTCTATGTTTCTATGTTTCTATGTTTTAACTAGGTTCACGTTGTTCGGAGATCATGTCAGGTAAGTAGGTCAGGTTCTCTATGTCTCCCCATTGCTGTGAATAGGTGATAGCTGCAAAAGTGGTAAGAAAGCTACCATTTCACAGCTGTTCACTTTCCAATGTCAGAAGCTTGAGCCTTCAGGACTTGGAAGACACTTTTGAGCTTTATGCAGTTTGGAAGTGTTTGGAGTAAACTCTCTATCCACTGTCACCTCCTTGGAGCAAGCTCTCTCACCATTGACAGATGACTTCTGTCATCTCAACTTCAGCTGCCATCTATTCCAGCAACATCGGTGCCCTTGAAAAAATCTCACCTTGGTCCTCTGAATCCCTCCACGATCAGCTCCAACACCAACATCACCAGACACACCAACATCACCAACAACAATACCAACCTTCTCCACAATCTCCTGATGCTGCACAGGACACAGGGCATCAGCGCCCGACCACATTGCTACCTGGGAGGTCAGCGATGGCATCACCATGGCCAGATTTACTTCACTTGACGCTGTACACCCTGGCTGCCACATGATGTGCCAGGTTGACACCACCTCACACCAACACCATAAAGCATCCCTACAATGTCTAAGCCATTCCTTTCACACTCATCACAATTGGGATGGGGGGGATGTTATGTCTCAACATTCACTGGAACTCGCTAAGACACTTCCAAAGGTGCACACAAATCTGTCCAAGAAACCAAAGTGCTGAAAATAAAGGTTTCAATGTTTGACAGCACATTACCAGAAACTTCACATGAACATTGGCTAAACCACCCAAGTGCCTACCCTTGTGTGTTGTTAGTTGGTATGCTTGCAGCATGTTGAGGGTGAGTCTGAGGGGTGGCTAGTGAGATGGGGAAGTGATAATGTAAATAGAGAGGGATGGGTGGAGGTGCAAGGTAAGTTGGTGTGAGTAAGGATGTGCAGGAGTAGGGTAGGGAAGGCAGAGTGATGTGGATGTGATGAGTGGCACAGCAGGATGAGATTGAGTGTGGCTTGGCAGTAACGTTTCGTGACCTGCTCAGATCATTGAAAGGTTTGCACCACTGCAGCCTGGTCCTCCTGACGACACCCCTGCTTGTGCCTTCCTTGTGTAATGTGCAACCAGGCTGCGTTGATCTCGTGTGGAGGTCTCTTCCACCCATGATAAGGGAAGAGAATCTCCCTGCGTGCTGTGACTCCCTCCAAAAGCATATGGAGGGAGTCATGGGAGAGCCTGGGTGCAGCCGTGCACCTTTGTGCAGTGCTTGTCAGTGTTTGCAGCACCTCAATGCTGTAGAATACTGACAGCACAATTGTCAAGATCAATTTGGACATGGCCCCTTTAAGGAAACTGGCTGATGACGCATCATCAAATGATGTCATCAGACCCGCTTCCTATTAATTGGCCGGGAACCTCACAGGGTGGGCTTAACAAGGTCAATCAATTAAAAATCACTTAAAGAGTGCGGGCTGCAGTAGGCAACGGGCTGGGACCGCGACACCAACCCCAGCTGCCCTGGACCCGCCTCGGTCGGAAAAATTGCGGCAACTGTATTTGAAACATGTTTGGAACATTTCAAGTATTGTTTCTGTAATTCTCCAAGTATAAATGCACCCAGTTAGACTTTTCATTTGTTGGGTTCTATGAAATGCACCCATTTTGCTGGCACTATTTGGAGCAGGGCAGAGGAGAATCAGCCCTATGATGTTGCCTTGTATGCATCATAAGAACAGAATGAAATGAAAATAAGAACTGATCTGCCCACCTGTAGCCCAGTTAAAATCTGTAAGAGCAAGAGAGAGGGAGAAAGAAAGGAGAAGAGATGGGAGAGAGAGGGAGAGAAAGAGAGAGAAAAAGAGATGTGAGAGAGAGAGAAGACAAAGAGGGGAGAAGAACCTCCACCCATCCCTCTATATCTATATTATCACATCCACGTCTCACTAGCCACCCCTCACACTCACCCTCATCCTAGTGCAATCATACCAACTAACAACACACACGGGTAGGCACTTGGATGTTTTATGCAATGTTCATGTAAAGTTTCTGTTAATGTGGTGTCAAACATTGAAACCTTTATTTTCAACACTTTGTTTTTCTTGGACAGATCTGTGTGCACCTTTGGAAGTGGCTTAGTGAGTTTGCAGTGAATGGTGAGACATAACAGTACCTCCCCGCAATGGTGATGAGTGTGAAAGGAATGGCTTGAGCATTGTAGGGATGCTTTATGGTGTTGGTATGGGGTGGGGCCAACCTGGCATATCATGTGGCAGCTAGGGTGTACAGCGTCAAGTGAAGTAAATCTGGCCATGGTGAGGTCATCCCTGGCCTCCTGGGCAGCAATGTGGTCGGGTGCTGATGCCCTGTGTCCTGTGCAGCATCAGTTGATTGCGGAGAAGGTTGGTTTTGTTGTTGGTGCTGCTGGTGTGCTTGTTGCTGCTGGTGTTAGGACTGATCGTGGTGGGATTCTGAGGTCCAAGGTGAGACAGTATAAAGGGCACCCATGCTGATGGAATAGATGGAAGGTGAAGTAGAGATGACAGAAGCGATCTGTCAATGGTGAGAGAGGTAATGAGGTCAGACTGGATGGAGACTTGTGTGAAGACTGGCAGCATGGTGGATCTGTTGTGGAAATGCAGTGAGGAAGAGCTTGTAGCTGAGGGAAAATATCTCTAAGGTGGGAGCTTTAACTATACATTTGAAGCTGTCAACTCAACAGCTGATTCAATGGCCACTGAACTCCCGCCTCAGCTTGACAAATGTGGTCCAGGACCAGCGTGGACGAGCTGTCAAATGCAAAAGGTAAGCTGAAAATCATTCTTAAGTGGCTCTAAACAAGTCACTAATTACCTGAATTGGGTCCCCCGCTGCTGCGTGTCGAGTCTGCTCAGTGCTGACAGACCCGACATCGAGAATTGCACGTGGCGGTGGCTTCACAGTGGGGTCCTGACCTGCTGGAGGAAAAAAACACTTTCCCACCCAACCTGCCACCGATCGCGCCCACTGACCCCCCCGCAAAATTCTGCCCATTAACTCTGTTTCTCTCTCTACAGTTGCTGCCTGACCTGCTGAGTATTCCCAATATTTTCTGGTTTTAACCCACATAACTTTGCTCCTCCACAATTGCTAATTTCTCACCATTTAGAAAATATTCTGATTTGTCATTCTTGGATCCAAAGTGGATGACCTCACACTTCCCTACATTGAATTCCATCTGCCACAGTTTTGCCCACTCACTTAATCTGAATGTCCCTTTGCAGAACTCTGGTGGTCTGCTCGCTTGACACATGTTGACCCATGGAGTTGGTTGTCGCGCCGTTTAGCCGGTAAGCATGGATTTCTGAGAGGTCAAGAGCCAGCTGTGCAGAGGATAGCCATTATCTTGAAGCAGGTAGCATCTGACTTGCTGTGTAGGGTCAAACATTTGGGGGGTTGGAAGATTCATGCAGTGTGAAAGCATCATGATAGCTGTCAGGAAAGCGAGCACAGACTTGTATGATGTGCTGGCGATCACACACCAGCTGTACATTAAATTCTTAAAGGCACCAGGCTCATTTGCAGGAGCTCTCAAGGAAATGTATGTGCAGTTAGGAGACGCATGCAATGTGTGCAAACTCCAGCATCTACCTGCGGTTTCCAGTTGTCCATGGAGAATGTGATGAGCTAGTTTTCTCTGGCAACCGTGGCATCATTTACATTCTTAATGCAGGCATGAGCTGTAGATTGACTCATATCGCTAAAATCCCCCGCTGCAGCCTAGAAGGACTCAGAGGCAAAAAAGTTGAGTGCTGTTGTTACTTTGACTGTGACAGACAATGAATTGCCAGCGTGGCAGTAGGTTACAGGTCTTGCTGTAAGAGGCGATCATGTCTGTAAAAACCTCTCAGGAGAAGCACAGCCTCCTCATACACTGCTCCTCAGAGAACTGGAGGTAGGTGACTCTGGTCCTATACATCCTGTTGGGAGGGTAAGGATATCTGCGCGCTCTCCTCTTCCTTTGTGGGCACCCTGCAGCTCCAGCTCCATGAGGTCCTTCTGCATGTTGTTGCTGCCTCCTTTCCTCTAGCTCGATAGAAGTGGCCAAAAGGATTCACATCTTCTGATGTAGCCACTAGCTCCATAAGCTTTCTGAAGGTTGTGCAGCAAGTACAATTAAAAAAAAACAATTCTGCAACCAAGTACTGCAGGATGTCTGCCAAGTGATTCCAGCAATCAAGGTTGTAGCAGGTGAGTTCCCCTTTAAGTAACATTCTGCCTGGCCATTTCTTGCCCTGTACCACCCATGAGTAGTGGGCAGCATTATGAATTAGTGATGGCAGCGTTGACTCACTCCAAATTGGCATTGGGGTCCTAAATACGTCCTAGCATCTCGATTGATATATATGTATGAGGCTCACCCGCTTCCAACGGGAGCGCTAGCCACTTAAATCGAGGCTCACTCAAAAATCGCATGGGGCAGCAAGTCGAATTTTTTCTATTTTTGCTATTTTTGTCCTGCCTTATTCATACTGAAAATGGGGTGAAAGGGAGATGAGAATGAGGGCCAATATTACTTCTGCACAGGGACAAAATCCTCCCCTACAGTCATGTGCAGAGCTCGGTCTCCCTGCCTGTTAATTTTTAGAGTTGGGAAAGTATGGTCAGCAGTATCTGCTTTCTATTATAAAAAACCTCAATGCTCAGTATAAATTCCCAGGAAATGCAAATTCAACCATTTTTGAAACCCGGTTCCACACCAGACTGGAATTATTCTTCACCCCCTATGAAGCACAAGATAGTACGCACTCCCGGGGTTGTATTCACACTTTCAAGTTATACTGCCACCGTCCTGTTGAAGTGATTGTGGCTTTACATTGACATACAAAAGTGGCAGTACAATTGCAGCCAAAGACACAAGATTCATAATCGTGTGTTAATCTCACACTGCACTGCTTTCGACCCTTAGTTTAGCTCACAAACCCAGAAGAGACTAGAAAAGCTTCATCTTAGCTAAGTAAGACTTAAAACCTGGACAGTAAACATTATAAAAATAACAGTTAGTATGATTTTTTTTAAATCCTCTGCTTTCTACCAAGGAATGAGCAGATTTTGAAGAGGCTGGAGGTTAAGATTGTAATCTGAACTCAAGGTTTTAGGGGGTGGATTGTAAATTACCTAAACTGTGTTCTCATGATTTATGTTATCGAGTCCCTCAATTAGATTAAAGCCTCATAATTCACACCTTGCCATCCATTTTTCTGTAGCTATCTGAAAATGCTAAAAGGACAATAGTAATAATCATAAATCTAATATGATGTATGACATCTGTTATCGCACCATAGCTTATTGCTTGAAAAAAACACATTAGCCGTTGTACTGGTGATGGTCTGTTTCTAATTTTCTATTTATGTATGAAAGACCCATAGCTCATAAATGCTACTGCTACACTGGCATGTTAATAATGTCTTTTTTCACAAGTGAAAACAACCAGACTGCATTGTAACTCGACTCAAATATTACCTGGAATTCTGTTTAAAATTGGTCCATATCACAAAACGTAGAAACAAAGGCCCATAGGCCGTTTGGCCCATCGGGCCTGTTCACCATTTTTGTTTAACACATAGGGCTGGATTTTGTCTTGGGGTCAGGTCATCCGCATTTCGTGTTCCCCCCGACTCCAGATTAATGTGGATGAATGATGCAATTTTCACTTAATTGGGCAATTGAGTTCCAGCATGTGGGAACCCATGAACCAATTAGTGGTTTCAGTCTGAAAGTCGCCTCTGATGATGTCATCATTGCTGCTGCATTGCAGGTCAGAGACTGACTGGTCTCAGAGACTGCCTGGCTGTTGGTGTGAGAGGACCTGGATATATGAGAGAGAGAGAGAGAGAGAGAGAGTACGAGACGAATAAGTCCTCCCAGGCAGTCTCTGAAGACATTCAATCGAGCAGCATCACAGGCGACTTTCAGACCTAACACTACCAAGTTCATCACATCTCCGTTGTAATAGTGAATCTGCAGCCGATAGTCAACTATCCACTTGTGCTCCCGCCAGGTTTCACTGGAGTGTTTCACATCAGGCGTACTTCACGTCGGAAAAGGGTTAAACTAGCTAAAACGTTTCAAAATGGCATTACGGAGCCAATTTAGGGCTTGTTAAGGGCTTTAATGGCCTCTCCCACCTCTTGGAGGCGGGACGGAGTCGGGAACCCCGTGACCGATTTTGTCAAAATTGCGTGGAGGCGGGATGGAGTCGGGATGGGGTCGGGACCCCCGACCCTGCAACTTTAACCCCCCCCCCCCACGTCTCCACACCCGACTCCACGGGGCATTCAAAATCCAGCCCATAGGGTTAGGGAATTCTGGCATAAAACATTTTGGGGCAGCATGGGAAAAGTAGTTTATACAACCCATTGTAAGCTTTTAGGTCATGCTATTGATTGGGGGAGGGAGGAATGAAATGGGCACTTTAACTATGACCAGTTTTGATGTCTTAGTTCCCACTTCCCATGTTGCTCTAGTAGCAAAATGACAAAACATGAAACAGGTAAATTATCATCTATATCCTCCCTTTGCACATTCAAAACCAGATTATGCCAAACAGAATGCAATTGAAACGCCATAGGATCATTTTTTGGGCTTGGTTATGTGGGTAATGGGGGCATCAGTTTGATCCCGAGTGTGATATTTCCAGTTTTGATGAAGGTCACAGACCTGAAACGTTAACTCTGCTTCTCTCTCCACAGATGCTACCTGACCTGCAGAGCGTTTCGAGCATTTTCTGTTTTTAGTTCAGATTTCCAGCATCCACAGTATTTTGTGTTTGTAATATTTTCCATCTTTTGAGAGAAAGGGAACATATTGGAAATCCTACATAAATTCCAATGAATAGTATTACAGCAAAATAGGTTACTTGTAATCCAAAAGAAAGAATTTGCATTTCTATAACAGCATTAACAACGCCAGGATGTCCCAAAACCCTTCACAACCAACAAAGTTGACACCATCCAGGACAAAGCAGCCCGCTTGATTGGCACCCCATCCACCACCTTAAACATTCACTCCCTCCACCACCGGCGTTCCGTGGCTGCAGTGTGTACCATCTACAAGATGCACTGCAGCAACTCGCCAAGGCTTCTTCGGCAGCACCTCCCAAACCCATGACCTCTTCCACCTAGAAGGACAAGGGCAGCAGGTACATGGGAACACCACCACCTCCAAGTTCCCCTCCAAGTCACACACCATCCTTAGAAGTATATCGCCGATCGTTTATCGCCGCTGGGTCAAAATCCTGTAACTCCCTCCCTAACAGCACTGTGGGAGTACCTTCACCACACGGACTGCAGCGGTTCAAGAAGGCGGCTCACCACCACCTTCTCAAGGGCAACTAGGGATGGGCAATAAATGCTGGCCTTGCCAGCAACGCCCTGATCCCATAAATGAATTTAAAAAAAAAATAAAGTACCCCCGAAGTGTAATCACTGTTGCAATTCAGGGTAACATGGCAGCCAACCTGCAAACAGCAAGGCCCCACAAAAAGCAATGAAACAAATGACCATACAATCTATGTTGGTTGAGGGGGTAAATGCTGGCCAGGCCTCCGATTCCACTCCCAAGTCCTCAGATCGTCTTCCCGGCCTCCCCCCCTTCCACTGATGATCTTCAGGCCACCCCCAATGTTTTCTACCTTCGCCCCCGCCCCTCCCCACTCCTCTGGCCCACCAATGTTTTCTGCCTTGCCCCAATGCTTCTCAGGCCCCCCCGATGTTCTCTGCTTTCCTCCTCCCCATGCTCCTCTGACCCCCCCCGATGCTCAAGCCAGGCTCCCCCCGATCAGCCCCCGGCCACCTGATGCTCGAGTCTGGCCCCCGATCATCCTCCAGCCCCCCTGATCAGCCCCCGATCCCCCTGATCATCCTCTGGCACCCCCACTTCCAACAATCAGCCCCCCTCCTCGATCATCCTCCGGCCCCCCTGATCAGCACCCTCCCCCCAATCATCCTCCGCCCCCCCCCCCCCGATCAACCCCCATCCCCCACTCAATCCCTCCCTCCCTCCTCTCTGCAGCCTAGAGCTGCAGGCCTACCTGCCCGCAGCCAGCCAGCCTCTCTCTCTGGCTGGCTACAGGTGGGAAACAGGTTTCAAGTGCAAACCAGGCCCTGCCGTTAAATTTGGCAGGGCCTGTGGGAAACCAGTTCTCCCGGGTTTCCCAACTACTTCCGACTCCCCCCACCCCCAACCCGCCAAAGGATTAAAATTCACGCCTTACTGTGAGAAACTTAGGATTCAACTCAACTTGCCCGTGCCATAGAAACAAACGCACTTGCTTTCTAATGCAATAAACAGTTAATTTTTAAATAAACAATTTCAATTTTCAAACACATGCACATTTGAACTGCCAGCGGTTCTGTGTGAAGAAGGATATGCTCTCATTTGCAAATGCTTTATCACTTTGCTTAATTAATTTTTGCTGGGGTGTGAAATGGTTTATTTTAAGGCTGTACATGCGAATTAAATCATATTTCCGCATCACTTATTTTTCAGGACTGTCAAAATGGACGACTAGAGTAACTAAAATGGAAATAAGAAAGGAAAAACAACTTAAAGAAAGTAAAGATGGAGGGGGAAGAACTTTGGGGGTACAGGAAAATGCTAAAATACATTTAAAAAGGCATTACAGTTGCAATGAGGCCCCATAATGTGAAAGTAGCAAGCACAATAATAACATGAATTTTCAGAAGATGTATATACACCTGAAATGTTAGGGGAACGTGAGTGCTAAAGGCAAGAAATGTATTTTCTATGGGGACCTCGGGTCCTGTCCTGACCCCCCACCTCCCCTTTCCATGTTGTAAAACATAACTTAACAGAGATTCTAGGGCTGGATACATAGTGAAGATGGAGGAGGATGGTGTAGTCCACTGTATTAAATGTAGCAAAGAGCTTCAGAGGGACAAGGAGGGCCAACACATCACTGTCCTAGTCACAATGAATGTAGTTTGTGACTTTGGCCAGGGCTGTCAAGCATATTACTTCCTCCTTAACCACCACTGACCCGACCACAACAAAGGTGTCTTTTATGTAAACTAGAGTGATTAACTAAGATTTCCCTGACACTTCCTTTCCTTTCCAACACAATTAATATTAACACCGTGTGTCTTTTCATTCTACAATATTAAAATTGATGGCATTTAGCCAGAATTTGCTGAAAATATAATGGCCTCTGTATGACACACGCCGTTATTAATGCGCAAATCATCCAGCAACTTATGGCGAGGAAGAGCTACCCTGTGAATTGTGAATCGGCACAAGTTGCTGGACGATTTGCGCCGCTCCGCCATTAGCCTCGCGAAAACGGCATCTCGTCCTCAACCTCCCGATGAGTTTCATGAAGTTGCTGCATTTGCAAATTAATTTCCCATTAAATTACCCAGAGAAAGCCAAGTCTAATCATTAATAGCGCAACTACCATTTTAATGTCTTGATAATTGTTAATGACTGCCAATTAACCTCTCTGGACCAGAAATTGAACAATTTAAACTGTGGAGTCCCATTCCTTCAGATAATGAATTGTTGTTGGCGATTTTAAAAATGTCAAATTTTATTTTTTTTCTTACATTTCCTTTCTATCTCTTTTTTTCACTCTCTCTTATTCCAATCTTTCTTTCCCTCTCTGTACTTGATTTGGCATTGAATGTTGCCCTCATTGCATCGTTATCAACTCGCATTTCCAGCAACTTACAGAGCAAAACCATTTTGAGCTGAAGGGTGCAGGAAAAAGTCTAACTAACCAGGCACACCGCAAGATATCCTGCTTCAGCAAATTTTGGCCCATAGTATCCAAGGCATCCTTTCAGTTCACCTATTCCCAACCTCTAACTCATACTGGCTCCATCTCACATACAACATGATCAATACTAAAAATATTGGCCTGGATTTTCCTGCCCCCTGCCACTAGTTTTTCAGTGGATCTGAGGCAGACAGGCCTAAAAGGTTACTTGGGGCAGCACTCTACATCTGTGTGCCTTCCCCCCTCCATTTCCCAGGAGGGCAGTCCAGTGGTGCTGAATGCGCTCATGCATATGTGGGTGGACACATGTAAACTGCATGCAAATGGTGTATATACATCCTCCAATTATATTTCCTAACATTTGTGTCATTAGAGCAATGGATGCAAGGGCTGCCTGTTCGGCCCAGGCATTCAGCAGTGAAAGGTCATCAGAGGGAACACTAGGCAGTTTCTGTCAGTCCAGGACTGTGCAATCATTCTCAGAGCATTGCCTTGAATGATGGCAGTCATGCTTGCTTACAGCCATAGATCACAAAATGTCACAGAGGAATCATTTGATCCTTCATTTTCTCTTATTGTAGGAAAATGACAATTAAGAGCACTGGTATTGCAACACTTTGTCTGCCAAAAATAGTCTTGTTAATGCAAATGTTTTACAAATGCTATAGGGCAAAAATTACAGTTGACAATGTTATGGTATGAATACTACATGCTCATCTCAAATTCTTCTCGGTTAGTTTATTGGAGGCAATTACCCAAACAGCTAAAGCTTTCATTCATATTGCTGCCTCCATTTTGTTAAATGGTAGTGACCTCTAGTTCATGGTCTCACGACTGACAAGCACTCTAAATCAGATACATATGTCTGAAAATGTTGTTAATTTTAGAAGTTAAAAGGTTATTTTTGTTAAGATTTCTTGGAAAAAATATTAACAAGGGGGTATGTAATCATACAAGGCATATGTTCCTGTCGTCACAATTCTTCTGCAGACAAAGAAGAACTTGATTAATTACAGCAATCACTTAGCAAGAGAGCCTGTTGGCTGGGCTACACTTTCGCTGATGCTCATTTTCTCAATCTATCAACAGGATCTCTATGTTTTGCAAAACAAAAGGTCGCCTTTTTAATGAAAAAGAATCTCCTGTACAATAGGATCATTATTCCTTCTCAAATATGTTCAATTAACCAAAGATGTTCAATCTAATTGTTCATAAAACCTGAAGAAAAATATGACAGATGAAGTGCGCCACTCTGTTTATTAAAATTACAATACTGTCATCGGCATTATTATTAGCTGAAAATAAATGACTGATTTCATCTCTTAATGGAGTAAAATCACAACTGGTTAGCGTAACAGTGATTTTGAAGATAAACAGCGTTGATTGCAGTCTACAAAATCAGTAAGTATTTTTAGTCGGTTTTGTACGTCTAAACCATTGCTATAAAGGCATGACAAAGATAAGGGAAATGATTTGGGAATCAGTATAAGTATAATATGCACATTACCCTCAGGGGTCGGTATTAGGACCATTGCTTTTCTTGTGATATATAAATGACCTGGACTTGGGTATGGGGAGTACATTTTCGAAGTTTACAGATGGTACACAACTTGGCAATGTAGTAAATACTGAGCAAGATAATAGCAGACTTCAGGAAGACATAGACAGACTGGTGAAATGGGCAGATGATGGCAGACACAATTTAAGTGCGAAGTGATGAACTTTGGGAGAAACAACGTGGAGAGGCAGCAATGTTCCCGTTAATTTTTTTTGGGCGCGTGGCCCTTCAGAATACTGCGTGTGTGCGGTTTTTCTCATTGAAAGGCCAGCGAACCGGCTGTGTGGGAGGTCCAGAGCGCTGCGCTTAAAGGGAACATTGAGAGGCAGTATAATCTAAATGGTGCTATTTGAGGGGGGTGTAAGGACAGTGGGACCTGGGGGGTGATTATTCACAAATCTTTGAGGGTGGCAGGGAAAGTTGATAAGATGGTTAAGAAAGCATATGGGATACTTGGCTTTTTAAACAGGGACATTGTATAAAAAACAAGGAAGTCATGCTAAACCTTTACAAATCTCTGGTTAGGTCTCAGCTGGAGTATTATATACTTGCGTAACTAAAAATTATGAGCGGTTTTAACAAAGCAAAGCTGGCAAGTGGGTTGGTAACCAGAGGGCAAAAGATCTAGAGGGGAAATGAGGAGAAATGTCTTCAGAGGGTTGTTAAGATCTGGAACGCACTACCTGAAAGGGTGGAGGAATCAGATTCCATAGGAACTGTTAAAAGTCAATTGGACATATACTTGAATAGGACAAATTTGCAAGGTTATGGTGAAAAAGCTGGGGCGTGGGACTAAATTGGACAGTTCTTTCAAAGAGCCGACCCAGGCACAACAGGCCGACTGGCTTCCTTCTGTCCTGTAAAATTCTATGATTCTATGATAAATATTTGACAACTGAGCCAGCACCTAAACATATGTAGCTCTTGTGCCAAATTAAATCAATTAGATGTATACAATGGACAATTAAATAATGTATAATAATCTGCAACTGTTGATTTATTTGTGATGCTCATTTTCATACAGAAGGTAATGCTGCAATCACCCTTATAGAGTTAGGTTCACTGTTACGTCAGTGATGTTGTTCTTAACCATCTAATTGTGTTAATTGATTTCAAATCACTTGATCCCAATTTCTGGTTAGCACTCGAGTGCGTGCAGATGGTATGTATTCATTTAATTACAGCTTTCAACAGCTGCCACTCATTCTGGAATGTATGAACAGCAAGTCAATAACTCATTATGCTTGGAATGGGTTGCCACTTTCTTATTTGTCTAATGAATGCCTGAGTGATTCAGGATGGCTTGGAACACTGAATGTGCGACCGAATATGCAGATAATATAGATTAAGCTGCAAAACCAAGACTGGGGTGCAAAGTCCAATTCACAAACACAAATTGGTAGGCAAAACAATTATTGAACAATGGGAGGCTTTCAAAGAGGAGATGGTTCGGGTACAGAGTAGACACAAATTTCATTAGCGGGAAAGGTAGGGCATCCAAAGCTAGAGCTCCCAGGATGACTAAAGATAGAGGTTAAAATGAGACACAAAAAGGAGGCTTGACAATTGTAAGGTTAATGATACAGAAGAGAACCAAACTGATATAGAAATTACAGAGGAGAGCTAAAAAAGGGAGTAAGAGGGGTAAAGAGAGAGTATGAGAATAGATTAGCGGCTAACATAAAAAGGAACCTAAAACACAACAGTAAAAGGGTAGTCAAAGTAAGAGTGGGGCCGATTAGGGACGAAGGGGGAAAAATTCAGTTGGTTGCGCCTCCCGTTAGTGCCTTAAGAGGGCGCTAATGGGGCGCAAAGCAACTAGCGCCCGTGCGCGGCGATGTTTGCGCCGCTCACGAAATTAACGAGACATTTTGCGGCGGCGCAAAACACTACCGCCACGATCTCCTGCGCCGGCAGATCGTGACGTCAGTCGAGTGCGCAATGCCCCGGTAACGCCCCGGAGCGGATATTGAGTGGCGCCCCCAGCCTTACCACCTGCCGCTAGCAACGACAGGTTGAGGGGAGCGTTTTGCAGTCAGGAAGGGACTGGGGGAGCGCTATTTAAAGGCGACCGCTTCCTGCCTTTTTTTGTTGGTGACATTTTTGCACCACGCATTCTGAGAGAGAGAGAGAGAGAGACTTCTGGAGAGATTCAACATTGTGTGAAGGAGTTTTGGGTACTGAGCAGCACTTTGCAGGTTCATTTTGATTGGCCCTTCCTTGCATCTATTTAGAAGAGACTGTGGGGGCTGCACTCTGAGCTCTTTCCCTGGGTCTCTCCATTGTTCTTTCCAGCAGATTTGATGTACAGTTCTCTCCAGGCCAAGATTCAAGGCTGCAATGAGCAGGATGTGGATGGAGAGCAAGATCAACGCTCCCCTTTAAGAACTGGCCCGTGCCATTGTGTGTGTGCTCCATTGCTGACTGACATCACATGAGCTTTGCCAGTGCTCTGAGGTAGCGCCTCGCTCGTCGGCCTTTGCGCCTTAAGACAGGTGTGAAGCGCCTGATTTAGTGCTCCAATCACCTTCAGGGGCGATAAAAGCCAAGTTTGCAGTCGAAGGCGATAATTAGCGCCAGGCGCTAATTTTTGCGCCCGGCCGATAATTGCGCCCCAAATGGGGCGATACTGAATTTTTCCCCCATAGAGTCATGGGGGAAAAATTCAGTTGGTTGCGCTTCCCATTACCGCCTTAAGAGGGTGCTAATGGGGCGCAAAGCAACTAGCGCCCGGGCGCAGCGATGTTTGCGCCGCTCGCGAAATTAACTAGACATTTTGCGGCGGCGCTAAACATCACCGCCCCGATCTCCTGCGCACGCAGATCTTGACGTCATACGAGGGTGCAACGCCCTTGTGGCGCCCCGGAGCGGAAATTGAGTGGCGCCCCCATCCTTTCCACCTGGCGCAACCAACGATCGGAAGACTGGAACGCTCCCCAGTCGCTGTGGGGCTGGGGGGGGCGCTATTTAAAGGGGGCCTCTTCCTGTCTTTCTCTGTGGTAGACATTTTTGCACCACTCATTCTGAGAGAGAGATAGAGATTCGGAGAGAGAGAAAGAGAGACTTCTGCATTGAGTCAACGCTGTGTGAGGTAGTTTTGGCTACTGATCATAACTTTGCAGGTACTTTGGTTTTTGACCTTCATAACTTTGATTGCCAAGAGACTTGGGGGCTGCACTGATTGGGTGCGTCGTCCTGCGCCAGCAGAATCGGAGGACACAGTGACGCAGAGAGAGAGTGGCAATCATGGCCAGACGGAGGAGGGAAAACAGGCCTCTGTACAGGAGACCTTACCCTCCCAGGGTATATCGCCAACAATTCTCATATAATAATATATCTGAGGAGCAGTGTATGCGAAGGCTGCGCTTCAGCAAGGAGATAGTCACTGAGCTCTGCCACCTGCTGCAGCCAGATCTGCAGCCTCAACTGAGGTCCAGGACGTCTCTGTCGGTGGCAGTGAAGATCACAGTGGCTCTGAACTTTTATGCCACTGGCTCATTTCAATCAGCTACTGGGGACATCGCCAATATCTGCCAGTTCGCGGTGCATTGCTGCATCTGTCAGGTCACAAATGCCCTCTTTAAAAGGAGACGTGAGTACATCTCTTTCCCCATGACCCCGGACAAGCAGCAAGAACGCGCAATGGGCTTTGCTAGGATAGCGGACTTCCCCATGGTGCAGGGCGCCATTGACTGCACGCATGTGGCTTTGCGTGCTCCGCATGAGAATGCCGAGGATTTCCGCAACAGAAAGGGGTTCCATTTCTTAAACGTTCAGTTGGTTTGTGACCACAGACAGCTGATACTCGCTGTCAATGCCCACTATCCTGGCAGCTGCCACGATGCATTCATCCTGCGCCAGACTACTGTGGCAGAACTTTTCCAGGCACCGCATCAGCCAGTTGGTTGGCTTCTCGGGGACAAGGGATATCCACTGAGCACCTGGCTGATGACACCGCTCCGTACGCCCAACACCCCTGCTGAGCTGCGGTACAACGAGAGCCATCAAGCTACCAGGAACATCGTTGAGCACACAATCGGCGTGCTGAAGCAATGGTTCCGCTGTCTGGACCATTCTGGAGGAGCCCTGCAGTACTCGCCTGAGCGAGTCTCCCACTTCGTAGTTGTGTGCTGCATGCTGCATAACCTGCCAATCCTCAGGACCCAGCCAATGCCACCAGGCCTTGGAGCACCACCAGAGGAGGAGGAAGAAGAGGAGGAGGAAGAGGCGGAGGATGATCATCAGCAGCTCCAAGGCGGGAGGGAGGCCCACAATGTAGAAACTGGAAGGGCCATCCGTCACCGGCTGATAGCAAGCCGCTTCTAGGCCCCTGCTGAGGAAATGGCTTCTGCCATTGAGAACAACATGAATGAAACCAACCCGCAACCCCTAAGCCGGCCAAGGCAACAATGATTCCAAAGACCAAACATGTACATTTTGAATACAAAAACTTATTTATTTTACAAACTCTGTGTGTGTCATTTCTTCATGACAAACTAATAGAAAGAAACACAAAAAAACAGTCATTAACATAACTGGTTCTCACAACCTGGAGATAATGTCCAAAACACTGAACAAACGTCTGACCACGATCCTCGACCTTTAATAAAAAAATGACCAACATTTTGTCACACCTCCTACTTTTTGCCCTTCGAGGGTGATCTCCTTCCCTTGCGCACTTCCCCCCTTCCCACCCTACTGCTCCTCCGTAATGGGACCCCAGTGGCTGCAGCAAGGCTGGTGGAAGGCTGCTGATTGTCAGAACCTGAGACTGCAGATGACCTTGAAGGACGGCCTCGACCAGCTCTGGGCCTGGAGGGCCCAGCTGCAGACTGCACCAACTCTGCATGGGCGGCAGCAGTCTGTCCTACAGGCAGTGGCAAGTGCAGTGGAGAAGTGACAGTGGTGGCAGCAGGAATGCTGTCATCTTGAAAGAGGACAGCAACTCCCTGCTCGACCAACACACTGGCACTCCCACGGGGCAGCACTTCAGCATCCAGAGCAATCTGCTGGAGCACAGATTGCTGGCCTGCTGCAGCGCGGTGAGAGCCCTGGAGAAATGTTTCCGAACCAGCGAGGATGGCAGCAGTCAGTGCTCGCGTGGCCTCAATCTGAGTCTGCATGAGAGCTGTCAGAGATGGGGTCATGGCAGCCAGTGCTGAATTGCAGCACTAAACATTTGCGTGGCATCCGCCTGTGCTACAGCGAAGTGCTCCACACTCCTTGCCAGTGATTCAATACATTCGGGCACCCTTCCCACTGCACCCATGAGCTCAGTGTGCATGTCCACCGCCTGGGTGTTCATTTCAGTGATCAGCTGCTCCTCCTCTGCGTCCAGTGCAGTAGGACTCGCTGGCATACTCTCCCTCCGGTGAGAAGGCCCCCGAGCTTCCCTACCCCCATCGCGTTGCTGCAGCCCGCTGGGTCCTGGAGCTTCACCCTCATCAGACCCTTCCCCCCTGTTCCCCTCCAGGGAAGGCGTGTTCCCAGTGTGTGCATGGGCTTCCTCGGGAGAGGGTGGAGCTGATGCTCCGGCTTCCTCTTCCTCCTCGCCTGCAGCTTCACTCCCACTGGCAGCTTGAGGACCCGTCTCCTCAGCTGGTGAATCACCATCTGAAAGCAGGGAGGTACAAGAGTGGCTTTAGCGTGAGGACAGGGGGGCAGTAAGGGAGGAATGAGTGCAGCGATTTAGTAAGTTGAATTGAAAGTGTCAAAGGCTGTTGTTGTGAGGGACAAGTGGAAGGAGAGAGGACAAAAAGGTGATGGCCTTACCATTGCTGTCCAGAACGGGGTCGGCGTCTCCAGTGGCGACGGGACCGATCACCCGGCTTGCCTCAATCCTGTGGACGCGCGCCTCAAGATCGCTGAGGGGTTGCAGCTGAGGCCGCCCTCCACCCGTCCGTTGCTGCTGTCTCCTATTATGAGATAGCTTGGCCTGCAAGAAAAAGGACGGCGTCTGAGTAAATATACAGCCATGGTCTTGCCTGATGTGCCTCCCATAGGTGAATAGCCCTTACTGTATGCAGCCATGGTCTTGCCTGATGTGCCTCCCATAGGTGAATAGCCCTTACTGTATGCAAAGTGTGGAATGTGCGTGTGTGTTTCATGAGAGGGCCATAGGTGTTGGATGAGTGTTGGGCTTTGGGGTTTTAAGACCCTCTGGCCATAGAGTGAGGTTGAGATGGAGGGATGGAGAGGTATTGAAAAAAAGCCACTCACCCTGACGGTCCGAGTGAGGTCGTTGAACTTTTTTCTACATTGAGTATGGGTTCTGGGCACCATGCTCCTGGAGGTGACGCTCTGAGCCACCTCCCTCCACACTCTTCTGTACTCACGTGGCAAAGGCCTCCTGCTACTCTCAGGGAAGAGTATAGATTTTCTGCACTCCACCGTGCCAACCAGAGCATCCAAGGCCCGCTCGCTGAAGTGCTGAGCTCGTTCTCTCACCCTCTCCATAGTCCTTGGCTGGAAGATATAGGCACAGGTCTCTCCAGGCCAAGATTCAAGGCTCCAATGAGCAGGGTGTGGCTGGAGAGCAAGATCGACCCTCCCCTTTAAGAACTGTCCGGCGCCAGTGTGTCTGTGTTCCATCGCTAACTGACAGCGCTTGCGCTGCGCCCGCGCTCTGAGTTAGCGCCTCGCTCCTCGGACTTTGCGCCTTAAGACAGATGTGTAGTGCCTGATTTAGCGCTCCAATTACCTCCAGGGGCGATAAAAGTCAAGTTTGCAGTTGGAGGCGATAATTAGCGCCAGGCGCTAATCTTTGCGCCCGGCCGATAATTGCGCCCCAAATGGGGCGATACTGAATTTCTCCCCCATAGAGTTACACAGCATAGAAAGAGGCCCTTCGGCCCATCGTGTCCGCGCTGGCCATCAAGCCCTGTCTATTCTAATCCCATTTTCAAGCACTTGGTCCGTAGCCTTGTATGCTATGGCTTTTCAAGTGCTCATCTAAATGCTTCTTGAATGTTGTGAGGCTTCCTGCCTCTACCACCCTTTCAGGCAGTGAGTTCCAGATTCCAACCACCCTCTGGTTGAAAAAGTTTTTCCTCAAATCCCCTCTAAACCTCCTGCCCCTTATCTTGAAACTATGCCATTTGGTTATTGACCCCTCTACTAAGGGGAAAAGTTCCTTTCTATCTACCCTATCTATGCCCCTCATAATTTTGTACACCTCAATCAGGTCCCCCCTCAGCCTTCTCTGCTCTAAGGAAAACAACCCCAGCCTGTCCAGTCTCTCTTCATACCTGAAGCGCTCCAGCCCAGATAACATCCTGGTGAATCGGACAAAGTCAACATGGATTTACAAAAGGTAAATCATGCTTGACTGATCTACTGGAATTTTTTGAGGATGTAACTGGTAGAATAGATAAGGGAGAACCAGTGGATGTGGTATATTTGGACTTTCAGAAGTATTTCGATAAGGTCCCGCATAAGAGATTGGCGTGTAAAGTTAAAGCACATGGGATTGGGGGTAAGGTACTGACTTGAATAGAGAACTGGTTGGCAGACAGGAAGCAAAGAGTTGGAATAAACGGGTCTTTTTCCGAGTGGCAGGCAGTGACTAGTGGGGTACCGCAGGGATCGGTGCTAGGACCCCAGTTATTCACAATATATATTAATGATCTAGACGAGGGAACTAGATGTAATATCTCCAAGTTTGCAGACGACACAAAGCTGGGTGGGCGTGTGTGTTGTGAGGAGGATGCAGAGAAACTCCAGTATGATTTGGACAAGTTGGGTGATTGGGCAGATGCATGGCAGATGCAGTATAGTGTGGATAAATGCGAGGTTATCCACTTTGGTGGCAAAAACAGGAAGGCAGATTATTATCTGAACGGCAATAGATTGGGAAAAGGGGAAGTGCAACGAGACCTGGGAGTCCTTGTGCACCAGTCGTTGAAGGTAAGCATGCAGATGCAGCAGGCGGTTAAGAAGGCGAATGGTATGTTGGCCTTCATAGCGAGAGGATTCGAGTACAGGAGCAAGGATGTCTTGCTGCAGTTGTACAGGGCCTTGGTGAGACCACACCTTGAGTATTGTGTGCAGTTTTGGTCACCTTATCTGAGGAAGGATGTTCTTGCCATGGAGGGAGTGCAGCGGAGATTCACCAGACTGATACCTGGGATGGCAGGAATAATGTATGAAGAGAGATTGGGACGATTGGGCTTGTATTCGCTCGAGTTTAGAAGAATGAGAGGGGATCTCATTGAAACTTATAAAATTCTAACAGGATTAGACAGACTAGATGCAGGAAGGCTGTTCCTGATGGCGGGGGAGTCCAGAACCAGGGGCCACAGTCTAAGGATAAGGGGTAAGCCATTTAGGATTGAGATGAGGAGGAATTTCTTCACCCAGAGAGTGGTGAACTTGTGGAATTCTTTACCACAAAAGGCAGTTGAGGCCAATTCATTAAATATATTCAAGAAGGAGTTAGATATATTTCTTAAGGCTAAAGGGATCAAGGGATATGGGGAGAAAGCAGGGACAGGGTACTGAATTTGGATGATCAGCCATGATCTCATTAAATGGCGGAGCAGGCTCGAGGGGCCAAATGGCCTACTCCTGCTCCTATCTTCTATGTTTCTATGTTTCTATGAATCTCCTCTGCACCCTCTCCAATGCAATCACATCTTTCCTATAGTGTGGCAACCAGAACTGCACACAGTATTCCAGCTGTGGCCTAACTAGCGTTTTGTACAGCTCCATCATAACCTCCCTGCTCTTATATTCTATGCCTCGGCTAATGAAGGCAAGTATCCCATATGCCTTTTTAACGACCTTATCTACCTGTCCTGCTGCCTTCAGGGATCTATGTACATGCACACCAAGGTCCCTCTAATCCTCTGTCCTTCCTAGGGTCCTACCATTCATTGTGTATTCCCTTGCTTTGTTAGTCCTCCCAAAATGCATCACCTCACACTTTTCAGGGTTAAATTCCATTTAATCCATGTATTAAAAGGTTGGCAGTCCTCAAAGTAGAAAAATCACCTGGTTTTAATGGGATGCATCCTAGGTTACTGAGGGAATTAAGGGTGGAAATTGTGGCGGTTCCTCCTTGGATCTGGGGGTGGTGCCAGAGGACTGGAGAACTGCAAATGTTACACCCCTGTTTAAAAAAGGGGAGAGGGATAAACCCGGCAACTACAGGCCAGTCAGCCTAACATTAGTGGTGGGGAAACTTTTAGAGACAATAATCCAGGACAAATTAATTGGCATTTGGAAAAGTATGGGCTGATAAATGAAAGTCAGCATGCATTTGTTAAAGTCAAACTTGATCGTGTTTGACTAACTTGATTGAGTTCTTTGATGAAGTACCAGAGAGGGTTGATGAGGGTAATGTGGTTGATGTTGTGCATCTGGACTTTCAAAAGGTGTTTGACAAAGTACCACATAATAGACCTGTTAGCAAAATTAAAGCCCATGGGATTAAAGGGACAGTGGCAGCATGGGTACAAAATTGGCTAAGGGACATAAAGCAGAGAGTAGTGGTGAACGGTTGTTTTTCAGAATGGAAGGAAGTATACAGTAGTGTTCCCCAGAGGTCACCATTAGGACCATTGCTCTTTTTGATATATATTAATGACCTGGACTTAGGTATACAGGGCATAATTTCAAAGTTTGCAGCTGACACGAAACTCGGAAATGTAGTAAACAATGAGGAGCATAGTAACATAATTCAGGAGGACATCGATTGACATGGTAAAATGGGCAGACACATGGCAAATGAAAATTAATGCATATAATTGTGAAGTGATGCATTTTGATAGAAAGAATGAGGAGAGGCAATGTGAACTAATTTACCATTTTAAAGGGAGTGCAGGAACAAAAAGACTTGGGGGTGTAAGTTCACAAATCTTTGAAGGTGGCAGGACAAGTTGAGAGGGCTGTTAAAAAAGCATATAGGATCCTTGGCTTTATTAATAGAGGAATAGAGTACAAAAGCAAGGAAGTTAAGCTAAACCTTTATAAAACACTAGTTGGGCCTCAGCTAGAGTATTGTGTTCAATTCTGGGCACCACACTTTAGGAAGAATGACAAGGCCTTGGAGAAGATGGCACCAGGGATGAGGGACTTCATTTACGTGGAGAGACTGGAGAAGCTGGGATACAGGTGTTCAAAATCATGAATGGTTTTCATTGAGTAAATAAGGAGGAACTGTTTCCAGTGGCAGAAGGGTCCGTAACCAAAAGATACAGATTTAAAGTGATTGGCCAAAGAACCAGAAGCGACATGAGGAAACATTTTTTTACACAGCGAGTTGTTGTGATCTGGAATGCACTGCCTGAAAGGGTGGTGGAAGCAGATTCAACAGTAACATTCAAAAGGGAAGTGAATAAATACTTGAAGGGAAAAGATTTACAGGGCTATGGGGAAAGAGCAGGGGAGTGGGATTAATTGGATAGCTCTACTAAAGAGCTGGCACAGGCACGGTGGGCCGAATGGCCTCCTTCTGTGCTGTATCATTCTATGATTCTATTAAATTCCTCTGTTGTATTGTTTGTACGAGTATGACATTGGTACCATTTTTGGAGCGGCAAGAATAGAAAGGATGAGTTGCATTTATATAGCGCCTTTCACAACCTCAGGATGTCCCAAAGCGCTTTCCAGCCAATGAAGCACTTTTGAAGTGCAGTCACTGTTGAAATATAGGAAACGCGGCAGCCAATTTGCGCACAGCAAGGTCCCACAAACAGCAATGTGGTAATGACCAGATAATCCGTTTTAGTGATGTTGATTGAGGTACAAATATTTGTTTGGACACTGGGAGAACTCCCTAGCTCTTCTTCGAAATAGTGCCATGGGATCTTTTACATCCACATGAGAGGGCAGATGGGGCTTCAGTTTACCATCTCATCTGAACCACAGATGAACGAAAAGAGTGGGCAGCACATTGATACTGTACTTATATGTGGCACGGACTTCTGGTTATGTCTATGAGCTGATGAAATTTAAAAGCAGTTGAGATAGAAACTTAAATGCAGGTCAATGGACCATCCTGTTGAATCTGATGTGCAGCACAACTGCTGCACCTGCACTTCTTCCAGCTGTCCCCTCAGCCAATGCAAAATAACATAGGAGCAGAAGTGTGAGCGTTCTGCTGCACATCCTGCACTGGTGTGACTGGAGAAACTGCAAGACTTGTATCAAGACATTTGTTAACAGAAATTTCCTTCTTTTATTAAAGATTGAATACAAGATTTTCATTAACCCTGTAAACCATCTTACATACATTGTATTATTAACTATCGTTTCACAATTATTTAAAAAGTAACTTTGAGTTTCACAAAGATTTTATTTTAAAACATTAAAAAAATCAGATGCGAACTTGAGATCCTGTAGTTTGCCCCACTGAGAGGAAATTGCAAATAGATACACACTTTGGGAGTGTTGCTGCATATGTTAGAGACTTTAATTCAAAGTGATATATTTAATTTGGTTTTCTTATGACTAAATTCTCCTGTAAAACCCCAAATTAATCTGTACAAAAATCTGAATTTCAGCTCTTTTACTAAGTATTCTTTCTTTGAAACTGAAATCTATCAGCAGAGCTAATGTCTGTATGATTGAGGAGGAAACACAGCCAAAATAATCTGAATAATGTGGATAAATGCGAGGTTATCCACTTTGGTGGTAAAAACAGGAAGGCAGATTATTATCTGAACGACAATAGATTGGGAAAAGGGGAAGTGCAACGAGACCTGGATGTCCTTGTGCACCAGTCGCTGAAGGTAAGCATGCAGGTGCAGCAGGCGGTTAAGAAGGCAAATGATATGTTGGCCTTCATAGCGAGAGGATTCGAGTACAGGAGCAAGGATGTCTTGCTGCAGTTGTACAGGGCCTTGGTGAGACCACACCTTGAGTATTGTGTGCAGTTTTGGTCGCCTTATCTGAGGAAGGATGTTCTTGCCATGGAGGGAGTGCAGCGAAGATTCACCAGACTGATACCTGGGATGGCAGGAATGACGTAGGAAGAGAGATTGGGTCGATTGGGCTTATACTCGCTAGAGTTTAGAAGGATGAGAGGGGATCTCATTGAAACTTATAAAATTCTAACAGGATTAGACAGACTAGATGCAGGAAGGATGTTCCCGATGGCGGGGGAGTCCAGAACCAGGGGTCACAGTCTAAGGATAAGGGGTAAGCCATTTAGGACTGAGATGAGGAGGAATTTCTTCACCCAGAGAGTGGTGAACCTGTGGAATTCTCTACCGCAGAAGACAGTTGAGTCCAATTCATTAAATATATTCAAGAAGGAGTTAGATATATTTCTTAAGGCTAAGGGGATCAAGGGATATGGGGAGAAAGCAGGGACAGGGTACTGAATTTGGATGATCAGCCATAATCGCATTGAATGGCGGAGCAGGCTCGAGGGGCTGAATGGCCTACTCCTGCTCCTATCTTCTATGATTCTATGTAATCTAACATACATTATTTCCGCTGTGTTTCCTCTTCAATCATACACATGCACTTTACAGCACTTGACTGCATTCTATGGTGTCGTGGGACTTATACACATGTTTCCACTTTTTTATAAAAAACCTAAACCAAACATGAATACAGAACTTTACCTGAGATTATACACTGAGTAAAGACCTGGTATAAATTTATTCCAGCAAGATATGATTGGTGACTTCAATGGTTTACCCACATGCTGACTACAAGTTTCATCTGTCCCAATTGGGCTTCCTACTTTAATTTTCAGGGTGTAGAGAGAGAGAAATGAGAGGCCGAGCTAACCTGGGGCACTCAGCAGTACTTCCTAGTGGCAAGAGCGATGGGGAGGGAGAAGGATGGAACACCGAAATAAGAAAGAAATTGTTTTCTTTACAAATGGAAACAATACAATGAAGAACAATTTTTAAGTGTCACCTTAGCTTGGGACAAACTTGGAATTTCATGGACTCATTCACATGTTATTCTATATTGGTGCTCTAGTTAGTTACCCCTTTGCATTTTTCTACAACTGCAACATTATCCACCACAACTAAAACATCCCCACAATACTTGAAAAAGGTAGATAAAAGAATCTTGCAATTCACCTATTTGAAATGTATAGCAGCGAGAACTCATCTCAAGTTCCAAGTCTCATGATGCATTCTTTTCCAGTTTCTGGGCATTTTCTTTTTGCATACGGCATCCTCGCTGAACTGCACTATACAGTGACACCCACTAAACTGACAGGACTTTTTAAAGTATCCTTAATTTGAAATGGGGCTTACAAAAGAAATTCTTTGAAAATATAATTACTATGTGTATTGTAACGGCTCGTGATCAGCTTCATATTTCCTGCCTAACCATCGGATAGTACTGGATCAAAATAGTTTTTGAATGGAATTTCCATCCCTTCCCCAACAATGCAATAATAAAGTAATATAATCTTAAATGTTTATGCATAAAGTATCATTTAAATAAGCTATTGCAGATGTGGAGTAAGTATTGCAGATGCCATCACAGATAATTTCTAACATTTATCACTTCTCAAGTGAAGACATCATTTCTTTCCAATATCTACACTAAATTTGCTTTTTCACATCCTCATTTAGATCCGTTTGGTTTACTTTGAAGTAATAATAATCATTCCCTTTTACCTAGTGCTTCCAAAAAAAAGGAGTTAACATTATTGTCAGAATAATCATTTCTGTCAGAGTTTGTCCATCTGGTGACAAGAGTAAATCTTGCACCAGATCCCCTTTTCTTGCCCAATAAAGACCTTTGAACACTCCCAATTCCAATGTTCAACATTTTGCACAAGTTCTGTCATTTGAACAGACATTCTTACTGTAGGAGTGATACACTAAGGTCATCAGAAAGATTTAGCATCATAAACATTGTACAATACCCAATTGCAATATTTTCTTGAAGCATCATATATTAACACTCAATCCTTAAACCAGCACATACCAACTTAGATGCACTGATGCTAAATAGATGTCAGTGAAAATATCTATGAAACAGTTCTGCAAGAATATAACTCTTTCTCCTTTAGGATCAGGGTTCACTCCTATTTTGAGATTTCTTTGTTAGGGCTGTAGCCAGTCCTGCAGCAAGAACGCATTTAACATAACAAAGTAAAGCGACATTAAAGGGTTAAGCGGCTGTACTGTACAGGCAGTTTTGTAAATTGACCAGTCATAAGAAATTGACCAAGCTTCGTATCCCAGCATGCCTCGAGGAACCAATTGGACTTATAAATGAACTTTTTAAAACAAGCTGTGAGCTGAACAGAATGCAGAAAGAAATTATTCATACAGAGACACAGACACAATTGATTGACTTCATGAATATGCTAACCAAGGAATTAGCTGGAGTAATCAGACCACACAATGACATGTGTTTGTTTAAATTTAACTGGCAGTCCTGTCAATTGAACTCCTGTGGTCAGGCTGTTAACAAGACTTACAATTCAACAGGACAGGTAATGACCACGGTTCCCTCATCCTTTGGAGATGTTAATATCAAATTGTTGCTGGAGTAAAACCCATTCGCTAAGCTTTCAGAATGCTGATAAGCCCAGAACTTTTCCCCATCAAAACACCTTTGTGTGATAATGGACTATTCGCTGACCCAGGACGGAGAATTGATCAAATCAAGTACTCTATAGATTTGCAGAAACAGACACGTTATTGTTGCAGTGGTGCTTTTTACTCCAGGGCCCTGTAGGTAGGTGAACCTGCACCTTGCCTCTTATATTATAATTCCAGAATCCGACCTGAACCCATCTGAGTGGGATAAAATGGTCAAGGCACACAACTCAGTACAATTCAGTATTCTTTTAACTGTTTATTGTACTACGGATAACATACAAACGTCAATGCACTGTTCCCTTTAACTCCAAACAGTACTCACATACGCTGTTCCCTTTAACTCTCTTTAATTTCAAACACCACTCACTCCCTCAACCCTATTCCCACCAAACTGGTGACCACCCAACTTCTCTTCCTGGCTCCCATGTTAGCTGATATTGTTAACGGTTCTCTCTTCTCAGGTACTGTCCCCTCTCCTTCAAATCTGCCGTCATCACCCCTCTCCTCAAAAAAACCAACCCTTGACCCCTCCATCCTTGCAAATTACTGCCCCATCACCAACCACCCTTTCCCCTCCAAAGTCATTGAATGTTTTGTCGCCTCTCAAATCCGCGCCCATCTTTCCCGGAACTCCATGTTTGAATCCCTCCAAACAGGTTTCCGCCCCTGCCACAGTACCAAAACGGCTCTTATCAAAGTCACAAATAACATCCTATGTGACTGTGACAAAGGTAAACTATCCCTCCTCATCCTTTTCAACCTGTCTGTAACCTTTAACACGGTTGACCACACCATCCTCCTCCACTTCCTTTCCACCGTCGTCCAACTGGGTGAGACTGCACTCGCCTGGTACCATTCTTATCTATCTAATCGTAGACAGAGAATCACCTGCAATGGCTTCTCTTCCCACTCCCGTGCCGTTACCTCTGGTGTCCCCCAAGGATCTATCCTTGGCCCCCTCCTATTTCTCATTTACATGCTGCCCCTCGGCAACATCGTCCAAAAGCATAGCATCAGTTTCCACATGTACGCCGACGACACCCAGCTCTATCTCACCACCACATCTCTAAACCCCTCCACTATCTCTAAATTGTCCGACATGCAGTACTGGACGAGCAGAAATTTCCTCCAGCTCAATATTGGGAAGACCAAAGCCATTGTCTTCGGTCCCTGCCACAAACTCTGTTCCCTAGCCACCGACTCCATCCCTCTCCCTGGTAACTGTCTGAGGCGGAACCAGACTGTTCGCAACCTTGGTGTCATATTTGACCCTGAGATGAGCTGCCGACCACATATCCGCGCCAGCACTAAGACTGCCTATTTCCACCTCCGACTCATCTACTGCTGAAACCCTCATCCATGCCTTTGTTACCTCTAGAGTTGACTAAAGCAGGCTTTCCTGGCTGGCCTCCCACGTTCTACCCTACGTAAACTTGAGGTCACCCAAAACTCTGCTGCCCGTGTCCTAACTTGCACCAAGTCCCGTTCACCCATCACCCCTGTGCTCGCTGACCTACATTGGCTCCCAGTTAAGCAACGCCTTGGTTTTCAAATCCTTCCATGGCCTCAGCCCTCCCTATCTCCTCCAGCCCCACAACCCTCCGAGATATCTGTGCTCCTCTAATTCTGGCCTCTTGAGCATCCCCGATTTTAATTGCTCCACCATTGGTGGCCGTGCCTTCAGCTGCCAAGGCCCTAAGCTCTGGAATTCCCTCCCTAAGCTTGTCTGCCTCTTTATCTCGCTTTCTTCCTTTAAGACGCTCCTTAAAGCCTACCTCTTTGACCAAGATTTAGGTCATCTGCCCTAATATCTCCTTATGTGACTCGGTATCAAATTCTGTTTTATAACACTCCTGTGAAGCACCTTAAAGGTGCTATATAAATACAAGTTGTTCTTGTTTAGGTACATTCCTAGGTCAGGAACAGTACCTGACCTAGGAGTGCTCACTAGTGTCCAAAATAGCCATGTAACTGGATCTCCCCACTTTCCGCAGGGATTCTCTGTAGACGTTACAGCAGGAGACCGTAGAACACCCATGGAATTTTATGGTCTGCATTTCTAGTCATGTAGAAACTGTATCATTGTACTATTGCCAACCCTTATGAAAGTAATGTAGCAGTGATTAAATGCTGATCATCAGAATTGCTAATACATTTTTAATAAGATGCTACTTAAAATGATAAACTTTTTAAAATATTTTATTTTCCATTAATTTTCCTCCTTTTCTCTCTTTTCTGGATGTGGTGACTCATTCTATGTCATGGTTCAATGATGCTGGCAGCCCTCCAGTACACCCCACCCTTATTGTAATTTTTCATTTATGAGCCTAGTCAGTAAATATCGGCGGCAGCCTATTCGAAGCTGGTCCTGATCACAACCAAATCCGATCCTACCTCCATCCAGTCTCCAGAGGTCAATGGAAAGTAATCGGAGAAGGAATCCTGGGTAATCTTTCCACTCATCAGCTCAGGTTTGGTGAGACTAATTGTAATGTTCCATAATGCTGTCCCAGCTGAACATTTCTCAATGTACTATTGTCTTTCCTACAGTGGACAGGTTTCTTAGCAATATATTCACTCACTGACCATTTGTTTCACCCTTTTAAGTGTCACTTGTCACCACTCTTGTCCAGCTGTGAGTAAAGGATGGTTCGAGCCATGGATGTCTCTTTTATCAGTGTCTGTCCATGAATGTCCACCAGAAATTCCAATTGAAGTGGCATTTCATGGTTTACATAGAGTTACATAGGGGTGAATTTTAACCCCAAAAAACGGGTGGGTTGAGGTTGGGTCAGATGTTAGAATTCTAAAAATCTCAAACCCGACCCCAACCCACCTCTAACCCACCCACTTCTGGTTTTTTTTGGCACAACTGGTCTATGCCAGCAGTTATGCTCCACACCAGCCTCCTTCCACCCATCTTCATCTAACCCTATCAGCATATTCTTCTATTCCTTTCTCCCTCATGTGGTAGTCTACCTTCCCCTTAAGTGCATCTATGCTATTCGCCTCAACTATTCCTTGTGGTAGTAAGTTCCACATTCTTATCACTCTTTGGTTAAAAATGTTTCTCCCTATTGGATTTCTTGGTGACTATCTTACATTTATGGCCCCTAGTTTTGGTCTCCCCAGTGTGGAAACATCTTCTCTACATCTATCCTATCAAACCCTTTCATAATCTTAAAGACCTCCAGATCTAATGATTTTTTATATATATGTAATAATGTCTCTGATATCTCTTCCCAACTTATTTTAACATGCATGGTTGCAATCCATCTGCACCAGGGGTTTTATCCTCTCTAAGTTTGATTAGTTTATCCATTATCTCTCCCCTTTCTATCTTAAATGTCTTTATACCTTTTATGATCTCTTCTTCTAATGTCATGTCCACCACGTTAGTCTCCCTGGTAAATACTGAGGCAAAGTAACTATTCAATATTTCTGCCATTACCTATGGATTTATCTTGTGCATCCCTCATTGGCCCTATCCCTATCCTGATTTCTCTTTTGTTATTTATATGTCTGTATAATACTTTACTATTTCTTTTTATATTTCTAAATGTTGTAGTTCCTCTTTGCTTTCCTAATTGTTTTTTGGCTTCTTTCCTAACCTCTTCATCTTCCCTTTTGTTATCCTCTCCTTTATTGTCTATGTACTTAGGTTTAGGTCGGTTTTCCACATACTTTCTTCAGGGAGCTGGGAAAAAATTTAGTAAGCAGGGCTTCAAAGGTAGTAATCTCCGGATTACTCCCAGTGCCACGTGTGAGTGAGTACAGAAATAGGAGGATAGAGCAGATGAATACGTGGCTGGAGAGATGGTGCAAGAGGGAGGGCTTTAGATTTCTGAGGCATTGGGACCGGTTCTGGGGGAGGTGGGACCTGTACATGCCGGATGGGTTGCACCTCAATAGCGACGGGACCAATATCCTCACCGGGGTGGGGTTGCTAATGCTGTTGGGGAGGGTTTAAACTAGCGTGGCAGGGGGATGGGAATCTGAGCATAGATTTAGTAGGGAGAGAAGCAAAGCTGGAAATGGAAGGCACTAAATTAGTAAGAGAGTTTGGAAGTCAGAGGAAGCAAAGGCTAGAAAATAGACAACGAAGGAGTTTGGCAGTGCTTAATGGTATATATTTCAATGCAAGGAGTCTAGTGAACAAGGCAGCTGAGCTGAAGGCACAGATAGACACATAATAGTATGATATCATAGCTATTACTGAAACATGGCTTAAAGAAGGGCAGGATTTTCAGATGAGATAGAGAGGGGATAAAAAGAGAGTGGGGGGGTCACAATATTGGTTCAGGAAACATTTACAGCTGTAAGGAGGAATGAGGGGTTAGAAGGATCATCAAATGAGGCCATATGGGTTGAACTGAAGAACATAAAAGGGGCAATCACAATGCTGGGAGTGTACTATAGTCCCACAAACAGTCAGAGGGAGATAGAAGAGCAAATATTTAGGCAAATTTCTGAGAAGTGCAAAAACAATAGGGAAGTAAGAGTAGGGATTTCAACTAGCCTAATATTAACTGGGATAGAATTCGTGTAAAAGGAATAGAGGGTGCAGAATTCTTAAAATGCATTCAGGAGAACTTTTTTAGGCAGTACATAACAAGCCCAACAAGAGAGGGGGCAGTTCTGGACTTAGTTTTAGGGAATGAAGCTGGGCAGGTGGAAGAGGTTTCAGCGGGAGAGCATTTTGGTGGTAGTGATCATAATTCAGTTAGATTTAGCATAGTTATGGAAAAGGACAAAGATAGACCAGGTGTAAAAGTTCTCGATTCAGGAAAGGCCAATTTTACTAAGCTGAGATGTGATTTAACAGCTACTTGAAGGTAAATCAGTGTCAGATAGTGGGAGGCATTCAAGGAGAGATAGTGAGGGTCCAGAGCAAATATGTTCCACAAAGAAAAAGGGTTGGACTCCCAAATCTAGAGCCCCCTGGATGTCAAGGAGCATACAGGAATAAGGAAAAAAGGGAAGCTTTTGTCAGATACCGAGAGCTCAATACTACAGAAAGCCTAGAGGAGTATAGCAAGTACAGGGGTGAAATTAAAAAGGAAATTAGGAAAGCAAAGATAGGGCATGAAAAAATATTGGCAAGTAAAAGCAAGGAAAACCCAAAGATGTTTTATAAATACATAAAGAGCAAGAGGATAACTAAGGAAAGTTAGGGCCTATTAGAGACCAAAAAGGTAACTGATGTGTGGAGCCGGAAGACGTGGGTATGGTTCTTAATGAATACTTTGCGTCTGTCTTCACAGAAGAGAGGGATGATGCAGACATTGTAGTTAAGGAGGAGGAGTGTAAAATATTAGATGGGATAAACATAGAGAGAGGTAGTATTAAGAGGTTTAGCATCTTTGAAAGTAGATAAATCACCAGACCCAGATGAAATGTATCCCAGGTTGTTAAGAGAGGCAAGGGAGGAAATAGCGAAGGCTCTGACCATCATTTTCTAATCCTTTCTGGCTACAGGTGTGGTGCCAGAGGACTGGAGGACAACTAACATTGTGCCATTGTTTAAAAAAGGTGAAAGGGATAGGCCGACTAATTACAGACCAGTCAGCCTAAACTTGGTGGTGGGAAAATTATTTTTAAAATTCTGAGGGACAGTATAAATCATCATTTAGAAAGTCACAGCTTAATCAAGGACAGTCAGCATGGATTTGTTAAGGGAAGATCGTGTCTGATTAAATTGATTGAATTTTTTGAGGAGGTAATGAGGAGGGTCGATGAGGGTAGTGCATTTGATGTAGTCTACATGGATTTTAGCCAGACCTTTGATAAGGTCCCACATGGCAGGTTGGTCAAAAAAGTAAAAGCCCATGGGATCCAAGGGAAAGTGGCAAGTTGGATCCAAAATTGGTTCAGTGGCAGGAAGCAATGCATAATGGTCGACAGGCGTTTTTGTGACTGGAAGGCTGTTTCCAGTGGGGTTTCACAGAGCTCAGTACTAGGTACCCTGCTTTTTGTGGTATATATCAATGATTTAGACTTCAATATAAGGGGCATGATTAAGAAGTTTGCAGATGATACAAAAATTGGCCGTGTGGTTGATAGTGAGGAAGATAGCTGTAGACTACAGGAAGATATCAATGGATTGACCAGGTGGGCAAAACAGTGGCAAATGGAATTCAATCCGGAGAAGTGTGAGGTAATGCATTTGGTGACGGCTAACAAGGCAAGGGAATACACAATAAATAGTAGGATACTGAGAAGTGTAGAGGAACAGAGGAACCTTGAAGTGTATGTCCACTGATCCCTGAAGGTAGCAGGAAAGGTAGATATGAAGGGATAATTACTAGTCCTAGCCCCTTTAGGGCTACCGCAGATCAAGCGTATTCCCCAGATGTTCACTTTCAACTAAAGTTTGAGGTAGCCGAATCCTAAAGATGCTTAATTGGGTCTAAAGGTCTGGACCATCTCTCCCTAAAGGAAAGGAACAACCTGAAAATGTTACCGTCCTCCAGATAGCATTTTTAATAAGTTTAGCTAGACTGTAACGTTCTGGATATTATGAGGGTCCGGAAAACTCCCCCAGAATTCTGCAGCTCCTCACCAAAGAGCGTACAGAGATTGAGTTCGCGAGTTTGATGCAGAAGTATTATATGAGACAATTCTAAAAATATATAGATTTATTAAAGAACCAACATGTAATTACAGTTGGTGAATCAATCGCAACATTAACAGATCCAAAAAGAGAAAGCTTTTACAATCTTATTATCAGAGATCCTTATTCTCAAGTCTTAACTTCGCTACAGTTTTACAGTTCTCAGTCTTATTCAGGATATCCACCAAAATCAAATACAGTACCTTGATCCCCGAGAACAAAGAGTTGTAGACTTACAGAGCCGCCTCTGAAGCCTGAAAATCGCTTTGCCCCTTTACAGTGAATCTATTATCCCATTTGAAAGTTCAATATTTATACCCTTTTTCAGTGGTATTTCCTTTGAAGTTTTCTGCTGATGTAAGCTAATTATCTCTAGTCATTTTTCTGCTGACCCCTGCTATTCTTACAGTCACCTCAGCTGGTAGCAATACAGACTCGTGTCTCTCCTCTAGGTTTTCGAAGCTTACCATAAAAAACGGTGTAACAGCAGGTGCATTTCATTTGATGTCATTTTTACTAAGGCCTTCTGTTTGTGCTTTTTTACGAAGTGTAAATTAGAACACCTTAACAGGGTGAACCTTAGTCTTGTTCTGAAAGATTCAGACTGTTAGGAGCCTTTAACCTTCTGTTTCAATAAGCTTATTGATTCAGTGTCAACAACTATCTTATCTCTATAGCCAGAAAGCTGTAACAGCTTTAGATTGTTGAGGCTTCCAGATTTCCAAACCCAGAGTGTCAAGTTTTAATAAGGCCCGAATTCTTTCATAGAATGGTGTATTTTTCTGAATAGATTATATGGCTTATTCCTTCACACACCCCTTTTGACCAAAAAATGAACTCGAGCATCAAGACAGAGTTTGGTCAATGTTACTAATAAGGTTACAATAGCACATTAATGTCACGAAATTCACAAAAGCCTAATCATGTGCTACATGAAAATTCCTTTTAAGTCATCCTAGGACAATATTTTGCCTTATTTTAAATTGAACACAATTTAAAAGGATGATAGGTACATTGTCATGCAATTTGCGAAACAACATGTACTTAGAATGTCCAATCGGGAGATGTACGTTCTGTAGATGTGAGTTATTCATACGAGTCAAGGAGATGTCATTTGGAACTAGCTGAAGCTTGACACGCTGTTCCTTCGATCCAGCGTGTGGACAGATTCTTGTTTTCGTAAAGGCCTTGCCAGGCATTCAATTGATTCCTTCTTCATCCGCGGTGCTTTCCTCCTTTATTGAAGTAACTCGTTGATCTTTCCTTGTTTTGGTTGTGGCTTTTTGCAAATCCAGTTCCTGAGGCGTTGCCAAGCATCATGTGGAGGAGTCAGCGACACCGTCTGGCTGACCGTCGTCAGTAGTTCGATCGCATCCATTTCCTGTGTCGTGCTCCAAGCTGGGTCTTGAAAGATAGTGTACGACTGCACCTTGTATTGTTCCTCCATTTCGGTATCCCGCAGGACATCTTTTGAGATTGTCTATGGAGACAGTTCTAAGAATATGCTTGCCATTCAGCTGATTAATATGTATTTTAACTGTTCTTTCATTAATAACAGAATGCATGTGAACAGGTTTTTACACTTTGGTCTTAAACCAGGTTTTTGCTCGAACTTCTTTTTCTGTACCCATTCTCCTGCTAGGGATTGCCATGTTTTGTTTGTCGATTTTTTCTGTCTATTTGCCTCCCTTATCCTCTGATCAATTTGATGAATCTCCTCTGTTACTTCTTTTTTTAAATCTAACTGTCACTGTCGGGTCAAGGAATCAGAGAGTGTAGAGGCAATAAAAGAACTATGGGTAAGCGGTGTATGCATCTCAACCCCATACATCAGATAATATGGAGTTTTAGGGGACACTGTCCCTGATGCAGATGCGGGCACATTATTAAGTGATAGTTGCACCTCCGGAATGATGGTGGTCCACTTATTTCCCCTGATTCTCAACAGTTTGACCAATAGCTTTTTTACTTCCTGGTTTTTACGTTCCACCAGCCCCGCTGATTGCAGATGACATGGCGTGCTGTGCTCTAACCCAATCCCCCTTTGTTCGCAGAAGTCTTTGAAGACCTTGGAGACAAAGGCACCGCCTTGATCAAAGTGTAAGATTTTGGGTGCACCAGCTCCAGTAATTATGTCAGTAATAGCATTGGCGAGTGCGTTTTCCGAAACAGTTTTTGTGGGGATCAGCCAGCAGAAGGAAGTGCATTCATCTACACAAACGAGAACATGTCTGTATCCCAAAGACGGGGGAAGTGGTCCAATAAAGTCAATAAAGAATTTTCCCATTGGCTCATCAGCTTTCACAGGAGCCAATGGTGGTGGCTTAATTAGTGATGACTTATTGGTCAAATAGCATGGCTCACAATTTGCCATGTATGTTTTACAGGCCTTAAGCATGCCTGGCCACCAATATAAGGGGGTCAATTTGCAGAATGTTGTTCTGGCACCACAATGTGCTTGACCTATGCCCTCGTGAGCTTCTTTTACAAGCTGTTCTCGTTCGTGTCTTGTGGGTACTTCTCGGTTTCCCTTGGGCAACTTAACTAGCACAATAACCGTAGGGGTTTCTGAGTAAAAGTACTTTGGTGGATATCCTGGTGGATTCTCTTTTGTTGGATCTAATAGCTGAATCAGTTCCTCATCCTGATTAGCTGCCCGTTCTGCCCTAGTGATTACATTAATATTGGCAGGCCCCTCTCGAGGAGGTGTCATGCAGACCGAACGTTTCGCTTGTTCGTCTGCAAGACTGTTTCCTTTTGAGTGTACTGTCCCAGTGGTATGCCCGTTTACATGAATCACCTGACAATTCTGTTTTTTCATTCTCGAACAGAGAATGTCTTCCCACAATGACTTATGTTTTATGGGTTTACCCTTAGGATTGGTAAAATTTGTTTGTTCCCAGAAAACTAGATCTTGGTTATATCCTCTTTTACAGGAGTCACTATCCGTACAGATTAGCGTGGGTTTAATAGGGTCTGCCTTTTCTAAAGCATACCATAATGCTACGGCTTCAGCATATTGCGCTGTCTTCTGGCCAAGGGGTATGGACAGTAATTCTTCTGGATAAAAAGAATAGGAATCTCAAAAAGTCCCTACTACTATCCCCATCCCAGCTGAGGATTGTTGGAATGTCCCTTTTTTAATCGTCATTGACGATCCATCAAAAAATATTACTTGGTCATGTGGAGGTACAGGGATAGGATTATTTCACCTAATAAAGCAATCATTTGAATTTCCTAATAAAAAGACTTGGCCAATTCCGACAGGGTTTGCCACTTTGTCGGGACCTAACCTTGGTTAGGGTTTAATATGAACTTTATAAGAAATTTCTAGACCTCAATGGTATATTGAGGGAGTTCTGATTTAATTTCTACAAGGCCTGATCAGGGACTTGCCATCTCTAGAGATTTAAATCTGGGTCTTAGTACCACTGTCAGTAAAACACTCCTTCTATACTTAACAATCAACAAGATGGATATAGATATAAATATAAGTATAGGTTCTGCATCAACTCGTTACCACACACGTTGGACGCCAACTGAAGGGATAATTACTAGTCCTAGCCCCTTTAGGGCTACCCCAGATCAGGCGTATTCCCCAGATGTTCACTTTCAACTAAAGTTTGAGGTAGCCAAATCCTAAAGACGCTTAATTGGGTCTAAAGGTCTGGACCATCTCTCCCTAAAGGAAAGGAACAACCTGAAAATGTTACCGTCCTCCAGATAGCACTTTTAATAAGTTTAGCTAGATGTTCCGGATAGTATGAGGGTCCGGAAAACTCCCCCATAATTCTACAACTCCTCACCAAAGAGTGTACAGCGATTGAGTTTGCGAGTTTGATACAGAAGTATTATGTGAGATAATTCTAAAAATATATAGATTTATTAAAGAACCAACATGTAATTACAGTTGGAGAATCAATCGCAACATTAACAGTTCCAAAAAGAGAAAGCTTTTACAATCTTATTATCTCAAATCTTAACTTCGCTACAGTTTTACAGTTCTCAGTCTTATTCAGGATATCCACCAAAATCAAATACAGTACCTTGATCCCCGAGAACAAAGAGTTGTAGACTTACAGAGCCACCTCTGAAGCCTTAAAATCGCTTTGCCCCTTTACAGTGAATCTATTATCCCATTTGAAAGTTCAATATTTATACCCTTTTTCAGTGGTATTTCCATTGAAGTTTTCTGCTGATGTAAGCTAATTATCTCTAGTCATTTTTCTGCTGACCCCTGCTATTCTTACAGTCACCTCAGCTGGTAGCAATACAGACTCATGTCTCTCCTCTAGGTTTTCGAAGCTTACCATAAAAAACGGTGTAACAGCAGGTGCATTTCATTTGATGTCATTTTTACTAAGGCCTTCTGTTTGTGCTTTTTACGAAGTGTAAATTAGAACACCTTAACAGGCTGAACCTTAGTCTTGTTCCGAAAGATTCAGACTGTTAGGAGCCTTCAACCTCCTGTTTCAATAAAGTTATTGATTCAGTGTCAACAACTATCTTATCTCTATAGCCAGAAAGGTGTAACAGCCTTAGATTGTTGAGGCTTCCAGATTTCCAAACCCAGTTTGTCAAGTTTTAATAAGGCCAGAATTCTTTCATAGAATGGTGTATTTTTCTGAATAGGTTAAATGGCTTATTCCTTCACAGATAAGGTGCTTAAGAAGGCTTACGGAATACTTTCTTTCACTAGTTAGGCCACAGCTAGAGTACTGTGTACAGTCTGGGAACCACATTACAGGAAAGATGTAATTACACTAGAGAGGGTACAGAGGACATTTATGAGGATGTTGCCAGGACTGGAGAATTTCAGCTATGAGGAAAGATTGGATAGGCTGGCGTTGTTTTCTTTGGAACAGAGGAGGCTGAGGGGAGACTTAATTGAGGTGTATAAAATTATGAGGGGCCTAGATAGAGTGGATAGGAATCACCTATTTCCTTTAGCAGAGAGGTCAATAACCAAGGGGCATAGATTTAAAATAATTGGTAGAAGGATTAGAGGGGAGTTGAGGAGAAATTTTTTCACCCAGAGGGTGGTGGGGTGTGGAACGCACTGCCTGAAAAGGTGGTAGAGGCAGAAACCATCATCACATTTAAAAAGTAGTTGGTTATGCACTTGACGTGCCGTAACCTGCGAGGCTACGGACCAAGAGCTGGAAAGTAGGATTAGGCTGGATAGCTCTTTCTCAACCAACACAGACACGATGGGCTGATTGGCCTCCTTCTGCGCCCTAAATTTCTATGATTCTATGACTTGCAAATATGCCCAAGTAAGGTGAACAAGTGGCTGTGACAGATAGAAACATAGAAACTAGGAGCAGGAGTAGGCCATTCGGCCCGTCGAGCCTGCTCCACCATTCAATACGATCATGGCTGATACCCTGTGACTCAGACCTTGCAGCCCTCTGATAAAGAGTTAAATACTCCCACCACTTGAATTACTGGATCATTCAGAATGGTTAAATTTACAACTATTTAAGAGACAACAATTTGGTTAAGGAATCGATACAGTTAAAATGTAAAATTCTGTTGATTACAATTAGTATTTGAAATGACTAGATTACAGAAAAAAATGATATCAATGGTATTTTGATAAATATAATTGAACTGAATAGATTCATGAGTGTGTGCTACACATAGCCAATACCGAACTAATTAAAAATGAATTACATATAAAATAAATTAAGCACACAACCATGCATGGACATGATTTGCACAAATTGAGTGTTTCAGTTTATAGCCAGATGGCACATACTAAAATTATGACGTTTTTGGATCTACTGAAAGCGCAGACCTTGGATTAAAAAATGAGTTAGCCTTTATATTAATATCTTTCTCCATTTAATTGGGTTCAGATCAGCAATGCAGAAAGGCAAATTTCAAAAGTTGGAGCATTCGACTGACATAGTAAGATTCTAGTAGAAGTTATTGAAAATTGTAAGACGGTGCAATAATGCAGCCAGTAAAGAGCCCACCTCACAGTGTAGCACTCAGCACTGAAATGTACTCGCTATTGTTAGGAATGGTTTTGTTTTTCCTCATTGGGTCAGTTAATAATGCACAGGCATGGAGGTGAGGGTGACTATTGAAGTCAAAAGCTAAATATCTAACCCTGCTGTTGCGTGGCAACAGAATCCATAGGGATTCCATGTCCCCACAGTTATAAAACAAATAAAATAATTACTTTTAAATTCACCTTTGCTGCTGCGGCTCTAGCTGTTCCCTTGCTAGAACTAAGAGCAGGATATATAAAATAGCTGTGTACATAGGCACCAGGATAATGAGTCACTCTGTGTACATGTCACAGTTACACAGTGCCAACATATGTGCTTAGCGGGACCTGTTGTTTCTCTGTGTATGCACAACACATTGTTTTTTTAATATAAGGTGTCTGAGCATCTGAATTGAGCTAAAATAAAGCATTGACTAAACTGACAAAATTGGCAATTTAGGTCACACAGATTTAGAGTTGGGTTTGCTGTCTGAGGCTAGACACACACAGCACTAAAAGTGGCGATGGAGTATCTAAGGGTTCAGAATGTTCCTCCCCAACAGAAATAAACGGCCCAGCGAATGGAAAGAGCAATTGGAACACAAATAAAGTTTAATATGTCTTTGAGCTTCCAGTTGTAGTAACCCATTTTCTAAAAATAATGGAATCCTGTGATTATTTGTACTGAGCAAGCATCCAATCAATTCAATCATTACGAAGAACAAAACCGAATCACTGTAGGTAGCAAAGTAATGACAGTGTGGTGACTGGTAATCAAGATGATGCAACATTGATATGTTGATGTTTAAAAGGGTGGATGTGGAGATCCGCATTTTTAATTCAGTGTTTATTTGGAAGCATAGTCCACAGCATGTTTGCTATTAAAGAATAATGTGAAAATTTGTAAGAAACAGTTTTACTGAATTTCTTACGCACTATTCATGCTGACACTCTTCTCGGAACACCAGTACAAGTTAATTATTACTCATTTGAAATAGGATGAAATCAACGATCATGAATCTCATGCGTCAAATAATACCGCAAGGCTAATATAGAAGAGCAATGTGCTAGGCACAAGGGCAGTGCTATCAATCAGAATCGCCTATGTGCAGTGTGATCTCAAACAGCTGCCTCTAACTGATAAGTATAGTCTTGAAAACTGCTGATTAAAATCTGTCAAGTGGTAATTCGCTTTTGTTATGCACAATAGTACTACTAATCATTGTAAAAAAAATACTTAGTGCCTTTCACTGAAAGCGCAGCCAAAAGGATGCTGATGTGGACTCCAGTAATAGATAAAGATATATTAACAAGAGAAACATTCAGGAAGGATGGCAGAAATTAATAAGTTAATTTGGCCAGACCAGCTATTTAAAAAAAAATTTTTTTATCTTCTTCCAATCTTCCCTCCTTTACTTCCTCCTCTCCTAGAATCATAGAAAGGTTACAGCACAGAAGGAGGCCATTTGGCCCATCGAGCCCATGCCAGCTCTCTGCAATAGCACTTCAGCTAGTCCCACTTCCCCGCCCTTTCCCAGTAGCCCTGCAAATTTTTTCCTTCAGGTACTTATCCAATTCCCTTTTGAAAGCCACGATTGAGTCTGCCTCCACCACCCTTTCAGGCAGTACATTCCAAATCCTAACCACTCGCTGCGTAAAAAAAGTTTTCCCTCATGTCGCCTTTGGTTCTTCTGCCAAACACCTTAAATCTGTGTCCTCTGGATCTCGACCCTTCCGCCAATGGAACAGTTCCTCTCTCTCTACTCTGTCTAGACCCCTCATGATCTTGAACACCTCTATCAAATCTCCTCTCAACCTTCTCTGCTCTAAGGAGAACAACCCCAGCTTCTCCAGTCTATCTATGTAACTGAAGTCCCTCAAAATGGGAAAAAGCCTCTTAACTGCCTCTTAACTGCCTGTTAACTATCTGTTAACAGGCAGCTAAGTGGCTATAATCCTCTTCCCGTCACTAGGAGTCGGGTCCCTGTGCAAATCGGGGACCCGACTCTCAGGAAGATTGTTTGGAGGCGGGTTGGGAGCGGGTTTGGGACCCGGTCCCATTATTTTGATTTTGCCAGCAGTCCCGCCTCCAAACCTGCCTCCTCAGGGCTGGTAAAATCCAGCCCTATGCCTCTATTTATGAAGCCCAGGATCCCGTATGCTTTTTTAACTGTTTTCTCAACCTGCCCTGCCACCTTCAACATTTTGTGCACATATACCCTCAGGTCTCTCTGTTCATGCACCCCCTTTAGAATTGTACCCTTTAGTTTATATTGCCTCTCCTCGTTCTTCCTACCAAAATGTATCACTTCACACTTTTCTGTGTTAAATTTCATCTGCCAGATGTCCGCCCATTCGACCAGCCTGTCTATGACCTCTTGAAGTCTATCACTATCCTCCTCACTGTTCACTATACTTCCAGATTTTGTGTCATCTGCAAATTTTGAAATTGTGCCTTGTACATCCAAGTCTAAGTCATTAATATATATCAAGAAAAGCAGTTGTCCTGGTACCGACCCCTGGGGAACACCACTGTGTACCTTCCTCCAGTCCGAAAAACAACCGTTCACCACTACTGTTTCCTGTCACTTAGCCAATTTTGTATCTATGCTGCCAGTGTCCTTTTTATTCCATGGGCTTCAACTTTGCTGGCAAGCCTATTATGTGGCTCTTTATCAAACGCCTTTTGGAAGTCCATGTACACCACATCAACCGTATTGCCCGCATCAACCCTCCCTGTTACCTCATCAAAATACTCAATCAAGTTAGTTAAACATGATTTACCTTTAACAAATCCGTGCTGGCTTTCCTTAATTAATCCACACTTGTCCAAATGATTGTTAATTTTGTCCAGGATTATCGTTTCTAAAAGCTTCCCCACTACCGAGGTTAAGCTGTCTGGCCTGTAGTTGCTGGGTTTATTCTTAGACCCTTTTTTGAACAAGGGTGTAACATTTGCAATTCTCCAGTCCTCTGGCACCACCCCCTGTATCCAAGGAGGATTGGAAGATTATGGCCAGTACCTCTGCAATTTCCACCTTTACTTCCCTCAGCATCCTAGGATGCATCCCATCCGGTCCTGGTAACTAATCTACTTTAAGTTCAGCCAGCCTTTCTAGTACCTCCTCTTTATCAATTTTTATCCCATCCAGTATCTCCACTACCTCCTCTTTCACTATGACTTTGGCAGCATCTTTTTCCTTGGTAAAGACAGATGCAAAGTACTCATTTAGTACCTCAACCATACCCTCTGCCTCCATGTGTAGGTCTCCATTTTGGCCCCTAATCGGCTCCACCCCTCCTCTTGCTACCCGTTTACTATTTATATGCCGATAGAAAACTTTTGGATTCCCTTTTATGTTAGCTGCCAATCTATTCTCATACTCTCTCTTTGCCGCTCTTATTTTCTTTTTCACTTCCTCTCTGAACTTTCGATATTCAGCCTGGTACTCACTTGTATTCTCAACCTGAATTCTGTCATACGCGCTCTTTTTCTGCTTCATCTTACTCTCTATCTCTTTTGTCATCCAGGGAGCTCTGGCTTTGGTTGCTCTACCTTTCCCCCTAGTGGGAATGTACCTCAATTGTACCCAAACCATCTCCTCTTTAAAGGCAGTCCATTGTTCTGTTACAGTTTTACCTGCCAATCTTTGATTCCAACTTACCCGAGCCAGATCCATTCTCAACCCACTGAAATTGGCCTTCCTCCAATTAAGTATTTTTACTCTAGATTGCTCCATGAAGGTTATTATGTAATGGTTTCATAGGTACCTTGTCCAAATGGCCATTCCTTAAGTATGAGCCTTGTGAGGTCAAATCACAGTCAAGTCTGATCTTGCCATCAACCAATATCTAGACATGTACCCATTCCAGCAGGAGTCACAGGATTGCAATCAGTAACAGCTCAGGGAGCTGAGGCTAATTGCAACATCACTACTGCCTTCCCAGCTGATGTCAGCTAACTCAGCACATCTGGGATCTTAATGCTACAGCAGGCCATGCCTTCAAAGCTCTGACTAAGAGTTGTCCATGAGGCGCTGCTACTTGACCTCTTACTTCAGCCACTTTGCTGATATCTGATAGCTTTTAATTGCTAGAATCTATTAAACCTGCAGAAACTTTTTTAGCATATGATTAAAATAGCCTTTGAACCTGAAATTTTTATGTTAACCAATGTTTGAATTCCTATTGCTTATTGTTGCATCATGCAACTATCAAGATGGTAGAAGGAGAACTGGATGAACCTTGTTTTTTTCTTCGCCTAGCAATTCTTACATTTCTATGTGAGAACACTGGAACTCAAGTATCATGTTCTGTTCTCTAAATCAGAGGCTGAAGTTGTGAAAGTTAGCAGATGGTGCTAACAGGGCGCTAGAGCATTATCACTGGGGCGAGGTGAATCCAGCGTCGCACGCCAAATCCCGCCCCCCACCACCCCCCCCCGTAGCGCCACCTGTAACAGTTATCGTCGGGAGCTTCAACACCAGGTGGATCGTGACGTCAGTGTATGTGCAACGCTCACTGACCACTCGATCTGCAAAATTGATTGTCGCCACCTACCTTAGCACCTGGAGTAAACAGTGACAGGGAGAGCTGGTGTGAAGCAGTAGGAAGCCGGTCCAGGGATGTTATTTAAATGGGTCATCAGTAATGACTCACAGCTGTCTGGTTAGTGGAGTTTCAGTGGTTTCTTGTCAGTTTCACATAGTTGATCAGTTTCATTCTGTAATTTCAAGGTTATTTTGTATCAGGAGTGTTGTGGCATCTAAAGAGTAGCTACATTTATTCTTTAAAAAAAACTGCTAAGCTTGGTTACATTAATGGGGGCTGTACTGGCAGTCGATCTCACCCTCCAGGATCTACGGCAGAGGGAGTGGAGGTAGTGAGAAAGACTGGAACATGTGCCCAGGGGGGAGGAGGAGGGCCATCAGGGCTCTCAACAGGAGGTCTTACCCTCTGAGGGTATTCCAAGAGCACTTCTTCTACCTCCAATTAAGCGAGGAGCAGTGTATTAGAAGGCTCCGCTTCACCAAGGAGGTGGTCACAGATCTCTGCCACCTCCTGCAACCGGACCTCCAGCCTCAGATCAGGGTGACCACAGCTCTCTCAGTGGCAGTCAAGGTCACCGTCACCTTCAATTTCTTTGCCAGCAGAACCTTCCAGTCTGCAACAGGAGACCTGGCTAACATCTCGCAGTTTGTCATCCATCGCTGCATCCGGGAGGTCACAGAGGCTCTCTACAGTAGGAGAAGGGATTACATTTCCTTCCCCATCGCCAGAGAGAAACAGGATGAGTGTGCATGTGGATTTGCCAGGATAGCGGGATTCCCCATGGTGCAGGGCACCATTGACTGCACCCATGTGGTGTTGCGGGCACCGCATAACAATCCTGAGATCTTCCATAACCGCCAAGGCTACCACTCACTTAATGTACAGTTGGTGTGCGACCACAGATAGCAAATCCTCAATGTGAATGCCCACTATCCTGGCAGCAGCCATGATGCCTTCATCCTGCGCCAGACCGGTGTGCCAGCACTCTTCCAGCCACCACGTCAAGTTCGCGGCTGGCTGGTTGGAGACAAGGGCTATCCACTCTCCACCTGGCTCAAGACTCCCCACCGTAATCCCAACACTCCTGCCTAGCACTCATATAATGAGAGCCATGCTGCCACCAGGAACATCATCGAACAGACCATTGGCCTGCTGAAGCAACGGTTCCACTGCCTTGACCGCTCAGGAGGAGCCCTCCAATACTCGGCTGAGCGGGTGTCCCATTTCGTGGTGGTCTGCTGAATGCTCCACAACTTGGCCATCATGAGGGCCCAGCCCTTGCCAGCAGGGATTGTGGGACCACCTCAGGAGGAGGAAGAGGGAGAGGAGGAGGAGGAGGATGAGGAGGACGAGGAAGACGAGGAGGAGGAGGAGGAACAGGAGCGAGGAAGGAGGCAGCCATTCAATCGACCTTCCGGAAGGGCAGTCCGTGATCGCCTCATCAGAATGCGGTTCAAATGAATTAAACTTCAGATCCCCGTTGCTCACCATATCCCCATCATTCCGTCCCTGTCGCAGGTCCTACCACAGCACAAAGCTGAACACCACAAAAGAATCCAAACTGAATTAACAAATTTATCAAAAATTAGTGAACACATATTTACAACAAAAATATTAACTATTCACCCTTGTGCAATCCCTTAGTGCCTCTCGTTACAGTGCCTTTGCCTACGCTAATGCTTCTCTGAAGTGTTGGCCCAGTGGCTGCAGCAGGGCTGGTGGAAGGCTGCTGAGTGTCCGTGCGGGAGACTTCAGATGGCCTTGCAGGACGCCCTTGACCAGCTCTGGGCCTGGAAGGCCTGGCTGTAGACTGCACCACCTCAGCATGGGTGGCAGCAGTCTGGGCTGGCTGGATGACAGGCAGTGACAAGGGCAATGGCGGAGTGGCAGTGATGGGAGCAGGAATTCTGTCATCTTGAGAGAGGATAGCAGCTTCCTGATCCACTGACCCACTGGCACTCCCCCGGGGCAGCACCTCAGCATCACTGCCAATCTGCTGGAGCACAGATTGCTGGCCCGCTGCGACACCGTGAAAGCACCGGTGGACGGTGGTCGATTCAGCCACGATGGCAGCAGTCAGAGCTTGCGTTGCATCAAGCTGAGACTGCATGAGAGCAGTCTGAGATTGAATGGCACCAACCATAGACTGCATTACAGCACTAAGACATTGCTTCACTTCCTCCTGTGCTGCAATGGAAGCTGCCAGATTGCCCATCACACGTGGCATCAGGTCTGGATCGCAACACTCTCTCTGGGAGTCCACCATCCTTTGCAGACTGGAATGAGGAGCTCCATGGTGTGCGCAGAGCCTTGTGCAATGTTTGAGGCGGACTCCTCAATGCTCCTTACCATTGCCGAGAGACTCTCGGACACCCTTGCTGTTGCACCTATCTTCTCCGTGGGCATGCCCATCAGCCTTCTTCTAAACGCCTCCCCATTGAGGTCCTCATCAGAGTCCTGTGCAGCAGAACTCGCGCATGAACTCACCCTCCAGGGAGCTGGCCCCCGAGCTACCCTTTCCACCTGGGTATGCTGCAGCCCGTTCGTTCCCGGTGCATCACCCTATGCAGATCCCATTACTATACTCGCCTCTAAAGAACGTATAGTGCCAGTATCTGAGTTGGTGTCTGTGGATGAGAGATGCAGTGACGCGGTGTGTTCTTCCTCCTCCCCTTCTCCCGCCTCGCTCTCAACGGTGCGCTCAAGGATAGGCTGCTCAGGTGCTTGCTCATTATCTGAAAGCATAAAGGCACACGAGTTGGTTTAAGGTGAGGGGAGGGGGGCAGGAAGGGAGAAATGCATGCATGCAGCATGATTAGCTGCAAAGTGCGAAATGCTTGTGGGGTAAGTGGGAAGTGGGATGTGAGAAGGAGTAGAGATGAACATACTGTTGTTATCCCCAAGGGAGTCAATGTCGCCGGTGTCCACGGCACCCACCACCTGGCGCCGAATAATCTGCAGCACTCGATTCTCCAGCGCAGACAGTGGTTGGGTGTTGGCTGTGTAACGAGACAGGATTAATTAAAAATGTCCTAGTAAAGGATCCCCTTGGAATGAGTGACCATAACATGGTTGAATTCCATATTCAATTAGAGGGTGAGAAGGTTGGATCTCAAACAAGCGTGCTAAGCTTGAATAAAGGAGACTATGAAGGTATGCGAGCGGAATTGAGTAGAGTGGATTGGGAAAATAGATTAAAGGGTAAGACGATGCATGATCAGTGGTGTACATTTAAGGAGTTATTTTACAATTTCCAAAAAATATATATTCCACTGAGAAGAAAAGCGTGTAAAAGAAAAGACAGTCATCCGTGGCTAAGTAAAGAAATTAAGGATAGTATTCAACTAAAAACAAGGGCTTATAAGGTAGCCAAATCTAGTGGGAGGATAGAGGATTGGGAAAACTTTAAAAGACAGCAAAAAATAACAAAACGATTGATTAAGAAAGGGAAGATAGATTATGAAAGTAAATTATCAAAAAATATAAAAACAGATAGTAAGAGTTTTTATAGTTATATAAAAAGAAAAAGGGTGGCTAAAGTAAATGTAGGTCCCTTAGAGGATGAGACCGGGAAATTAATGGTGGGAAATATGGAGATGGCAAATACACTGAATGAATATTTTGTATCAGTCTTTACAGTAGAGGACACTAAGAATATCCCAACACTGGACAAACAGGGGCTATAGGGGGGGAGGAGCTAAACACGATCAAAATCACTAAGGAAGTGGTACTCGGTAAAATAATGGGACTCAAGGTGGATAAATCACCTGGACCTGATGGCTTACATCCTAGGGTCTTGAGGGAAGTGGCGGTAGGGATTGTGGATGCATTGGTAATAATTTTCCAAAACTCCCTGGACTCAGCAAAGATCCTGGCAGACTGGAAAACTGCTAATGTAACACCCTTATTTAAAAAGGGCAGTAGACAGAAGGCTGGAAACTATAGACCGGTTAGCCTAACATCTGTGGTAGGTAAAATTTTGGAGTCCATTATTAAGGAGACAGTAATGGGACATTTGGATAATCATAATTTAATAGGACAAAGTCAGCATGGTTTTATGAAGGGGAAGTCATTTTTGACAAATTTGCTCGAGTTCTTTGAGGAAGTAACATACAGGGTGGATAAAGGGGAACCAGTGGATGTGGTGTATTTAGACTTCCAAAAGGCATTTGACAAGGTGCCACACAAAAGATTATTGCTTAAGATAAAAAATCACGGGATTGGGGGTAATATTCTGGCATGGATAGAGGATTGGCTATCTAACAGAAGGCAGAGAGTTGGGATAAATGGTTCATTCTCAGACTGGCAATCAGTAACTAGTGGTGTTCCGCAGGGCTCAGTGCTGGGTCCCCAACTCTTTACAATTTATATTAACGATTTGGTGGAGGGGACCGAATGTAACATATCAAAGTTTGCAGATGATACTAAGATGGGAGGGAAAGTAATGAGTGAGGAGGACATAAAAAATCTGCAAGGGGACATAGACAGGCTAAGTAAGTGGGCAGAGATTTCGCAGATGGAATACAATACTGGAAAGTGTGAGGTTATGCACTTTGGCAGGAAAAATAGTAGAGCAAGTTATTATCTTAATGCAAGAAACTGGAAAGTACTGAAGTACAAAGGGATCTGGGGGTCCTGGTGCATGAAACTCAAAAGGTTAGTATGCAGGTGCAGCAAGTGATTAAGAAGGCCAATGGAATGTTGGCTTTCATTGCTAGGGGGATAGAATATAAAAATAGGGAGGTATTGCTTCAGTTGTACAAGGTATTGGTGAGACCGCACCTGGAATACTGCATACAGTTTTGGTGTCCATACTTATGAAAAGACATACTTGCTCTCGAGTCAGTACAAAGAAGGTTCACTCGGTTCATCCCGGGGATGAGGGGATGGACATATGAGGAGAGGTTGGGTAGATTGGGACTCTACTCATTGGAGTTCAGAAGAATGAGAGGCGATCTTATTGAAACATATAAGATTGTGAAGGGGTTGGATCGGGTGGATGCGGGGAGGATGTTCCCGATGATGGGAGAAACTAGAATTAGGGGGCATAGTCTTAGAATAAGGTGCTGCTCTTCCAAAACTGAGATGAGAAGGAACTACTTCACTCAGAGGGTGGTAGGTCCATGGAATATGCTGCCCCAAAAAGCTGTAGAAGCTACATCATTACATAAATTTAAAACAGAAATAGACAGTTTCCTAGAAGTAAAGGGAGTTAATGGTTACGGGGAGCGGGCAGGAATTTGGACATGAGTCTAGGTTCGGATCGATCATGGCCCTGTGGGTAGCGTAGCGGGCCCAGGGGCTGTGTAGCCTGATCCTGCTCCTATTTTGTGTGTCCAATTCTGTTAGGTTCAGGAGATGGTTCTGTGATAGTAGATTGGCGGTTAGGATCAGATCAGCCATGATCTTATTGAATGGCGGAGCAGGCTCGAGGGGCCAATTGGCCTACTCCTGCTCCTATTTCTTATGTTCTTATGTTCTTATGTTCTTATGGCTTGTCCCCGCCTGTGCGCTCCTGCTCCCTCCTGTTGTGAACCACCTTGGCCTGCAAGAGAAAGGAAAATGTGTGAGTGAGTGTGGAGCAATGTGTTTGGGTGATATGCCTGCCATAGTTGTCATTGTATGCAAGGTGTGAGATGTGTGTGTGTGTGTTGGTAGGTAGAGATTGTTGGCGGGTGAGTGCTGGGGGTGTGGTGCTTTGGGCAGTGTGTGAAGATTGTGGTACAGATGGTGGTATGCAGCATTTGTTGAAGCATTCACTCACCCTGACTACCCAAGTGAGGTCGTTAAATTTTTTCCTGGACTGTGTGTGGGTCCTGAGGACCACAGTCCTGCCTGAGACATGCTGTGCTACCTCCCTCCACATGGTTCAGAAGACTAGCAGAGAGGGCTGCCTGCTACTTGCCGGGTAGAGCACCGCCCCCCGTCTTGCCACAGCGAACACCAACGCCTCCAATGCTTGATCGCAGAATCTGCGGGCTCTCTCCCTGTGGCGTGGATCTGCGATGAGTACAGCTGCTTCAGTCCTCCGGCTCTTTCTCCTTGTCCTGCTGCTGTTTGCTGAGGCAGCTGCACAGCCAGCAATGCTAAGACTGAGGTTCTGCAGCATCAATGAACCTCCCCTTTAAGTACTGAAAAAAGCCTGTGGCAATCATGACTTGCGATTAGACTGCACCTGATATTGGTCCACCCTTTGAGTGTAATGCCAATGAGCTTGGGCTTTAAGACTTGAATTAGGACTCCAATCATTTTTTTGAGCAGTGAGCACAAATTTTGCATCCAGTCTAAAATATTAGCGCCTGGCACTAATTCTCCAACTTTTCTAATGATACCGCCCATTCCTGGGCTATAATGAATTTCTAGCCCTAATACTGAAGAGATTTGACTAATTACTACTGTTTCCTCAACAGCTGTTGGAGAATAACAAAGACTTAAAACTTCCAGAGCAGTAGTAAAATTGACATGCTTTGAGAATGCCCTTAATATCACTACTTGAAATCATCTCATGGGCCCATCATGGATGCTTCTTTAATGCAGCGCTTTCCTGCCATCGAGGTATCTGCTTTACCTTTGAAGATTTTTAAAAGTCCTTCCCTAATATACTGTATTTTACATATCAACAACAACAACGTTGTTAAAATGTCCCAAGGCGCTGCACAGGAGTATTTTAAGACAAAAAATTTGACACCGATCCACATAAGGATAAATTAGGCCAGGTGACCAAAAGCTTGTTCAAAGGGGTAGGTTTTAAGGAGCATCTTAAAGGAGAAAAGAGAGCTAGCGAGGCAGACAGGTTTAGGCAGGGAGTTCCAGAGCTTAGGGCCTAGGCAACAGAAGGCACGGCTGCCAATGGTTGAGCGATTATAATCAGAGATGCTCAAGAGGGCAGAATTAGAGGAGTGCAGATATCTCGGGGGGTTGTGGGGCTGGAGGAGATTGCAGAGATAGGGAGTTCAATGATACACAAGTTCAATGAATAAAAGACAGCATTAGTCAAATTTCACTACAAAATGATGTCTATTTCATTTTGGGGTTAGAGGAAATAAGTGGTAATACATTATCTGCTGTTGAAATGTCATTGCTCTTTTAAATTAAAAAAACTCAGACACCATTTCAGTTATTACTTCTTATAGCATAAATATTACACCCAACAAGATTTGAACAAAGGATCCAAAATGTACCATTGAAATACTTCAAAATATTTGTCATATTAGATGATTTATGTCTCTGTTTAAAATTTGCTCACACAGTTTCATCCACCTAGCAATCTTGGCAGGGAGAACTTATTTTGATGCGGCCACTGTGGCACTAGGTGTCAAATTACTGAGTCTACAACAGAGGATCAGGTTGGTTCCAGTTTCCCATTGTCATGTGTCACCTGAGAGCTAACTCAACTTCAAAGAGATCCTGTTTACCTCACACACCCTGCCCACAAGAAACCTTTAAATCCTCAAAGTGCACAATATCTGAGATTTTCTGGACATGGTTGTGAAATACTTTCATTTTGCCTTGAGTTCTTATACCTTTGTTTGAGAGTATGATGTCAAGTTTACTAAAGCAAGAATAGTACAGAAGTAAGACTCCGAATTATGGACCTCAAGGTGGCTCAATACACATGCAGGGTCCATTAATAGGACACTGACACCAATTTAGATCATTCATTGTACTTATTGGATCTCAATGAGACTTTTAGTATAGAATGGAATTAAAGTTGGACAATCTGTACTTGGAAATTCCATTAAGAAACAGGAACATTGCTTTTGCATTATCTTTAAAATTAGAATCCAGCGATAGTGGAGGCAGATTACCACCCAAACAGAAACTTGAAGATTTGCTCCAACTGTAGACTGCCTGTTGTGGTAGGCACTTCCAGACTCAATGTTTATTATAATATTATTGCTTTATCCAATTTGGTAGTGCAGATTAAAGGTGAGTTATGGAAGCAACTGGAACTCCTGAGCACTACTGTACAAGGATTTAATAGCGTTTATTATCAACCTGAATGATTCAACTGCCATGTGAAAGGAAAATGATTACGTGTCAGGGAATTCTGACTTATAGGTGTATGCAAAGTGAGATCACTGTCCACGTCATTGATTTGCGGTCTCGGAGAAACTGTAGTCTACACCCATATTTTGGATGAGATGCTAAACCGAGGTCCTGCCTACCCTCTCAGGTCGATGTAAAAGATCCCATGGTACTTTTTCAGGGAAGAGCAGGGAAGTTATCCCAGGTGTCCTGGCCAGTATTTATTCCTCAATTAACATAACTGAAAACAGATTATCTGGTCATTTATCTCATTGCTGTTTGTGGGATCTTGCTGTGTGCAAATTGGCTGCCGCATTTCCTACATTACAACATTGACTACACTTCAAAAGTACTTAATTGGCTGTTAAATGCTTTGTGACGGCCTGGAGGTCATGAAAGGCGCTATATAAATTCAAGTCTGTCTTTCTTTCTATGTGAGATCTACTGGGAAATAATGGATGTGGTACCATATGGTTTATATCCAACAGGATTCAATGCCAGCAGCATGTAGTGAAGGACAAGGCAAGCTGATGCAATGGATTGTTGATTCGCAAACTTAATACCAATAATGTGTTTCTGGAAGCTCGGTAGTGAAAGATAAGCAAATATTAGTGACTAATATGTGTGAATCTAAACTTAAGAGTTTCATCACACAAAACATAAAATAGTTTATAGGTTTCACGGAAGACTCAAAACTCCATAAATTTAAAATAGAGATTCTAAGTTGTTAATCTTGCTTTCTTTATTAGCTAAAAATATCTGTGACCCATTTATATAGGAGGAACCCCTTATTTTAATATAATTAAACATTTTTTTATATAATAAAATTATTGACAGGAAAAATCCAATTCAGCAGGAAAGTAAATAAATATATTAAAGGAAGACAAAATCAGGATGAAAACAGGTGAAGTGATTCACTTCACAAGGGTTACGAATTCAATGCAGCACCAACGGCTTGGCAGTCAGGATTTATGTCAAAGCAAAAAGAAAATCTGGAGAGGACAGTATTTTTTCACCTCTGGGATCTGGCAAGGAGTCGAGCATAGTCACAGGACTTCAAGATTTCCCTGATTGTTGTTATCGAGTCGCCAGTGAAATAGCTCGTGACAATCTCAAATCAGTTCCCACAATATTTGGGACAACTGTGCTAATTTAGTCGAACAGATTTGAGAGGTTCACCATCCGAATGAAGAAAAATGTTACGTTACTGGGGTGTGTACGTTCAGGTAAGGTGGCAGTGATAACTCGTAATGCTGTGATTGAACTATATTCCTGCTTCAAAATTATATGAAGAATTCCTACGCCACTGTAAAGCTCTATCACACATCACTGAATCCAAATGGAAATTTTAACAGCATCTGACAGCGATCTCACAATAATAAATGTACACACGTCCCCACAGTAAACAAAAGTACAGTATGTATACAATGACAGAAGCAGCATGCAATAGACAGAGGTAAGCAATCCCACAACCAACAGAATATTGCTCTTCAGTTATATATTGGTGCCATCAATTTGGAAAGCTTAGACTGTGATACTTAGCAGCTATCTGTTTTGTTTGACTTCATCTTTTAGCATAGGTATATACGTGGTATATAATACATACCAACAAGAGTATTCCATTGAATCATTTAATTTTTAAACGGGAACATTATCCCAGAAAAGGAGAACTTGTCTAAATGACTGACAAGTAATTTCCTGAATTCTTCCAGTAAAATAATATTAAGTGATTGGAATCTAGTAAATTCTCAGACTGCACTCATTTTTCAGCTCTGGTATCATATTTTGACTTAGGACATTAAAACTATTTCAACAGAAAGCTGCACGACAATATTGATTTAGTAATATCATTCCGAGAATCTACAAAGTAACGGATGGCACAAACACAGATTTAATTGACTTATTGCTGTACATATTTTTGAATTTGCAGCCTTTCATTTAAGAATGCCTCTCAACATTCATCATAACGAGATGTTTTGAGGAAATGTGTTAAAGCAGTGTTTATGCAGCAGTTTACGTTTGTGAAAAGATCTGCTTGAGCAATTCCAAAAACAAAGCTGCCACATCCGTTAGACAAAGGTCCTCTACCAACCTGCCCCCGCCACTTAGTACTGCCCCCCTGATTATCAAAATCCATGACGAGGCCTTGGATAACGTGGACCACTTTCCATACCTCGGGAGCCTACTGTCAACAAGGGCAGACGTCGATGACGAAGTCCAACACCGCCTTCAGTGTGCCAGTGCAGCCTTCGGTCGCCTGAGGAAGAGAGTGTTTGAAGACCAGGACCTCAAACCCAGCACCAAGCTCATGGTCTACAGAGCAGTAGTGATTCCTGCCCTCCTGTATGCTTCAGAGACATGGACCATGTACAGCAGGCACCTCAAAGCACTGGAGAGGTACCACCAACACTGCCTCCGCAAGATCCTGCAAATCCGTTGGCAGGATAGGTGCACCAACGTCAGTGTTCTCGATCAGGCCAACATCCCCAGCATTGAAGATTTGACCACGCTCGATCAGCTCCGATGGACAGGCCACATCGTCCGCCTACCTGATACGAGACTCCCAAAACAAGCGCTCTACTCGGAGCTCCGATACGGCAAGAGAGCCCCAGGTGGGCAGAGGAAATGCTTCAAGGACACTCTCAAAGCCTCCTTGAAAAAGTGCAACATCCCCTCCGACACCTGGGAATCCCTGGCCCAAGACCGCTCAAAGTGGAGGCGAAGCATCCGGGAAGGCGCCGAACACCTCGAGTCTCTTCGCCGGGAGCAAGCGGAAGCCAAGCGCAAACAGCGGAAGGAGCGCACGTTAACCCAAGCACTCCACCTGTGAAGGAATAGCCATATTCAGAAAAATACACCATCCTATGAAGAATTTTGACTTTAAAACATGACATACTAGACTTGAAGGTCTGAAAGCCTTAACAATCAAAAGCTGTAAACACCATACAGGCTTTTGAGATAAGATAAGTTGTTGACACTGAAACAATAGCCCTATTGAAGCAGAAGGTTAAAGGTTCCCGCAAGTCTGCAGCTTGGAAAGAACACAATGGTATAACCCTGTTAAAGTGTCTTAAACCAACACTTTGAAATGAAACACAGAACATTAAAGAAACATGTGCCTTTGTAAAAATGACATCAAGTAAAAGGAACACCTGCCGTCAAATCGTTTTTATGTTGAACTTGGAACACCTAGGAGACACGAAGTCTGGTTGCAACCAGCTAAGGTGACTTAAGAATTGAATAGAAGATCTTGCTAAGAATGGCATCAAATAGATACATCTGTTACAACCGTTTTTTATGATAAACTTGAGACACCTACACAGCAGACATAAATCTGAAAGCTACAAGCTGAACTAACTGTAAGAATAGAACGGGTCAACAGAAAAATGACTAGAGATAATTAGCTTACATCAGCAGAAAACTCCAAAGGATATACCACTGAGAAAGAGTATAAATATAGAACTTTCAAATAGGAAGACAGAATTCGCTGGAAGGGGCAAAGTGATTCTCAGACTTCAGAGGCAAGCTCTGTAAGTTTTCAACTCTTTAACTCTCGGGGATCAAAGGTACTTGTATTTGATTTTGATGGATATTCTGGAATAAACTAAGAAATGTAAAAATGTAACGAAGTTAAGATTTGAGAATAAGGATCGCTGATAAAAGAATTGTAAGATTTTGTATTTTGAACTGTTAATGTTGCGACTGAATCACCAACTGTAATTACATGTCGGTTCTTTAATAAATCTATATTTTTTTAGAATTATCTCACATAGTACTTCTGTATCAAATTCGCGAACTCAATCTCTGTACACTCTTTGGTGAGGAGTTGCAGAATTCTGGGGGAGTTTTCCGGACCCTCATAATATCTGGAAGGTTACAGTCTAGCTAAACTTATTAAAAGTGTTATCTGGAGGACGGTAACATCTTCAGGCTGTTCCTTTCCTTTAGGGAGAGATCATCTGGACCTTTAGACCCAATTAAGCGTCTTTAGGATCTGGCTACCTCTAACTTTAGTTGAAGCTGAACATCTGGGGAATACGCCTGATCCGGAGTAGCCTGAAAGGGGCTAGGACTAGTAATAATCCTTTCACACCCACCCGCCCCTTCAACCACCGTCTGCCCCACCTGTGACAGAGACTGTAGGTCCCGCATTGGACTCATCAGTCACCTGAAAACTCATTTTTAGTGTGGAAGCAAGTCATCCTCGGTTCCGAGGGATTGCCTAAGAGAGAAAAGAGATGTTTGTGAAAAGATCTGCTTGAGCAATTCCAGAAACAAAGCTGTCATATTCCTTCGACTCTACAGAGGTCGAACAACAGTGTTGTCTTGTAGGACCTAATATCATGATAAAGTTGCAATAAAACTCCCTCAGTTATGGAATTTATAACAATCCATTTTACTTAGAATTTTACCATATCACAGTGTGATGAGCTGTATTACACTGAACATATTTTCCTTAATGAGATTTGTCTTACGCTTTAATGTTCTCCATTCGTACATCTCAAATACCACATACAGTTTACCGGTCCTACCATCTCAGGGCCTCCTTTCTCCTACAAACAGCAGTCCTAGACAACTCTCCAACTACCAGCCTTTTTCCTCCTTCCCTTGAACCTCACCATTTTATGTTCAGCTTGCGGGGGAAAGTCTTCCCCCCACTCAAGTTGTAATTACCTTTTAAAGGCGAGGTTCTTTAGAGGGGCTATACCCACCCTCTTAAAGGTGAGGTTACTTAAAGGGCCACACCCTTACTCGGGGATCAGGGCCCTCATCAGCCTGTGGCTGACATATCTGCCCTCAATCACACGACTATAGTATGTACAAAAACCCTGTATTTGAAAATGTTTAACAAGCACTGTGATTCATAATTGTACTTGCTTTATAAAAATAACTTGAGGGGGGAGAAATTCATTTTAGCCCGTTTGGGGGGTTAACTTTTAAAAGTTGAGAAAATTAGCACCAGGCGCTAATGTTTCTAAATTTTTGAAAAATTCGCTTTTGCGCTCCAAGAAAGAAGTGGCGCGTTAAATCAAGCGTTCCACTTCCTTCTTGGAGCACAATCGGCAGCAGGCGGGGCGGAGACTTCAGCAGCGCTGCACACTGGGCCGTGCAGCGCTACCGCATTCAAAGGCTGCTTCCCTCCCTTAAAGGGAACGGCCATCGCTGCAGGCTCTGCAATAGAAAAATTACCTACCTGGACCACCAAGGCAGCCGTGATCCCGCACGATCAGCCCAGCACTCAAGCAGAGTGTCGGTCTGATTGATCGCGGGCAAAACTGGAACAAGAAAGGTAAGTTTTTTTTACTTTCCTTGGCCACCTTGCCCTTAATCATCGCCCCCGAAGCGGCCGACCGCCAGATATACGCCTCCTGTAGCTGTCGGTATTTTCGCCTGGCGCTGCTGCAGGGGACAGAAGTCAATTTCGCATCCGGGGCGCTACCAGGGCGATGCACACGGTGATAACCTCACGGTCTCCGGGCGAAGGAGATCGGGGCACAACGCTGTAGCACCGCCCCCATTCTCCTGCCAAATATGGCAGGAGTCGATGTCAGCGACACGCTTGGTCGCAAAGCCATTTGCACCTCATTAGCAACCCCAGATGCGCTAATGGGAGGCGCAAAGACACCCAATTTCACCCCCTAGGACTCTAGATGCGGAGCAAAAGGCATTTTTTGATGAGTGTTATTACTAAGGATTTTTTGTGGCTTTCCCTAATCATGCAAAGTCCATAAAGTAAAGGGATCTCATGAAGCTCATCAATTTTATAGTATTTTCATAGAATCATAGAATCATAGAATGGTTACAGCACAGAAGAAGGCCATTCGACCCGTCGAGCCCGTGCCGGCTCTCTGCAAGAGCACTTCAGCTAGTCCCACTCCCCCGCCCTTTCCCCATAGCCCTGCAAATTTTTTTTCCTTCAGCTACTTATCCAACTCCCTTTTGAAAGTTGTGATTGAGTCTGCCTCCACCAACCTTTCAGGCATTGCATTTCAGATCCTAACCACTCGCTGCATAAAAAGTTTTTCCTCATGTCGCCTTTGGTTCTTTTGCCAATCACCTTAAATCTGTGTCCTCTGGTTCTCGATCCTTCCGCCAATGGGAACAATTTCTCTCTACTCTGTCTAGACCCATCATGATTTTTAACACCTCTATCAAATCTCCTCTTAACCTTCTCTGCTCCGAGGAGAACAAACCCAGCTTCTCTAGACTATCCACGTAACTGAAGTTCCTCATCCCTGGAATCATTCTCGTAAATCTTTTCTACACCCTCTCTAAGGCCCTGCCTCCTTCAATGATTTGTGCACATATACCCACAGGTCTCTCTGTTCATGCACCCCCTTTAGAATTGTACCCTTCAGTTTATGTTGCCTCTCCTTGTTCTTCCTACCAAAATGTATCATTTCACACTTTTCTGTGTTAAATTTCATCTGCCACGTATCTGTCCATTTCACCAGCCTGTCTATGTCCTCTTGAAGTTTATCACTGTCCTCCTCACTGTTCACTATACTTCCAGATTTTGTGTCATCTGCAAATTCTGAAATTGTGCCCTGTACATCCAAGTCTAAATCATTAATATATATTAAGAAAAGCAGTGGTCCTAGTACCGACCCCTGGGGAACCCCACTGTGTACCTTCCTGCAGTCCGAAAAACATCCATTCACCCCTACTCTCTGTTTCCTGTCACTTAACCAATTTCATATCCATGCTGCCACTGTCCCTTTTATTCCATGGGCTTCATCTTTGCTGGCAAGCCTATTATGTGGCACTTTATCAAACGCCTTTTGGAAGTCCATGTACACCACATCAACTGCATTGCCCTCATCAATCCTCTCTGTTACCTCATCAAAAAACTCAATCAAGTTAGTTAAACATGATTTGCCTTTAACAAATCTGTGCTGGCTTTCCTTAATTATCCACACTTGTCCAAGTGACTGCTAATTTTGTCCGGATTATCGTTTCTAAAAGCTTCCCCACGACCAAGGTTAAACTGACTGGCCTGTAGTTGCTGTGTTTAACCTTACACATTTTTTTGAACAAGGGTGTAACATTTGAAATTCTCCAGTCCTCTGGCACCACTCCTGTATCTAAGGAGGATTGGAAGATTACGGCCAGTACCTCCGCGATTTCCTCCTTAACCTCCCTCAGCATCCTAGGATGCATCCCATCCGGTCCTGGTGACTTATCTACATTTTAGTACAGTCAGCCTTTTTAGTACCTCCTCTTTATCAATTTTTATCCATCCAGTTTCTCCACTACCTCCTCTTTCACTATGACTTTGGCAGTATCTTCTTCCTTGGTGACGACAGATGCAAAGTACTCATTTAGTATCTCAGCCATGCCCTCTGCCTCCATGCGTAGGTCGCCTTTTTGGTCCCTAATCGGCCCCACCCCTCCTCTTACGACCCATATACTATTTATATGCCTATAGAAGACTCCAGGAAGCTCTGACTTTAGTTGCCCTACCTTTCCCCCTCATGAGAATGTACCTCGACTGTACCCGAACCATCTCCTTTTTAAAGGCAGCCCATTGTTTGGTTACAGTTTTGCCTGCCAATCTTTGATCCAATTTACCTGGGCCAGATCTGTTCTCAACCCACTGAAATTTGTCTTCCTCCAATTAAGTATTTTTACTCTCGATTGCTCCCTGTCCTTTTCCATAGCTAATCTAAACCTTATGATACTGTGATTACTGTTACCTAAATGTTCACCTACTGACACTTGCTCCACTTGACCCACCTCATTCCCCAAAACCAGATCCAGCAATGCCTCGTTTCTCGTTGGGCTGGAAACGTACTGATCAAGAAAGTTCTCCTGAACACACTTCAGAAATTCTTCCCGCTCTCTGCCCTTTATAGTATTACTATCCCAGTCTATATTAGGATAGTTGAAATCCCTCAATTTTGTATTGAGTTTTAGAGACATTGATAATGATTGTTATGATTAGTTAACAACTCCATTTTCATTGTATCATGTGTGTGTGTGTGAAATAAACACACCATTGCAGGATTCTGTATGAACCTGAGAAAAGCATATTTATCAGTGTAAATCTGACCCCTCAGTTCAAATGCATATTCTCAGGCAGGGCCATACTGAATAGTGCATAATGCATTTGTAAAGCCTATTTTTTTTTTAAAGAATGGTTGAATTGGTATTGGCTCTAATCTATCTTGAACAGACAATGAATTGTTTTAACTACATAGGCAATTTTTTGTGGGATACTCCCTGATACTAAAGGTTAACTGGTGTCTGAAATCCTCCCTTAATTAAACTATAAAAGGGCAATATAACTGTAATTTTAATCTTCAGTGCAAACACATAACCCTAATGGTTCTGGACGCATGACCACTCTTTAACTCATTGCCGAGTTCAAGTATTTCCTGTTTAGTTAACATGTATCTCTGGATCATTTTGCGAGGGAGGGTCAGGATATTCCTCAAGTGGAGCAGAATGTGTAGCACACGGCCACAATGTGTAATGCTAGTTTTTCAGGACATTCGTTGAGAAATAAAGCAGCAGTGATTTTGCTGGAGCTCATTGTCAAGTAGTGACAGAAAATAAAGTTTCAAGGGTCCAAAGTTTAGAAATAAACTGACGTGGATTTAATTCCAATCAGAAGATCAGGTTGAACTTCCTGAGAAAGTTTTCCTCCTATTTGAATGCCAGAGGCAAATTAATGTCATGTTGTCAGAAAGGAAATCAGTGATAATGCAGTGTGGAACTTGTACCGTTCGTGAGTAATTAAGGATAACTGAATTCTGCAGGAATTCAATTTTCCACTAAGTAGCAATTCGTATGTTTACAAATTTCTTTGATTAGAACATGGATATGAATATGAAGCCGAACAACTCCACTTTAATGAATATGTACTTTCACAGCTAAGGGTCAGCATCAAACAACTGACTTTAAATCGCACGTATCTACAAAAGTTCTGCAAGATGTGTGATGGGGTTAATTTCTGTAGGTCTGCAATTGGTTCCTGAATCAAGAATTCATTCAGAATTTCTTTGCAAATTTAGTAACTCACATATGTATGGAATGGAGGTTGAACCATCCTTGGGATTATTGGTCAACAGAGGCTTGTCTATAAGCAGATTATTGTACTCATGTAGCAACAATGGTCAGATGACTAGGCTTGCAGGACAGTAAAAGGCTCCCATTTCGGTAACTGGAATTAGCATCTTAACCGTGAAGTTATTCAGTTTGACCTTTTTTCCCTTTGGGTGACTTTTAATGGTTCCAGTTGTGTTACATAGAAATTACAGCACAGAATCAGGCCATTCGGCCCAACTGGTCTGTGCCGGTGTTTATGCTCCACTCGAGCCTCCTCCCACCCCACTTCATCTAACCCTATCAGCATAACCTTCTATTCCTTTCTCCTTCATGTACTAATCTAGTTTCCCCTTAAATGCATCTATGCTATTCACCTCAACTACTCCCTGTGGTAGCACGTTCCACAGTCTAGCCATTCTTTGGGTAAAGAAGTTTCTCTTGAATCCCTTATTGGATTTACACTCAAGAGTAGCAGAGTATTCCATCTTGAAATTTGGTATTGAAACAAATTTCTCCTGTGGTGCTCAGAGCATTCCTGTCAGTTAACAGAGACTGGCCTTGTGTGCTTTCTCCTACTGCATGGAAGAGAGTAGACAAAAGACAAGAAAGTGGTAGATATAAAAAGAAGGAACATATACACATAAAGTCATGTAACTAGAATTAAATAACCATTTTCACAGTATTCAACAGGTTTGGCAGGCTGGTATTAATTAGTTGACTTTATGGGGTCAGTATCAGGTAAAATATTTCTCTGATTGTTTTTACTGGTGGTGGAACCCAAGGTGGCAGACTTCAAACTAACATGGCAAGACAAGAGTATAGAGGAATACATACTTGCTGAGCATAAGCTCTATACTGTAAAATATTCATGCGCACTTAAAAGAAATAAGTACATCTTTATATAAATAAGCACCTGCTTTGTGCTTGATGCACTTGGATCTCTCTGTAAAATACATCTATGATTAATTCATCCTCTCACCCAGAACAGTAAAGATGCCAGAAAGTTTGGAAATTGCTGCAATTACCGCTGATGATCCTGTTATGTATAATATAAGAATAGCATCAATTGCGAGCAAAGCTGGAACATTTCCATCAGTGATAATTTTCTGCTGTCACTCACAGATAGTATCTTGATAGAAAGTATTAATCGCTGTAATAAAAAATATAGATAATCAATATGAAGCGTTGAAAAAAAATTGATTTCAACCCAAGTTCTTCCTTGCCCTTTTATTAACCTATCCGGTTTAGTTTTTATGAAGCATATATAAAAAATGGAAAGGTTATTTACTCACTCAAGTTTGAGGAAATAAAAGAGTTATAAAATAACATAAATATTCCTTTGCAACCATAGTAATATAACCAGCAATACTTTGTGAAGGACATTTTCTAGATACATTTTTAGACATGATTATTGGATGCTTCTATAGATTTTATAAGTCAGTCACAAGCAGCATAACCACACTGTTTTCATTCAGCTCAATATTATGCAGAAAAATAAAACTACTTCTAATAAAAGTGGTTTGGTTTAAAATATTCATTCAAAGCTGTAACTTAATTACTTTTTTATTTCTGAGCTCTGCCATTCAGAAGGTCATTGCACTTTACATTGGAGAAAAATACATTATTAAAATAGAGGCTTGGTCGTTCACTCAGTTTTCATCTTTAATCGGACGGGAAGCCCGGAAGTCTGGATCTTCCCGCATGCTGTGGAGTTTTAACGGGAGCTTGGGGGGCCGGGGGGAAGCGCTGCTGCTTCTCCTGGCCCAAGCAAATAAAAGCACTGGGGTTCATTTCTAGAGGATTGCAATTGGAAAGCAGAGAAGCTATGTTAAAATTGTATGGAACCTTGGTTAGACCACACTTGGACTACTGTGAACAGATCTGGTCTCCATGTTATAAAAAGGATATAGAGGCACTAGAGAAGGTGCAACAAAGATTTACTAGAATTATACCTAGGTATAACCTCTCAGTTCTGGTATCATTCCAGTAAACCTTTGTTGCACCTTCTCCAGTGCCTCTATATCCCTTTTATAACATGGAGACCAGATGGCCTCTGCCTTAACCTGCTTTGCAGGTTTAACAGTGGCCGGCCGGGCTTCCCAGGCCTTGGGAAACCCGGCAGCTGAAGGGAGGAAAGGACAGCTTCAGGGAGAAGGTAAGTGCCTTTACAACACTGCTGGTGGGCCAGGAGAAGCAGGAGCGCTTCCCCCCGACCCCCCAAGCTCGCGCTCCCAACAGACACCCTCCATACAAAGACACCCGGGGTCGTGGATCGGACCCCCTCCTGGGATCAGGGATTGGACTCCCCCCCTGGGATCGGATAACCCCACCACTGAGATCGTGGATCGGACCTACTCCTGCGACCTGCTGTGGAGTCCTCCCCGGCCGATTGGAAGCCAAGCCCATCAATCAGGCTGACATCTGGGCAGGGATCCTGTCAAGGAGAAAGGACGCACGCAAAACTCCACAGCATGCTGGAAAATCCGGACTTCTGGGCTTCCTATCCGAAACTCCACTCCCCTGCCTACGCAACCCGCCCTTGTCAATATCCAGGCCTTAATTTCCAAGGGGTATGTGGCCTCCTTTTTCTTCCTACCAAAATGTACTACCTCACATTTATCTATCTTTTTATAAAGGAGGACTGCGACAAAATACAGGAAGATATTAATACACTTGCAGAATGGGTGTGTAATTGACAAATGAACTTCAATATAGATAAACCAGCAACTAACCTGTAAGTCGTTGATGATCCCTTTAAATAGCGCTGGTGGGGGTTCCTCCATGCTGTGCGAAGTTAAGAGAGGTTGTCGGCTGGAGTATGGAGCTCCAAAATGGCAGCGCTGGTGTCAAGTCATGATCTGCCTGCTCTGCATACTTCCGGCGGACATTAGGTGTGTACACGCTAACCGCCTTACCAAGATAGCGTCAGGCGCACTTCATGCCAGAAGTGTGCACGCGTGCAGCGGTCGCCATTTTGGAACCCTACGGGGCCACATAGTGCCCAAAAAATGGCCGCTACTGAGCCCAATGTCGCCTCCACCATATCTTAGAAGCCAGTTAGAGAACTGAAACAACTCCTTTGAAATGTTGTACCCTAGTGGACCTGAGTAGAACAATATGTGCTGATGATACAAAGGAGTGTTTAATGGAAAATGTACAATCAGAGATTTGGCAGAAAGGAAACTGATCAGCCTGCATTGTTCATACTCCATGTAGGGCACTGAGTCAAGCTAAAATTCATGTTTTTCTGATTGTCATTCAGCATATGGGACTCAGCATGTTAACTGACCCTTCACACACTAAACGGAATGCAATTATAACTGCACATTTGAAAATTGTAGCACTTCTGTTTAATTTATAAATGTCAGCGATTGTATTTAGCTTTGAACTACTTACATTACTCACATTCCCTGATTGTATTTTTACATTCAATTTTTAAAAAGTACATTCTTTTAAAATGTTGAATGTTTTCTAGAAATCTATGTATTTTTTCCTTAATTTTCAAATATAATTTTGCTAATTTTGTGTTACAAACTTTCTCATTACTTTCCTCATCCTCATTTGTACTCTTCATTTTAATTTCTTCTCCCAGACTCACTCATCTTGTCATTTTTTTGTCCTTTCTGAATGCTGACTTTTTTAAGTCCGAGGTCTCTTTCTACTTAATCCTCAGCTGTTTCAGCACCATTCATTGAGTATGTGTGTCACCCATTCGGTTTTCTTTGTGAAATACTTTACAATTTTCTGCATGAAGTTCATCTGCTATTGTTCATGCCACTTGTATTTTGTTTAACTCATTGTGTAATTTCTGGGCTGCCTCTTTTGATTCTACTGCCCTTGGGGTTTGAAATCACAAATGTAATCAATTCGCATGGAGTTTCTGAATGCAAGTCATGCTATAAATTGGAAACAGCAGTGATTCTACTGTTCAACCTTGGAGCATCTGACTCAGTACTTTTGTTCACCCTGGTGTAGGGGGTGGTGTTTTGTGTCAGCTTCACCTCTGACTTCTGAGCGGACTTGGACTTATTTGGGGGTTGTGATAAAAGGTGCAGCAGACAACTGAGTTTGATGAAAGAACTTCAATCTTTATTAAAAAGGTAAGACAAATAATAACACTCTTAACACTCTAAAGGTGGGGAACACTTCGGTACAAGCGAGGGAAATGGCAGTAGAACAATACTTCACCCCTCCCAACCCCACTTTACTAGCTAAGTTAGGTTTTGAAGGTCATGGGATAATGCTCACCAATCCTTTGACAGTTGGGCTAAATCTGGTCAGTCTTCACGAGTCCGCTGATGCGGTAGGATGTCGTTTCGGATCTATCTGGTGAGTACCCAATTTCTTTGGTTTAGCAGTAGGGTTTAGAGTCTTTGAGGAAAATCTTACCCAGGGGTAAGTCAGGAGTAGATTGTAGAGTGGAAACTTTGTGGTTCTTCAGGTTTTCTTCCCTTGAGTTGGTCTTTGTTGGTCGCGGTGGCCTGCTATTAGCCGGTCCGTTGGGGGCAATATGCGGTTGTTGGTTACTTGAGGCCTTTGGTTTCCGCGATGGTTTTAGGCCTTGTCTAGTGTGTCGGTCGACCTCGTGGAGCCGTCGGTGACTTGTTGCTGCTTGTTGCTCCGGGTGACTGTGTTGGGACCGTTGTTGGAGGTCCGTCAAGGTGGTATCTTCGCGGGCTGGACTCAGGTGTGTCTGAGTGGTGAGCGATGCCGACTCGCTTCCAGCTCGGCTTGTCGAACCCACCTCCTTGTCCCTTTACAGGCCCAGACATAGTTTTAAAATGCTAAAACTTGGTTTTTGATCTTAAATTCCTTAGGTTAGGCCCAAATGCATTTTTATCACTCTGAGGTAGTTCCAAAGTCCTTTTTCCTTAGGTTTTGGGGATCTGCAAATTTTGGAAACCTTACACTGGACATATAAGCATTCCTGGGCAAAAAGCGAGTAAAATCAGCCCTCGTATCTACTTGTGCTTAGTTACCTTTGCCTGCTTTGACAGTGTGCTATAAAAATACAAGACACTTTGCTTCAAGGTTCTTAGGTTAAAATTGTTTACAAGTAGCTTGACTTAGCAACGAGAACAATATTTCAAGTTGTGTTATTTTTCCTCTTGATTATTAGTTTGTTTTTCTTCACAGGCACAGATTGCATGAGTAGAAAAAAGACTTCTGTTTATATAGCACATTTTCACATTGTTCAGAAGCATGCCAAGGTACTTCCTATACAATAAACTGCTTTGAAGCACAGTGACTGTAGCTGCCTTTATGTTTATTGCCCGGTGTTGGTTGAGCAAGGAATGTTGGATAGGATCCCACTTCCAAGGGACCATTAAAGTGCATTGAAACGGCATCAGCTCTGCCTCGAACTGCTATATCCCCCCATTCATCTTCATGACTAGAAAATCTCCGGCTGATGAGTGCGGAAGCAGAAAAAGAAAACCCAAACGTATTTGTGTTTTCCTGGAGTAGAGCTTCAGTCCACAACCTGCTGCCTCAGAAACGAAACTGCTGCCAACTGAGGCAACCTGACACTAAAGTGGATTGCTACTATTATTAAATACTCGAAAGGATTACATTTTACTTTCTCTACAGCGTAAAGATTTAACATTTGATATATTTGGCCACAATATGCGACCCAGGTTGTCAGCAGCAGAATTCAATTCTCTTGTTATCAGCCATCAATGATAAAGGATGCTCATCTCCTTTGGTTTGGATTTAAACTCAACTGTATCTGAAGCTCTTTGCCAGCTGTACCATTAGAAATGTAATTATATAATGAAGTACAAATAAAATACCATTGCAATCTATTTAATGGATGGGCAATGAAAGTTGTTTTGAAATTTATAACTGGAGTTGTAGTATTTAATAAAGAAAAGTTTGTGGCTGCTCTTACCTGTATATCTACAAAAGCAGGTAACCTGAACAATGGCCCAGATTTTGCATTGAGAATAACGGTGAGGCTCACAGTACTCACCATTATAATGGAGTAAATCAGACAGCAACTTCTGGAGTACGCATATGCGCAGTTTAACGCAGAAATCCGGAAGTTGCGGTCCAAGTTATCCTGCTCCTCCACAGACTGCACTGTTAATAGGCAGGTAATTGCCTTTAATCCGTTTCCCGCCGCTAGGTGTTGGGTCCATTCACAAATCAGGAACTTGGGAAAGCTGTTTGGAGGCGGGTTGATGGCGGGTTCGGGACCCGCCGTCAATCAATAGCACTTTAACCTCTGACCCGCCTCTCTGAGTGCTGGCAAAATCGCTGCCTGCGTGTCTCAGGGAGGATTCTGGATCAGGTGCCCGATGGCAGCAAGTCTATGCTCAAAGGCCCGCGAAAAACTCTGTGGGCAGCTGTCAGCATACTGAACAGCGGGCCAATGTCTTTTCCTTTGAATAGTCATGGTCTTGTTTCATTAAATGTTCATCTGATGCATTTGTACCATTTGTGAACTTTAACTAATGTTGTAACATTGGCATGGACTATCTTGAAAAATATGCAATTATATCAGGTTTCATTAACGGTTTACAGCATTGTTTGCATAAAATTAGTTAATTTTTTTTTAGTTCAGCAACACTCTTCAGTGACTCAAAAGCATTGACTGCAGAGTAAGAAAATCAAACAATTGTTTATTGGTGACTTTGAACAACTCGTTAGGTCTGTATACCTAGAGAATGTTGTCACTAGGATCTAAAAACGATATGCCAGAACTCCAAGGCTTGAGGTTGAAATTCTTGAATCCACAGGCTCTTCTCTGCTGATCTTGCAGATGAGTTGAATTTAACATGCCTTTTTATGGGGTAAATTGTACCAGCAAATACAGACTAACAGAGAATATTTTACTCTCACCATTCTTTTCCCCTAATATATACATTCATGGCACAGTCTTGCTTGAAACATGATTGTTGCGGTGTTTGTACATTAGTTGGTACCAATGTGTAGGTAGAGGAAACTAAAACAAGACCAGTTGTGTTCGGCATTTGACCTGGTTGGTTTGTGGGAGGATAAATCAGCAAATCAGTTTACCCAGTTTCAGCAAGTGACTAAATGGTAAAACTTTAAAAGGAGTAGAGGAGCAGAGAGACCTAGGGGTTCAGATACACAGATCTTGCATTTTTAAAGATCTGTGATTAAACTGGAAAAAAAAACAACATGTATGGGATTCCAGGTTTTATAAATAGGGACAAGTGGTACAGAAGCAAAGAAGTAATACTAAATCTATGCAAATCATTGGATAGGCAGTTAAAATATTGTGTCCAGTTTTGGGTGCCCTACTTTAGGAAGGATGTCAAGATCATGGAGAGGATGTAGAATAGATTCGTAAAGGATTATACGAGGGATGAGACGCTTTAGTTATGAGAAAAGGGTAGAGAAACTGTGGCTCTTTTTCATAGAGTAATGAAAATTAAAGGAGATCTGATAAAGGTGTTCACAATTAATGGCCCAGAATTTCGTCAAATTACATAATGGGCAAGTTTTGCTGAAATTTCCTCAAAATCTCATTAGTATACGCCGGAACGTAAAAACTGGCGTAAAATGAGCAGAAATCAACATAAAGCATGAAACTTATGCCAGTCTTTCTTTTATGTATGAAAATTAAAATGAAGCCATCAAACCATCTTTTAATACACATTAGACACACAGGTTTAAGAAAAGGGAGGTGCAGGAGTGATCCTCCCAGCTCCACATTAAAACCAAGGGCCACTGCTGGCCACTGCTCGCCCCCCTCCCAATGTCCTCTTCCCTCCCTCTCCTAGTTTTCCTCCCCTTCCTCTCCTGATTGCTGCCTCCCTTCCTCTCCCATTCAACCCCTCTCCTAGGACCTACCATTCAAATCTATTTTGCTGGTGAGCTGCCTGGGGATGCCTAGCAGGTGTCTGCAGCTCGCTGGCCTCATAAAATGAGACCTGAGGCCCAACTGTTTTGTCACAGGTCTAGGCCATTATGTCTAAACATAAACTTTTGACAAGAGACTGGGGACAAAATTAGATCACGCCCCCTTTTAGCGCCCCAGAAAAATTAGCACCTCTGCGCCCGAAATTCACTGGTATTGCCCCAAGAGGGAGGCTGGGCGCTACTGGAAGCACCCCTCCTCTCTCTTGGGGCGCTGCAAGTGAATGTCGTGCCGCGGTACTGCAGGCCTTCCTCCCCTTATTAAAGAGGCGGGGCCTAGCGCAGCGTGACCCGGGGCCCAGCTGGGCCACCAGGGATCAGAGTGCCGGCAAAAGAGCCCAGCACTCAAGAGAAGTGCCAGGTTCACGGAGCACAGCCGGCACCCCAGGGTCGGCGGGGGGGGGGGGCGGGGGGGCTTCACAGGAGGCCGGGGACGGCAACAGGGGCAGGTGCTGGCAGGCGGCCAGCAACAAAAATGGCTGCCCGGCACCTCCCCTTTAATTTGCGCTGCCCCGGCCGCAGGTAGTCCCCCTTGGCCTTGTCGGACATAGCGTCCGGCGGTAAGTCGGGGGCGCTACCGAAGATCGCGGCCAAGGCACGAGCAGGGTGCTGCACACAGCAATGACGTCATCGCCGGAGGCGCAGCACTGCGGGCCACTAACGGTTATCGCCGCTGCTAACCTCCCGCTGAATTTTGCGCTAACGGGAGGCGCAAATCAACCGAATTTTTCCCCCTGAGGACTTCAAGTAGAAACTCTGATGAAGAGACGCAAAACAATTCAGTGGGTAAATGTAATCCTGTTAGTGTGAATCATGGAGCAGGAATTAGGAACATAGGAGCAGGAGTAGGCCATTCAGCCCTCAAGCCTGTTCCGCCATTCAATGAGATCATGGTTGATCTGTATCCTGACTCCAACCACCCACTCAAAATCCAAAAACCCCAGTCAAATCACCCCTTAACCTTCTATATTCCAGGGAATACAAGCCTAGTTTATGCAATCTCTCCTCATAATCTAACCCTTGCAACCCTGGTAACACTCTGTTGAATCTGCGCTCCACTCCTTCCAAGGCCAATATAATCTTTCTAAGCTGTGGTGCACAGAACTGTACACAGTACTCCAGACGTGGTCTAACCAGGGCTTTGTACAGCTGTAGCAAAACTTCCTCCCCTTTATATTCTAGCCCTCTCGTTATAAAGGCTAACATTCCATTAGTCTTTTTGATTCTTTTTGTATCTGACGAGACTACTTACTGGAGTTATGGGGTTACATGTAATCATTTAAATTGACATCCTTTATGATGAACACATGATGTCACTTTGTGAGCCATAGCCCAAACTTACTTCCAGCTCCTTTTTTTCCAAAGTGTTCTCCATGGATAAAGTTGAAAAAACTGGAAAATAAATTTGAAGGTGTGAAACTAGGATTTTTGACTTAGTTTAAATATTTTGACTTCTGGGCCGGAATTTTCCCTACTAAGTCGGGTCGGGTGCGTGTGGGCCACGTAGCAGGTGGGTACCGCGATGTATTGATCAGCCCGCTCCTCAGAGCGACTTTAGCGTGATGGCCCCTATTAAGGCAGACATGTGCATTTCCCGGCCCTATTAAATGGTGCGGGTCTGATGATGTCATCAATGACGCATTTCCAGTGGGGATATTAAATCAGCCTTGGCCACATCGGATTTGAAGGTTCATGTAGGGGTGTGGCGAGTGGATTGGAGAGGAGTGTCTTGCTGCGGAGAAATAGAAAAATTACTTCCCAAAGACAGAGGGCTGCACCCCGCTATTCCGATGAATCGCTACATATTCTTGTGGAGGGAGTCGCAGCACGCAGGGAGGTCCTCTTCCCAGCTGATGGGCAGAAGTGACCTCCCCAAGAAACCAAAAGAGCCTGGCTCCAAATTGCTGAAGAGGTCAACAGCAGGGATGTAGTAAGGAGGACCTGGGTACCGGCAGGAAGCACTTCACTGATCTGATGAGATCAGGAAAGGTGAGTGCAAAGCCACACTCAACTTCATCCTGCTGTGCCTGTCACCACATCCCCATCATTCTGCCTTCCCAAGCCTACTCTTGCACATCATTACTCACACCAACATACTTTGCATGTCCACCCATCCCTCTCTCTCTATGTACATACTCACATCCCCATCTGACTAACCACCCCTCACACTCACCCTCATCCTAATGTAATCATACCAAGTAACACTACACAGAAAGGGGCTATTTGGCATTGGCACCACACTCCCTCACAGTCGCCCTCTACAGATGTAATCCACACAATCCTTACACTCATGCCATCACGCTCACTCAAACTTCACTTCTTTCCCTCCTTGCAGGAAAAGAGATCCCACAACAACAGGGAAAGGGAAAGAACCAGAGGTGGCCCACCATCCTTCAGTACCTTAACTGCAGCAGAGGAGGTGGCCCTGGAGTCTCAAGAGTTGCAGAGCTGCTGGCGGTGGGAGAAGGAGAGAGGGGGACCTCTCAGCAACCTGGTGACAGAATTACATCTCGTACAGCCACATGGCATACAGCAGTCACTCATATGGGGATTGATGTCAGCTGCCAGTGAATGCTCATCATGTTCATAATGGTAACGCTACTCATTCTTATCATAACACTTCTAATTCATCTCTATACTCTCCTACAGGTCCATCAAGAGCTGCCCCCCACTGTCCAGCCAGAGGAGGGAGACAACTCCCCAGAGGCGCCTCCAGCCTCTGAGGGAGCACTGTCACCAGACATAAGCGCACCCAGCACCAGCGCAGATACGCACACCTCGGTGGGTCCTATGCGAGATAGAGTAGTGTTGTCACCTGGTGCCTCACACTTCACAAGTGAGCAAGAGCAGGTGGTGTTGACAGGGACAGCAGTGGAGAGTCCTCGCCGGAGGGCTAAGGATGCTCCCAGCTCTGCTCAGCTGCATGCAGGGGCTGAGCCTCGGGGGCCATCCAGAAAGAGGTTGATCTGGAGGAGCAGGAAGAAATGCAGAAGGCTCTGGCAGGCTTTGCAGCCGTGATCTCTGCAAATATGCAGAGAGTGGAGGAGTCCAACTCGAACACGAACACCACCATGTTGTAGGCGATGGCGACGATATGCTCTTCCATGGAAAGGATGGCCACCTGCATGGAGCAGCAAATGCACCACTCACATGAGCGCGTGTTAGCTATGGAGAACAGATGGCAGATGCTCATCGACCTCCTCTCTAGGAGGGACCTAAACGTAGACTTTGGTCCCCATGGCCCCACTGATGTGCAGCAAGGTGCTCTCCAGCTCCTTGCTAGCAGGGAAGTGCGGGTGGCCCATGAGAAGGATGATGGTGAGAAGGGACATGGAAGTGGGGGCTCCTCTCAAAGCGCTTCCACTTCTCGCCCATTGTCCCCCCCTCAGTCGGAGCCCCAGATGCCTCCTGGGAACGCGATGGCTGAGTCTGCCCCTGCACAGGCTCAGGAGGAGCAGTCTTTGGCAGGGCCCTCACATGCTCCAAAACCCAGAGGATGTCCGCCAAAAGTGTCAACGCATTTGCAGCAGGGAAGTGAGCAGCCTGCTTCTACCTCTGCTGAAGCCACAAGGGGTGCACCTCGTAGAAGCATGCATAAAAGAAGAATGACACACAAGTAAATTCACAAGTGTAGCCACTTGGGTGTATAAAGAAGTGTTATTGTTAAGGTTCCGTTACTGTTATCACACTTATAAATCTATTTATTTTCAGCATTTTCTGGTCATGCCCATTTTTGTCTGCTACTTTGAAAGTGGCTTTGTGAGTTGAAATGAATGGTGAGACATAATGTTACCTCCAGCAATGGGGGTCAGTGTGAAAGGAATGGCTTGGTCATTGTAGGGATGCTTTATGGTGTTGTTGGGGAGAGAACTTGGCTTGGCAAATGGAGAACAGATGGCAGATGCTCATCGACCTCCTCTCTAGGAGGGATCTAAACGTAGACTTTGGTCCCCATTGTAAGTGGTTTTTGATCCTAGCCCAATTTCTAGACGGACCGGTTCGAATCACCCCCGCGTTACGAAAGTTCTATACCCGGGAATTATTATTCAGAGTGTAAATGAAATAAGTCACGGACAGGAATGCTTCGGTGAAAAATCAAACTTATATTTATTTGGTCTAACACACTGGCTAAAACATGCACTACTAAACAAAATCACTGTCTCTGTGGAGAATAAAATCCAGGTTACAAACAACATACATACAGTACCCAACTGGGGACTATGACAAGCAGTAATTCTCTTGTTGCTATGGTGGACTCTAATTCCACCCCTACCAACGAATTACCCAGTCGCATAAGCTCCTCCACCTGGCTGAACCAAACGAAGCTCCCACCCCGGAATAGCCCAAAAGCTTCACTTCTGAGAAAAACTCTGAGCCCTCTGGTTACCGGCTTGGGACACTCGAGACCATGCTTACCACCACACACAGTCGGTCTCGATCGCTCCGCTTAGCTGCTTCTTCCTCTGGTACTTCTTCTTGTTAGGTCGATCTTGGTGCAGCAAGAGCAGAGAGAGAGAATGGTGGGAAAGGATCTATCTTTATAGGAGTCTTGCTACCCCTATCTTTCCCGCCAATCTTTAAAATCCTTTTGTTTCTAAGCACTCCGGTGCTTAATCAGAGATGGGTCATCCTCAGACCCATGAGTATTCCGTGATTGGACTAATGGCCCTAATCTGGTACATATTTCGATCTTTGTGTTTGGAAAAACTGGCTCCTCTTCGGCTGGCTAGGCTAGTGGGTTCATTGTTCTGCTTCTCTTCTGAGATGGAGGTGAGACGTGCTTTTGCATATTAGAGTGGTTTTCTAACAGGTTCAAGTTCAACAGGTGCCTCAGGGTCCTCAGCCCCTTTGTCAATGGCCCCCCTTCCTTTTTCCAGGACTGTCGGGCGAACCCATTCATTCGGGATGACTGACAATTCTTTTGTCATAGCCAACTGCCATGCGTTCTCTGGAGTTTTAACAAACCAGTTTTTTACATATCTGCACAGGGTGATCCCATCACAGGGAAAATACCCTCAGAAAAATCCCATAAAGTCCACAAAATATTCTTGACTGAGTCCATTCTTCAAACAGAGACTTTGCGATCTCTTCAGTCCCCCGTTTGATGCTTTTCTTTCCACAAAGCATCACTCGATGAGAGAGCAAAGGCCAAAGTCTCCCACAAGTGAAGCTGTTTCCCTGATTTTACGTATTAAACCCCAGAACTGTACCCCTTACTGCGTGTCATAGTTCCCTTCTACCGAGTCAAAACATCAGCGAAACGGCTTCTTAACACATTCAAAACGGCTGGGTTCCAATTCCCACCGACAAACTTCAAGTCAAAATACAGAACATTAATAAGATCCACAGGACGTTACCAAAAGTCACCGCGCACATCACACAGTACAGCATTGACAGGTGGTAACACATTACAAAAATGCAACAGCGCACATCGCGCAATACAGAGTGTAAAACTATAACCAGAATACAATACACTTGCTTACAGAACTTTGGTACATTACAAGTTTTGTCAGGGAGAAACCATCATCAACATAAATCAATTACACCTTTGCGGATCGATCTAACACCCCTTGCCACCGCGCTCGGAGCATCCGGCTCCGGATCGATCTAACACCCCTTGCCACCGCGCTCGGAGCATCCGGCTCCGGATCGATCTAACACCCCTTGCCACCGCGCTCGGAGCATCTGGCTCCGGATCGATCTAACACCCCTGGCCACCGCGCTCGGAGCATCCGGCTCCGGATCGATCTAACACCCCTTGCCACCGCACTCGGAGCATCCGGCTCCGGATCGATCTAACACCCCTTGCCACCGCGCTCGGAGCATCTGACTCCGGATCGATCTAACACCCCTTGCCACCGCGCTCGGAGCATCCGGCTCCGGATCGATCTAACACCCCTTGCCACCGCGCTCGGAGCATCTGGCTCCGTCGCCTGCAGCTGGTGTAAAACAAGTAGCTCACAAGCAACAATTGTCTGATAACTAATGCATGGGAACAGATGGGGATCCAGGGAGGAATCTCTATACTCAGACCGATGTCCCACCATGGTGGCGAGACAATGCCCTTGATCTCCTCCCCCACTTCTACTGTCTTTTGCTCTAAAGTGTAAAAATGTTTCTGGGAGCGCTCAACGGTCTTTATTAACTCTGAGGTGTTCCGGCAGAAAAGGAATCGGGTACCCGAAATGCTCCACATAGTCCTGGAGACGCGTGAAGGTGTTGTTCACAGTGAGGTGAATGGTCGAGGGTTCGGGGATGGGAGTAATTCGCTCTTGTGCCACTTGAACTTCAGCCTTGGGTTTGAAGCAAAAACTGCTCTCGCTTACCGGACACCACATGTCTTGGCTGTACCGGTAGCGGAACGCACTTGTGGTGACACAGTATGTCCCACTCCCTATGTATGCTATCTGTGGAGGTACGTGATCTGGTGCCATCACTTCCATGGTGCAATTGATAGGTTCCGCGCCTGCAGAAGCAAACCCACATTCTGGTCGCGCAAAAGCATTCAAGTGCTGGGGACACAGTATTACGTGTACCCCCCGGCTCTGGCATCTGGAGAGGTCAGTGCCTGTCATAGCATGCTCCCACTTTATGACATACGGCGGGACCGCTTTAAAACAAACATGTACTCCTCCACGAATGACCCCGATATTCTCAACCCTGTATACCGGTGCTGGCTGGGATGACCCGCCCATTACCGGCATCCTCACTACAATTCCCATCACTGTATGGTTGGACCGCCCGCAATCTACAGGGACAGGGTAGGCTTCAGAGGCTAAACAAAGCTGGCACGGGCTCAACGAATTGCTATATGGGTGTAGCGCGGCGAGATGCTTGTTGCTTAACCATGAAGGGACGCGACCTTGCCTCAGGTCCTCCAGGTTACTGCGGCCCTCGCCCAGCAACCATGCTCCATACAACACACACACCTCATTCCGTGCAGCCTGCTCCGAGGCGTTCCTGTCCTCCCGTATCAAATCATTAACAGTTTTTGTGTGTCGCTCCAGCTCCGCAATGACCTCCTTTAAATGAACGGTCGTTGCCTGGTCCTCATGAAGCTCTGAACCTACCACTGTATTCTCTTCCCCTAGAATCTTACGCAGTTTTTTCTTTAACCCAGTGATCTGCATCTGGAGTTGTGCATCATCCATACTGTTAACAATACCCGTTCCTGTACTGAACGCTGTGGCTATATCGTTCCAGGTCCCTCTTCTCTGCCTCCCAGACCCCACACTATCCCCAACATTCAGATTATAAAGCTGTTCTTTCTCTACATTTCCATAGTCCAGTTCATAAAATTCCTGAAACATCGCTTTTAACAGAGCTTCATAAAGCTTCTCCGTCTTCCTTGGACACCACACAGGCAGATGGACTTCAGTCAGGTTCAGGATCACGGATGCCACGGCGTAGTACACGTTCTGAAACAACACTTTGTCAGTCGGGATTAACACCAACCCATTCCCTGGACCCCTGGGCGTGGTGGGACACCCATCTACAGTCATCTGTACCGTCGGGGCTCTGGGCGGGGGCTTCCTGGTGTATAAGATGAGCTCTGTGGCGTTGATGGTGCTCGGGGGTTTTGGGATCACACAGGAGTCCACACTCCGATCCCAACCGATCCCACCTCCGGTGTCCTGCCATCGCCTGCTAAACGCGATCGACACACCCGCTGGGCAGATCTTTTCCGAGCCCCACATACACACATAAAACCCTTCCTCGGATTCCCACCACTTATCCCAACACACATTCACTCCTCCCTGAGAACCCGTGATCGTCCGGTACGTGTCATTACTTAGTCTTTCCCAGTCAGCTGTCTGGTCCCCTGTATCCGCGCTCAGTTTCCTGAGCCACCACCACCTTCCCAGTGGAATGTGTCCCCTACAGCTAAGGCACACCCGTTTACCCTCTGTTACCCTAACCCGGGAGGTGGTAACCCCTATTCTTGGGCATGGGATGGATGCTTCACCATAGACGAACTTGTCATGGCTGGAATACCGGGTGGAATTCGACCCCAGCCATCCAGGCCACCTTCCCTCATGGAGATGGACGCTCGCCCCATCCTTCGAGCCACCTCCAGTGGTCACGGTCGGTCCGTCTCCGCCGGTGCAGCTGAAGATAACCGATTTCTCGGTGTCACCCCTGTGACTCGTGCTGGCTTCAATCATGACGATCAGGACTACCATGGCTGACTTCATCTTATTCTTAGGCATTCTCTGAAAACACACAGAATGCAACGTTGTCCTTGGGTGATGCCTCACCTTTCCAGACGCAGCTACACACAATTACATTTGGTATCCACAGCATACATGTAAATCCAAACTATACAGACAAGCTAAGGCAACAGACAGGAGAGAAAGAAGTTATGTACAGCGCCACCCGTCTGCGGGTGGCCACACTAGGTCTCCTCGACCCTGGGTCTCTTACGACTCCGGCTTCCTTCGTTCAACGGTGTGTAAGGAGGCGTCCACGGCACCCTCGGCCGTGGGATCCTGGCACTCCTTCTCACTCCTGCCCCTACAGGCGGAACGACTGGTCCCTCTGTGGGCTCCTCACAGTCCCAGATTATGGGCTGGAGACCCACACCTGTAGCGCAGCTCACCACTCCCTGCTGTTTCCTCCTCTTATCAGCTTTTTCCCCAGGGTTGAAAAGCTTGCACTGATTGATATGGAACCACTTAGTGCTTCGGGGCATTTTGACCGCATATACCATCGGACTTGCCCTATCCACGATACTGTAAGGTCCCATGTATAGCGGTTCGAAAGTCCCTACCCTGGCGTAGTTTCTAACCATTACTTGATCTCCAACCTTCCACTCGTGGTGCCTCTGAGGCTCAAACAATAAACGATTTCTACGATGTTGCTTCCCCATGTTACTGGCAGCCTGCCAATGGATCTGTCTGAGATGCTCAAACAAATTCTTAACAAACCTGTCCCGGTTCACCTCTCTCAACTGACCTTCCGTGAGAACCGGGGCCAGCACATGGCTGGGCGTTCTCATGACCCTGCCAGTCACGAGCTCATGCGGGGAATACCCTGTGCTTCTAGACGGGCTGGCTCGGACCCCCATCAGAACTAACGGCAAGACCTCCGCCCATTTTCTAGGCGAGTCTCCCATCTCCTTCCGTAACCTTTCCTTGATGGTCCTATTCATCCGCTCCACAATCCCCGATGACTGCGGGTTGTGTGCGACGTGCCATTTACCCTCTACACCTAGCATCTTCAGAGTCGCCTGCATGACTGCCCCTGTGAAGTGACTCCATTGATCGGACTCCACATACTGTGCTAGCCCCCATCTAGAGAACACTTCTCTCACTAGAATCCTTGCGGTCCCCAAAGCTGTGGCTGTTCGGCATGGGAAGGCTTCTACCCATTTAGAGAACACATCCACCAGGACCAGGCAGTACTTGTAACCCCCCTGTGCGGTGGGCAGCGGTCCGATATAATCGACCTGCATGGACTGCCATGGTCCCTCCACTCTCCTAGTGTGTCCCATGGATACCTTCCTTTTCCGGGGGTCAGGCTTGTTTGCAGCACACACCAAGCAATCCGCGCAGAAGTCGCGGACGTCCTCCCTCAGTTGCGGCCACCACCCTGCCTGTTCCACCCGTTGCCAGGTGGTCTCCGGCCCAGGGTGCCCTGCTCCTGGACCCTCGTGGGCCAACTGAAGGAATTCTCTCCAGTGCTGCTGCGGAACTACCCACTGTTCCCCTCTGAAAACCATCCCTCCCTTTACCGTAATACCTGCCACTCCGTATGGACCCTCTACCTTATCTCCCTTAGCCAGCGTCTCCAGAACAGTCTTTAGGGCGGGATCCCATGCCTGGACCATCTTTAGGTCCAGGGCCAATGCTACCCCTGCACTCCCTTGGGTCCCACCTCTGTCTCTGATTGCTGCTACCGGACTCGACCCATATGGATCCCAAAACGTGCCCGTTCGAGCATCCTCTTTGGCCAGCACGTCGGCCTGCTGATTGCCCTCCGTACGGGGTTCTGTCTTAGAATGGGCCTTGATTTTGTGGATATAGAAATCCCCCTGGGTTCCTATTGATATTATGATCTGTTGCAACAATGGCTTGATTGCTAGGGGTTTCCCATCTGCAGATGTGAACCCGCGACAAGACCAAATGGCTAAATATTCTGTACACGAATTGCAAGTGAACATGCTGTCCGAGCAAATCGTGCAGGGCGTAGGGAACTCTTCGGGGTGGGTAACCACATACACCACCGCCAACAGTTCAGCGTGCTGGGTGCTCATGGTGTGAAGGAATAGCCAGGATTCAGAAAAATACACGATACTAGGAACAGATTTCTGAAATTATTAATAAATGACATACTGGGTTTAAAAGTCTGAAAGCCTCGGCGACACAGGCTGCAAGCAGAATACAGGCTTATGAGATAAGATCAGTTGTTAACACAAAGCTGTGAACACAGGCTTTGAAATGGGAATGGGTTATTGACCAAGAAACAAGCCCTATTGATAAAGCAAAGGTTTGCTTCCAGAGCGTCTGAACATTGGAATCAAAACAATGGAATGACCCAAGTAAAGTGTTATAATCTAACACGTCGAACAGGTGCACAGAACATTAAAAAAAACAAGTGCCTTTGAAAGAATGACATCAAGTAAGAAATACCTGTCGTAAAATAGTTTTATGTTAAACTTAGAAACAGGAAACACGATTAAATATGCAACCAACTGAGCTAGCTAGAAAACAAGTAAACACTGAGAGAAGTGTTTTCAATTTACATATTGTAAATATGATACCTACAGAAGGCTTTGAAGATATGACATCAAGTAAAAGAAATGCCTGCTGAACAAATAGTTTTAATGTTAAGCTTGAAAGATGGAGTCCCAAGGTCTGATAAAAACCAATTGAAGTAAATTAGAAATGCATGAAGATACTAGAGAAGTGGTTTTAATTTACAAGTTGTAAAAAGTACACAAACAAGATGACTTTGAAAATATTACTTCAATGGATGTACCAAGCAATCACATTGTTCTTGTATTGAACTTGGAATATCATGGAGTCACAACGTCTGAGAATAACCAATTAAAGTAGTATTAGAAATTCAATAGAAAGACTTCCTAAGAATTGCATCAAACAGAAACCATTGCTGTCATTGTGTTTATGATGGTTTTGGAAACACCTAAACAGGACACAAGTCTAAAAGCTGACAGCTGAAATGACAATAAAGAATAGAACAAAGTCAGCAAAGAATGACTTGATACAATTAAGCTTACACAAGCACGAATACTTCAAAGGATAAACCACTCAAAAAAGAGTATAAAACATAGACCTTTTCAAACAGAAAAGTCAGAAGTCGCTGGGAAGGCAAGCGTTTCTCAACTTTACAGACATTCTCTGTAAGTTTACAACTTTTGAGTCTCGGGGATCAAAGTACTCATTTGATTTTGGTGGATATTCTGGATTAAGAAATAAGTAGAAGTGTGGAAATGTAACAAAGTTAAGATTTAAGAATAAGGATCTCTGAGAATAAGATAATGTAAGCTATTTGTATTTTGAACAATTAAAGTTGTGATTGCCATAATAAATGTTAACTGAATGTCGGTTCGGTAATAAATCTATATATTTTTAGAATAATCTCAAAGAGCATTTCTGTATCATCTTGCGAACTCAATTTCTGCACACTCAAAGGAATTGCAGAATTCTGGGGGGTATTCTGGACCCTTATAATATCCGGAAGGTTACAGTCTAGTTAAACTTATTAAAAGTACGATCTGGAGCATGGTAACATCTTTAGACCGTTTCTTTCCTTTAGGGAGAGGTAATCTGACCTTTAGATCCAATTAAGCGTCTTATGGGATCCAGCTACCGCTAACTTTAGTTGAGGGTAAACGTCTGGGGAATACGCCTGATCTGGGGTAGTCCGAAAGGGCTAGGACTTGTAATTATCCCTTCAATGGAGCTCGGGAGTTTAATGGCCTTGGCAATGCCTGCCTTTGGGTCAAAAATCCGCATCCAGTGAGTCGCTCCCCGGCCACCACTGTACTGGACCCATCTACAAAGATCTCGCGGCCCGTGGGATGCATCCCAGCCTGAAACCCTATGTCTACATCCCATATCCCTTCAACAGAACATTTGTGGGCCAAATTTGCGGTGAGCTTGGGCCTTTCACACTCAAATTCGTCTGAGAGAGCAATAATGTCCAGCAAGCAATGCGTGCACTGCTCACTGTGCCGTCCTTTATCCTCCCATCCAGAAACATCTGAGTGGGCGTATGATGGGTTAAGAGAGTTAACGGGGACGCCCCCGTGAAGATTTGTGATCTCCTCACGGCCCAATGTGTGGCAAGCAGGTGCCTCTCACAATTGGAGTACGCCCTCTCTACATCTGTGAGGATTCTTGATGAGTATACCACAGGCCTCAGCTTGCCATGCCGCTCCTGGAGCAGCACTGCACTCAAACTGTCCCCTGTGGCAGCTACCTCCAAAAAGAACTCCTTTCCCCCATCAATCGCTCCTAAAGCCGGTGTGGTCTGCAGATCTCTCTTCAGATGACTAAAAGCTGCCATGCAGTCCTCATCCCACTCCCAGCCCACTCCCTTGTGGAGGAGCCGGAGTACAGGAGCTGCCGTAGCGGCATAGTCCTCTATGAAATCCCTGCAGTACCCTGTGAGTCCCAGGAAGGATCTTACCCCCTTTACCGTGGTCAGGGCAGGTAGCGCCTGTACCGCCTTCCTCCTTGCCTCATCGATGACCCTCTCCCCAGCACGCACGGTCAGCCCGAGGAATTTTACGTCCTGCTGGCCGATCTGTGCTCTCTTGGGATTAACCTTGAACCCAGCTTCCTTTAACAGACTCAGCAGCTCAGCCAGTAGTAGGCCATGCTCCTCCCCCTCGTTGGAGAACAAAAGCAGGTCGTCCATGTACTGCACAAGCCGCTGCGGTCTGCTGAACCCTTTTAAACAGTTGGCCATACATTGGTGGAAAATAGAAGGGCTGTTATGAAACCCTTGGGGAAGGCAGGTCCATGTGTACTGCTGACCCTTGAAAGTGAATGCGAACTTATACTGGTCCTCCCTTTTGAGAGGGATACACCAGAATCTGTTCGAAATGTCCAGCACCGTGAATGTTTTCGCGGATGCTGGGATACTCCCGATCAGGTTGGCTATGGCTGTGACGGTAGGGGCACAGGCTGGGATGTTCTTGTTAAGAACCCGATAGTCCACAGTGGCTCTCCACGAATTGTCCGGTTTCCTAACCGGCCAAATCGGAGAGTTCACATGGGTCGCTATGGGTCTCAACACACCCTGCTCAACCAGTGATCCCAATGCTGTCTCTAAATCCGCCTCTGCCTCTCTGGGGAAGTTGTACTGTTTCTGTGGTCGGGCCATGGGGTCTCCTTCTACTCTGACCTCCACCCCTATTACCCTCCCACAGTCGTGCTTGTGTGTAGCAAATGCCATGAGGTTGGCTCGCACATCCGCTATGTACTCCGCCGGGGTAGAAGTGACCAAAAGTTCAAGGTCATAACTACCCTTGGGCTTCATTGTACACACGGTTCCCTTGCCTTGCTTCCCTGGTATAACTACCACCTCCTTCTCCTTTCCCGTGCATACTGCCCCCCAAAGACAGTGATTCCGGAAATCCACCAGTATCTTGTGGACCAGTATGAAGTCTGCCCCCAAAATGTCTATTCCCTCCCGCTCCCACCGCATCAGGACACATTTCCACTCCGTATGGAGTGTACCCAGATCGATGGCTAGCGGGATAAAGACCCAGCCTGTTCGTTCCCGGTGAACCCTACTAAGTTATATGGGACCCTGTTTGATAGAGGTGATGTGGTCGGGTTATCCACATAGACAATGGTGCTTGAAGCTCCAGTGTCCAGCAGATAGGTCCCTTGCACCTTCTCCACCCCCATCTTCACGCACGGTCTCTTCCAAGCATCATAACTTAGTGGGCACAGGTAAACGGGCTGAGAAGCCCCTAGTCATGGGTCAGGATTGTTCGGGGCAGAAGGAAGTATGCTGCCCACTGCCGCGCCTACCCTACCCTGCCCTGCCGGAAAGACTGCGCGGAGAGCAGCCACTAATACCGCGAACGGATCAGTGCTGCTTCCTGCCACAGCTGCGGCTTTCTGCACTGGCGCTGGAGGATCGCCTTTCCCGCTCCTTTTGTCAGAGACTGGGCAGTCTTTCCTCCAGTGCTCTTTACTCCTGTAGAGTTTCGCAATTATCGCGATTCTAATAATGTGAGAGAAGCAGGTTCAATTCTACATTTTTATTGAACGAAAGGCTGCTTTTAAATATAAGGGCACAGCAGCCTGTAAAATGGCCGCCGAGCATCGTGACAGACGTTTTCCAGAACATAGTGAGCAGACAAGATGGCGCTCAATATACATTCATAATGAAACCATGCACGGTATAGATTGGGAAGGCAGGATGCAACCCATTTGCGTTTTGGACAAAAACAATGATATAAGTGCTTGAATCGTTTTCATATGCACAGTGAGAATCATTGCACTGGTCAATCGGGGGCCCATCCAGACACATCAATACACAAATACCCCCCCCCCAGCTCAACAATGAGAGAGACATTGACGGGTGATTGGGCCAGTTTTCAGGTAATCCCGAAACCAGTTGAGGAGACAAGTATACACATCCTGCCTAGCTCAACAATGAAGAAGACATTAACGGATAGTTGGCCAGTTTCGGGTGATCCCGAAACTAGTTAAAAAGACAATTACCCCATACCGGGAACTTTGGGCGCCAAAATTAAACAAAAGACAGCATCTTGATTTGAGCGGGAGATAAGGCCCGGCCAAACAGTATAACTATAGAGGACAAATGTCCATCAGGAGTTACGGATGAGTTACGGATTAGTCAGATTGGAAGAGTTACGGAGATTGGAAGAGTCTTGGTCTTGCAGTCTTGTGCGTGTCCTGCCCGCGGTGCTGTGCTGGTCCGGTGTTCGAGTGTTGGGTGGAGTTCGGGTTCGAGTTCGTTGTTCGTGGTCTGTGTCGGCCAGAAACGGAACCTCAGAACGAGCCACCTCGACACGGCAGGCAGTAGGGTACACCATCCCAATCGTCGGTAAACGGTGTCCGGATCCATCAGGGCAACGCAGCGGTGTGTTCCCGAGCGACCAGCCGCCGGTAGCGAAGAAGACAGGAACCTCGGCCGAGCGAGGCCCGAGTGACGAGAAGAAATTCCACGTGGGAGACGCCACGGTCAGTAAAACCCCAACCGCGCCCGAAGATAAACGACGAAGTAGGTTCACATCCACCTTTTGAATCCTACCGAAGATTTCATGACACCAGGAAGACAGGCCTATCTTCTGGTTATTTGAGCGGGTAGCCTGGGCCATCCGCGACGAACATCCATCAGGGCTGTCTCAAGTGGGCCCATCGCGGCAGCGAGTGTAAACAAGTCGAGCTCAGAAGCCTTTACAGCCACGTGACAGCCAGGCGCTGCAGCGAAAAGCTGCGAGCCTCATTTTAAATTCCGGAGTAACCCGAGTGGTGAGCATGTTTCCCGACCCTACAAATCCAGACGTAGTTTAGGTATTGTAAGGGAGGGTGGTTCCTAAGGTTAATGTGTAATGTGTTCCCCCTTTTTCGATGTGTCGTGTGTTACCCATTTGTATAGACCAAGTTTTATAGACGTGTGTATACTTGTAATTTCTTTGATCTGCGCATATGACATGTATTTCATTATTTTGGACACCGTACAATAAAGGCATTCATTTTGTGCTATTCAACCAGGTCTATTTGAGTCTTTCTCTGCATTACTGCTCCTTTGCATCTAAGTCCAGGTGTCAGAACCGTAAGGGCGAGTGGGTCGAACCACTCACAGGTGATTATTGCAAAGGTCTAGCCGGAGACCAGAGCAAGCAATAGCACAGGCAACGAAAGCCTCACCTCGCCGCCCCCCCTTACACTCCCGCACCCATAACAACCCTGCTTCTTCTCTGAGCTACCCCCTTCCTGGTGCCACTCTCTTCTAACGTTGCCTCCACTAGGCTTTAACTCGTGTACTCTGCCCTTTGGTTTGTCATCCTCACCCCTACCATTCTTAAAAGAGAGAGTTAACTGCCGGATCACACTCTCTTCTGTGGTCTGGGGATCCCTGGAATCGAACCACCCCTCTGCTTTGGCCTTGATCCTGGGCAGGCTGTTCACCACCAGGGTCCTCAGCCAATGAGCCCTAGGCTCCCCCTGCAGCTGCGTCCAGTCGGGCACCCCCGCACAGGCACTCTGGTAGACGGGCCAAAGCCTGTCCGCGAAAGCCTGCAGTGCCTCCCCAGCTGACTGCAGTGTCCTTTCCACTCGGGAGAAGCGACTTCCATCATTGAGGCCCATAGCCTCTAGGATGTCATCCTTTATCCCCTCTAACGTACCCTGCCCCTCTTGCTACCCGCTGAGAACGACTTGTACAACCTACTATCCAGGGAAAATAAAAGTAATTTGGCTGTCTCAGCTTCGTTGCAATTATTGATCCCCCCCACCAGCTCCACATCCATAAAATGGACAGATGGATCCCCTGTGCTAGTCAGTTTGGTCAGGTTAGAGACCATTGCCTGCAGCTGGGTGGTCGTATATGGGACCATGAAGTCACTCTGTAGTGCTCCTTGCTCTTGACCGTCTACGGGCGCACCATATTTCCGCTGCTGGACAGGGCACATGGGTCCTGGTCCCGGCACTTCGGGCGGTGATCGAGCGTCCTCCTCTGCCTCACAGTCCTCCTTATCCCCCTCCTGCTCTTCCTCATCTACCCGGGCCATTCCCGGAGCTACCAAGCAGACCATCCCTTTGGCCTTAGATAGAGCATCGGTCAAATTCCGGATCTGCTCCTGGCAAGGACCATGATTACCGTATCAAACCTTCTAGTGCTGGTGACTCTGTATACCACCTGAATATCCTTCAACTGCTCTCCCAGCACCTCTACCTCACTCGACAAGCGAGCGTTCTCCTCCCTAACCACCCTCTCGTTCCCCTTTGCCTCAGTTACCTGGCATTGCAGGAACACCTTATGGTTACGGAAGGTTTCCTCCTGGCTTATTCTTCACTGCTTCTCATCCCTTAGCTCTGTGCATAACCTGCTCCCTACTACAGCCCTTGTGTCTGACTGTGCCTCAGACTCCTTGAGCTCTGCCTCTAACTTCACAACCTGCTTATCTAGCAGTTGGACTTGTCTTTGTAGACAGACGAGCCATATCGCCTTTTCAATGCTGTGCCTATGCTCCTTGCACTCTGTCCATTCTGCCGCTGCGTCCACCGGACGCTCAGCATGCAATAAGCCTAGCATCCACTTCTTAGTGACGTTAACCTTCTTAAACACATATGAAGAAATCCTTTCCTCCATTTGGGATCTTTCGCCAGAAGCGCTGTCCATGACTGATTTACACTCTTTTAAACATAGAAACATAGAATCTAGGAGCAGGAGTAGGCCATTCGGCCCGTCGAGCCTGCTCCGCCATTCGATACGATCATGGCTGATCATCCAAATCCAGTACCCTGTCCCTGCTTTAATCCCCACAGTACACATATCCCACCCTACCCCCGTAACCCCACGTATTTAATTCCCCCTAACATATCCCATCCTATCCCCATAACCCCACATATTTAATCCCCCCTAACACTAAGGGTCAATTTATCATAGCCAAATCAACCTAACCCACACATTTTTGGACTGTGGGAGGAAACCGGAGCACCCGGAGGAAACCCACGCAGACACGGGGAGAATGTGCAAACTCCACACAGACAGTCACCCGAGGTCAGATTCGAACCCGGGTCTCTGGCGCTGTGAGGCACCAGTGCTAACCACTATGCCACCGTGTTGCCCAGGTCCTGCTGCGGTCGCCAAGAGATGTAAGTGGTTTTTGATCCTAACCCAATTGCTAGACGGACGGTTCGAATCGCCCCCGCCTTACGAAAGTTCTATACCCAGGAATTATTATTCAGAGTGTAAATGAAATAAGTCACGGACAGGAATGCTTCGGTGAAAAATCAAACTTATATTTATTTGGTCTAACATACACTGGCTAAAACATGCACTACTAAACGAAATCACTGTCTCTGTGGAGAATAAAATCCAGGTTACAAACAACATACATACAGTACCCAACTGGGGACTATGACAAGCAGTAATTCCCTTGTTGCTATGGTGGACTCTAATTCCACCCCTACCAACGAATTACCCAGTCGCATAAGCCCCTTTGCCTGGCTGAACCAAACGAAGCTCCCACCCTCGGAATAGCCCAAAAACTTCACTTCTGAGGAAAAACTCTGAGCCCTTTGGTTACCGGCTTGGGACACTCGAGACCACGCTTACCATCACACACAGTCGGTCTCGATCGCTCCGCTTAGCTGCTTCTTCCTCTGGTAACTTCTTCTTGTTAGGTCAATCTTGGTGCAGCAAGAGCAAGAGAGAGAGAGAGAATGGTGGGAAAGGATCTATCTTTATAGGAGTCTTGCTACCCCTATCTTTCCCGCCAATCTTTAAAATCCTTTTGTTTCTAAGCACTCTGGTGCTTAATCAGTGATGGGTCATCCTCAGACCCATGAGTATTCCGTGATTGGACTAATGGCCCTAAGTCTGGGACGTATTTCGGTCTTTGTGTTGGGAAAAACTGGCTCCTCTTCGGCTGGCTAGGCTAGTGGGTTCATTGTTCTGCTTCTCTTCTGAGATGGAGGTGAGACGTGCTTTTGCATATTAGTGTGGTTTTCTAACAGGTTCAAGTTCAACAGGTGCCTCAGGGTCCTCAGCCCCTGTCAATGGCCCCCCTTCCTTTTTCCAGGACTGTCGAGCGAACCTATTCATTCACGATGACTGACAGTTCTTTTGTCACAGCCAACTGCCATGCATTCTCTGGAGTTTTAACAAACCAGTTTTTTACATATCTGCACAGGGTGATCCCATCACAGGGAAAATACCCTCAGAAAAATCCCATAAAGTCCACAAAATATTCTTGACTGAGTCCATTCTTCAAACAGAGACTTTGCGATCTCTTCACCATGCAGGAAGTTAAGTAAATCTGGCCATGATGAGGCCATCGTTGGCCTCCAGGGCTGCAATGTGCTCCGGTGTTGGTGCTATCTGGACCTCATGTTCCTCCTCCTCCTCCTCCTCTGAAGAGGCTGTGCGCTCTGCGCCTTGCTCCTCATGCAGCTCTAATCCTCGTTGCTGTGCTATGTTGTGCAGCGTGCAGCAGATGACCACGATTCTGGAGACCCTGGCTGGTGCATACTGAAGGGCTCCGCTAGATCTGTCAAGGCATCTGAAGCGCATCTTCAGCATGCCTATTGTTTGCTCTTTGACACATCTGGTGGACTTGTGGCTGTCATTATAATGCTCCTTGACCTCATTGCTTGACCTCCTCCAGGGTGTCATGAGCCACGTTTTCAGTGGATAGCCCTTATCGCCAAGCAGCCAACCAGTAAGTGTGTTTGGCGGTGCAAAGAGCTGAGGGAGGGTGGACTAGCGCAGGACAAAAGAGTCATGACAGCTGCCAGGGAATTTGGCACACACATGCATGATGATCTTCCTATAGTTGCAGACAAGCTGCACATTGGGTCATGTGGTTTTCCCTGATGGCCACATGTGTGCAGTCGATGATGCCCTGCACCTGTGGGAAGCCAGCCAGAGCGGCAAAGCTGAGTACACACTTACTAACACTGGCTTCATCATTGGCAAAGTTGACATAATTGGCTGACTTGTTAAACATGGCATCAGTCACCTAGGTGATGTATCTCTGGGCAGCCGACTGGGAGATGCTGAAAATGTCTGCTGCAGATCCCTGGGAGGAGGCTGAGGCAAAGAAGTTGAGGGCACTGTTGACTTTGACAGCTACTGGTAAGGCGTGTCCACCTGCTCCTCTGGGCTGCAGGTCTTGTTCCAGCAAGCTGCAAATGTCTGCGACGACCTAGCGTGATAGCCTGAGACTCCTGAAGCACTGCTGCTCAGTCATGTTGAGGAAGCTCATCCTCTGCCTGTATACCCTGTGTTGTGGGTATCACCTCCGGCACGGTGCAGCCCTGCACTGATGCCCTCTGTCCTGTGGAGCATCAGGTCGTTGAGGAGAAGGTTGGTGGTGTGCTGCTGCTGCTGGTGGTGGGGCTCATCCTGGTCCAATTGTGAGGACCAAGGTGAGACAGTATAAGCAGCACCCATGCTGATGTAATAGATGGCAGGTCAAGTGGAGATCAGAGGACCAATCTGTCAATGTTGTAATAGTGAGTAGCAATGTGGTGACAATGGCTTCCGAGGTTGCAGAAAAGACTTGCAAACTCTCGACACCTAAATCTGTGCTCAACATGGAGTCAGCAAGAGCCTTTCCCTTAGGCAAGTAAGCAGGTGTCATGTGGGAGTATTTATTGGGATTTCCATGTTATGCATTAATGACCTCAATCAATGGCCACTGAGCTTCCGCCTCAGGTTGACAGACATGGTTTCCGAGCTGCGTGATTCCCGTGGTGATCCAGTGAAATTCAAAAGGTCTGGTTAAAATCCCTGTTAAGGGTCTCACAACAAGGATTTAATGAGCTTAATTAGTTCGCCCGCCTCTGCCGTTTGTGTCTGTGGTGCGCTGGCAAACGCGCCCGAGTTAAAGGCGCGAGGAGGCGTGATGACGCCGCATTCCCGACGCGATCGCATTTTCTGCAACTTTTACGGCCAACCCGCCTCCAAACCCTTGCGCATAGCAGTGGGAAAATTCTGGCCCGGGTCTTGAAGTCATCAAGGATTGTATATAAAAAAAATATGCCAAAATCAACTTGCCTGTCTTAATGCGAAAACATTGAGATTATTAAATAATGCCGTAAAGGCAGATATGACAAATTAGTATTTTGAAGTGGTTGCGAATACAGTTACAGATCCCAGCTTGTGATCAATCAAGTAATGTGTGTTCACTCCTGGGGAAGTTGATAGCATTCAAAAATAATAAATCTTGATTTGGAATATGACCTAAGGTATTTGAAGTTTAATTTGTATTTAGATGAGATCAGCTATCCTGGTCACACTGAGTCGTGGTTAAGCTTCAAAGGCAGAGTTTACAACTGTGCTGCATAGCAACAGGGGTGGGCCAATAATAAAGCTGAAAATTCAGGCAGGAACTCTCTACTGTGCCTTATGTTGATTCTCAACTTTTCAACCTAATTCTTAATCATTCACCCGACTAAATGGAATAGGATTTCCACACAAAAGATGCAAACCAGGAACAGTTAGAATAAATTGAATAAATGAGATCGTAAGTAAACACAAGCGCCATATTGGGCCGAAAATTGATCGCGGTGCGCGAGAGTACGCACTGCGTACTCTCGCGTATTCCCACTCCAATTGCCGGTTTTCTGCATGCCCTGCGCATGCGCTGAAAACCGGCAATTGCTCTTCTGAAAAGGGGGCGGGTCCTCGGTGCATCGCGTGCGCGCTACAGGCTGCGCGCACGCTGTGCACTTCATGCTTTGGACGTGCAGGTAAGTAGGGAAGATTTTGGAAATGTAAAAAGGAGAAGTAAGACCCGCTTTTAAGAAGGTAAGTAGTGAATTAAGTATTTTTTTCAATTTTTTTTTACAGGTATATCTTTTTTAGAGACTTTAAAGACAGGTAAGTTTATTTTTATAACTTTTTAAAAGATTTTAAATTTTTTCAAAAATTTAATTTTTCATTTAAAATGGTTAATTTAATTAACTATACTTATTTTATTAATGTGATGGTTTTTTTTTTAAATTTAATTGAGGTTTAGCTGTTATTTTGGGGGGGTGTAAGATTCATAGATTTCACAGCAGGTCTGTGAAACTTATGAATGGAAGATGGTGTGCTGCCATTGGCTCTAACTGAGTCACGTGATCCCACAGCTCGCACGAATTCACTACGCCGCTGGGATACGCAAGCCCAGCACAGCTGATGTCTGGAACATCAAGTTCGTGCGAGCTGGATCTGAAAAAGCACAAGCGAGGTGAGACATCGCGGGGAAGGCTTACCCCCGCGGGAACAGAGCGAGATCAATTTCTGGGCCAATATTATGTAATAGAGTTGCTTTTATACAACTAATAGAAAACTGCTGTACAGAAAAAAATTCTCATTACATAGGAACCCATATCCTCATCCACTGCTGCGTTATAAAGCAGACAAATGTTTGACTTGAGGTCCTGGTTTCAAAATTAATTATAAAGATCTTGCACTGGTAAATATAAAAGATGATCCGCCATCTGGCTAATAATTGCTAAGCAAATCTATAACCTGTCAACAATACTCCAGGAAAGCGTGTTGTACCTCACTCGGTAATCCTAACCAAATCAATATGACATGCCAAGCAACGTGTTGAGTTTCTCAAACAGCCACAAAATGCTCTTTCTTCTGCAAAAACAACAGTAGATTCCTTTACCAACAGCACTGTGCTGTCCATCAATGTTGCTCTTTTTCTAGCAGCACTGTACTTACAGCACTATTCCCTTCCAACCGGTGAAGTATTTTTTTTCCAATAGCTATATAACTTCTTTTGCAAAAGCTGTTGGCCGTTTCCTTATTTTCAAACACTTGTCGTGCTTTCCTCCTTTCCTACCAGTTATAGTGTTATTCTTCTCAAGTGCTCATCGTAGCTTTTGCTGCTTCCAGTTTCATTTATGCAATTTAGACTTTTAAGAACATAAGAACACAAGCAATAGGAGCAGGAGTAGGCCACTCGACCCTTCAAGCCTGCTCCACCATTCAATAAGATCATGGCTGATCTTCTATCTCAACTCCACCTTCCCACACTATCCCCATATCCCTTGGTTCCCTTAGTATCCAAAAGTCTCAACGACTGAGCATCCACAGCTCTCTGGGGTAGAGAATTCCAAAGATTCACAATCCTTTGAGTGAAGAAATTTCTCCTCATCTCAGTCCTAAATGGCCGTCCCCTTATTCTGAGACTATGACCTCTAGTTCTAGACTCACCAGCCAGGGGAAACATCCTCCCAGCATCTACCTTGTCAAGGTCTTTTAGAATTGTCCAATAATTGTGGTTCTTTCCTCCTTTTCCAACAGTTTTGCAGCATTCTTCTGCACCACCTATTGCTCTGTACATCTTCACTGTCAGCCATAGTGCTTTCCTTTTCCAATAACAAGAGTATCGTCCTCTTCCAGCAACTACTTTACTGTTACAACTTTATCCTCTGTTTTTGACACTGTCTCAATGCCTTCATGTTTTGCTGCTTTGTAGTGCACATCTTATTCTAAATGCCCTTCTTTCCAACAGCTACATTGCAGTACTTCTCTTCTAGTAGCCATTCACTAATACCAACCATGCTATCCATCTTAATCCAACAGCCACAATACTATCTGCTTACAGTACTGTTCACCTTATCCAATACCTATGCTGCTGCAAGCATCTATAAAATCAGTCCAGTGACAACTGCTTATTGAGGTCATCTGTACAAATTAGATCTAAAGTATGGAAGTGTAAGTCACTGTTTGCAATGCATGAATATTTGAAAGGATGGCTATTATCAGACTGTCCGTACTAACTTGTACCTGAAAGCATGGATGGTACTTTGTGCCCATTGGTTATCCACTGTTAATTATAACATTCTACTTGTAACACTTGCGGTATGTTTTCAACAAAAAAGGAAGGAATTTAATGATCAGTGTCAACTCAAAACTATTTTCTGTTCTGCCTTATCACCCTCTTCACTCTCTTACTCATCTTATAACCTCTCTTGGTAAAATATAAACTCAATGTGGCCTATAGCTATATATTCTTCATACTTGCATCAAATCAAGTAGCATTAGATCACATCCTGACGAACCACTGCCCCTCTGTTATTGCCCCAGACTAGGGCAGATTTAAAGCTATTGCAATAATTAAGTATATTTCATAACATAATTTCAGTGTTTTTACTGCAAGAATCTTGCATTTATATGTTGCTTTTTATGCCCTCAGAACATCCCAGAGTGCTTTGCAAATCAATGTTTTTGAAGTGGAGTCACTGTTGTAATGTAGAGAAACATGGCAACCAATTTGTGCACAGCAAGGTCACACAAACTGTAATGAGATAAATGACCAGAAAATCTATTTTAGTGAGGTTGGTTGAGGGATAATTATTGTCCAAGAAACCAGAGAAACTACCCTTTCTCTTCTTTGAATAGTGCTTTGGCATGTTTTATGTTCACCTGAGAGGTCAGGCAGGGCCTCGGTTTAATGTCTCATCTGAAAGATGGAATCTTTGACAGTGCAGCAGTCCCTCAGTGCTACATGGAAGTGTTAGCCTGGATTATGCGGTCAAGTCCTGAAGTGTGGCTTGAACTGATGATCTTTTACCTCAGAGGTGAGAGTGCTGCCACTGAGCCAAGGCTGACACATAAAGTACACTGCTGTATAAACTCTTCTTCATATTTGATAGATGTCACCAAAATCCCAATTTGAAATTTTATCTTAGTTTTCTAACCAAACAGGCTGAGTTTTAAATGCACTTTGCTGTGCCTTATTTAACTTATGACTTTCATTCTTCAGGGGTCAAATTCGACTTTGGCGGGGGCACAGATGGGCGGTAGTTGATCGGCCGCCCATTATACACCCAGCCTGATTTTCCTCTCCATTGAAGTCAATGAAAAGGAATATCCGGCTGGGTGTTTAACGCGTGGTGGATCCACTACCTCCTGCTTTTTGTCCCTGACAAAGTTGAATTTCATGACCTTGATCTTTGAAAATGGCCCCACCTTCAAAAGGCACATAGGGCCAGAACTTACAGTCAAAATAATGATGAGGCTGATCGCGCTCTCTGTTATTTAGGCAGAAATCGTACAGCAGCTTCAGACAAGGGCTGATGCGCGTTTAAAGCGAAAATCAGGAAGTTGCTGTCTGAGATGCGTCGTTCCGCTGTTAGCTTCCTGAAAATGGCAACTCGCTGACTGACTCACCGTTCAAATGTATTGAATGGCGTGAAGTTCCTGTACTTACATCATAGATACAAACTGCACTCGCCAACCGAAAGTTAAGGCTTGTCCATTTCAATCTAAGTACCCTATTTAACGATGTGATAAGTCTTAATTACGCCCAACAACCTCTCTGGCACTGAAAATTAACTTTGACAAGTATGGAGTCTCATTCCTTCGGATTTTAATTATTGTTGGAGATTTAAAAAAATTAAATTACATTTTTTTAACTTTTTCTTTCTGCCTCTCTTTTCTCTCTCTTAATCCAATCTTTCCTTGCCCCTCTCTATTTTGCTTTCTGTACCTGATTTGACATTGAATTTACTATTCTAACTTACACTTCCTGGTTCAGACTCTGCACTGCTCATTAATAATTCTTCAATTTGATTGGTTAAGGAGATACACAGTTGCTAGCCCCGTTCACACAGTTCCTAGATGACCTGTAGAGGGCGCCTTGCCGTTTCCATCTCACACTTCCAGCAACTTGCCGTGCAATAGCTCATGGAAATTAAATGGGCAAGTGCAAGTCTAACGAATGGCGGGGGCCGATCGTTCGCCGCCTACAGTAAATTCTGGTCCATTAAGTTTTCCTCAGATTTTACTTCACTTCATGTTGGTTGTATAACTACTGTTCTCTCTGCTGCCATGTTGAAAGTCAACCAGACAGAGGTAATATCATTTTCTTTGTCTTCTCTCTTGTTTCTTTATAACTGGATTGCGTCACAAGCATGAAAGGACAAAAGATTTATATCACCAACTATATCTGAGGTAATCTTTCTAGAGAATCCTATTTCAATATTGAAAGGCACTAAAAGAGTATTTATTAACTGTATTAGGGGAATGGTTATAATTATATCAGTGCCATCAGTGGAAGCTTTTCTATCTTTGAGTCTCCCACCAGAATGTGAACAGATTTGCAAATTATTTGGAAAAAACTTTTTTAAAGTTTAATCCAGGAGCCAGCTTGTGAAAAATAAATACAATTGAAGCACCACTTTTCAGAAGGGACCTATTTGTATTTTCTGCATCCCTGGCAGGCTCTTTATTTCCATATTTAGTTTCATCATCCCCTTAGTTGCAATATTCAAAAAGTGGAAACCATATTAAGATGCATTTAGACTTTTCCAAGGACAAGGAGTATGGCCCGTATTTTCCGATGCCTACGGGTGTGTACGCGCTGTGTACACACCCGTAGGGACATCGGAAATGCCGGTTTCAGGCATGCGAAGCGCATGCGCTGAAAACCGGCACTTCCAATCTGTCAAGAATCCTCTTGACAGATCGGACGCCTGCCCTGGAGAAGGGCCTCTGCGGGTGGAGATTTCCACTTTCTGCAGAACCTCCGCCCGCTGAAATCACTTAAAAATCTTATGCCTGGTAAAAGCAGACTTTCCTGCTTTAAGACGCTCCTTAAAACCTACCTCTTTGACCAAGCTTTTGGTCATCTGCCCTAATTTCTCCTTATGCGGCTCGGTTTCAATTTTTTTGTCTTATAATACTCCTGTGAAGCGCCTTGGGACATTTTACTACGTTAAAGGCAATATATAAATACAAGTTGTTGTTGTTGTTATTTGTTAATTGACACAACAGATAAGCTTCTTGTGATATTTTTCAATCTGCTAGAAGAAAAGGCAAGTAGCTTGGGGTAAGTGCCAAATTATTGGGAAAAGCAGCAAGGGGCTGTGAAAAGGAAAAGAAAGTGCTGTTTTTGGCAAGTAAAAGTTCAGTATAGATATTTAGTTGTGAAAAAATACAAAAGGACATAATGTCCTAAAGTTATCCGATCATGATCTTGGGGCAGTCCCAGAGGTAGTTATGGTGTTCTAGATATTGCGCAGAATGTACTGTATAAAGAAGTAATGATATCTCCTACTGACAGAAATGAAATGTTTCAAGCAGAATTTCTTAACAGAGCAGCACCTGATCCTGAGGAATTTGATTGAACTGCTGCAATGTGAAATTAAGAAAAACAGAGATTTTTCTCTTTGTGCTTAACACGGCGGTGGAAGAGTTTACTTATGGAGCGTGTTGGTTCACTCACTTCCTGTCGCAGGCCCAGACTGGCAGCTATGTCCTTCAGGATTCAGCCAGCTCGGTCAGTAGTGGTGCTACCGAACCATTCTTGGTGATGGACATTGAAGTCACCCACCCAGAGTATATTCTGTGGCCTTGCTACCCTTAGTGCTTCTTCCAAGCGGTGTTCAACATGGAGGAGTACTGATTCATCAGCTGAGGGAGGGCGGTTGGTGGTAATCAGTAGGAGGTTTCCTTGCCCATACTTGACCTGAAGGCATGAGACTACATGGGGTCCAGAGTCAATGTTGTGGACTCACAGCGCCTCTCCCACCACTGTGCCGCCACCCACTGGTGGGGCAGGACATACCCAGAGATGTGATGGAGGAATCTGGATCATTGGCTGAAAGGTATGATTCTGTGAGTATGACTATGTCAGGCTGTTGCTTGACTAGTCTGTGGGACAGCTCTCCCAATTTTGGCACAAGTCCCCAGATGTTGGTGAGGAGGACTTTGCAGGGTCGACTGGGCAGGGTGTGCCGTTGTTGTGTCCAAAGCCGATGCCGAGGTTGATGCCAGGTGATCCATCAGGTTTTATTCTTAATATTGATCCTCGTAGCGGTTGTGTACAACTGAGTGGCTTGCTAGGACATTTCAGAGGGCAGTTAAGAGGCAACCACTTTTCTGTGTGTCTGAAGTCACATATAGGCCAGACTGGGTAAGGACAGCAGATTTCCTTCTCTAAAGGACATTAGTGAAGGTGAGAGTGGACATGGAAGTGGGGGCTCTTCTCAAAGTGCTCCCCCTTCTCCCCCGGTGCCTCCCCCTCAGTCAGAGCCCCACATGCTGCCTTGGATCCCGATGGCCGAGTCTGCCCCTGCACAGTTGCAGGAGGAGCAGTCTTTGGTGGAGCCCTCACAGGCTCCAAAACCTAGAGGACATTCACCAAAAGTGTCTCACCAGTCGCAGCAGGGAAGTGAGCAGCCTGCCTCTTCCTCTGCTGAAGCCACAGGGGTTGCACCTCGTAGAAGCACTCGGAAAAGAAAAATGACATAATTCTAGATGGGCAAGGGTATGCACATGGGTGTATGAAAAATTTTTAACGTTAAGTTTCAGTTCTATTTATGACGCACATAAATTTGATTCTTTGCACCACTTTCCCGTCTTGTCCATTTTTGCCTGCTACCCAGGAAGTGGCCTCGTCACTTGGAGTGAATGGTGAGACATTACTCAACCTCGAGCAATGGGGGTTTGGGTGAGAGGAATGGCTTGGTCATTGTAGGACTGTTTTGTGGTGTTGTTGCGGAGGGGGGTGGGGGGGAAAGTTAGTACAGCATCTGGGAGCCATATGGGTGCACTGGAGCAAGTTAAGTAAATCTGGCCATTATGCGGCCATCCCGGGCCTCCCGGGTAGCAATGTGCGCCACTGCTGGTGCCATCTCCAGGTCAGGTTTGTCCTCCTCCCCCTCCTCATCTTCCACCTGTTCCTCCTCCTCCTCCTCCTCCTCTGAAGAGGCTGTGCGCTCTGCGCCTTGCTCCTCCTGCAGCTCCAATCCTCGCTGCTGCGCTATGTTGTGCAGCAAACGACGATGATTCTGGAAACCCTGCCTGGTGTGTACTGAAGGGCTCCTCCAGATCTGTCATGGCATCTGAAACGCATCTTCATCATGCCGATTGCTTGCTCTACGACACATCTGGTGGATATGTGGCTGTCATTATAACGCTCCTCGGCCTCATTACTTGGCCTCCTCAAGGGTGTTATCAACCATGGCTTCACTGGATAGCCCTTATCTCCAACCAGCCAGCAAGTAAGTCAGTTTGGAGGTGCGAAGAGCTGAGGGAGGGTGGACTGCCTCAGAACGAAAGAGTCATGACAGCTGCCAGGAAATCTGGCGCACACATGCATGATGATCTTTTTATGTTATAGATGAGCTGCACATTGAGGGAGTGGAAGCCCTTGCAGTTCACAAACACTCATAGGTGATATGGGGATGCCTTAATGGCCACATGTGTGCAGTCGATGATGCCCTGCACCTGTGGGAAGCCAGCCAGAGCCGCAAAGCTGAGCGCCCATTCACTAACACTGGCTTCATCAGTGGCAAAGTTTACATAAGTGGCTGATTTGTCAAACATGGCATCGGTCACCTGGGTGGGCAGCCGACTGTGGGATCCCGCAAATGTCTGCTGCAGATCCCTGGAAGGAGCCTGAGGTGAAGAAGTTGAGGGCAGTGGTGACTTTGACAACCACTGGTAAGGCATGTCCACCAGGTCCTCTGGGCTGCGGGTCTTGTTCCAGCAAGCTCCAAATGTCTGCGATGACCTGGCACGATAGCCTGAGCCTCCTGAAGCACTGCTGTTCAGTCATGTCCAGGAAGCTCATCCTCTGCCTGTATACCCTGTGTTGTGGGTATCGCCTCCAGCGCGGTGCACCCCTGTGCTGACCCCCTCTCTCCTGTGGAACATCAGGTTGTTGAGGAGAAGACTGCTGGTGTTGTGGCTGCTGCTGCTGGTGTGGCTGGTGTTGTTGGTGCTGAGGCTCATCTTGGTCCGATTCTGAGGTCCAAGGTGAGACAGCATAAGCAGCACCCACACTGATGTAATAGATGGCAGGTAAAGTGGAGATCAGAGGCCCAATCCCTCAATGTTGTGATAGTGACTAGCAATGTGGGGAGAGTGGCTTCTGAGGTTGCAGTAATGACCTGCAAACTGCTGACAGCTAAACCTCTGCACAAAATGGAGTCAACAACAGCCTTTCCATTAGACAAGGAAGCAGGTGTAATGTGGGAGTATTTATGTGTTTTTTCCAGCTGTCACTTAATGAACTCGCACAATGGCCACTGAGCTTTCACCTCCCCTTCACAAGCAAGGTTCCCGAGGTGCGTGAATCCCGTGCCAAAGCCAAAACCTGGTGTTAAAAAGCCTCTTAAGGGTCTCTCAACGAGCATTTAAGTACTTCAATGAGGTCGCCCGCCTCTCCCGATCGGGTCCGTGGCATGCTGGGAAACGCACCCGAGTTAAATGTGGAAGTCGGCGGGATGACAGCGGGTTCCCAACGCGCTGGCAATTTCCCCGATTTTTACTGCTGACCCGCCCCCAAACCCACACACTCGGCACTGGGAAAATTCCAGCCTTAATGTCTATTTTAATGGAAGTGGTTCTAGCCACCTAAATAGACAGTGGCTGCAGTAAAACAGAAGAAAACTGGTATGAAATTAATTTTTTTTTATCTTCTAAAAATACTTTAATAGATCAACAAGACAAAAAATATAGTTAAAGTTAAAATAATAGAAACAGGAGAGATTGAATGGGGAAGAAGAGAGAGTGGGTGAACAAGAAGTATTGATTTTAGTTTTATACAGTTAACGTAATAGTAATATAGCTGCTCCTTATATTTGAGTAGCTTTGCTATGATAATGTTTGTTTTAGTGTTGCAGTGTGTGAGCTGAAAACTTAAAAACTATCCGGCCCTGCAAAACTTTTAATTCCTTGGACTCTCCTCCATTTTTTATTTTGTTAAATCTTGGCTTATTTATCTTTGTCTTTTCCGGTATTCATTTTTGTCATGTGGTTGTTCGCTTGATATGGGATCTTGATTTTACTTTTGATTAAGCTTGATCTTGTTTTAGCACAGTTGCCTCAATTATTATATTCAGTTCTATTGCCATTTTTAATCTCATGTTCTAATATAGAATAGAATGAAAATGTATTTGTTTTTGCCTAGTTGCCAACTTCCATATATTTAAAAAGTGAAGCCAGAGGCAGTGCAAACCTGTGGAAAAGTCTTATTAAATCTGCTGGGAATGAAATTGATGGAGCATTTGATTAACAATGAAGACATATTTAAAAATTAATTCTGCATAGCAAAACACAATGAGGCCAAGTGTTACACTCTGGGCTTTCCCCCCCAATTTTTGCAAATTTAATCTTATCATTGCATACTTGATAAAGAAAGACCAGTAATATCAGCACTATAGATATAATTGACAAATGCCTTGAGTTTGCAACACTGTATTTGCTGATTAGGAGGAACGAAATGTAATGTTTGGTTTCTGAATACACCTTACTGTATGTTTAGGTGGCAGTCACCTAAACAAGCCACATGTTCATTTACAGTTCAATTTCACTGTACATCACCAAGTCGCTGAATTTAAGCATGCGCAAACCTTACGTTGAAGACTGTAGTAGTTGTGTGAAGCCTATAGGAAGTTACCCTCAAGAAGAATATGTGTTAAAAGTAATTCTAAGGAGTATGTGCAGTGTTCCGGTGTTTATACTGGTCATGTTACACCTGTGTGAAATTCATATAGCTTTTGTAAAAAGGGAGGCAAATATAAAAGTGGTGTCAAGTGTTTCATGGAACAGCTTGATGCAACCTCCTACTGCTTCCACTGACTTGGGCATTTTCCATTATTAGACTGTGCCTTATGTTATCACAGTCTATGGCTAAAGGCCAATGCTTGCATGACATGAGTTTCCATGCTGACTATAGCCATGGTGTTAGAAGTACTGCAGGACTACTGTGTCTGTTAATACAGGTTACCATCAGTTTTTAAATAATAACAAAAAGTTCATTTTCAGTCTGGTTTTAAGAGCAATTTTCACCCAGTTCAGTGCCCCAAAAATTGGGTTGAGGGACACAGCCATGATTCTTCTTCTTGGCTGTCTGGTAATTTGCAGATTATTTCACCTCCTCAGCACCTCTAATAATCTCCACTCTGCAGCTCTCTCCCCCAAACTGTAATCACACTTACTGTGGCCCTGAATATTCAATCAGTGTTATCTGGGAACAAAGGACTGCTCACAATCTCTCTCTGCAAGAATGGCTGCCCTTAATAAACATTCAATTTGAGATTTTAATTCTATGTGTGGATTAAATAATAAAAATAATTTATATTGGGAAGAAGGTGCAAGAGGAGTATTAAATGGAAAACTGTTGTGACCATGCAGTCCTGTTGAATCAGCAGCTATTGAGTGTATTTGTAGTATTACATTATGGGCTGGATTTTGCCGGTGCTCAGAGTGCGTGTTTGGAGGCGGGTCCGCTGTCAAAATAGCTAAGATTGACAGCGGGTAGGAAACCCGCTGTCAACCCCCCTCCACACGAGTCTCCCAGGTGTTGGGTCTGCCTGCGCAGAACTGACCCGACACCAAGCGGTGGGGGAGACAATTTATATCATTAAATGGCTTGTTAACAGCCAATTTAATGCTAGTTTGAGCCTACCTTGTAATTTTACGTGCTCCCCCACGGGTTACCTGCTGTTCGGGGAACACGCCAGCTCACCCTGTCATGGATTGAGTCTGCTTTGATTTATCTGATAAGCTGACAGCTGCAGAAGTGGTATAAAGGATACCATGTTGCAGCTGTTCAGTTTCAGAGCTCAGAAACTGTTGCTTACTGCATTTGTATGACATATAGAGATTTCTCTAGCTTGCAAGTGTTTAGAGCCAACTCTCTATCCAGTGCCACCTCATTGGAACAACCTCTCTGTAAGGGGTTCCATTCCCTTCCTCCTTACAATGTTCTTGGACCCCGGCATTACAAGAACAGAATACACGCGACAAACAGGTTTTGGCTCAACCTTAAATTTGTTAGTTTATTAAACCAACAAAACCACAGTACAAACCCCTTTTATGATTGATTTGACTGGAACTTAATTATTACAAACAAGTACAAACCCCTTTATGATTTGACTGAAACTTACAATCACCTATGGGGCTGATCGTTACCGATGTTGATTGTAGGCCTGGATCCAGAGATGACCAATCTCCATCCTTCTTCACCTGACTGCAGTGCTCACGCTTCGATGTGGTCCTTTCTTATAGTGCTCCAGTCCTGCTATCACACACACCTGGGCCTCAGGCGTAGATTCAGTTAACAGCCGGCTGGAATGCTGGGTCTTCACATCTTGTTATCTTGTTCTTTCAATCTCCTGAGCTATGCAGAACTGCAAGGTCAGAGACAACTCCTTATCTCCTCCCCTGCTGTTTACACAGCAGAAAGATAATGTGATTCCCCTTACGGTGATGGGCGCTTAGCTCATAGCATTGTTCGGGTGTTCCATTCTTGTCAGGAACTGATCGTTGTACATAATTGCAGTTAACTTGTGGTATTGTCCAGTTGTTAATGTTCTCCAAACCGATCACGAATCAGGGTTTCAGGTAACTCATTCCCTCTGTACATTGAGGTTAACTGTTTCATGTCCTTCATCTCTCACCATTGACAGATCGCTTCTGTCATCTCACCTGCAGCTGCCATCTATTCCAGCAATGTCAGTGCCCTTGAAAAAATCTCACCTTGGTCCTCTGAATCCTTCCACGATCAGCCCCAACATCAACATCACCAGGCACACCAGCATCACCAACAACATCACCAACCTTGTCCACCATCACCTGATGCACAGGACACAGGGCATCAGCACCTGACAACATTGCTGCCCGGGAGGCCAGCGATGGCAGCACCATGGCCAGATTTACTTCACTTGACGATGTACACCCTGGCTGCCACATGATGCGCCAGTTTAACACCATCCCACACCAGCACCATCAGACATTCCTACAATGACCAAGCCGTCCCTTTCACACTCATCACCATTGCGGGGGATACCGTTTATGTCTCACCATTCACTGCAACTCACAAAGACACTTCCAAAGGTGAGCACAGATCTGTACAATAAGGCAAAGTGTTGAAAATAAAGATTTCAATGTTTGACAGCACATTAACAGAAAATTTACATGAACATTGCATAACACACCCATGTGCCTACCCTTGTGTGTTGTTAGTTGGTATGCTTGCAGTAGGATGAGGGTGAGTGTGAGGGGTGGCTAGTGAGATGGGAAGTGATAATGTAGATAGAGAGAGAGGGATGGGTGAATGTGCAAGGTAAGTTGGTGTGAGTAAGGATGTACAGGAGTAGGGTATGGAAGGCAGAGTGATGGGGATGTGATGAGTGGCACAGCAGGGTGAGGTTGAGTGTGGCATTGCAGTAACGTTTCGTGATCTACTGAGATCATTGAAAGGTTGGCGCCCGCTGCAGCCTGGCACTCCTGACGACATTCCTGCTCGTGTCCTCCTGTGCAATGTGCAACCAGACTGCGTTGATCTCCTGGGGAGGTCTCTTCCGCCCATGGGAAGGGAAGAGAACCTCCCTGCATGCTGTGACTCCCATAAGCATATGGAGGGAGTCAAATGTGAGCCTGGGTGCAGCCGTGCACCTCTGTGCAGTGCTTGTCAATGTTTACAGCACCTCAATGCTGCAGAACACTGACAGCTCAACTGTCAAACTCAATGTGGCCGTGGTCCCTTTAAGGAAACCGGCTGATGACGCGTCATCAAATGACGTCATCAGACCCGCTTCCTATTAATTGGCCAGGAACCCCGCAGGGCGGGCTTAACAAGGCCAAGCTACGGAAAATCTTTTTCAGAGAGCAGCTGCAGACAGGAGCGGGACCAGAAACCGCCAACCAGCTCTCCCGCCACCATCCCGCCTCCGCAGGGAAAATCCAGCCCTTTGTTTCATGCTAAAATTAGAATTTTCATTGTTGTGAATAAAGGATATAATATTTCCATAGGTATCCTGACCATACTGTGATGGAAAATTCTCTCCTGTTTACCTTCCCATTCTGTTTTATGAAGCTTTCTAATCTTGAGTGTTGACATAGTGTTGCTTTCACCTCCCTGTGAGGATATAGTTGGCTGAAAGATGTTATGAGTGGGCTGGTAGCTCTCTGCTCAGTTAGTTTTGCTTTTTGGCAGTTTATGACTTATAATCTCCGTGGGACAGAAATAAAAAGAAGCTGGGTAATGTTTCTAATTATTATCACTTGCAGAGCATTGTGTCTATGTTGACTTTTTATATGAAGGCTCCTGTTATTGTGAAAGAGAGTTTTCAGAAAAATACAATTTAATGCAGAGATAGGCGTGGTTGTCCTTATGAACTTATTGGAGTGACTGTTGCTACACAACGTCATGTAATAATACATCTATCACCTTTACTGCCCTTTTATCAGGGTCACTCTGCCTTTACTCAGCACACCTGCCACATTAAAAGTGAACTTTGAACTTTTTAACATAGTGTAACCGTGATAAATCAAACAATAATTGAATTAATGCTGATGGTTTGCCTTGTAACTGTTTGCCAGCTATCTTTTATCAAATATATTTATTCCGTGCTCGATGGCACATTAATTTGGTATAAATATATTTGGTAAGTCACTCACGTTCTTTGGATATCATGTTCTTGGAAGCATTTCTGAAATTAGCCTAGCCTGGAGTTTAATTTTAGATCTGGATTTTAGAGCAAAGTTTATTTGTACTTGTACATGACCTTACTGAGATTTGCTATCTAATTAGCATAACCTTGAATAGTATTTATGGGTTGTGTTCATAAAAGCTATTCCATGAGGAATGGCTAAACGAATGTTATTTTTATAAACAAGTTTAATTGATGCTATTGCTTCCTTGTGGGTTTTCAGATGGGTTCAGTTCCTGAAAATCCAAGAACAGCCTTTTCTGAGAAAAGATCTTAACTCCATCATATTGCCCATTAAAGTTTGCACAGTCTCTGATGTTGGCTCAGTATTATTTATATTTAATGTTTGATTTTTGATTTTATAGAAGCAATTATGATGAGTGATGACATGGCCGCTCTGATCTCATTATTTATTCTCTTTATTAATCTGGCTAATTGTCCTGCGAGATGATTTACTAAATATCAATTCCCTTTAAAAAGACTTCAAAGCTAATCTACAAATTTCAGAACTTCCCGTTTTTCTCCATGAGAGGTCTTTGAGAATTCTCTGCAAAACTGCCCCTGCCTTTTTGTCGGTGTTCTGTAATGGTTCAAAATGACTTGTGTATTAGATACATTGGAAAGTTTGTGTAATCCAAAATAAAATTTGACATTTGGCCAGTCCTGGTCATTTATAACTTACTTTAAAATAAGCAGTAACATTTTAATTCTTTACACAATAACACTGTTGAAAACAACAGAAACTAGCAATTTTGCAATAGTGTAACAGGGGACACGCTCTCTGTCTTGCCATTTGCCAAACCATTATTGGACCCCGGTGTTTCCAGAATCAGAAGTCCAGACTCAGTTGAATGAGACAATAACAATTTATTTAGATTCATAACAGGCCAACAGTCAATACAGCATACTCCACTCTGAACACAGCACAACAAGCTATAGAAATGAGCAAATTAAAGGGTTATTCATTGGTCAAATGCCCTCCTTAGAAATCATTATTGGCAATGTACCTAGACAGTACTGGCATACGGTGCTGGTGCTCCAATGTGCTATGCCAGGATGATGGAACAGACATTTGGGCTTGTAATTGAGCAAGTTCTCATTCTTAGCCATGGCATTACAAAGAGATACCTACTTAAAGATGGGGGAGGGGTTGGCATGAGACAAAATAATTGAAGCCTATGTCACCTGGGCTGCACTTTCTGGTTGCTGGCTATAGAATAGCATTGGCAGCGATACAGGAGCAAGCCTTGTGACCAGCATCTTGGACAAGGAACAGTGTAGAGAACAACTTCTTTGTAAGGTTTTCCATGAGTAAAAAATGTTTTGTTACAACAATATGGCCACTAGGAAACTGAATGTGAGAGATACAGCTTCAGTATTTTGTAAAAGTAATACATTGTATTTGGAAATAACAACCCCAGGTTGCCATCATTAATCATTCTTTGATACTTTGCCATTTCTTTTGTCTGCAATCAAGCTTTTGTATCATAGTCCAGCATGTTATTGAGGGAAAGAAATTGAAGTACAAACAGCATTTTTTTAATGCATGCGTCTGCACAATAGATTAGGCAGTCACAAGGCACCGTGAATGTCACCATGCTGATTATCTCCTCCTTTTGTAATGAGGTTTGAATCCAGCTCAACAGAAGAGATAAGTCTCCTTATTCTAATTAGATCTTTGGGAACACAATAATATAAACAAGGGTATCAAGTAGTCAATCCATTTGAAATGTTCCAAAATATGGCTAACAGTTGTATGTAATTGATCAATAGCCAACAGAAAAATGATAGCAGGAGTTCTGTTGTCATGCTGTTTGTTTGGCTTATGATAACATCTACCTTGTTCTAGTACTTTGACTGTATCAATGGATGATGAATCACTTAGACACATGACAAGAACAACATAAGTGTAACTCTGGACTGTATATTTGAACAGTCATGAACAAGTCAATGACCATCTAAATCCAAGTCTAAGAGAGACAAGTTATTATATAAACCAAGGAAAATTCTGCTATTTGATCATTCATTGTGAGAAGTCGCACAACACCAGGTTATAGTCCAACAGCTTTATTTGAAATCACAAGCTTTCGGAGCGCTGCTCCTTCGTCAGGTGAAGGAGCAGCGCTCCGAAAGCTTGTGATTTCAAATAAAGCTGTTGGACTATAACCTGGTGTTGTGCGACTTCTCACATTTGTCCACCCCAGTCCAACACTGGCATCTCCACATCACGATCATTCATTAACAGTGTATGATGTGTGTTTTTGAAACTATAGCTAGGATACTGTTATGTGTCTGGTCTAATATCACTGAATGAAATATAAACATAGAATAGCCAGATTTCTTCTGAGTTCCACTCTTGTTCACTTATTAAGTAAATGAAATGGTAATCTGTTATGGTCAGTAAAATATGCCAAATTCTGTGTTATCTCTCAAATTTTGTCTGGAATATGTCATTTTGTATTTTAAGCACATGTTTGATATTTGAATTACAGGGAGATCAACTAGTAAATGTTTAGAAGTTTTATAGCTGCTCACATTTCCTGTTTGTCACATTTATTTATTGTGCCGCACTTATTTCTGGTGTCATGATTTGGTTACATCTGGTGTGACAGTGTGGTAAAGCCGGGATGGGCCACCTGGATACCTTTTACTAACTTACCTTACAGTGCAGATCTCCCAACAGTGGGTGGCTGTGTTGTATTTCTTCTTGCTGTTTCCCAGTTGACCTGGTCCCTCATACTGCTACTGACCCAATCTGTACCTATTTTTTGGCCTTGGCAATCAAGCCCCACCTTCACTCAACTGCTGTTCCATACCGGCATTTTAATGTTTTAAATCCCCATGCCCTCTCCTTTCCTTTGCCCAAAATGAGGCCTGTTTTTGCCTGGTCTCCCATTTCCCCTGGTCTTTATCCTCTGGTACTCCCAGATCTCCCTTTGTTTTTTCTTCAGCCGTACTGGCCACTTTAAATTTTCCCCTTCAATTTATTTTAACTGTTTCTTCAGCCTACCTCCTTGGCTTCATGCTTCTCATCCTGCTGGTGCACCTCTGACACCTCTTCCCCATTCCGCATCCATGCCAGTCTCCTGTATTACAAAGTACTTATAGCACAGAAATAGGCCATTCGACCCAACAGGTCCATGCCGATGTTTATGCTCCACACGAGCCTCCTCCTACCCTTCTTCATCTAACCTCATCAAAAAATCCTTCTATTCTTTCTCCCTCGTGTGTTTATCTAGCTTCCCCTTAAATGCATCTATGCTAGTCACCTCAACTACTCCTTGTAGTAGCGAGTGCCACATTCTAACCACTCTCTGGGTAAAGAAGTTTCTCCTGAATTCCCAATTGGATTTATTAGTGGCTATCTTATATTTATGGCCCCTAGTTTTGGTCTCCCATTGTGGGGGCGGTGCTGAGAGCCATTGGTTAGCACACTGGCCTATTGTCTCTCGGACCTGGGACTGAGGCCAGCTGAGCCTAATAGGATGAAAGTCTTCTCTTCTGGCTATAAGAGTGCCATGTTAAATAAGATTTTTGATCATTCAAACCCAGTCTCTAGTTGTCATGGGCCCATTGCACAAAACTGCCCTTAATTTCAAAGTAACTCGGAGAGGCCAAAGGATGGGTTGTACGTGTAATGAAAATGTCATAGTGGTGAAAAATACAGTACATTTTTGGGATTGGAGCTGAGGTGCATTGATGGGGTAGAGCAGAGTGAGCTTCACACTACATCTAACAATGTTACACCTGACCTTGGAGTTCCAGAAATGGAAAAAATCTTAGTCTGTTTGCCTACTTTTTAAAACAAGGCTGTAAACAATATTTATTTACAGGAAAAAAATGTTCTGAAGTTTATCGAACAAATAGAATTGGAACTTAGAAATAACCAGCCAAAAGGTTTAGATTAATACTGAAATTAACACAATTCCATTTATTGTCAAGCATACGCTAGATCAGTCTTAATGTATCTATCCTCTGTGATCCATTAACCTTGCCTGTGCATAGACTATGTACAGAACGAGAAGAGGAATGTTGTCATTATGAAAGAATGCAGAAAATTCAATCACTATGTATATGTGTATAAATAGAATGTACAGTTGAAATGGAAATTGATCACAAACCACTTGAGAGTTTTCAATCACAATCTGCAGCAGTACCGTAACTGTAGATTATAAAACTTCAAAAGTACTACTTGGTTGCCCAGTGCAAGCCTGGAAAGAAATCCCAGTCAAACCTATCAATAAAACTATGAAGCAAAGGGGTAAGAAATGCATGATGAGAATGTACATGCAGAATAGAAAACTCACCAATATCAGATAAAATTACGAATATATAAGACAAGATTGCACCAACTGGTTGTCATAAGTCTAGATTATATCAGGAATGCTGGCATTTCCACAATGTATTGGGTGCAGAAAATGATATTGAACTCAGAAGGTGAAAACAGTATTAAACCAAAGTCCATGAAACTATGAGATGTAGGCTACTACCCACACGTGACCAAAGACATTCAAGAAATTGTTCAGTCACACACACCGTGGGGGGAAATTTAACACCCCAGGATGGGTAGTGGGGAAGGGGGGCTGTTTTAAAAATTCCAAATTGAAAACCCGCCTCCAACGCACTGGTTTTATAGCTTTATGCAGGTTCAAAGTCAGAAATTCTGGAATAACAGTTCGAATACCTCTTATTTGAATCAAATAAGATGACCCACTGATGTGGGGAAGTGTGCTGTGTTCTTTATTTTGCACAACTATGTAAAGGTAAATTGTACTAACTGAACTAAGTAAATCAAGATTTTTAGTATTGCTTTGTATGTTCACTCACCGTGAAATGAAGCAGATTAACAATTCATATCAAGCCTTGCCTCACCAAGGCCTGGATTTTGGCCCAGAGACAAGTTCTATGCAGGGGTGTTGTTTTGAGGCCAGGAAACGCAGAAGAACGGGTTTCTTGAATGTCCAGAAGCTTTTAACTGCAGGGCTCCTTTAAATTTTTTTCTGTTGGGTTCCTGTCCACAGGCAGCCTGATTGATAGGCTAGAGGCCTGTCGGGCGAGGTAGCCTGCAGCACAAGGCTGCAGCCGAGGAGATCAGGTAGGTGTAGTGGGCGAATGGGAGAGATCGTGGGGGAGGGGGTCCGATGGTGGTCGGGGGGTTCTGATGGTGATCGAGGAGTGTCCGAAAGGGGGTCCGATGGTGGTCGGGGTGGGAGCCGATGATGGAGGTGGGGGGGAGTAGACTGATCGCGGCGGGGCGGGGGAGAGTTTACAGGTTAGCTTGTTGGGCTGTGAGTAAAGACTCCTGCTCCTCCTAGCCCACAAGCAGTGCTGGAAAGGCACTTACCTCATGGATTCAGCCCTTCTCGCCTCCTTTCAGCTCCCGGGCAACATGAGTTCAAAATAGAATGACTGTTAAAATGAAAACAGGCAGCCTCATTATAAAATTTAAATGACCAACCTGTCTCCCACGAGTGGATTGGTCGCCCACCCCTCGTCCCTCCTCCGTTAAAACTGGAAGTGGGCAGGTTCGAGGTGGGTTGGGTTCCTGTTTCAGATTTTTTGACTTTAAACCTCTGTCCCGTTACCAACCCACCCGTTTTTGGGAGTTAAGATTCAGCCCCAAGTGTTAGCTTGATCTATCTTCGGAGGGATTGAAGAAGCACACATGCAAAAGACAAATATCCAGTTCAGGTCACAGTGGGGTATTATTGGTTTACCCCTAGGTTATGTTATTGTAGGAATGTGAGTCAACTCCCATAAAATCATAAGATGCTCAGACTGCTTATGGGAGCAATGACACTGACCCAAAGAAGGCAGAACTGTATTTGAAACAGCTACCAACAGATGAAACCCACACCCCAGAAGGAATTCGGAAGGCAGAAGTTTAACAAATGAGAGCTGACACCGTGCATCACCAGACCATAGATGTGAGACCCCAGCAACAGTGGCCCATCCAAAACAACCAAGGTGTCGAGCCTGGATTCAGAAAGATTTGACAAAGCAGAACATTCCAAATATAGGCATATGCAAAAGACTAGGGGGGCTACATTCGGTTGATTTGCGCCATCGTTAGCACCCTAAGAGGGCGCTAATGGGGCACAAATCAGCTAGCGCCTGGGCATGGCACAGCTAATGCTTCCCACAAAATTCAGCCCCTGGGAAAATCGGCCGCGGGGGCGCTAACTTTTTTGCGGCGCTAAAATTAGCGCCCCGGCGAAGGTAACGCCCTGGAGGGGGCGCTACCCAATTTTTACCCCTAAATGTAGGTTAAAATTAAAACTATGCGTAGCAAACTCCATTTTTTGACATTGTGTGGCGAGTTTTTTTTACCATTACGTAATGAAGGTTTAATATACTTATGATAGAAAATTTTGCTGGTGTATCTGTAGTCATTGAGAGTTGGTGTTCAATGAATTACATATTTAATGAGAAGAGTGCTAAATCAGAATACCTGAAATAAAACTTGCAGGTGGTGAGCAATTGAGTTTAGACAATACAACCTATTCAAGCTCAAGGTGTAGGATTGATTGGATCTAACTGTATGAATCTGTGATCTGCTAGTTTTATCTGCATTAATGATGAACTAGTTTTCTTGTAAGTAAGCCAAGGGTTTTCCCCAGTGGCTTCTGATTGAAGCCTGTGTGCCATGTGGATCTCTAAATCTTGCAAAGTGTGCAATCTGTAAATTCCAAACATGGAAGCAGAGGTTGGGAAGGAGGGGTGGCAATTACAGCTGGCAAGAATTTAAATCCTGGCTGAAGCAGCACATTTCGTGACAAATTTATTGATGGGTTTAAACAGAATTCAGGATGCAAGAGTAATCAGGACAGTCAACCCGTGGACAACAGATGCCGATAATAATGACTGAAACACTAGTCTAAGGATAGAGAAATAGTTCATGCACGCATGCATTTGTCAACAGGAACACATATTTCAATGAATCACAAGAATTATACGAAGTAAAAGATGTGCCTGGTGCTGCTGGTGTTGGGGCTCATCGTGGTCAGATTCTGAGGACCAAGGTGCGACAGTATAAACGGCACCCATGTTGATGGAATACAGGGCAGGTGAAGTAGACATGACAGAAGCAATCTGTCAATGGTGAGAGAGGTTCTTCCAATGAGGTGACACTGGATGGAGACTTTGCTGGAAAGACTTGAAGCCTGCAGAAAGCTCAATCTGTGCTGGGAATGCAGTGGGCAACAGCTTCTGCCTGAGGAAAGTGATCTGCTGTCAGGTGGGAGCTTTTATACTACATTTGATGCTGTCAACTAATCAGCTGGATCAATGGCCACTCAACTCCCTACTCAGGTTGACAGACGGGGTCCCCAAGCAGCGTGAGTCCTGTGGGCATCCAGTGAAATTGGAAAGGTACATAAGAACATAAGAACATAAGAAATAGGAGCAGGAGTAGGCCATTTGGCCCCTCGAGCCCATTCAATAAGATCATGGTTGATCTTCTACCTCAACTCCACTTTCCTGCACTATCCCCATATCCCTTGATTCCCTTAATATCCAAAAATCTATCGATCTCTGTCTTGAGTATACTCAATGACTGAGCCTCCACAGCCTTCTGGGGTAGAGAATTCCAAAGATTCACCACCCTCTGAGTGAAGAAATTTCTCTCATCTCAGTCCTAAATGGCCGACCCCTTATTCTGAAACTATGACCCCTGGTTCTAGACTCCCCAGCCAGGGGAAACATCCTCCCTGCATCTACCCTGTCAAGCCCTATAAGAATTTTGTATGTTTCAATGAGATCACCTCTCATTCTTCTAAACTCTAGAGAATATAGGCCTAGTCTACTCAATCTCTCGTCATAGGACAATCCTCCCATCCCAGGAATCAGTCTGGTGAACCTTCATTGCACTCCCTCTAAGGCAAGTATATCCTTCCTTAGGTAAGGAGACCAAACTGTACACAATACTCCAGTTGTGGTTTCACCAGGGCCCTATATAATTGCAGTAAGACATTTTTACTCATATACTCAAATCCTCTTGTAATAAAGGCCAACATACCATTTGCGTTCTTAATTGCTTGCTGTACCTGCATGTCCCTCTGAACACCAACATTTCCCAATCTCTAACCATTTAAAAAATACTCTGCTTTTCTATTTTTCTACCAAAGTGGATAATTTCACATTTTTCCACATTATATTCCATTTGCCATGTTTTTGTCCTCTCACGTAGCCTGTCTATATTCCCCTGAAGCCTCTTTGCATCCTCCTCACAACTTACAATCCCACCTAGCTTTGTATCATCAGCAAACTTGGATATATTACATTTGGTCCCCTCACCCAAATCATTGATATAGATTGTGAATAGCTGAGGCCCAAGCACTGATCCTTGCGGTACCACAATAGTTACAGCCTGTCAACCCGAAAATGACCTGTTTATTCCTACTCTCTGTTTTCTGTCCGTTAATTAATTCTCAATCTATGCTAGTATTTTACCCCCAATCCCATGAGCCCTAATTTTGTTTAATAACCTCTTGTGTAGCACCTTATCGAATACCTTCTGAAAATCCAAATACATCACATCCATTGGTTCCCCCTTATCTATTCTGTTAGTTACAACCTCAAAAAACTCTAACAGATTCGTCAAACATGATTTCCCTTTCATAAATCCGTGTTGACTCTGCCCAATCCTATTATTATTTTCTAAGTGCCCTGTTACCACGTCCTTAATAATAGATTCTAGCATTTTCCCTACTACTGATGTCAGGCTAACTGGTCTGTAGTCCTTGTTTTCTCTCTCCCTCCTTTCTTAAATAGTGGGGTTACATTTGCTACCTTCCAATCTGTGGGAACTGTTCTAGAATCAATGGAATTTTGGAAGATGACAACCAATGCATCCACTATGTCTATAGCCACCTCTTTCAAAACCCTAGGATGTAGGCCATCAGGTCCGGAGGATTTATTGGCTTTCAGTCCCATTAATTTCTCCAGTACTATTTCTTTACTAATACTAATTTCTTTCAGTTCCTCATTCTCGCTAGACCCTTGGTTCTCCACTATTTCCAGGAGTTTTTTTGCATCATCTGTCATCCCGCCTGCAAACAATTTTCCCAAGTGTCGGGTCCCCGATTTGCACATGGACCCGACACCTAGCGGCGGGAACAGGATTAAAGGCAATTATCTGCCTATTAACTGGTAGTTGCTGCTAGTTGACAGGCTCTTTTTGAATTTTGCCGCTTCTGGCTTGGGTTTCCCGATGTCCGGACACTACGCCAGGTAAGTGTGACGTGTTGTGAGTCTGCTGTAATGTTTCTGGATTGATGACAGCTGCAGAAGTGGTGTGAAGGATCCAATGTTGCACTGGTGAGTCTCAGAGGTAAGAAAATGTTGGGAAATGCATTTTTATACATTTACACATTTCTTTAGGTTACAAGTTTTGAAATCCATGTCCAGTGCCACCTCATTGGGAGAACCTCTCTTGCCAGTGACAGATCACTTCTGTCACCTCACCTGTAACTGCCATCTATTCCAGCCTATGGAGGGAGTCATAGGAGAGCCTGGGTGCAAGAGGTCACCTTTGTACAGTGATTGTCAGTGTTTGCAGCACTTCAATGCTGTCAAACAATAAGAAATCAGCAGTCCAAAAAAAATTGTGCATGGTCCCTTAAAGAAAACTGGCAGATGACGCATCATCAAATGATGTCATCTGACTGTCTTCCTCTTAATTGGCTGGCAAGCCCACAGGATGGGCTTAACAAGGTTAATCAACGTAAAATCATGTCTGTGGGCCGGATGCAGTTGGGGGTGGGACTGGAAGCCGGAAACCACCTGACCCGCACCCAACCCGACTCCATTGAAAAAATCGCGGCCAAAGTATTTGTTTAATTTCTCTGCCATTTCCTTATTCCCCATTATAATTTTTCCTGTCTCAGCCTGTAAAGGACCCACATTTACTTTTGCTAATCTTTTCCTTTTTACATACCGATAGAAGTTTTTGCAGTCTGTTTTTATGTCTCTTGCTAGTTTACTCTCATATTCTATTTTCCCTTTCTTTATCAATTTCTTGGTCCTCCTTTGCTGAATTCTAAAATCCTCCCAATCCTCAGGCTTACTGTTCTTTTTGGCAACATTATAAACCTCTTCCTTTGATCTAATACTATCTTTAACTTTTCTTGTTAGCCACGGTTGGACCACTTTTCCTGTGGGGTTTTTGTGCTTTAAAGGAATGTATATTTGTTGTAAATTATGTATTAATTCTTTAAATGCTAGCCATTGCTTGTCTACCATCATACCTTTTAATGTAGTTTCCCAATCTACCTTCGCCAACTTGCCCCTCATACCTATGTAGTCTGCTTTGTTTAAATTTAAGACCCTAGTTTCGGATTTAACTAAATCACTTTCAAACTTAATATAAAATGTTTACATATTATGGTCACTCTTCCCTAAGGCCCCTTTACTACAAGGTTATTAATTAACCCTTTCTCATTGCACAATACTAGACCTAAAATAACCTTTTCCCTAATTGGTTCCTCAACATACTAATCTAGAAAACTATCTTGTATACATTCCATGAATTCGTCCTCCACACTATTACTGCAAATCTGGTTTGCCCAGTCTATATGTAGATTAAAGTCCCCCATGATTACTGTATTACCCTTGTTACATGCGCCTCTAATTTCTTGATTTATACTCTGCCCTACATTACAACTACTGTTTGGGGGGCTATAAACAACTCCCACCAATGTTTTCTGCCCCTTGCTGTTTCTTAGCTCCACCCAAACTGATTCTACTGCTTGATTTTCGGAGCTAAGATCCTTTCTCTCTGCTGTCTTTATCCCATCCTTTATTATCAGGGCTACCCCTCATCCTTTTCCATTTTGCCTATCTCTTCTGAAAGTTAAGTATCCTGGAATATTTAGTTCCCAACCATGACTCCGTAATGACTATTAGATCAAACCTATTAATTTCTATCTCCGCTATTAATTCATCTATTTTGTTGCGAATGCTTCGCACATTCGGACATAGTGCCTTTAGCTTTGACTTTTTTCTATTTTTCCCTGATGTCACCTTAGTCACAGATGCCTTATTACCTTTGCTACTCTCTCTGTCCCTTCCTGACCCACTCTGCTTATTTTTTACCCAAAACTCTGCTCTGCTCTAGAGCCTTGACATGTCACTTGCTGTTTTTAAATTTACTCTTTCCTGAATCCTTCCACCGCCCCCCCCCCCCCCCACCCCCACAAACCTTCATTAGTTTAAAGCTCTGACTACTGCCCTAGTTATTTGATTTGCCAGGATACTGGTTCCAGCCTTGTTTAAGTGGAGCCTGTCCCAATGGAACAGCTCCCTCTTTCTCCAGTACTGGTGCCAGTGTCCCATGAAGCAAAGCCCCTGTCTCCCACACTACTCTTTGAGCCACGCATTTAACCTTCTAATCTGCTTATCTCTATGCCAATTGGCGTGTGGCTCAGGTAACAAAAAGAGATTACCTTTGAGGTTCTGCTTTTAAATTTGGACTCCAACTCCTCAAACTCTCTCAGCAGAACTTCATTCCTATTTCTACCTATCTCATTGGTTCCTACGTGGACCATCACAACTGGATCCTCCCTTTCCCACTCCAAGTTCATCACCAGCTGTGAGGAGATGTCTTTAACCCTGGCGCCGTAATTGAGACCATTTAACCCAGCTCGCTCGGTGGGCGGGCAGTTAAAATCGCCCATGAGACTCACCCACAGACGTCCCAGTCTGATCCTGCAGGCAACGATTTTAACCTGCTCTTCTGAGCAGCCAAGAGGGACACCTGACAGAAACCACAAGGTCCTTTTTAAAAAAAATATACAGACTCTGCTCCATTCAGGTCATTGGGGCCCAACTCCCATCTTAACTGTGTAGAGAAGTGGTTGTGGCTTTCCCTCCAGGTCCATCTAGCAGGAAGAGGAATCAGGACATAGAAACATAGAAGATAGGAGCAGGAGTAGGCCACTTGGCCCCTCGAGCCTGCTCCACCATTCAATGCGATCATGGCTGATCATCCAAATTCAGTACCCTGTCCCTGCTTTCTCCCCATATCCCTTGATCCCCTTAGCCTTAAGAAATATATCTAACTCCTTCTTGAATATATTTAATGAATTGGACTCAACTGTCTTCTGTGGTAGAGAATTCCACAGGTTCACCACTCTCTGGGTGAAGAAATTCCTCCTCATCTCAGTCCTAAATGGCTTACCCCTTATCTTTAGACTGTGACCCCTGGTTCTGGACTCCCCCGCCATCAGGAACATCCTTCCTGCATCTAGTCTGTCTAGTCCTGTTAGAATTGTATAAGTTTCAATGAGATCCCCTCTCATTCTTCTAAACTCTAGCGAATACAAGCCCAATCGACCCAATCTCTCTTCATACGTCATTCCTGCCATCCCAGCTATCAGTCTGGCGAATCTTCGCTGCACTCCCTCCATGGCAAGAACATCCTTCGTCAGATAAGGTGACCAAAACGGCACACAATACTCAAGGTGTGGTCACCAAGGCCCTGTACAACTGCAGCAAGATATCCTTGCTCCTGTACTCGAATCCTCTCGCTATGAAAGCCAACATACCATTTGCCTTCTTAACCGCCTGCTGCACCTGCATGCTTACCTTCAGCGACTGGTGCACAAGGACACCCAGGTCTCGTTGTACTTCCCCTCTTCCCAATCTATTGCCATTCAGATAATAATCTGCCTTCCTGTTTTTGCCCCCAAAGTGGATAACCTCGCATTTATCCACATTATACTGCATCTGCCATGCATCTGCCCAATCACCCAACCTGTCCAAATCATACTGGAGTTTCTCTGCATCCTCCTCATAGCAGACATGCCCACCCAGCTTTGTGTCATCTGCAAACATAAGAACATAAGAACATAAGAACATAAGAAATAGGAGCAGGAGTAGGCCAATCGGCCCCTCGAGCCTGCTCCGCCATTCAATAAGATCATGGCTGATCTGATCCTAACCGCCAATCTACTATCAATCACAGAACCATCTCCTGCATCTAACAGAATTGCACACACGAAATAGGAGCAGAATCAGGCTACACAGTCCCTGGGCCCGCTCCACTACCCACAGGGCCATGACCGATCCGAACCTAGACTCATGTCCAAATTCCTGCCCGCTCCCCGTAACCCTTAATGCCCTTTACTTCTAGGAAACTGTCTATTTCTGTTTTAAATTTAATTAATGTTGTAGCTTCTACAGCTTTTTGTGGCAGCATATTCCATGGACCTACCACCCTCTGAGTGAAGTAGTTCCTCCTCATCTCAGTTTTGAAAGAGCAGCCCCTTATTCTAAGACTATGTCCCCTAGTTCTCGTCTCACCCGTCATCGGGAACATCCTCCCCGCATCCACCCGATCCAACCCCTTCACAATCTTATATGTTTCAATAAGATCGCCTCTCATTCTTCTGAACTCCAATGAGTAGAGTCCCAATCTACCCAACCTCTCCTCATATGACCACCCCCTCATCCCCGGGATTAACCGAATGAACCTTTTTTGCACTGCCTCGAGAGCAAGGATGTCTTTCCTTAAGTAAGGACACCAAAACTGTATGCAGTATTCCAGGTGCGGTCTCACCAATACCTTGTACAACTGAAGCAATACCTCCCTATTTTTATATTCTATCCCCCTAGCAATGAAAGCCAACATTCCATTTGCCTTCTTAATCACTTGCTGCACCTGCATACTAACCTTTTGAGTTTCGTGCACCAGGACCCCCAGATCCCTTTGCACTTCAGTACTCTCCAGTTTCTTGCCATTAAGATAATAAATTGCTCTAGGATTTTTCCTGCCAAAGTGCATCACCTCACACTTTCCAGTGTTGTATTCCATCTGCCAAATCTCTGCCCACTTACTTAGCCTGTCTATGTCCCCTTGCAGGTTTTTTATGTCCTCCTCATTCACTACTTTCCCTCCCATCTTTGTATCATCTGCAAATTTTGATATGTTACACTTGGTCCCTTCCTCCAAATCGTTAATATAGATTGTGAAGAGTTGGGGACCCAGCACTGACCCCTGTGGAACACCACTAGTTACTGATTGCCAGTCTGAGAATGAACCATTTATCCCAACTCTTTGCTTTCTGTTAGATAGCCAATCCTCTATCCATGCCAGAATATTACCCCCAATTCCGTGATTTTTTACCTTAAGCAATAATCTTTTGTGTGGCACCTTGTCAAATGCCTTTTGGAAGTCTAAATACACTACGTCCACTGGTTCCCCTTTATCCACTCTATATGTTACTTCCTCAAAGAACTCCAGCAAATTTGTCAAACATGACTTCCCCTTCGTAAAACCATGCTGACTTTGTCCTATTAAATTATGATTATCCAAATGTCCTGTTACTGTTTCCTTAATAATGGACTCCAAAATTTTACCTACCACAGATGTTAGGCTAACCGGTCTATAGTTTGGAGATATTACATCTAGTTCCCTCGTCTAGATCATTAATAAATATAGTGAATAACTGGGGTCCTAGCACCGACCAGAAGCGGCCAAGGAGCAGGAGAAAAGTTTAGGCCTCCCTGCTTCGAGCTCCCACACCCCCAACCCCACCAATCTTGAGGCCCTCCCAAAACCATCAATATAAGGAATTCAGAAGGAACATCTTTACCCAGAGAATGTGGAACTTGCTAGCACAGGGAGTGTTTGAAGCGAATACTATAGATACATTTAAGGGGAGGCTAGATAAGCATATGAGGGAGAAGGGAATGGAGGGTTAGGTGAGGAAAGACGGGAGGAGGCTCGAGTGGAGCATAAACAACGGCATGGACTGGTTGGGCCGAATGGCCTGTTTCTGTGCTGTATATCCTATGTAACCCTATGTAAACGCATTGTTTCATTGTAATCACTCCCACTCACTCATTTTTGTATATGAAATTTGGCCTGTTGTTGTTTAGAAGGCTTTCTATTTTCAGCAGTTAATGTCTCACCTGACAGTGAAAGCTCCAAGGTTCATACAATTGATGGGTGGCGACATCTAAAATGAAAGATTAAATTTGATATAATCATTGCAATCTTATTGAAACTGAATCTTCAGTTGATTGATAGAAAGAAGCTCCGTATATTCTAGATTCACAAATGAAGTTCATAAATCTATAATGCAAAGTTTATTACCTAGCACAGGGCTGCAATAAGCCTCAAGGAGAATGATTTTTGATAACTCATTTGTGAAATAAGACTCAACATTCAGCACCAGTTCCTGGGCTTCTAGCATTGAACTTGAAGTCCTTAATCGTAAGGACAGAAGAGTTAGTGAAACTTCAGCATTATGTACTGTGTGGAGGAAATATTTGGGTCTGTAACATACTTGGACATTGTAATCCACGTAACATTGATATTGGGTGTTTAATGAAAATCCAATCGAAACTTTATTTGGCCCACAGGGACATCTTGGGACATCATGGATCTCAAGGTCAGAAATTAAGTCTGGGACTAATTTCCAGAGATGAAGCTGATATTGCTTTGAGAAGCCAGTGGCCTGCCACATAATCACATTGTGACGTCAACAACCATTGAGAAGGACGCCACATACTGCCCATATAATTCATTCAAGTCAAGTGATCTATTGTAGCACTTTTTGAGTGGGAGTGAGAAAGGTATAGTTCAGAAATTAAAAGTTGAAAGCTAACTGGTATTTGAAACTGAACCAACACATCCAGATGAACGCACTCCTGAGTAAATCGGTGACTGTGGACAGTACCTAGTGTTTCTAAGGTTCGGAGCAGTTGTGCCACTTGATTTTTATTGGAGCATCATTACTGTCCTGTGTGAAAGTAACTTTTTTTCACATTTTGCTATCTCCTCCCAACCCTTCCCCAACTTTCTTCTCTCCCCTAGATCACTTGAATTTAACAAATCAAACGAGCAGTATGTTGCTTTCTTTTGAATTATTTCTAATGCTGCAATATGATTATCTGACAGGACACTGGTTGTTGAAATAATATCAATTTTTTCTCTGGGAAATAGATTGGCTCCCAATTATCCATTCTATGCAAAAGCCTAGAGTGGCAGCAGGTTCCTTGCCTCACCCAGCACCAAAATCTGCATGCTTTCCAGTAGGAGTTGCTGGATAAAATTCAAGAATGAGAACAATACTTCTGAAGGGTTTTGATAGAGTAAATAATGAGAGACTCTTTCCACTGGCAGGAGGGTCGGTAGCCAGATGACGCATGTTTAAGATAATTGGCAAAAGAACCAATGGGGAGATGAGTAGAATTATTTTTACGCAGTGCACTGCCTGAAAGGGTGGTGGAATCAGATTCAGCAGTAACTTTCAAGAGGGAATTGGATATATACTTAAAAAAGAAAAAGAAATGCAGGGCTGTGGGGAAAGAGCAGGGGAGTGGGACTAAGTGGATAGCTCTTTCAAAGAGCGAGCACAGGCACGATAGGCCAAATAGCCTCCTTAATAAGAACATAAGAAATAAGAGCAGGAGTCGGCCATTCAGCCCTTCGAGCCTGCTCTGTCATTCAATAATATCATGGCTGATCTTCTACCTCAACTCCACCTTCCCGCTCTGTCCCCACACACCTTGATTCCCTTTGTATCCAAAAATCTATCGATCTCTGAATGAATATACTCAATGACTGAGCATCCACAGCCCTCTGGAGTAGAGAATTCCAAAGATTTACAACCCTTTGAGTGAAGAAATTTATCCTAATCTCAGTCCGAAATGGTCGACCCCTCATTCTGAGACTGTGACCCCTGGTTCTAGACTCCCCAGCAGGGGAAACATCTACCCTGTCAAGCCCCTTAAAAATGTTATATGTTTCAATGAGATCACCGCTCATTCTTCTAAACTCTAGGTCCCCTCATAGGACAATCCCCTCATCCCAAGAATCAGTCTAGTGAACCTAAATTGCAAGTATGTCCTTCCTTAGGTAAGGAGACCAGAACTGTACACAATACTCCAGTTGTGGTCTCACCAATACTCTATATAATTGCAGTAAGACTTCTTTACTCTTATACTCCAATCCCTTTTGTAATGAAGGCTAACATACCATTTGCTTTCCTAATTGCTGTACCTGCATATTAACTTGCTGTGATTCGTGTACAAGGACACCCAGGTTCCTCTGAATACCAACCTTTCCCAGCCTCTCTCCTTTTAAAAAATATTCTGCTTTTCTATTTTTCCTACCAAAGTGGATAACTTCACATTTCTCCATGTTTATATTCCAACTAAATAAAGTTGTGCTCTATAATTTTTATTTCCTCCACCACCGTCTCCCTCAGACCAAAATCTTTAAAAAATGTACTTACATGAGATTTTTTTTATTGCCATCAATTGTCAGATTGGTAATTTTGCGAACAAGTTTCAATTGTACAATTTAATTTTATCGAATTCAAAGTTGGTCCTGAATCATCAATACGGTCTCAAAATTCCTCGCCACTTTCAGCATTTCTAGAGATGCAAATTGGCACAACTCAGACCTGCAAATTTGGGTGGAAGCCACTTTCACCAGTTTTCTTCCCCAGAATCAATGTGCCCAAGTTTCTGATCCTGTTTTGGATCTTCTTACCATCCATCTGCTAAGACCCGATGGATGGGTTTTAAATAAATGCAAATGAGGTCTAGTGGCATTAACATTCTGGAATCTACGCTCTCAACACACCAGGAGGATGCGCCCTTTCAAGATATTACTTGCCCCCACCCCCCCCACCAACAAATAATTTACAGGCGAGGTAAATCCTACATGGATCTTAAGTGAGGAGCTCTCTGTTAGAGGGCACTTCACTAAAGATGCAATGGGGAACTATGTCAGCTATTCCATGACGACCTGTAGACATTGTCACCTGCATAGACAGCTCTGCCTGTAGCCATGAAGGTCATGATCGCATTCAAGTTTTATGCCACCAAGTCATTTCAGGCAACTACATGAAATCTTTACAATATCCGGGAGGGTGCTTTCCAGGCATGCATTCATCAGGTAAGTGACACACTGAGTGGTCATTGAGAGGACCCTTAGGGGTGAAATTGGATGCCTTTTTGCCTCCCGTTAGCACCGTGTGCATCGCCCCGGTAGCGCCCCAGCCCCTGTAGCAGCTGCAGGAGGCGTGCATCGGGCGGCCGGCCGCTTTGGGGACGATGATTAAAGGCAAGGTGGCCGAGTTAAGTAAAAAAATACTTACCTTTCTTGTTCCAGTTTTTTTCACGGGTTCCTGCCCGTGATCAATCAGCTCGACACTCTGCTTGAGTGTCGGGCTGATCGCACGGGATCACGGCTGCTTTGGTGGTCTAGGTAGGTACTTTTTATATTGCAGAGCCTGCAGCGATGGCCCTTCCCTTTAAGGGAGGGAAGGAGCCTTTGAACGCGGCAGCGCTGGACGACCCAGTGTGCAGCACTGCTGAAGTCTCTGCCCCGCCTGCTGCCGATTGCACTCCAAGAAGGAAGTGGAGTGCTTGATTTAGCGCTCCACTTCTTTCCTGGAGTGCAAAACCGAATTTTTTAAAAGTCTAAAAACATTAGCGCCTGGTGCTAATTTTCTCAATTTTTAATAGTGTTAGTGCCCCAAACGGGGCTATAATGAATTTCTCCCCCTTAGAATCTTAAAAGGGCACTTCTGCTGCTTTGACAGGTCAGCAATGGCTCTGTAAAAATGCTCCTGACCATTTTTCCCATGTAGTTATAGCGTGTTGTGTCCTGCACAACATTGTCATCCATAAAAGCCTGGATATGGACAATCCTGGGGAGGTGGTCCTAGCTACTTTAGAGGCAGAACATCTTGGAAAAGAGTATATTATGACTATAACTCTGACCATAACTTCAGTGACTTGTTGCAAGAAGCATCAGAACACAGTTTATCAATAAGGTGTTCCCATCTACTTAACACAATACCTTTTGTCTCAAGTCTCATTGCTTCTCCCTCCCTTAAATGAATGACAAATCGTTCATTCCAGTAGCCATTCTTTAACATCACATCAAATTTCTTTGACCCTACATGACCACGCAAGTTTAAAGCATCTGATTAAGTCGGCATGAAATAAGTGCATCCTTTTCAGTATTGTCTTCAATGAATAACTTAGCACAAAATAAGTATGCAATGTCTTTTAAAAATCAATTTCAAAAGTGAGCATAAGCAATCCTACTCTCCTCATAAAGTGCTTCCCATGGGTGTCTTATTATGGCTTTCTTTCACCTATTCTAGTGCTTCTCCGAGGTGCAGCTGAGGAGCCACTATCACAAGGTGGTTAGCTGCTCCTGTGCTACAAAAAGGTTACGGGACTGAAGCCATCCACTTTTCATGGCAGCTTGCTCCTGGGAGACAACCGCAACTGGCTGCAACTCTGGATCTTTCTCCTAGGCAGCCTGGTGTCGCCTCCCATGTTCCACTGGAGAGGTGCTGTGAGGGAGAAGACTTGATGCTGCCTTGAGAAATGGTGAGTGAACTCATACAGGTCTGCTGCAGCCATTGTCATTCACTGGGCCCTGGATCAGAGGGCTAGCTGTTCTAATGGAAGCCATCAGATCCTGAAAGCTCTGAAACAGAGCAGCCTACATTCCAGCCTGCAAGAGTCTGAAATGTAAGATTCTCAAAATTCACAGATCCCCCTAAACTCTAAGAAAAACCCTAAGGAAAAAAGACTTTGGACTCTTCTCTAGCTATTACAAGGTGGTGAAGTGCATTGGGCCTAACTGAAGGACATTTTCGAGCAAAAACCAAGATTTGGGGGGAACAATTCAGCTGCTTGCGCCTCCCGTTAGCGCCTTAAGAGGGCGCTAATGGGGCGTAAAGCAGCTAACGCCCGGGCGCAGCGCCGCCCACGCCTCCCGAAAAATTCAGCGGGAGGTTAGCGGCGGCGCCAGCCGGTAGCGCCCTGTGGCGCTGCGCCGCCGGCGATGACGTCATCGCCGTGCGCAGCACCCCGCTCGCGCTCCAGCCGCGATCTTCAGTCGCGCCCCCTGATTTACCGCCAGACGCTATGTCCGACGGGTTCAGGGAGGCGTACGTGCGGCCGGGGCGGCGATATTTAAAGGGGAGGTGGCAGGCGGCCATTTTTGTTGCTGGCCGCCTGCCAGCACCTGCCCCCGTTGCTGTCCCCGGCCCCCGTGAAGCCCCCCCACCGTGAAGTGCCGGCTGCGCTCCAAGAGCCCGGCACTTCTCTTGAGTGCCGGGCTCTTTTGCCGGCACTCCCGATCCCTGGGGGCCCAGCTGGGCCCCGGTTCGCGCTGCGCAGGGTCCCTCCCCTTTAAGAAGGGGAGGAAGGCCTGCAATACCGCGGCACGTAGCGCCAGGATATTCCCTCGCAGCGCCCCAAGAGGGATGCGGGGTGCTTCCAGTGGCGCCCCGCTTCCCTCTTGGGGCGCAACCACTGAAGTTCCGGCGCGGGGCCGCTAATTTTTTCGGGGCGCTAAAAGTCGCGCCCCGGCGAGGTTAGCGCCCCAAATGGGGCGCGACTCAATTTTTACCCCTTGGTATTTTAAAAGACATGTCAGGGCTTGTAAAGGAGAAAAGACTGTGAAGGAAGGTGGGATCAACCTCTGTAAAAACAGTTTGGGGTAAAAATTCAGTTGGTTGCGCCTCCCGTTAGCGCCTTAAAAGGGCGCTAATGGGGCGTTAAGGCGCTAACGCCCGGGCGCAGCGCTGTTTGCGCCGCTCGAGAACTTAACTTGAGATTGTGCGGCGGCGCTAAAACTTACCGCTGCGACCACCTGCGCGCGCAGATTGTGACGTCATTCCGTGGTGCAACGCCCTTGGGGCGCCCCGGAGCGGAAATTGAGTGGCGCCCCCTGCCTTACCGCCTGGCGCTTCCAACGACCGGAAGACTGGAACGTTATCAATCGGTGTGGGGCTGGGGGGGGCGCTATTTAAAGGGGGCCTCTTCCTGTCTTTTTCTGTGGTCGACATTTATGCACCACTCGTTCTGAGAGAGAGAGAGAGATTCGGAGAGAGAGAGAGAGAGACTTCTACATTGACTCAACGCTTTGTGAGGTAGTTTTGCCTAGTTCATCCTAACTTTGCTGCTACTTTCGTTGCTGTACCTCATTACTTTTCTGGCAAAGAGAATATGGGGGCTGCAATGATTGGGGGCGTCGTCCTGCTCCAGCTCAATTGGAGGATAGTGAGACGCAGACAGAGAGTGGCAATGATGGCCAGACGGAGGAGGGCCATCAGGCGCATGTACAGGAGAGCTTACCCTCCCAGGGTATATCGTGAACAGCTCTCCTACATCCACATGTCCGAGGAGCTGTGTTTGCGAAGGCTGCGATTCAGCAAGGAGGTGGTCACTGAGCTCTGCCACCTGCTGCAGCCAGATCTGCAGCCTCAGCTGAGGTCCAGGACGTCTCTGTCGGTGGCAGTGAAGGTCACAGTGGCTTTGAACTTCTACGCCACTGGCTCATTCCAAGCTGCTGTTGGGGACCTCGCCAATATCTCCCAGTTTGCGGTGCATCGCTGCATCCGGCAGGTCACCAATGCCCTCTTCACAAGGAGACGAGACTTCATCTCCTTCCCTATGACCCCAGACAAGCAGCATGACCGTGCTATGGGCTTTGCGAGGGTAGCGGGCTTCCCCATGGTGCAGGGCGCCATTGACTGCACGCATGTGGCTTTGCGTGCTCCGCGAGAGAATGCAGAGGAGTTCCGGAACAGAAAGGGGTTCCATTCCTTGAATGTGCAGTTGGTCTGTGACCACAGACAGGTGATTCTCGCTGTCAATGCCCACTATCTGGGCAGCTGCCACGATGCTTTCATCCTGCGCCAGAGTACTGTGGCAGAAATTTTCGAGGCACCGCATCAGCCAGTTGGTTGGCTTCTGGGGGACAAGGGGTACGCATTGAGCACCTGGCTGATGACACCGCTCCGTGCGCCAAACACCCCTGCTGAGCTGCGGTACCAGGAAAGCCAACAAGCAACCAGGAACATTATTGAGCGCACAATCGGCGTGCTCAAACAACGATTCCGCTGTCTGGACCATTCCGGAGGAGCCCTGCAGTACTCGCCTGAGCAAGTTTCCAAATTCGTAGTGGTGTGCTGCATGTTGCACAACATGGCAATCCTCAGGACGCAGCCAATGCCACCAGGCCTTGCAGCACCACAAGAGGAGGAGGAGGAAGAGGAGGAACAGGCCGAGGACGATGATCAGCAGCACCAATGCAGGAGGGCGGCCCACAATGGTCAAACTGCAAGGGCCGTCCGTCAACGACTAATAGCAAGCCGCTTCTAGGGCCCCTGCCATTGCTACAAACACGAATCAACCCAGCACGCAACCCCTAAGCCGGCCAAGGCACCAATAATTCCAACCACCAGCCATGTATATTTTGAATACAGAAACTTATTTATTGTACAAACTCTGTGTGTGTCAATTCCTCATGACAAACTCATAGAAATAAACACAAAAAAACAGTCAATAACATAACTGGTTCTCACAACCTGGAGATAATGTCCAAAACACTAAACAAAAGTTGGGCCATGAACCTCGGCCTTTAATAAAAAAATGACCAGCATTTTGGCACACCTCCTACTTTTTGCCCTTCGAGGGTGATCTCCTTCCCTTGCGCACTTCCCCCCTTCTAACCCTACTGCTCCTCCGTAATGGGACCTCAGTGGCTGCAGCAAGGCTGGTGGAAGGCTGCTGCTTGTCAGACCCTGACACTGCAGATGCCCCTGAAGGACGGCCTCGACCACTTCTGGGCCTGGAGGGCCCGGCTGCAGACTGCACCAACTCTGCATGGGCGGCAGCAGTCTGTCCTACAGGCGGTGGCAAATGCAGTGGAGAAGTGACAGTGTTGGCAGCAGGAATGCTGTCATCGTGAGAGAGGACAGCAACTCCCTGCTCGCCCGACACACTGGCACTCCCACGGGGCAGCACTTCAGCATCCGGAGCAATTTGCCGGAGAACAGATTGCTGGCCTGCTGCGGCGCGGTGACAGCCCCGGGGACATGTGCACGAACCATCGAGGATGGCAGCAGTCAGTGCTCGCGTGGCCTCAATCTGAGTCTGCATGAGAGCAGTCTCAGATGGGTTCCTGGCAGCCAGTGACTGAATTGCAGCATTAAGCTTTAGTGTGGCATCCGCCTGTGCTACAGCGAAGTGCTCCACACTCCTTGCCAGTGCCTCAATGCATTCGGGCACCCTTCCCACTGCACCCATGAGCTCAGTGTGCATGCCCACCGCCTGGCTGTTCATTTCTGCAATCAGCCGCTCCTCCTCTGCGTCCATTGCATTAGGAGTGTCTGGCATACTCTCCCTCTGGGGAGAAGGCTCCCGTTCTTCCCTCCCCCCCCCCATGGCGTGGCTGCAGCCCGCTGGGTCCTGGAGCTTCACCATCATCAGCCCCTTCCCCCCTGCTCCCCCGTTCATCCCTCCCCCCCCAATGGCGTTGCTGCAGCCCGCTGGGTCCTGGAACTTCACCATCATCAGCCCCTTCCCCCCTGCTCCCCTCCGGGGAAGGCGTGTTCCCAGTGTGGCCATGGGCTTCCTCGGGAGAGGGTGGCACTGATGCTCCGGCTTCCTCTTCCTCCTCAGCTGCAGCATCACTCCCAGTGGCAGCTTCAGGGACCATCTCCTCAGCTGGTGAATCACCATCTGAAAGCAGGGAGGTACAAGAGTGGCTTTAGCGTGAGGACAGGGTGGCAGTAAGGGAGGAATAAGTGCAGCGAGTTAGCAAGTTGGATTGAAAGTGTCAAAGGCTGGTATTGTGAGGGACAAGTGGAAGGACAGAGGACAAAAAGGTGATGACCTTACCATTGCTGTCCACAACGGGGTCGGCGTCCCCAGTGGCGACGGGACCGATCACCCGGCTTGCCACAATCCTGTGGACGCGCTCCTCCAGATCGCTGAGGGGTTGCAGCTGAAGCCGTCCTCCACCTGTCCGTTGCTGCTGTCTCCGATTATGAGCCAGCTTAGCCTGCAAGAAAAAGGACAGCATCTGAGTCAATATGCAGCCATGGTCTTGCCTGATGTGCCTCCCATAGGTGAATAGCCCTTACAATATGCAGCCATGGTCTTGCCTGATGTGCCTCCCATAGGTGAATAGCCCTTACTGTATGCAAAGTGTGGAATGTGTGTGTGTGTTTGATGAAAGGGCCATAGGTGTTGCATGAGTGTTGTGCATTGGGGTTTTAAGACCCTCTGGCCATAGAGTGAGGTTGAGATGGAGGGATGGAGAGGTATTGAGAAAAAGCCACTCACCCTGACGACCCGAGTGAGGTCGTTGAACTTTTTGCGGCACTGAACATGGGTCCTGGGCACCATGCTCCTGGAGGAGACGCTCTGAGCCACCTCCCTCCACACTCTTCTGAACTCGCGTGGCAAAGGCCTCCTGCCACTCTCCGGGAACAGCATGCATCGTCTGCGCTCCACTGCGTCAACCAGAGCATCCAAGGCCCGCTCGGTGAAGCGATGAGCGCGTTCTCTCACCCTCTCCATGCTTGGCAGCAAAATGGATTACAGGTCTCTCCAGGCTGAGATTCAAGGCTGCAATGAGCAGGGTGTGGCTGGGGAGCAAGTGGCCCCCCCCACTTTAAGAAGTGTCCGGCGCCAGTGTGTCTGTGTTCCCTCGCTAACTGGCAGCAGCTGCGCTGCGCTCGTGCGCTGAGGTAGCGCCTCACTCCTAGGCCTTTGCACCTTAAGAGAGGTGTGCAGCGCCTAATTTAGCGCTCCACTCACCTCCCGGGGCGGTAAAAGTGAAGTTTCCTGTCAGTGCCGATAATTAGCGCCAGGCGCTAATATTTGCGCGTGGACGATATTTGCGCCTCAAATGGGGCGAGACCTAATTTCTACCCCTTTGGGTTTTGGAGCTAATGGAAACTGTCTGGGGAACCACATGACCTCACTTGGAGTTAATCGGCCCCTATCAGACATTAACATCCTAACAATAAACACGAGGAAAAGGCAATCTCCACCCCAATTTACAGAGCCCATTAAAGACATGCATAAAACAGATTACTTCGGCCTACTCTATAGAAATCCTAGGCCCAGTCAAGAAACCCAAAACAGGAGGAAAGTCAACTGCGATTAAGTGGCAAATCGACAGGATGGGGCCATCCCGAAACCACTTCACACCTTAACAAACAAGTTACCGTTAACGAGCCCGCCAAAATCTAATTTGGTGCGCAGATAAGGGAGCTTCAATGGGTATAATTGAAGGCCCGTTCTCAACCTGAAAAAGAAGAAGAGGAAGGAAGAACAAGAAGACATCCACGGAGGCATTCTCCGCAACACAGTTCTACAACACCACCGTTCAGCGTTCTGTGTCCAGCCAGGAGGTCGACAGCTTGAAGGCCAGACCATCCAACAAAGTAGGCCGACACGAGAAGAAACCAGAATGACCACCTCAGTGACCATCAGACACCTCGGGGCAACAAGTCCCTCACGAAAACAACCAACCAAACATCAAGTACCAATACTGGGCCACCGTGACCAAAGAAAACCAACTCAAAGAAAAACCAAAGATCCGCAAAGTTTCCACTCTACAATCTACTCCTGACTTACCCCTGGGTAAGATTTTCCCTTAAAAAACTCTAAACCCTACTTCTAACCAAGGAAAAGTGGGTACTCACCTGATAAATCCAATACGCACCCTACCGCATCAGCGGACTCGCGAAGACTGACCAGATACGCAATTGAAGTCCTCTACCACGTACGGGGTATGGCAGACACCAACCAAAACCGCGAACTAACCCAACTGTCAAGGATTCTGGCGAGTATCATCCCTGGTCCTCTGGGGTCCAACCTAGCTAGTGAAATGGGATTGGGAGGGGTGAAGTATTTGTCGTAAGAATGAGCCTTACGCGTGGTAAACTTAATGTAAGCTTTAATCAACTTAAAACGGTGCTGCATACAAAAGAGGTCTTACCCTATGCCTCTTCCAGAGCTAACTGATCAGTCCAGTATTTATCCTGGACAGATTACAGGAAGTGATGTCATACAGGAAGCTGAAAAGTGTTACCACATTCTCCCCCCCCAAAAGATTAGGAGGCCGGAATGCTCCCTCCATTTCGTAGCCGTTGGATGAGGGAGAGCCGCACCCGTTTGGGTTCTCGTAGCGGTAGAGGGCCCCTAGCCCGTTTACCCGCTGCGGGCCATGGACCAGAGTCCGAGTGCTCCAGCCCGCTCTGTGAGGGGTCAGAACGATCCTGACCGTGTACTGGTACCCGAATGGGTGTCGGGCAGGGCTGTGGCAGATCCGTTTCTGAGCGTACGGTACAGGGTTGATCGTGGCTGCGCGTGCGAGCCCCGACGGGCTCATAGTCAGTCTGCCCCAGGTCGGCACGCTGGAGTGAGGTACCAGCCGGCGTCAGATCCCGATCATGATGAGAGGCACCTGGCAAGCCCAGAGATGTGCCTGGTACAATATCATCCCCTGGTGTCCCTCTATGTTTCGGTGGGCAGGGAGCCAGATCCCGCAATGACACGGTAGATTCCCGACCGTCAGGATACCGAATATAGGCGTAGGTAGGGTTGACGTCAGTGAGCTCAACCTCATCTACCAGGGGGTCATTCTTAGACGCCCGGACATATCTTCGGAGTAGCACTGGTCCCGGTGTAGTCAGCCACGACGGGAGAGATGTCCCATAGGATGAGCGACGCTGAAATCGGAAGAACCGTTCATGAGGCGTCGTATTTGTGGCGGTCGAAAGGAGGGACCGTGTGGAGTGTAATGCGTCTGGAAGTACTGCTTCCCATTGCTGGTTGGGTAGGCCCCGAGATCTCAAAGCCAGACGTACCGCATTCCAGATGATAGCGTTAAAACGCTCGACTTGCCCATTCCCAACCGGATGATAAGGCGTCGTTTTGCTGGCAGCAATACCCCGTTCCGAGAGATAGGCCTTGAGTTCTCCCGACATAAAAGAAGGGCCCCGATCTGAATGAACATAGGATGCCATGCCACAGAAAGCAAATACCTGTTCAAGGCAGCTGATAACCGTGGTTGTCAGCATATTGGGGCAGGGAAAGGCAAACGGAAAACGAGAATACTCATCAACCATTGTTAATAGATAAGTGTTGCGAGTCGAAGAGGGCAACGGCCCCTTAAAATCGATGCTAAGCCTTTGCATTGGCTGGGTCGCATGTATGAGTATACCACCCGAGGGGCGGAAAAACCGAGGTTTCAATTCCGCACAGACTCTGCAGTCCGAGCACATCTTCTTTACATCCCCGGTAGAGAATGGGAGATTTCGGGACCGCACGAAGTGCAGCATGCGAGTAACGCCTGGATGACACAACCCATCATGGATGTCTACGAGCGTAGAGGGTGCCATGGCGGAGCAGAATGCTCGTGTGAGGGTATCCGGAGCCACATTCTCCTTGCCAGGTCGATAGTGGATGGTGTAACCAAAAGAGGCCAATTCCAGCCGCCAAAGCTGGATTTTATTATTTTTAATTTTGGTCCGTTTTCGATTATCGAGCATGAAGGCGACCGATCGCTGGTCCGTGATTAAGGTAAAGTGCTGGCGAGCCAGGAGATGACTCCACTTCCGTACTGCCTCTATGATGGCTGTAGCTTCTTTCTCGACTGGAGGATAATGTAGCTCAGCCCCTTGAAAAGTCCTGGACAAAAATGCCACCGGACGACCTTCCTGATTCAGAGTGGCTGAGATTGCCACCTCCGAGGCATCACACTCAACCACGAAAGGAAGACTCTCATCAATGGAGTGAAGAGCCGCTTTCTCCAACTGCTTTTTCAGGAGGTTAAAGGCTGCAACAGCCGTTGTGTCTAGTGGGAATGTGCTGGCCTTCAGTAGAGGTTGGATTCGGTCCGAGAAGTTAGGAATCCATTTCGCATAGTATGCAAACAGGCCGAGGGCCCGGCGCAAGGAGGCCGGATTCTTAGGTGGCGGGAGTTCTTGGAGTGGGCGAAGCCTTTCAGGGTCAGGTTTAATGATGCCATTGCCCACACAATAGCCAAGGATGTTGATAGTTGGTTGTGACTCAATGGATTTAGCCGCATTCAATGTCAAATTACGGTGCTGGAGTGCATCCCAAAATCGTTGGAGATTGGCGTCATGTTCCTGCTGATTGCGACCTGCGACAGTAATATTGTCCAGATAAGGAAACGTATCCTTCAAGTCTTCCTGTTTGACCAGGTCATCCATTGCTCGCTGGAAGACAGCCACTCCATTAGTGACCCCAAAGGGGAGGCGACGAAATTGATACAGCCGCCCATTGGCTTCAAAGGCTGTATACTGCTTGTCTGAGACCTTCAAGGGTACCTGATGATAGGCGCTTTTCAGATCATAAGTCGAGAACACCGTGTACTCAGCCAATTTATTAACCATATCATCGATGCGCGGCAATGGGTATGCGTCCAAGTCCGTATACTGATTGATGGTCTGTGAATAGTCAATGCACAGCCGTTTCTTGTGAGGTTGTAGAGGGTTCTTAACAATAACGACCTGGGCGCGCCATGGCGACGAACAAGGCTCGATGATATCCTCTGCTAAAAGCCGAGAAATCTCAGCCGCAATAAAAGACTGGTCTTCCTGACTGAAACGGCGTGACTTTGTTATAATCGGTTTGCATCGAGGAGGGATACTGGCAAACAGTGAGGGTTCATCCAGTGAAGCTGCTGACAAGGCACAGAACGGTAATCGAGGTCGTATATTAGAAATAGTGAGTTCAGGTTTGGATCCGCCGAACTCAATGGTAAGCTTTTTATGCTGCTTTTGAAAATCCAGCCCTAAGATAAGATCACTACATAAGTCCTTGAGCACCGAAAGCCGGGTGGAGGGATACCTGTGACCTTTAAGCATTATTTCAACTACACAGAAGCCAGAAATTCTGGTATTAAGTGATGACTGAGCCATCGCAACTGCCTGGTCCGATGGAAAAACATGTAGCTTTAACTGTGCAACAGTCTGTTCCCTAATGAAACTATCAGTGCTACCTGAGTCAATTAAGGCATCTAAAGTATGTCCCTTAATTGATGCTTTTGTAGCTGCATGGAATAGATTCTGAGGACAAGCAGCTGTAATTGGTGTCGTTGCACAAAGAGTGGCTGAAATTCTAGGTGTGTTTCTTCGAGAAAAAACCCGAGAGGAAGCACGATAGTTTTTAGTTGGAACATCCTGATAGGCCCTTACTGGGGCAGTTCGGTAGGACTTAGCTTGATAAGCCCTCGTAGAGGCTCTTGATAGGCAAACCTTTACAAAATGACCCTTTTTGTTGCAATGACTGCAAAACGCATTGCGAGCAGGGCAGAATCTCCGAGGGTGAAACTCATCCCCACAAAAAAAGCATTTCTTAGCTTGCCAAGAGGCTGCCACAGTGGGGTCATCATCCTCTTCATCGGTGAAGTCATCAGATCGATCGTCAGGGATAAAGTCCTCCCTAATAGAGTTCACCTGTGGCCTCTTAAATTGCCTGACTGTAGTTAAGGCAGCAGACCGAGGTCTGGGCACTGTAAAAAGGTCTGCATTTCGTTTTGCTAGATCTAGAGAGCAAGCCAGGTCATAAGCTCTCTGCAGCTCAAGTGTCTTACTTTCCAGTAGACGCTGGCGTATAAATGGGGAGGCAAGCCCGCAGATGAACGCATCACGGATCATTTCTTCGCGGTATAGCTCAGCTGAGGCTGCCCGAAAGTTACAGTCCATACTAAGTCTGCGAAGCTCTTGGAGGAATTTATCAATGGATTCCTCCGGCCCTTGTTGGGCTGTAGCTAGTAGATGTCTAGCATAGACCTCATTCGGTGTCTTAGTATATAGTCTCTTAAGCGTCTGAATTGCCTCCTCATAACTGTCCCAGTCTTCCACATACTGAAATACATTCGGGGTGACACAGTTGATGAGTATCCGCAACTTTGAGTTATCATCCGCTTTGCAATACTCAAGAAAATTCTCAAACGTGCGATACCAGTGTTTCCACACCTTACCGGCTGCTGGGGTGTTTGGGTCCAAGTCAAGACGCGATGGTTTAAGGATGTTTTCCATGATGGGTGATTCCCTGGATCCTTAGCTCCGAGTTCGTCCAAAAAGTTTGAGTGCGAAGTTTTTCAAAAGTTGATTAAATTGTCGTAAGAATGAGCCTTACGCGTGGTAAACTTAATGTAAGCTTTAATCAACTTAAAACGGTGCTGCATACAAAAGAGGTCTTACCCTATGCCTCTTCCAGAGCTAACTGATCAGTCCAGTATTTATCCTGGACAGATTACAGGAAGTGATGTCATACAGGAAGCTGAAAAGTGTTACCACAGTATTCTTCTAATGTTATTTCCCTCGCTTGTACGAAAGTGTTCCCCACTTTTAGAGTGTTAAGAGTGTTTGTGTTGTGTTTTACTTTCTTGAATAAAGATCAAAGTTCTTGCATCAAAACCAGTTGTCTGCTGCTCAATAAGTCCAAGGTCTAGAACCAAGTGAGTGGGAGCGATTCAAACCGTTCAGAAGTCAGAGGTGAAGCTAACACAAACCACCACCCCCTACAGAAAGCCAGTATGAAGAGTGCTGCCTAATCTTCCCCCGACTGCCACCAGGACAGCAGTCTATGCTTCCATGGTGGAATAGGCACCAATTGTTTCCGGGTCTTTACTTAGGTGGGGGTCTGCTGTACCTTCCATTGAAGATGCCACACACTCCATTGATGCCTTCAATGAAGAGAAATCTTCCCTAATGTTGCCGCACATCAGGGCAGTAGAGTCCAGAGTCACACCTGTTGTTTTTGCAAGCTATATTTCTCAGCAACACAGCTTCATAAAACTGAGCAAAATGATTTAATTTATGAATTAACTTTTGAACTCTAGCATTTGTTAATAGAGTTTTCCTCTTTTAAGTTTGTTTGGGTTTTATTGTAGTAATGTAGTCTAGCCTTGACTATTTGATACCAACTTAAAAATTGCACATGAGCTCTATGTTAAGAAAGAATTTACGAGCTTGTAGTAAAACATTTTATTGGTCAATAGATATTTATTTCCTGAAGCTAAAAGCATTGAAACTATACTGGCAGTATATTTTCATGATGATATCTTGAAATACCGAGCCATCATATTTGTTGTAATTGATCATAATTAAGAACACATTGTTGCAATTAACAGTTTAAAATGTCAAGTACAAGAGGAAGTACTGTTGAATTGCTGATTTAAGAAAGGAAATACTTTAGAGTGCAGGAGAATGTATTTATATATTTGTGTTCAACAGTAGTAATCTACAACTTGTAGGGGGCTAAATTGGATAGCCCTGGAAAATGGGCACGGGGAACGCGATGTGCGATTAATCCGCGCCTGTTGATTGAAATGAAGGCAGCATGCCAACATTGTGCTGCCTGCTCATTAACATGATTTCAGCGTCCAGCCAGCACTAACCATGCTGTTCATTGGCTGGACGCATCAGCAGGGGACTCATATCATAACTTGCTAGCACCAGTTAAAGCTAGCCTGCAGTGCTTAAAGCTAGCCTGCACCTCTTAAAGGGGAGGTGCGCTGTGGCTGGAGCAGGTGCTGGGAGTCATGCAGGAAGTGAATCTGACCTTGGGAACAGTGAGGAATGGCACAACATGGGTGAGAGCGGGCTACAAAGTTTTTGGACGCTGCACTGGAGGCCTTGGTGGAGGAGATGGAAAGTAGGAGAGATGTTCTGTATCTGCAGGGGGCAAGGAGGCCCTCCAGACACATGTTCAAAAGACAGTGCAAGCAGATAGCCATGGAGGTCATTGCCAGGAGTCAAGCCTCGAGGACCTGGATGAGGTGCCGCAAGAAGTTCAATGATCTCACGAGTGGTCACGGTCAGCGAATGCATCTTCAAATGCCATATCCTACCAACTGCACCACTAGCCTCAGTCACTGTTCAATGCACCACATCCCCATCATTCACCTACCAACAATCTCTATCAATCAGGACTCATATCTACACTAGTCAGTTTCTTAGTAAATTAAATCTTTTTTAACGTGTAAAAACTTTTAAAATGTGACAACTAGTGCCATTGCGCCTAAACAAAAGCCAGCTCAATTTAAAGAGCCTCCTCAAACGGGCTCAATCGAAGGAAACTCGCCATGCTCATTACTTCGATCTGGTGGCACGGCCAGTTTTGTAGACAGGGCCTGCTTCGAGTGCAATGTTTTTTAAACCAGTATTAAAGATTGCGGAAACTCAAATTACACTTGGCGTAACTTGCATTTAAAATTCCGCAATCTTTTGCGCTAGTTTGGCCGCTTTCAGCCGGATTGTGCTGATAAAACTAAGGGAAACGCTAGGCCATTGTGTTACATATTTTCCCAGCTTGCTTACTAGAACAAGCATTGGATCCAGAACACAACTCTTTTAAACTTAATTTTTCAGTGGAAGATCAAACCTGCAGCTGAAAAAAGTGGAGAGCAACTGCCAACAGTGGCAGACGGTACATGGTCTCTGATAATAGTCTACAGATGGGAGTTACTAATGATCTTGTCATTGAAAGTGAACAGTGTGCAACTGTCAGCAGCTGATAAGTTAGCTGTTTCAGGTTGTTCATGATGTATCATCAGTATGGCAATAAATCTTCATTCTCTTGACATAGGACATTATCACTGGCAGCTGGTATGCACTAATTCACGACATAACTTTGTAAGCTATGTCCTTGCAGGACTTGGGGGCAAATTATAGGAAATGTTTCGAGTTGATTTTAATTTATTCCTTCTCAGGACTAGCTTTTGCTTATTTTTTCTCATGGACGTTCTAACAGCTTGTTGCAGAACAACATGTGTAGAGGCCTTTGAGTAACTCAACTGCTAACGCTCAAAGAACATTTGAAGATCCGAAGTTGAAACACAGTACCCTCAAGAATGAATGAAAAAGAGCCACTAACATTAGCATTTGAAGAGGATTGACTATCTGATCCAGTGTGTAATTCCAAACCCATAACCTCAAATCTCAAGAGAACCTATACAAAATAACTCTAATCATCTGGCTTCGTTCAAGTAACCTGCAGCACATATAGTGTGGAGACCAGATTATATTGTATAAAAGATTAACACCTCATCATACTGAGATGTTTATTGCAAAGTATCAAGTGATCACCTGAATCCAGCAATTTTATTAAAACCCAATAAGGAACTAATGAAGATTTGAGGTAATGATTTGGAATGTACTGGAAGAATCTCCACCTAGCACTGAAGAGAGGAGGAAGATGGAAATAAGGTAGAAACTCATTTTAATCATGTTCTTTTGTATACTTGGGTATAAGCCACAGTTTATGGGAGCTCCCTGTTGCATTAGAGACTGGCTGACTAGTACAGGCTAGCACAGTTCAGTACTTTCCTCGGTACATTCTCTTTATTATTAATAAACTGGTACAAAAGGTAAATCATGCTTGACTAATCTACTGGAATTTTTTGAAGATGTAACTGGTAAAATAGATAAGGGAGAACCAGTGGATGTGGTGTATTTGGACTTCCAAAAGGCTTTTGATAAGGTCCCGCATAAGAGATTAGCGTGTAAAGTTAAGGCACATGGGATTGGGGGCAAGGTATTGACTTGGATGGAGAACTGGTTGGCAGACAGAAAGCAAAGAGTTGGAATAAACGGGTCTTTTTCCGAGTGGCAGGCAGTGACTAGTGGGGTACCGCAGGGATCGGTCCTTGGACCCCAGCTATTCACAATATATATTAATGATCTAGACAAGAGAACTAGATGTAATATCTCCAAGTTTGCAGACGACACAAAACTGGGTGGGCGTGTGTGCTGTGAGGAGGATGCCAAGAAACTCCAGGATGATTTGGACAGGTTGGGTGATTGGGCAGAAGCGTGGCAGATGCAATATAACGTGGATAAATGCGAGGTTATCCACTTTGGTGTCAAAAACAAAGGCAGATTATTATCTGAATGGCAATAGATTGGGAGAAGGGGAAGTGCAACGAGACCTGGGTGTCCTTGTGCACCAGTCGCTGAAGGTAAGCATGCAGGTGCAGCAGGCGGTTAAGAAGGCAAATGGTATGTTGGCCTTCATAGCGAGAGGGTTTGAGTACAGGAACAAGGATGTCTTGCTGCAGTTGTACAGGGCCTTGGTGAAACTGTGTGCAGTTTTGGTCGCCTTATCTGAGGAAGGATGTTCTTGCCATGGAAGGAGTTCAGCGAAGATTCACAAGGCTGATACCTGGGATGGCAGGAATGACGTATGAAGAGAGATTGGGTCGATTGGGCTTATACTCGCTGGAGTTTAGAAGAATGAGAGGGGATCTCATTGAAACTTATAAAATTCTGACAGGACGGGACAAACTAGATGCAGGAAGGATGTTCCCAATGGTCGGGGAGTCCAGAACCAGGGGTCACAGTCTAGGGATAAGGAGTAAGCCATTTAGGACAGAAATGAGGAGGAATTTCTTCACCCAGAGAGTGGTGAACCTGTGGAATTCTCTGCCACAGAAGGCAGTAGAGGCCAATTCATTAAATAGATTCAAGAAGGAGTTGGATATATTTCTTAAGGCTAAAGGGATCAAGGGATATGGGGAGAAAGCAGGGACAGGGTACTGAATTTGGATGATCAGCCATGATCGCATTGAATGGCGGAGCAGGCTCGAGGGGCCGAATGGCCTACTCCTGCTCTTATCTTCTATGATTCTATGTACCTATTGTTATCCTTGTATCATGCATTCTTTTCTCTCAAAATATCAATATTTCTGTTTCACAGACATTTAAAGCCCAGCCGACTTATTAACTTCATGTTGAAGATGATTAGATTTCAGAATTCTTATTAATCTATTCAGATTTTCTATAATATGCCATCATGTGGCACCAACCTGAGAATCTCAGCAGATGACAAGTGCATTCATTTGGTTCGGCATAAAGTTAGAGAAGCATTTAACTAGAATCAGTCTTTAAGCAAGCCATGGAAAGTAGGAAGCCTTTAATTTAGTTAGATTATAAGGGAGGCCCATTCGGGAGACCTCACTGTACATGATACTATCAGATGAGCTTGATGCATTATGTTAAACGTAAAGACAGAGCTTTAGTGTTTATGGGACACTTTAGATAATGGTGGTTGCAGGGCTGGGAGGAGGTACTGAAGAAGTCTGCTTTGGCCTTGGAGTCCAAGCCAACTGGCAAATGCAATATTATCATTTAGAATTATGACTGTAGTGAAGAACACTCTCAGCAGAATACTGAACCCATAATTAAATGTTAATTAACTTCTTGTTGCTGGAACCTTGTAAATCAGTGGAATCTATTAGTTCTTGCCAGATTTCTCCCTCGACAAGTCGAAAGAAAGGCCATGAAAAATCTGACTTACAAAATGTATTACTGTTTGGTTTGAAAATAGAATTTTTTTTAATTATTTGCCGTCTTGTATACATATGTGAGTTTTTTCCTTTTTCGTGTCCAACATGTATTTTTCTACTTGACCCCTCAAAGCAACTGAAGTAGCACTTTTCAAAATATGACATTTTAACTTAACAAAGGATGGGGATTTAGTGGTTTCGGGTGCCAGGAAGAATTGGAAAGAAATTAAAAGCAGCCCATTTGAAGACATATGGAAACTGTAAATTTCCAGGCATGTTTCTAGTTTCTGTTGTTTTAATAATTGTGGAGTATTGTTTCATTAGTACCTTGGTTTCAACCAATCTTCCAGGCTGGAAGATAGCTAAAACAGTGTCCTGTGCCACAAATTACTGGTTTAATTTTTCTTCTCTGCTTTTTCTTTTCATTGAAAGTAACATCATTGGTGCCATTCTGATATCAAAAACTGATGTAGCCATTACTGAGATGTGGTTGCAGGGTGACTAAGGTTAGGAACTAAGGGGGAAAAATTCAGTATTGACCATTTTGGGGCACTAACATCGCCTGGGCGCAAACTTTAGTGCCCGGCGTGAATTAGCGCCGGCGACTGCGAAATTCAGTTTTAGCGCTCCAAGAGGGAGGTGGAGCGCAAAATCAAGTGGTCCAGTTCCTTCTTGGAGCGCTAACCCCGAATATCGGGGCGGAGACTTCAGCAGCATTGCACACTGGTCCGTGCAGTGCTGCCGCATTCAAAGGCTCCTTACCTCCCTTAAAGGGAAGGGCCATCACTGCAATGGAAGAATTACCTACCTGGACCACCAAGGCTGCTGCGATCCAGCGTGATCAGCCTGGCACTCAATTTATCGCGGGCAGGAAACCGCAAAAAAAATACCAACAGGAAAGGTAATTTTTTTTTTTACTTACCTCGGCCACCTTGCCTTTAATCATCGCCCCCGAAGTAGCCGGCCACCCGATGCACGCCTCCTGCAGCTGTCGGTGTTTTCACCCAGCGCTGCTGCAGGGGGCAAAAGTCAATTTTGGGTTCGGGGTAATGTGCACGGCGATGATGTCACGATCTCCGGGCGAAGGAGATTGGGGTGCAACACCATAGCGTCGCCGCAAAACTCCCACGAATATGGTGGGAGTCGATGTCAGCACCGCGCCCGGTCACAAATCCATTTGCATCCCGTTAGCTCCCCCTAACAAGAGGCGCAAAGACACTCAATTTCTCCCCCAAAATATTCCAGGGTACTTGACCTTTAGAAAAGATAGGTGCAATGGAAACAGAGGTGGGGTAGACCTGATGATAAAGGCATTAGGGAGATAGGATCTTAGCCCAGAAAATCAGGACGTAGAGTCAATATGGGTGGAGCTAAGAAATAAAAAAAGGCAGAAAACACTGGTGGAAGTAGTTTCTAGGCCCCCTAACAGTAATCATAGTGTTGGACAGAGTATAATCAGGAAATTAGAGGAGCATGTAACAAGGGTAATGTAATAATCATGGGGGACTTTAATCTTCATAAAAACTGGGCAAACTGAATTGGCAAAAGTAGCTAGGAGGACAAATTCATGGAATGTAGTCAGGTTTTATAGAACAATATGTCGAGGAACCAACTAGGGAACAGGCTATTTTAGATCTAGTATTGTAATGAGATAGTTCATTAGTAATCTTGTAGTAAAGCCTCCTATGGGGAAGAGTGATCATAATATGATAGCATTTTATAATAAGTTTGAGAGTGATGTAGTTAAGTTTGAAACTAGGGTCATAAATTTAAACAAAACCAATTATGGAGGTATGAGGGGTACGTTGGCTGAGGTAGATTGGGAAATTAGATTAAAAGATATGATGGTAAATAAGTAATGGCAAATATTTAAAGAAATAATTCATAATTCTCAACAAATATATATTCCCTTGAGGAATGAAAACTCCACTGGAAAAGTGGTACACCCATGGTTAACTAGAGAAGTTAAGGATAGCATGAGATTAAAATAAGAGGCTTACAATGTTGCCAAAAAGAGTAGTAATCCTGAGGATTAGGAGCATGTTAAAAATCAGTAAAGGATGACCAAGAAAGTGATTAAGAGGGAGAAAATAGAATGAGAGTAAACTAGCAAGAAATATAAAAACAGATTTTAAGAGCTTTTACAAGTGTGTAAAAAGGAAGAGATTAGTGAAAGTAAATGTGGATCCCTTAGAGGCATAGACAGAAGAAATTATAATGGGGAATAAGGAAATGACAGAGACATTAAACAAATATTTTGTGTCTGTCTCCACAGTAGAAGTCATAAAGAACATACCTGAAATTGTGGGCAACCAAGGTTCTAATGAGAGTGAGAAACTTAAAGTAATTAATATTAGTAAAGAAAAAGTACTAGAGAAATTAATGGGACTAAAAGCCAAAAAATCCTATGGACCTGATGGCCTATACTCTAGGGTATAAAAAGAGGCGGCTGCAGAGATAGTGGATGCATTGATCTTCTAGAATTCCCAAGATTCTAGAATGGTCCCCATGAATTGAAAGGTAGCAAATGTAACCTGCTGTTCAAGAAAGGAGGGAGAGAGAAAACGGGAAACTATAGGCCAGTTAGCCTGACATCAGTAGTAGGGAAAATGCTAGAATCTATTATTAAGGATGTGGTAACAGGGCACTTGGAAAATTGCAATATGATTAGGCAGAGTCAACACAATTTTATGAAAGGGAAATCGTGTTTGACAAATCTATTCAAGTTTTTTGAGGGAGTAACTAGCAGGGTAGATAAGGGCGAACCAGTGGATGTAGTATATTTGAATTTTCAGAAAGCATTCGGTAAGGTGCCAAAGAAGAGGTTGTTACACAAGATTAGGGCTCATGGGATTGGGGTAATATATTAGCATGGATTGAGGATTGGTTAACGGACAGAAAACAGAGTGTAGGAATAAACAGGTCATTTTCGGGATGGCACGGTGTAACTAGTGGAGTGCTACAAGGATCAGTGCTTGAGCCTCAGCTATTTACAATTTATATCAATGACTTGGATGAGGGGACCGAGTGTAATATATCTAAGTTTGCTGATGTTACAAATCTAGGTGGGAAAGTAAGCTGTGAGTAGGACGCAAGGAGGCTGCAAAGGGATATAGACCAGTTACGTGATTGGGCAAGAAGGTGGCAGATGGAGTATCATGTGGGGAAGTGCGAAATTATCCACTTTGGTAGGAAGAATGGAAATGCAGAATATTTTTAAAAAGGTAAGCAAATATTTAATGTTGGTATTCTGAGGGATTTGGTGGTCCTTGTGTGTGAATCACAGAAAGTTAGCATGCAGGTACAGCAAGCAATTAGGAAGGCAAATGGTATGTTAGCCTTTATTGCAAGGAGGTTTTGTGTATAAGAGTAAGGAAGTCTTGCTGCAATTATATATGGCTTTGGTGAGACCACACCTGGAGTACTGTGTACAGATTTAGTCTCCTTATTTAAGGAAGGATATACTTGCCTTAGAGGCGGTGCAACAAAGGTTCACTAGATTGATTCCTGGGGTGAGAGGGCTGTCCTATGAGGAGAGGTTGAGTAGAATGGGCCTCTGGAGTTTAGAAGAATGAGAGGTGATCTCACTGAAATGTATAAAATTTTTGGAGAGCTTGACAGGGTAGATGCTGAGGCTGTATCCCCTGGCTGGAGAGTCTAGAACTAGGGGCCATAGTCTCAGGATAATGGGTCAGCCATTTAGGACTGAAATGAGGAGAAATTTCTTCACTCCGAATGTTAATTTTTGGAATTCTCTACCAGAGAGGGCAGTGGATGTTCAGTTGATGAGTATATTCAAGACTGAGATCAATAGATTTTTGGGCAATAAGGGAATCAAGGGATATGGGGATAGGGCGGGAAAGTGGAGTTGATGTAGAAGTTCAGCCTGATAAAGAAGCAGTCCATGTCCGCATGCAACAAGACCTGGACAACATTCAGGCTTGGGCTGATAAGTGGCAGCCACACAAGTGCCAGACAATGGCCCAGAAATTAAACATCGATGGTTCCCGCGGGGGTAAGGATTCCCCGTGATATCGCACTCCGCGCCTACCTTTTTGTTTGGGGCCCACACGAACTTTAGTTTCAGGGCCTCTCCCTGTTGCAACCGTGCAGTGCTTGCGTGTCCCAGAGGCGCAATTAGTTCGTGCGAGCTCTGGGATCACGTGATTCAGTTAGAGCCAATGGCAGCACACCATCTTTCATTCATAGTTTTGACAGCAAGGGCTGTCAAAGCTATGAATACTGCAAGCCCCCAAAAGAACAGCTAAACCTCAATTAAATTAAAAAAAAGCCATCACAGTAATAAAATAACTATAGTTAAATAAATTAACCACTTTAAACAAAAAATTTAATTTTTGAAAAAATTTAAAATCTTTTTAAAAGTTATAAAAATAAACGTACCTTTGTTTAAAGTCTCTAAAAAAGATAAACCTGTTGAAAAAAATTTAAAATAACACTTAATTAACTACTTACCTTGTTAAAAGGGGGTCCTACGCCTGCTTTCTTTATGTGTAAAATCTTCACCACTTACCTGCGCGTTCAAAGCTGAAAAAAAGACTAAGTGCACTGCGTGCGCACAACCTGTAGCGTGTACGCGGTTCACTTAGGAACCGCCCCCTTTGCAATACACGAAGTGCCGGTTTCCCGCGCATGCACAGTGCATGCAGGAAACCGGCAATTCGGGACCTAATACGCGAGAGTACACAGTGCGTACTCTCGCGTATTAGGTTTAATTTTCGGGCCATTGACTATCTCCAACAAGCGAGAGTCTAACTACCACCCTTGACATTCAACAGCATTACCATCACTGAATCCCCCACCATCAACATCCTGGGGGTCACCATTGACCAGAAACTTAACTGGACCAGCCACATAAATACTGTGGCAACAAGAGCAGGTCAGAGACTAGGTATTCTGCGGTGAGTGTCTCACCTCCTGACTCCCCAAAGCCTTTCCACCATCTACAAGGCACAAGTAAGGAGTGTGATGGAATACTCTCCACTTGTCTGAATGAGTGCAGCTCCGACAACACTCAAGAAGCTTGACACCATCCAGGACAAAGCAGCCCGCTTGATTGGCATCCCACACACCACCTTAAACATTCACTCCCTCCACCACCGGCGTACCGTGGCTGTAGTGTGTACCATCTACAAGATGCACTGCAGCAACTCGCCAAGGCTTCTTCGGCAGCACCTCCCAAACCCGCGACCTCTACCACCTAGAAGGACAAGGGCAGCAGGCGCATGGGAACACCACCACCTCCAAGTTCCCCTCCAAGTCATACACCATCCTGACTTGGAAGTTTATCGCCGTTCCTTCATCGTCGCTGGGTCAAAGTCCTGGAACTCGCTCCCTAACAACACTGTGGGAGTACCTTCACCACACGGACTGCAGCGGTTCAAGAAGGCGACTCACTTCCATCTTCTCAAGGGTAATTAGGGATGGGCAATAAATGCTGGCCTTGCCAGCGACGTCAGATCCCATGAACGAATAAAAAAAAATGATCTTATTGAAAAGCGGAGCAAGCTTGATGGGCCGTATGGCCTAGTCCTGCTCCTATTCCTTATATTATTATTTCATGTTCACCAAAAAAAACATGTCTGTTGCCCAAAAGTTGTTCAGTAAATGGAATCCGATAAAATATCACCACAATCTGTAACCTCATGGCTCGGCATATCCCTCACTCTATCATTACCATCAAGCCAGGGGACCAACCCTGGTTCAATGAGAAGTGCAGAAAAGCATGCCAGGAGCAGCACCAGGTGTACCTAAAATGAGGTGCCAACCTGGGGAAGCTGCAGCACAGGACTACATGCATGCGAAACAGCAGAAGCAGCATGCTATAGACACAGCTAAGTGATCCCACAATCAACAGATCAGATCAAAGCTCTGCAGTCCTACCACATCCAGTCATGAATGGTGGTGGACAATTAAACAACTAACGGGAGGAGGCTCCATGAATGTCCCCATCCTCAATGACTTGGAAATATACTGCCGTTCCTTCATCATCGCTGGGTCAAAATCCTGGAACTCCCTCTCTAACAGCACCACACGGACTGCAGTGGTTCAAGAAGGCGGCTCACCGCCACCTTCTCAAGGACAATTAGGGATGGGCAATAAATGCTGGCCTTTCTAGCGATGCACACATCCCATGAACAAATAAAGAAAAGGCAACATGCACACATGGTACGACTTTGACGTTGGTAAATAGAAAATTACTTCTGATATCTATATATTAATTGCATCACATATCAATAATGTTTATCAGCCCATTTCCAGCATAAAAACTTCTCTTGGTTACATATTTGACAACACACTCTTGCCCAGCGATGATTTTAATTGAACAGACCATTTTTGGTCTCAACAGTTATGGGTAACTTTCATTTTCTAATAATATCTAAACTCAAGTCCCTTTCTAAAGTGTAAGTTCCATCTGAATGTTGACATTGCAATAATGTCATACATTAAAAAGAACTTGAACTCTGATCTCTGCTTGCTATCAACTTAGGTTCAGTATGGGTGGAATGTGTGCACTAGAGTTGGCCTTACTGGCTCTGTGTTAAGAAGGGAAAGACTGCCCAGAGATCTTTCTGCTGTTAACTATCCACTGACTTCCCCTTTTAGTGTTTGTTTGGATACTAGTTGAGGATAAAATCAGGCTAAACGGTGTGTGGAAAATTCAACATGGCTGCACTTACGGAACAGTTTTGTTGGATGGGAGCATTGATCAAAGAATCAGGGCTATAGAGTTGTAACTGGAAATCCAACTCCTACTCCCATCTGACGAAGGGTCATCGACCTGAAACGTTAACTCTGTTTCTCTCTCCACAGATGTTGCCTGACCTGCTGAGTATTTCCAGCATTTTCTGTTTTTATTTCAGATTTCCAGCATCTGCAGTATTTTGCTTTTGTCCTACTCCCATCTAGTGAGGCAGTGAGCTCTGTTCCCAGAGTGGGGTTCTACTGAATTTGCCCATGACCAACTATTACTGAGTTCTCTTTCCAGGCTCTCGCATGAAGAATGGAGACTTGCATGAGGTGTCAGAATATTGTTGTTACCCTTGGAACCATCCCCAGCATGAGTTCCTGCTTTCAGGAAAGGGGAGAAAATTGATGATTGATATTTTTATATTTCTAACAAAAAGACTTTGCCGGAATTTTCTGTAGCTGGGAGGGTTGGGTGCCGGCGGTTGCCGTGGTGGGTTGCAACCCCGTTCCTCATTCCATCCCGCTCCTGAGATCGACTTTCCGTTAATGGGGCCTATGATCGTGGGGTCTATGGTCATCATTCCGTTAATGATGACATCATCGATGGCGTGTTTTCAGCTGGGATATTTAAAGGAGCCATGGCCACATTGCATTTGAAGGTTCATCTAGGATTGTGCAGGCAGCACACTGCACCATTGGATTGCTGGAAAGAGTGCCAAATATGACTGCACTGAGACAGAGGGCTGCATCCAGGTTCTCCGATGACTCCCTCCATATGCTTAAGGAGTGAGTCAGAGCACGCAGGGAGGTCCTCTTCCCTTCTGATGGGCGGAAGAGACCTCCCAAGCAGACCAAAGGAGCCTGGTTCCAAATAGCAGAGGAGATCAACAGCAGGGATGTGTTCAGGAGGACCTGGGTGCAGTGCTGCAAACATTTCAATGATCTCATTAGATCAGGAAAGGTAAATGCAAAGCCACATTCAACTTCATCCTGCTGTGCCTGTCATCACATCCCCAACACTCTGCCTTCCCAAGCCTACTCCTGCACATCCTTACTCACACCAACATACCTTGTACGCCAACCCATCCCTCTCTCTCTGTCTACATTATCACATCCCCATCTCACGAGCCACCCCTCACACTCACTCTCATCCTAATGCAATTATACCAACTAACAACACACAAGGAGGCCACTTGGCAATGCCAACCCATTCTAACATAGTCACCCTGTTATGATGTAACCCATCCATTCCTTACACTCATTCCATCACTCTCACTCAACCTTCTCATCATTCCCTTCTTGCAGGAAAAGAGAGCCCACAATAAGAGGGAGAGGGAGAGAACCAGAGGTGGCACTCCATCATTGGCCACTTTAACATCAGCAGAGGAGGCTGCCTTGGAGGTTTCTGGAGTCACCGAGCAGCTGGCGGTGAGAGACGGAGAGAAGGCACACAGCAGTCACTCATATGGGGACTGATGTCAGCAGCCAGTGAATGTTCATCAAGTGCATAATGGTATCTGTACACATTCTTCATATGACATATCTCACTCATCTCTTTACTCACCCATTGGTTCATCAAGAGTCTCCCCACCCCCCCCCCCCCCCCCCCACTGTCCAGGAGGAAGAAGAAGACAACTCCTCAGAGGAGCCTCCAGCCTCTGACGGTGCACCCTCACCAGACATAAGCGCACCCAGCACCAACGCAGATATGCACACCTTGGTGGGTCCCACGTGAGATAGAGTAGTGTTATCACCTGGTGTCTCACAACTCACAAATGAGCAAGAGGAGATGGTGGAGTCAGGGACAGCAGTGGAGACTCCTCGCCGGAGGGCACAGGACGCTCCAAGCTCTGCTCAGCTGCATGCAGACGCTGAGCCTCGGGGGCCATCCAGAAAGCGAGCGATCCTGGAGGTGCAGCAAGAAGTGCAGGGGGCTCTGACAGGTTTTGTGACAGCAATGTCTGCAAATGTACAGAGAATAGAGGAGTCCATCTCCAACATGAGCACCACCGTGTCACAGGCAATGGCAACTGTAGGCTCTTTCATGGAAAGGATGGCCACCTGCATGGAGCAGCTAATGCGCCACTTGCATGAGCACATGGTCTAGGAGGGAAGTCAAATTAGACATGGGTCCTCATGGCCCCACTGATGTGCAGTAAAGTGCTCTCCAGCTCCTTGCTAGCAGGGAAGTGCGGGTGACCCATGAGAGGGATGAAGGTGAGAGGGGACATGGAAGTGGGGCTCCTCTCAAAGCACTTACACTTCTCCCCCATTGCCCCCACCCCTGCTTCAGTCAGAACCCCGGATGCCTCCTCAGATTGCAATGGCCGAGTCTGCCCCAGCACAGTCGCAGGAGGAGCAGACTTTGGCGGGGCCATCACAGGCTCCAAAACCCAGAGGACGCCCGCCAAAAGTGTTTATGCAGTCGCAGCAGGGAAGTGAGTAGGCTGCCTCTACCTCTGCTGAAGCCACAGGGGTAGCACCTTGTAGAAGCATGCGTAAGAGAAAGATGAAAGAGAAAGTAGATGCACAAGGGTAGCCACTTGGGTGTTTTATTAAATGTTTCTGTAAAGTTTCCATTACTGTGATGTCACAGATAAAAATCTTTGGAAGTGACTTAGAGAGTTGGAATGAATGGTGAGCCATAATGTTACCTCCGGCAATGGTGGTCACTGTGAAAGGAATGGCTTGGTCATTGTAGGGATGCTTTATGGTGTTGCTGTGGGGTGGTGCGAACCTGGTGCAGCATGTGGCAGCCATATGGGCGTAATGCGTAAAATTAAGTAAATCTGGCCATGATAAGCCCATCTCTGGCCTCCCGGGCAGCAATGTGCTCGGGTGTTGGTAGGTTCTGGACCGCAGGTTCCTCCTGCTCCTCCTCCTCCTCATCTTCCAGCTGATGCTCCTCCTGCTCCTCCTCTGAAGAGGCTGTGCGCTCAGTGCCTTGCTCCTCATGCAGCGATAATCCTCACTGCTGCGCTCTGTTGTGCAGGGCGCAGCAGACCACGATGATTCAGGAGACCTTGGCTGGTGTGTACTGAAGGGCTCCTCCAGATCTGTCAAGGCATCTGAAGCGCATTTTCAGCATGCCTATTGTCTGCTCTATGACACATCTGGTGGAAACGTGGCTATCATTATATCTCTCCTCAGTCTCAGTACTTGGCCTCCTAAAGGTGTCATGAGCCACGACTTCAGTGGATAGCCTTTTTCTCCAAGCAGTGAGCTGGGAAGTTTGTTTGGCAGTGCGAAGAGCTGAGGGAGGGTGGACTGGTGCAGGATGAAAGAGTCATGACAGCTGCCAGGGAATTTGGCACACACATCCATGATGATCTTCCTATGGTTGCAGATAAGCTGCACATTTGGGAGTGGAAGCCCTTGCGATTGACAAAGACTCCTTGGTTGTGATAAGGTGCCCCGATGGCCACATCTGTGCAGTTGATGATGCCCTGCACCCGTGGGAATACAGCCAGAGCGGCAAAGGCCAGCGCCTGCTCAGTAACACTGGCTTCATCAATGGCAAAGTTGGTATAATTGGCTGACTTGTCAAAGAGGGCATCGGTGACCTGTGTGATGCATCTGTGGGCGGCCGACTGCAAGATGCCGCAAATGTCTGCTGCAGATCCCTGGAAGGAGCCTGAGGCGAAGAAGTTGAGGGCGCTGGTGACTTGGACAGCCACTGGTAAGGCGTGTCCACCCGTTCCTCTGGGCTGCAGGTCTGCTCCAGAAATGTGCAAAAGTCTGCGACAACGTGGTGTGATAGCTTGAGCTTCCTTTGGCACTGCTATTCAGTCATGTTGAGGAAGCTGATCTTCTGCCTGTATGCCCTGTGTTGGGGGTATCACCTCTGGTGTGGTGCAGTCCTGTGCTGATGCCCTCTGTCCTGTGCAGCTTCAGGTTGGTGAGGAGAAGGTTGGTGGTGGTGTGCCAGGTGCTGCTGGTGTTGGGGCTCATCATACTCCGATTCTGAGGACAAAGGTGAGACAGCATAAACGGCACGCATACTGATGGAATAGATGGCCGGTCAAGTAGAGATGACAGAAGCAATCTGTCAATGGTTCTACCAATGAGGTGCCAATGGATCCCGACTTTGCTGGAAACACTTGCAACCTCTAGAAAGCTAAATCTGTGCTGACAATATAGTCAGTAACAGCATCTGCCTTAGGAAAGTAATCAGGTGTCAGGTGGGAGTATTTATTGTACTTTTCATGCTGTGCACTAATGAGCTGGATCAATGGCCACTCAACTTCTGCCTCAGGTTCACAGACGTGGTTCCCGAGCTGTGTGATTCCCGTGCTCATCCAGGGAAATTTGAAACGCAAGTATAAAAAGACTCTTAAGGGTCTGACAAGTACATCATAATGATCTGAATTAGCTCGCCCACCTCTGCTGTTCAGATCGCTGCCACACCAGGAAACGCGCCCAAGAGAAAGGCGCATGGGGACGGGATGTTGGCGGGTTTCCGAACGCTCCAAGATATTTCAAATTACCCACCCGACCTGCTTCCAATCGCGCCCACATGGACCCCAGAAAATTCCTGCCTTTGTGTAATTAATTGTTCATTCTGTTGTACTTTGCACTTTAATATTTGCTTTTTAATATTTTGTCCAATACCTACCATAAAATATTAATCAGGCTAATGATTTTATGTCTGTTATGATTATCAAAATAGATTTGAATTGGCCAGGTTGAATGATTTCTTCTTTCCACAACATAATGTTCATCACTCTTTTCTTCCTAAAAGAAAATTTTAATTACCAAAATGCATGTTAATAATTTAATTATCACTTTTGATGAAGCCAATATGTCTACATCAAGGGCCTTGAAATGATATGCGATATTGGCTCATAAATGATTAATGTGTTCATCTGAAATTCTCTGTGAAATCATCTGTATTTTTAACTGTTTGTCACTTAAATCTACTGATTTTCACCAAGTAGTTAGAAAGGCATCTGCAAGTGAGGGAATTAGTACATCTATGCAACCTTCAGGCACCTATTTAGATACTGTACCTGGATCTTACCCCACAACCTTTTTCTTCCTTTCGCTGACATGGGGTCAGCTTCCACATGTACGCTGATGACACTAAGCTCCACTTCTCCACCACTTCTTTCACCCCCTTTAACGTGTCCATGCTTTCAGACTGCTGGTCCGACATCCAGTCTTGAATGGGCTACAATTTCTATTGTCTTCAGCCCCTTTCCCAACCAAACTGTTCACAACTTCACAGTTCCTCCCCTCTTTTAAGACTCTCCTTAAAACTCAATCCAACTAAGCTTCCAGTCACCCCTCTTAATATCACCTCCTTTGGGTCAACATCTTTCTTTTGATTACGTCTCTGTGAAGCATCTTGGAATGTTTTTCTACATTAAGGCTATATACGAATGCAAGTTGTTCTTACTATTCTATTAAGACTGGATGTTAGACCCAGGTCTGACGAAAGTTCATTGACCTGAAGCATTAACTCTGTTTCTATCTCCACAGATGTTGCCTGACCTGCTGAGTATTTCCAACATTTTCTGTTTTTATTTCTTCCTTTCATATAACTTTAGTCTGGTTCCTGAGTTTTTGGGCTGATAGGACTGTTGTCTTTCAGTAAAACTTCTCAAATAAGTTTCCTGTGTTTGGGGCCTACTTTTAAAAAGAGAAAATGTAAAATACAATAATCTACTATCTTGCTTAAATGCTTTGTTTGAAGTGTTTGTCTGAAGGCTAGGGGCATGTTCACAGTGTGGAGTCCTATATGACAAGTTATTCGAACCCTGGAAAGCCCTCCACTAATTTAGCTAATCTATGTTGGTGATGAAAGCCAAGGCCAATTGCTGTCTGTACTGTGACATTTAAACTCCGCAGGCATTAATACCACATAAGAGCAAGCAACTCTTAATGGTAGCTCATTCAGGTGGAATGGATTCTAAGTACAAGTCCTACCCTTTCATAAATGTATTCAATGCAAATACAAATTGGAAAATGTTCATTATATGCAACTTAGTGATTGCTGCCTAGACAGCAAGAAACTTAGGGGGGAATTTTCCAGGGGGTCAGCGGGCGCGATCGGTGGTGGGTCGGGTGGGAAAATGTTTTTTTTGACAGCGGGTCAGGACCCCGCTGCCAACCCGCCGTCACGTACCTTTACCAAATGTCGGATCTGTCAGCGCTGAGCAGACCCAACAGGCAGCGGCAGGGAATGCAATTAAAATCATTAGTGGCTTGTTTACAGCCACTTAACAATGTTTTTTTCCCAGCTTTTTAAATTTGATAGGTCACCCACTGGTTTCCCGCTGTACCTAGACCTTGTCTGTGAAGCTGAGGCGGGAGGTCAGTGGCCATTGTTTCAGCTGATGAGTTGACAGCTTCAGATGTCAAGTAAAAGCTCCCAGCTGATTGAGAAATGTTCCCTAAGCCACTAGCTTCTCTAAACTGCATTTCCACTATAGATTCAGGATGCTGCAAGTCTTTACATAAGTCTCCATCCAGTCTGACCTCATTACCTCTCCCACCATTGACAAATCGCTTCCGTCATCTCTACTTCACCTGCCATCTATTCCATCAGCATCCGTGCACTTTATACTCTCTCACCTTGGTCCTCAGAATCCCACCACAATCAGTCCCAACACCAGCAGCACCAACAACACCAGCAGCACCAACAACAACACCAACCTTCTCCGCAATCAACTGATGCTGCACAGGACAGAGGGCATCAGCACCCAACCACATTGTTGCCAGGGAGGCCAGAGATGGCCTCACCATGGCCAGATTTACTTCACTTGACGCTGTACACCCTGGCAGCCACATGATATGCCAGGTTGGCACCACCCCACACCAACACCATAAATCATCCCTCAATGCCCAAGCCATTCCTTTCACACTCATGACCATTGCGAGTGGTACCATTATGTCTCACCATTCACTGCAACTCACTAAGCCACTTCCAAAGGTGCACACAAATCTGTCCAAGAATGCAAAGTGTTGAAAATAAAGGTTTCAATGTTTGACAGCATATTAACAGAAACTTTACATGAACATTGGATAAAACACCCAAGTGCCTACCCTTTTGTGATGTTAGTTGGTACAATTGCATTAGGATGAGGGTGAATGTGAGGGGTGGCTAGTGAGATGGGGATGTGATGAGAGGCACAGCAGGATGAGGTTGAGTGTGGCTTTGTACTAACATTTCGTGATCTACTGTGATCATTGAAATGTTTGCGTCACTGCACCCAGGTCCTCCTGACCACATCCCTGCTTGTGCCCTCCTCTGCAATGTGCAACCAGGCTGTGTTGATCACCTAGGGAGGTCTTCTCCGTCCATGGGAAGGGAAGGGGACCTCCCTGTGTGCTGTGACTCCCTCCATAAGCATATGGAGGCAGTCATGGGAGAGCCGGATGCTGCCGTGCACCTCTGTGCAGTGCTTGTCAGTGTTTGCAGCACCTCAATGCTGTAGAACACTGACAGCACAAATGTCAAATTAAAGTTGGCCCTTGTTCCTTTAAGGGAATCGGCTGATGACGCGTCATTAAATGAGGTCATCAGACCCGCTTCCTTCAACTGGCCGGGAAACTCGCTGGGCGGGCTGAACAAGCCCAATCATGGTAAATTCATTGTACACAGCGGGCTGGAGCCAACAGTGGGGCTGGGACCCGCCACCGATGTTGTCCGCCACGGAATACGCCGAAGTTGGTCAAATCCAGCCCTTAGATTTGATTAAATTCTGTCTTAAAAGTGCAAAGTGATACATTTTGATAGGAAGAATGAGGAAAGGCAATATAAACTAAAGGGTACAATCCTAAAGGGGGTGCATGAACAGAGAGACCTGTGGGTATATGTGCACAAATCATTGAAGGTGGCAGGGCAGGTTGAGAAAGCGGTTAAAAAAACATACGTGATCCTGGGCTTCATAAATAGAGGTCATGATGCGGAGATGCCGGTGTTGGACTGGGGTGGACAAAATTGAGAGGTCGCACAACACCAGGTTATAGTCCAACAGTTTTATTTGAAATCACAAGCTTTCGGAGCTATCGATTGCTCCTTCCTCAGGTGAAGACTTCACCTGAGGAAGGAGCAATCGATAGCTCCGAAAGCTTGTGATTTCAAATAAAACTGTTGGACTATAACCTGGTGTTGTGCGACCTCTCAATTTCATAAATAGAGGCATAGAGTACAAAAGCAAGGAAGTTATGATGAACCTTTATAAAACACTAGTTCGGCCTCAACTGGAGTATTGTGTCCAATTCTGGGCACCGCACTTTAGGGAGAATGTGAAGGCCTTAGAGAGGGTGCAGGAAAGATTTACGAGAATGATTCCAGGGATGAGGGACTTCAATTACGTGGATAGACTAGAGAAGCTGAGGTTTTTCTGCTTAGAGCAGAGAAGGTTGAGAGGAGATTTAATAGAGGTGTTCAAAATCATGTTGGGTCTAGACAGAGTAGATAGAGAAAAACTGTTCCCATTGGCGGAAGGGTCGAGAACCAGAGGACACAGATTTAAGGTGATTGGCAGAAGAACCAAAGGCGACATGAGGAAAAACTGTTTTACGCAGCGAGTGGTTAGGATCTGGATTGCACTGCCTGAAAGGGTGGTGGAGGCAGACTCAATCGTGGCTTTCAAAAGGGAATTGGATAAGTACCTGAAGGAAAAAAAATTGCAGGGCTACGGGGAGAGGGCGGGGGAGTGGGACTAGCTGAAGTGCTCTTGCAGAGAGCCGGCACGGGCTCGACAGGCCGAATGGCCTCCTTCTGTGCTGTAACCATTCTATGATTCTATGATTCTAATATTGATACAATGAATATTTCACTTGTTTTATGTTGGAATAGGGATAAAATGTGGATTAAAGCAAAAGACATTGTTAAATCTCAGGTCAAGTTCCTCTACTCTAATATAAAACACACCATTATAACCATTTGTTAATATAACAATTTTTAAAATCAGTTCTTGCAATGCATCAGCATGAACCCTATTAAAAAGCATGTATAGACCGGCCTCGAAATTTGATGACATAAAATGTGCACCTAAGCATTTAATATGGTGGGACCTTAAAGGGCCCGCTGGAGGCCACCATCAAAAAAGGGCGTACCTGAAGGCCGGTGATGCAGTGCCCCAAATTAAAACCATCTTTACTGGCGAGCTGCCTGTGGATGCACAGCAGGCGTTTGCTGCTCGCCGGTCTAATGTAAATGAGGCCCAAGGCCCAGTATTGAGTGTACCTCGGGCTTAGCCGTTTGGGCGCAGGGATCATTCCCTGTGCCATAGTGTCATGTGATAATCTAGGAATGCAGGCTTTCATAGACTGATGGGAGAAAGTTCAACTTTTCCCCACACATGCTCAGACAACACACGCACTTTCAGTCTGCTACTATTTCAACCTCAGCATCACTGTTGTTGGTACCAAATGGAGGCCGGAAACCTTCCAACAGGGTGTGAGATTATGATGCTGTTGCACACCTCCTACTGGCCAGCTGAAGAGCAGCATGTGTGGAGGCCTGAGTATCGGTTGTGTGTTCGGTCATCCTCTCAACCATGTCTGTACAGGGAAAACACAAAAGGGATTTTGTTCCTATGAATTAAAAAATTGGCATCAGCTTTCATCATCCATAAGTACCTGCTTTCTCATCTGATTATGTATTATTAAAAGCTTTACATTTTCTGCCAGGAGCAACAGATGTCTTGTATTTAGTCAAATTAACATGTTATATTTTATATATTATTCATACTGATGTTCACCTTATCTAAAGAGATTGCCAGATCTAACTACCTTCGGGAAGAAGATTGCTTTATGGCAGTTTCTCTTAATCTTGCCGTCAATCTTTGCAGAGCCCAGTGAGCTATTAACACAAAAGTCATGCTTGGAAGGAGAGCTGCCGCTAGCTTTGATTGAGGGGTGTTTCCTGCCAACAACCTTTGTGCTCGGCCAACCTCCCATTGAAAGGCTTGTGCTGTATCTATTATCGAACCTGAATCTTACAAGATACTAATCAAGAATGAATAGCGGGCAATTCTAGAGAGTTCAGGGCAAAACCAACCTTAATTATCATGAGTGAGCAGTGAGGACAATTACTATAGCCAGTTTATATCTGTGTCAGATTGTGTTATGCCGAATCTCCAAGGAAGTGAAACTGATGTCCAGGAGAGATTAATGAGGCCACACATCTATTTGTGTACACTTTTGTATCTAGTTGTGGTCACTGTATTGACAAAAAGATTTAGAAGCTGTAGAGAGGAGCCATAAAAGTGCAGCAAGATGATTATAAGTTTTAGATCACTTAGTTATAAGGAGAAATGAAAGGTGAATCTATTTTTATTAATCCTGAAGTGTTTCTAGCATTTTCTGTTTCAAATTCCCAGCATCTGCAGTATTTTGCTTTTTGTTAAACTTGCCCTGTAGAGTTCATCACCAAGCAATTGAACTCTGATTGACTACACAACAATTAGACTTTTTAGTCTTCAATGGACACAGATCTACTTAAGCAGCAGATTAATACATTTTATACTTTAACTTAAAACATTTTAGCTTTTTGTTTCCAATGGAGCTCTCAGCCCTCTGTATAGGCCATCACATTGTCATACTGCTGACCTCTGTGGTCCTGAACCCAAAATCAAAACTGTGCATGTACTAGATCCTACCAGAGTAATAGCTCTAAAGACACAATCATGACGTTTAAACAACTGTACAGGGGGTGATTTTGACTTTGGAAGATAGTGTAAACTGAGCAATATCGATTCAGCTGCTCGTTATACGTCTGTCCCAGTTTTCATTTCCATTTATGTCAATAGTTTATGAAAATCGGGAGCGATGTATGTACAGCGGTGGCTGTATGGATATCTCCCAGTTTACTCTATCACCAAAAGTCAAAATTACCCCCTACCTATGAAGTCTTGTACATGATCAGTCACTTCAATATTACTGTTGGTGCTGTGAATCTATCACACAGTGTAAACACAGTGGTGAGGATTTCAGAACTGCAGCATCTTTTCACATGTTGTAGAGCTGCTTTCCCCTGGAAGAAGTTCCACAATATAAATGGGTAATGAGCTGCTGTTGTATTGATCCCTGCAGGTCTAGTGCTGTATATTGATTTTGCCTGGTGTGCTGGGGGTGGGGGATACTATCTGATATCTGGCAGTGCAGCAGCAGATCTGTTTTATTGGTGATGTTGGCTGAGTGATCACTCCAGTCCAGTGCTGAAACTGCATCCAATTCCTACCATTATAGAGGAGAACACCCTCAAGGTTTAGTGAAGGGATGTCTTCTTGTTCCCTGGCATTGTAGGAGATGCACATTGGGGAGTGGAATTGGAGCTGTGGGTCTAGCTGGTTAGAGCAGAAAGTTGATCACCCTGAACTAAATCTCAAAGGAAATTTAACTTTCACTTCTATGCATCTTGCAATGGCCCTCCTTTGATGTAGACCTTGTTGTATTGTGGAAGATACTGATATGAGAGTTGTATTGTAAGGTCCCCCAATTAACTCAGTTGGTAAAATTACTCCTATCTAATGAGCGTCGTTCAAATTCAGTTACTGATCATGATACAATCTTGTTTATTTAGGAACCAAACTGACAATAAATAGAATTATTTTATTTCAAAGATATTTTAGAGATTTAACTGGGGCACAAGTTAAGGCAAAACTTCTTTATTCGGTAACTCCACAATATTAAACTGTATTACTGCTGTAAATATGGAAATCATTAGGTTATTCAACTGTGTAGATAGGCTTTGGCATTCACCTGGAGGAACATTAGGGGAAATGTCTGCTCTGTGACCAGCTAGGCTCAAAGATCCAATTCTGCCAGTCAGTACACACGTCTCCTAATATTAATGAAAATATATTTTACAAGTTGCATTAGAATTTGTAACATCTTGAGAAGTGATTATAAATGAAATGGATTAAAGTTTGGCAGTAGTAACTTGTGGTAACCCACAGGAATTAATACTGGGGCCTCTGGTATTCCAAATATTTTTAAATGACCTTAACAGGGGATAGTAGGTAAAAGGTCTCTGCTGATAGAAAAAATGTGTGGAAAGTCCAATGCGATTCCAGAGCAATCTAGTGGCTGAACAGATGAACTGCAACTAACAATCAATAAAGGTAAATTGAAAATGTAGAGAAGTGCTAAAATAGGCATGCTCGTTACATTTGTGGGTCATTTCTGCCTCTTTTATTCTAGATACTGTTAGTTAGATTACTCTCATTCATAAGTCTTTAAATTAAAAAAATTAAAAATTCAAGACTCTAATCTCCTTGGAGGTAATGACTAGAAATATGTTGCATGCTGCCATTACACCGTCGTTTAAGTATACCTGCCCTATATTTGAGCAGATGAATCAACGACTCCCATCACTTTTGGCAGAAGATTCTAGAAGTGCAATGACTGGCAGGATCCAGCAAAATCTACTTGACCAATTTCCCAGCCTCGTCTTTCTCAACAAAAATTGAAACGCTTGTGCCTTGAGTGAGTTGAAAAAAATCTCTACCAAGCTAAAACAAGACAAAAATACTTCATTTTAGTCATACTCATAATGCATGGTTAGGGACTATGACCTTCCAGATTATAGCTGAACAATGATTTAGATTGTTTGCACAATATGAAGCAATGATTGCTGAGCCAACAAAGGCCTAGAAATTGGTTGACACCTACACTTGTTTCACAGGTGTAAAACGAGAGCCAAAGAATCTAATATGGCGGACAGCGCATTCTGCGCTGGAAGTGCCCCGCCACCATATTGGTAAAGGCAGAGGAAAAAGTCATCCGGGGCCTGCACCTGAAAAAGCCGTTGGGTCCTTTGCATATGCAAATACAGATTCTAGTGCCTGTATGAGGCTCGCTATGTAAAATTAGTCTGCCCTGAATGCAGCTGGAGAAAACATACCTGAATGTGGAGCCAAGAATGTTCCTCCGGGCTCCATTATAATGTCGAAGACCATTGCCGCCTCCTGTTCCACCGCCTCCTGTTCCGCCACCTCCTGAGCATCCACCCCTTCCCTCCCAATCGCCTCCATCCCCTCCCAGTATTCACCTGAGGGTCCTTGCAGGCGACACAGCGGCACAAAATCCAATGCCTATTCACCGGCAAGCTGCCTGGGGATGCCAAGCCTGCCTCCGCAGCTCGCTGCTCTCGCTTAAATGAGGCCTGATGCCCAATACTGAGTTTGCCTCAGGCCTGGATGCCCTGGTGCAGTGTTCATTCCTTGTGCCCAGTTCGTGCTGCTTGCAGAAATTTGTTCCTTCAACCACTTAACTAACCTATTCTTAGCTACTCTACCTGAGGAAGGGGCGACAGCTCCGAAAGCTTGTAATTTTAAATAAATCTGTTGGACTATAACCTGGTGTTGTGCGACTTCTCATTTTTAACTGGTTGACGCAGTCTCTGTTTTAAGCACTAACTCTGATAGTGTGTTCTGCAGTTTAGCAACATAGGAATTGCTAGAAGAGAAAAGTCCAAGGTCCATCTAGTTCGCCTTCTACCATCCTGGTAGTCGAATGATACAACAATAATGGAGTTGTTGACTAATGATAGCAATCAATCTCTTTCTACAGCAAACCCAGAAATGACACTAGGAAAACCTTAGTGGTGGAGAGCTTTGGGAACCATAGGTCCAAATCACCTTTTCCTCCTGAGCATCCTACACTTACCATATGTCATGTCTCAAATTACTCATACTGTATCCCAAAATGTTATTTTCTGAAAGAAATCTACCTAATTTGCATTTGAATGAATCAACACTTTCTGCTTCCACTGTCTCCCTAGGGAGTCTGTTCCATAGATTGACCACTCACTCATGAAAATTTATGAATTTACCACCTTTCAAGTGCAGGCCGTATCCTCTGGTTCTACTATTCTGGACGAGGCGAGATAGCTTGTCATAGTCTGCATTATGTAGTCCCTTTAGAATCCGAGAAACAGCAATCATATCACCTCTCCTTTCTAGTGAGAACATGCCCAATTTACATAATCCAATCCCTCCAACTCCTCAATCACTCTGGTTGCTCTCTTCTGTATCCTTTTAATAGCTGCAATATCTTTTTTGTACTGTGGCGACCAGAACTGTACACACTGTTCTAAATGTGGTCCCACCAATGATGTATAAAGTAGTAGATTCACAACCCTGTGTATTTAAAAAAAAGTTTCTCCTGCTCTCTGTCCTCAACCTATCTATGTCCCCTGGTTCTGTAGTCTTTGAAAAAAGTCTGTTCCTCTCTACTCTGTCCCATCCCTTTATAATTTTAATGATCTCTATCAAATTATCCCTAATCTTTTCAGTTCTAACAAAAATAGTCCCAATCATCTTTGTTAACATAGATTCTAGTTTTTGTACAGTACTTTCCATTTTGGGAAAAGGCACAGATTTAATTTGAATTATACTGTGATGTTATGTCATGTTGTTTATTTTATTTTCCTTGGTGATAAGAGAATATGTGTTCCAAGAGTTATGCAATAAAACTAAAAAAGCAATCCATAGTAAACAGTCAAAAGCGAACCAAAGAAAAAAAACAGGAGATGATTTTCGCATATGATCAGATGGTCAGGGAATCACTGTGGGAATTATAAGAACTTGACAATCACTTATTTCCTCATTAGTCCACTCGTCCATTACCAAAGGTACTAAAGCTTTCTCATGTGAATAAAGACTAAAGACTAGAAACACAAAAGTACACTTGAATCTGACTTAAGATACACGATCAAACAACAGTTGACCATTTAAGAAAAGCTAGAACATTGATTAGACATTTTGCTATACTATAATGAAAATCATCTTCCAGCACACAAAACTATTTTTAATATTGCGTGAGGGGGACAAGTTTCAGCAGGATAGCAAATTGGCTATTCAGCAAAACTCATAAGGGGTGATTTTAACCCTGACAGTCTCTTGTGCCCCATCCAGAAGAGATGGTTGCAAGGGCAAGGCCAGAAAGTATATATTTCATTTTTAATGCTGGCTAAAATACTGAAACTGAACAATAGAAAATGTACCGGGGTGCATGGCATGGTTTGTCTGACAGTGTTTGTGACCTTGGTTGTACTGTGTGGCTTGTTTTATTGTGAGATGAGCAGCACTGGGCCAGAAAGGACAGGTTGCATTCTGTGAGCAAGTCAAATATACTATTCTTGGACCATCCCACAGTGGAACATTGACACTTAGCTTTTCAGTACCAATATGGAGCAAATATTTTCCCTTCACGAGAATGACATTTTCATTTTTGCAAAATATATTTAATATCACAATATTAAAAAAAGTTGAAGAATTGCAAAGCATTTAATGTTTTCTTTATGGATCTATTGTGCAAATAAGAACTTAATGGCCTAGAAATTCGATTCGGAGGCTTGCCGCGGGGGTAAGGATCGCGCGCGATATCACCCACCGTGTCTGCCGTCCTTGTTTGCCCCCGCAGGAACTTCGGGTCCTGGGCCTCTCCCTGGTGCCGGCGCGCAGTGCTTGCGTGTTCCAGGGGCGCAGTTAGTGCGATGCGACCTCTGGGATCATGTGGGCCATGGAGAGCCAATGGCAGCAGACCATCTTTCATTCATAGATTTGACAGGAGACCTGTCAAATCTGTGAATTGAAATCGGCCCCAAAAGAACAGCTAAACCTCAAATAATTTTTTTTAAAAACCCATCACATTAATAAAATAACTATAGTTAAATAAATTAACCACTTTAAACAAAAATTTTAATTTTTGAAAAAATTAAAATACTTTTTAAAAGTTATAAAAATAAACTTACCTTTCTTTAAAGTCTCTAAAAACGATAAAGCTGTTGAAAAATTTTTTAAATTATACTTAATTAACTACTTACCTTGTTCAAAAGGGGTCTTATGCCTCCTTTTTACTTGTGTAGAATATTCCATACTTACCCTCGCGTTGAAACCTGAAAAAAAACCTAAGTGTGCTGCGTGCGCGCAGCCTCTAGTGCGCACGCGGTTCACCTAGGAACCGCCCCCTTCGCCATACCGGAAGTGCCGGTTTCCCGCGCATGCGCAGCGCATGCAGGAAACCGGCACTTCGGGAATGAATACGGGTGAGTACGCACTGAGTACTCACCCGAGAACAGCCGAATTTTTGGGCCAATATTTTAAGACTTGATGAAAAAATATTGTCTGCCCGTTGTGTTGTGTCCTCAGGCGGGTCGTAACAAGTCTCACGAGATTCTTGAGCCACTTACTAGAGAAGAGTAGCTAAGGTGGTTTCCCATTGCCATTCTCATGGTTTTTATCTTTGTAGTATCTTCTCCTAGATGGGCTACAACCAAGACTGAAGAAGCCCAACTACCCTTGATGATGGGGGCGGCCACCTGCCACCAGCGGATGCAAGTATCCCCACTGGACGTCAACCCAGTATTCAGAGACTGCTCCATTCACCACTCAATGGGGATGTCTGGAGTGGGGCCTGAACCCAACCCTTCTGACTCCGAGGTGGGAATATTACCACTGAGCCAATGGTCAAACATACTGTACTATCATAGATTTCGAGAATTATAACTGCAGTACTATGAGGATTGTACAGACGGCACTAAATCGTGCTATATAAAATTGGATTGCTACGTTTTCTGACTGATTGTACCTCACATTTTATACGTCCAATGCACTTATGTTCATCATTTACGTTAAAAAACCAGCTCCTCTGTTTATTCAGCCTATTCCTCTGATACAGTCACGTAATGCAGAAATTTAAACAAAAAGGTGCCAAGAGAAAATGTTATTCAAAAACTCTTCATATAGGCCAGTAGTCACTTAATCACTTGCTTTCTTGCAACAAATCTTTACTCATTTCTATGCAGCAGTTAAAGTCAATAAAATTCAGGTTAGAAATGCAGCTTTAACGTTTTGTTTCCCTGTGTTTTTTAGACTCCAGCATTTACGTAAGTGGAACTGGAGTGAAATCTTCTTGAAAACGTCCTTGTTCTATTCAGTGCTAATGGCAATTTAAGCAAGTGTAAGTTATTAATCACATGGGAGGCCTTTGTTGTTTGCCTTACTTAAGCAATAAGTAAATTCTAAAATCATGAGTGTCCAAAGTAATTGTACAGCTTGTGAATAGATTGTTGATTTATACTGGCTATATTGAGTGGTGCTTTATCTTAATGCCAGGATTAATTTTCAATGTTCAACAGTCGACAGGTACAAGAGTTACTTCCTCACTTGATTATTGGAAGTGTTCGTATTGATGAGGAGGGGAGGAGATGAAATATGCTCCAAAATAATTTCTCTTCAAAAGAAAAAAAATGTCTGGTGTCCAATGAAAAATAGCAACTAAAGGAAAATCATGCAAACACGTTAAACATTTATCCCCTAATATTGGCAACAGTCTTTCTGGGCTATAATCACATGTATGACGCATTCTCTTTTGATTGTTCTACAGTTTTCTCCATAATATACCAAGAGCAGTAACATGTGCTGTAGTAAAAACATTTGTTTTGAAAAATGCTATTTATATTACCTCTCCAGGTCTATAGATATTCCTGTATCTATTAGAAAACATTGAGGGAAGCATGCATAGACAGGAAAACAGGACTCCAGTCATCTATTGACCATTCCTACCTTTTATAATGGCCATAATTTGGTCTATCTAGATCAAACAGGTCCTAATAGTGATGCCACTGAGGAGACTTTAATTGTGGGGGACTTTAATCTTCACATAGACTGGACAAATTAAATTGGCAAAGGTAGTCTGGAGGATGAGTTCATGGAATGCATTCGGGATAGATTCCTAGGCTAATACGTCATGGAACCAACCATGGAACAGACTATTTTAGATCTTGCATTGTGTAATGAGACAGGGCTAATTAGCAATCTCATAGTAAAGGATCCTCTGGGGCAGAGTGATCATAATATGATAGCATTTCACATTAAGTTTGAGAGTGACTTGCCTAAGTCTGAAACTAGAGTCTTAAAATTAAATAAAGCCAATTACATGGGTATGAGGGGCGGGTTGGGTAAGGTAAATTGGAAAATTAGATTAAAAGGCTTGATGGTAGATAAGCAGTGGCTAGCATTTTTTAAAAATTTCATAATTCTCAACAAAAATACATTCCATTGAGAAACAAAATCTCCATGGGAAAAATGATCCATCTAACGTGGCTAACTAAAGAAGTTAAGGATAACATTAGATTGAAAGAAAAAGCTTATAATGTTGCGAAGAATATATTAGTAAGCCTGAGGATTGGGAGAGTTTCAGAAACCAGCAAAGGATGACCAAAAAATTGATAAAAAGGGAAAAATTAGAATATGAGAGAAAACTAGCAGGAAATATAAAAACAGATTGTAAGGGCTTCTACAAGTATGTAAAAAGGAAGAGAGTAGCAAAAGTAAATGTTGGTCCCTTAAAGGCTGAGACAGGAGAAATTATTATGGGGAATAAGGAAATGGCAGAAACGTTAAACAAATATTATGTATCTGTCTTCACAGTTGAAGGGCAGTGTCCTAGGCCCAACCATCTTCAGCTGCTTCATCAATGACCTTCCTTCCAACATAAGGTCAGAAATGGGGATGTTCGCTGATAACTGCACAGTGTTCAGTGCCATTCACAACTCCTCAGATAATGAAGCAGTCCATGCCCACATGCAACAAGACCTGGACGACGTTCAGGCTTGGGCTGATAAGTGGCAGGTAACATTCGCGCCACAGAAGTGACAGGCAATGACTATCTCCAACAAGCGAGAGTATAACCACCTCCCCTTGACATTCAATGGCATTACCATCACCGAACCCCCACCATCAACATCCTGGGGGTCACCATTGACCAGAAACTTAACTGGACCAGCCACATAAATACTGTGGCAACAAGAGCAGGTCAGAGGCTAGGTATTCTGCGGCAAGTGTCTCACCTCCTGACTCCCCAAAGCCTTTCCACCATCTACAAGGCACAAGTAAGGAGTGTGATGGAATACTCTCCACTTGCCTGGATGAGTGCAGCTCTAACAACACTCAAGAAGCTCGACACTATCCAGGACAAAACAGCCCGCTTGATTGGCACCCCCTCTATCACCTTAAACATCCACTCCCTCCACCACTGGCGTACCGTGGCTGCAGTGTGTACCATCTACAAGATGCACTGCAGCAACTCGCCAAGGCTTCTTTGGCAGCACCTCCCAAACCCGCGACCTCTTCCACCTAGAAGGACAAGGGCAGCAGACGCATGGGAACACCACCACCTCCAAGTTCCCCTCCAAGTCACACATCATCCTGACTTAGAAGTATATCGCCGATCCTTTATCGTCGCTGGGTCAAAATCCTGGAGCTCCCTACCTAACAGCACTGTGGGAGTGCCTTTACCACACGAACTGCAGCGGTTCAAGAAGGCGGCTCACCACCACCTTCTCAAGGGCAATTAGGGATGGGCAATAAATGCTGGCCTTGCCAGTGACACCCACAGCCCATAAAAATGAATAAAAAAAGAAGACACAAAAAGCATAACGAAAATGGTGGGGATCCAAGAGTCTAATGAGAGTGAGGAACTTAACATAAGTAATATAAGTAGAGAAAAAGTACTGGAGAAACTAATGGGAATAAAAGCCGACAAATCCGCTGGACCTGACGGCCTATATCCTAGGGTTCTAAAATAGTGGATGCATTGGTTTTGATCTTCCAAAATTCCCTAGATTCTAGAATGGTCCCAGCAGATTGGAAGGTAGCAAATGTAACACCGCTATTCAAGAAAGGAGGGAGAGAGAAAACAGGGAACTACAGGCCAGTTAACCTGACATCAGTCGTCGGGAAAATGCTGGAATCCATTGTTAAGGAAGTGGTATCAAGTCACTTAGAAAATCATAACATGATTAGGCAGAGTCAACATGGTTTTATGAAAGGGAAATCGTATTTGATAAATTTATTCGTGTTTTTTGAGGATGTAACTAGCAGGGTAGATAAAGGGTAACCAGTGGATGCAGTATATTTGGATTTCCAAAAGGCATTCGATAAGATGCCACATAAAAGGTTATTACACAAGATTAGGGCTCATGGGGTTGGGGGTAATGGAATAGCATGGATAGAGGATTGGTTAACGGACAGTAAACAGAGAGTAGGGATAAACGGGTCTTTTTCAGGTTGGCAGGCTGTAACTAGTGGGGTATCGCAAAGATCAGTGTTTGGGCCTCAGCTATTTACAATCTATATTAATGACCTAGATGAAAGTACTGAGTGTAATGTATCCAAGTTTGCTGACGATACAAAGCTAGGGGGATAGTAAGATGTGAGAAAAACACAAAGAGTCTGCAAAGGGATATAGATAGACTAAGTGAATGGGCAGTAAGGTGGCAGATGGAGTATAATGTAGGGAATTGTGAGGTTATTCACTTTGGTAGGAAGAATAGAAAAACAGAATATTTTTAAATGGTGAGAAACTTTCAGATGTTGCTGTTCAGAGAGATTTGGGTGTCCTCATGCAAGAAACACAGAACGCTAGCATGCAGGTACAGCAAGCAATAAGGAAAGCAAATGGCATGTTGGCCTTTATTGCAAGGGGGTTGGAGTACAAGAGTAAGGAAGTCTTGCTACAATTGTACAGGGCCTTGGTGAGACCACACCTGGAGTATTGTGCACAGTTTTGGTCTCCTTATCTAAGGAAGGATATACTTGTCTTGGAGGCAGTGCAACAAACATTCACTAGATTGATTCCTGGGATGAGAGGGCTGTCCTATGATGAGAGATTGTGTAGAATGGGCCTATACTCTCTGGAGTTCAGAAGAATGAGAGATGATCTCATTGAAACATACAAGATTCTGAAGGGGATTGACAGGGTAGATGCTGAGAGGTTGTTTCCCCTGGCTGGAGTGTCTAGAACTAGGGGGCACCGTCTCAGGATAAGGGGCAGGCCATTTAAGACCGAGATGAGGAGGAATTTCTTCATTCAGAGGGTTGTGAAACTTTGGAATTCTCTGCCCCAGAGGGCTGTGAATGCTGAGTCTTTGGATATATTCAAGGCTGAGATAGATAGATTTTTGGACTCTAGGGGAATCAAGAGATATGGAGATCAGGTGGGAAAGTGGAGTTGAGGTCGATTATCAGCCATGATCTTATTGAATGGCAGAGCAGGCTCGAGGAGCCATATGGCCTATTCCTGCTCCTATTTCTTATATTCTTATGTTCTTATGAGACAACATCAAAGGAGGTATTTAATTTTGACACAGGATAAACACACAAACTTTAGTATTCGTCGTGGATGTGGAAAATGCCTTCGACCAGAGAGTGATATCTATGCTGGAGAGAATAACTTTTTGTAACAAATTTAGTCAATGGATCTAAATTCTCTAGTCTCATTTCAAATCCGTGGTGAATGTCATCCATTATACTATGTTCCAGTGAAGGACTTGTCCCTTCCATCCTTCACACTACCTTTCCTATAGATCATAAAAAAGCCCAAATGCCATTGGGACAGATTTATGTATGTCTACTGCCCTGTTTTTGAGCATGAATGTGGAGGTGGTGGGACAAAAATCACTGAGTTTCCGCTGGATGTTCACCTTTTGCAATTTTCGACCAGGTCTTGATTTGGGCAGCCAGCACTCCTGCCAGAAATGGGCAGGAGTCTGATAACTATATTGAAATGATGGTCCTAACATGCAATTAGGACCCAGATGCCATTTCCATGCAAGTCTGTCCTGCTACCACTACTTCCAAAATCTGCAAATCATGTGCAGAGTCAAGTGGGAAATGGTCAGTTCCAGCAGTATTTCAAGGGTTCCCTGGCCACTAATATCATGCCCACTGATCTGCAATGCACTTTCCACACACCACCATTGAAAACTACAACGCCCCTTTAAGAGGTGCAGTCCTTACGGATTTCCAGTCCTCCCAAATGGCAAACTGCCTATAAGCAGCATGACTGGCGGTGGCAGCTCGCCAATCACGTTTAAATGAGGCCTAATCACTAAAATCAATTCGGCCTCCTGTCGACATCATTCGTCAGGTGGAGTGGGCATCTTGCCCGCACCGTGCCCGAAAGGAAAACCAACCCTACTGTGTGTAGGTCGGAGGAGCAGAACACATGTTCTTTTACAGCTGATGTACAGTTCTATGTGTCTTCCAATCTTCCAAATCGTCAAAGAATTCAATGATCTGACCTGAACAGACAGGACAAGACAACAGTCCATTTGTGACAAAGTATACAGTGGTGGTCAATTTGCATTGTACAAAATGTTTTTGTAATATCAAATATCAGGAAGCCTGGTTGTCACAGTGCATTGTCTTTCTGTTTCACCTGATTGACGTGGTGTAGACTCATTCAATGAGGACTTTAGTTCAAATGCTAAATTTTCCAGCAGGTTAAAAGCAGGCGAAGGGTTTACTGACAAGTGGACAATTCCAGCCTAAGACTAGGCTTTAATATTTTGTATGCAGTTTTTCAATCAGAATTTTTCAAAGTGAAGTGGAATTCTCTGCACTTGACTACCATGGAATGTTTTCCAGCTGACCTTTCCTATTTTCACATACAACGAATTTCAAGAAACTCCTTGGACTTGTACATGTGTCGCTTCATGCACTAAACTATCCTTAACTGGGCCAAGCTGCACACAGTTTATTTTATATAGCAGCATAAGTGTTTTGACAACTTTGCAGGAGTTTGTGCATGATATAACAACACAATAAAAAATGGAAATAATTAATATAACGCAAGGGCATGCTTCAAGAATAGCAACAGCTAGAACACCTCGCATGGCCCTGCATACAGACGTATATAGAACAAGAAGCAGAGGAAGACTAAGGAAGTGCTGGATAAACAATGTCAAGAACGACTTGTCATAGAAAGGGGTACATGTGACTGAAGGAGCCAGGCTAGTTCAGAACCGGCAACATTGGAGTGAATTCATTCTGCCCCATCATCGCTGATGAGCTGAGGAATAGGAATTTAGTAGCAGTAGTACATAGTAATCACAATAAACACAGCCTCTTTAATGTGTTGTAACAGTTATCCTGGTTGAAGTTAAGGATAATCAGGCTGGGTTAATGATACATGCCCCCAACAGAATTTTGTTGATAGATGCTATCAAAACCTCCATTATCTGTCACAGTGGTGGAGACCCCTTGATGGGTAATGGAAATTGCTGGTTAATCAAAGGTTGCTCTTGCATGTATGCTACAGCAACAGCCCAGGCACTTGAAATGAAGAACAATGCAACACAAATAGTAACAGAAATATTTGGTAAATTTTAAGAGGATCTGCTCCTATTATAGAGCCTGGCAGGATCAGCTTTATAGCCAACTCACGCTCCTGTTTAGCAAGGCTCTGCGCCGGGTGCGGAAGCTTACGGAATGCATATTATTACATAGTTTTATTCACCAAGAAAAGGTGATGAAACGCAAATAAAAAATGCTGTGCAATGAGGTGATGTCTTGCGTAAGGCTAAAATTCTGTTAATCAGGTTGGCGGATTATAGGAGAGCAGAAAATGGAGGTTCTACCTTACTGACTTTTAAATAGGTGAGATGCGGCTAGATTTTTGGGAATACTGTGGAACATCATTTCACAGATGCTTGGCATCTTTTCCTCATATTTTGAAGATTTTTCAATGACACCGCTCTATAGCACAATTTGTGTGCCACATTGTAGCTCCGCCTGTTTAATAAGAAGCAATAAACCCACTAAATGGGATGAAACCTGAAGACAATAAAGAAGATAGATGGCTGATGCGATTTGCCAAGGCCAAGTTTCCCAGAACTGCTGGAGTTTGAGATGTAACATTAATTCCCAGCTGGAGCTAATGAACAAACATCAAGAAGTGTTAAGGAAAGGCTGTGCTATTTAAAGACTATTTTTCTTTAGGGAGTGTAAGTTTATTGAAGATAATTGAAGTTGATCTATTTGAGTGTGATACTGTTTGGCCAATTCAATTAAATGCTGGAAATAGCAGCAGAAATACTGTCAATCGGTCAAACATATTTTGCTATAATTTCTTCATAAAATCTCCTGCATTCTTCTCCCATTAGTAACAGAAACATTTTTATGGACAGTTGTATAAACAATCTTGACCGTATCTGCTAACATGATTAAAAACAGCATGGTGTCTTGTCTAGTGTCATGCTTCAAGGCTGAAGCCAAACATCTACTGGAAGAGAAACTCATGTTTGGGAACACCAGTTAGGTGACCTTTGAGACTTTTGGTCAGCAAATGTTGGCAACATGTCAAGGACAATAATTGCTACAGTTGCACCTTGAAACAACAAAATGGGTAAATGCTGTGATATAATCAATGCAAAGTAAATATAAATTAGATGGTCAGAAAATGAGTTATGATATATTAATATCAAATATCAATATACAATTAGCAGCTTTATTATACTCAATATTAGTCTTCTAGGACTGCCTTCTGTCTTCCTAGGTTAAACAGTTTTTGTTTGTTTTCAGTTCAGGCACTGTGATGCCAAAATAATATTAGTATTACAGTAGTGAAGCTACCTCAAACAGCAGAAATTACTATTACTGCTGTTAAATTAAACACAGTTAAAGATAATTTTACATAAAAATAATCACACTTTGCTCATGCTTTCCTGCCCCCTTTTGTACTCTTTATTTTACTTTAATCTTTTTGACCTATTCTAACTTCCCTCCCCACCCCAGTTTTCTTAAGTTTCACATGCTTAACTTACATTTCTTTATCTGCCTTCCTGTTCCCATCATCCATTTTGTAAAGGTAGGAGCAACGTTATTTCAAAATAAAATTAGCTATAAACCAGCGTAGACAAGACCAGGTCAATTCTGAAGTGAAACCTGCGTCCAAAAGAAAAAAGAAAAGAAAGACTTGCACTTATATAGTGCTTTTCACAGCCTCAGGATGTTCCAAAGTGCTTAACAGCTAATTTAGTATTTTGAAATAGCCATTGCTGCCATGTAGGAAATGTGGCAGCCAATTCGTACACAGCAAGGTCTCACAAACTGCAATGAGATTATGAACAGATAATCTGCTTTACTAATATTGGTTGAGTGATAAATATTGGCCAGGACATCGGGGAGAACTCCCCTGTGCTTCTTCAAAATATTGCCATGGGATCTTTTACATCCCAACAAGAGAGGGAGTACTGCAGGACCAAGTAATGGGAAATGAACCAGAGCAGATAAGAGAAGTAAGCACAGGGAAATATCTAGGCAATAGCGATCACAACATAATAAGATTTAAGATAAAGATTGAGAAGGACATAAATAGGACAAAGACCAAAGTAATAAATTGGAAAAAAGCTGATTTTAAGGGGATGAGAATGGAACTAAGGAAAATAAACTCAAAAAATTTACTGACAAAGTGGGAAATATTTAAAATGGTGATCAACAGAGTCCAGGAGAAATAAATCCCACTGAAAAGCAAGAGCAAACTAGCCAGTAATGACACACCATGGATGAATAAAGAATTAAGAGCAAAATTGAAACTAAAGAGAAAGGCATACACTAAGTATATAGACAACAAAGGAGAGGATGACAAAAAAATTCTGGCCTATGAAATTAAATTAGCAAGGAATATAAAAAATAGTAAAGTATTCTCCAGACACACCAATAACAAAAGAAAAATCAGGATAGGGATGGGACCACTGAGGGATATGCACGATAAACTCACAGGTGATGACAGCGAACTGGCAAAAATATTAGATAATTATGTTGCCTCAGTATTTACCAGGAAGACTAATATGGTGAACATGACATTAGAAGAAGAGATCAAAAAATATATAAAGACATTTTAATTTATTATTTTGGTATTTGTTTTACTTGTGTTCTTCTGTTCTTGAACAGTAAGGAGGATAGTGATAGGCTTCAAGAGGACATAGACAGGCTGGTGAAATGGGCAGACACGTGGCAGATGAAATTTAATGCAGAAAAACGTGAAGTGATAAATTTTGGTAGGAAGAACGAGGAGAGGCAATATAAACTAAAGAGTATAATCCTAAAGGGGGTGCATGAACAGAGAGACCTGGGAGTATATGTGCACAAATCGTTGAAGGTAGCAGGGCTGGTTGAAAAATTGGTTAAAAAAGCATACGGGATCCTGGGCTTTATAAATAGAGGCATAGAGTACAAAAGCAAGGAAGTTATGATGACCCTTTATAAAACACTGGTTCGGCCTCAACTGGAGTATTGTGTCCAATTCTGGGCACCGCACTTTAGGGAGGATGTGAAGGCCTTAGAGAGGGTGGATAGACTGGAGAAGCTGGGGTTGTTCTCCTTGGAGCAGAGACGGTTGAGAGGAAATCTGATAGAGGTGTTCAAAATCATGATGGTTCTAGACAGCGTAGATAGAGAGAAACAGTTCCCGTTGGCGGAAGGGTCGAGAACCAGAGAACACAGATTTAAAGTGATTGGCAAAAGAACCAAAGGTGACATGAGGAAAACTTTTTTACGCAGCGAGTGGTTAGGATCTGGAATGTACTGTCTGAAAGGATGGTGGAGGCAGACTCAATCGTGGCTTTCAAAAGGGAATTGGATAAGTACCTGAAGGAAAAAAAATTGCAGGGCTACGGGGAAAGGGCGGGGGAGCGGAACTAGCCGAAGTGCTCTTGCAGAGAGCTGGCATGGGCTCGAAGGGCTGAATGGACTCCTGTGTTGTACTGAAGGTGACATCTTTCGGATGAGATGTTAAACCGAGGCTCCGTCTGCCCTCTCAGGTAGATGTAAAAGATCCCATGGCACTATTCATCCAGGTGTCCTGGCCAATATTTATCCCTCAACCAACATCAGTAAAACAGATTATGTGGTCATGATCATATGCTATTTGTGGGACCTTGCTGTGTGCAAATTGGCTTCCGCATTTCCTACATTACAACATTGACTAGACTTCAAAAAAAAGTAATTCATTGGCTTTAAAGTGCTCTGGTACGTCCTGAGGTTGCGAATGGCGCTATGTAAATGCAAGTCTTTCTTGCAGAGTAAGTAAAACTGTTTCTGCAGACCCCAATTAAACATATTACTTATAGAGCTTTCATATATTGTACGTCAGTTGCTGTGTGGTGGAAAAGCCAATGAATGTGCCATTTGCTATATTGTGTGCTGACTCATGGGACGGTTTATCAAGGCTTATTAATTTAAGATGAAAGAAAAGCACCTGCATGAAAATTGCAGTCTAATAACTACTGTGGAAGCCAGTAAGGGTATCAGTACAGTGGTAAAGGAAAACCCTATCAAATCTGCAGTCTGAGAAAATCAATCAGTATTTCTGCAGAGCTAAATTAACAGTTTCAAAAAACTGAACTAAAGTTTTATTTTCAAATAAAATTATGATGAGGGGCATTTAAAGAGTCTGTGGGAACATCATTTTAGATGTTCCATGAAGTTCCCAGAACAAGTTAAGATTCACTTGGAGCAAGGTTATTACCACCCACTGATTTTCTCACAGATCATTTCAGACTTTGCTCTCTGCTTTAAACCTTAGATTTAGCATCACAATCCATTTAGATTGTTAGAGCTTTTTATTTCCGCAACTTTTTCATATCTGACTAATTTCCTTTCAAATGAGCAAAACCTTTGTGGCTGATCTGGTCACTGTAAGCCATATTCCAGTTTTATATCATGCATATGCGAATGTTCAGATAATATACCAAGTGCAATGAACTTTGCAAATGTTCACAGGCTACAACATGTACATTGTTACTGTAATAAATCAGCATTTGCAGCACATGTGGCTTGTATATGAAGCAGATGCGATTTTGCTTTAACAGTGGACCTGTCTATGAGGCAACCGAAAAGGTGCCAAACTAGCTGAATTTCAACTTCTACATGTTTTGTGCAATCTGAAAGAATCTTGGCCAGGTTTGTCATTTATTAAAAGTAATATTATTGCTTAAAAATAATTGCATTTATGTAGCACCTTTCACAACAGCTCAATGCACTTAACAGCCAATGAATTATAGTCACTATTGTAATGTAGGGACATGCAACAGCCAAATTGCACACAGTAAGGTCCCACAAACAGCAATGAGATAAATGACCAGATAATCCATTTTACTGAAGTTGGTTGAGGGATAATTATTAGTTCTATGGGATCCTATACATTTACTTGAAAAAGCATTCTATTTAACAGCTCATTCAAAAGAAAACCTTCCCTCAATACTGCATGAAGAGCCAGCTTAGATTATTTGCTCAAGTCCCTGAAATGGGGCTTGAACCCATAATCTTCTGACAAAGAGGTAAGAGTGCTACCACTGAGCCAAGGCTGACACATAAAGTTACCTATCAGGAGATGTATCTGTACTTCCTGGTTCTTTTCTTGTCATAAATGTGTAGTTCTCCCTCCTGTGTATGATTGAATCAACAAAGTATTAATCTTTGGAAAAAAAGAAAAATATTTATTGAGCTAGATTATGTTGGAAAAATAACGCCGCTGTTATTAATGCGCAAATCGGCCAGCAACTTGTGGTGAGGAAGAGATACCCCGTGAATTGTGAATCACCACAAGTTGCTGGCCGATTTGCATTGCTCCACCGTTAGCTTCGCGAAAACGGCATCCCACCCTGAACCTCCCCATGAGTTTCATGAAGTTGCTGCATTTGCACATTAATTGCCCATTAAACCCATCACAGAAAGTTAATTAAAGCATAAGTACCCTGTTAACAACATGATAATTGCTAATGACTGCTAATCAACCTCTCTTGCCCAGAAAGTAAACAATTATAGGTATGGAGTCTCATTCCTTCAGGTTGTGAATTGTTTTAGGAGATTTAAAAATGTCAAATTTAAAATGTTTACTTTTTTTTCTTACTTTTCCTTTCTGTCTCTTTTTTCTCTCTCTCTTAAATCAATCTTTCTTCCCTTTTCTTTATTTCTCTTTCTGCACCTGATTTGACATTGAATTCACTCACTCTAATTCACCCTCCTCAGTATTCCCTTTCCTCTGTTTATTTCTCAGTCCTTAAATCTCATTGGTTATGGAGATACACTGTCGGTCCCATTGTTCACCAAGATCCTAGATGCCCTGTTGCACTCACTGCATCGTTATCAGCTCGCACTTCCAGCAACTTTGTGGGCAAAATTTTTTAAAACCTCAATGTGCACGAACAACTCTAATTAACAGGGCACACTGCAAAATGCCCCGCTCCACCAAACTCTGGCCCAATATGTTTTTATATTCTACTGTACTGTGCCTACCTTCCATCCAAGTAAAAGGTTAGCAATTTGCCCAAAAAATCTAAATATATCTGAAAAGGAAACGCTAGTGTTGAAATAAAGGTTTTGTTTTAGACAATTAGGTGCAATGATAGTTGAACGTAAATAAAATTTCTAACTGCAGTTGTTAAGGGCAGCTGCAAGATTCTGCAAAATAAATCGATAAATAATGAAGAGAAGCTTTTGGCAAGGATCAGCAGCAGAGATACCCAGTGAGTGTATCCTGGCATTTAACACTCGGCTCAAAGTGTTCCTCCTGAATCCACAGCAAAACTGCGGGTCACTGGCAGCCTATGCTCAACGGCCCCCACTGTTCACCTTTCCATCTCACCCCAGGAGTAAGGTGTCCGAGCCAGATGATTTTTGAAAGGCTGCCAACGAGCTGCATCGGGACACCTGACTGGCATCTACAGCTCGGTGGTATCATAGAGATGAGGCCCGAGGCCCAATTTGGAATGAGCCTGAGGCCTCCAGCTTTGAGCACGCTTTTTCAACACCTCGCTGGTTCCCTCAAAGAAATAATTTATCCCCAATATGTCTTAAATAAGACATGTGAGACACTTGACTGGTCAAAAAATTGCTGAGTATTTTTATCCACACTGTTTCTATATATAAGCTATAATATTTATACTTAACAAGAACAAATTGAGCACATCTGTAATTTATTGTTACTGGATCACATTGCTTTATATTTAGTAACAGGAGTAAACCATTCTCTGGAACATTTTGTCCTTGCGTAACAGAACTATGAATCTGGCTCTTGGCCCTCTTCCCTTCCACAAATTATCGTTGACCTGAAGGGAAAAAGGACAAAGAACTGGAAGTGTATAAAATGAGGAATTTACAATTATCACAACAGTATTTCATTATTGAGTATAATGAGCTCAAACTTGGACACAGATTTCACATTAAACAGATCGTGGATTTAAAATTGTTCTTAATAACAGGGATGTAGATCTCCAATTTATTCAGCTGTGGTAGATGGATAATGGGTTTTAGAGTAACTGCTGTGAAATATATACTGTGTCCTAGATAGAGTATTCCTCCGTGGATTCCTTCAATATAAAAAAAATAGTAAAGAGGGATAAAAATGAAGACTAGTTAATGTGTACTTTCTGACTCTATGCTTATACTTTTTTAAATTATGAAGCTTATTTAAAACAATTGCCCTGATTTTAACCCACCTCCCCATCCTCATTTCATCTTGTGTCTCGTACACCTCTGAACACATCAACTATCTGCACAAGCCCCACACATCTCCACTGACCTTCTCAACTGACACTCACTAACTCTCACCCTCTCTGCAGGATAAGACCGTGTATAATGCCAGGAAGAGGAACAAGAATGGGGAAGGAGTCACCAACATCATCGCCCTCACACTGGCAGAGCAAGAATCCCTGGATATCAGTGGTCCACAGTGTTGAGTATCGGGGAATCAGACACTGAAGGATTACCTTGGCAGGGTGTCTGAATATTAGTTGTATCTCTTCATTTACCTCAATAAAGAGGCAGAAACCTTCACAACTTCAAGCTGCATTCTCAACACTGTCACTACAAATGTCCAGCTTCTATCTGTCATCCTAACTCTTGTCCCTTTTCTCTTTCTTCTTCTCGGCAGCACGTGACTACTCGCACCTCGGAGGTGAACAATCCTCCTGAGGATGCACCGTCTTGCACTCTATCCCTCACAAGCATCAGCACAGACATTGGCACTCCTCCTGAGGTAGATAGTGAGGCATGTGGTGAAACATCCATCACCAGTGGACAGCAACAGGTACTGGTGGCAGAGACAGCCCAGGAGCGAGCTCGCCAGAGGGCAAGGGCCTCTCCTAGCTCTGCTGAGGAGCACGGAAATGAGGACTTCACGGGCCCAATCATGTGAAGTAAACTGCTGGCCTCTCTCGAGCAGTTACATGAGGTACTGGAAGACGTGCCAAGGTGTTTCAGCACTGTGGCTGAGAGTGTAGAGGAGTCCGCTTCCAGCCTTTGTAGTGTTATCTCGCATGGCAACAGCACTCTGCAGTCTACCCTGGAGAGTGTGGTCATCTCCAAGCACACTGCAGCCCGGCCCTCACAAAGGGAGTCAGTGTTACCAGCCTTTGCAGCTTTGGTGGAATCTCAAATGACTGCCATGCAGGCTCTGTACTCCACAATGGAGAGATTGGTGGATCGAATGGATAGGGGCTTTGAAGGAGTCACTCATCTTCTGCAGTCTGCTCACCCGCAGATCAGTGGAAGTGCTGAGGCCCAGCCCCAGAGGGGTGGCAGTGACACGATGGGAGAATTATGTGTTGGCCTCTCTCAGGATGTCATCAGCACATTTGCTCTTTTGTGATGCCTTCAACCAATACCCGTCATGGTGCCAGCTAGTCAGCTGGGCCAAACTGCCTCAGCTGTAGCCGAGGTGCAGCAGTCTGCGGCCGGGTCCTCACTGGCTCGAGCACCCAGATGTCACTGGCCATGATCATCTCAAGAGACCCCACATGAGGAACATCAACCTTACACTAGCTTTGCTGATGCCACTAGAGAAGCGCCACATAGGAGTAAGAGAGTTAGTAAACCTTCTTTAAAGAAAAGCACTATGGGTTGATGACTTGAGTGTGAAATTAATGGAAAGTTATAATTATTACTACATAGTATTTACAGTACAGAAACAGGCCATTCGGCCCAACAGGTCCATGCTGGTGCTTATGCTCCACACAAGCCTCCTCCCACCCTTCTTCTTCATCTAACCCCATCAACATATCCTTCTACTCCTTTTTCCCTCATGTGTTTATCTAGCTTCCCCTTAAATGCATCTATGCTAGTCACCTCAACTACTCCTTGTAGTAGCAAGTGGCACATTCTAACCACTCTCTGGGTAAAGAAGTTTCTCCTGAATTCCCAATTGGATTTATTAGTGGCTATCTTATATTTATGGCCCCTAGTTTTGGTCTCCCATTGTGGGGGCGGTGCTGAGAGCCATTGGTTAGCACACTGGCCTATTGTCTCTAGGACCTGGGACTGAGGCCAGCTGAGACTAATAGGATGAATTGGTGAAGAGGAGGTAATCATTCGAATAATGTTACATCAGTATACACATTTTGGATTCTTTCCTGTTTTTAGAACAGTTTAGTTATTGTCTAAGTCAAATATTGTTGAAAGGGTTAAAAGGGGCTAAAATGAGGGAATTGAGGAACCGAGCATATATCCAACCATATGAGGAGTTGTTATGTACATGTCCCAAAGGGAAGTATGGTGGAATGTGGTCAAACGGTCAAACCGTCAGGTACTAATTGAATAATGTGCACAAACCGTCAGTTACTATTTGAGGAATGTATTAAAGATAACTTATGGAGTCACAGGACTAATGTAAACGGTCAAAATGTTAACACGGATCACAAGAATTTGCACCCGAAATCAACTGTATGATGTAAGCCACGACTTAGAACAAAAAACTGTATATAAGGCAAGGGATTCTAGCGATCGGAGAGCATTCGTCCCCGGATGAATGTCTCCCCTGTCGACTTGTAATAAAGTTGATTTACTGAACGAACCTCCGGACTCTGAGTGATTGATTGGGAATAAGGCGGACGTCGACCCTTTATATCAGACGGTCCGTCTTGGGGAGAAGAAGCTCTCCCGGTTACCCTTACAATTGTGATGCTAGTTACTTGTATGTCTAGGTGGGAAAGTAAGCTGTGAGGAGAACACAAAGAGCCTGCAAAGGGATATAGACAGCTTAAGTGAGTGGGCAATAAGGTGGCAGATGGAGCATAATGTGGGGAAATGAGAAGTTATTCATTTGGTAGGAAGAATAGAAAAACAGAATATTTTTTAAATGGTGAGAAACTATTAAATGTTGGTGTTCAGAGAGATTGAGGTGTCCTCATACAGGAAACACAGAAAGTCAGCATGCAGGTACAGCAAGCAATTAGGAAGTCAAATGGCATGTTGGCCTTTATTGCAAGGGGGTTGCAGTACAAGAATAAGGAAGTATTGCTACAATTGTACAGGGTTTTTGTGAGACCTGGAGTACTGTGCACAGTTTTGGTCTCCTTATCTGGGGAATGTTAGAAACTAGGGGTGCCTAAAAATGCACGAATAATACTGTGTTTAAATGATAAGTTTCGTTTTCCTGGAAAGCTTGCATTAGAATTTGAGACAGTCTTTTTAATCAGTTAGATTAGGTGAAACATAAACATTCCACACGGGGGCCCATAGGATGGTCCTGCCAGGCTAGTTATCTGTTGTTTGTAAGTTAGGGTTTTGACTTTGTTAATATGTCTTTAATTTGGCCAGTGAAGGCCCAACCTATGTTTCTTCCATTATTACTAATAACCATATTATAATCTCCACAGATAGAATTTGGAGTTTGTTTAGCAGAACTGTTTGTGAAGATAATTAAAAGTTAATTAGGAAAAGACATAGAATGAAAGGAATTTGAGGAGGCTAAGGTATCCATCTTAGAATGGGCCATTTGCTAGATGAAGGTGAGATAGTGACTGGCTAATGTACGACAGCTCTGGCTGGGGCCATGATTAAGAGGGACAGGACCGGGCCTTGTACTTGCTGGGTTAAGGAGGATAGAGTCAAAAGAGATAAGATGGATTCCAATGGAGGAACCTTCAAAATGTAAAGACAAGAAAGATAAATTGGATGAGATAATGAGACCCTCTTTTAGGGAGGGGTTTCATCCAAGAACCAAGACAAAGAACTTGAGCTGTCATTGCTTGATGAAGTTTTAGAGGAACCTCTATAGGTTAAATGGTCTTGTCAATAACTTGGCCTCAGGCCCACCCCTAAAAAGAGAATAAAAAGTGACACCCCAAGGGCTTGCCCACAGACGGTGGAGGGGAGAGCCGAACAGAAGTTGCAAAGAGAAGTTGGGCTGGTCGAACGCTCTTTTGAGAGTGATCCCATGCTCACCATCGAAGGCCCTAGAGAGAGAGAGAGAGAGAGAGGCTAGAAGCCAGAGAACTGTTCATGCACGCCAGCCGTCTGTCCGATCGGGTCCGGTACCAGCTGCTTGTCACGGTCATATGTTTTTGCCGTATTACTAGTATGTTATATTCCGTCCTAAACTCCGATTAAACACAATATACCCACCATATTGGTTTGCACTCGATCCTGTTTACCAGAGATAGGTGAATCTCTACAGGAAGGACATACTTGCCTTAGAGACGGTGCAACAAAGGTTCAATAGATTGATCCCTAGGATGAGAGGGCTGTCTTATGAGGAGAGTTTGAATAGATTGGGCCTATACTTTCTGGAATTTAGAAGAATGAGAGGTGATCTCATTGAAACATACAAGATTCTGAGGGGGATTAAGAGGATAGATGCTGAGAGGTTGTTTCCCCTGGTTGAAGAGTCTAGAACTAAGAACATAAGAAATAGGAGCAGGAGGAGGCCATTTGGCCCTTCGCGCCTGCTCTGCCATTCAATAAGATCATGGCTGATCATCTACCTCATCTCCACTTTCCTGCACTATCCCCATATCCCTTGATTCCCTTAATATTCAAAAATCAAACTATCTCTGTCTTGAATATACTCAACGACTGAGCCTCCACAGCCCTCTGGGGTAGAGAATTCCGAAGATTCACCACCCTCTGAGTGAAGAAATTTCTCCTCATCTCAGTCCAAAATGGCCGACCCCTTATTTTGAGACTGTGACCCCTGGTTCTAGACTCCCCAGCCAGGGGAAACATCCTACCTGCATCTACCCTGTCAAGCCCTGTAAGAATTTTGTATGTTTCAATGAGATCACCTCTCATTGTTCTAAATTCTAGAGAATATAGGCCTAGTCTACTCAATCTCTCCTCATAGGACAATCCCCCCATCCCAGGAACCAGTCTGGTGAACCTTTGTTGCACTCCCTCTATGGCAAGTATATCCTTCCTTAGGTAAGGAGACCAAAACTGTACACAATACTCCAGGTGTGGTCTCACCAGGGCCCTATATAATTGCAGTAAGATGTCTTTACTCTTATGCTCAAATCCTCTTGTAATAAAGGCCACGGCAGACAAGATGGCGTTCCAATAAACATTTGTGCAAGATCGATTAAGATTCAGCACAGTGAAGATAATACACGAGACATTATGGGTTTGCAGTATACACATAAATACTGAAATCGGTCTCCCAGGTACAAATGAAAGCCATTGTACCGAGTAATCAAGGGCCCATCCAAAAGACATTAATATGTAAAATCCCAACGACTCTACGATGAGAGAGCCGTTAACAGGTAGTTATACAAAACACTTGGAAGCCCCACAACCCCTCCAGGGAGAACACCGACCGATTTAACAATGGGAGAAATATTAACAGGTACTCAGACATTTACGAGTAGCCCCGAAACCCATTAAGAACGGAGATCACCCATACAAGACATTTGAGCGCCAGACCCTAAACAAAAGAATGGACATTAAGGTTGGGCGGGAAACGGAAGATTTTGCACTATAATTGCAGGCCCCAAACCGTCCATCTCTCTCTTATCCGATCGACTCGTAACCTCGTGGCTGCTCCTGTGTACTCGTAGTCGGGCTCCTGCTTGCCTGTTGACTCTTTGAAAAGGACTGTTGAACTTTCTGATCCGTTCAGATCTACCTCGTGTCGCGTAACGAAGACCTATGTTGGTAACTGGCAGCGGAACCAAAGGCCCGAGATGAGATGAGATGAGATGAGATGAGAAGAGAGGAAGACCATATCCATCGCCACGGTCAGTAAATCCCGACCGCGCCTGTAGGTCGAATAGCCAAGTTTTCCTTGCCAGGAAGACTTCTTCGAACTTGCAAAGAACATATCACATCGATGATATTGACAACTGTGCTCGGAAAAGTACCTGTTAAACCAACCAACACAGGTCTTCATCACAGCAGACGGTCCAGCCTGCTAGCCGGAGCAGCAGAAGCAAGTAAACAAGTGGGACCAGGAGATCTCCTGACCGACACGTGGGTGCTGCGGTGAAAAACATCCGATCAGCTATTCGGAATTTCTCCGAGTTATCACGAGTGGTGAGCATGAGTCTCGAAATCCTACGAATCTAGTTAGGATAGATATTGACAGGGGAGGGTTTAAGGATTAAGGATATTTGTAATGTGTGCCCCTATTTACGGTGTGCCGTTCGTTCCTCGTTTCCCTAAGATCGACTATATAACTGCTTGTAAGATTGTACTGTCATTAATCTGTGCTTATGACATGTATTTCATAATCTTAAGTATCATGCAATAAAGATTTTCCATTTCGTACCATTCAACCGAGTCTACATGAGTTTTATCTCCGTTACTGCTCTCGCATCTAAGTCCAGTGTCTAGAACCGTAAGGGCGAGTGATTTGAACCACTCACAGGTGTGTCTAGTGTTCCCAGACTGGCTGGAGACCAGAACAGGCAACAAGGCCTAGACCCGCACTGACATACAGGCTGCACAGAGCCACGTGAATCTCACAGGCTGCGAGACACGCAGGGTCAGAATCCCTTACACAACATACCATTTGCTTTCCTAATTGCTTGCTGTACCTGCATGTTAACTTTCAGTGATTCATGTACAAGGACACCCAGGTCCCTCTGAACACCAACATTTCCCAATCTCTCACCATTTAAAAATACCCTGCTTTTCTATTTTTCCTACCAAAGTGGATAACTTCACATTTCTCTACATTATATTCCATTTGCCATGTTCTTGCCCATTCACTTAGCCTATCTATATCCTCTTGAAGCCTCCTTGCATCCTCCTCACAACTTACATTCCCACCCACCTTTGTATCATCAGCAAACTTGCATATATTACATTTGATCCCCTCATCCAAATCATTGATACAGATTGTGAATAGCTGAGGCCCAAGCACTGATCTTTGCGGTACCCCCACTAGCTACAGCCTGCCAACCAGAAAATGACCCGTTTATTCCTACTCTCTGTTTTCTGTCCGTTAACCAATCCTCAATCCATGCTGGTATATTACCCCCAATCCCATGAGCCCTAATTTTGTTTAATAACCTCTTGTGTGGCACCTTATCGAATGCCTTCTGAAAATCCAAATGCACCACATCCACTGGTTCCCCCTTATCTATTCTGTTAGTTAGAACCTCAAAAAACTAACAGATTTGTCAAATCCTACTATTATTTTCTAAGTGCCCTGTTACCACGTCCTTAATAATAGATTCTAGCATTTTCCCTACTACTGATGTCAGGCTAACTGGTCTGTCGTTCCCCGTTTTCTCTTTCCCTCCTTTCTTAAATAGTGGGGTTACATTTGCTACCTTCCAATCCGCAGGAACCATTTCAGAATTGATGGAATTTTGGAAAATGACAACAAATGCATCCACTATCTCTATAGTCACCTCTTTCAAAACCCTAGGATGTAGGCCATCAGGTCCAGGGGATTTATCGGCTTTCAGCCCCATTAATTTCTCCAGTACTAGTTTTTTACTAATACTAATTTTTTCAGTTCCTCATTCTCGCTGGACCTTTGGTTCTCCACTATTTCCGGGAAGTTTTTTGCGTCTTCTTCTGTGAAAACAGACACAAAGGCCGCGAATTTAATTGAGGAGGTGGGATGGGGGCGGGACAGCTGGTTTCCAGGTTCCATTCCCACTCCCAGCTGCATCCGCTCTGCAGACGTGAATTTACCTTGATTGGCCTTGTTAAGCCCGCCCTGCAGGCTTCCTGGCCAATTAACAGGAAACGGGTCTGATGACGTCATTTGATGACGCGCCATCACCCGGTTTTCTTAAAGGGACCACGTCCACATGGAGTTTGACAGTTATTCTGTCAGTGTTTGACAGCATTGAGGTGCTGCAAACACTGACAATCACTGCACAAAGATGAACGCTTGCACCCAGACCCTCCAATGACTCCCTCTATATGCTCATGGAGGGAGTCACAGCATGCAGGGAGGTTCTCTTCCCTTCCAAGGGCGGAAGATATCTCCCCAGGACACCAACTTACCTTGCACCTCCACCCAACCCTCTCTATCTACTTTATCCCTTCCCCATCTCAATAGCCACCCCTCACACTCACCCTCACCCTACTGCAATCATACCAACTAACAACACACAAGGGTAGGCACTTGGGTGGTTTAGCCAATGTCCATGTGAAGTTTCTGGTAATGTGTTGTCATACAGTGAAATCTCTTTTTCAAAAAGTGCCCCTTATTGGACAGATCTGAGTGCACCTTGAGGAGTGTCTTATTGAGTTCCAGTGATTGTTCAGTCATAACTTCCCCCTCCCACCCCTTTATAGTGTTGAGTGTGCATGGAATGGCTTGGATATTAAAGGGATGCTTCACGGTGCTGGTGTGGGATGGTGTCAACCTGGTGCATCATGTGGCAGCCAGGGTTTACAGCATCAAGTGAACAAAGTCTGGCCATGGTGATGCCATCACTCGCCTCCCAGCCAGCAATTTTGTCAGGTGCCGATGCCCTGTGTCCAGTGCAGCATCAGGTGATGGCGGAGAAGGTTGGTGATGTGGTTGGTGATGTTGGTGTGCCTGGTGATGTTAGTGTTGGGGCTGATCATTGAAGGATTTGGAGGACCACGGTCTGATTGTTTCATTAGCTCCGATGTTGCTGCAATAGATGGCAGAAGCGATCTGTCAATGGTGAGAGAGGTTCTCCCAGTGAGGAGGCACTGGACACACAGTTGGATCTAAAAACTTGTAAGCTAAAGAAACCTCTATATGTATTAAAAATGCAGTAACCAACATTTTCTGCGCTCTGAAACTCATCATTTGCAACATGGCATACTTGACACCACTTATGCAGCTGTAAGCTATTCACAAACATCAGAGCAGACTCAAAACACGGCAGGTTGAGCTGGCGTGTTCCCCGAACAGCGGGTAACCCGTGGGGGAGAAGGTAAAATTAGAAGTAAGCCTCAAAATACTCTTAAATTGGCTCTTAACAAACCATTTAAGTAGTTGAATTGTATCCCCTGCCGCTTGGTGTCGGTCAGTTCTCCGCTGACAGACCCGACACCTGGGAGACTCGCGTGGAGACGGGTTGATAGCGGGTTTCCTACCCGCTGTCAATCTTTGCTATTTTGACAGCGGACCAGCCACCAAACCCTCCGCCTCAGTGCTATTAAATTCGCGGCCAAAGTATTTGTTTAATTTCTCTGCCATTTCCTTATTCCCCATTATAACTTCTCCTGTCTGAGCCTGTAAGGGACCCACATTTACTTTTGCTAATCTTTTCCTTTTTACATACCTATAGAAGCTTTCATAGTCTGTTTCTATGACTCTTGCTAGTTTACTCTCATATTCTATTTTCCCTTTCTTTGTCAATTTCTTGGTCCTCTTTTGCTGAATTCTAAAATCCTCCCAATCCTCAGGCTACTACTAGGGGGCATAGTCTCAGTATAAGGGTTTGGCCATTTAAGACTGAGATGAGGAGGAATTTCTTCACTCAGAGGGTTGTGAATCGTTGGAATTCTCTACCCCAAAGGGCTGTGGAAGCTGAGTTGTTGAATATATTCAAAAATGAGAAGTCGCACAACACCAGGTTATAGTCCAACAGATTTATTTAAAATTACAAGCTTTCGGAGCTGTCGCCCCTTCCTCAGGTAAAGTTACAATGAAACTTTACCTGAGGAAGGGGCGACAGCTCCGAAAGCTTGTAATTTTAAATAAATCTGTTGGACTATAACCTGGTGTTGTGCGACTTCTCATTTTTGTCCACCCCAGTCCAACGCCGGCATCTCCGCATCATGAGTATATTCAAGGCTGAGACAGATAGATTTTTGGACTCTAGGAGAATCAAGGAATATGGGGATCGGGCGGGAAAGTGGAGTTGAGGTCAAAAATCAGCCATGATCTTATTGAATGGCGGAGCAGGCTCGAGGAGCCGTTTGGCCTACTCCTGCACCTATTTCTTATGTTCTTATGTTCTTCTGTTTCTGTAATTATCTGACTTGTAAATATATTTAACGATTAGTTTTAGTATGAAAGTAATGGTCTGGCAGTGTAATATTTATCACCGTTTGAATTGGGCAGGAGAACATGTCATACACCCACCTATAGTCTCTGGTGCATAATACCATGGTGAACAGCTTATTGTTGTTCTGTGTCTTGTTAGGTAAGATAAAAAGTTGCTAGTTTAAGCTCATAGTTCATGAAAACTGCCTTTTTGTTGTGCATGTGATTTGAGAGTGTTGGAAGAAATCCTGAATTGTCGCAATATGCTCTTGACCTCTTTTAGTGAATAATTTGCTGTTTGAAGGAACATTTAGCAGCAATGCCATGGATTCGGTTCAACAAACTGCAATTTTTAATAATAAAATGTTTCAGGTATGCGTGTCATATAAAACAACAAATAACTGAGAGAGAGAGAGAGATGGCTATAATTTGGTCTCAGGATTGCCAATGACATCAGAGCTCCTCAGCTGAGTTACAGCCTTGTAATTCCCTCCTAGTATCTGGTGCTCTTCAAAAGGATTTGTGCAACTTCAAGTTGTCCAAAACGTCTTGCAAATAGGTAAAGTTGCATGCAAGAGGGCTGACTGCAATTGCACATTTACCACTTCACAAGCTACATCTGTGATCATTATCTAATCCTTTAGACAAAATATATTTCAGCCTAATATCAAATTGCTAAATTATTAAAGCCATGTTGATGTCAAAAAGCGCATATGAACTGAAAGTGACAAACGGATCTGACCACATGATCTTCTACTCAACAGCAGCAACCAGTGGCTGCAAATGACAATGGTTTCTGCTGCTCTTCATGCTCACCATCCAATTAATTCCCATCTTTTGTTATGGAGCATGGAGCAAAATACAGGTAAAGGTGAAACAGTGCAGCAACCACATCTAAGACAAGGCACAAGATTCATACTGAATGACCTGGACTAATGACATTTTCTAAGGTTTATTTGTTCTTCTGGGAAGTTTCATAGATTTCACTGTTATTTGCTGTACTACTGTCTCAGAGTATGATTTGGACAGGTTGGGTGATTGGGCAGATGCATGGCAGATGCAGTATAATGTGGATAAATGCGAGGTTATCCACTTTGGTGGCAAAAACAGGAAGACAGGTTATTATCTGAACGGCAATAGATTGGGAAAAGGGGAAGTGCAACGAGACCTGGGTGTCCTTGTGCACCAGTCGTTGAAGGTAAGCATGCAGGTGCAGCAGGCGGTTAAGAAGGCAAATGGTATGTTGGCCTTCATAGCGAGAGGATTCGAGTACAGGAGCAAGGATGTCTTGCTGCAGTTGTACAGGGCCTTGGTGAGACCACACCTTGAGTATTGTGTGCAGCTTTGGTCGCCTTATCTGAGGAAGGATGTTCTTGCCATGGAGGGAGTGCAGCGAAGATTCACCAGACTGATAACTGGGATGGCAGGAATGATGTATGAAGAGAGATTGGGTCGATTAGGCTTATATTCGCTAGCGTTTAGAAGAATGAGAGGGGATCTCATTGAAACTTATAAAATTCTAACAGGACTAGACAGACTAGATGCAGGAAGGATGTTCCCAATGGCGGGGGAGTCCAGAACCAGGGGTCACAGTCTAAGGATAAGGGGTAAGCCATTTCGGACTGAGATGAGGAGGAATTTCTTCACCCAGAGAGTGGTGAACCTGTGGAATTCTCTACCACAGAAGGCAGTTGAGGCCAATTCATTAAATATATTCAAGAAGGAGTTAGATATATTTCTTAAGGCTAAAGGGATCAAGGGATATGGGGAGAAAGCAGGGACAGGGTACTGAATTTGGATGATCAGCCATGATCTCATTAAATGGCGGAACAGGCTCGAGGGGCCGAATGGCCTACTCCTGCTCCTATCTTCTATGTTTCTATGTTTCTATAAATACTAGCAAATCACAAAGGTCACTGCTTGAAAGTGATTATAAGGAAGCACTAGAAACTCTATTGTGCACAATGTTATGGCATTTTTCAACACTATCAGTGCCAGATCCAGCCCTCGATTCTTGACTGCACTTGGTCCCAGTCCTCAACTGTTATTTGTAAACACTCCCAAATATCTGAACTTGAAAGTGAATTAAAAAATATATTAAATATTAAAGAAAGAAAAATAAAGACTTGCATTTATATAGCACCTTCCATGACCTCAAGACATCCCAAAGCACTTTACAGCCATTGGAGTACTTTTGAAGTGTAGTCACTGTTGTAATGTAGGAAACACGGCAGTCAATTTACAATTAGTAAGGTCCCACAAGTAGTAACGTGATAATGACCGGATATTCTTTTTTATACTGATGTTGGTTGAGGAATAAATATTGGCCAGGACACTGGGGAGAACTCCCCTGCTCTTCAAAATAGTGCCATGGGATCTTTTCTGTCCACCTGAAAGGGCAGATGGGGTGTTGGTTTAACGTCTCATCTGAAAGATGGCACCTTTGACAGTGCAGCACTCCCTCAGTACTGTACTGGAGTGTCAGACTAGATTTTGCCCCGGTGTCCTGGACAATATTTATCCCTCAACCAACAGCACTAAAACAGATTATCTGGTTATTATCACTGCAGTTTGTGAGACCTTGCTGTGCACATTTTGGTTGCCAGGTTTACCACATTACAACAGTGACTGCACTTCGATAGTTCTTAATTGACTGTAAAGCACTTTGGGACATTCTGGCACTTTGGGACATTCTGAGGTCGTGAAAGGCATTATATAAATGCAGGTTCTTTCTTTTCATTTTTCATGCTCCAAGTAACCAAATTATTCAGCCGTACATTTGGGCTTGGCTGTGCACAGTCTCAGCAATAAGGATTGCGCATGTGACTTGTTTGAAACTGTATCAGGATCCTTATGTTATAAAGCAGTCCATTTTTACCATGAGCAACACCAGAACAGATCCACTCGTAATTATAAAATAAATTGATGCTCATGTGAAAATGATTAGATGTTGTATTCTAGGGCTCAGCCAGATGTATTCGTTGTAAATATTTACAATCAAACATGCTGATTGCAGTTAAATCAGGGCACTGTGAGGTGAAAGCTTTTAGACTGTGTTCCAGAGGTTAACAGGGTGCTTCACATGTAAACATCTGCTGAGAATGTAGACACTGATTTAAATAGTTGCATTTTATAAGCCACTTAACATTGCTATAAATATTTAATTGTAACTTCCTTCAAGCTTTCTGTTTGTATTTCATTTACAATTAACATATTGCATTATTTAGGCGCATAGAATTTGCATTGACGTGTCTCATTATATACGGAGTTTTGGAGACTATGGGGACGATTTTAACCCCGCATGGGTTTCAGGTGGGTCGGCGTGGGACGAGTGCAAAATGCAGTTGCTGGCCTAAATTTCAGTCCCGGGGTATTTTAAATCCAGGACATCATTTAAATTTGAGTGACGGGTTTCCCACCTGATCGCATCAGGAACACGAAGCCCGCCCACTTTCTTGGCGTAACTTCCAGCAGGTCTCCAGGGGCTTATTTAAGGCAGGAATGCACCTCTTAAAGCAAGGTTACATAGAACTACATAGAATATACAGCACAGAAATAGACCATTCAGCCCAACCAGTCCATGCCGGCATTTATGCTCCACTCGAGCCTCCTCTAGCTAACTCTAGCAACTTAACCCACTATACCCTTCTCCCTCATATGCTTACCTAGCCTCCCCTTAAATGCATCTATACTATTCACCTCAACTACCCCATGTGGCAGTGAGTTCCATATTCTCACCACTGTCTGGGTAAAGAAGTTTCTTCTGAAATCCCTATTTGATTTCTTGGTGACTATCTTATATTGATGGCCTCTAGTTTTGCTGTTTCCCACAAGTGGAAACACTCTCTCTGTGTCTACTCTGTCAAAACCTTTCATAATTTTAAAGGCCTCTCTTCGGTCACCCCTCAGCATTCTATTTTCAAGAGAAAAGGGACCCAGCCTGTTAATCCTTTCCTGATAGGAGAACTCTCAGTTCTGGTATCATCCTTATAAATCTTGTTTCTACCCGCTCCAGTATCTCGATATCCTTTTTATAATATGGCGACCAGAACTGCACACAGTACTCCAAGTGTGGACTAACCAAGGTTCGATACAAGTTTAGCATAACTTCTCTACTTTTCAATTCTATCCCTCTAGAAATAAACCTTGGTTTGCTTTTGTTATCATAGAATCATAGGGCTGAATTTTGCCAGCGCTCAGAGGGTGGGTTTGGAGCCAGGTCTGCTGTCAAAATCTAAATGATTGACAGCGGGGCGGTATCCCGCTCTAAACCCGCCTCCTTGTGAGTTTCCCCAGTGCCAGCTCTGCCTGCGCTTGCAGACACGGCACTAAGCAGCAGGTCATGCAATTGTGCTTGTTAGGAGGGTGTTTAAAACAATTTACTCACCATTTTACTAGGTACAAAGTATTTTCCCAAGTTTTCCACGAGGTTCCCATCACTCGGGGATCACGTCAGGTAAGTATGTCGGGTTCTGAACAACTCTCCATTTCTTTCAATAGGTGACAGCCGCAAAAGTGGTATAAAAGCTAGCATTTTACAGCTGGTCACTTTCCAACTCTCAGAAGCTTCAGGCTTGAGTATTTGGAACAGATTTTTAAGCTTTATGCATTTGGGAAGATTTTGCAGTAAACTCTCTATTCACTGTCACCTCCTTGCAACATCATCTCTAACCCTTGATAGATTGGTTCTGTCATCTAAACTTCACCTGCCATATGAATCATCAGAATGGGCATGATTTATGCTCTCTCACCCTGGTCCTCCGAATCTGATGACGATCAGCCGCAGCAGCAGCAGAACCAGCCACACCAGCAGCAGCAGCAACAACAAGAGCGCCAACCTTCTCCTCAACCACCTGATGCTGCACAGGTCATAGGGCATCAGCGCAGGGCTGCGCCGCTTCGGAGGCCATACCCTCAACACAGGGTATACAGGCCGAGGATGAACTTCCTCAACATGACGGAGCAGCAGTGCCAAAGGAGGCTCAGCCTATCGCGCCAGGTCGTCGCCGACATTTGCGCTTTACTGGAGCAAGACCTGCAGCCCAGAGGAAGGGTGGACACTCCTTACCAGTGGCTGTCAAACTCACCCTTGCCCTCAACTTCTTCGCCTCAGGCTCCTTCCAGGCATCTGCAGCAGACCTTTGCGGCATCTCGCAGTCGGCCGCACACAGATGCATCACAGAGGTAATCGATGCCCTCTTTAACAAGTCCGCAAATTATATTCATTTTGCCACTGATGAAGCCAGTGTCAATGAACGTGCGCTTGGCTTTGCCGCTCTAGCTGGCTTCCCACGGATGCAGGGAGCCATTAGGGCACCCCATCACAACCCAGTAGCATTTGTTAACCGTAAGGGCTTCCACTCCCTCAACGTGCAGCTGGTCTGCAACCATAGGAAGATTATCATCCATGTGTACGCCAAGTTCCCTGGCAGCCGCCATGACTTGCGCATCCTGCGCCATTCCACCGTCCCTCAGCTCTTCACACCGCCAAACAGTCTTGCCGGCTGGCTGCTTGGAGACAAGGGCTATCCCCTGAAGATGTGGCTCATTACACCTTTAAGGAGGCCAACAAATGAGCCTGAGGGATGTTATAATCAAAGCCACGTCTCCACAAGAAGTGTCATTGAGCAGACAATAGTCTTGCTCAAAATGCGCTTCAGATGCCTCGACAGATCTGGAGGAGCCCTTCAGTATGCTCCAGCCAGGGTCTCCCAAATAGTTGTGGTGTGCTGCGCCCTGCACAACATAGCGCAGCAGCGAGGATTAGTACTGGATGAGGAAGATGGTGCTGAGCGCACAGTCTCATCGGAGGATGAGGAGGAGCGCCATGAGGTTGGTTACGAGGATGAGGAACACCTGGACGAGCCGATGGTCCCATTGCAACCAATACGTGAGCACGTTGCTGCCCGTCATGCCAGGGATACCCTAATCAATGGCAGATTTCAAAAACTTCATGCAGCTCATACACGTGGCTGCCACAGGCGTGCGCAGGTTTGCATCACCCAACACCAACACCATAGAGCAGTCAAACAATGATTATTCCCTTGTTTTGACTCTCACCACCATTGCTGGGTGTGAAATGAAGCCTGACCCTTCACTCTGCCACTTCCATTTCATCACACAAATTTGCCAACGGCCTCCAAGTGTGACAATTAGATGATTTATTAACAGCACTTCATAGAATATTAACATGACATTGATCAAGAAAGATACACCCGAGTGACTACCCTTGTGACTATTTGTGTGGGATCTTTCTTTTCCGGGTGCTTCTACGTCGTGCTACCCCTGCGGCTTCAGCAGAGGTAGAGGCAGCCTCCTCACCTCCGTGCTGCACCTGCTTAGACGCCTTTGGCGGTCGTCCTCTGGGTTTTGGAGCCGGTGATGGCCCCGCCAAAGTCTGCTCCTCCTGCGACTGTGCATGCGCAGACTCAGCCATCACTGTCCGGGGAGGCATCTGGGGCTCTGACCGAGGGGTTGGCAAGGGGGTGGAAGTCAGAGTGCTTGGAGCAGAGCCCCCACTTCCATGTCCCCTCCCACCATCTTCCCTCTCATGGGCCACCCGCACTTCCCTGCTAGCAAGTAGCTGGAGAGCACCTTGCTGCACTTCAGTGGGGCCATGAGGACCCATCTCTGTACTGACAGTCCTCATAACGGGGACATCCATGTACCTCTGGTGTCTCTCCTCAATAGCTGCCCATCTATCCTCCATAGCAGACCATCTATTTAGAAGAGTCATGAGGGCCCACCTCTATACTGACATCCCTCCTACAAAGGACGCCTATGAGCCTGTGGTGTCTCTCCTCCATAGATGAGCATCTATTTTGAAGAGAAACCATGTTCTCATGCGACTGGCACCATGTCTCCTCCATGCAGGTGGCCATCCTATCCATGGAGGAAGCTATAGTTGCCAGTGAGTGCGCCACAGTGTTGCTCATGCTGGAGATGGACTCCTCCATTCTCTGCACACTTGCAGTCACCGCGGTCGCGAAACTAGTCAGAGCCTCCTGCACTTGTCCCTGAAGCTCCAGGATCGCCCTCTTCCTGTATGGCCCCCGAGGCTCAGCGTCTGCATGCAGCTGAGCACAGCTAGGAGACTCCAGTGCCCTCCGATGAGGAGTCTCCACTACTGTCACTGTTTCCACCATCTGCTGCTGCTCAGTTGTGATCTGTGAGACACCAGGTGACAACACTACTCTATCTCGCGACATACCCACCGAGTTGTACGACTCTGCGCTGGTGCTGGGTTGCGTTGTCTGAGGTGACGCTGCACCCTCAGAGGCAGGAAGCTCCTCTGAGCAGTCTTCTTGCTGTGACTCCTGGACATTGGCGGGGGGGCTCTTGATGGACCTGTGGGAGAGTGAAGACATCAGTTAGATATACAGGATGTCTACTGCAGACACATACCATTATCCACATGATGAGCATTCATCTTATCTTGACATCACACCCCATATGAGGCAATGATGAAAGGCATGCAATTGTATGGAAATTCATTCTGTCACCAGCTTCTTCTACTGAGCCACTCTCTCCGTCCCCCACTTCCGGAATGTCCACCACTCCAGCAATCTCCAGTGCTGCCTCCTCTGCACTCGTCAGATATGACATGGTTTGAGGAGGCCCTCCTCCCGTTCTCTCCCTCTCCCTCTTATTGTGGGCTATCTTTTCCTGCAAGGAGGGAAAGAAAAAAAGGTTGAGTGAGAGTGATGGTATGAGTGTAAGGAATGGAATGACATAGAGCTTTACACTGACAATTTGATGGAGTGGGTTGGCAATACCAAGTTGACTCCTTTTGTGTTGTTAGTTGCTGTCATTGCATAATGATAAGGCTCAGTATGAGGGCTGCATAGTAAGATGGTGACCTGATAATGTAGATAGAGTTAGAGGGATGGATGAAGGTACAAGGGGTGTTGGGCTGTGTAGCGTGTGCAGGAGTTAGGGTGGCAATGTAGAGTGGTGCGAATGTGATGAGACGCACAGCAGCACCAAGGTAATTGTGGCTTAACAGTCACGTTTCCTGATCTTGCCAGATCATTGAACCTCTTGCGGCACTGCACCCAGGTGCGAACCACCACTGACAGCCCGTTACCTCCTGCGATATCTGCAGCCACACTGCCTTTGTCTGCTGGGAGTCCTCTTCCTGCTGTCCGCAGGGAAGAGAACCTCCCTATGTGCTCTCACTCCCTCCATAAGATGATGGAGGGACTCATCTGTGAAGCGAGCTGCTGCTCGTTGGTGCTGCAAGCTCATAGTGCAGAGACTCAAACACTGACAGCACTGAATGCTATCAATTTGCAACTGACAGTAACTGGGGCCATGGCCCCTTTAAATAAACCAGTAATAATCGCATCATCCAGTGACGTCACCAGACCCACACCCTTTAATAGGGCCGGGAAACGCGCAGGACGGGCCTAACAAGGCCCATTAGGGCAAGATTTGATTTATCAACGGGATCCACGCAGCAGTGGGGTCGTCCCCCGCCGCCAACTTCTCCCGCCTTGAAACCGCCCAGGTAGGCAAAATCGCAGCCATAGAATGGTTACAGCACAGAAGGAGGCCATTCAGCCCATCGAGCCCATGCCGGCTCTCTGCAAGAGCACTTCAGCTGGTCCCACTCCCCTGCCCTTTCTCCGTAGCCCTGCAATTTTTTTTCCTTCAGGTACTTATCCAATTCCCTTTTGAAAGCCGTGATTGATCTGCCTCCACCACCCTTTCAGGCAGTGCATTCCAGATCCTCACCACACGCTGCGTAAAAAAGTTTATCCTCAAGTTGCCTTTGGCCGAACCAGTGTTTTATAAAGGTTCATCATAACTTCCTTGCTTTTGTACTCTATGCCTCTATTCATGAAAATGAGAAGTCGCACAACACCAGGTTATAGTCCAACAGATTTATTTAAAATTACAAGCTTTCGGAGCTGTCGCCCCTTCTTCAGGTAGGGTAGCTGTGAGAGAATCTCCCAGAATTCACAATATAAACACAGAAAAATGTATTCAAATCTTTCCCTACATCAAAGACACACTAAGAGCACAGCCAAGACAATGAGATGTGTCCCAGGGGGTCCAACGTGTCAAAACACCTGCTGGCTGCATATCCTCTCCATTTGGGTTTAAAAAAAAAACCTGGAAAGACCGGCCATGATGTCAAGTCACGTTCTGTATCGTGACATGAACCCGATATCGCGATTTCATGAAGCCCAGGATCCCATATGCTTTCTCAACCTGTCCTGCCACCTTCAACGATTTGTGCACATATATCCCCAGGTCTCTCTGTTCATGCACCTCCTTTAGAATTGTCCCCTTTAGTTTATATTGCCTCTCCTCATTCTTCCTACCAAAATGTATCACTTTGCTCTTTTCTGCGTTAAATTTAATCTGCCACGTATCCGTCCATTTCACCAGCCTGTCTATTTCCTCTTGAAGTCTATCACTATCCTCCTCACTGTTCACTATACTTCCAAGTTTTGTGTCATCTGCAAATTTTGAAATTGTGCCCTGTACTCCCACGTCCAAGTCATTAATATATATCAAGAAAAGCAGTGGTCCTAGTACCGACCCCTGGGGAACACCACTGAATAACTTCCTCCTGTCCGAAAAACAACTGTTCACCACTACTCTCTGTTTCCTGTCATTTAGCCAATTTCGTATCCATGCTGCCACTGTCCCTTTTATTCCATGGGCTTCAACTTTGCTGGCAAGCCTGTTATGTGGTACTTTATCAAATGCCTTTTGGAAATCCATATACACCTCGTCAACCGCATTGCCTTCATCAACCCTATTACCTCATCAAAAAACTCGATCAAGTTATTTAAACATGATTTGCCTTTAACAAATCTGTGCTGGCTTTCTTTAATTAATCCATACTTGTCCAAGTGACTGTTAATTTTGTCCCTGATTATCGTTTCTAAAAGCTTCCCCACTACCGAGGTTAAACTGACTGGCCTGAAGTTGCTGGGTTTATCCTTACACCCTTTTTTGAACAAGGGTGTAACATTTGCAATTCTCCAGTCCTCTGGCACCAACCCCGTATCTAAGAAGGATTGGAAGATTATGGCCAGTATCTCCGCAATTTCCTCCTTAACCTTCCTCAGCATCCTAGGATGCATCTCATCCAGTCCTGGTGACTTATCAACATTAAGTACAGCTAGCCTTTTTAGTACCACCTCTTTATCAAGTTTTATCTCATCCAGTGTCTCCACTCCCTCCTCTTTAATAAGAACATAAGAAATAGGAGCAGGAGTCGGCCATTTGGCCCTTCAAGCCTGCTCCGCCATTCAACAAGATCATGGCTGATCGTCTACCTCATCTCCACTTTCCTGCACTATCCCCATATCCCTTAATTCCCTTCGTTCCCAAAAAATTATCAACCTCTGTCTTGAATATACTCATTGACTGAGCATCTACAGCTCTCTGGGGTAGAGAATCCCAAAGATTCACAACCCTTTGAGTGAAGAAATTTATTCTCATCTTAGTCCTAAATGGCCTATTCTTTATTCTGTGACTGTGACCCCGTGTTCTAGATTCCCCAGCCAGGGGAAACATTTTCCCAGCATTAACCCTATCAAGCCCCTTAAGAATTTCATATGTTTCAGTTAGATCACCTCTCATTCTTCTAAACTCTAGAGAGTCTAGTCTACTCAATTTCTCCTCATAGGGCAATCCCCTCATCCCAGGAACCAGTCCAGTGAACCTTCGCTGCACTCCCTCTAAGGCAAGTATGTCTTTCTTTAGGTAAAGAGACCAGAACTGTACACAATACTCCAGGTGTGGCCTCACCAATGCCCTGTATAATTGTAGTAAGACTTCTTTCCTCTTATACTCTAATCCCTTTGTAACAAAAGCTAACATACCATTTGCTTTCCTAATTGCTTGCTGTACCTGCATGTTAACTTTCAGTGATTCATGTATAAGGATACCTAGGTCTCTCTGAGTGCAAACATTTTCCAGTCTCTCACCATTCAAAAAATATTCTGCTTTTTTGTTTTTCCTACCAAAGTGGATAACTTCACACTTCCCCACATTGTATTCCATTTGCCATGTTCTTGCCCACTCAGTCAGCCTGTCTTATATCTCTCTGCAGCATCTTTGCGTCCTCCTCACAACTTACTTTCCCACCTAACTTTGTATCATTGGCAAACTTGGATACATTACACTCAGTCTCTTCATCTAAGTCATTAATATAGATTGTAAATAGCTGAGGCCCAAGCACTGATCCTTGCGGTAGCTCACTAGTTACAGCCTGCTAAACCTGAAAAAGTCCCGTTTATTCCTACTCTCTGTTTTCTGTCCATTAACCAATCCTCAATCCATGCTAATATATTACCCCCAATACCATGAGTCCTAATTTTGTATAATAATCTCTTTTATTGGCACCTTATCAAATGCTTTTTGAAAATCCAAATACACTACATCCACTGGGTCCCCCTTATCCATCCTACTAGTTACATCTTCAAAAAACTCTAAGAGATTTGACAAACACGATTTCTCTTTCATAAAACCATGTTGACTCTGCCTAATCATATTATGATTTTCTAAGTGCCCTGTTGCCATGTTCCTGATAATAGATTCTAGCATTTTGCCTACTACTGATGTCAGGCTAACTGGCCTATAGTTCCCCGTTTTTTCTCTTCCTCCTTTCTTAAATAACGGGGTTATGTTTGCTACCTTGCAATCCTTGGGGACTGTTCTAGAATCTAGGGAATTCTGGAAGATTAATACCAGTGCATCTACTATCTCTGCAGCTACCTCTTTTAAAACCCTAGGATGCAGGTCGTCAGGTCCAGGGGATTTGTCACCACTTAGCCCCAGTACTATGTCTTTACTTATACTGATTTTTTTAAGCTCCTCATTCTCTCTAGACCCTTCATTCCCCATTGTTTGCAGAATGTTTTTTGTGTCTTCTACCATGAAGACAGATACAAAGGGCTGGATTTTGAATGACCCATGGAGTCGGGTTTGGAGGCGTGTGGGGGGTTAAATTTGCGGGGTCGGGGTTTCCGACCCCATCCCGACTCCATCCCGCCTCCACGCAATTTTGACATAATCAGTCGCGGGGTTCCTGACTCCGGGCCGCCTTCAAGAGGCGGGAGAGGCCATTAAAGCCCTTAACAAGCTCTAAATTGGCTCTGTAATGCCATTTTGAAATGCTGTAGCTAGTTTAACCCTCTTCTGACGTGAAGCACGCCTGGTGTGAAACACTCCAGTGAAACCTGGCGGGAGCACAAGTGGATAGCTGACTATCGGCTGCAGGTCCACTATTACAACGGAGATGTGATGAAGGTAGTAGTATTAGGTCTGAACGTCGCCTCTGATGCTACTGCATTAATGTCTTCAGAGACTGCCTGGGAGGACTTGCTTGGGGTCTCTCTCTCTCTCTCTCCTCCCCCCCACCCCCTTCTCCTCTACACCACCACCCCCCATTTTTGCATCCAGGTCCACCCACATCAAAAGCCAGGCAGGTCCTCTCTCACCAACAGTCTCTGAGACTAGCCAGTCAGCAATGATGACATCATCAGAGGCGGCTTTCAGACTGAAAACACTAATTAGTTCATGGGTTCCCACATGCTCCAACTCAATTGCCCAATTAAGTGAAAATTGCATCAGGCATCCACATTAATCTGGAGTCGGGAGGGAAACACGAAATGCGGATTACACGACCCCAACCCGACCCCAAGACAAAATCCAGCCCAAAGGGGGAGAAATTGGGCACCTTAGTGCCTCCTGTTAGCACCTCTGGGGGGCGCTAATGCGATGCTAAGCACTTACTGACTGGACGCGGCGAGAAGACTCCCGCTATATTCGGTGGGGGGGTTTGTGGCGGCGGTATGGGGTTGCGCCCCGATCTCCTTCGCCCGGGGATTATGACATCATTGTCGTGTGCATCGCCCCGGTAGCGCCCTGGATCTGAACTTCGGTTCCGCCCCCTGCAGCATCGCCGGGCGAAAACACCGGCGTCTGCAGGAGGTGTTCATCGGGAGGGTGGGCGCTTCGGGGGCAACACTTAAAGGTGAGCTGGCCGAGTAAGTAAAAAAAATTGTGAAATGCTCATGCTGGTTTTTTTCATTTTTCGTCGCCAGCAATCGATAAGCCCGGCACTCTGCTGCAGTATATCGGGCTGATCGGGCCAGATCGCAGCTGCCGTCGGGGACCAGGTAAGGTTTCCCCTTGCAGAGACTGCAGCGATGACCCTTCCCTTTAAGGGAGGGAAGGAGCCTTCCAACGCAGCAGCCCATTGTGCAGCGCTGCACACCTACTGCCCTGCCTGCTGCCTGTTGCACTCCAGGAAGTGGAATGCTTGATTTAGCGCTCCACTTCCTTCCTGGAGCACAAACCCTGAATTTTTTATAAGTTGAAAAACATTAGTACCTGTTGCTAATTTTTTCATATTTTAAAAGTTAGCACCCCAAACGGGGCGATACCAAATTCCTCCCCCAAATTATTTGTTTAATGTCTCTTCCATTTCCTTATTGCCCATTATAATTTCTCCTGTCTCTGCCTCTAAAGGGCCCACATTTACTTTCACTAATCTCTTCCTATTTACATACCTATAGAAATGTTTACAATCTGTTTTTATGTCTCTTGCTAATTTACTCTCATATTCTTTTTTCTCTTTCCTTATCAATTTCTTGGTCCTCCTTTGCTGAATTCTAAAATCCTCCCAATCCTCAGGCTTACTACTCTTTTTGGTAATATTATAAGCCTCTTCCTTTGACCTAATACTATCTTTAACTTCTCTTGTTAGCCACAGTTGGACCACTTTTCCTGTGGGGTTTTTGTGCCTTAAAGGAATGTACATTTGTTACAAACAATGTATTAATTCTTTAAATGCTAGCCATTGCTTGTCTACCATCATACCTTTTAATCTACTTTCCCAATCTATCTTACCCAACTCGCCCCTCATGCCTACGTAATTAGCTTTATTTAGATTTAAGACCCTAGTTTCGGATTGAACTAAATCACTTTCAAACTCAATATAAAATTCTATCATATTATGGTCACTCTTCCCTAAAGGCCCCTTTACTGCAAGGTTATTAATTAACCAATGATTTCTGCCCCTTGCTGTTTCTTAGCTCCACCCAAACCGATCCTACTGCTTGATTTTCAAAGCTAAGATCCTTTCTCTCTCCTGTCTTTATTATCAGGGCTGCCCTTCCTCCTGTTCCATTTTCACGATGACTTTGGCAGAATCTTTGTCCTTGGTGAAGAAGGATGCAAAGTAATCATTTAGTACCTCAGCCATGTCCTCTGCCTCCATACGTATGTCTCCTTTTTGGTCCTTAATCGACCCCAGCCTCCTCTTACTACCCGTTTACTATTTATATGCTTATAAAAGACTTTTGAATTCCCTTTTATGTTAGCTGCCAATCTATTCTCATACTCGCTCTTTGCCCCTCTTTTTTTCTTTTTCACTTCCCCTCTGAACTTCCTATATTCAGCCTGACTTTCACTTGTATTCTCAACCTGACATCTGTCATACACGCTCTTTTTCTGATCATCTTACTCTCTATCTCTTTCGTCATCCAGGGAGCTCTGGCATTTGTTGCCCTACCTTTCCCCCTCGTGGGAATGTACCTCGACTGTACCCGAACCATCTCCTCTTTAAAGGCAGCCCATTGTTTGATTACAGTTTTGCCTGCCATTCTTTGATTCCAATTTACCCAGGGTAGATTTGTTCTCAACCCACTGAAATTTGCCTTCCTCCAATTAAGTATTTTTACTCTAGATTGCTCCCTGTCCTTTTCCATAGCTAATCTAAACCTTATGATACTATGATTACTGTTCCCTAAATGTTCCTCTACTGACACTTGCTCCACTTGACCCACCTCATTCCCCAGAACCAGATTCAGCAATGCCTCCGTCCTCGTTGGGATGGAATCATATTGATCAAGAAAGTTCTCCTGGACACACTTCAGAAATTCTTCCCCCTCTCTGCCCTTTACACTATTAATATCCCAGTCTATATTAGGATAATTGAAGTCCCCCATTATTACTACTCTATAGTGCTTGCACCTCTCTGTAATTTCCCTGCAAATTTGCTCCTCTATATCTTTCCCACTAGTTGGTGGCCTATAGAATACACGTAGTTGTGTAATGGCACCTCTATTATTTCTTAACTCTAACCAAATAGATTCTGTCCTTGACCCCTCCAGGACATCCTCTCTCTCCTGTACTGTAACATTCTCCTTAACCAATACTGCCACACCACCTCCTTTCTTTCCTTCCCTATCTTTCCTGAACACTTTATATCCAGGAATATTTAAAACCCAATCTGCCCTTTTTTGAGCCAGGTCTCCGTTATCACCACATCATATTCCCATGTGGCTATTTAGCCTGCAGCTCACCAACCTTATTTACCATGCTTCGTGCATTTACACACATGCACTGTAAACTTATCTTAGACCTTCTTGTAGTCTCTCTTAGTCTGACCCCACCTAATACCTTACTATTTCTTACTCTAGTGCTATCTGTCTCTCCCCATCCTTTGTGCACTTTGTTTCTCCTTTCTAGTGCTACATCCTGGTGCCCATCCCCCTGCCAAATTAGTTTAAACCCTCCCCAACAGCACTAGCAACCCCCCCACCCCCCCCCCACGAGGACATTGGTTCCGGCTCTGTTGAGGTGCAACCCGTCCGGCCTGTAAAGATCCACCTCCCCCAGAACTGGTCCCAATGTCCCAGGAATCTGAAGCCCTCCCTCCTGCACCATCTCTCCAGCCACACATTCATCTGCTCTATCCTGCTATTTCTATACTCACTAGCTCATGGCACAGGGAGTAATCCAGAGATTACTACTTTTGAGGTCCTGCTTTGTAATTTCTTTCCTCGCTCACTAAAATCTGCCTGCAGAACCTCATCCCTCTTTCTACCTATGTCGTTGGTACCGATATGGACCACGACCTCTGGCTGTTCACCCTCCCCGCTCAGAATGTTCTGCATCCGCTCAGTGACATCCTTGACCCTGGCACCAGGGAGGCAGCACACCATCCGTGGAATCACGTCTGTAGCCTTATTGACCTGTGTCGCAACATTAAGTGATTTGTGTATTTGTACTCCCAGATCCCTTTGTTCCTCTACCCCATTTAGATTCTTATTTTCCAAGTAATATGTGACCTCCTTATTTTTCTTACCAAAATGTAATACCTCTCGCTTGTCTATGTTGAAATTAATTTGTCAATTATATGCCCATTCTTCAAGTTTATTAATGTCTCCTTGTAATTTGTTGCAGTCCTCCTCAGTGTTAACTGTCATCCGCAAATTTAGAAATTGTGGCCGCGATTTTACTTATCTCGGCGGGTCAGTGGCAGGCATCTTCGGTCGAGGGTCCCAACCCCGCTGCTGCCTCCAGCCCGCTCTGTGAACTGACTTTGTATTGTTAAGCCCACCCAGCGTGTTTCCCGGGCCAATCAGAGGAAGCGGATCTGGTGATGTCATTTGTGCTGTCAGTGTTCTACAGCATTGAAGTGCTACAAACACTGACAATGACTGCACAGAGGTGCAGGGCTGCACCCAGGTTCTCTCATGACTCCCTCCATATGATTATGGAGGGAGTCAGAGCATGCAGGGAGGTCCTCTTCCCTTCCGATGGGCAGAAGAGACCTCCCCAGGAGATCAACACAGCCTGGTTGCACATTGCAGAGGAGGGCACAAGCAGGGATGTTGTCAGGAGGACGTGGGTGCAGTGGCGCAAACCTTTCAATTATCTCATTAGATCATGAAACGTTAGTGCAAAGCCACACTCACCTTCATCTTGCTGTGCCACTCATCACATCCCCATCACTCTGCCTTCCCTACCCTACTCCTGCACATCCTTACTCACACCAACTTACCTTATACGTCCGTCCATCCCTCTCTCTCTATCTACATTATCACATCCTCATCTCACTAGCCACCCCTCACACTCACCCTCATCCTAGTGTAATCATACCAACTAACAACACACAAAGGTAGCCACTTGGGTGTTTTATCCAATGTTCATGTAAAGTTTCTGTTAATGTCCTGTCAAACATTGAAATGTTTATTTTCAAAATTTTGTGTTCTTGGACAGATTTGTGTGCACCTTTGGAAGTGGCTTAATGAGTTGCAGTGAATGGTATCCCCTGCAATAGTGGTGAGTGTGAAAAGAATGGCTTGAACATTGTAGGGATGCTTTATGGTGTTGGTGTGGGGTGGTGCCAACCTGGTGCATCATGTGGCAGCCAGGGTGTACAGCGTCAAGTGAAGTAAATCTGGCCATGGTGAGGCTATGCCTGGCCTCCCGGGTAGCAATGTGCTCAGGTGCTGATGCCCTCTGTCCTGTGCAGCATCAGTTGATTGCGGAGAAGGTTGGTGTTTTTGTTGGTGCTGTTGGTGTGCCTGGTGCTGCTGGTGTTGGGGCTGATTGTGGTCGGATTCTGAGGACCAAGGTGAGACAGTATAAAGGGCACCCATGTTGATGGAATAGATGGCAGGTGAAGTACAGATGACAGAAGCATTCTGTCAATGGTGAGAGAGTTCTTCCAAAGAGGTGCTACTGAATGGAGAGTGGAAAGTAGAAAGTCTGCAGAATCTGTGCTGGAAATGGACTGAGAAACAGCTTGTGGCTGAGGAAAGTGAATATGTCAGGTGGAAGCTTTTACTGTACATTTGAAGCTGTCAAGGAATCAGCTGGAGCAAAGGCTGAACTCCCACGTCAAGTTGACAGCCATGGTTCCCCAACCAGCATGGTTCCCTTAACCATGAAGTTAAAGTGAAAAGGTAAGTTAAAAAAGTCTGTTCATGACCTGTCAACAAGGCAATAGTGAGCTTAATTGGGTCCCCCGCCACTGCCTGTCAGGTCTGCTCAGCGCTGACAGACCCGACATTGGGAAAGGTGCGTGGCGGCAGGTTGACAGCGGGTCCCAACCCGCTGGCAAAAAAAAAACTGTTTCCCATCCAACTTGCACACAGATCCCACCCGCTGACCCCCTGGAAAATTCCAGCCTGTGTTAATATAAATTGTGAACAACAGTGCTCCCAGCACTGATCCTTGTGGAACATCACTTCCCACCTTCTGCCACTCTGAATAGTTACCCTTTACCCCTACTCTTTGCTTTCTGTCTTTCAGACAGCTAGCTATCCATTCCACTAATTGTCCCCTGACTCCACATGCTCTGACCTTATTCATCAGTCTATTATGTGGTACCTTATCGAAGGCCTTTTGGAAATCTAGATATATTACATCTACTACATTACCCTTGTCTACTCTCTCTGTTACCTCCTCAAAGAATTCAATGAGATTGGTCAAGCAAGTCTTTCCCCTTTGAAATCCATGTTGACTATTCAGTATTATGTTTCTGATTTCCAGATGTTTTTCGCTTTTCTCCTTTATTAGGGATTCCATTATTTTTCCTAAGACTTGAGCACAAAAATCTAGGCAGACACTCCCTCAGTACTGCACTGTCAGAGGTGCCATCTTCTGGATGAGACGTTAAACTGAGGCCCCGTCTGCTCTCTCAGGTGGACGTAAAAGATCCCATGGCATTATTTTGAAGAAGAGCAGGGGATTTATCCCTGGTGTTCTTTCCAATATTTATCCCTCAATCAACATCACTAAAAACAGATTATCTGGTCATTATCACAATGCTGTTTGTGGGAGCTTGCTGTGTGCAAGTTAGCTGCCGCATTTCCTACATTGCAACAGTGACTACACTTCAAAAGTACTTAATTGGCTGTAAAGCGCTTTGGGACGTCCGATGGTCATGAAAGGTGCTATATAAATGCAAGTCTTTCTTTCTTTTTTTTTACTACTGATGTTAAGCTGACTGGTATATAGTTCCCGGGACATGTTCTATCTCCAGTCTTAAACATAGATATAACATTAGCTATCCACCAGTCCTCTGGCACTACACCTTTTTCTAATGAATTATTAAATATGTGTAATAGTGCCTCTGCTATCTCTTTCCTAGATTCTTTTAAAATGCGCAGATGTAATCCATCTGGACTAGGGGTTTTATCCTCTTTGAGTTTGATTAGTTTATTTAATATTTCTTCTCTTTTTATTTTAAATGCGGTTATATCATTTCTAATCTCATCTTCCAATGTCATGTCCCCCTGATTCGTCGCCCTGATAAATACTGAAGCAAAATAATTATTTAATATTTCTGCCATTTCATTATTGCTGCCTGTGATTTTATCCTGAACGTCCCTTCGTGGCCCTATTCCCATCCTGAATTTTCTTTTTTTATTTATGTGCTATAGAAAATTTTACTATTTTGTTTTATGTTGCTTGATAATTTAATTTCATAGCTCCTCTTTGCCTTCCTAATTGTTTTTTTGACTTCTCTCCTCGTGTCTTTGTATTCTCCCTTGTCATAATCGCCTTGCTGCCAATATACTTAGTGTATGGGCTAGACATTTACTCGGGTGGGTTGCATAGGTAGGGGGGCAGAGTTTCGGACTTTTAGTTCCCCGTCTGATTGACAGGCTTGGCTTCCAGTCGGGCGAAGAGCCCTCCGAAGGAGGCCGCCGGACCAGGTAGGCTCGATCCCTGTCCTCGGGGAGGGTTCTGATCCCTAAGGGGGGCTCCGATACCTGACCCCGGTGGGGGGGTCCAATCCCAGAGGGGAATCCAATCCCTGACCTCGGGGGGGCGTGATCCCAGTTGTGGGGGCGGTGGCGGGGGTGGGGGGGGGTTTGTACGCGTGGTGGGGGAGCTTGGGAGGCTGGCAGGAAACACTCTTGCTCCTCCTGGCCCACAAGGAGTGCTCCCCGAGGCTGTCCTCGTCTCGCTGCACCTGCCGGCCGGAAAACCCGGCTGGCCTCGGTAAAACCTGCAAAGACTTAGTAACATAAAATGTCAACCCGCCTTCTGGGAGCAGCTAAAATGGCGGCCAGCGGGATAACAGTGGGAATGGGGCAATAAGTCTAACTGCTCCAGCCCCCTGCCCGTTCCCACGGGCCGGGTGGATTAAATACAATCCCTCTATATGATAAATGTTTATACATTGGGCCGTATATTCCAATCCCGTAAACACCTGTGGGGACATCGGAAATGCAGGTTTCAGGCATGCGAAGCGCATGCGCTGAAAACTGGTTTTTCCGCTCTTGACAGATCAGACACCTGCCCTAGAGAAGGGCCTCCGCGGGCGGAGAGTTCCGCTTTCTGGAGAACCTCCGCCCGATGAAAACCCTTAGAAATCTTACATAAAATAACAACAGAAAGCGCTGGAAAAACTCAGCAGGCCAGGCAACATCCGTGGAGAGAGAAACAGAGTTAACATTTCAGGTCGAAGACCCTTCGTCAGAACTGAGAAAAAAGCAGGAAATGAAACAGATGAAAAAGCAAGTTTGGGGGCTGGGAAATGGGGGAGGGAATTAAAGAACAAAAGGGAAGGTCTGTGAGAAGTAAAGAGACATTAAGAGATATTCAAGGCGAGACGAGATGGTAATAGGACAGGTTAAGAAACAAAAGATGGCTCTAGATGAAGTGTGAAATGCGCTGGCAGAATGAAAGACAGCTGCCATGTGGGAGAGAGAAAAAAAAAAGAAAAGGCACAAACCAAAAGTGTGGATAATAAATATATATATGTGGTAGGGGCCGAGGTTATGATCTGAAATTGTTGAACTCGATATTGAGTCCGGAAGGCTGTAAAGTGCTTAATCGGAAGATGAGGTGCTGTTCCTCGAGCTTACGCTGAGCTTCCGTGGAACAATGCAAGAGGCCGAGGACGGTGAGGTCTGAGTGGGAGTGGAGCGGTGAATTAAAATGACAAGCGACCAGAAGCTCGGGGTCACCCTTACGGACTGAACGGAGGTGTTCCGCAAAGCGGTCACCCAATCTGCGTTTAGTTTCCCCAATGTAGAGGAGACCACATCGTGAGCAGCGAATACAGTATGCTAGATTGCAGGAAGTACAAGTAAATCGCTGATTCACCTGGAAGGGGTGTTTGGGGCCCTGGAGAGTGGGAAGGGGGGAGGTATAAGGGCAGGTGTTGCATCTCCTGCGCGTGCACGGGAAGGTGCCGGGCGTGGGGGAAGGGGTGCTGGGGGTGATAGAGTGGACTAGGGTGTCTCGGAGGGAGCGGTCCCTGCGGAATGCTGAAAGGGGAGGTGAGGGGAAGATGCATTTGGTGGTGGGATCACGCTGGAGGTGGCGGAAATGGCGGAGGATGATCCGTTGAATGTGGAGGCTGGTGGGGTGAAAGGTGAGGACAAGGGGAACACTATCGTGGTTCCGGGAGGAAGGGGCAGGGGTGAGGGTAGAAGTGCGGGAGATAGAACGGACACGGTCGAAGGCCGTGTCAACCATGGTAGAGGGGAATCCTCGGTTGAGGAAAAAGGAAGACATGTCGGAAGCACTGGTATGGAAGGTGGCATCGTCGGAACAGATGCGGCGGAGACGGAGAAACTGGGAGAATGGAATAGAGTCCTTACATGAGGCGGGGTGGGAGGAAGTGTAGTCCAGGTAGCTGTGGGAGTCAGTGGGCTTGTAGTGAATGTTGGTCAATAACCTATCCCCAGAGATGGAGACAGAGAAGTCGAGGAAGGGAAGGGAAAAGTCAGAGATGGACCATGTGAAGGTGAGGGAAGGGTGGAAATTGGAGGCAAAGTGAATGAAATTGTCTAGTTCAGGGCGAGAGCAGGAAACGGCACCGATACAGTCATCAATGTACCGGAAAAAGAGGTGAGGGAGGGGACCCGAGTAGGACTGGAACAAAGAGTGTTCCACATATCCCACGAAAAGGCAGGCATAGCTAGGACCCATGCGGGTACCCATAGCAACACCTTTGATTTGGAGGAAATGAGTGGAATCAAAGGAGAAGTTGTTCAATGTGAGAACAAGTTCAGCCAGGCGGAGGAGGGTGCTGGTGGATTGGAAATCTTACGCCTGGTAAAAGCAGGTAAGGTATAAGAGTTGAAAAAAGTAAAAAAAAAAATTCACTCATTTATAATTTTAAAATATTTTTGAAAAAGGTAAGTTTATTTTTAGCCCCGTAAAAAACTTTAATTATTTTTTTCAAAAAATTAAATTTTTGTTTAAAATATTTAATTTATTGTAATTTTAACTCATTTTAAAAACGTGATGGTTTTTAAAAATTTATTTAATGTTTTAAAGTGTTTTTGGGGTGATCTCCATTCATATATTTGACAGGTCTATCTGTCAAGTGTATGAAGGGAGATTCCCTTCTCCTATTGGCTCCCCATGGCCCTCGTGATCCCAGGGACGCTTGCGAACTGCATGCGCCTCTGGGATACGTGGGCCCTGCGCATTTCGAGTTTGGAGAGGCCCAGGAGCGGAAGTATATGCACCTCGGGAGCCCTCAGGTAAGTCCGAAGATTTTTTCCAGATCGGAGGCCTCCGCACGCAGGAAGCCTCCGATCGGAAAATACGGGCCAATATAGTTATTAGGAAGTGGAGGTTTGGCTGAAGCCACATTAATAGCACAGGGAGAAAGGATTCTAATAAAATGGGTGCAGTGCCCAAAAATAAGCAAGAAATTGGTCTCTGAAAACAACAGAAAATTGAGGCCATTTATGGTCTCCTTATTGGCATACAAAAGAAACATTTCTGAGGATTCTGCCAAATTCATGGAGAAAGCCTCGCTGGACTGAAAATAGCTGACAGACCATTGGACCTGTACAGATTGCCCATATTTAACAATGTCTCACAGAAGTAAAGTATCCCTAGTGTTTGCAGCTGAATGCTGTAACGTGCACTGATTATTGATTAATGGAAAGAGCCATTTGGACTGACATTCAGCGGAGTCAAATCTGAAGTTTAAATTACAGCAGCAGGGGACAGCCATTTGTAGATTGCTAGAAAACATCAGCACTCATCGGCAGGGCCTCAGACAGTATGAGCACCTGCTCCTCAACTCCATTCTGATCCAGACCTACTACTGCACAGCCAGGAATTCAACCTATGGACTGCTCCAAGTAACAAATTCATCACCAGACTGCCAGGGATAGTATCTACATCTGCTAACCCTCAAACCAAACATTGATACAAAACCCCACTGGACTGTAAATCTAATACTAACTTAATAACCCTCCACTATTTATCCTTCAACCAACATCACTGAAACAGATTATCTGGTCATTATCACATTGATGTTTGTGGGACCTTGCTGTGCGCAAATTGGCTGCCAGAGTTTTCACTATACGCCTATTTATTTCAAACCCACTTGCTGTGAGCAGCAGCCCAATAAGAATGTTTTTGCTATGGTCTGGGCCTGGGGGAGGGGGGAGTACCCAGCAGCCACCCCAGAGCAGCCAACCAACCTCCACTGTATTCTTGTGGCTTTCCAAGTAGTGCGGCTGTCAGCCAGTGCTGGTTAATGAGGGATCCTCCCATTGATCCCATACGCTCTGGCAGGGTTCAGAGGGAACTTATGCCTTGTGACTCACCAGGTGCTGCCTCTTCAAGCTCACCAACTGCATCCTCCAGGGAGTGTGCAACAAAGACTGGTGAAAGTGATGCAGGGTGCTGAGAAGTGCTGTCTTGTCCTGGCCCTCGGACCGACAATGATAGAAAAGTGATTGATGTTGGAACTCTGTCTCCCGAGAGCCTGTCGTACAAGATACCAGCTGTGTATGTTATTTACAAGGTTGTGTACATGCCTGTGTAGGAATGGATGAAAAGAGAGGGGGTGCAGGACAGCATCTGGTTTTAACCAGCCCGAAGCTCTGGCAAGGTGTGCAACTTTAGCTTCTGTCAGTCACTTAATGCTCTTCTGGGCATGGTCGTCCAGGGTGGACTCCTGCAGGAAATCAGTGGCTTACAAGTTCTGAGTTCTCCTGTTCGGTTGCGTTCCCCTTTATTAGTTGCCATCTTATCATGCAAGCATGTTGTAAGAACACATGCACAGTGACAGGCCTGCCAAAACTGCAGCTCATCCTGGGTATCAGTAAGTGACCATGCTTCACACAGTCACTGCATCCCTTCAATTTTCACGGTAGCACCGTAATTCACCACACAAATTATCCACCGCCACCCCTTGCACCCACCCCCATCCCCGACCCCCGTTCAGTGAGCTCTTTGCATCAAGCCTAGTATGGACTGGAAGATCACCTGAACAGATTTTACATAGTTTGAATCAGTTGACCATGCATAAAATGTTCTGCTCTCCAGTCCTGCTCGTTTAGTGCTTGGACCAGAAGATCATTGCTCAGATATCATCAGAGAGAGAAAAGATTTTGTTGGCTTCTAATTCTGTCTGTGTAATTGGGTGTTTTAGCCCCTCTGCGCATGTGTGGATGGTAGAACATTTCACAGGATGCAGAAAGTGACATTGTCCATAATGTTTTGTGTCTCTGAGTTTCTGCACTGCCAATTTAGTTTGAAAAGACAGAGGGGGAAATTTTCACATGAAAAAATGGGTGGGTTGGAGGCTGGGGGGGGAAGTGAAAGTTGTAAAAATCTAAATCCCGACTCCAACCCACCTCCAACCCGCCCACTTTCACCTTTTACTCAGGCGGGACGGAGGGGCGGGCAGCCAACCCACTGCCAGGAGGCGGGTTGGCATGTTAAATATCATAATGAGGCCTGAAGCCTCTGGTTTAATCTGCAGTGCAGGTTTAAGTGCAGGCAGCCAGAGATCCCGCGGCTCGGGATTCCCGATAGCTGCAGTGAGGTGAGCACAGCTTCAGGAGCAACCCTTGTGGACCGGGAGAAGCAGGAGTGCTTCCTCCCGGCCCCCTAAGCTCACCCACCAGCAGCTCACCAGGGTCGGGGATCGGACTCCCCCACCCCCAGGGATTGATCTCAGCCCCTGGGTCGGGTTCAGACCCCCTGGGCTTGGAACCCCCACACACCCCTTGGACCTAGTATTTACCTGTTGCTGTGGCGTCCTGGTCAGCCAGTGTCAATTAGGCTGTCTTCTGGGCAGGGAACCCGCCCATTACATCACACGCGAAGTTAAAACTCCAGAACATGCCGGGAAAACTCGGACTACCAGGTTTCCCGCGCTCTACCAGGTTCCCCTGCTGCAGGCGGGTGGGAAACAGGAAAATCCCAGCCAGAGGATCTGAATCTGAAGAGCTAAGGTCAATAACAAAGTGCTTCAATGAATAATCTTACACATATTGCATTGCGCTACATGTGCTTAAGAGCTAAGAATTTACCCTGATTGGAGTCAAGATTGAGTTGCCCTTTAATTTTCCTGCATGTAACACCGACACCAGATTAAACAAGCTCTTGGTGGTGATTTTTAAAAGATGATTTCTTCCAGATTGGTAACACATGTTTAAAGGTCCTTTTACAAATGATAGTTGAAAAAAACTTTGTGTACGTTTTAAAGAATTAAACAGGGTGGCTTTCACACTGGAGTCGGTTTTGACTTTTGGGTGACCGACTGTCGGAGTCTGGGCTCCGGCTGGGCACCCGTACCCGCGGTAGTAAAGAGGCCCCTGCGATTTTGCGGGCCGGGCCTCATTTGAATTGGGAAGAAACGTTGCAGCACCGGAGACTGCTCGCCGGCTTTGGCCCACAGGAATGTCAGCCGGCTGGGACGCCGCCACCAGCTGTAGATAGGTCTTGGGGAACGGGGGTTTTGGGAGGTGAGGCTGAGGACGGCGAGCCCAGACCAGCAGCGGCTACTCCTGCTCTTCTGGGCCTCACAAAAATAATTTCAAACTGACCTTTCCAGAGCCTCTTTGGAACTATCGCTTGTGGGGGAGTCCAGAACGATGGGGCTTAATCTTAAGATTAGAGTTACTCCTGTTCCTATGTTGTGGAGCTGATCAAAGGGCATGTGGTGCACGCTCCCACCAGTTCAATCCTAAAATGACGATCAGGGTCCTATGTACGTCGTTGAACCTCGATTTGCCTTTAAAAGGGGATTACCGCCTGAAACTGGCAAGTGCTTTGGACACCCAGCAGTAGGCCCCTGTCAAAATTGCAGGGAATCGTTCATTGCAGTTAATGGGGTTGTAAGGCTACCGACCCAGATTATAGGCCCTTATTGCCCCGTTAATGCCAAGTGGAAATTGGCCCCTGTGAGTCAGATTAAGTTACCAAAAAGAGCTAAGTTTTATGATCAGATCATCAAGATACGTCTTAGTTTGGAAATGTGTGTGATGTGGAGAGATGAACCTCAGAAGAAGAGGGAGAAATGGAAGAAGGGAGCAATCTAATAGTATGAATCTGTTAATAATCCATCAAAAATGAATTGAATGCTTATCTCTGTTTACCAATAAATATGTCACTGAAGATGAAATGTAAAGGATAATTAGCACATAAGGCTAAGGAATTAGTGAGCACATTAGACTTTGGAAATTGTATTTTATTAAGTTCGCCGCTCTTGATTCCAAGTTCGACAGATGATACTCTCCAGTTATTTATCACCATATAAGGATCACTTCCACTTCTTGGTGCTCATTCAATTAATTCCCTCTATCATGAGTAATCATTTCAGTTGCCTTTTTAATTTTCCTTTTCTGATTGTATCTAACATGATGTAAGATTTTCCACTGGCCTTGTTAATAACTCCAGCAGCAACATAGCCATCCAAATATAAATTATTTTGTTCCCATATTCACAGTTGAAGAGGCTTAATCTTCGTTCATGTTTTTTTTACTTCTTGGAACGTGAGGAATTTCTGACTTCCCCCAGGCTCCATTTACATGTGATGTGATATTTTTAATTCTTTGAGCTGGGTTGTCAAAACTATATCCTGTCACTCATCTGCTACCCATGAGGCCTAGCAATTCGTCTCATGAGTCACAGGTGAACCAGCTCTGTCTGTGCTATATTTCTTATTTGCTGATTTCTCCTGTTTGGATTTCATACATTTGGAAGTTTGAAAAAGATTCTTTCTAACACTGTTCCCTCTGGAGGCTAAGTTAGTAGAACACCAAGTTCATGCTGGCAGTTTGAGATACATGCAAAATGATGGGATTATGAATAAAAAGGATATTTGGACAATAATAAAAGGCAAAAATACTGCGGATGCTGGAAATCTGAATTAAAAACAGAAAATGTTGGAAATACTCAGTAGGCCAGGTAGCATCTGTGGAGAGAGGAACTGAGTTAACGTTTCAGGTCTGTGACCTCTCGTCAGAGCTGGAAAAAGTTAGAGATGTAACAGGTTTTAAGCAAGTACAAAGGCAGGGAAAGGGGGGAGGGGAGGAAGAAACAAAAGGGAAGGTCCGTGATAGCGTGGAAGGCAGGAGAGATTGAATCAACAGCAGAATCATTACCAGCACTTGCTGTCCGACAAAATGGCAGCAGTGGTTATGGTCTGAAATTTTTGAACTCAATGTTGAGTCCGGAAGGTTGTAAAGTGCCTAATCGAAAGATGAGGTGCTGTTCCTTGAGCTTCCGTTGAGCTTCATTGGAACAGTATAGGAGGCCGAGGACAGAGAGGCCAGAGTGGGAATGGGGTGGAGATTTAAAGTGACAGATGACTGGAAGCTCAGGGTCACGCTTGTGGACTGAACGGAAGTGTTCAGCAAAGGGATCACCCAATCTGCATTTGGTCTCCCCAATGTAGAGGTGACCTCATTGTGGGCAACACGGTGGCATAGTGGTTAGCACTGGTGCCTCACAGCGCCAGGGACCCGGGTTCGAATCTGACCTCGGGTGACTGTCTGTGTGGAGTTTGCACATTCACCCCGTGTCTGCGTGGGTTTCCTCCGGGTGCTCCGGTTTCCTCCCACAGTCCAAAAATGTACGGGTTAGGTTGATTTGGCTATGATAAATTGACCCTTAGTGTTAGGGGGGATTAAATATGTGGGGTTATGGGGATAGGATGGGATATGTTAGGGGGAATTAAATACGTGGGGTTACGGGGGTAGGGTGGGATATGTGTACTGTGGGGATTAAAGCAGGGATAGGGTACTGGATTTGGATGATCAGCCATGATCGTATTGAATGGTGGAGCAGGCTCGACGGGCCGAATGGCCTACTCCTGCTCCTAGATTCTATGTTTCTATGTTTCTATGAATACAGTATACTAAATTCCCTGCACCTGCTTAAAACCTGGTACATCTGTACCGTTTTCCAATTCTGACGAAAGGTCACAGACCTGAAACATTAACTCCGTTCCTCTCTCCACAGATGCTGCCTGGCCTGCTGAGTATTTCCAGCATTTTCTGTTTATATACTAAGATGATGGGTTGGATTTTGATACTGGGGCGGGCTGGGGTCGTGTTATCCACTTTTCGTGTTATCCACCCGACTGCAATTGGATGTGGGAGATTGATGCGATTTGCACCTAATTGGGCAATTGAGTTCCAACATGTGGGGACCCATGACCCAATTAGTGTTTTCAGTCTAAAAGTCGCCTCTGATGATGTCATCATTGCTGCTGCATTGAAGGTCTGCAAAGACTGCCTGGCCTTTGCTGTGAGAGGATCTGAAGGCAAAATGAGCAGCAGCAGCCCTAAGTCTGCTCCCAGATATTTTTGTACCACCACCACTCCCAGATATTTCTTCTTCTTCTTCTTCTTCTTCTTCTCCTCCTCCTCCTCCGCCATCTCCATCTCCATCTCCATCATCATCATATCTCCGTTGTAATAGTGGACCTGATGGTCAGCTATTGAAATGTGCTACCGCCAGGTTTCACATTCGTGGTTCAGAACAGGCGTGCTTCACGTAAAAAAAGGGTTAAAATCACAAAGGCCTTTCAAAATGGGATTATAGAGGCAATTTAGTGCTTGTTAAGGGCCTTAACAGCCTATCCCGCCTCTTAGAGGCGGGACGGAGTCGGGACCAGCAGACACGATTTAATGAAAATTGCATGGAGGCGGGCTTGTGCTCGTCCACCAGTTTTCGCAATTTTAACCCCCCACACGCCTCCAAACCCACCTCCACGGGTCAATGAAAATTCTGCCCGATATGTTTGGACAGTCCTGCTCCAGACCAATAACCTGGGGAGTTGTGCAAATGATGTATTATTGTGCACTTTTCATTCTAAAACAATGTTCATGGGAAATTGTGGTTAGAATTCTACGGCTGTAATTGTGGGAAAAGACCATTTCCTCTTTCCCTCAAATCAGCTTTATTTCTATTTATCGTGGATTTCTATTAATAAAATCTGTACCAGGAAATCCATAATTTTTATGAGTATTTTGTTGCAATCGTCCTTTTGTTAAGAAAATAATCCCAAAATGATACCATCTTTTTGGTAATGCTGCCAATAAGCCAAACTTTCAGCCAAATCAGGTCCTGATTTATTGCCCAAGAGTCTCAGCTTCCTTATAAGCATTATCACTAACTGGTTTATACCAATCCAAAATAGATCCAATGCAAATATATCTGTCGTTTAGCTTTGTTTGTCAACTGTGTGAGAAAACCGCCACTCCACCCCGCCACTGCTTCACCCAACAAAGTAGTTCCGTTTATTGCTTACATGGTTCATTGTTATTTTTACACAGAGACATGTTGTACTCTGTGGAAATTATAAACAGAATGTTGTGCTTGACGCCCTGCCCAAAATCTGCCTTCAGTCCCAAAACATTACACGTTAATGATTGCACTTATTGGGATTAGCACAGTATATAGCTTGACAAGATATTGCAGTTGTTGCTATCATGATTGTGCCAGGAAGAGGTTGCTAAGAAAATACTAAGTCATAATTCCACATTATATTGTCTTATCAATGCTCAAGCTGTAGAGTTGGCACGGCCACTTCCTAAAACTAGGAAATATATTTTTAAAACCTGTATCTGAGGTCACTTTTTTCAATCTTGACTTCGGTTGGTTAGCGCCTTCCTTTAGCGCCTTCGGGGGGGGGGGGGCACTAATGGGCGCTAGCAACTTAGCGTCTGAGCGTGCCGATTTTAGCGCTGCTCGTGAAATTGACCTGTCGTTTTGTGGTGGCGCTAAACACTACCGCCACGATCTCCTGCGCCCGCAGGTCGTGATGTCATGCAAGCGTGCAACGCCCCGGTAGCGCCCCGGACCAGAAATTGATTCACGCCCCCTGCCTTAGTGCCTGCCGCTAGGAATGACAGGTAGAGGGGGACGTTTTGAAGTTGGGAAGGGGCTGGCGTAGCGCTATTTAAAGGCGGGCGCTTCCTGCTTTTTCTTGTCGGCAAAATTTTTGGCACACGCAGGTTGAGAGGGAGAGAGATGTCTGGAGAGATTTAATGCTGTCCCAAGGAGTTTTGGTGCTGAGCACCACTTTTCAGGTTCCTATTTATCTGAGCTTCATATTTAGCACATTTAGAAGATTTTAAATGGGGGCTGTACTAACTCGGGGCGTCGTCCACCAGCTTCACCTTCGGAGGCAGCAGAAGTGCAGAGAGAGAGAGAGACAAACATGGCCAGAGGGAGGAGGGCCAACAGGCCTCTGCACAGGAGACCTTACCCTCCCAGGGTATTCCGGGAGCAATTCTCCTACATTCGTTTGTCCGAGGAGCAGTGTTTCAGAAGGCTGCACTTCAGCAAGGAGGTGGTCACTGAGCTCTGCTACCTCCTGCAACCAGATCTGCAGCCTCAGCTCAGGACCAGGACATCTCTGTCAGTGGCAGTAAAGGTGATGGTGGCTCTGAATTTCTATGCCACCGGCTCCTTCCAGGCTTCAACTGAGGACATAGTGAATATCTCCCAGTTCGCTGTCCATTGCTGCATCCGGGAGGTGACAAATGCTCTGTACAAAAGGAGAAGGCAGTACATCTCTTTCCCCATGACCCAGGACAAACAGCGGGAATGCGCATGTGGCTTTGCTAGGATAGCGGGCTTCCCCATGGTTCAGGGTGCCATTGACTGCACGCACGTGGCATTGCGGGCACCTCATGAGACTGCAGAGGTGTTCCAAAACCGCAAGGGCTTCCACTCTCTGAATGTCCGATTGGTCTGTGACCACAGACAGCGCATCCTCGCCGTCAATGCCCGCTATCCTGGCAGCAGCCATAATGCTTTTATCCTGCACCAGACTGGTGTCCCAGACCTCTTCCAACCACCGCGTCAACCTAGTGGATGGCTCCTCGAGGACAAGGGTTATCCACTCTGCACCTGGCTGATGACACCGCTCCTTAACCCCAACACTCCTGCTGAGCTCCAATACAATGATAGCCATAGCGCCACCAGGAACCTCATTGAGCAGACCATTGGTGTCTTGAAACAATTATTATCTGAATGGCAATAGATTGGGAGAAGGGGAAGTGCAACGAGACCTGGGTGTCCTTGTGCACCAGTCGTTGAAGGTAAGCATGCAGGTGCAGCAGGCGGTTAAGAAGGCACATGGTATGTTGGCCTTCATAGCGAGAGGGTTTGAGTACAGGAACAAGGATGTCTTGCTGCAGTTGTACAGGGCCTTGGTGAGACCACACCTTGAGTACTGTGTGCAGTTTTGGTCGCCTTATCTGAGGAAGGATGTTCTTGCCATGGAAGGAGTTCAGCGAAGATTCACAAGGCTGATACCTGGGATGGCAGGAATGACGTATGAAGAGAGATTGGGTCGATTGGGCTTATACTCGCTGGAGTTTAGAAGAATGAGAGGGAATCTCATTGAAACTTATAAAATTCTGACAGGACAGGACAAACTAGATGCAGGAAGGATGTTCCCGATGGTCGGGGAGTCCAGAACCAGGGGTCACAGTCTAAGGATAAGGGGTAAGCCATTTAGGACAGAAATGAGGAGGAATTTCTTCACCCAGAGAGTGGTGAACCTGTGGAATTCTCTGCCACAGAAGGCAGTAGAGGCCAATTCATTAAATAGATTCAAGAAGGAGTTGGATATATTTCTTAAGGCTAAAGGGATCAAGGGATATGGGGAGAAAGCAGGGACAGGGTACTGAATTTGGATGATCAGCCATGATCGCATTGAATGGCGGAGCAGGCTAGAGGGGCCGAATGGCCTACTCCTGCTCCTATCTTCTATGATTCTATGAACAATGGTTCCAGTGTCTGGACCACTCTGGCAGAGCCCTGCAGTACTCTCCCGAGCAAGTCTCGCTTTTCATTGTTGTGTGCTGCATGCTGCATAACATTGCAATTATGAGGACCCAGCCATTGCCACCAGGGATTGGTGCACCACCTCAGGAGGAGGAAGAGGGAGAGGAGGAGGTGGATGAAGAGGAGGATCAGCAGCATCAACGTGGCGCTCAATGTTGCCTCTGCAAGGGCCGTCCATGAACGCCTGATAAGACACCGCTTCTAACGAATGACGGAGAAGATGGCTTCTGGGATGAAGAAGCACATCATCGCAAGCACCCTCAGCCCCTATTGCCGGGCAAAGCTCCAATGAGTCAAGCAAAGTTGTAATGTGAAAATATTTTTTTTAATTTATATTACAAACTCTGTCTTACTTATTCAGGACAAACAATTAGAAACAAACCCAACAATTCATAAACTAACAAAACTCGTTCTCAACAACAAGCGTCAAAACTGTAAACAAATATTTTAAGATGAACATCAAACTTTCCCACAAACATTCCCCCCATTTATTTAGACCTCCTACTGTTGGGCCTTCGAGGGTGATCTCCATCCCCTGCACACTTCCGCCCTTCGCACCCTACTGCTCCTCCGTAATGTGGCCCCAATGGCTGCGGCAAGGCTGTTGAATGTTGACTGGAGATGGCCTTAAAGGACACCCTCAACCAGCTCTGGGCCTGGAAGGCCCAGCTGCAGACTGCACCAACTCTGCATGGGCGGCAGCAGTGTGGGATGTTGGTGTTGCAGGCCATGGCAAGTGGCAGTGGTGGGAGCAGGAATGCTGTCATCCTGAGAAAGGACAGCACCTTCCTGCTCGACCGACACACTGCCACTCCCACGGGGCAGTACCTCAGCATTCGGATGAACCTGCTCAAGCACAGGTTGCTGGCCTGCTGCGGTACCGTGAGATCCCCGGTGGACTGTGAGCAACCCAGCGAGGATGGCAGCAGTCAGTGCTTGCGTGACATCAATCTGAGACTGCATGAGAGCAGTCTGAGACTGGATGGCACCAGCCAATAACTCGATTGCAGCACTAAGCCATTGCGTTGCATCGGCCTGTGCTGCAATAGATCCTGCCACCTCACCCATTACACGGGGCATGGTCTCTGGGTCCCCATGGTCTCCCTGCAATTCAACCATCCTCTGCAACGAGGCAAGGATGAGTTCAAGGGTTTGCGCACCGATGGCAGCTGTGCTAGCGGCGGACTTCTCCACGCTCCTACCCAGTGCATCCATGCTGTCGGGCACCCTTGCCATTGCACCCACGAGCTCAGTGTGCATGCTCAAGGCCTGCGTATTCATGGCCGCGATGTCGAGGTCCTTATCCGAGTCCTGTGCAGCAGAACTTGTGCGCGTACTCACCCTCTGGGGAGATGGCCCACGAGCTTCCCTTCCCCCATGGCATTGCTGCAGCCTGCTGGGTCCAGGAGCTTCACCCACATCTGATCCTAACCCCCTGCTCCCCTCCAGGGAACGCGTGGCCCCAGTGTCGGGAGACGCAGGCGCTGAGGCTCCGGCTTCCTCTTCCTCCTCGTCTGGGGCGTCGCTGCCACTGACCGGCTGAGGGACAGGCTGCTCAGCTGGTGGTTCACTATCTGAAAGCAGGAAGGTACGAGAGTGGCTTTAGCGTGAGGGCAGGAGGGCAGGAAGGGAGCAAGGACTGGAGACAGTTAGTTACATAGAATCTAGGAGCAGGAGTAGGCCATTCGGCCCGTCGAGCCTGCTCCACCATTCAATACGATCATGGCTGATCATTCAAATCCAGTACCCTGTCCCTGCTTTAATCCCCACAGTACACATATCCCACCCTACCCCCGTAACCCCACGTATTTAATTCCCCCTAACATATCCCATCCTATCCCCATAACCCCACATATTTAATCCCCCCCCTAACACTAAGGGTCAATTTATCATAGCCAAATCAACCTAACCCGCACATTTTTGGACTGTGGGAGGAAACCGGAGCACCCGGAGGAAACCCACGCAGACACGGGGAGAATGTGCAAACTCCACACAGACAGTCACCCGAGGTCAGATTCGAACCCGGGTCCCTGGCGCTGTGAGGCACCAGTGCTAACCACTATGCCACCGTGTTGCGTAGATTGAAAGTGTAAAAGGCTGGTGTTGTGAGGGGGAAGTGGTATGAGAGAGGAGAGAAAGCTGATGAACATACCTTTGCTGTCCCCAAGGGGTCAACCTCTCCAATGGCCACGGCGCCTATAACCTGGCTCGCAATGAGTCTGTGGACTCTGTCCTCCAATTCAGTGAGGGGGTGTAGGTCCGCCTGTCCTCCTCCCACCCGCTGGGTCTCTCTTTGATTATGTGAAAGCTTGGCCTGCAAGAAAAAGGACAGTGTGTGAGTGAATGTGCAGCCATGTGTTTGGCAGATGTGCCTACCATAGTTGGATAGCTGTTAATGTCTGCAAGGTGTGGGATGTGCATGTGACTTTTATGAGATGGCCATAGTTGTTGGATGAGTGTTGGGCATTTGGGTATTTACACCGTTTGGGCACAGAGTGAGGTTAAGATGGTGGGATGTAGAGGTATTGAAAAGCAGGTACTCACCCTGACCACCCGAGTGAGGTCGTTGAACTTTTTACAACACTGTATGTGTCCTCGGCACCAGGCTCCGCGATGACACATGCTGGGCCACCTCCCTCCAGACTCTTCTAAACTCGCGGGGCAATGGCCTCCTGCCACTCTCTGGAAAGAGCACTGCCCGTCACCGTTTCACAGCGACAACCAGAGCCACCAATGCCTGGTCGCTAAAGCGTCGAGCTCTCTCCCTGGACCTCTGAGTATCCATCACTAGCTTAAGCTGAATAGTAGTTAGGTGTTTGCAGGCTGAGGTTCAACGCTGCAATGAGCAGGGTGTGACTGGGCAGCAAAATGGGCCCTCCCCTTTAACAACTGGACGGCGCCAGTCTGTCTGAGTTCCATGGTAACTGACATCACCTGAGCTTCGCTAACGTTTTGAGCTAGTGCCTCGCTCTCCGACGTTAGCACCTTAAGAGAGGTGTGTAGCACCTGATTTAGCGCTCAAATCACCTCCAGGGGCGATGGAGCCGAATTTTGCAGTCGGAGGCGATAATTAGCGCCAGGCATTAAACTTTGCGCCCAGCCATATTAGCACCCCAAAATGGACGATACCCAATTTCCCCACCCCCCCCTTCTCTTTAAAATGCTCTTTTATCTTTTTTTAAAACTGTACTGTAATGTTGTGTCTCTTTGTTGTTTCTGGCTGATTTGAAGCTGATATCAGTTAACAAAGAGGCTCTTAAAATAACCTTAATGATTGTTGCAAAATTGTTTTGGATTTGGAAAGTTTCCTGATAGTACAATGAATGTTCACTAGACTGATTCCTGGAATGGGGGAATTGTCCTATGATGAGAGAATGAGTAGACTAGGCCTATATTCCATAGAGTTTAGAAGAATGAGAGGTGATCTCATTGAAACGTATAACATTTTTACAGGGCTTGACAGGGTAGATGCTATGGGGATGTTTCCCCTGGCTGAGGAGTCCAGAGCTAGGGGTCATAGTCTCAAAATAAAAGGTCGGCCATTTAGGACTGAGATGAGGAGAAATTTCTTCACTCAAAAGGTTGTGAATCTTTGGAATTCTCTACCCCAGAGGGCTGTGGAGGCTCAGTCGTTGAGTATATTCAAGACAGAGATAGTTGGATTTTTGAATATTAAGGGTATCAAGGGATATGGGGATAGTGCAGGAAAGTGGAGATGAGGTAGATGATCAGCCATGATCTTATTGAATGGCAGAGCAGGCTCGAAGGGCCAAATGGCCTACTCCTGCTCCTATTTCTTATGTTCTTATTGATAGTGCAAGTACTGTGTGGCCTTTCCTTGAAAGCTTTTTTCATATCTCGCTATTCAATTTTAATATCAGCTTGGTGCAAGTATTAGACCCAACAGGAAAGGATCATTTTGATTTCAATAGAAATTGCAAAATCAAAATGATAAAATGCATGTACAGTTTTCTATTGTCTGATGGAAAACGCTCCCACCCCATCCCCACCCCTCACTGAGAATGAAATAATCTGCCGGCAGTCCCCCTTGCTACATCCTCCCTGCTTTCTCCCCTATGCTCTGGCCCCCTTGCCTCTTCTCTCTGCTTTTCTCCTCCCCATCGACTAACTTCCTCTCCCACTCTGTCAACACCTCCCCATCCCCTCTCTCCTCTCCTCTCTCCCTCTCCTGCTGTGCTGCACTCACCCCATCCCCCTCTACTCCACTCCTCTCTTTCCCCCACCTGTGCTGCACTGCGCCATAGGCGATACCCCCAACACAGGGTATACAGGCAGAGGATGCGCTTCCTCAACATGACTGAGCAGCAGTGCTTCAGGAGGCTCAGGCTATCGCGCCAGGTCATCGCCGACATTAATAGCTTGCTGGAGCAAGACCTGCAGCCCAGAGGACGTGGTGGACACACTTTACCAGTGGGTGTCAAAGTCACCACCGCCCTCAATTTCTTCGCCTCAGGCTCCGTCCAGGGATCTGCAGCAGACATTTAAGGCATCTCGCAGTCGGCCGCCCACAGATGCGTCACACAGGTCACCGATGCCTTGTTTGATAAGTCAGCCAATTATATCAACTTTGCCACTGATGAGGCCAGTGTTACTGAGTGGGCGCTGGGTTTTGCGGCTCTGGCTGGCTTCCCATGGGTACAGGGCGTCATCAGGGCACCCAATCATCACCCAGGAGTCTTTGTCAACCACAAGGGCTTCCACTCCCTCAATGTGCAGCTCATCTGCAACCATAGGAAGATCATCATGCATCTGTGTGCCAAATTCCCTGGCAGCTGTCATGACTCTTTCATGCTGCGCCAGTCCACCCTCCTTCAGCTCTTCACACCTCCAAACAGACTTTCCGGCTGGCTGCTTGGAGACAAGGGCTATCCACTGAAGATGTGGGTTATGACACCCTTGAGGAGGCCACATACTGAGGCTAAGGAGAGATATAATGAAAGCCACATCTCCACCAGATGTGTCCTAGAGCAAACAATAGGCATGCTAAAAATGTGCTTCAGATGCCTTGACAGATCTGGAGGAGCCCTTCAGTACGCACCAGCCAGGGTCTCCAGAATTGTGGTAGTTTGCTGCGCCCTGCACAATATAGCGCAGCAATGAAGATTAGCGCTGCATGAGGAGCAAGGTGCAGAGTGCACAGCCTCTTCAGAGGAGGAGGAGCAGGAGGAGGAGGAGCATCAGCTGGAAGACGAGGAGGAGCAGGAGGAACCTGCAGTCCAGATGCCAGCAGCACCCGAGCACATTACGCCCAGGAGGCCAGGGATGGTCTCATCATGGTCAGATTTACTTAACTTCCTGCATTACACCCATATGGCTGCCACATGCTGTGACAGGTTCCCACCCCCTCCCCAAGAACACCATAAAGCATCCCTACAATGACCAAGCCATTCCTTTCATACTGACCCACATTGCTGTACGTAACGTTATGTCTGACCATTCACTCCAACTCACTAAGCCACTTCCAAAGTAGCATACAAAAATGGGAATGACCGGAAAGTGGTGAAAATAAATAGTTTTATATGTGACATAAGAGTAACGGAACTTTAACAGAAACACTTGATTAAACACTCATGTAGTTACCCTTGTGCATCTACTTCTGTGTCAATTTTCTCTTACGCGTATTTCTACGAGGTGCTACCCCTGTGGCTTCAGCAGAGGTAGAGGCAGCCTGCTCACTTCCCTGCTGCGACGCTTAGACACTCTTGGCGGACGTCCTCTGGGTTTTGGAGCCTGTGATGGCCCCACCAAAGTCTGCTCCTCCTGCGACTGTGCAGAGGCAGACTCGGCCATCGCTGTCTGAGAGGGCATCTGGAGCTCTGACTGAGGGGGTGGCAATGGGGTGGCGTGAAGGAATAGCCATATTCAGAAAAATACACCATCCTATGAAATAATTCTGATTAAAAACATGAAAAACTGGGCTTGGAAATCTGAAAGCCTCAACAAGGAAAAGCTGTAAACAGAATACAAAATTTTGAGATAAGATAAGTTGTTGACACAGAAACAATAGCCCTATTGAAGCAGAGGGTTGGAGGTTCCCAAAAGTCTGAAGTTTTGGAAAGAGCACAATGGTATAATGTTAAGACGTCATAAACCAACACTTCGGGAAATGAAACACAGAAAATTAAAGAAACATATGCCTTCGTAAATATAACATCAAAGGAAAGACAGGAGACATAACTCTTAATGCAACCAACTGAGGTAGCTAAGAAGACAATGAGATACCCGGTTGAGGTGTTTTTAATTTACATGTTGTAAAAAGATACAAACAGAAGACTTTCATAAATATGACATCAATAGATGCAACAGCCATCACATTGTTTTTGTGTTGAACTTGGAACACCTAGGAGACACGAAGTCTGTAATACAACCAGCTGAGGTGACTTAAGAATTGAATAGAAGACCTTGCTAAGAATGGCATCAAATAGATACATCTGCTACAACCGTTTTTTATGATGAACTTGAAACACCTAAAGGTAGAGACACGATTCTGAAAGCTACAAGCTGACCAAACGGTAAGAATAGCAAGGGTCAACAGAAAAATGACTAGAGATAATTAGCTTACATCAGCAGAAAACTTCAAAGGATATACCACTGAGAAAGAGTATAAAAGATTGGACTTTCAGATAGGAAGACAGAATTCGCTGGAAGGGGCAAAGCGGTTCTCAGACTTTAGAGGCAAGCTCTAAGTTTTCAACTCTTTAAGTCTCAGCGATCAAAGGTACTTGTGTTTGATTTTGGTGGATATTCTGGAATAAGACTAAGTAAGAAATGTAGAAATGTAACGAAGTTAAGATTTGAGTATAAGGATCTCTGATAAGAATTGTAAGCTTTTTGTATTTTGAATTGTTAAAGTTGCGATTGAATCACCAACTGTAAACTACATGTCGGTTCTTTAATAAATCTATATTTTTTTAGAATTGTCTCAAATAGTACTTCTGTATCAAACTCGCGAACTCAATCTTTGTACACTCTTTGGTGAGGAGTTGCAGAATTCTGAAGGTGTTTTCCGGACCCTCATAATATCCGGAAGGTTACAGTCTAGCTAAACTTATTAAAAGTGCTATCTGGAGGACGGTAACATCTTCAGGTCATTCCTTTCCTTTAGGGAGAGATAGTCTGGACCTTTAGACCCAATTAAGCATCTTTAGGATCCGGCTACCTCTAACTTTAATTGAAGGTGAATGTCTGGGGAATACGCCTGATCCGGGGTAGCCCGAAAAGGGCTAGGACTAGTAATTATCCTTTCAGTAGAAGTTTGAGTGCTTTGAGAGGAGCCCGCACTTCCATGTCCCCTCTCACCATCATCCATCTCATGGGCCACCCGCACTTCCCTGCTAGCAAGGAACTGGAGCACACCTTGCTGCACAGCAGTGGGGTAATGAGGACCCAAGTCTATGTTGACATCCCTCCTAGAGAGGAGGCCTATGAGCCTCTGCCATCTGTTGTCCATAGATAGCATGTGCTCATGTGAGTGGTGTATTAGTTGCTCCATGCAGGTGGCCATCCTTTCCATGGAAGAACCTACAGTCACCATCGCCTGCGACATGGTGGTGCTCATGTTGGAGATGGACTCCTCCATTCTCTGCACATTTTCAGACATCGCGGTCGCAAAATCTGTCAGAGCCTCCTGCACTTCTTGCTGCACCTCCAGGATCGCCTCTGAGGAGTCATCTTCCTCTTCCGCCTGGACTGTTGTTGGGGGCGGTGGGCTGGTGGTGCTCTTGATGGATCTGTGGGAGAGTAGAGATAATTTAGAAATGTCATATCAAGATTGGGTAACGATACCATTATGTACGTGATCAATATTCACTGGCTGCTAATATCCATCCCCATATGAGTGACTGCTGTTTGCCATGTGGCTGTATGAGATGTAATTCTGTCACCAGGTTGCTGAGATGTCCCCCTCTCTCCGTCTCCCACTGCCAGCTGTTCTGCAACTCCTGATGATCTAGGGTGACCTCCTCTGCTGGAGTCAACGTGGTGAATGATGGAGGGCCACCTCCGGTTTTCTCCCTCTCCCTCTGATTGAGGGCTCTCTTCTCCTGCCAGGAGGGAAAGAAGAGATGTTTGAGTGAGAGTGATGACATGAGTGTAAGGAATGTGTGGGTTACATCTTTAGAGGGTGACTATGAGGGAGTGCGCTGCAAATGCCAAAGTGCCAGTGCAAAGTGGCCTCCTTGTGTGTTGTCAGTTGGTATGATTGTATTAGGATGAGGGTGAGTGTGAGGGGTGGCTAGTCAGATGGGGATGTGAGTATGTACATAGAGAGAGAGGGATGGGTGGACGTGCAAGGTATATTGGTGTGAGGAATGATGTGCAGGAGTGGCTTGGAAAGGCAGAGTGATGGGGATGTTATGACAGGCACAGCAGGATGAAGCTGACAGTGGCTTTGCACTCACCTTTCCTGATCTCCTAAGATCATTGAAGCGCTTCCGGCACTGCACCCAGGTCCTCCTCACCACATCCCTGCTGTTCACCTCCTCTGCTATCTCCAGCCAGGCTCTTTTGGTCTCCTGGGGAGGTTTCTTGCGCCCATCAGAAGGGAAAAGGACCTCCCTGCGTGCTCTGACTCTCTCCACAAGAATATGTAGGGAGTCATCGGAAAACCTGGGTGCAGCCTTCTGTCTCTGTGCAGCCATGTGTGCAAGGCTGAGCAAGACACAAATGCTGAAGTATACGGCCTGTACACTCCCGGATGAACCTTCAAATGCAATGTGGTCGAGGCTCCTTTATATATCCCGGCTGGAAATGAGTCATCAATGACGTCATCAGACCCGCACCATTTAATAGGGCCGGGAAACACGCGGGCCTGCCTTAATAGGCGCCATTAAGGGAAAGTGGTGCTGAGGAGCGGGATGAAAAGAAGAACGGGGTCCTGAAATGCCATGCCGACTGCCCGCACCCGACCCGCCCAGGTAAAGAAAATTCCATCCGTAGTCTGTTGAAAACCCAAATCTCACTTTTTATTTCCTTTTTTAGATTAAAAATCTACTGATTGTGACGTATAAAAGTGCTTAAAATGTAACAGAATGCATCACTTTTTATGTAAAAATTCTACATTGTCTGGAGGAACATTTCTCCCTGATACCCCTAGAAATGCACAAGCAATTATGTGCCTTCAACATTTGGATTTCCTCCTCCAGACTTTCATATCATGTTTATCCTCCCCAGTACAGGGTATACAAGCCATTTATGTTACAGAACCCCAAACAATTACTTCTCTTTACTTCATAGGCTTAGAATAATGACCAATGTTGAGCTGTTGGGGGCTTTGTCTGCATTTTGAAGATGTTGGCCATCCTTTGCTACTGTTCCAGGTTGGCATGTATGAACAGTAAAACAACACATGTTAAATTATAAAGCAAATCTACTGTACAATAGATGTGCCAAAACTGGAAACGACATATCTTTGATCTCTATAAATATAAATATACAATATCTGGAATGGTTAGTCTCACACCTGTGCCAACATGCATTGGCTGCAATATGAAAGCTGTCTGCATGAAGATGTGTAGAAGACAAATTTTGAAAGACAAACTCTGGTTTGCTGCCACTCAATGACAGAAAAGACTTGACTGACTCATCAGGTCACTTCAGTCATCAAGAATGTCTCCAGCAGTCAGCAGATAGAAAGCTGTGTTTCTTGCAAGTGTTTGAGTATGTCGGTGTGAAGCTCTGTCCTCTCCAACCTCCCAGTGGCTTGTTTAAATGTGACACGCTGATCACATCATTATGAAAACAAAAATACAAAAAGAAAATACTGCAGATGCTGGAAATCTGAAATAAAAACAGAAAATGCTGGAGATACTCGGCAGGTCAGGCAGCATCTGTGAAGAGAGAAACAGAGTTAACGTTTCAGGTCGATGACGAAAGGTCATCGACCTGAAACGTTAACTCTGTTTCTCTCTTCACAGATGCTGCCTGACCTGCTGAGTATCTCCAGCATTTTCTGTTTTTATTTATGAAAACAAAGGCGATTCTGCACCCCTTGGTGTCGTGTGACAGTGGCAATAAAAAGTGAATGTACTTTAAGGGGAGAGATAGGCATTAGGGCTAATGGCGGGCCTTAAATGCTTCAATTTGTGGTATTATGTAAAGTTTCAATGTCTAACCCATCTGACATTATGCTCAAACAGTGTAGTGCAGTGGAAGAATTCAACACTTGTGAATTTCAGTGTTCAAAACCTAAAACCTTGGTATGGTCTGTTAAGGTTTTAATAGGAACTTAAAAGACTTTACAGCACTTGTATAGCTGTAGAATTTGGGATGAGAAATCGATGGTGGTACGTCCATTTCACATATAGTTTTCACATTTAGTTTCCCAGTGTTAAAATGCTGGCGTGTGTTGGCATGTGACTGCTCCAAGAGCAATTGGCAGATGATTTGTAGTGAGAAAATAAACAGTCTACTGAACTTTCTCAACAGCAGGTTTACAAATCACGAGTTTCACAGAATGAGTGGAAGAAAAAATCTATGTGTTCCCACTTTGTCAATCATCATAAAAAGCTAGTGCCACTCGGGAAACATAAATGACTTAGACAAGTGATGGGAGATTGTTCTTTATAGATTTACTGTAGTGACACCCTTTTCATTTTAATCTGACGTGTGACATGAAATTGATAATATTTCAAGCATTTGAGAACGCTAGTAAAAGACCACTTCTAAAATAAGATACTTATTCCAATTGGAAACCAGAACCTATGATACTATATATAAATATATATAATTTAAACCTGTTTTGACAGCAGCTGGAATCTAAGAAGATATTGGCCCTGAATTTGTGGTCAGTATGGCGGCATACTCTCAAAGTACACCGTCATACCACCTTTGAATTTGACTGCAAGTTCGGGATTTCCGCATGCGTTTGCGCTAAATCCCAAACTTGCGAGCTGTCAAGTTCCGAATAGAAAGATGATCCGCTGCGACTGTCAAATCCTCATTGCTGGCAAAAAGTTTGGCTAAGTTCCCACCAACTGCCCATCAATTATACCGGAATATTTTACAGCTGGTGCAAACAGGCGCAGGAGCCTGTTTGCACAGCGTAAGGGGAGGGGGGATGAGAAAATTGCAATTTCAGGGCCATAATAATTTGTGTGTTATTTATATATATATTAAATAATGTTATCAAACTTAGGGTGCCAAAATAGATTTCAACTTTTTGTCAGGTCATTTACAGATAAATGGAAATGTATTGCTGTAAGCTTGCAAGAAAACATGTGTTGAAAGAAAAATAAATCTAAGAGTGAAGGCCAGCCTATATTTATAGTAAGGCTGTCAGGTTGCTATGCTCAACTCTCAAACGGGGCTTTCTATGTTTCCTGATTGGTTAGTGAAAGGAGCACTGCCCAGGTAGGCTTATACACAATGGTGCGCCCCTGGGATCCGTGGGCCGCTACGCTACGCACAACTCTGCAGCATTTCAAAGCAAGTTTTCTAATGGGGCCTCGCACCAGGTAAATGCAGATTTCGCTCGGAGGTCGGCGGCGTACTCCTTAGCTACGCCGCAGACCGCAATTTCAGGGCCATTAATATAAATTCCACACAATGGTTTTTTGCGCCTGCTCTCATATTAAGGAAATACAATGTAGTTTTGAGGCAGGGAAATGGGTAATAGATTTTAATTTAAATCAGCCTCTCTCTGAAATACTGGGGGAAATTTTAACCTAAAAAGACAGGTGGGTTTGGGGTGTGGATTTAGTTAAAGTGCTAAAAATGTGAATCCCGACCTGAATCCTTCTCCAACCAGCCCACTTCCAGTTTTAACGAAGGCTGGGCAGGAGGCGGGTCATCTATTTAAATATTATAATGAGGCTGGAAGCCTCTTCTTTAACCTTCATTTTGTCTTTAACTTTAGCTGGACGGGTTTTGCACACCTCGTGAAACCCACCAGCTAATGCAAGGCGAGGACTGCTGCATCCAGGAGTTAAGTGCCTTTACACTTAACTCCTGGATCCAGGGACCCTGCCTAACCCACCCACTGCAATCAGAGACACACACCCCCCCCCCTCCCCCGGACAGGCCTCCAATCTGGCTGGCTGCTGGTGGGAAACAGAGGCTTCCCATTCAAATCAGGCCCTGCTGTTAAAGTCGGCAGGGCCTGTGGGAAACCCGTTCTCTCGAGTTTCCCGATCGCCTCGGAACCCCCAACCCGCCTTCCCCATTAAAATTCAGCCCAGTATGTTTGCTGTTATAAAGACAAACCTTCCAGAGTCCAAACACACGCAGTGCATGGACCTAATTAGACAGTTAAGAGCCATTAACTGCTTTGGCACAAATATCTTCTTGAAATATAGGTAAATTTCTATCATATAGACATGTCTGCAGATTAGCATCTGGTACATTCTGTAAGAAATGTTAACGACCTGCTCAACCAATTACTGCGTATTTGGGTAAAGAAATTGCTTTACTACTGTGTGCCCTGCTCTGCGTCCAAACCTGAGGTAAAGGGTTATGCAAAGCAAGTGCCTGCCTAAGAGCCTCCACTAAAAAGATGATCCTGTGACTGTGGTGGTGTGTAGAAATGTTCACGTCTGCACTGGAATGATAAAGTGGAAACCAAGGGAATATATTGCAGAAACCAGAAAAGGACCAAAGAGCCTAAACAAATTGGAGCTGGGTGGGAACCAAAGCAGGTAATGACGGCAGCCACAATCAAATTTATAATGTCGGGAATGCTGCAGCTATTCAAAGCAGCTCCTGCACCCAACAAATAATTGGCAGCATCTTGTGTGGAACAAACAATCTGATTAATTGCCCCTTTCCTTTGTCAGTGACTGTCAGGAGCTTGCCTGTGGAGCTTTATTCTAGATAATAGTAGATGCATAAAAGTAGGTGATCTACTTCGAAGCCGGGTACTGGGAGACTGTAAATCATTTGCAGCAAACTTATTAGAATGCAGTTTGATATAACCTCATCTCCACTAAACATTTAAACAATGCAGCAGAGGTCTGAGACATCCCTGCCCAGCTACCCTTCACCCCACCTCTCCCTCCCAGAGACCACCATCTATAAAACAGACTGATGCAAGACCACCCAAGTGTGTACAACTATGTCAACAGACTTAATATATTCATGCAAATACTGTGGGAATAAAATGTAAAACTCAACCATTGGAGAAACCAATACAAATCAGAAGAGAATCATCAACTCCACAGACATCCCCCAGGATTACCCTATTCTGTACCTTCTGCTTAAAAAAACCTCAAAATAATTGGGTGCTACTTCCATCTGGAAAATCTGGGCCTACTTCTGAGGATTTATTAATGTTTACACCACTTGTGAAGACATACAGATTTCTGAGTGAATTTTTGTTATGTTAAATTTGCATTATTGTTTTGGTTGTGAGAGATTTTGTGTTTGCAACTACTTTTCTATGTTTATTTACCAGAACTACTTTCACCAAAGTTTTTCTTTTTTGTCTGGCTCATCCTAAGGTTGCATGACGCATGATATTATAAATATTACAAGAGTATAAAAACAGATTAACATCAATATATGAGGGGAAATAACTCAAGCTTGTCTCTGCTACCAGCACTTAGTAGGAAATCAGCATAATATTTATATATCTTCTAACATTTGGAATGCTAATAAGTCACATGGCTAGAAACTCAAACTAGCTCTATTATATTAAAATATACAGCAGCTGAGGCTGTATTTGTCAATAATTTCTACTCTGTAGAAATTATTTATGACTTTCACACCTCCCACATTGGGCATTAGAGTAGGGTTCTTAGCCCCGAACCCGCCTTAACAGAAACACACAGATACACTGGCCACGATCTTTATAGAGGAGGCGGGCTGAGGGCGGGCCTGCTAATTGGCAGCTTTCGGACCCGCTCCCGGATGCCGCCTCCCAGCAGTTACTGTTTTCGCTGGACTGGCCTCGTTACGGCCGACGTGCGGGTCCTTCCAGGCAATTGGTTGCAGAGCGTCAGATTCTCGCCTCTGATGACGCGTGGTTTCAGGTAAAAGTTTAAAGGGGCCATGACCCCTTTGCAAAAGCATTAGGATTTTCCTTTTAATGGTGCTGGCTGCTGCAGGAATGGCAACCCCAAAAAGTAAGGCTGCACCCAGGTTCAATGAGGGCTCCCTCCATGCTCTTGTGGAGGGAGTTAGAGGACGTCAGGAGGTCCTCTTCCCTGGAAACACAAGGAGGAGGCCTCCTCAGCAAACCAAGGCCGCTTGGCTGCAAATTGCTGAGGAGGTGCGTTCGAGGTCTGTGTGCAGACACACATGGGTTCAGTGTCAAAAAAGGTTTAATGATCTGCTGAGATCACCTAAAGTGTGGCCTCTGTGTTCTGGGAAATGGAAGTTCAAGAGTGAGGGCTCAGGGAGAATTCCATGTAGAATGTTGGTGGTGACACTGAGCGCAAACCACCGTTCATTGGACAGATGATGCCTGGGGTTTTGAGAATGTCGGACTTATATTCATCTCCATGTGCCAGCCACCTGTGGCTGAAGCGTAACCTTACGCGAATCTGGCATGGATGAATGCATCCCTTGCCTGACGGCCAGCAATGTGGTTGCCTGCTGCTGGATTAGCCACATGTGGACCCGCAAGGCATCACTCCCCAACCTCCTCTTCATCCTCCTTCTTGTCCTTTTCCTCGTCCTCTTCCTCTTCCTCTGAGGAGGCTGTGTGATGAGCCACTTGTTCATCCAGCAGCACTAAGCCGCGCTGCTGTGCGATGTTGTGCAGGGCACAGCAGACCACAACGATTCTGGACACCCTGGCTGGTGCATACTGCAAGGCTCCTCCAGATCTGTCAAGGCATCGGAAGCACATTTTGAGCAAGGATCAAGGAGTCATGGCAACTGGCAGGGTACTTTGTGCAAACATACATATTGGCCCAAAAATTCGTGAGGAAGCCTTCGTGCGAGGGTAAGGCTTCCCCGCGATCTCTCACTGCACGTTGGCTTTTTCAGTTCCAGCTCGCACGAACTTGATGTTCTGGACAGCTGCTGTGCTGGGCTTGCGTATCCCACAGGCGTAGTTAATTCGTGCGAGCTGTGGGATCACGTGACTCAGTTAGAGCCAATGGCAGCACACCATCTTCCATTCATAACTTTCACATAAGTGCTGTGAAAGCTATGAATCTATACCCCCCCAAAAGAACAGCTAAACCTCAATTAAATTAAAAAAACCATCACATTAATAAAATAAGTATAGTTAAATAAATTAACCATTTTAAATAAAAAATAAAATTTTTGAAAAAATTTAAAATCTTTTAAAAAGTTATAAAAATAAACTTACCTGTCTTTAAAGTCTCTAAAAAAGATATACCTGTTAAAAAAAATTCAAAATAATACTTAATTCACTACTTACCTTGTTAAAAGTGGGTCTTACTCCTTTTTTTATGTGTAAAATCTTCAGTACTTACCTGCGCGTTGAAACCACTAAGTGCACTGCATGCGCGCAGCCTGTAGCGCGCACGCGGTTCAGCTCGGAACCGCCCCCTTTTCCATTCACCAAGTGCCGGTTTTCAGCGCATGCGCAGTGCATGCAGAAAACCGGCAATTGGAGACAGAATACGCGAGAGTACGCACTGCGTACTCTCGCGTAGCGGCACTAATTTTTGGGCCAATGTTCTTTCTGTGGTTACACACCAGCTGGACATTCAGAGGGTGGAATCCCTTGCGATTGACAAATACAGCTGGGTTGTGATAGGGGGCCCTAATGGATACATGTGTGCAGTCAATGACGCCCCACACCATTGGCAAGCCTGCCATATTGGCAAAGCCAACCATGCACGCCATCACACTTGGGCCATCCGTGGAGAAGTGGATGTAATTGTGCGCCTTTGCAAAGAGGGCATCGGTGACCTGTGTGATGCAGGTGTGTGCGGCCGACTGGGAAATGCTGCTGATGTCTGCAGCTGATCCCTGGAAGGAGCCCAAAGCAAAGAAGTTTATTGCAGTGGTGACTTTGACAGCAACTGGTAAGGAGTGTCCACCCGCTCCTCTGGGCTCCAGGTGTTGGTGCAGCATTGCGCAGATAAGAACATAAGAAACAGGAGCAGGAGTAGGCCAATCGGCCCCTCGAGCTTGCACCGCCATTCAATAAGATCATGGCTGATCCAATCTTGGCCTCAACACCACTTTCCCGCTCTCTCCCCATACCCCTTGACTCCCTTGTAGTTCAAATGTCTGTCAATCTCCGCCTTGAATATATTCAATGACTCCGCCTCCACAGCCCTCTGGAGTAGAGAATTCCAAAGATTCACGACCCTCTGAGAGAAGAAATTCTTCCTCATCTCCATCTTAAATGTGCGACCCCCTATTCTGAAACTATGTCCCCTAGTTCTAGATACCCCCATTAGGGGAAACATCCTCTCAGCATCCACCCTGTCAATCCCCCTCAGAATCTTATATGTTTCAATAAGATCACCTCTCAGTCTTCTAAACTCCAATGAGTATAGGCCCAACCTGCTCAATCTTTTGTCATACGTCAACCCCTTCATCCCAGGAATCAACTTAGTGAACCTTCTCTGTACTGCCTCCAATGCAAGTATATCCTTCCTTAAATATGGAGACCAAAACTGTACGCAGTACTCCAGGTGCGGTCTCACCAGCGCCCTGTAAAGTTGCATCAAAACTTTCCTACTTTTATACTCCATACCCCTTGCAATAAAGGCCAACATTCCATTAGCCTTCCTAATTACTTGCTGTACCTGCATGCTAACTTTTTGTGTTTCATGTACTAGGATCCCCAGATCCCTTTGTACTGCAGCATTTTGTAGTCTCACTCCATTTAAATAATAATTTGCTTTTTCATTCTTCCTTCCAAAGTGGATAACCTCACATTTTTCCACATTATACTCCATCTGCCAAATTTTTGCCTACTCACTTAACCTATCTATATCCCTTTGCAGGCTCTTTGTGTCCTCCTCACAACTTGCTTTCCTACCTATCTTTGTATCGTCAGCAAATTTGGCTACAGTACACTTGGTCCCTTCATCCAGTCATTAATATAGATTTTAAATAGTTGAGACCCCAGCACTGATCCCTGTGGCACCCTACTAGGTACTGATTGGCAACTGGAAAATTACCCATTTATCCCAACTCTCTGTTTTCTGTTAGTTAGCTAATCCCCTATCCATGCCAATATATTACCCCCAACTCTATGTGCTCTTATCTTGTGCAGTAACCTTTTATGTGGCACCTTATCGACTGCCTTCTGGAAATTCAAATACACTACAGCTACTGGTTCCCCTTTATCCACCCTGTTTGTTACATCCTCAAAGAACTCTAGCAAATTTGTCAAACATGATTTCCCTTTCATAAAACCATGCTGACTCTGCTTGATTGTCTTATGATTTTCTAAATGTCCTGCTATTACCTCCTTAATAATAGATTCCAGCATTTTCCCAATGACAGATGTTAGGTTAACTGGCCTATAGTTTCCTGATTTCTGTCTCCCTGCTTTCTTGAATAGTGGCGTTACATTTGCGGTTTTCCAATCCGCTGGGACCTATCCAGAGTTGAGAGGTCGCACAACACCAGGTTATAGTCCAACAGTTTTATTTGAAATCACAAGCTTTCGGAGCTATCGATTGCCCCTTCCTCAGGTGAAGTAAATAGGTACAGAATCCTGTATTCTGTATCTATTTACTTCACCTGAGGAAGGGGCAATCGATAGCTCCGAAAGCTTGTGATTTCAAATAAAACTGTTGGACTATAACCTGGTGTTGTGCGACCTCTCAATTTTGTCCACCCCAGTCCAACACCGGCATCTCCGCATCATGACCTATCCAGAGTCCAGGGAATTTTGGTAGATTACAGCCAACGCATCCACTATCTCTGCAGCCACTTCTTTTAAGACCCTAGGATGCAGGCCATCAGGTCCAGGGGACTTGTCGGCCTTTAGCCCCATTAGTTTGCCTAGTACTTTTTCTCTAGTGATAGAGATTGTTGTAATTTCCTCCTTCCCTATAGCCCCTTGATTATCTATTATTATTGGGATGTTTTTAGTGTCTTCTACCGTGAAGACCGATCCAAAATAATTGTTTAGAGACTCTGCCATTTCTCTATTTCCCATTATTAATTCCCCAGTCTCATCCTCTAAGGGAAAACATTTACTTTAGCTACTCTCTTCCTTTTGATATATCTGTAGAAGCTCTTCCTGTCTGTTTTTATATTATTCGCTAGTTAACTCTCATACTCTATCTTCTCCCTCTTTATAATTTTTTTAGTCATCCTTCACTGGTTTCTAAAAATTTCCCAATCCTCTGGCCTACCACTAATCTTCACAACATTGTATGCCTTTTCTTTCAATTTGATACCATCCTTAACTTCCTTAGTTCGCCACGGATGGTGCATCCTTCTCGTAGAGCCTTTCTTTCTCACTGGAATAATCACTTGTAGTCTGTTGAATCCTAAGACATCTTCTTTCCGTTAGACCAGAACACGTTTGTCCTAGCCGACTGCCGTAAAGGAGCTAGTTATTGTTAAGTTCTTATATTCTTTGGGGGAGAAATTCCCCTCCTGTGCACCTCTCGTGGGGGGTGCCAACTCCCCCGCCAAAGAGGTTAGCGGCGGTGCTGCCGGGTTGCACCCCGATCTCATGCGCCCGGTGATCATGACGTCATCTCCGGGCGCATCGCCCTGGTAGCGCCCCGGCAGAAAAATTCCCCTTCGCCCCCTGCAGCAGCGCCGGGCGATGGCAGCGACTGCTGCAGGGGACGTGAGCAGGGCGGCCGGCCGCTAGTGGGGCGGAAGTTAAAGGTGAGGTGGCCAGCCGCCCTGAAAAAAATGTTGACTTTTTTGAAAAATGTTTTTTTTTGCTCCGGTCGCTGGGTCTGTGCCGGGCTGATCACGTGGCACCCCGGTTCCCTGGTGCTGCAGGTAAGTTAAAAGAAAAACTACAGCGTTTGCAGCGTGGGGCCCTTCCCTTTAATTCAGGGAAGAGCCCCTACTACGCATCAGTGCCACGCGGCCCAGTGCGTGGCGCTGCTGAGCACTTCGCCCCAGGTCACGAACTTCCCCCCCTCTTGCGCTCCAAGAAAGAAGTGGAGGGCTTGATTTAAAGTTCCACTTCCCTCTTGGAGCAAAAAGTGGGAATTTTAGAAAGGCTGGAAGAGGTTAACTTTTCCAGCTTTTCTGATTTAGCGCCCCAAACGGGGCTCGAGGGGAATTTCCAGCCCTTTGTGTCCACACTTTCCTCATGATTTTCACATGCACATCCCAACGACTGGTTCCTTCAAGCGTGGCTATTCCCCTTGTTGTTCATGGTTGGCTCAAAGTTTAGTGGGGTTACATCATCGTGCTTGTCACTTGTTGAAGTTTAATGGGGGTCTTATCTCAAGACAATGCCAGCCAGTTCTGCTGATCCCACAGCAACCCCAGATTTGTTCTGCATTTTGTCTGACAAAATAAATGTCTGTTAAAATGTTCCTCCAAAGTCCAAGTTTCTCGGCTTGCAGTTTAATGTGGTTTAGCCACCATTAAAGTTTTGTTTTGTATTAAAGTTCTTCCTGTTGTCAGGGATGTTTAAAACAGATTTTACCTTCAACTCTGAATCCGTCTAATAGGATTTTCAAGATGGAGAGAAAGTTCTACTGAGTTACATGGGAGACATTAAAACACTTTCTATTTTGTATAGTTCCAGATAACATATAATTAAACTAACAAAAAAAAACAGATTTTGCACCATATTTGAAAACCGGAATTAGCCCCCTTCTAATGAGAGCAACACAATTAAATTGGACCTAACCTGTTAATGAGCTACAGTCTGTAAGATTTGGATCACAGGTCACACACAGATTACCCAAAGAGTCTTAGGAGCTGTAAGGCTTTTGATTAGAGAGCAAGGGGTAGAAATTAGGTCGCGCCCCATTTGGGGCGCAAATATCGTCTGGACGCAAATATTAGCGCCTGGCGCTAATTATCGGCACTGACAGGAAACTTCACTTTTACCGCCCCGGGAGGTGAGTGGAGCGCTAAAGCAGGCGCTGCACACCTGTCTTAAGGCGCAAAGGCCAAGGAGTGAGGCGCTAACTCAGCGCGCGAGCGCAGCGCAGCTGCTGCCAGTTAGCGAGGGAACACAGACACACTGGCGCCGGACACTTCTTAAAGCGGAGGGGGGGCCACTTTCTCCCCAACCACACCCTGCTCATTGCAGCCTTGAATCTCAGCCTGGAGAGACCTGTGAATCCATTTTGCTGCCAAGCATGGAGAGGGTGAGAGAACGCGCTCATCGCTTCACCGAGTGGGCCTTGGATGCTCTGGTTGGCGCAGTGGAGCGCAGACGATGTATGCTGTTCCCTAAGAGTGGCAGGAGGCCTTTGCCACGCGAGTTCAGAAGAGTGTGGAGGGAGGTGGCTCAGAGCGTCTCCTCCAGGAGCATGGTGCCCAGGACCCATACTCAATGCCGCAAAAAGTTCAACGACCTCACTCGGGTCGTCAGGGTGAGTGGCTTTTTCTCAATACCTCTCCATCCCTCCATCTCAACCTCACTCTATGGCCAGAGGGTCTTAAAACCCCAATGCACAACACTCATCCAACACCTATGGCCCTTTCATCAAACACACACACACATTCCACACTTTGCATACAGTAAGGGCTATTCACCTATGGGAGGCACATCAGGCAAGACCATGGCTGTATATTGTAAGGGCTATTCACCTATGGGAGGCACATCAGGCAAGAACATGGCTGTATATTGTAAGGGCTATTCACCTATGGGAGGCACATCAGGCAAGACCATGGCTGTATATTTACTCAGATGCTGTCCTTTTTCTTGCAGGCTAAGCTGGCTCATAATAGGAGACAGCAGCAACGGACAGGTGGAGGGCGGCCTCAGCTGCAATCCCTCAGCGATCTGGAGGAGCGCGTCCACAGGATTGTGGCAAGCCGGGTGATCGGTCCCGTCGCCACTGGAGACGCCGACCCCGTTCTGGACAGCAATGGTAAGGTCATCACCTTTTTGTCCTCTGTCCTTCCACTTGTCCCTCACAACACCAGCCTTTGACACTTTCAATCCAACTTGCTAACTCGCTGCACTTATTCCTCCCTTACTGCCACCCTGTCCTCACGCTAAAGCCACTCTTGTACCTCCCTGCTTTCAGATGGTGATTCACCAGCTGAGGAGACGGGCCCTGAAGCTGCCACTGGGAGTGATGCTGCAGCTGAGGAGGAAGAGGAAGCCAGAGCATCAGTGCCACCCTCTCCCGAGGAAACCCATGCCCACACTGGGATCACGCCTTCCCCGGAGGGGAGCAGGGGGTAAGGGGCTGATGAGGGTGAAGCTCCAGGACCCAGCGGGCTGCAGCAACGCCATGGGGGGGGTAGGGAAGAACGGGGGCCTTCTCCCCAGAGGGAGAGTATGCCAGACACTCCTACTGCAATGGACGCAGAGGAGGAGCGGCTGATTGCAGAAATGAACACCCAGGCGGTGGGCATGCACACTGAGCTCATGGGTGCAGTGGGAAGGGTGCCCGAATGCATTGAGTCACTGGCAAGGAGTGTGGAGCACTTCGCTGTAGCACAGGCGGATGCCACACTAACGCTTAGTGCTGCAATTCAGTCACTGGCTGCCGTGATCCCATCTCTGACTGCTCTCATACAGACTCAGATGGAGGCCACGCGAGCACAGACTGCTGCCAACCTCAATGGTTCGTGCACATGTCCCCGGGGCTGTCACCGCGCCGCAGCAGGCCAGCAATCTGTTCTCCGGCAGATTGCTCCGGATGCTGAAGTGCTGCCCCGTGGGAGTGCCAGTGTGTCGGGCGAGCAGGGAGTTGCTGTCCTCTCTCACGATGACAGCATTCCTGCTGCCAACACTGTCACTTCTCCACTGCACTTGCCACCGCCTGTAGGACAGACTGCTGCCGCCCATGCAGAGTTGGTGCAGTCTGCAGCCGGGCCCTCCAGGCCCAGAAGTGGTCGAGGCGGTCCTTCAGGGGCATCTGCAGTGTCAGGGTCTGACGAGCAGCAGCCTTCCACCAGCCTTGCTGCAGCCACTGAGGTCCCATTACGGAGGAGCAGTAGGGTTAGAAGGGGGGAAGTGCGCAAGGGAAGGAGATCACCCTCGAAGGGCAAAAAGTAGGAGGTGTGACAAAATGCTGGTCATTTTTTTATTAAAGGCCGAGGTTCATGGTCCAACTTTTGTTTAGTGTTTTGGACATTATCTCCAGGTTGTGAGAACCAGTTATGTTATTGACTGTTTTTTTGTGTTTATTTCTATGAGTTTGTCATGAGGAATTGACACACACAGAGTTTGTAAAATAAATAAGTTTCTGTATTCAAAATATACATGGCTGGTGGTTGGAATTATTGGTGCCTTGGCCGGCTTAGGGGTTGCGTGCTGGGTTGATTAATGTTGGTAGCAATGGCAGGGGCCCTAGAAGCGGCTTGCTATTAGCCGTTGACGGACGGCCCTTGCAGTTTGACCATTGTGGGCCGCCCTCCCGCCTTGGTGCTGCTGATGATCATCGTCCTCGTCCTCTTCCTCCTCTTCCTCCTCCTCCTCTGGTGGTGCTACAAGGCCTGGTGGCATTGGCTGGGTCCTGAGGATTGCCATGTTGTGCAACATGCAGCACACGACTACGAAGTTCGATACTTGCTCAGGCGAGTACTGCAGGGCTCCTCCGGAATGGTCCAGACAGCGGAACCGTTGTTTCAGCACGCCGATTGTGTGCTCAATAATGTTCCTGGTTGCTTGATGGCTTTCATTGTACCACAGCTCAGCAGGGGTGTTTGGCGTACGGAGCGGTGTCATCAGCCAGGTGCTCAATGCGTACCCCTTGTTCCCGAGAAGCCAACCAACTGGCTGATGCGGTGCCTCGAAAACTTCTGCCACAGTAGTCTGGCGCAGGATAAAAGCATCGTGGCAGCTGCCAGGATAGTGGGCATTGACAGCGAGTATCACCTGTCTGTGGTCACAGACCAACTGGACATTCAAGGAATGGAACCCCTTTCTGTTCCTGAATTCCTCTGCATTCTCACGCGGAGCACGCAAAGCCACATGCGTGCAGTCAATGGCGCCCTGCACCATGGGGAAGCCCGCTACCCTCGCAAAGCCCAGAGCACGGTCACGCTGCTTGTCTGGGGTCATAGGGAAAGAGATGAACTCTCGTCTCCTTCTGAAGAGGGCATTGGTGACCTGCCGGATGCAGCGATGCACCGCGAACTGGGAGATATTGGCGAGGTCCCCAACAGCAGCTTGGAATGAGCCAGTGGCGTAGAAGTCCAAAGCCACTGTGACCTTCACTGCCACCGACAGAGACGTCCTGGACCTCAGCTGAGGCTGCAGATCTGGCTGCAGCAGATGGCAGAGCTCAGTGACCACCTCCTTGCTGAATCGCAGCCTTCGCAAACACAGCTCCTCGGACATATGGATGTAGGAGAGCTGTTCACGATATACCCTGGGAGGGTAAGCTCTCCTGTACATGCGCCTGATGGCCCTCCTCCGTCTGGCCATCATTGCCACTCTCTGTCTGCGTCTCTGTATCCTCCGATTCAGCTGGAGCAGGACAACGCCCCCAATCAGTGCAGCCCCCATATTCTCTTTGCCAGAAAAGTAATGAGGGACAGCAACTAAAGTAGCAACAAAGTTAGGATGAATAGGCAAAACTACCTCACAAAGCGTTGAGTCAATGTAGAAGTCTCTCTCTCTCTCTCTCCGAATCTCTCTCTCTCAGAACGAGTGGTGCATAAATGTCGACCACAGAAAAAGACAGGAAGAGGCCCCCTTTAAATAGCGCCCCCCCCAGCCCCACAGCGATTGATAGCGTTCCAGTCTTCCGGTCGTTGGAAGCGCCAGGCGGTAAGGCAGGGGGCGCCACTCAATTTCCGCTCCGGGGCGCCCCAAGGGCGTTGCACCATGGAATGACGTCATAATCTGCGCGCGCAGGTGGTCGCAGCGGTAAGTTTTAGCGCCGCCGCACAATCTCAAGTTAAGTTCTCGAGCGGCGCAAACATCGCTGCGCCCAGGCGTTAGCGGCTTTGCGCCCCATTAGCGCCCTCTTAAGGCGCTAACGGGAGGCGCAACCAACTGAATTTTTACCCCCTACAGTTTAAAGCATAATCAGATATTACATGTGGTTAAGACAAGTTTAATAGACATACAATCCGTGACAGTAGAGAGCAATCTACGACCCCCGAAGTGGAATGCCACGACCGGACGGACAGACGGACGGTTAGATGCCTGATGAGACAGTGTTGAGGTCTCGTGTCGGCAGATCTCTACAGCAACAGTCACTAGTTCGTCCCTCGAGCTGTTGGAGGTGTTCGGCATAAGCCAGCATTGATTTCCACCTCGAGAAAGCCGTCGCCCCTAGCTGCCTGTTTTCCTCTCTCGGTCATCTGTTTTTATACCTTACTTTGATGGGCTGGTGGATACCTGGTGTCAATCATTTTTACCCATCCTATTGTCCAATTACAAGGGAGAAGCTACCTATGACAGCCCCCTCCCAGCCTCATGAGGTCATTTTCCTCCTTATCTCTGTTCTCAAGGTCTTGTTGCCCTCTCGTAGACAGCTTGTTTATCCTACAGCTCCTTGCTGCATCCCGTTTCAGGCCTAGTTATGCCCACTCGAAGGCCTGTTTTTGTGTTCTGACCTCGTAATTCAGCTCTCTGCATAACTATTTTTCTGACATGACTGGAATCTTTCTGTGTCATCAACTTAGGCAAACTGCTGATCTAGGGAACCCGTAACAGACGATTATTTCTTTCAATCCACGATTTCTTACAAGTCTAATCCCCAGAATTCAAAGTCACTTAATTTAAATTATCTGATAATTACATTTTTGTGTGGTCTAAATTGCTGAATTGCTTCATTAAAATTACTGGATAATTCAAAACTTTTGGCACAAAAAACCCCTTTGATTTATCAGGAGTAGACTGATTTCAATCCTCTCGTTCTCATGCTGAATTCTGTTTGCCGCTGAATATTCATTTTCTTTCTCATCCATCTATCTCAGTGTACATTCACTTTAAGTGTAGAAAATCTAACACAAACACAAAAGCCGGAATTTTCCATACCTGGGCAGGTTGGGTGCGGGCGGTCGCTGTGGCAGTTTACGACCCTGTCCCTGCTTATGCTGCTCCTCAGATCGACTTTGCGTTAATGGGGCCTATTAAGGCCGCCCTGCGCGTTTTCCGTCCCTATTAAATGATACAGGTCTGATGACGTCAGTGATGACGCATTTTCAGCCGGGATATTTAAAGGAGCCATGGCCACATTGCATTTGAAGGATCATCTAGGTGTGTGCAGGCAGCACACTGCACCATTGGATTGCTGGAAAGACTGCCAAATATGACGCCTGCACTGAGACAGAGGGCTGCACCCAGGTTCTCCAATGAGTCCCTCCATATGCCCCCCCAGGAGACCAAAAGAGCATGGCTCCAAGTAGCAGAGGAGGTAAACAATAGGGATGTGTTCAGGAGGACCTGGGTGCAGTGCCAGAAACGTTTCAATGATCTAATTAGATCAGGAAAGGTGAGTACAAAGACACACTCAACTTCATCCTACTGCACCTCTCATCACATCCCCATCACTCTGCCTTCCCAACCCTGCTGCTGCACATCCTTACACCAACATACCTTGCACGTCCGCCCATCCCTCTCTCTCTATCTGCATTATCACATCCCCATCTCACTAGCCACCCCTCACACTCACCCTCATCCTAATGCAATCATACCAACTAACAACACATAAGGAGGCCACTTGGCTTTGGCACCGCACTCCATCATAGTCTCCCTATAAAGATGTAACCCATCAGTTCCTGACACTCATTCCATCACTCTCACTCAACCTTCTCTTCTTTCCCTTCTTGCAGGAAAAGAGAGCCCATAATAAGAGGGTGAGAGAGAAAACCGGAGGAAAACATCATAATTGGCGACCCTAACATCAGCAGTGTAGGCTGCCTTGGAAGTTTCGGGAGTCGCCAAGCAGCTGGAGGTGGGAGAGAGAGAGAGGGGGACATCTCAACAACGTGGTGACAGAATTACATATCATACAGCCACATGGCGTACAGCAGACACTCATATGGGGACTGATATCAGCAGCCACTGAATGGTCATCATGTGCATAATGGTATCGTTACCCATTCTTCATATGACATATCTAACTCATCTCTTTACTCTCCCACAGGTTCATCAAGAGTCCCCCACCACTGTCCAGGAGGAAGAAGAAGATGACTCATCAGAGGAGCCTCCAGCCTCTGAGGGCGCACCATCACCAGACATAAGCGCACCCAGCACCAGTGCAGATACACACACCTTGGTGGGTCCCACGCGAGATAGAGTACTGTTGTCACTTGGTGTCTTACAACTCACAAGTGAAAAAGAGGAGATGGTGGTGACAGGGACAGCAGTGGAGACTCCTCGCCGGAGGGTGCAGGACGCTCCCAGCTCTGCTCAGCTGTATGCAAATGCTGAGCCTCGGGGGCCATCCAGAAAGAGGGCGTTCCTGGAAGTGCAGTGTCTGCAAATGTTCAGAGAATGGAGGAGTCCATCTCCAACATGAGCACCACCGTGTCGCAGGCGATGGCGACTGTAGGCTCTTCCATGGATAGGATGGCCACCTGCATGGAGCAGCTAATGCGCCACTCACAGGAGCACATGTTCTCTATGGAGAATAGATGGCAGAGGCTCATAGACCTCCTCTCTATGGGGGATGTCAATGTAGACGTGGGTCCTCATGGCCCCACTGTTGTGCAGCAAGGTGCTCTCCAGCTCCTTGCTAGCAGGGAAGTGCGGGTGGCCCATGAAAGGGATGATGGTGAGTGGGGGCTCCTCTCAAAGCGCTCACACTTCTTCCCCATTGCCACCCCCTCAGTCAGAGCCCCAGATGCCTCTTCGGATCGTGATGGCCGAGTCTGCCACTGCACAGTCGCAGGAGGAGCAGACTTTGGCGGGGTCATCAGAGGCTCCAAAACCCAGAGAACGTCCGCCAAAAACGTTTAAGCAATCACAGCAGGGAAGTGAGCAGGCTGCCTCTACCTCTGCTGAAGCCAGGGGGTAGCACCTCGTAGAAGCATGCATAAGAGAAAGATGAAACACAAGTAGATTCACAAGGGTAGGCACTTGGATGTTTTGTTAAATGATTCTGTAAAGTTTCTGTTAGTGTCATGTCACACGTAATGAGACATAACGTTACCTCCAGCAATGGTGTTCAGTGTGAAAGGAATGGCTTGGTCATTTTAGGGATGTTTTATGGTGTTGCTGTGGGGTGGTGGGAACCTGGCACAGCATGTGGCAGCCATATGGGTGTAATGCATAAAGTAAAGTAAATCGGGCCATGATAAGCCCATCTCTGGCCTCCTGGGCAGCAATGTGCTCGGGTGCTGGTGGGATCTGGACCGCAGGTTCCTCCTGCTCCTCCTCCTCCTCATCTTCCAGCTGATGCTCCTCCTCCTCCTCCTCTGAAGAGGCTGTGCTTGCATTAACATAAGGGGATATCTAAGCCTTAAATTAAACATTTTAATATCCTACATTATGCACATACACTTTATTAAATTAGTTAATGAAAATATTGGCCCGGATTACAGTCTTGATGATGTTTAAAATTATTATCAAAAAATTAAATTTTTAATGAGGTTGGTGCAATGAAGTAACTTATGAATAAAATTGCAATTCTGTACATTGTATAATGATTAGATTTGGGGATTCCATTGCATATCATTAGGGGATTCCCTTCGCAAATGATTGCAATGGAATTCTCCTTTGTCATTGGAGGACCGGGCCCACGTGATTCCCAACCACCTGTGTCCCTGGGATCCGTGGGCCATTATGCTGCCCTCCGCCTCGAGGCCTGAGACCCCAACTCTTCGCAGCCTGGGTGCCAGCAGGTAATTTCATAAATGTTTTGTGGGTCAGAGGCGTACGCCGGCGGTGCGCCTCCGACTGCAATTTCTAGACCATTATAGTTGAAAAGATCAATATGGATATAATTACTCAATAGTCTGTAATATTTATCATCGTTCAACCAGCCCTAAGGAAATGACCATTGGATTAAATGTTTTTAAAATGTCTATTGAACATATCTGTGCAGCTCCACACAACGCAAGTAAACCCAAAGTGGAAAGTGAGGTTTGAGCTACATTAAGTGTGTAGGAAGAGAATCATCAAATGAGCTGAAACTTGGCTGGTTGTATATGTTTAAACTTAACAGAAATGTATAATGTGCATATTTGTACGAGAGGGTCAACATCCTTCATTGTCAAAATTATTTAAAATAAATCTTGTGAAATCCTTCTCTTAAGACTTTGGCAAAATGTTATTAATGTTTGTGTGTTGTAGCCCTTCCTAACAGAGAAGACCAAAGCAGTGACAATTGTTGCAGTGTCTTGACCTCTTTACTTAAAGCAGGTTTGATTCCAAGCTAAAATTATATACCTCACAGAACATATTTTCATCCCAAAGTGTAGCAAAATGATACTTAATTAAATTAGCTGTTTCAGGCTCTCTGCAACAATATTCCTTCACTGGAATATTGCCTTGCCATTGAGTCTGAGGAAGCTTTTCTTCTCCAGTGTAGGAAAAGGGTTAACCTGCCAGCACACTTTGGCAATTAGAAGGGTTTGTTTGATATGAAACAGAAAATAAGGGCAGTATTTTCAATAGATGAGGGAATTGTGGCCAACCAGTCAGTATTGCTGGTGTTTTTGCCAATAAAAGTTTCTCAAGTAACTGTCTTGGGGCTCGTATTGAACTGAAGACCTTGAATTTAGATTACATATAAAGTACAAATAAGAACTGTCCCACAAAAATACAACATACTGGCTGTATTTAGTTTTTACATAACTGTTCTACATCTATCTTGAACAGAAGCCCAGTTTTAGAATTGATTTAAAATGTCTGTCAAAATGGTTATTTTTCATTTACTGTGACTCATTGGGTTAAATATGCCAAACACTCAGTGCTTGTTGACTTTGTTGTAAATTGATTTTTGCCGTAAACGTTATTTTTGTTGGTCTTTTCATTTTGTATTCTTCGACCACAAATAAGAAATCCTGGAATGAGAAAAGCCCATTCACCCATCGAGCCGTCTGATTCCACAATCCATATATGGCCACCTCAATCACGGGAGCGGGGGAGGGTAAATTTCCTCGGGGCTTTTCTCATTCTGCTGGTGTAACCTCAGGGGAAGCTTGGCGGAGGCCCTGTTTACGTGGCGAAGTTACGACGACGGAGCAGGAGAAGCTCTGAGGAAATCTACTCCCATAGACTTCTCTTATTTTCCCTCCCCAACCATTTCCAAGATCTCTATACTCTCTTCCTAACCTTAATATGACCTAGTAATATCTCTAGAAGTCTCAATCCTGTTTTTTGTGACAGGTATTGATCCTTTTTAAAGGCATCAATTGATTCAGAATTAACAACTTTTTCCTGGTAGTCTGTTCCATGTATCCTCCACCCTAAGGGGATCCTACTCTCTAATCTTAGTTGAAGCTTGTGGCTCTTGCAATTACATCCTTGAGTTCTAAGCTCACTGTCCAAACTAACTAGCTAGCAAAGTAGCTGGAAGAGAAGCAGCCAGATGAGACAATGCTGCTCTATCTCTATAACAAAAATAAAAGAACAGTATATATCAGAGCCCCAGTGTTTTACAAAGGACTAAACCACCACTTTAGCCTATCCCATGCTCTGAAGTATAGTTTACAGTATGGAGTTTAAAACCTGTGATAACAAAGAAACAGCAGGCAATATATGTCCAAGTCAGGATGGTGTGTGACTTGGAGGTGGTGTTACCGTACGCCTGCTGACCTTGCCTTTCTAGGTGGTGGAGGTTACAGGATTGGGAGGTACTGTCGAAGAAGCAGGTTAAGAGGTGCTGACTGCCTTCAAGTAGCATCAGTCACGATCAATTTCCTGATGCCCCCCCCCCCCCCCCCCCCCCAAACAAGTGTGTGGCTAATAAGTAGCACAGGTAGTGCTGGCTGCACGCCTGACTCATTATAATGAGCTGACAGCACCAATTTCACATGGTCCCTGCCCCCTGTATGTCCATTTTCAGCCGCAATCTAATTTCTAGGCCATGAAGTTTATTAATTCACCTGATTTAGGTTGTATTTAATTGGAAAGCTAAACTTATCTAGAGTTACAATTATAGCAAAGGGAAGAAATACCTTGTTAAAGCAGGGATAGAAAGAAAAAAAGTATAATTTCAAAATGAAGGAACGTTGCACAAATAAACAAAAACAAAAGCAACAACAACAACTTACATTTATATAGCGCCTTTAACATAGTCAAACATCCCAAGGTACTTCACAGGAGCGTTATCAAAAAAAATTGACACCAAGTCACATAGGTGATATTAGGACAGAGGGTCAAAGAGGTAGGTTTTAAGGAGCATCTTAAAGGAGGAGGAGAGAGAGGTGAAGAGGTTCAGGGAGGGAATACCAGAGCTTAGGGCCTAAGCAGCTGAAGGCACAGCCAGCAATGCTGGAGTTAAGAAAATCAGGGATGCGCAAGAGGCCAGAGTTGGAGGCACGTAGAGATCTCAGAGGCTAGTAGGACTGGAGGAGGTTACAGAGTAGGGAGGGGCATGGAGGGATTTGAAAACAAGGATGAGAATTTTAAAAATGAGGCTTTTATTTGTAGAACACAATTTAAACTAAATGTGTTACATTTAAATATAAAACTATACCTTCCCTTTCATGAATCTGTATAATATCGATATTTCTGTTTGTTGAAGCTATTGGGCCAGAAATTCGGGTCTCCACGGGTGAGTACGCACTGTGTACTCACCCATAGACCCAACGAAAGTGCCGGTTTCGCGCATGCACTGCGCATGCGCTGGAAACCGGAACTTCCGTTCCCCTGAAGGAAGGGGTTCAGAGGTCGAACGCGTGCACCGGAGAGGCAGCGCGTAGACCTCGAACTTCGTTTTCTTTTCAGGTTTCTCCATGAGGGTAAGTATGGAGAAGCTGCGCGGGGAAAAAGGAGGCGCAAGGCCTGCTTTTAACAAGGTAAGTGGTGAATTAAGTAAAATTTAAACATTTTTTCAACAGGTTTATCTTTTTTACATACTTTAAAGAAAGGTAAGTTTATTTTTAGCACCGTTAAAAAGTGTAATTAATTTTTTCAAAAATTTAAATTTTTGTTTAAAGTAGTTAATTTATGTAATTTATAGTTATTTTAAAAATGTTATGTGTATTTTTAATTTATTTGAAGTTTTAGTGAGGTTTTGGGGCCGATCTCTATTCATAGATTTGACAGGTCTCCCTGCTCCGATTGGCTCTCCATGGCCCACGTGATCCCAGGGGACGCTTCGAACTAACTGCGCCCCTGGGATACGCAAGCACTGCGCGCCAGCAGCTGGAGGAGGCCCAGGAGCCGAATTCCACGCGGGCCCGAAGCACAACGGCAGGCGCGGTATGTAAGTACGCGCGCGATTCTTGCACCCGCGGGAAGCCGGAGAGCCGAATTTCTGGCCCAATGCTTTTGATGGAGATTGTTTCATTAAAAAAAAGTACAAGTGAACAATCTGTCAAAAAACGTTGCATTTGAAATTATTGCATTGTGCAGAGCAAAAAGTCCTTCACCAAATGGGAATGGAAAACTATTCTACTGAAGTTTACCTTTTGATAATGTATTGTGTTTATTATTCATGTGAGATTTCACAGTGAGCGAAAGTTTGGCAAACGTTTTGGAAATACAAATGAGGATTTGAAAAATTGATTTCTTTTTTCAATCGTAAAGCAGATTGCGTAATACTGCTAGATAAGGTAAAAATAATTTAATGTACTTTACAAACTTTTTCCACATGTATCTTTCCTTTGGAAGCTATCTCCTTGAGTTAATTCAGTTAACATTTCAAATAAATATTATGAATCGTTTGTTGAAACCTTCTAAGTACTACATTCACATGCCATTTCTATACAGGTTTTCTGTTAGTTTATAAGACTTAACGCAGAATATAAGAGAGAAGTAGAGGAAGAAATGCAACATTGTTTCACCTATTTTTTGGGTGAAAAATTAAGGAAAGGGGCATGAATTTCAGGGCGCAATCTCCCGCACCCGATCTCCGCCGGAGGTGTGTCGGTTGCCAAATTGGAAGCCAGCAATTTTTAAGTGTGCAAAGCGCCCACCTGAAATAGGCATTAGGCGTCCTGCATCTGCAAACTGGGGTCCTAATGGAATTGTAGGACCCCGATTGAAATTTGTTTACAGAGCTTGCACTGTGCATCCTCTGCCCCCTTGTTTTTGATTGGCATAAGCAGCGGTCCTTAAAGGGATCATTGAATGTCGCTTAAAAAAGTGCCAGAAATTCCTTTAGTAGTTACATTTAGGTGGAGCCAGGAGGAGCAGGAGGGCAAGGCATGCCCCCTCCACTTTGCCTCCTCCTCACCCACTCCCATCCCAACGCAAACCTTCCTACAAACTGGCTCAGTGTTGAAGCAAGTCTAATTTCTCGGCCGTAGTATCCGTACTTTAAAGTGGTTAAGCTTTCTGAAAAAGTTGCATGTGGTTGTTATAAATATTTAGACCAAGTACCGTTAAGCCAGTTTTATTGACTTGTAAATACAGATCATATGGAATTTGTACTGTGTAGCTGTATTCTCTTTGGACAGAATGCATATGACACTTACACCATTGGGATTCAATGCAGTTTGTAGAACAGAGTGGGTAACTAGGGGGGAGAAATTCCCCTCCTTTGCGCCTCCCATGGGGGCGCTAAAGGCCTTTTGCACGGTCGCGGCGCTGACCGCACATCCCGCCAAATTCCACGGGAGGTTAGCGGCGGCGCTACCGGGTTGCACCCCGAGATCATGACGCATCGCCCCGGTAGCGCCCCGGCAGAAAAATTCCCCTTTGCCCCTTGCGGCAGCGCCAGGCGATGGCAGTGACTGCTGCAGGGGACGTGAGCAGGGCGGCCGGCCGCTAGCGGGACAGAAGTTAAACGTGAGGTGGACGGCCGGCCTGAAAAAAATTTCAACTTTTTTGAAAAATGTTTTTTGTGCTCCAGACACGGGGTCCGTGCCGTGATCGGTCAGCCCGGCATTCTGCTTGAGTGCCAGGCTGATCACGTGGCACCTCCGCTGCCAGGTGCTGCAGGTAAGTTAAAAAAAACTGCAGAGTTCGCAGCGTGGGGCCCTTCCCTTTAATTCAGGGAAGAGCCCCGGCAACACATCAGTGCCACGCTGAACTTCCCCCCTCTTGCGCTCCAAGAAAGAAGTGAAGCACTTGATTTAGTGCTCCACTTCCCTCTTGGAGTAAAAAGTGGGAATTTTAGAAAGGCTGGACGAGGTTAGCACCTGGCGCTAACTTTTCCAGCTTTTCTGATTTAGTGCCCTAAATGGGGCTCGAGGGGAATTTCTAGGAGTTTAAGTGTCACCTTGTATTTAATAATAATGCTGTGCTGAATTATTTTTGGATTGTTTCAAAATTCAGTCAATACACCAAGGGATGAAGTGCGAAATCCGCATTTAATCTATTTAAACACAGTGGATGAGGCAAACTGAAAAGTAAAGACAAAATCAATGCCATCTCTTTTTAATACATAAAAATGATATCGATTAAAACAGATTTTGTTAGTAACTGGGTGAGATTTTGTAAGCAACACAGTATTTAGTTACCTTAATTTGTGCTAAATTAAAGGAAGATGAAAACACAGCCAGTGGAGAGTGTTCTGTCTATTAAGTACAGCAGAGGAATTGAAAGGAAACTGCAATAATATGGAAAAGGTCAAACTTTCTTCAGCAAAAGTTCCTTTTTTATCTCTTTCCATAAATTAAAGTATTTGGAGTGCAACCCAATTGTTAGCATGTTGTTGCAACATTGGAATAAAATGAGTGATGCACAGATTTTTTTTATTAGTATGGAATATGATGTGCAAAATGAACTTCCAGCATCCCCCGCAGAGTCTCTGGATAAATAGCAGACTCGATATGGTTTCTAAATGTGAACCAGCTGAGGCTGTAGATCTCCTGACAGTTGGTTATTGATGACGCTCTATTGAATAATGCTTGTGCTGGTATAATTTATGAAAGCTTGTGTGTAACCGGAAAAATTTATTGGAAGACAATTTTGTAGAAATATTTTTGCCTTGTCTGTTTTCTGTTTCACCATTCTCTTAGTTCTCACTTGTAAGCATTCACTCTTCAGTAGAAAGATAAATAAATGGAGTGAAGAGTCCTCCACAGGCTCAGAATGGCTCCATGAATTGACCTGAAAGAAATGTGATTGTCCCAGATTGAAGCTGATAGACTGTTAGATTTCACTACAGCTGGACAGATTGTTTTACAGTTTTTCTTTATGAAAATAAGTTTGATATTGTTAGAGTCAGGTCCCGACTTGATCCCGAGACCAAAACTCCGTTGTATTATTGTTACAATATCTCTCTAAGAATGGACATTTTCCCCACCTCTTCTGATTTTCTTCCCCCTTACCTCACCGTTCCTGCAAGCTTGTGTACGGTTCCATAGACAACAATCCTCCAATACTTTCTTCATGTATGAGCCTGGACAGTGAATGTCAGCTGGCTATTCAACTGTGGATATATTTTTACCTTCACATGCACTTGGAGCAGGAGTGACTAGATTGTCTCAGGGACAGGGACCGTTATTTATCTCTTCCTTAGCGCCATAATGCTGAGGCCAATTATAGTGCCTCCCTGTTCCCTCCCACCTAAAACCAATTTGTGGGGCTAGGTGATGCAGTGTGTTAGGCATCGGTCTTCCACACCTGGGAACTAGTTTCAAATTCAGCCCAGATTGATGGAATGGAGTCTCCTCTGTCTGCTGGCTATGCAAAATAAGTGTAGGCAGTCTCAGTACAGCTCCTCCTGGGCATGAGCCTACAGCACAAGACTACTTTTAATCCATCACTAATTGCCAATCCCACTCAGAAAGACCAAAAGATGCCTGGTGTGGGAGATGGAAAAAACACTGACAAGGGGGGTGCTCTTATAAGCTTAGGCCGGAAGCACACTGTTGGGATAGATTACAGGGGCTTTCTTCTGCATCTAACTCTTGCTATACCTGACCATTTCTCAGCACTATTATCCCTCACCTTGAGCACAAAATTCATTAAAAAAACAGTTTAAACAAAAAATCTAAGATCAGCAAACTGAGTACAGCTGAAGGATTGAACCTATTTGTCAGTATAGACTAGTTCAATGTCATGTAGTACATTTACCTACTAATATATCAGTGGGACTTAGTAATGGATACCTTTTCATTTAATCAAAATACCAATATCCAGGTAAGAGAGAAGTCATTTTTATATTTATATATTGGCTTTAAATTTGCTTGTATTAAATTATTTTGCCATTTTATGTTCTGCATCCCACTGTTTCTCCTTCTCTATTTTGTATCTCTTCTCCATTCTGTACTCTTCGAAGCAGGAGTTATCAAGATACACCTTACATGATTTTTAGTTCGAATACTGCTATCTGGCATAATCCAATGAGTCATTGATAAATGGAGTGAGCGGAAGTCAGTTTCTTCTGCAATGTGTATATTGAAAAGTAAATTGACTTTAATTCAGCAAAGATTTTTGAGTAAGAGTCACAAGTTTAGCCTGTAATTACGTTACATTATATCTCAGACTGATAAGCACAGCTGGCAAGACAGGATTTATAGTACATACTGCACCTGGCAGTGAACTACGCTTTGCTTGCCAGGAGAGAGTTCAGCACATGTGTACTTGCAGATACGCTCAGAGGTGCATTCCACCAGTAGCAATTTAGTAATGCTAGAAGAGAATGAGCATCAGCATCTGCTTTTTCATACTTAGGGTTAGGAGGCTCATCTGCAAAACAACTATTCGAATTGCACGAAGTGTGTGATAAGCTTCATTCTAAGATTGGCGGCCTTAATAACAAACATCCCTCAGCCAGTTGAAGAGTTTGATTGACTTTATTTACTTTGATCAATTCCTTGATGTCATCAAGTTGTACATATCTCTTTTTTCTCTTACTCTCTTTCATTCCTTTTTTCCCTATTAATTGACACATTAGCAATCCTTGTGATTCTCAAATAATGTGACCATGGTATCTAGTCTTTAGTTAGCTAGTCTTCTCATTTTTGTCCATCAAGTTGTGTACCTAGTCAGTTTTCATGCACTATGCCCACTTGATGCTGAGTATCCTGCAATACGTCCATATTTCAAACTCTCTGGGGGAAAAATTCAGTTGGTTGGCACCTCCCATTAGCACCAGCAGCTGGCCGGGGACTTCAACGCCAGGCAGATTGTGACGTCAGTGAGCGTGGTGCCCGATCTGCAAAATTGATTTTCGCCATCTACCTTTGCACCTCAACCAGACAGCGACAGGGAGAGGAGGTGCAGCTACAGGATGCCGGCTCCAGGGATGTTATTTAGAGGCATCTGCATTAATCACTTGCAGCTGTCAGGGCATGTTAGTTTCAGTGGTTTCTTGTCAGTTTCAGCTAGTGGATCACTTTGTATGAATAATTTCAAGGTTCTTTTTTATCAGCAGTGTTCTGGCAAGTGCAAAGTGCCTACATTTATTGTTCAAAGATTCAAACTGCTACACTTGGCAACATTAATGGGGGCTGTACTGGCGCCACCTCGCCCTCCAGGATCTATGGCGGAGGGAGTATAGGCAGCCAGAAATACGGGAACACGTGCACAGAGGGATGAGGAGGGACATCAGGGCTCTCACCAGGAGGCCATACCCTCTGAGGGTATTCCGACAGCACCTCTCCTACCTTCAATTAAGCGAGGAGCATTGTATTAGATGGCTCCGCATCACCAAGGTGGTGGTCACAGAACTCTGCTACCTCCTCCAAACAGACCTCCAGCCTCACACCAGGATGACTTAAACCCCAGATCCCTTTTGCTCACCACATGCCCATCAAACCATCCCTGTGTCGTGCTATATCACAGCGTCCTCCTGGGTGCAAAGGTGAAATGAGAGAGACCACAAAATATTGCAAACTCCATTAATAAATGTATGCATAAACATATCATACATATCACATTCATTCTAATAACTAATGACCCTTGTGCCTTCCATAGTTGAATAGCTGTCATTGTGTGCAAGGCATGAGGTGTGGGTGTGAGTGTTGGTAGGTAGAGATTGTTGGTGGGTGAGTGCTGGGGGTGTAGTGCTTTGGGCAGTGTGTGAAGCTTGTGGTACAGATGGTGGTATGTAGCATTTGTTGAAGCATTCAATCACCCTGACCACCTGGGTGAGGTGGATCTGTCATGAGCACACCTGCTTCAGTCCTCCAGCTCCTTCTCCTTGTTGTGCTTCTCCTTGCTGAGGCAGCTGCACAGCCAGCAATGCTGAGAATGAGGTACTGCAGCATCAATGAACCTCCCCTTTAAGTACTGGGAAATTCCTGTGGCAATGATGAGTTGAGATTAGACTGCACCTGATATTGGTCCACCCTTTGAGTGTAACGCCACTGAGCTAGGCCTTTAAAATTTGATTTAGCACCCCAATCATTTATTTGAGCAGTGAGAATGAATTTTGCGTGCAGTCTAAAGTATTAGCACCTGGCACTAATTCTCAAACTTTTCTAAAGATACCGCCCATTCCTGGACTATAATGAATTTCTAACTCATAGGGGGTGATTTTGCCAGCCCTGGGGAGGCGGGTATGGAGGCAGGACTGCTGGGAAAATGGCAGAATATGGGGGCGGGTGCCCAACCCGCCCCCAACCCGCCTCCATGCCATCTTCCCAGGAGGCGGGTAGCTGTCCCGCGCCGGGTCCCGTCTCCTTGGAGGTGGGAAGGGATTAAAGCCTATTAACAGGTAGTTAACAGGCAGAAAATAGGATTATCCCCTTTTTGCCCTCACAAGTGCGGGCTTCCCGAAGGCTCCAAAACCCGCCAACTCAGCAAGGCGAGTACTGGGTCTGCGGGGGTCAGGGTGCAAAAGTGTGGTGTGAAGGTAAGTGATGGGTGCAAGTGTGGAGAGGTGAGTATCTGAGGTAAGTGCAAAGCATTTTTAAAAGTGTTTCTTCCTGCAGGCTTCAGTCGGTTTGTATGCGGAGACTCTCGGACCTCCGCGTTGGGATTGACAGGTGGCTGTTGCATTCACAGATGCAACAACCATCTCAATTCTGTTAAAGAAAGAAGTTTGATGGGGTCTTGTATTCAAGACCTCATCAAACTGCAGAGAATGTCACTGTCTGACAGCTTCACAGAGCTGTCAAATGATGACAATTTACGTTGACGTGCTCTGCAACCGGCTTTCCCTTAATTGACCTGCTAAGCCCGCTGGGCAGGTTTAACAAGGTCAATCAAGGGAAAATAGCATGGGTTGGCCACAAATCGATGGAGGTGGGACATCGACCCGACAAGCAGCAGTCCCGCCTCCAACGCACCCCCCAGTCAAAAAATCGTCCCCATAGTGTATGAATTAGTCAACATTTCATGTTTTGTTATATAAAGCATGTATTGTATCAATAGAATACACAGCCAGGATCTGCAGAATAGAACATTTAATTAAACTTATATGGTAGAACTTTATAACTTTCTTATGATCATAAATTCTCCATTCATAGATCCCTTTATTTTCTCCCTGTCAGCTTTGGTATTTCCCTATATTACACACCATTTTTGGCCAAAAGGAGAGACTGGAGACCTCCTAGCCTTCCAGAACTGTACTGTTATCAGCAACTAAGGGATGTATGACAGCAGCCTGATGTGACTGGCCCTCGTCGTTTTCTCTCATGGTGGGGAAGAGCTTAGGGCTGGATTTTCAATGACTCGTGGAGTCGGGTTTGGAGGCGTGTGGGGGGTTAAAGTTGCGGGGTCGGGGGTCCCGACTCCATCCCGCCTCCATGCAATTTTGACAAAATCAGTCGCGGGGTTCCCGACTCCGTCCCGCCTCCAAGAGGCGGGAGAGGCCATTAAAGCCCTTAACAAGCCCTAAATTGGCTCTGTAATGCCATTTTGAAACGTTTTAGCTAGTTTAACCCTTTTCCGACGTGAAGTACGCCTGATGTGAAACACTCCAGTGAAACCTGGCGGGAGCACAAGTGGACAGCTGACTATCAGCTGCAGGTCCACTATTACAACGGAGATGTGATGAAGGTAGTAGTAGTATTAGGTCTGAAAGTTGATGCTGCTGCATTGAATGTCTTCAGAGACTGCCTGGCCTTGCTGGATGGAAAAAAAAAATTATTTCTGTCTCTCTCTCTCTCTCTCTCTCCTGCTGCTGCTCATTTTGCATCCAGGTCCACTCACAGCAAAGGCCAGGCAGTCTCTGCAATGATGACATCATCAGAGGCGACTTTCAGACTGAAACCACTAATTGGTTCATGGGTTCCCACATGCTGGAACTCAATTGCCCAATTAAGTTAAAATTGCATCATTCATCCACATTAATCTGGAGTCGGGGGGGCAACACGAAAGGCGGATCACACGACCCCAACCCGACCCCAAGACAAAATCCAGCCCTTAGTGTCTATAGGCGATCCTTATAAAGATATGAGACCATGTTTAACCATGAATTAGATCTCCACTGTGCTACACCACTATACCCACCCTCTACCATGTATGTCATTGTACAGTTGTGCACAGTTTATGCTTCCCAAATCGTAAACATATGAAGCAAACAAAAGGAAGAAGACTGTAAAAACACGACATACGTCTTCCAGGACCCTGCAGTGGTAGTACTGGGCTTGATGAGGACTGGGTGAACTTGTGTTCACCCTGAGTGAAAGCGTAGGCGTTAGCCAAACTTAGGTGAACCTCTGTGGCAGTTTCTGATGAGAATCATTTGTTTAGGTTTGGTTAACACGTGCTTAGAAGATGTTTTGATATTTTGTGTTCTAATTTTACTGGCAAAAAAAATAAACAGGCTTCAAACAGAGATTCTGAGATTCCCAGCCCCTGGGCATTAATTTAAAAAAACATATTTGACTATCCAGGATTTTTCTGTTGGCAGTTATATCAAGTTTCAGCTGATACTACAAGCGGGAGCAACAGCAGTTAAAACTTGAAGGGAACATTCAATAGAATACAAAGCCTTCCTGCCTCTGTGAGATTGGGCCACTTTTTATGGACTAGACTTTTTGCTCATTGACCAGGAGCCTGGGGAAGAAAACAACAGATGCAGACCACACTGCCAGCACAGTGTCGACCTGCTTTTTACTTCTCCCAGGCTTCTGGGCCACTGAAGCCTGCTGTGCTTTGCCAGTTTTTCCTGATTCCATTTCTACCTGCCTCACAAATCGGCAGCCTGTTTTACACTTCATCTGATTCAGACCGAGTGCAAAAAGGGTTGCCAATTCACTATCACCCGTTTTGTGCTACTGACCAAGACAAATTTGTACCCCATTGATACATAATAATGGCAGAGAGAAAAATAGATGAGGAATAGAAGGGTCTCATACCCCCAAAATATAATTATACAGCAAGAGTTGGATACCTTGTATGTATGTGGTGTAGCGGGTGGTGTTTTGTGTCAGCTTCACCTCTGACTTCTGACCGGTTCGAATCACTCCCACTCCCTTGGTTCTAGACCTTGGACTTATTTGGAGGTTGTGATAAAAGGTGCAGCAGACAACTGAGTTTGATGAAAGAACTTCAATCTTTATTAAAAAAGGTAAAACACAAGTAATAACACTCTTAATACTCTAAAGGTGGGGAACACTTCGGTACAAGCGAGGGAAATGACAGTAGAACAATACTTCACCCCTCCCAACTCCATTTTACTAGCTAAGTTAGGTTTTGAGGGACCAGGGATAATGCTCACCAATCCTTTGACAGTTGGGCTAAATCGCGGTTTTGGAGTTCGCTGTTTATGGCGGTTAGTGTCTGCCGTACCCCGTACGCGGTGGAGGACTTCACCTGCGTATCTGGTCAGTCTTCGCGAGTCCGCTGATGCGGTAGGATGTCGTTTTGGATCTATCTGGTGAGTACCCAATTTATTTGGTTTAGCAGTAGGGTTTACAGTCTTTGGGGAAAATCTTACCCAGGGGTAAGTCAGGAGTAGATTGTAGAGTGGAAACTTTGTGATTCTTCGGGTTTTCTTCCCTTGAGTTGGTCTTTGTTGGTCGCGGTGGCCTGCTATTACCCGGTCTGTTGGGGGTAATATGCGGTTGTTGGTTACTTGAGGCCTTTGGTTTCCGCGATGGTTTTAGGCCTTGTCTAGTGTGTCGGTCGACCTCGTGGAGCCGTCGGCGACTTGTTGCTGCTTGTTGCTCCGGGTGACTGTGTTGGGACCGTTGTTGGAGGTCCGTCGAGGTGGTATCTTCACGAGCTGGACTCATGGGTGTCTGAGTGGTGAGCGATGCCGACTCGCTTGCAGTTCAGCTTGTCTTCTTCCTTGCTTCTTCTTCTTCTGATGACCACACTGAACTGCTTAACGGGCCTTCAATTATACTGAATTGAAGTGGTCTTATCTACCCGCCAAATCTACTCAGTTCATTGTCTGGTTTTGGCGGGCTCGTTAACCGGTAACGACTTACTAGTGTGTTAACTGATTTTTTAACAGGCCTTCAATCTCACCCATTGAACATGGCCTTATCTACCCGCTAAATCTGCTCAGTTCATTGTCTGATTTTGGCAGGCCTGTTTCCAGTAACTGCTCTGTAAGTGTCAAATGGCTTTTGGGATGGCTTGCATCCTGTCGATCTCCTTGGTTGATCACTGGTGATTGATTTCGTGTTTGGGTTTCCAGGCTGGACTCGGTCTTTCTATAGAATGGTCCTGAGTGGGTTTTATTATGCATGTTTCTGATGGGCCGTGTAATCGGTTTTGATGGGGCCTGTATTTTGGGTGGGACTGCTCTTTCCCTGGGTCTATTGTTCAAATGTTAATGTCCGCTGGGGCTTGTGTGGGGTCATCCCGGTTCCCCAGACAGTGTAATTAACTGCAATAACGAAACTGCTTTTACAGATGCCGAACCCACCTCCTTGTCCCTTTACAGGCCCAGACATGGTTTTAAAATGCCAAAACTTGGTTTTTGGTCTTAAATTCCTTAGGTTAGGCCCAAATGCATTTTTATCACTCTGAGGTAGTTCCAATGTCCTTTTTCCTTAGGTTTTTGGGGATCTGCAAATTTTGGAAACCTTACAGTGGATATTTTGATGATACTCCATCATTAGCTACACTTCAAATGAAAAGAGAATGCTGATTGGGTTTATATGATGTTGGTGTCTGTTAAACTATCCTTGGAGGAGGTTGCACTGTGCTCGAGTATCACTAATGTCAGAAATGATTTAGTTCAATGAATTTCACCTGAGCACAAAGTATGCTTTTTTTCCCACCTCAAAATGTTAGCCATCCCTCTTGGATTTTTCTCCTGGGGTGTTGATTGGTTCATCCATACAGAGATAATAGGAAATAACCTATCAAAGTAAAAGGTTGTAAAGTTTTACCCAGATACAAAACGACTGCCATCTTAGTGCACAATATAAACCAGTTGATGTTATGTTGAATCAACTGACTCAACTAAGTAGAATAATAAATAAACAAATTATTTTGAAAAATTCAGAAATTGATCAAAATTAATTTTGTTTTATTTTTGTGTGTTTCTATTTTTAATTCATTAATCATTTTTAAGTCCATAATTGATAACTTTACATAATCGACAGTGATAGTTTAATTTAATAAGGAAATACATGTGACATTTTCTCACACAGGGTATGCTAAGGAAATGGATGATACACTGTTGGTGAGGCTAACCTGACAGTGCATGTGCTTCTTTTGTCTGTATAAAGTCTGCCCCCTCCCCCACATTCATTATGGGTACCAGTCATTGGCAAATTGATCTGGCATCCTTAAGGTACACGGAATCTCTGATATCGATTGATAAATGGAAATTCAAATTACCTGGTTGATCCCCAAATTAACATATTAAGGGGAAAAACAGGGCATTGTTACCTCACTCTACAGATATGAGAACTGGCAACTGGGCATCTCTGTCTGGCATTCCTCCAGTGGCACTCCTCATCTTTATCCAAGCACCTCAAATAGGGAATGTTCATTGGGAAACCCATTGGTGTCAGTAATGGTGCAGAGGGCAAAACAAGTCAAAATAATTGCCACAGAGACACGTGAAAACTTAAGAGCCAACAGGAAAAACAAAAATGAAAGCAAAAAAAATGGAGTTGAAGTGGGTGAAATAAAATTACTGTGTCCTTTCCATGACCTTCTATGTACTCACCATAGCCTATGAACTCTGGTCACCTATTTCACAGGGGCACGACTTAGAAATGATGTCCAACATATTTGAATATTGGAACCTTGTGTGTAGGATGACCCAGCCCTCCAAATTAATATTTAAATAAAACATCTGCCTGCTTGAGGTGGGCGCTTCCAACACTGGTGTTCTCCACCTCTGAAAACTGTGCATGATGTAAAGTCGATGGAGATCCAACAACCTCACTTGGAAAATATCCTTTTTCTATATCCCTCGTTCCAGAACATTAGGGTAGAATTGTCCATATTTCAGTCAGATTTCATAAATTATGCAGCAAGATGTTAACCACAGAAATCTCAAAATCTATTGGGACGTGGTAGGTTTTAAAAGAAGTAATGGACCTCAACAGTACAATCCTGTGGGAACTTGTAAGTCAGTGGGAGTAGTTTTGTTTGCTTTTCCTTGAATGGCTTTGTGTTGTTTCCTGTGGGTCATCTGGCTACAGGGATGAATAACTAGAGTGCACTCTGAGTGGTTTCCTGTGGGCTCCTAAGCTATGGGGATGAATGGCTAGAGAGTTAGTGCTGTTCCCTGTGGGTTCAGAGCCCTTGGAGAAATTTGAGTCGCATTACACGACTTTGTTTATTCACATTTTTGTGTTAAAGGGGATGGGAAATTTTCTTTTTGTTTCATAAATAATCTTGTTTTGTCCAAAAGAAAATGCTTATTTCATATAGTTCAGTTGTAATTAAGTGGCTGTATGCTAAGTTTTGCCCCAAGGTATTAAGGCCTGATAAGCCAATATCCAATTCTATATCTGTGGAAGATGACAATGCTGTTTTCAACTCCCAGCAGGAGAAGACAGTTGTCCCGCATGGGAGAGGGAGTCGGAGGCCCGGCAAATTTTACGGGCCAGGCTTCACTTGAATGCCACTGGTCAGCTGGTCAGCTGTTTCGGACAGAAAGCAGCAACTGGCCTGCCAGCATCAGAACTGCATTGCCAGCAGCAAGGTAAATCTGGGATGGGGGTGTTCCGATCGTCTCGGGGTTGGAGAGAGGGGGAAAACCCAGGGCAACAGAGGCCTGACTTTCCTCGGTAGGCCCAGTGGAGCAAGTGTGCTACTCCAGGCCCCACCAAGGGAAGTTTTTTTTAACTTATCTTAGCGGCTCTCGTTGGCTTTCCGACAAGTACACCTGGCAGGGTGGCCGCAACAGGTGGTCCACTCAGGAGCCGATTAAAATTCCACTGGGGTCCCATGTAAGCCAGTGTTCAGTGGGAGCTTCATCGATCGCCAAAACCATCGGCGCTAAAATTGCAGGTCGGTGGGAAATGGAGCTGCTCTATTTTAACGGAAAGAAAGAAAGGAAGGAAGGAAGGATGATTTCTGCTGGGGCAGTGCTTGAGGGTTTTAGTTTGCCTCAGTGTCCTTGGGCCAAGGAGGAAACAATCGGCAAGGGTCTCTATTCCTGACTGCACTCCTGCTGGAAGAAGTGCACCCATGCGTACATGATTGCTCTTAGCTCTGATACTCTTCATTATCAAATAGCCTGATCACACTCAGTGTTTACACTCTTACATGTAGAAGGCAGCTGAGAATTGGCAGTATCCATGGAACTGTGCCCAGCAAGTGAATCCCTCCAGAAGAGGAGGGAAGAAAGGGAAAAAGATTTGGGTAAAAGATTCCTTCTTGGGGCTGGCCATGAAGTGACAAGATTCCGCGTTAGTGTCTTTTCAGTCCCATGTTCACCACCAGGAAGACACACTAAATGGAGGTGAGGCAGAATATGGGAAAAAGGCAAGCAATATTATGTAGGCTGCTCTCATGCTCTTCTAAGTGATAGAACATGTTGGGAGCATGTTATGGCTTTTAATGTATTTTTCCCTCCCACTTGCAGCCACTCCACAGAGGATATGTTATACTTTCCCAGAACAATGTTGACAGTTGCGGTGCCCTGTATTCCAGTTGACTGCCTCAACCCCTCCTGTTCTCACACACCCCCGTTCTCACATGCAGTACTCATCTCTGGAATTAATCCATGTTTAACCCAGGTCATCATGTCCTTTTTTACAACAGTGAAATGCATCCAATTCTTCAATTAATCATTTCAATACTTTGTCGACTATTCAAGTACACAAATGAGTAGTTGACAAGAGCACAATCTAAAGACCAATTACGGATTTTTTTTTTAAAGCATATTTTGTCAAAACATTTTTTTTGTTTTAGGTTCAAGTTTGAGTACGTTTTAAGGAAAGAAGCACGTATGTTTGCGGGTCAGTCTGATGAAATGAAAATGTTTGAGTGCATACAGGCTCACTCAGCATGCCAGTGGTGAGGAGATTAAAGTTCACATCTGTAAGGATGTACACACTGGTCTTGGTCTGAAGAGAAACCATAAAGCTGATGTTATGAAGTGAAAGCAGTGAGTAGACCGAATCAAACCCAATAGATGGCAACACCAACCCATAATAACCTTTCCCATAACCCTTCTGGCATTTCATAAGGTTTTTTGCATTACGGTCAGAAGCGTAATATTTTGACAGGTTTTTTTTAAAAAGCTGTATAGGAATCATTAAATATTTCTTTTAATTTGCTGTTGCCTCAATTAAATTCCTACTTTAATGAATCTGACGATATATCATCTGTCATATCACAAAGATAGAAAAACAAGAAGTACTTAATAAACTGTCCATTTTTTAAAAGATTCACCATGTACTTTGGTATGATTCAGATTTCTGGGAGTGTAGTCAAGGTTTTGTTACGTTGCCGTAATGTGTGGTGTTGCTAAAAGCTCTGTGTGAAGTGCAATTATTGTAATATTTACACTGAGATGTGTTCTTTTCACAAAATCTGGCGAACTGTACGTCCTATTGTGGAACCCAGTGTACCTTTAGCTATACAGCATAACATTGGACACATTTTTTGCCCTACATTATACAAAACACAGAAAATTGTAACTCAGATGACATCAGGAAACCTGTCTAGCAAGTAAATGGACCATTGCTAGAGTAGGGACCAGACTGCAGTACTTGACGTACAAGTGATAACTAATAGCCGTAAGTGAATTTCAGGCAGCAATTCAATCCTGGGTTCAGAATAGAAATAGATTGTAATCAAGTTTCACTCTTACAATTTATGACATCATCTATGGGCCTTTGATTGGATTATTACCTTGTAGTTCAATTACCAGTATCCATTATTCACAATGATCAAATTAAACACTTTCCTTCAGTTTAAGCAAAGTTTGTTACTTTTTTTATGGTGAATACGTATTTGCCATGAAATTTAAAGGGCTGGCTTTCATTCTTGTCTTGCATGGTTTTCCATTTTGTTGTCAGAGATTACTGCCTTTATGAGATTCTCTGATTTTGATGACTTCCTTGTTCACCCAGTGTTTTCAGTCGGAGTAGAAACCCACCATGATTGCTCCAAGCAGATGAAGTAAACCAGACTACAGAAGGAGCCGCCGAAATGAGACAAATTTATTGTCGTCCTCAGTGTTCCCTGCATGTTCTAAACGCCAGATACTGGGACTGTCTGAAGTGATGAGGTAATTTAAATCAATTGTTACTCTAAAAGTGAATTTGGTTATGTGAGTAGTGAGTGTATGACAGTATACCTGCTCTAATATATAATTAACAGGAAAGGTCTTTTTTGATAATGCAAATTACTTTATTTTCAATAATGGACAAATTAGTATTTATTACTGGATTATATAATGCCCTGGAACCAAGAAAAAGGGTTTAGGTCAACAGGAACCTTTCAGGGTTTCATGCCTCCACTGCCCTACCTGGAGGTAATTTAAAATAAAACAGGATTTTTCCAAGACTCTATCAAGGTTTCTTCTGTCTGATTGGTGTTGAAGACTGAGTCACTTGTACAAACCTGCTTTGCCTTTGGCAGCTAAAGTCTGAGCAGTCCAGAAATAAAATAATAAAACCATTATGTTTGTCCAGGACAGTCCCAATTCTGACTCAGTTCTCAAGTTTGAATTGAGTTACACTGTTGCTAGTGTTAGCACTGAGTAGCTATTTGCCCATGTAACACCTCATATAGGCCGGAATGTTCTGGGGTGGTAGCAGGCGCGATCGGTGGTGGGTTGGGTGGGAAAGTTGTTATTTTTGACAGCGGGTCGAGAACCTGCTGTCATCTCGCCCCCACACGCCTTTCCCCCCAGGCGCGTCTGTCATCGCGGAGCCGACCGGACCGGCAGCGGCGGGCGACCCAATTGAGATGATTATCAGGTATCTTACAGGCACTTAAGAGCCTTTTTTCACTTACTTTTTAAATTTCCCTGCATGGCCATGGGATTCTCGCAGCTCGGGAACCACGTCTGTCAACCTGAGGTGGGAGTTCAGTGGCCATTGCTCCAGCTGATTACTTGACAGCATGAAATGTACAGTAAAAGCTCCCACCTGACAGATGATCACTTTTCTCAGGCAGAACCTATTGCTCAGTCCATTTCCAGCACAGATTCTGCAGGCTGCAAGTGTTTCCAGCAAAGTCTCCATCCACTCTCACCTCATTGGAAGAACTCTCTCACCATTGACAGAATGTTTCTGTCATCTGTACTTCACCTGCCGTCTATTCCATCAACATGGGTGCCATTTATACTGTCTCACCTTGGTCCTCAGAATCGGACCACAATGAGCCCCAAAACCAGCAGTACCAGGCACACCAGCAGCACCATCAACAACACCAACCTTCTCCGCAATCACCTGATGCTGCACAGGACAGAGGGCATCAGCACCCGAGCACATTGCTGCCCGGGAGGCCAGGGATGGCCTCATCATGGCCAGATTTAGTTAACTTTATGCTGTACACCCATATGGCTGCCACATGATGCGCCAGGTTGGCACCACCCCACAGCAACACCATAAAGCATCCCAACAATGACTAAGCCATTCCTTTCACACTCATCACCATTGCAGGGGATACCATTATGTCTCATCATTCACTTCAACTCACTAAGCCACTTCCAAAGATGCACACAAATCTGTCCAAGACCGGACAGTGTTGAAAATAAAGATTTTTATGTTTGATACCACATTTAACAGAAACTTTACATAAATATTGGCTAAAACACCCAAGTGGCTCCCCTTGTGTTTTGTTTACACCAGGATGAGTGAGTGTGAGGGGTGGCTGAGTACAAATCGATCCTAGATTATTGAAATGATCTGAATAATATTTAAACAAACTGTTCCTTTTTCGAGAATCGATCAGTTGTTGCAAATAGATAATGGCTGTGTTAACATTTTATGAATTTGTTGTAGCTCACATTGATAAGAAGCAATATTTGGGGAGTTTACGATTAGCTTCATCCCATAAAACATTCTAAAGAGTTGTATGTAGTCATCTGTAACTTATGACAATCAGGAGCATACTTACCTGAAGAGATCTGTCAGCCACTGATTAGTGTAACTTGCCAGCAAGATTGTAAATCAGTCATTAATAGCTAAGATATTTTTACAGCAAGTATAATGTTTAACAAAGCATCTGTCAAGAAAAAATAAGTAAATGTTGTGTGAGAAGTATGGCAGTGGTAATAGTACACTGGAGATGAAAAATTCCATCCAATTCCCTATCTATGAGAATTACTAGACAGAGATTGTCCCCCTCGTGCATTAAATTAATGTATCTAAATGAGGGTCATTTATTAAACGCAGGTTGCCTTCGTGCAATGTGTTAAGACTCCTGGTGCCAAATTATTCTTTTAACGTAAAATTGGAGAATTCCTGTTTTTCTTCAGAATTAAAAATCCTACGAACAAAATCTCATTCTCAGCATTCATACATTTCAAATTCACACATTCCTGCGATTTCATCACCACACCATTAATTACAAAGAAAAATCTTCTTTCTCCTATTATTCATTACAAAAGGAATTTAACCCTCAGACTGTGAAATACCGTCTTACACGTATTCAAAAAAATATATGGTTCAAATCTATAATATCTCCAGGGTATGACATCATAGCTATGTGCACCTGTGCTGTTGTGGTAACAAACTTTCTTTTTTATATGTCAGGCTTTCTCTGTGGTCTTTAGTCAGAAGATGTCCCTTACACTTGTAACCAAAACCTTGCTTAAAGAATACAAAACCAAATTTCCAGATGTGTATACATTGGTGTATACATTTTTGATAAATGAAAAAGAGTGAAGAAACCCAGCTCAATATATGGTTTCATCAATCTTTTTCTATTTGCATAGCACACAAAATAAATAGAGTAAAATTTAGACACAATGGGGGGAATTTTCCCAGCCCTATGGAGGCGGGACTACCAGGAAAATGGCAGAAACTGGGAGCGGGTACTGAACCCGCTCCCAACCCGTCTCCGTGCCATCTTCCCGGGAGGTGGGTCCCCGACTCGCGCAGGGACCCGTCTCCTCGAGGCGGGAAGGGGATTACAGCCAATTAACTGCCTGTTAACTGTTCAGAGGGACCTGGCGGTCCTCGTGCATGAAACACAAAGGGCTGGATTTTCCAAGCCCCGAGGAGGCGGGCATGGAGGCGGGACAGCCGGTAAACTCGGAGAAAGTGGGGGCGGATGGCAAACCCACCCCCATCCCGCCTCCGTGCCTATTTGCCAGGAGGCGGGAAGATGTGCAGCTTCGGGTCCCGTCTCCTGAAGGCGGGAAAGGCATTTAATCCTTTTAACTGCATGTTAACAGGTAGTTAACAGGCAGAAAAAAGGATTAGTCCCATTTTACCTTCACAGGTGAAGGCTTCCCGACCTCGGAGAACCCCGCCAGGTTGGAGGAGACATGGAGGAGGTCTGTGGCGGTCGGAGGTACCTGGAAGTAAGGTGTAGAGGTGAGTGATGGGTGCAAGTGTGGAGTGGTAAGTATGGAAGGTGAGTGATAAGTTTAAAAAAGTGTGCACTTACCTTGTTGTCCTTCCATAGCCTTTAGCCGCGGAGGATCAGGAGAGCCGACATCCTGCTTGTCAATTTCAGGTAATGGCTGATGGACCCTCCGATCCATCAGCCATCTGAAATTTACAAATTTGCAATGTTTGATGAGTCCTCACCTCAAAGGCTCATCAAACTAAAGAGAATGTCAGTGTTTGACAGCTTCACAGAAGTCTGTCAGTAACTTCTTCCCTAATTGGCCTGCTGAGCCCGCAGGGCGGGCTTAACAAGCTTCAATCAGGGGAAAATCCCTCTGAATGGTCAGGCGAGGATGGAAGCGGGACATTGACACGACAAGCAGCAGTCCCGCCTCCAACTCGCCTCCATTCACAAAATCCAGCCCAAAAAGTTAGCATGCAGGTACAGCAAGTAATCAAAAAGGCAAATGGAATGTTGGCCTTTATTGCAAGGGGGTTGGAGTATAAAAGCAGGGAAGTCCTGCTACAACTGTACAGTGTATTGGTGAGACCACACCTTGAGTACTGCATACAGTTTTGGTCTCCTTATTTAAGGAAGGATATACTTGCATTGGAGGCAGTTCAGAAACAATTCACTCGGTTAATTCCAGAGATGAGGGGGTTGACTTATGAAGAAAGGTTGAGCAGGTTGGGCATTGGAATTTAGAAGAATGAGAGGTGATCTTATTGAAACATATAAGATACTGAGGGGGCACGACAAGGTAGATGCAGAGAGGATGTTTCCCCTCATGGGGAAATCTAGAACTCGGGGGCATAATTTCAGAATAAAGGGTCGCCCTTTTAGAACTGAGATGAGGAGGAATTTCTTCTCTCAGAGGGTTGTAAATCTGTGGAATTCTCTGCCCCAGAGAGCTGTGGAGGCTGGGTCATTAAATACATTTAAGGTGGAGATAGACAGATTTTTGCAAGATAAGGGAGTGAAGGGTTATGGGGAGCGGGCGGGGAAGTGGCTTTGAGCCCAAGATCAGCCATGATCTTATTGAATGGCGGAGCAGGTTCAAGGGGCCAAGTGGCCTATTCCTGCTCCTATTTCTTATGTTCTTATGTAAAACCAAGGTGACCTTTTAGCCTAGATTTTCTCACATGGGCACAGTTTAAACTAAAATGGCTAGCACAGGGTTTTAGACAGACTCACATGGAAAAGTGCTTTTTTCGTCTAATTTTCTGAGGTCAGATCCACTGCTGAGCAGATTTGGACAGATGCACGAAGCACTAGTGGTGGGAGCAGAGAATTGCACCTAAGTCAAATTCAAAGGATAATTAAATGAGGGACTCACATTCTGAAAGGCTTAGGGACAGCTCGGAAGGTATCTCTCTTACACACCCGTGCAGTCACATACACACCACAAAGTATTGCTTTATTTTTGTGAGGGCAATTATCTATCTTTTTAAACTATTCTTCCTCCTCTCTCCACTGGCTCTCTATAGCACACAATATCTAGCACATGGGAGACCTACTCCTAGGCCTGTATCAATGTCACTCTGAAACTGACAACAAAGATGTGCAAGAGATATTTCTCCTCTGATTTGCTTCCCCACCAATGTGAGAAATCATCTGATCTTTGCTCAGTGACTCAGCACCGTGACAATAATCAGTACGAGCAGCACATAGAGCTACATGCCATTTCTCCAATGTACTGCAGTATGGTGCTGGTTATCAAATACATGCCATTTCTCTAATGTACTGCAGTATGGTGCTGGTTATGAAATAGCATTCCTATTCCCCCTTATGTATGAGACAGAGACCACATATGCTATGGCAGTGTCCTAAAATCTGGTATAATGAGGAAGCGACTTCACTTCCTATGTGTCACTCCCAGTCACACCATCTGATGGTTCAGCCTTCCTGTTACCATGGCAGCCTTCAATTATGTTTCTGCAATGACTTCACAGACCCAGAGGGGGGAATTTTGCCAGCCCTGGGGAGGCGGGTTTGGAGGTGGGACTGCCGGGAAAATGGCAGAAACTGGGAGCGGGTACCTGAACCCGCTCCCAACCCGCCTCCGTGCCATCTTCCCGGGAGGCGGGTCCCCGACTCGCGCAGGGACCCTTCTCCTTGAGGCGGGCAGGGGATTAGAGTCAATTAACTGCCTGTTAACAGGTGGTTAACAGGCAGTTACGAGGCTTATCCCCATTTTACCCACACAAGTGCGGGCTTCCCGATGGCTGCGAACCTCACCAGGGTCAGTGAGGCGAGCAGTGGGTCTGCGGGGGTGAGAGGGGTCGAAAAGTCTGCTGTGGAGGTGAGTGATGGGTGCAAGTGTGGAGAGGTAAGTATGAGAGGTGAGTGTAAAGTGTTGGAAAAAATTTACTTACCTTTGCTTCTTCCTGCAGGCTTCAACCCTTGGGGATCCGGAGTTGCCTCATCTCAACGGCAGAGATGACAGAATGGCTGCTGCATTCTCAGATGCAGCAGCCATCTGATTTCTGCTAAGGAAAGAGGTTTGGTGAGCCTTCAGTACAAGGGCTCACCTTAGAACAGAGATTGTCAGTGTTTGACAGCTTCTCAAAGCTGTCAAACGCTGACAATTCATCTGTCAAAAAATTTTGACAGATGAAACATCATACGCTGATGTCCTCTGTCACCGGCTTTCCCTTAATTGGCCGGCTAAACCCGCAGGGCGGGCTTAACAAGGTCAATCAAAGGAGAATAGCGTGGGTTGGCCAGATGTCGTTGGGGGCGGGACTGAAACCTGACAACCAGCAGTCCCACCCCCAACGCGCCCCCATTGATAAAATCCAGCCCAGAGAATGAAGCGTGTGGCTCTCACATCCAAGCAGCTAGTGATATAGTCAACAGGGAAGACCCACCCCCTTCAAAACTGTTTTAATACTAATTGCAAGCATACTTTGATTAAGAAATGGCTGTGATCTTCCCTTGAATTTACTCATTAATGATACAAGGCAATAAAATACAGTAGAACCATAGAATCATAGAAATTTACGCCACAGAAGGAGGCCATTCAGCCCATCGTGTCTGTGTTGGCCGAAAAAAAATTATCCAGCATAATTCCACTTTCCAGCTCTTGGTCCGTAGCCCTGTAGGTTACGGCACTTCAGGTGCATATCCAAGTTCTTTTTAAATGCGATGAGGGTTTCTGCCTCTACCACCCTTTCAGGCAGTGAGTTCCAGACCCCCACCTGGGTGAAAAAAGTTCTCCTCAACTTCCCTCTAATCCTTCTACTAATTACTTTAAATCTATGCCCCCTGGTTATTGACCTCTCTGCTTGGGGAAATAGTTCCTTCCTATCCACTCTATCTAGGCCCCTCATCATTTTATATACCTCGATTAAGTCTCTCCTCAGCCTCCTCTGTTCCAAAGAAAACAACGCCAGCCTATCCAATCTTTCCTCATAGCTAAAATTCTCCAGTCCTGGCAACATCCTCATAAATCTCCTCTGTACCCTCTCTAATGCAATCACATCGTTCCTGTAATGTGGTGACCAGAACTGTATTATATCAGGTAGTGATACAGATTGTTTACATTCAGAGATTTTGTGGCAGTTAATGGTTTGAACTTGTTCTAAGTGATACCAGATTATTTTACCAGTAGCTGTTAAGCTACCCACTATGCACAAGAGTCATGGTTCATTACTTGCAGTAACCACTAGATTACAACATTCAGTAACTGATCAGATACAAATCCATGTTGGAGACAAATTCTGCAGACAGTTAATGCTCTGATTAAGTCACTCATAATCAGTATTAATGTTAAAAATAATACCTGCCAATTGGGCTGGAACTTAGAAGCCATTGAACTGCCGCTTGAAACCATGCACCTGAGGCCATTTATAGTTATCATCGACCAAATTAGATTGTGTCTAACTAATGTCAATGTGGCTGTGTGAATCTCACACTGAGCAATGTAACCCTTCCCTCTAGTGACCACGTGGAATTCATCAGAATGTGCTCCTGAGCTTCTTTTGTGCAATTCTCAACAGCGGGTCTGTCAAGTACCAGGCATTCTCAGTGGAAACACATTGTCAACGTGTCTCACTGTACAAAATAAAGAACCCTGTTCATTCCAATGTGTCTTGCACTTTTCCTCATAAAATTTATTTGATTTTAGTGGCCAAACCTTGACAAGTATGCAGAGTATTTGATTGTGAATGTGTCTACATGCAAGGAGCTGTCACCATTTTCCCTCCTTCTACATCATCTTCAAGGTAGAAAAGTAATAATGAATCATAATATGGCCAGAATGTCTCTTTGCTCTAAAGGCAGTGGAGTTTTAATGGTGCAAAACTTCCACTTCTCCCCGATCTGGGATGATTTCCCGGGAGCTAGGTAATTATAATTAAGGCCTGTTCACCCGACCCCCAGGTCACCCACATCAGGTGGGGAAGTTGCAGAAGTGTCCCCCACAGTGTAGTGTGACCAGAGATGTTGACAAAGATTTTTAAGAATTGGTAACATTTCAATTTTCAAAATTCCCACTTTGGTTATTCCAAAGGAGCCTTGATATTAGCCAGAAATGTAATCTAGAGGTTGTTTGGTTCAGGTAAGAAAAAACTCAGCAGTCTGCACTGAGGTGGCTGATCTCAACTGGGGCAGTGATAGGAGCAGGCCTGTGGTTCAACGCAGGGAAAAATCAAGCAAGAGTTCCTCCTCCTGGTTGCTACGCAGTAACCTATACTGGAGTTGCCTATCTGTGGACAAGCATTGAGGACAGGATCAGGCTCAGTTGTGATGTCCTCCACAACGAGATAACCTGCCGACACACTGACGAGGACATTTGGCCCCTTGCGTATTTAAGCATTTCTTTTTGTTTTGCCATGGCTAAACTTTATACACAGCTCTGTGATATTGAGAGCCTGCACTGGAGGCCACTCTGTGTTACCTGCATCCAAGGTACTTACAACCTTGCTGTTACACATAGCTGAGAACTTCGTTATTGTGGCTGATGATCGGGCTAATGTTTCTTAAAAACTAAAGCGTGACAACTAATTTGTTGCCTTAACAAAATCATTGTCCAAAAAGTGCTCATGATAAGGCTGTGAGAAGGAAGCAAAGAATGTAAAGTAGCAACTCTTCACAGACTGTTGTTGGTCTGCTGTCCCAGGAGTTTTTGATTGTACAGACATTCATCTCCTAATTTGTTGAGATTCCATGCCGTACTGTAATTATCATCCATATCATTCAATAAGTGTCCAAGCAACATGTGGAGCAAATTTACAATTATAATATCTGGTTTGTTGTTGGCCAGGAAGACCACATGACGATGCCAGGATATTCATAACGACAGATAATGCAGAAAATGTGCTTATAAGGAATATACTGACTACTTTGCTGAAGACAGTTAAAAACAATCTCTGCAGAATAGCTCTCAACTCCTGTAATGAGCTCCATGACAGAAGCAGAAGAATGCTCAGTGGAACCTTGATATTAGCCAGAGATATCATTAAGAAGCTGAGGATAAAGTTCAGCAGTCTGCTCTGAGTTTGCTGATCTTAGCTGGGACAGTGGTAGGAGCACTGCAATTGGCCACAACACCTCTGCTTCAGTGAAGGGAAAAATCGACCAAGAGCCCGTCCTCCTGGTTGCTACATAGTAACCCATACTGGAAGTGTATATCGGTGGACACCCATTGAGGACAGACTCAGGCTCAGCTATGATGTCCTCCACAATTAGATAACTTGCCAGTGTACTGACAAGCATTGCATATGAAGAATAGCCACTAGGATGAGGTACCAAATTTACAGGTAACTGTAGAACCTACAGTGTTAGCTGTGGCTCAGTTGGTAGCACACTTGCCTGTGGGTCAGAAAGTTGTGGGTTCAAGTCCCACTCGAGGGACCTGAATCACATAAAGCTAGGCTGAAACTCCAGTGCAGTGCTGAGGGAGTGCTGCACTGTTGGAGGTGCTGTCTTTTGGATGAGATGTTAAACCGAGGCCCCGTCTGCTCTCTCAGGTGGACGTAAAAGATCCCATGGCACTATTTCAAAGAAGAGCAGGGGAGTTATCCCTGGTGTCCTGGCCAATATTTATCCCTCAACCAACATAACAAAAATAGATTACCTGGTCATTATCACATTGCTGTTTGTGGGACCTTGCTGTGCGCAAATTGGCTGCCGCGTTTCCCAAATTACAAAAGTGACTCCACTTCATTGGCTGTAAAGTGCTTTGAGACATCCGGTGGTTGTGAAAGGCACTATATAAATGCAAGTCTTTCTTTCTTCTTTTGCACCCCAGAGAGGGAGTCAATGAGGAGAGGAGGCAATGTAAGGGTTGATTCCTCAATCAGTTACTCCCAGCATGGAATGGTGCCAGAGAACATTGATTGGTAAATCACAGGCCAAAAGTCACAGCCTGTGAGCCTGCGATTTTCCTAGCTGTGCCCCCGCGCCGCCCCACCCCGCCCGCCCTCTGCGAGTGACATTCCTCGTCAGGAGTGCTGGATCAGGGAATCAGCCCTATGGAATACTGTACGGTGAAATATTGAAGTATTGTATTGTGTAGCCCCAAAAGACAGGATCTGGGTCCTTTTTACACTGCAACACAATGTAATGAAAGTGCATTTTTGCAACAAAGCAAAATTAATGACATTTTCCCATTAAATAAATTTAAAAGATCATTGTTACAGAACAACATTTTTTTTAACTCCTTGCCTAGACTATAACTGCATCTATATCTTATTCCAAACAATAATTCTAACCTTAATTGGAATCTATGGGGTGATTCCACAATCCGATACTGCCAATGGGGAATGACACTCACAGAGAGATGCATTGGGAAATTGTAAGGCTGAGAGTACCAGATTATGGAATTGTCCATTTGATTTCCCCTCAGAAAGTAAATAAAATCCACAAAATCCTTTGGTTTACAACTGAGCTTTAATAACACACAATTAAAATTAAACTCCTGAATTTGTGCTGAACCGAATCCTAAAATGTTTTCCCTTGGGTCATCCCGCTTTGAGCATCATTCCAAGTGGGTGGGCCAGGAAACGGCATTTAGGTGTCTGGATATCCCATGCAGGAGACAGCCATTAAGAGATGTGTAGCTGTGATGTGGAAAGACTTGTCCTCTGGAATTCCCCTTCCTGCACTCAGTCCTTCCACCTAATGGCCCAGCCAAGACAGGGAATTAAACATTTGAAAAAAATCACAGCTTTTCCCTCATTGGTTCTGTGAATAGCTGGGCTGTATAGAAAGTGAAGGTTGTAGGTTTAATCTGTGTTCTGTACTGAGTCAGTGATCTTAATTAGAGAGGTGGTGGAGGCACTGTGATTAACTACAGCACCTGGGTTCGGGAAGAGAAATTCAGCTCTTGATCACTTTCCAAAATGCTGGGGCACATGTGGACATTAGCTGAGGACAGAATCAGGATTGGCTCTGATGCCACTGATGGTAAAATACTCACTGTCAAGGCTCACACTTGAATAGTGGCCACATGGGTGAGATACCAGAGAGCACATTGAACCCCAGAAAGGAATCAGTGCCTTTAGGAAAGAAGGAGACAAAATAGTTGAGGGCAAAGTAAAATAACAGCTGTGAACCTGTACTGCCCCAAGGTGTAGGACATTAACAGATCAACCCGTTGAAAATTTCCTCTGGTTACTATGGTTACAACATCATAAGCACATTCTTTTTGAATCCAGTTACAATGTCACGACACATAGCGAGTGGAGCAATTTTTCTCTTTCCCCGGCTCTCAATATATCATCAGGTTGCCTCTAATACTGTCTTCTTTAGGAACTGCCCCTTGACATGGTGGGAAAGCATGTGTGACCCTGAGAGCTATGCTCCTGGTAGGATCACCCAAGCCAGACAAGTCAAAAGCTAAGAGCCAGACCACCAGTCCACCAGTCCTTCTGGTAGGGGGCTGTCAGTCAGGCGAATGAGCTGTCCACGTAAAAATGTTGTTACAGAAACAGCCCAAGAAGAAGACAAGTATCTTACAGACTTGCAAATATAAATATCAACTGTGGAGAACCACAATCTGCTGGATGTAAGGCAAGAAGATCGGAGTCAAATATCTTGCTCTGAACAGACAGCAAGGGAAGAAATGGGTTGCCTCTGTGCCACTCGGCATAGGAGACGCTAACTAATTAACAATCTAACTAACACAGTGCTTTACATCTGGTACCACCAATAGTAATGTGGCAGCAGCCATCTGTTAAAAACTATCAAAGTCCTTCACAAACTCTATAATATCTGTACTGGTTGAATTCACAAAGCGACTCGACATGTAAAGTGGCTCCTCCTACTGGAATTAACTGTTCATCAGTATAGTTAAACGTCTGAGAACTGTAGAATCTTGGATGTGATTGGAATTTAAAGTTTTTGTTATATAAATCCGATGAATACAAATATTCAAGTTACTTTATTATTTTCCATTTTCTTTCAGGACAATCAGAATTTTCTATTTCGACAGTAACTTTCTAAGTGTTAAAAATGAGTTTCCGCATAAATAAGATTTACAAGAAACCAGAATCCTTCTGTTAGTTCATTTATTTTGTCCAAACTATCAATGCAAAATTGTTTTTCTTGTCTCCAGAATTTGAGGCACATCTGTTTCCCTGGTTTTGTTGGCAACCATTTTCGAACGATGAGCCATTTTCATTCCTCCAGGAAGAAAGCAGGGATAAAAATAGAGAAAAATAAATAGTATGCACATCTCCACTACATACAAATCAGATCTACACAAGTGTCTATATTAGGTTTAAACCTTTTAAACTCTTGATGCAGTGTCATTAATAATCATACAAATTTAGTTTTACTCCCTGTCCCTGCGAGTTTAAAAAAAAAATATTCATTCACGGGATGTGGGTGTCGATGGCAAGGCCAGCTTTTATTGTCCATCTCTAGTTGCCCTTGAGAAGGTGGTGGTGAGCCGTCTTCTTGAACCGCTGCAGTCCGTGTGGTGAAGGTACTCCCACAGTGCTGTTAGGTAGAGAGTTCCAGGATTTTGATCCAGTGACGATGAAGGAACGGTGATACATTTCCAAGTCAGGTTGGTGTGCGACTTGGAGGGGAACTTGGAGGTGATGGTGTTCCCATAAGGCTGCTGCTTTGTCCTTCTAGGTGGTAGAGGTCACGGGTTTGGGAGGTGATGTCGAAGAAGCCTGGGCAGGTTGCTACAGTGCATCTTTGTAGATGGTACACACTGCAGCCACGTTGCACTGATGGTGGAGGGAGTGGATGTTTAAGGTGGTGGATGGGGTGCCAATCAAGTGGGCTGCTTTGTCCTGGATGGTATCGAGCTTCTTGAGTGTTGTTGGAGCTGCAATCATCCAGGCAAGTGGTGAGTATTCCATCACTTTCCTGACTTGTGCCTTGTAGGTGTGGTAAGGCTTTAGGGAGTCAGGAGGTGAGACACTCTCCGCAGAATACCCAGCCTCTGACCTGCTCTTGTAGCCACAGTATTTATGTGGCTGGTCCAGTTAAGTTTCTAGTCAATGGTGACCCCCAGGATGTTGATAGTGGGGAATTCAATGATGGTAATGTCAAGGGCAGGTGGTTAGATTTTCTTTTGTTGGAGATGGTCATTGTTGGCACATGTGTGGTGTAAATGTTACTTGCTACTTATCAGCCCAAGCCTGAATGCTTTCCAGGTCTTACTGCTTTTGAGCACAGACTGCTTCATTATCTGAGAAATTATGAATGGAACTGAACACTGTGCAATCATTTGCAAACATCCCCACTTCCGACCTTATGATGGAGGGAAGGTCATTGATAAAGCAGCTGAAGATGGTCCGGTAGATGCCAGTGTTGTAGCTGTACTGGAACAGCTTGGCTAGAGGCGCGGCTAGTTCTGGAGCACAAGTCTTCAGCATGACAGCCAGGATGTTGTCGGGGCCCACAGCCTTTGCTGTATCCAGTGCGTGCAGCTGTTTCTTGATATCACATGGAGTGAATCGAATTGGCTGAAGACTGGCTTCTGTGATGGTGGGGACCTCAGGAGGAGGTATGATGAATCATCTGAAATGGCCTAGCAAGTCATACAGTTGTCAAAAAACACTACGATAAACAATAAGAATAAAACCGGATGGACCACCCGGCATCGACCTTGGCACCAGCTACGGACACGACAACGGCACACTCAGCCCAGTCGACCCTGCAAAATCCTCCTCACCAACATCTGGGGACTTTTGCCAAAATTGGGAGAGCTCTCCCGCAGACTAGTCAAGCAACAGCCTGACATAGTCATACTCACAGAATCATACCTTTCAGACAATGTCCCAAACTCCTCCATCAACATCCCTGTGTATGTCCTGTCCCACCGGCAGGACAGACCCACCAGGGGTGGCGGCACAGTGGTAAACAGCCAGAAAGGAGTGGTCCTGGGAGTTCTCAACATTGACTCCGGACCCCATGAAGTCTCATGGCTTCAGGTCAAGCATGGGCAAGGAAACCTCCTGCTGATTACCACCTACCAAACTCCCTCAGCTGATGAATCAGTACTCCTCCATGTTGAACACCACCTGGAAGAAACACTGAGAGTAGCAAGGGCACAGAATGTACACTGGGTGGGGGACTTCAATGTGCATCACCAAGAGTGGCTCAGTAGCACCACTACTGACCGAGCTGGCCGAGTCCTGAAGGACATAGCTGCCAGTCTGGGCCTGCGACAGGTGGTGAGAGAACCAACACGAGGGAAAAACCTACTTGACCTCGTCCTCACCAATCTACCTGTCGCAGATGCATCTGTCCATGACAGTATTGGTAGCAGTGACCACCGCACAGTCATTGTGGAGATGAAGTCCCGCCTTCACACTGAGGACACCCTCCATCATGTTGTGTGGCACTACCACCGTGCTAAATGGGATAGCTTCAGAACAGATCTAGAAGCTCAAAACTGGGCATCCATGAGGCGCAGTGGGCCATCAGCAGCAGCAGAATTGTATTCCACCACAATCTGTAACCTCATGGCCCAGCATATCCCTCACTCTACCATGACCATCAAACCAGGGGACCAATAAGAAGTGTAGAAGAGCATGCCAGGAGCAGCACCAGGCGTACCTAAAAATGCGGTGCCAACTTGGGGAAGCTGCAACACAGGACTACATGCATTCTAAAAAGCGGATGCAGCATGCTATAGACAGAGCTAAGTGATCCCAAAATCAACAGATCAAATCAAAGCTCTGCAGTCCTGCCACATCCAATTGTAAATGGTGGTGGACCATTAAACAACTAACAGGAGGAGGAGGCTCCATGAATATCTCCATCCTCAATGATGGTGGAGCCCAGCATGTGAGTGCAAAAGACAAGGCCGAAGCGATTGCAACCATCTTCAGCCAGAAGTGCCGAGTGGATGATCCATATTGGCCTACTCCTGAGGTCCCCACCACCACAGAAGCCAGTCTTCAGCTAATTCAATTCACTCCACGTGATATCAAGAAACAGCTGAGCGCACTGGATACAGCAAAGGCTATGGGCCCCGACAACATCCCGGCTGTCATGCTGAAGACTTGTGCTCCAGAACTAGCCACGCCTCTAGCCAAGCTGTTCCAGTACAGTTATAACACTGGCATCAATCCAATAATGTGGAAAACTGCCCAGTTATGTCCTGTCCACAAAAAGCAGGACAAATCCAATCCGGCCAATTGCCGCCCCATCAGTCTACTCTCAATCATCAGCAAAGTGATGGAAGGTGTCATCGACAGTGCAATCAAGCGGTACTTACTCACCAATAACCTGCTCACTGATGCCCAGTTTGGGTTCCGTCAGGACCACTCGCTCCCAACCTCATTACAGCCTTGGTCCAAACATGGAAAAAGGAGCTGAATTCCAGAGGTGAGGTGAGAGTGACTGCCCTTGACATCAAGGCAGCATTTGACCGAGTGTGGCATCAAGGAGCCCTAGTAAAACTGAAGTCAATGGGAATCGGGGGGAAATCTCTCCACTGGCTGGAGTCATACCTAGCACAAAGGAAGATGGTTGTGGTTGTTGAAGGTCAATCATCACAGCCCAAGAACATCGCTGCAGGAGTTCTTCCCTCCAACATAAGGTCAGAAATGGGGATGTTCGCTGATGACTGCACAGTGTTCAGCGCCATTCACAACTCCTCAGATAATGAAGCAGTCCATGCCTGCATACAGCAAGACCTGGACGTCATTCAGGCTTGGGCTGATAAGTGGCAGGTAACATTCGCGCCAGACAAGTGCCAGGCAATGACTATCTCCAACAAGTGAGCATCTAACCACCGCCCCTTGATATTCAATGGCATTACCATTGCTGAATCCCCCACCATCAGCATCCTGGGGTCACCTTTGACCAGAAACTTAACTGGACTAGCCACATAAATACTGTGGCAACAAGAGCAGGTCAGAGGCTGGGTATTCTGCGGTGAGTATCTCACCTCCTGACTCCCCAAAGCCTTTCCACCATCTACAAGACACAAGTCAGGAGTGTGATGGAATACACTCCACTTGCCTGGATGAATGCAACTCCAACAACACTCAAGAAGCTCGACACCATCCAAGACAAAGCAGCCCACTTGATTGGCACCCCATCCACCACCTTAAACATTCACTCCCTCCACCATCGGCGTACCGTGGCTGCAGTGTGTACCATCTGCAAGATGCACTGCAGCAACTCGCCAAGGCTTCTTCGGCAGCACCTCCCAAACCCGCGACCTCTACCACCTAGAAGGACAAGGGCAGCAGGCGAATGGGAACACCACCACCTCCAAGTTTCCCTCCAAGTCACACACCATCTTGACTTGGAAGTATATTACCGTTCCTTCATCGTCGCTGGGTCAAAATCCTGGAACTCCCTCCCTAACAGCACTGTGGGTGTACCTTCACCACATGGACTCCAGTGGTTCAAGGCAGTGGCTCACCACCACCTTCTCAACGCAACTAGGGATGGGCAATAAATGCTGGCCTTGCCAGCGACACCCACACCCCATGAACAAATTTTTAAAAACATCCACTCAGCACTTCTGGCTGAAGATGGTTGCAAGTGATGGACATTGAAGACCCCCCCCCCACCCCCACAGAGTATATTCTGTGCCCTTGCTACCCTCAGTTCTTCTTCCCGAGTGGTGTTCAACATGGAGTATTGATTCATCAGCTGAGGGAGGTAGTAATAAGCAGGATGTTTCCTTGCCCATGATGCCATGAGAATTCATGGGGTCCAGATTCAATGTTGAGGACTCCCGGCTATATACCACTGTGCCACCACCTCTGGTGGGTCTGTCCTGCTGGTGGGACAGGACATACCCAAGGATGATGATGGAAGAGTCTGGGATGATGGCTGAAAGGTATGATTCTGTGAGTATGGCTATGTCAGGCTGTTGCTTGACTAGTCTGTGGGACAGCTCTCCCAATTTTGGCACAAGGCCCCAGATGTTGGTGAGGAGGACTTTGCAGGGTCAACTGGGCTGGGTGTGCCATTGTCGTGTCCGTAGTCAGTGCTGAGGTTGATGCCGGGTGGTCCATCCGGTTTTATTCTTATTATATTTTTTCGTAGAGGTTCGATACAACTGAGTTGCTTGCTTGGTCATTTAAGGGGGCAGTGGAAAGTTAAGAGTCAATCGCATTGTTGTGGGTCTGAAGTCACATATAGACCGGATAAGGATGGCAGGTTTCCTTCCCTGAAGGACATTATGACAATCCAGTAGTTTCATGGTCACTATTATTGATTCTAGCTTTTTATTCCAGATTTATTTAATCAGTATTCCAGATTTTTTTAATTAACTAAATTTAAATTCCCCAACTGCCATGGTGGGATTTGAATTCATGTTTTTATGGATCATTAGTCCAGGCCTCTGAATTACTAATCTAATAACATAACCACTATGCTACCATACCAATGAATTGCTAAAGTGAGGCTGCGTATCACTAAATTTCATACTTATAAATAAAGGAGCAGAACTGGGACAATTAGATTTATTTCCATACCTAAGAATAGGAATATAATCTACTAATTTTTAACCAATATTCCACAACTCCACTTTTATTAGTGATGAAATGTCAACAAATTAGATTAACATTTTATTCATTGGTTCCATTTTCATAAAATTATCGCATATATTATGCGTTTTATGCAATAAATATTCACAATTAGTTCCAAAACCTTTACTAGTATGTAATAACATGGAGTTACTTGATTGATTACTGTGCATTAAATAAGAACATCAATTGTACTAAAAGTATTGCTTGAGGTAAGACAGCTTTATTGCACTGCAATGGACATTATTCAAAAACACACTCTAGCAAAATCTTCACAATGTTATATCTCAGTGGGGTCCAGTGCTTTTTTTTATCATTTTCTACAGTCAATTTTTCCACTTTGCAGTTGAAAGGTTACTAATCTGTTACACTTGCCAATTTTATTCCTGTTCCATCAGTTATACAGAATTCTAATCAATACGGAATGAGGATAAAAGCAGCTCTTCTTAATGAGCAACGGTGTAAGAGTACATAAAACTCATAATACTTCAGCCTGTAATGCATCATTTAACAACCCAAACCACAGATAAGTGAACCAGTTAGCAATATTTAGTTTAATATCGGCAATGGTTGGTTTCGCATTATCCTTTTCTGGGGCTGAAAGATACAAGTGCCTCGACGAGTGGGTTAAACCGACCCCGTTCCCGCCCATTTAAAATTTAACAAACAAAAAGCAAGCCATCGATGAGGCTCCTGCAAAAGGCAGGTGGGATCCTAATTAACATTCAAAAGTCGCAGCCCAATTACATCATCAGGGCCTCAACTTAAATTTAACATTGAGTGAGGGGGAGGTGCGCTGTGGAACTCCCAGCGACAGATCCAAGGTGGACAAGCTAAGTGCTGACAATCAGCTCCTTTTAGCACTCCTTGTGGGCCAGGACGAGCAGGAGTGTTTCCCCCAGGCTTTACAAGTAAGTCTTCAGCCTCCCCAGCCCCAATCACAGCCTCGTTGTACTCTCCCCCCTCTCCCGATGGAGGCCCCGTTGTCCTCGCCCTCTCTTCACCGCACCACTCCCACCACTGGCAGTCCCGATGTTCCCACTCTCCCCCCTCCTCCCCCTGTCCCAATGGTGGCCCAGAGTCTGCATCCTGCACTGACTGCCAGGAACCATTCCCACGGGTCCCCGGCTTCGGCCTCCTGCCACTTGTTTGTGCTCCCATCCACTGGCCAGCCTCTCAATTTGGCCAGCTGTTAAGATCAGCAGGGCCTCCACGACCTGGCCTTGCCAGGTTTTCCCTGCTCCCCCGCACCCTCCCCATCTCCCAGTAATATCGGGTCATGATTTCTGATGGCAGTTAAGAGTCAATCACATTGTTGCGAGACTGGGGTCACACATAAGGCAGACATGGTAAGGGCAGGTTTCCTTCCCTAAATGACATAAATGAACCATTGGATTTTTACGACAAGCCGATTGCTTCATAGTCACTGTTTCAATGTTACCGGCTTTTTATTTCCAGCACCGTTTTAACTGAATTAAAATTCTTAAACTGCCACGGTGGGTTTTGAACACATGTTCCCAGAACAACATGACCAGAGTCCCAGACTGCCTATATGCAGAGCCACAGCTACAGCTCCCAGTATCACCATGCTTGCTGCTTTGTTACTTGCTCATCTCCACCTCTAAAAAGGAATGGATTTAAGTTGTTTTTGTTAAACCATTTCTGCTCTCTTGTCCTTTATTTGTGCTCCAATAGCATGGCAAAGCAAGATGGTTTGTAAACTTTGGAATGCAGTCCATGAGCGCTGGCAAAGAATCTCTGAGCACTCTCCTCTTACTGAACATTGCTGTAGTTTGGGTCCACAGTTTTGCTATCCTCAGAGCTCTCAATTTCAGCCCCCTATGTTGGATGGTCAGATCATGTCTGGGTGGTGATTAGTCTCTCCTGAGCATGACTGCTATCAATCTGGCCTCTATCCTTTGACCTTCCTGGCATGGCTGGTATTATTTATTCCAAAGCTACCACTGGTGTAACTCTCCAGGTCATGGAAGCAAACAATTCCTTTCACCACCTCTAGGTTACAGTCAAGAAGAAGAATTTAGTAATGCTGATCACTTTGCTCGAACCTGATATTTTTGTTGTTTGTATTCATCATTAGCTTAAATATATAAACACTGGAGAGTTTTTAACTGCTTAATGATTCCGGGATGGAATCATCCGCCTGCAGTCCCAGTGACCACAACCCCAATTCCCCTTTCAACATTAGTCCCACACCTTCCTTTCCCTCTGTTACTGACCAATTCAGCGTCCTCTTGGTCATGATGCTGAAATAAAAGCCACCACAAAGCAAACTTTCCAATCCAACTTTATACATCTATCCGTCCAATATGACATCAAGAAATCAACTTATCACACTTATGCATTCTCTTAGTGACTGTCTCATGTGTGCCTTTGCCTATCCTAGTGATGTTACGCAGTACTACCACAGTGGCTGCAGCATGGCTGATGAAAGGCTGCTGACTTTCAGTGGGGGAGACTGCAAATTGCCTTGCTTGTTGACCTTGAGGAGCTGGTGGCTGGGAGTGTCAAATCAATCTTCTTCTTCTTCTTCTTCACTCTCCTCTCCCTCTTCTTGGTCACCCACTGGGTGGGCCGGCTGCAGTTCTTGGGTGTGTAAAATGAGGAAGGCACAAAGGTGGAGTTGTGGTGAAGGCAGTGCGGGAATACAAGAGGTGCATGCAAGAAGGAGGATAATGTATGAGGAGCATCTTGTATCCTTTCATCCTCGCTACTGGCCAAGGGCTCAGGCATGCCCCTGCCAAGAATGGCCTGCACCATCTCCTCCAAGGGGGCGAGGTGAGGCTAGGAATTGGAGATGTGCCTCGTGATTGGTACAGATTGTTGATAGGTGAGTGATGGGGTGGGGGGAGTCGTGCATTGAGAAGTGCGTTAGTCTAGTGATGCAGCTGATAGGAGACGGCTTGTGAAGATGCATTCACTGACCTTGACCAGTGGTCTGAGGTCATGAAGCTTCTTTGGGCACTGGAGCCAGTTGGTGGGGGCGATACTAGCAGTGACGGCCTCAGTGATGCGGTCCCACATCATTCTTTCTGGAGGGCCTCCAGGCCCCTATGGGTAGAGGACCACTCTTGCAGTGTTGACCCCCTGCACAAAGCTGGAGTGCTGCGTGCGAGACCCTGGGTGCCTCTTCCCTGGCTTGCTGAGCCATTTGTGTTAGTGCTGAGGCAGTTTTCCATTTTTTGAGGTACGGAATAGAATTCAGCTTTAAGAGCTGAAGAATCCCATTTGGGACTTCTTTTTAATGGTAAATTTTTTTTGAAAGGCAGTAAGGGATGAAAACTACATTTTTCCACTTGATTTTAATTTTTATTAGTTTTGAATGCATTGCCCCTTTAATTCATAGTCCCTTTAATTGCCCACAATGCCTTGCGCACTCCATAGCCTCGCTCCCACAGGCTTTCAGAAGCTGCAATGCCGACTGTGGACGGGACCTTTGGGTCGGAGGCCTCCATTAATGCCACCAGGAGGGTGTTGCATGGTAAGTTAGCACTGCGCTACACATTACCAACTCCTAGCGTGATTTTTGGCCAGTAGCGCTGTGGCCATTTTCAGCAGCCGTTAACTCAAGTTGCCGGTGACACCGGCAATTCTCTTGGCATACACAAATATTTCCCCTTTTAGTCAGAGTGAGAGAGAACAAAGAACTATGCCTAGCGACCACTTAAAATACCTCCTCAATGGGCTGGATTTTGATACTGGAGACGTGATGGAGGCGGGACTCCCACTTTTTGGGTTGTAGTCCCGCCTCCATCGACTTGTGGCCAACCCACTGTATTTTCCCTTGATTGACCTTGTTGAGCCCGCCCAGCAAGCTCAGCAGGCCAATTAAGGGCCACCCGGCAACAGGTGACGTCACAGATTGACATTTCATCTGTCAAGAGCTTTTGACAGATGAAATATCAGCGTTTGACAGCTCTGTGAAGCTGTCAAACACTGACAATCTGTCTTCTAACTTGAGTCCTTCCTCTCAGGCTGAGTTAGAAATCATTCCAGCACAGAAAACAGAGGCTGGAGTTTTTGACAGCACCACGGCCTTTCTGCTTTCTGTGCCGGTGAGATTTCTGACTCCCGAGACCTGAAGGGCTGACACCTGCAGGAGGAAGTTAAGGTAAGTAAAACTTTTTCCCACACTTTACACTTACCTTACACACTTACCTCTGCACACATGCACTCATCACTCACCTGCCCACCGGACATATCGACCCCTCCAACCCCTGCAGACCCACGGTCCGCCTCGCTAACTTGGCGTGGTTGGGACCTGTCGGGAAGCCCACATTTCACGAATCAAAATAGGGATTAGGCAAAAAACTGCTTGTTAACTACCTGTTAACAGGCAGTTTATTGCCACTAATCCCCTTCCCGCCTTGGGGAGGCGGGTCCCAACACAGGTCGGGTACCCACCTCCAGCGAAACTGGCATGGAGGCGGGTTGGGGGGCGGGATGGGTTCAGGACCCCCGAATCTGCAACTTTAACCCCCCACACGCCTCCAAACCCGCCTCCACGGGTCAATGAAAATCCAGCCCAATGTGTCACAGGACTGAATTTTGCCTCTGTTACACACCAAACATGGGTGTGGATGAGAGATAACATTGTGCTAAATTAGACAGAAATCAGTGTCATCCAGTTGGATCTGTGTCGGATAGTGGAAGTTTCAGTCCAAAGCTGGCAGGAGCTTCATTACAACATGGAAATGGGACCAGGGAGGTCCCGCATGCAATTTTCCAGCATATGGGCATAAATGACGTCCAGTCCAACCTATGCACAGGAAATCTGGCTATGGTTACTAAAGTGGACAGTTGACGCAGGGGGTCTTCTAAAAGACTACGGGGGTGATTTTGCCAGCCCTGGGGAGGCGGGTATGGAGGCGGGACTGCCGGGAAAATGGCAGAATTTGGGGGCGGGTGCCCAACCCGCCTCCATGCCATCTTGCGAGGAGTCCTGTCTCCTTGGAGGCGGAAAGGGATTAAAGCCTATTAACTGCCTGTTAACAGGTAGTTAACAGGCAGAAAATAGGATTATCCCATTTTGCCCTCACAAGGGCGGGCTTCCCGAAGGCTCCAAAACACGCCAGCTCAGCGAGGCGAGTACTGGGTCTGCGGGGGTCGGGGGGTGCAAAAGTGTGGTGTGAAGGTAAGTGATGGGTGCAAGAGTGTAGAGGTGAGTATCTGAGGTAAGTGCAAAGTGTTATTAAAAGTGTACTTACCTTTGTTTCTTCCTGCAGGCTTCAGTCGGTTTCTATGCGGAGAGTCTCGGACCTCCGTGTTGGGATTGACAGGTGGCCGTTGCATTCTCAGATGCAACAACCATCTCAATTCTGTAAAAGAAAGAAGTTTGATGGGGTCTTGAATTCAAGACCTCATCAAACTACAGAGAATGGCACTGTTTGACAGCTTCACAGAGCTGTCAAACGATAACAATTCATCTGTCAAAATCTTTGACCGATGAAACGTCGTACGTTGACGTTCTCTGCAACTGGCTTTCCCTTAATTGGCCTGCTAAACCCGCTGGGCGGGCTTAACAAGGTCAATCAAGGGAAAATAGCGTGGGTTGGCCAGAGGTTGTTGGAGGCGGGACTGAAACCTGACAAGTGGGAGTCCCGCCTCCAAAAGCTTTCCATTGACAAAATCACTCCCTTTCAATGGAAAGGTAAGATTCTAGAGGCCATTTCTGTTCTTTTTTTCCTCCCACTGAAGCTTTTTATGAGCCTTTTTGCCAGTTGTCTTAATTATAATTTTTTCCCCAGCTCATTACTGGCATCAAGAATTGGAGGATCAATGGAGGCAATGCCAGGCAGATCAGTCTGCCCGAGACATGCTCCAAGCCCTCCCACTGGCAGCCGCACAAAATTACTTCACTTTGGCAGACATGCACATGTAGTCGGGGCCTTGTTTTAACATCTTATCTGAAAGATGGTACCTCTGACAATGCAGCACTCCCTCAATACCACACGCAATGACGGCTGTGCCAGCAGACCTGTGCTGGTGTCACTATATCCGAATGCCTGACTAACTGTTATGCTGGATAGCTCTCAGAAGTAATGCTACCACCTTGTGTTGTGCTTTATGTGATAATAATGGACAGCCACTGTTGCCTGATTGGTGCACCCACCAAGATATCACCAAGTATTGCTGCAGGCCCTGCTATGCCTATCTGGTGAAGACAGTGAGGACCTGCCTTCTAGGGGTCGGGGTTGAGGTCAGGAGACAGCCAGATGTGGAGTTGTACCAGCTGCTGTAAAGACACCAGTGGCTACCATGCAGTGTACAGCTGGCAACATGTAGGACGAGTAATGCCAGCTACGGCCTGAAAAATGGCTGCACCTCTTTGCACGCATGATGCAATGCTCATCTATGGCATGGTGGACAACTCTCGCCACTTGAAGCACCACCACAACTTAAGTGGCTCTAAAACAGGGGCTAACTCATGCCTGCACCTAGCCTTCCCTTTCTCTACATTTGTGCCCATCTCTTCTTAGTCCCCTGCCCTTTCAGCCTGGGAAAAAACCTTTAATGGGTTGAAATATCTTTGGAGGTTTTCTGAAGGCATTCAGCATTTATGACCCATTATTGTGACAGTCCCCTTTAATTGGTTCTAACACTTTAAATTTAACAGGTGCAATTTTCCTCTCCCACCACTAGTCTGCTCCTTAGACCTGTCCGAATCTGCACCTCTTGCTGAAAATTTATGCAAATGAGCTTACACCAGAGAATTGAGTGCTATTACCACTTGGCCTTTCAGCCAGGATTGGATCGGTTCTTAACTATTTAGTACTGACTTGGACCTATAGACTAAAATCAACCCCAATATTTACCAAATAAATCCGATGTTCTGTGACAGGAGTCTTTCTTTCAATATTCTACTGCTCTTTATAGATACAATGCCTCGGGTGTGATTTTTCTCTGGATGTTTGATACGAGGTTTTACAGTGGTTTTTGCACAAGGAAAGCCATTCCCAGCCAATAGACTTCTCTTGGCAGTGGCAGGATTAAACATGTCCATGGTACAGTCTCTATTCTCTGCCACTAGAGAAAACACTGAGGACCAACCGATGGTAATCCTACCGGTGAGTTAAGCAGACCATTTCTCCATTTGTTTTTAACTGCACACTGTTGCACAGCTGGAACCTTTCATTGCTGAACAAAAGAATAGACGGCCATTATCAAGCTTCCATTGCTAGAGAGAAAATGTGTAATTTGTTGGCAGAGGTTTCTAACTTTATCTTCATAGGCAGGAATCTCAAACACAAAGTGGAAAATCTGGGAGTGGATTAGTTGTACAGTCTTGTGGTCTATGTCTTCCAAGGACGAGGCAGGTATTCGTTATTTTCTGTATCAATCACAGCAGTAACAGTTTGCAAAATCTCTAGCAGGAAATTAGTCTGCATCTTTGTGGAGAGATTCAGTACATAAGAACATAAGAAATAGGAGCAGGAGTATGCCATTCGGCCCTTCGAGCCTGCTCCGCCATTCAATAAGATCATGGCTGATCTTCCATCTAAACTCCACCTTCCCGCACTAACCTCATATCCCTTAATTCCCTTAATATTCAAAAATCTATCTGTCTTGAATATACTCCTGCTCAAGTTTCCTACAGTTTTGTTTATGAAGTGATTTTCTGCTAATTTTGCTGATGAGGAACTGATGCCGTTTAGCCTGAGTGGGAAACCCCATAGATAAAAACAGGAACAGCTGGTCAAAGATTGATATAAATACAGCACACGGTGGTCGGAATGAGGAAGCTGGGCAAACCTAAGTGAACTGTCACATGCACCAACATACTGAAGAGCCATGAATTGAACAACGGCACTCAATTCTATTGTCTTGTTTACAAATAAATCAGACTTGAGCTATCTTAGTGCTAAACTACTGAAATAAAAGTATCACCGAGCTGCAAAACAGTCCATTGCTGAGATTGTGTTCTAATAATTCAGTATCTCAGTGTTAACACATCTATGGATTCCACTGTAGCAAGCACTTGGCTGCTCTGGGAGCTGAAGTACTGACCAATAATTTAGAAGTTCGGACACTTTCAGTAATTATAATAATGTACATATGGAATTCCCATGAAACGTGAAAGCAGATAGCCTCAAAAAGTGTTTGATTTTATTGTTCCAGCAGCACAGAAATAGATTGGTGGGGGAGGGGTGTATCCAGCATTTCAAAAGAAAAAAGGAGAAATGGCAACAGATGAATACTTAAAATGTGCAAAATGTAGTGGGAAAGTGTTTAGTCATTTATTTGTAGGCCAATCCTATTGTGCCATTGTTTAACATACCTTTTATTAACAAAATAATGATTACAAATATAATGAACAGTAGAATATGGATACCTTGGAGCAGTTGCCAGGCAGTAATGTCATCTAGAGATTCTGGTGATTGCTTTTTTTAAAACGACCCTACTGCTTATCTTAATATTCATATTTCATTTTTGTTACTTGATTTCTCATCTTCTTATATCACGGTGGTCATCAAAGGTCACAACAGTGTACCCAGCTGATATACAAAGACACTTTTAGTGAAGGATTAACAATTGTGAGATAATCACTAAGTTTTATCAAGTGTGGGCCAGAAATTCGGGTCTCCACGGGTGAGTACACGCTGGGTACTCACCCGTAGACCCAATGAAAGTGCCGGTTTCACGCATGCACTGCGCATGCGCTGGAAACCGGAACTTCCGTTCCCCTGAAGGAAGGGGTTCAGAGGTTGAACGCGTGCGCCGGAGAGGCAGCGCGCACGCAGCGAACTTCGTTTTTTTTTTCAGGTTTCTCCGTGAGGGTAAGTACGGAGAAGCTGCGCGGGGAAAAAGGAGGCGCAAGGCCTGCTTTTAACAAGGTAAGTGGTGAATTAAGTACAATTTAAACATTTTTTCAACAGGTTTATCTTTTTTACATACTTTAAAGAAAGGTAAGTTTATTTTTAGCACTGTTAAAAAGTGTAATTAATTTTTTCAAAAATTGAAATTTTTGTTTAAAGTAGTTAATTTATGTAATTTATAGTTATTTTAAAAATGTGATGTTTTTTTTTAATTTATTTGAAGTTTTAGTGAGGTTTTGGGGCTGATCTCTATTCATAGATTTGACAGGTCTTCCTGTCAAAATCTATGAATGAAGATTCCCTGCTCTGATTGGCTCTCCATGGCCCACGTGATCCCAGGGGACGCTTCGAACTAACTGCGCCCCTGGGATACGCAAGCACTGCGCGTCGACAGCTGGAGGAGGCCCAGGAGCCAAATTCCACGCGAGCCCGAAGCACAACGGCAGGCGTGGTATGTAAGTACGCGCGCGATTCTTGTACCCGCGGGAAGCCGGAGAGCCGAATTTCTGGCCCGTTGTCTTAGGTGTGAACCCACTTGGAGGAGGTTCACTCACACCATTTCTGCTTCTTACTGGTTGCAGTAAAACTTCAATCAATTTGAGGCTTGCTTTTTAAACTTGAATATTTTCAGAAGAGTTCAGAAGGTCAGCCAAATCACAGTTACAGTTCTAATGTAAGGAAGGAATTGCCTGTGCCATATGCCTGCTCCTAACATTAGAAGTGTCAATGTCCTTCAGATCAGAGTGCTGAAAGTGTGCAGTAGAACTTTTGCTATCTGTTCATACTGCTCCAGAAGCAAGTACCAGAGTCAAACAGTAACTGCAGTATCAGAGCATGTCCTTGGAAAAAGTTATGTTCTGGGATCAATAGGAAAGGATAAAATTCTATTTAATGAAGACCTTTGTATTTTCCTCCATGTGTAGGCTGTGCTCAAACACTCCCTGGGTAAAACTTTATACCATTGCACAGTGGTATACTTTTTTAAATTCTGCATCATATATGTGCACCATTTTTGTTTGAAGAGTGCACATTCTGTGCAGCCTTCTTGAACAGTTTCATATTCTTTGTCCATACAAAATCAAACAATTCAGCATATAACTTCCAGAAGTGGGTACTGTAGTTAATAAATGCTTGGGTGTACATTTTTTGTGCCATTAAAGTGGTGTAAATAACAATGCAGAGTATAAGTCGCTGTTGCTTGAGCAGTTTTGATCATTTATTCACAGTAGCGGTCGAGTGCTGGCAGGTCTGACATTCCTCGGGATTTTCAGCATTTGGTTTAGATTGATCTGACGCCCCACATAGATTTTGGTTTAATAAGCAGATGCTAAGTGAACTGTATGAAAAGTGAACAGAGAATTTTGAGTGTCATACTCTTACAAATTATAAGCTGCCTGTGCCAATGGGGGTCACCCACTGCATCCTTACTCCATTCACCTTCTGTTCTGTTCACTTTTCAAACCAGCCAAAACCCTGGTCAGCCAGTACAATCATTTCCCAGGTCATTGCTCATGAAGATACATTGCTGTATCAGCTTCACAACATCTCTGTAATGCACTTTTTGCCACTGATGCACTCCAATGTTTTGAATACTTTGCCAACTATGCACCTGCTGAGAAAGGGCCTGTTTACCTTTCCTTATGCTTTGTTAATATGTAAGTGATTTAGTAAGTGGTTCACCAGAATGGTTCCAGGGATGGGGGATCTTAGCTACAAGGACAGGTTGGAGAAGCTGGATTTGTTTTCATTAGAGCAAAGGAGGTTGCGGGCTGATTTGATAGAGGTGTACAAGATTATGACGGGTTTGGATAGGCTAGATGGGGAAAGGCTGTTCCCACTAGTTGATGGTACAAGGACTAGGAGACACAGATTTAAGGTTTTGGGCAAGAGATACAGGGGGATGTGAGGAAAAACTTTTTTATGCAGCGAGTGGTGAGGACCTGGAACTCGCTGCTGACGGAAGTGGTGGAAGCGGAGACACTCAGGGCTGGATTTTCATAGGGCCGTGGAGGCGGGTTTGGAGGCGTGTGGGGGGTTAAAATTGCAAAAAGTGGCGGGCGGACCTGATCCCGCCTCCATTCCGCCTCCACGCAATTTTGATAAAATCGTGTGCAGTGTTCCTGACTCCGTCCCGCCTCCAAGAGGCGGGAGAGGCCATTAAAGCCCTTAACAAGCCCTAAATTGGCTCTGTAATGCCATTTTGAAATGTTTTAGCTAGTTTAACCCTTTTCCGACGTGAAGCACGGCGATGTGAAACACGCCAGTGAAACCTGGTGGGAGCACAAGTGGATAGCTGACTATCAGCTGCAGGTCCACTATTACAACGGAGATGTGATGAAGGTAGTAGTAGTATTAGGTCTGAAAGTCGCCTCTGATGCAGCTGCATTGAATGTCTTCAGAGACTGCCTGGCCTTTGCTGTGGGAGGACCTGGATGCAAAAAAATTCTCTCTTTCTCTCTCTCTCTCTCTCTCTCTCTCTCTGAGCTGCTGCTCATTTTGCATCCAGGTACACTAATAGCAAAGGCCAGGCAGTCTCTGAAGACCTTCTATGCAGCAGCAATGATGACATCATCAGAGGCGACTTTCAGACTGAAAACACTAATTGGGTCATGGGTTCCCACATGCTGGAACTCAATTGCCCAATTAGGTGAAAATTGCATCAATCTCCCACATCCAATTGCAGTCGGGTGGATAACATGAAAAGTGGATGACATGACCCCAACCCGCCCCAGTATCAAAATCCAGCCCTCAATGTTTTCAAGGGGAGACTGGATAGGCACTTGAGGGAAATAAACTTGCAGGGTTACGAGGATAGAGCGGGGGAATGGGACTGACTGGATTGCTCTACAGAGAGCCGGCACAGACTCGATGGGCCAAATGGCCTCCTTCTGTGCTGTTATGACTCTATGGGCTGGATTTTGATACTGGGGTGGGTTGGGGTTGTGTCATCCGCATTTCGTGTTATCCACCCGCCTGCAATTGGATGTGGGAGATTGATGCAATTTTCACCTAATTGGGCAATTGAGTTCCAGCATGTGGGAACCCATGAACCAATTAGTGGTTTGAGTCTGAAAGTCACCTCTGATGATGTCATCATTGTTGCTGCATTGCAGGTCAGAGACTGCCTGGCCTTTGCTGTGAGAGGACCTGGATGCAAAATGAGCAGCAGCTCAGAGAGAGAGAGAGTTTTTTTCCCATCCAGGTCCTCTCCCAGCAATGGCCAGGCAGTCTCTGATGACCTTCAATGCAGCAGCATCAGAGGTGACTTTCAGACCTAATACTACTATTACATCACATCTCCGTTGTAATAGTGGACCTGCAGCTGATAGTCAGCTATCCAAATGTGCTCCCACCAGGTTTCACAATCGTGGTTCAGAACAGGTGTGCTTCACGTAGATCAAGGTTTAAAATCACAAAGGCCTTTCAAAATGGCATTATCGAGCCAATTTAGTGCTTGTTAAGGGCCTTAACAGCCTATCCCATCTCTTAAAGGCGGAACGCAGTCGGGACCAGCAGACACGATTTCATGAAAATTGCGTGGAGGCGGACTTGTGCCTGCCCACCACTTTTCGCAATTTTAACCCCCCACACGCCTCCAAACCCGCCTCCACGGGTCAATGAAAATGCAGCCCTTTGACTCTATGATACTATATATGATTCCAGGACTATTATTGTGGTTTTGTGAGCTTCAGCTACTCTAATAATGCCCACGGCTCAATTACCCTTCCCAGCGTTGGGTTTCCCAATCGACTTATTGAAGGAGAATTGCATCATGGCATGCGACCAAGGTTATGGTTTGAACTGTGTGCAATTCTGGTCGCCATATTATAAAAAGGATGTGCAGAGAAGATTTACAAGGATGATACCAGAAATGCGAGGGTATACATATCAGGAAAGGATGAACAGGCTGGGTCTCTTTTCTCTTGAAAAGAGAAGGCTGAGGGGTGACCTAATAGAGGTCTTTAAAATCATGAAAGGTTTTGATACAGTGGAAACAGAGAGAGTGTTTCCATTTGTGGGGAAGAGCAAAACTTGAGACCATCAAAATAAGATGGTCACCAAAAAATCAAATAGGGAATTCACAAGAAACTTCTTTACCCAGAGAGTGGTGAGAATGTGGAACTCACTACCACAGGGAGTGGTTGAAGCGAATAGTATAAGATGCACTTAAGGAACAATTAGATAAGCATATGAGGGAGAGCGCGAGACCTCAGCGGCTGATTTAAAGGTGAGCGGGGGCCCACGGGAGCGGCTGATTTAAAGGTGAGCGGGGGACTATGGGAGCGGCTGGAGAGCGCGAGACCTTGGCGGCTGATTTAATGGTGAGCGGGGGCCCACGGGAGCGGCTGATTTAAAGGTGAGCGGGGGCCCACGGGAGCGGCTGATTTAATGGTAAGCGGGGCCCACGGGAGCGGCTGATTTAATGGTGAGCAGGGCCCACGGGAGCGGCTGGTTTAATGGTGAGCGGGGCCCACGGGAGCGGCTGATTTAAAGGGGAGCGGGGCCCACGGGAGCGGCTGATTTAATGGTGAGCGGGGCCCACGGGAGCGGCTGATTTAAGGGTGAGCGGGGCCCACGGGAGCGGCTGATTTAATGGTGAGCGGGGCCCACGGTAGCGGCTGAACTACAACAGACCGGTGAGTGTAAAGAAGTAAAAAGTAATCGAAGTGTGACGTCACCAGAAAGCAGGTAAGTGATTGGTTGGTGAGTATTTCTCTATTTCTCGCTTTTTTCCAAACTTGGGCGTCGAAATTTAAGTGCCTTGTTGTAGATTAAAAGATATACGTGTTCCAAATTTTAAAAACTAATTAATTAATTCATTGAGATGGGAGACCAGGCAATGTGTTGTTGTTGTTGCATGTGAGAGCTGGTGGACACCATTGAGATCCACGGCGACCACATCTGCAGCAAATGTTGGCTGCTCGGGGAACTTCGGCTCAGAGTTGATGAGCTGGAGTCCGAGCTTCGGACACTGACTCATTAGGGAGGGGGAGCGTTACCTGGACACAAAGTTCCAGGAGGCAGTCACACCCTCTAGAGTAATTACTTCCAATTTGGCCCATGGTCAGGGACAGGAGGGTGTGACTACAAGCGAGGCAGGTATTGGGATCCAGGAGGCAGTGATGGAGGAGCCTCAGCCCTTGGCCTTGTCTAACAGGTACGAGATTCTTGCTCCCTGTGTGGACGAGGGCAGGGACTGCAGGGAGGATGAGCAATCTGACCACAGCACCATGGTACAGGGAACCATTCAAGTGGGGGGAGTAAAAAGAAATGTTGTAATGATAGGGGACAGTATAGTTAGGTGGATAGATACTGTTCTCTGCAGCCGAAGGCTGTGTTGCCTGCCCGGTGCCAGGGTTAAGGACATCTCCTCTGGGCTGGAGAGGAACTTGGAATGGGAGGGGGAAGATCCAGTTGTCATGGTCCACTTAGGTACCAATGACATAGGTAGGACAAAGAAAGAGGTTCTGCTGAGGGAGTATGAGCAGCTAGGGTAAATAAGTCAGAGAAATGAACGAGTGGCTCAAAGCCTGGTGTGGGAGAAATGGGTTTTGATTTGTGGGGCACTGGCACCAGTACTGGGCTAAGAGGGAGCTGTTCCATTTGGACGGGCTTCACTTGAACCATGCTGGGGCTAGAGTCCTGGTGAATCGAATAACTAGGGCTGTAGAGAGGGCTTTAAACTAAATAGTGAGGGAGAGGGTCCAGGTGAGCGGGAATTTAAAAAGTCAATGAGAAATGAGAAAACAATAGAGCAGGATAGAGATGGGGGAAATAATAACCAGAGTGTGACAGGAAGGGACAGAATGATCAAAAATAAGAGTGCAACAGAAAATGGGGCCAAAACAAGGAGAAATGGTAAAAAGACAAAGTTAAAAGCTCTATATCTGAATGCACGCAGCATTCGTAACAAGATAGATGAGTTGACAGCACAAATAGATACAAATGGGTATGATCTGATCACCATTACAGAGACGTGGTTGCAAGGTAACCAGGGCTGGGAACTAAATATTCCAGGGTATTTGACAATTCGGAAGGATAGACAGAAAGGAAAGGGAGGTGGGGTGGCTTTGTTGGTAAAGGATGGGATCAGTGCAGTGGTGAGAAGTGATATTGGCTCAGAAGGTCAAGATGTAGAATCAGTTTGGGTGGAGATAAAAAATAATAAGGGGCAAAGGTCTCTGGTGGGCGTAGTCTACAGGCCCCCGAATAGTAACAATACTGTTGGACAGAGTATAAATCAACAAATAACGGAGGCCTATAAAAAAGGTACGGTAAAAATCATGGGTGATTTTAATCTCCATATTGATTGGACAAATCAAATTGGCCATGGTAGCCTTGAGGAGTTCATAGAGTATATCCGGGATGGTTTCCTAGAACAGTATGTAATGGAACCAACCAGGGAGCGGTCTATCTTGGATCTGGTACGGAGTAATGATACAGAATTAATAAATGATCTCATAGTAAAGGATCCTCTCAGAAAGAGTGATCATAAAATGGTTGAATTTCAAATTCAGTTGGAGGGTGAGAAAGTTGTATCTCAAACCAGTGTCCTGATCTTAAACAAAGGCAATTACAATGGCATGAGGGCAGAACTGGCTAAAGTGGACTGGAAAAATAAATTAAAAGGTAAGACAGTTGAAATGCAGTGGCGGACATTTAAGGAGATATTTCACAACTCTCAACAAAAATATATTCCGGTGAGAAAGAAAGATTTTAAGAGAAGTGAGCACTATCCGTGGCTAACTAAGGAAGTAAGGGATGGTATCAAATTGAAAACAAAGGCATACAATGGGCCAGAAATTCGGTTTTCCGGCTTCCTGCGGGTGCAAGCATCGCGCGCGTACTTACCTACCGTGCCTGCCGCTGTGTTTTGGGCCCACGAGAACTTCGGGTCCTGGGCCTCCTCCAGCTGCCGGCGCGCAGTGCTTGTGTATCCCAGGGGCGCAGTTAGTTCGAAGCGTCCCCTGGGATCACGTGGGCCATGGAGAGCCAATCCTCTCAAAGACCTGTCAAATCTATGAATTGAAATCAGCCCCAAAACCACACTTAAACTTCAAATAATTTTTTTAATCACATTTTTAAAATAACTATAAGTTAAATAAATTAACTACTTTAAACAAAAATTTAAATTTTTGAAAAAATTATTATACTTTTTAACGGTGCTAAAAATAAACTTACCTTTCTTTAAAGTATCTAAAAAAGATAAACCTGTTGAAAAAAAATTAAATTGTAATTAATTAACCACTTACCTTGTTAAAAACGGGTCTTGCGCCTCCTTTTTAAAAGCGCAGCTTCTTCCATACTTACCTTCCTGAAAAAAGAACGAAGTTTGCTGCATGCGTGCAGCCTCTCCCGCGCATGTGGTTCACCTCTGAACCCCTCCCTTCACGAGACCGGAAATTCCGGTTTCCCGCGCATGCGCAGTGCATGCAGGAAACCGGCACTTCAAGTGGCCTTACGGGTGTGTACACAGCGCGTACTCACCCGACAAGCGCCGAATTTCTGGGCCAATGTTGCCAAGATTGGTGGGAGGCCAGAGGATTGGGAAATTTTTTTAAACCAGCAAAGGATGACTAAAAAAAAATAAAGAGAGAGAAGATGAATTATGAGAGTAAACTGGCAAGAAATATTAAAACAGAAAGTAAGAGCTTCTATAGGTATATATAAAGGAAGAGAGTAGCTAAAGTAAATGTTGGTCCCTTAGAGGATGAGAATGGGGAATTAATAATAGGGAACGGGGAAATGGCAGAGACTCTGAACAAATATTTTGTATCTGTCTTCATGGTAGAAAACACTAACAGCATCCCAATAATGGATAATCAAGGGGCCACAGGGAGGGGGGAACTAAAGACAATCACTATCACTAAGGAAAAAATACTTGGTAAAATAATGGGACTAAAAGACGACAAGTCCCCTGGACCAGATGGCCTGCATCCCAGGGTCTTAAAAGAAGTGGCTGCAGAGATAGTGGATGCATTGGTTGCAATATACCAAAATTCCCTGGACTCTGGAGAGGTCCCAGAGGATTGGAAAACTGCAAATGTAACACCCCTATTTAAGAAAGGAGGGAGACAGAAAGCAGGAAACTATAGACCAGTTAGCTTAACATCTGTCGTTGGGAAAATGCTAGAGTCCTTCATTAAGGAAGCAGTAGCAGGGCATTTGGGAAATCATAATGCAGTCAAGCAGAGTCAGCATGGTTTTATGAAAGGGAAATCATATTTAAGAAATTTGCTGTAGTTCTTTGAGGATGTAACAAGCAGGGTGGATAAAGGTGAGCCAGTGGATGTGGTGTATTTGGATTTCCACAAGACATTCGATAAGGTGCCACATAAAAGGTTACTGCAGAAGATAAGAGCTCACGGAGTTGGGGGTAATATATTAGCATGGATAGAGAATTGGCTAACCAACAGAAAGCAGAGACTCGGGATAAATGGATCATTTTCCGGTTGGCAAACGGTAACTAGTGGGGTGCCACAGGGATCGGTGCTGGGGCCTCAACTATTTACAATCTACATGAATGACTTGGATGAAGGGACTGAGAGTAATGTAGCCAAGTTTGCAGATGATACAAAGATGGGTGGGAAAGCAAGTTGTGCAGAGGACTCAAGGAATCTGCAAAGGGAAAAAGACAGGTTAAGTGAGTGGGCAAACATTTGGCAGATGGAGTATAATGTGGGAAAGTGCGAGGTTATCCACTTTGGCAGGAAAAATAAAAAAGCAAATTATTATTTAAATTGAGAGAGATTACAAAATGCTACAGTTCAGAGGGACCTGGGGGTCCTTGTGCATGAAACATAAAAAGTTAGCATGCAGGTACAGCAAGCAATCAAAAAGGCAAATGGAATGTTGGCCTTTATTGCAAGGGGGTTGGAGTATAAAAGCAGGGAAGTCCTGCTACAACTATACAAGGTATTGGTGAGACCACACCTTGAGTACTGCGTACAGTTTAGGTCTCCTTATTTAAGGAAAGATATATTTGCATTGGAGGCAGTTCAGAGACGATTCACTCGGTTGATTCCTGAGATGAGGAGGTTGACTTATGAAGAGAGGTTGAGCAGGTTGGGCATATACTCATTGGAATTTAGAAGAATGCGAGGTGATCTTATTGAAATATATAAGATACTGAGGGGGCTCGACAAGGTAGATGCAGAGAGGATGTTTCCCCTTGTGGGGAAATCTAGAACTCGGGGGCATAGTTTCAGAATAAAGGGTCGCCCTTTTAGTACTGAGATGAGGAGGAATTTCTTCTCTCAGTGGGTCGTAAATCTGTGGAATTCTCTTCCCCAGAGAGCCGTGGAGGCTGGGTCATTAAATACATTTAAGGTGGAGATAGGCAGATTTTTGCAAAATAAGGGAGTGAAGGGTTATGAGGAGTGGGCAGGGAAGTGGCTTTGAGCCCAAGATCAGCCATGATCGTATTGAATGGCAGAGTAGGCTCGTGGGGCCAAGTGGTCTATTCCTGCTCCTATTTCTTATGTTCTTATGAATAGATGGTTATGCTGAAAGGGTTAAATGAGGAAAGACGGGAGGAGGCTTGAGTGGAGCATAAACACCGGCATAGACTGGTTGGGTCGAATGGCCTGTTTCTGTGCTGTATACTCTGTGTAATCCTATGAACTGCTGGCTCATTATTGTAGTGCCAAATGCTCTAAACTTAGCAGAGGTTTGGTATGACGGAGTACAGATGGCCAGAAGAACAGTCACAGATTAAATGCTTAACAGATTGAGAATGGTATTCAGATGTTTAGATTTCTGATCACAACAGAGGCTGCGAATACTTTGCTGCTTATTGCAGCTTACAAAACATGCCAACATTTCTAGATATTACGGAGGTGACAGAGGGAAACAATAGGAGATGGATCATGAAGGCAGGCAAGCAAGGTGGGAGCTCAAACAAGAACATTTTGAATCCCAGGGATTTGAGTGATCGCATCACTTTGCATAATATATGTGTTGTGCTTTGTGCACATGCTAGCACACCAGAAATTAACTCACAAGCTCTTCTATGCAAACTAATGGAGGACAGTGTAAAATATGAGAGGAAAAATAGCTTAACAATACAGAAGTCCGTATTAAAATCTTTGTATTATGGGAATGTATTCTGGGTGATAGAGGATAACACATTCTTTCGTTTAGGTCATTAGGACTCCGCAGGTGAATGTTAAGTAGGCAGGAGGTGGCAGGCTAATGCAAATTAAGAAGCATCAAAGGGTTTGTGTAAGAATTATAGTTAGTTTGGAGCCAGCGTGTCTATGTTTCAGCTGTTTTCATTCCGTTAAGGTGTGATGTTTATTACCGTGTAAAATAGTGTTTTCTTCCATATGAACAAAAAACACACAATCCAGTGATGATGGGGTGTACGTGTCATGATTTTGCCATCTACCGGTGTAGTAGCATATAACACAAAGATCACATGACAATAATCTTAGCATTAATAGGTTTAGAGCAAGTCATCTGACATTGTCCATCTAGGTATATAAATAGGCTCACTTTCAGTAATTCTTTGGTATTCCATGCTGAGAACTCGTTTAGATAGATTAGAATTAAAGGCAGACCCGAGGGATATCCTACTAGTAAGTGTATAGACTTATAACTTGCTTGTACTTTCTGTCAATATTAATAAAAACAACAAGTTGATTTATCTCTGGCATCCAAACCTATGTAATTTGGATTAATCTACTTGGCTGATCTAACAAAGAGCCTATAAAAACCACAGCATCCCCAGTAGGACAAAGAGCATTATTTTGATAAAGCAATGTCTGTCTTATATACAAGATGACTTTGGCATCCTTTTCCAGCAATTGATTTTCTTTTTTAGAAACATTGTTTAATATTTTCCACATGCAGTCTTTAAACTCAACAATTTTACTGACAATCACAAGTACAAGATGTGTTGTCTCAAATAGGACTAAAACCACTGCAGAAGAAGAAGCAATGACATAAAGTTCATCCTCTGAATCAGAGCCACTAAGCACAGGATGATGCTCTCTGCTAGGCGGAGGGGAGAAAATGCAAAGTCTTACAATTCTCCTGCTCCATAAATGTCTCTAACAGCCTAGGTGTATATATTGCAATTCCTTTTGATGTTGACAATTCATCATGGTATTCAGCATTCATTCTAATCAGTAATAAAGCCTAGACATTTGTAGTAATAGAGAATGGACACAGTTTTTATAAATCACAACCATTTTGTCTGTTTCTTGAGTAATTATACTATTGTATGTCATCAGTGAATAGTGTATTCTTTTCCTTCAGAAACATTTGCTCCTCGGAGTGAAATTAACAGTGTAATTGGTGCTGTTCTGCTGTTAACTTTATATACTTTACAGGGTTTTACACTTGCTCTTAAAACAACACAACACAATAATTGAAGTTAGTATACTGTAACTTCTGGAAAATGGCTTCTCTATTTGCTTGTCCACCTTTAACAATTTGTTATTTATGAATTTCTCCCCTTCCACTGTAGTAGCATAAGTTAAACACCAGAAATTGAATTAGAAATGCCATATAAGTAGACATTTTAAGCTGTAACTTTGTCTAACTACAATTGAAGCACGACAGTAATTAAACTCCAAATTCAGAAAAATGGCTCAGTTTGATAGGAGGAATGAACAGTGGAAGCTGGACTGATAGATAATGGCTCTGTGAGGCACAGTATCCATTTGACCACATCTGCTATCCATTCAGTTGGCCAGAGCACATCATGTAGTTCTCTTGGCCGCACATCATGCAAGAAATAGACTGTTTTCTAGATCTAGATCTTTTTCTTGGACTGCAATATTAATGAAAATATGCCTCTAAAATCACTCGGCAAGTAGATTTTGAGGAAGTCTAATGTGTCACTGTTATCAGTAACTGAGTACACATACATTGAGACATTATGGCGGAGAAATTGGTTTTGCACCGGAAATCAGCACAAGGTGAGTGGCACGGCTGGAACATGCGCCCGAAGACATCGGCCTGAGCCTCACTCTAAATTGGACCTTAGGCCTCATTTCCATAAAACCAGCAAGCCACGGGCGTCAGTCAGGTGTCCCAATGCAGGCATTGGTGCCGATGCAAAATCGTCCATCTCGGATACGAACCGGCCCGCAAGTAGGTCCTGGGAGGGGTGAAGAGGTGAACCTCCAGGAAGGGGGTTGGGGCAGCTAACAGCGGCCCGCAGAATGGTTGTGCGGAGCCAGCAGCAGCATTCCTTCTCCTGGCTCCACATTAAGGTAAGTTTAAAAATAAGTTACTTAATGTTTTGTTAATGGCCCCCAGCAGTCTTTAAGAGCCACTAGTTAGGCAGCAGTAGACCTGAGAAACCTAAGCAGAGCATGCACAGCGCATACTCCACCCAGTTTCTGCTGAATTTGGGAGCAGGGTTCTAAAACAGGCATTAGGCTCCTAATGAGCTTATTCAAGGGGCCTAACTCCTGTTTCAGGCAGGTGCCCTGGAGAGTTGGAAGTCGCTGGCAGCTGGTGCAATCCCAGGGGTTGGGCAGGCGGGGTGGGGTGGGGGGGGGGGGGCGGAGAATCGGGCATGGGATACTGGTGGCGAAATTCATCCTTTGAACACTCATTTAGTGCCCAGAAATCAGGCATGAAGTGGGCCAATTACTCCTCCTATAAGTCTTTTTAAATACAAAATATCTATTGCAGTGCAAGGTTTCCTCCACTTTAATAATGAGCTTTTAAACCTTGAGTACTGTCATAGCCAATGCCCATTTCAAAAAAGTCCTGATTCATTGAATAGAATTACCATTGGATGTTCTACTGCTCAAAACATCTCCCAGGTTTGTTTCCTGGGCTGTGCTGATTTAATTAGTCTCAGCCAGTGTGGCAACACTGTCTGTACAATCAGCCTCAGTGTTCCTGAGCTTGTGAGGGCGGTGAGTGGGTGGGGGGGCGGGGTGCGGGAGTCAGTCAGTGTTCCCACTCCTAATCCCTCCTTGGAAAATGCATGTGTGTGTATGCAGGTGTGAACAGACTCAAACTCGGCTGTGATGTCCTCCATAGACAAATGCTCAACATCTGGCTCACACATGAAGAATGGTCACTTGGGCAAAGTGATGAGGCCAGCAGAATCTGTGGAACAAACTACAGCAAGAGGAGAGGAGGAAACTGGAGTGGGGAAGAAAGAGTTACCTTGAGACAGCAATAAGTTGAAATTCCCGTGTGCACTCTTTTAATGCATTTGCATCAGATTCTAAAACAAACGGATTAGCAACTTGGTTAAAATAGCACACACAGGAATTTGATGCCAGGGTTAATTGCAGGCCCTGTGCAAGATATTTCATAATAAAAATGAAGGGAAAGTCAAACTATGAATCGACCCTGACATTCAATCACAAAACAGCATTGGTTGAGACCTGGAAGCAAGCCATATTAACTGCACTCTCCATTTTACTCTAGTCCCCAATAAGTGTGGGTCCACAACATAAAATTGCCTTTTATATAACATTAATTCAACAATCTCACTCAAAGAGTTCCTAATGGTAGAGTGTGTGAGTGTTGCAAACCACTCACTGAAACAGCAGCAGCTGCTGAGACTGGGGTGAAATAAGGAGTCAAGAAAACGCAGAAAGACGCCAGCTGCATTACAGAAGGACAATGATTTGCGTGATTCACAAGTGTTTGAATCTACTATTCATCATAAAATGTAATCTTTCATTCTCTCTTCACCTTTAGATACATGTAAACACACACATTAAAAATATAACGAAAGACTAAACAAAACAGCCTGAATCAAAAACAGAAACAAGCAGCTGATCCCATCCACACCCTACATTTCCCCATTGATCGTTTACTCATAGTCCCATTCCACTTGATCTCAAAGTTACCAGTGCAGCTGCAACACCTGCCTAACATGACACGTCAGATTCAAGACCAGCTTGGTAATATAATCGTTTCACAATGCCAGAGACCGATGGTAAGAACTACAGCCATTTTAACTTGTACTATTTTAATGCTATCAGTGAAGAAACTGTTCTATATGTCCTGTTACTTGCCTTGACCAATTCTCATGACCACAGGAACAATGACTAGCTCTTTGTATCCATGCTCTATAATTTCCCAGGGATAGAGGAATAAGTGGCAACCACACAACCAGTATCAATATGTCATATTTTGTGATTCATTCATGCAGGTGGAATAGTCAACTACATCAGTCAATACGATGGTACTGAGCTTGTGCCATAGCAATTTCAATTCTGTTCTCCTATTTTTATCCTCCACCAGTTTTCTCCCTTCTCCCCTTTTCCTTTCTTGACGGCATTGCTTCCTTGCTGTGGTAGGATTAAGCTGGTACTACTCACCTTTGGGTACCTTGCCTGAGTGCCCATTATTAATGTGTGACCTGAGACAATGAGGGGGCGTCTTTTGTGCTCCCTGTTTGCACTTATAAATGGGGTGGGGGGGGGGGGGGGGAATGGAGGGGTAGTGGGACCAAAGTAGTTTGTGGATTAGAAGTACAGACTTACCACTGCATTCCCGCCTATTCTTAATTTGCGGGCAGATCTTGATCCAGCAGGAATTCTGGCCATCTGGAACCAAGCAAGAGCTTCAGTAATCCGGGGTCAATAACATATAGTATGACCGCAACGGCAATTTCATCGTTGCCCATATTTCTACTGCCAGTTCCTGTTCCCGCCCACAAACCATTGGCAGCACAAATTGGGTGGCAACCATTTACAGTGATTGTTTGTTTAAGCAGATCCTCTGCTGCACCAAGCTAAAACTGTAGAAAATTTTGGGAGACATTTTGCTTCCTTTAGTTAGCGGGACTTTTGCTACTTTTGTCATCGCCATTTCCATTCTTTCAAAGCACTCGTCATTGCTGTAGAATGTTCTGAACTCTTATGGGGCTTCTGGCATCACACGTATTTCTTGATCAGGGTCCTTTTGGGAGTCTGATTCTGCCGAGAGTGGGAGGCGGAGCAGAAGGAAGGAGCAAACACAGTTCCAGCTGGAGGGAAATAGAAGGAGACATGCTCAAAGGAATTCTTACCCTCCCAACAGAGTTTATAAGCCCAGCAACCTGCTGTTCTCTGGGGAGCAGTGCATAAGGAGGCTTTGTTTCTCCACAAAGGCTGTGTGAGTTGTGTCACCTCCTGCTATGAGGCAAATGCCACAACTAGCACAGCAATGCCTGTTACAGTTAAGGTCACTTGTAGCCCTGAACTTCTTAGTCTCTGGCTTCTTCCAAGCTGCAACAGGGGATATCAGTAACATCTGTCAGTCTGCAGTTCGTGCTTGCCATTTTCATCACTTTCTCCATAGACAACTGGGAGCAGGGTATTTAAGAACTGACGGCATTACAATCTGTCCACGCATGATGTCCACACAAGGCTGGGAGCAATGCCATTTCTCTCGTTCTCGTCAAGTAGGCACAGGGGTCAGCCAAGTGTGGTTAAAAACAATATTTATTTGCTACTGAAGTGATGTAATCGAGTCGGTCATTTTACAAGTATTGAATAAACAAATGGGTCCATCGGGCTTGAAGGTGGATTTTTATTGTGAGAATTGAACGTCCAAAACCTATTGACTTAACTTGCATCCTTCTTTCTTCACTAATTCATGGTATTTATTGGAGGAAGTGCCCTGATCCCATGATCTTAGTGGGGAGCTCGAAGGGAATGGGGGATTGGAGATAGGGCAGAAACACTGTAGCCCCAATTCTCTAACATGTGCTTCCTTCAAAAGTGGCTACCACTGGTAAATCGGGAAATTTACCTTCTGGTTACCAAAGAGTTGCTTGTACACCATGTTTGTTCAGGATTTGTCTGGCCTCACTTCCTTAAAATTATGATACAGTCCTTCGAGAATTTCCTCTTTTAGGTTTACCTTTCTTAGGCTGCTCTTGTGCTCTCTCTTGGATACACACATATGCACATAAGCGATCCAACCATCCCTAATCACTCAGAACATATTACAAAATAAACAAGAAATGCAAAATTTCAAATCAAAACTTTCACTTGTCACATCTGCAAAATTTTATGTAATAGACAACAATTTTATGATATAAAAACAGAAAATGCTGGAAATACTCAGCAGGTCAGGCAGCATCTGTGGAGAGAGAAACAGAGTTAACGTTTCAGGTCGATGACCCTTCAGAACTGGAAAAAGTTGGAGATGTAACAGGTTTTTAAGCAAGTGTAGGGGCAGGGAAAGGGGGGAGGGGAGGAAAGAACAAAAGGGAAGGTCTGTGATAGGATGGAAGGCAGGAGAGATTAAGAGACAAAAGGGATGATGGTGCAAGGCAAAAGGAGATGGTAATGGGACATGTTAAGAAACAAAAGATGACTCTAGATGAAGTGTAAATGGCAGAATGATCGACAGCTGCCATGTGAGAGAGAGAAAAAAAATGATAGGGGCAGAGGTTATGGTCTGAAATTGTTGAACTCGATGTTGAGTCCAGAAGGCTGTAAAGTGCTTAATTAAAAGATGAGGTGCTGTTCCTCGAGCTTACGTTGAGCTTCATTGGAACAGTGTAAGAGGCCGAGGACGGAGAGGTCAGAGTGGGAGTGGAGCGGAGAATTAAAGTGACAGGCGACCGGAAGCTCGGGGTCACCCTTACGGACTGAACGGAGGTGTTCCGCAAAGCGGTCACCCAATCTGTGTTTGATCTCCCCAATATAGAGGAGACCGCATCGTGAGCAGCGAATACATTATACTAAATTGCAAGAAGTACAAATAAATCGCTGTTTCATGTGGAAGGAGTGTTTGGGGCCCTGGACAGTGGGAAGGGAGGAGGTAAAAGGGCAGGTGTTGCATCTCCTGTGCTTGCATGGGAAGGTGTCCAGCGAAGGGGAAGGGGTGTTGGGGGTGATAGAGGAGTGGACCAGGGTGTCGCGGAGGGAGTGGTCCCTTCGGAATGCTGAAAGGGGCGGTGAGGGGATGATGTGTTTGGTGGTGGGATCACGCTGGAGGTGGCGGAAATGGCGGAGGATGATCCATTGAATGTGGAGACTGGTGGGGTGAAAGGTAAGGACAAGGGGAACCCTTTCTTGGTTCTGGGAGGGAGGGGAAGGGGTGAGAGCAGAAGTGTGGGAAATAGAACGGACACGGTCAAGGGCCGTGTCAACCATGGTAGAGGGGAATCCTCGGTTGAGGAAAAAGGAAGACATGTCAGAAGCACTAGTAAGGAAGGTAGCATCGTCAGAGCAGATGCGGCGGAGACGGAGAAACTGGGAGAATGGAATAGAGTCTTTACAGGAAGCGGGGTGGGAGGAAGTGTAGTCCAGGTAGCTGTAGGAGTCAGTGGGCTTATAGTAAATGTTTGTCAATAGCCTATCCCCAGAGATGGAGCCAGAGAAGTTGAGGAAGGGAAGGGAAGAGTCAGAGATGGACCATGTGAAGGTGAGGGAAGGGTGGAAATTGGAAGTAAAGTGAATGAAATTTTCTAGTTCAGGGCAAGAGCAGGAAACGGCACCAATACAGTCATCATGTAATGGAATAGCCATATTTCAGAAAAATACACCATCCTATGAACAGAATTCTGATTTTATTAAAACATGACAAACTGGGGTTAAAAATCTAAAAGCCTCAACGACACAAGCCGTAAACAGGAATACAGGCTTCTGAGATAAGATGAGCACACAAAGCTGTAAACACCATACAAGCTTTTGAAATGGGAAATGGTTGTAAATACTAAGACAAAGGCCCTATTGAAGAAGCAAAGGCTTGCTTCCAAGGAGTCTGCAGTTTGGAACCAAAACAATAGCAATGCCCAAGTAAAGTGTTAAAATCTAACACTTCGAACAAGAAACACAGAACATTAAAAAACCATGTGCCTTTGTAAACGTAACATCAAATGAAACAGGAAACACGATTATATATACAACCAATTGAAATAGCTAAGAAATGCAAAGAACACCCAAGATGAAGTGTTTTTGATTTACAAATTGTAAAAGGTACCAACAGGAGACTTTGTAAATATTACATCAATAGATGTACTAAGCAATCACATTGTTTATGTGTTGAACTTGGAACACAAGGAGATGAGAAGTCTGTAATACAAGCAGTTAAGCCAATATTAAGAAATCAATTGAAGACCTTCGAAAGAATGGCATCAAAGAGATAAATCTGTAATAACTATTTTATATGATAAGTTTTTGAAACACCTATACAGCAGACAGAATTCTGCAAGCTAACAGCTGAATTAACAGGAAGAATAGAAAGAAGTCAACAGAGGTATGGCTAGAGATAATTAGCTTACATCAGCAGAAAACTTCAAAGGATAAACCAGTTAAAAAAGGTATAAAAATAGAGCTTTTCAGATAGAAAGTCAGAAGTCGCTGGAAAGGCAAGCGATTCTCAACTTCAGAGGCAGGCTCTGTAAGTTCTTTAACCCTTTGAGTCTCGAGTAATCAAGGTATTTGATTTTGGTGGATCTTCTGGATTAAGAATAAGTAGAAGTGTGGAAATGTAACGAAGTTAAGATTTGAGAGTAAGGATCTCTGATAAAAAATGTAAGCTATTTGTATTTTGAACTGTTAAAGTTGCGATTGAATCAACAGCTGTTAGATGAATGTCGGTTCTTTAATAAATCTATATATTTTTAGAATTGTCTCTCAGAGTAATTTTGTATCAACCTCGCGAACTCAATTTCTGTACACTCTTTTGTGAGGAGTTGCAGAATTCGGGCGGGGGGGGGGGTTCCGGACCCTCATAATATCCGGAAGGTTACAGTCCAGTTAAACTTGTTAAAAGTGCTATCCAGAGGACGGTAACATCTTCAGGCTGTTCCTTTCCTTTAGGGAGAGATAGTCTGAACCTTTAGACCCAATTAAGCATCTCTAGGATTCGGCTACCGCTAACTTTAGTTGAAGGTGAACATCTGGGGAATACGCCTGATCTGGGGTAGCCCGAAAAGGGCTAGGACTAGTAATTATCCCTTCAATCAATGCACCGGAAAAAGAGGTGAGGGGGTGACCTGAGTAGGACTGGAACAAAGAATGTTCCACATATCCCACGAAAAGGCAAGCATAGCTAGGACCCATGCGGGTTCCCATAGCAACACCTTTAATTTGGAGGAAGTGAGTGGAGTCAAAGGAGAAGTTGTTCAATGTGAGAACAAGTTCAGCCAGGCGAAGGATGGTGGTGGTGGAAGGGGACTGGTTGGACCTCTGTTCAAGGAAGAAGTGGAGTGCCCTCAAGCCATCCTGGTGGGGGATGGAGGTGTAGAGGGATTGTACGTCCATAGTGAAAAGGAGACGGTTGGGGCCAGGAAACTGGAAACTGTTAAAGTGGCAGAGGGCGTCAGAAGAGTTGCGGATGTAGGTGGGAAGAGACTGGACAAGGGGAGAAAAAATAGAGTTGAGATAGGAAGAGATAAGTTCCGTGGGGCAAGAACAGGCTGAAACGATGGGTCTACCAGGGCAGTCCTGTTTGTGGATCTTGGGAAGGAGGTAGAAGCAGGCTGTGTGGGGTTGGGGAACTATGAGGTTGGCGGCCGTGGAGGGAAGATCTCCAGAGGAGATGAGGTCAGTGACAGTTTTGGAAATGGTAGCTTGATATTCAGTAGTGGGGTCAGGTAGAGGTCAGTTTGCCAAACAACAACAGCGCCACCCTTGTCAGTAGCTTTAATGACAATGTTGGGGTTGGATCTGAGAGAATGGAGTGCTGCAAGTTCAGAGGGAGGTAGGTTGGAGTGGGTAAGGGGAACAGAGAAACAATTTTATGATGTTTGCAATTTCTTCAAAAACAAAATTAAATAGATATTGTTTTATTGTTGAAGCAGATTCAATAATAACTTTCAAAAGGGAATTGGATAAGAACTTGCAGGGCAAAAATTTTCAGGGCTATGCGACAAGGGCAGGGGAGTGGGACTAATTGGATAGCTCTTTCAAAGAGCGGGCACAAGCATGATGGGCCGAATGGCCTCCTTCTGTGCTATATCATTCTATGATTCTATTCTTATTATTTGGTAAGCATTATTGGGATGAAATTCAATGTCAGCAGGGCACAGAATGGGCTGCAACGAATCAACTGTCCATTATACATCCTGCACGAGTTTTGAATTCAATGGAAAGAAAAATCGACTGAGGTGTATAATAGGCGGCTGATCCAATACTGCACATTTTGCACCCCGGCTGAGATTAAATTTCACCTCCTATCATTCTAATTGTTTTATATGCGCTGGGTCTAATCAGCTAAAGTATTATTAGACCAAGTTCCTTGTGAATTAGTAAAACTTTTCTCCCCCAGTGTGAGGACGTGGGCTGTTAATTGTTCCAGTTGAGCTTACTTAATGTTATGCTTGTGGGTGTTTGGGGTAATTATTTTGCTGCCATTAACTCTTTCGATTATGTACTGCAACGGCAATGAGAACTAATGGAAAACATTCTCTCCAGACACACATTTAAAAGCCATTGCTATTTGCAATATAGCCACCTGGTGGACTACTATGTATATAATAATAAAGCCATATGCAGCACAGTTCTTACCGGAAGCCATGTTGTGCTGTTGTGTATATATGCTGTGTCCCAAGATATCACAGAATTGGCGATGAGGATGTGATTGCTGATTCCCTAGCTGAAATTTTTGTTGGAGGATAATCCTGCCAACCGATGGAGGGACTCTTGGAAGTTCTTCGTTTTGCAGAAAAACTTAAAAATCTTAGGTAAATTTCGAGCGCACGTGGCTGAACTGTCAACATTGCCAGAGTCTAGATGGTCACGTCTATGGGAATAATAGAGCGCTTGGATGAATTCCATCACGTCCAAGAGACTTTCGGAGCGTATGTGGAGCGGCTAGATATGTTTTTCACCAGGAATAGTATTGCCGAAGTCCCCGATGATGTAAACCGTAACCGGGAGGTTTTAGAAATGAAATGGGCTATTTTTTTGACTGAAGCAGGCCCCAAAGTGTATGAAACCCTGAAAAATGTGCTTGTTCCCGCCAAGCCGAAGGTCACGCCACTGAAGGAGATCCTAACCAAGTTAGAACAGCATTACAGTCCTGAGCCCTTGGAAATTGCTGAAAGTTATCATTTTGGAACATGTGATCAATTAAATGATGAGGGTGAATTCAGTGAATACATTGTAGTTTTAAAAAAGCTATCCATTCACTGTCATTTCGGAAACTTTCAGGACCGAGCTTTGTGTGACCGCTTTGTTTGCGGGTTGAAAAATGAACGTATCAGAAGTAAATTGTTGACAATCCCTAACTTGACTTTTGAATTAGCTTGTCAGACAGCTATGTCGAAGGATATGGCCGAGAGTTCCGCACCGTTTCCAGTTGTCAGACAACCGAGGTGAATCGACTGCAGGCTAAAAGTAAAAGGCAGTTGGCCCCAAGGTCTCAGCAACTGGCCAAGGTAACAGTGCATTGAAGTCATGCTATTGGTGCCTGGGACGACACATCGCTCAAAGCTGTCCTTATGTGAAGGCAGAGTGCTTCTGCTACAAGAAAACTGGGCATCTTGCGAGGGTGTGCCAACAGAAGAGTAAACTGACTGGCAATACTAGAAGTAAAAATCGCCAGACACTACATACCGTTGAAGAGAAGCAGCAGGACGAGGAGTTTCTGGAGATTCACGTCATCAGGAACACAAAGGTATCTAACAGCGATTCGCGCAGTATCGTCATCCAAGTAGATGTCGCAGGAACCAGGATACCCATGGAAATTGACACTGGTGCATCCGTGAACGTAGTACCGGAATCACTATATCGTGACAAGTTGCGTGATTATCGACGAGAGAAATCGAAGGTAGAGCTGCGAGGCTACTCAGGAGAACAAATCCCTGTAGTAGGAAGTGTCACCATACCAGTGAAATACAAGGATCAGTGTCAGAGCTTGCCTGTCATAGTAATGGCAGGAGACAAGCCTGCCTTGATAGGTAGAAATTGTTTGGGATCACCGAAGCTGGATTGGAATGAGATTTTTCGTGTGGAAGCAAAATTTGCATTGAAAGATCAAGCAGTATCCGAAGGTGTTCAGCAAAACGGGCAGTCCGATCCAAGACTTCAAGGCGAGTGTCAGAGTGCAGAAGGACGTAAGACCAGTTTACTGCAAGCTACGTCACGTACCATACACACTCAAGGGGAAAATTGAGCAAGAACTCAAAAGACTAGAAACTGAAAACATTGGCCCAGAAATTGATCTCACTCTGTTCCCGCGGGGGTAAGGAGCAGGCGCGATCTCTCACTCCGCGTTGGCTTTTTCAGATCCAGCTCGCACGAACTTGATGTTCCAGACATCAGCTGGGCAGTGCTTGCGTATCCCACCGGCGTAGTGAATTCGTGCGAGCTGTGGGATCACGTGACTCAGTTAGAGCCAATGGCAGCACACCATCTTCCATTCATAAGTTTCACATACGTGCTGTGAAAGCTATGAATCTTACACCCCCCCCAAAATAACAGCTAAACCTCAATTAAATTTTTAAAAAAACCATCACATTAATAAAATAAGTATAGTTAAATAAATTAACCATTTTAAATAAAAAATTAAATTTTTGAAAAAATTTAAAATCTTTTAAAAAGTTATAAAAATAAACTTACCTGTCTTTAAAGTCTCTAAAAAAGATATACCTGTTAAAAAAAATTCAAAAAAATACTTAATTCACTACTTACCTTGTTAAAAGTGGGTCTTACTCCTCCTTTTTCCATTTCTAAAATCTTCCGTACTTACCTGCGCGTCCAAAGCACTAAGTGCACAGCGTGCGCGCAGCCTGTAGCGCGCACGCGATGCACCGAGGAACCGCCCCCTTTTCCAAAGACCAAGTGCCGGTTTTCAGCGCATGCGCAGGGCATGCAGAAAACCGGCAATTGGAGAGAGAATACGCGAGAGTACTCTCGTGCAGCGGGATGAATTTTTGGCCCATTATCTCTAAGGTAGATCTGAGTAATTGGGCTACACCCATTATTGTTGTACCTAAGTCAGATGGTAAGGTAAGGTTGTGTGGTGATTATAAGGTAACCATAAACCAGGTTCTAAAGTGTAATCTACCCAATACGTTGCCAAATGTGGAAGATTTGTTCACAACACTGACAGGTGGCCAGATCTTTTCGAAGTTAGATGTAACAAACGCCTATCCACAACTTGAGTTAGATGAAGAGTCCAAGTCATGCTTGACTATAAATGCTCACCAAGGCCTGTATCAGTTCAATAGGCTACCATTTGGAGTGTCTTCTGCCCCTGACATATTCCAGGGGGTGATGAACCAAATTTTGCAAGGGATTGAAGGGATATAATGTTATTTGGATGACATACTCATTTCAGCACCAAACAGGCAAATCCATGATGAGGTGTTGAATGAAGTGCTCAAACGGCTAGAGAAGCACGGAGTACGAGTGACAGCTCACAAGTGTGAGTTGTTTCAAAACTCAGTGAAATACTTAGGGCACAGAGTAGACAAAGATGATTTACATCCAACCAAGGGAAAGCTGGATGCAATCAGAAATGCACCCACTCCCAAGAATGTCTCTGAACTTCGACCATTTTTGGGTCTTTTGAATTATTACAGAAAGTTCCTCCCAAACTTGGCGACAGTGTTACATCCACTGAATGAGCTGTTGAGAAAACAGGTCCCTTGGAAGTGGTCAGAAGAATGCGACACAGCATTCAAAGAGTGTAAAAGCCAGTTAGGAGAGAGTACCATGTTAGTTCATTATGATGTATCTAAGGAGATCAAGCTAGCATGTGGTGCCTCTCCGTACGGAGTTGGGGCAATTATCTCTCATGTACTAGATAGAGGGGAGGAGAGACCAATTGCTTTTGCTTCACGCACTCTCAGTGCCAGTGAGCAGAATTATGCGCAGATCGAAAGGGAAGCTTTGTCATTGATTTTTGGGGTCAAGAAGTTTCACAAATACTTGTTTGGTCGTAAGTTTACCACAGTTACAGACCATAAGCCCCTGACAGCAATCCTCCATCCAAAGTCCCCAATTCCAACCTTAGCTGCAGCCCGAATGCAGAGATGGGCTTTTGATTTTGTCAGCGTATACGTATGACATTGAGTACAGACGATCAGCTGATCACAGTAATGCTGATGCTATGTCCAGGTTGCCATCCCCGTCACAAGTTACACCCAATAAGGAAGAAGTGTTCTAATTCTCATACATTGATTTGCTGCCAGTCACAGCTGAAGAGATTGGTAGGGCAACCAAACGTGACCCAATTATGTCAAAGGTGTATGATTACATAGTAAATGGATGGCCAAACCAGGTATCAGAGGAAGATATCCATCCATACTTCATTCGTAGGAATGAATTGACGGTGGATAAAGATTGTATCAATGTGGGGAGCAAGAGTGGTTATCTCAAATAGGTTCAGGTCCAAATTTTTAGGAGATCTTCATGACCAGCACCTGGGAATGTGCTTGACCAAGAGCTTTGCACGCAGTTACTTATGGTGGCCAGGTTTAGATAAAGAGATAGAGTACATAGTCAGTCAGTGTACAACAATCAATCGGTGAGCAAGAAACCACCATCAGTACCATTACAGCCATGGAAATGGCCTCCCAGGCTGTGGCAAAGGTTACATGCAGATTTTGCTGAGCTAGAAGGACAGCAATATTCATAGTGATAGATGGTCACTCAAAGTGGGTAGAGGTGTTTCCGATGCAGATAATAACAACAAGCAAAACATTAGACAATTTGCGAAGATTGTTTTCTTCATACGGCCTCCCAAAAGAAATTGTGTCTGATAATGGGCCGCAATTTTGTTCAGAAGAGTTCACACAGTTCATGAGCAGAAATGGTGTGAAACATACCAAAGTTCCACCGTACCACCCTGCTTCAAATGGTGCAGCAGAGCGCACAGTACAAATTGTCAAACGTGCCCTCATCAAGCAAATGTTGGATCCAAATCCAAAGAAACGTCAGTTGTCGTTGGACCACAAACTGGCAAATTTTCTGATTACCTATCGGAATACACCTCATACCACTACTGGTAGAAAACCAGCAGAGTTGTTTCTCAAATGGCAGCCATGACCCAGGTTCTCGTTGTTAAAGCCAAACTTGGCACAGTCCGTAGAAGAGAAACAATCAAGGCAGAAAGAGAGTCATGATAAAGGTAGAGTTAGAGAGAGGAGTGTGAAGTTAAACCAGAAGGTTAGAGTGAAGAACCATCATCATAAATGGTTAAAGTGGTTACCAGGAAGAGTAGTGAAGATATGTGGCCCTCGCATATATTTGGTCAAGATGTTTGATCATGGAATGGTTAGGTTTGTTCACGTTGATCATATCTTACCTACAGATGTGGAAGGAGTCGAAAGCTGGGATGATTCAATTTATTCTGATGAGTCAGATAGCCTTGTTACAAGTAGAGTACCAGTAGCATATCCTACATCAGATGTACCAGAAACAAGTCCAAGACAAAGTCAGAATTTAAGTCTGAGCCTGAGTCAGGCAGTCAAACAGTTTGAAAGTGTATAAAGTCCAAATGTAGATCAAGGTCAGCCCTTGGAGAAAAATTCTCCGCAGGCTCAGCCTGGAATCCTACAACAAGATCTGAAAGTTCTGTTCAAGAAAGAAGGTATCCTCTTTGAAACAGAAAACCAGTGGTTAAGTTTAATCTGTAAATATGGAAAATAAGTTAATATCTTTTGTTTGTGTTACAGAATTCTATAGTAGAATTTGGAAACATAAAATGGGTTCCATTTGAGAAATGTATACCAAGAGTTGTGTTTACCATGCAAGTCATGTACAATGATTATTTGCTATGATTAACTTCTTCAATAAGGAGGGAGAAGTGTAATAGAGCCACCTGGTGGACTACAGATGTATCTAATAATAAAGCCATATGCAGTACAGTTCTTACCGGAAGCTATGTTATGCTGTTGTGTATATATATGCTGTGTCTCAAGATATCACACTATAAATTCCAATTGTAAGGTTTTCTGTGCTGCCTGTCATGATGGTATCATGTGCACTCCTTTGTGACTACAGAACTGAAGGTAATGAAGATGAAAACTTGGTAGTCAGACATCTTGCTCATTTGAAAAAAACAATCCAGTTCCTCCAAAATCTTAAAGTGCCACAGCCAAAACCAAAATCATGTAACATACAAAGGCTCTAACTGTTTAACAATGTCATACACCATTATGCTGGGAGAGACCGCACTACCCTTGATCAAAGTTTTATATGACATACACTTGAGATGAACATATTTCAAGACTGATATCTGAACAAAATATTTGCCTAAGATTTTGAAATGCTTTTACAATTTTGTAAAAATTGGATTCGACCCTTAAAGAGACAGAAACCAATGTGAAGACAGCAGCGATTGTGACAGAAATTAAACAAAGAACATTAGGAGACTAATGGATTAGAACTAAACTGTTTCAACTGTATTAGGCTTGTGTCCAACAGGGAGCCCATTTCCAGTCTGATGCATTAGTGCAAATGCTGTTCATGTTAACACATTTCAAACATGGAGCGCAAAGGAGTTCGATTTGCATTATGCAAAGTGGGTGATAGATCAATCAAGATCAGGACAGGTCTTAAGGGTGAGCTCCTACAATTTTCATATTAACAAGTGTGGCTGGAATGTGATCTGTGCAAAAAACAATAACTTGTATTTATATAGCACCTTTTAATACGGCGAAATATCCCAAGGTCCTTCACAAAGGCGGAAAGACAAAGGACCGAGCCAAAGAAGAAGATATTAGAAAGGGTGACCAAAAATTTGGTCAAATAGGTTTGTTTTAATGAGAGTCTTAAAGGAAGATATGCAGATGGAGAGACAAAGGGGGTTAGGGAGGGAATTCCAGAGAGAGGGACCAATGCAACTGAAGGCACAGCCATCAATAGTGGGGCAAAGAATGTGAGCGATGCACAAGAGGCTGGGGTCAGAGGAAGGGAGTGTTCGGGAAGGTTGTAAGGCTGGAGGAGGTTTCATAAATAGGGGGCGAGGCCACAGAAGGATTTAAACACGAGGATGAGAATTTTAGATTTGAGCACATTGCCCATCCCCTGACTTTGCTTGTTCTGTGATTTCCTGTGTTCTTTTCAACAGCTGAGAGTCTGTTCATATTTGATTTCCTGGACTCCTCCGCCATTATGACTGTGCTGCTCTGTGGAACGACACTGTATACCTTGGCTGCTGTGACTCTGCTCTGTCATTCAATCTCTTCAAGTTTAAGGTAACCTGTTCCAGCCTACTGTGCCCATCCCACACCTGCTGCTGTGACCTGTTAGGTTTAGGGATTGTACTTCAATGAACTGCTGGCTTCTCAGCTTTACTCTGCTGCTGTTGGTTGTTAAACTAGAGAGAAAGAAAGAAAAAAAAAGACTTGCATTTATATGAGAGAGATGATGGAAGTTCAAGGCTAGTATGGGGAATTGGAGAGAGATTTGTCTTATTAGGAACGGGGAATGAGGGCGCAGCAGAGGCAGCTGAATGGATGGTATGTATCTTGGTGACAATGAATTTCTGGATTTCTGTACATTGTTAGTTATGTGAGAGTGGAAGGGCAGAGAGGGGCAGAATATATATATATTCAATTTAAGCTTTATTTATGACAGACTTCAAGTATAGCAGCAACATGACCATAGGAGTAAGAGGAAATAATACTACATTCCCACTCCGGGGAAACCATACCAACAGAAACAGTGAATATCTCGGTCCTGGGAACTACGCCAGCAGAATTTTGTTTTATATGTGGAGGATTCACCGTAGCTCCTTGCATACTGACTGTTCATCTGCCAGCAGAGACTAGGGGGATGGTGGTGTGTGGGACGGGAAAGGGGTCGGTGAAGTTAGCCCCTGACGGGCATGTTGGGAAGGAGAGTTGGCGAGAGAGGAAGCTGGCACAGTTGGGGTTACTGCTATTAAGGAGACAGCAACAGGTGCCACAATGGGACTGTTGGAGAATGCCAAGGGAGGTGTAGGGGTTGGTTATGGCCTTGTTCAAGGGGGATTCAAACTACAACAGTGGAAGAAGAGAAAGAAGGCTCAGGATTAATGATGGTTGGGGTAAGGATGGAGGGCGTGCTGGCCAGTGAGGGAGATGAGCTCACTAGTACCATTATTTTTTCGAATGAATCCTCTCTCTGTAGTTATTTTCTCCAATCTTCTAGACTTTCCCATGGAACCCACCCTTCCCTGACAGGAGACAGTCCGTCATCTCCTACTCTGCTGTAACTCCTGGAAGGTCACAAATCCTTTCACATCTTCTTGTTGCAGATCCAGGCTATTTGGAATCAAAGTTTCTGCTTAAATCTGAAAGAATTTCTGGTTGGTTTAACTAGAGAAGAGAAAAGATCAACCTGTCCAACACTATCAAAAGACCCGGAGATACACCAAGGTTGTAGGGTGCCAGCTTGCTGTGCCCCATTCTGTGGAAAGCTGTTTGTGCTTTATTCCACAGTGTTTTGCTGACTATCTGTTGTCAGTAAGGAGAAGAAAGGAAACAGAAAACACATTAGACATTTACGCAGATAAACTGATTTAATTTGTGCTTGCGTGTTTAGAGACAGGCTGATTTAATTTGTATTGAAGTGATTGTGTTACTTATTTCAATTAGATGGGTCAGACTGTTGCTGTGCCTCCTGCTCCCTCCTGGCTTGGTAAACTGATTTAATTTGTACATATGTGATGTATTATTTACCTTGATTAGGCAGTGCTGTGATAGATTATGACAGTACCCCCCTTCCCCTCCTGGTTCACTGGTATCTATCTCTCTGTTCTCTCTTTTACAGGGTCATTGCATTGTCTGTTGAGATATGCCCACTCCCCCTCAAGCTGACCGAACACTCCTGCTTTGCGGGATCCGGCATCACTTTCCAAAAAGAAAATCCTGAATAGCAATGGCATGGGGATAATTCAAGGGAATACCAATGAGGTCATAGAGTCACCTATAACTTTTTGGCAATTACTGGTTTTGAACAGTTTGAAAGGTGCAAGCCTTTTTCTCCTTGACACAAATCTGTACCATTTCACTTTCTTACTAAGATACTTGGGAAACTAATTATGGTGTGGCATACCTTTAATAAATATAGTTAATTTAAGGCAGGTAGTTACAAACGTAATTTTACAGCAGGAAACCTGTGCGTATGAAAAACTAAATAATCTACAAACATCGGGGGTATTATTCGAATGACTCATCCGGCCCACTTATTTGCGATTACACCTGTAGTTTTTATTACCACTTCCCCAGAGGTGATTGCAGTCTGATTCTAATCATTTTGAAAGGTCATTTTATTTAATATGCATCACACAATACTTTGTGAGAAGTCGCACAACACCAGGTTATAGTCCAACAGCTTTGTTTGAAATCACAAGCTTTCAGAGCACTGAGGAAGGAGCAGCGCTCCGAAAGCTTGTGATTTCAAATAAAGCTGTTGGACTATAACCTGGTGTTGTGCGACTTCTCACATTTGTCCACCCCAGTCCAACACCGGCATCTCCGCATCATGGACACAATACTTTGGCAGTCCTCACAGCATCAAAGTTGATATGCTAAGGAAACGACAGTGGAACACACAACCACAGAATGCTGATGATTCAATGATGTGCAACTCCAGGTTTATAAATCTGTGAACTAGAATGCCTTTGTAGAATTGTGCACCCACCAACAGCATGGATTGAATGGAGGTCAAGATTGTCTGGACATTATGACTTGAGTATCATAATGATAATGATAAGGATGTCAAGGCCTTAGAGAGGGTGCAGAGGAGATTTACTGGAATGGTACCGGGAATGCAGGACTTCAGTTATGTGGAGAGACTAGAGAAGCTGGGGTTGTTTTCCTTAGAGCAGAGAAGGTTAAGCGGAGATTTAATAGAGGTGTTCAAAATCATGAAGGATTTTGATAGAGTAAATAAGGCAAAACTGTTTCTAGTGGCTGACGGGTCAGTAAAAGAAAAAAAAAGAAAGACTTGCATTTATATAGCGCTTTTCACGACCACCGGACGTCCCAAAGCGCCAATTTACAGCCAATGAAGTATTTTTTGAAGCGGAGTCACTGTTGTAATGTGGGAAACACATTAACCTAACCAGAGGTTAGGGATTTAAGATAATTTTTAGAAGAACCAGAGGTGACATGATGATAAACTTTTTTACGCAGCGAGTTGTTATGATCTGGAATGCGCTGCCTGAAAGGGTAGTGGAAGCAGATTCTATAGTAACTTTCAAAAAGAAATTTAAAGGGGTAAATTTTGCAGGGCTCTGGGGAAAGGGCAGGGGAGTGGGACTAATTGGATCGCTCTTTCAAAGAGCCGGCTAAGGCACAATGGGCCGAATGGCCTCCTTCTGTGCTGTATCATTCTATTATTCTATGATTCTATGATCTAAACAGGCATGAGGACGAGCCTGATTGAATGATGTTCTCTGAGGTGGTAGCATTTTTGCCTCTGAGTCAGAAGGTTGTTGGTTCAAGTCCCACTCCAGAGACTGGAGCACATAATCTAGGCTGACACTCCAGTGCAGTACTGAGGGAGGTGCTGTCTTTCGGATGAGACACTGAACTGAGATCCTGTCTGCCCTCTCAGGTGGACGTAAAAGATCCCAGTGCACTGTTTGAAGAAGAGCAGGGAGCTCTCCCTGGTGTCCTGGCTGATATTTATCCCTCAACCAGCACCAATAAACAGATTATCTGTCATTATCACAGTGCTGATTGTGGGACCTTGGCTGCTGCATTTCCAACATTACAACAGAGATTACACTTCGAAAGTACTTAATTGGCTGTAAAGCGCTTTTCGGACATGCACGCTGAGATCATGAAAGGCACTATATAAATGCAATTTATTTCTTTATTGATGTCTTGAGCATTTATGAGTCATTGGTAAATAGCAGAAACCCTGAAGAAATCCAGATTCAGTGATATGACGACAGTGATCTGAAAGATCTGAGTTTAACACACTTAATTATGCGATGGGAAAAGCCAGCAGTTAGTGCAGGAATAGAATGTCATTGTTTTACTATCTGTGTGGTGTGCCTGGATATAAAAACAGCAGAAAACACACCTAAACTAAAGTTAAAGGGTTGCCCTGGCTGTTCCTGATTATGATGCGGAGATGCCGGTGTTGGACTGGGGTGGACAAAATTGAGAGGTCGCACAACACCAGGTTATAGTCCAACAGTTTTATTTTAAATCACAAGCTTTCGGAGTTACAACTCCTTCGTCGGGTGAAGTGAGGAGATACAGAATCGTCAAAGCATATATAGATCGAGAACAATGCATGTGTAACTTACAATTGCAGACAACTGAATTCAATCATCCTGACTGTTTATCTGCCGAGGTGTGATAAAGTTAATCAGGTCAGCCAGGAAGGTACCACATCAAAGACATAGCAAGATACCACTGAGACAATGAGGTGGAATCGCATGGGGTCTAACGTGTCAAAAGCTGCCGTCTGTATGTAAAACGATTAACTTTAAAATTTTTACTTTTTTACTGGGAATCACATCTGTGAAACAAGCCAACGACGACTCGAGTCCGGATCACGTCATGTATCGTGACATAAACCCAAGATCCCGATTGATTATGTCACGATACATGACGTGATCCGGACTCGAGTCGTCGTTGGCTTGTTTCACAGATGTGATTCCCAGTAAAAAAGTAAAAATTTTAAAGTTAATCGTTTTACATACAGACGGCAGCTTTTGACACGTTAGACCCCATGCGATTCCACCTCATTGTCTCAGTGGTATCTTGCTATGTCTTTGATGTGGTACCTTCCTGGCTGACCTGATTAACTTTATCACACCTCGGCAGATAAACAGTCAGGATGATTGAATTCAGTTGTCTGCAATTGTAAGTTACACATGCATTGTTCTCGATCTATATATGCTTTGACGATTCTGTATCTCCTCACTTCACCCGACGAAGGAGTTGTAACTCCGAAAGCTGCTGATTTAAAATAAAACTGTTGGACTATAACCTGGTGTTGTGCGACCTCTCAATTTTGTTCCTGATTACTCAGTGAATAAGTATATTGCATGATGTGGTACCGAGCCACAGAGAGCAGGAAGGCCCATGGTTTGATGGATGGGTTGCTCGGAGTTAGTTGATCTCAGCCAGGATGGTGATGAGGTTGCTACAATTGGCTCCAGCCAGAAAGGACTGGGGGAGGAAGGGGAAGAATCAGCCTGGCTTCCTGCACTTGATTGCTATTCAGTGACTCCTGCTAACAATTGTGTGTGTGGACATCCGATGAGGATGGAATGGGCCTTGTCCGTGTTGAATAACCAACCAATGTTGATTCTGCAGAGTGAAGAATGACCACTTAGGTGAAATACCAGAGAGCTAACAGTAGCCATGGAACCATGCTGCAGCCTTCAGAAGAAGGGGAAAAAGGACTAAAATTAAAAAAAGAATCACGAGTGACTCTACAACAAAGGACAAACTGTCTAATGACTCACAACAAATGCAGAAATAAAGCTCAAATTCAAATCTGCCGAACCTGAACAATCTTATTGGGCTCGGCCAGAGCCAAAGCTTAGCTTAAAATTTCAGTCTGGACCCCTTTCACTAAAATCCTTTTGTTGAAAATGTCAAAATTCTACTTGAATTGAACTATCTTGTGAGCTGACATTAATGTAGTTTACACATAGACAAAATTGTGGGAGATGCATGGGAATGGGGAAAGCATTGCCAATCAGAAATTATAAAATATTAGTTTTCAAACTTTCCTGTGTGCAATTATTGGCACAGTCCCAGGAGTCTCTGACAAACACCATCCCCACACCTGCCCCTCCCCACCCTCCCCACCTCCCCAATCCTAATGTCCAAATTACTACGTCCGTTACACATTGGAAACTGCTACCATTGTGGAAAGCATTTTTTAGTGGTGCGCTGAAATAATCTCCTAGAAAGTCAACAAATACAAAGAAATACAGAAATCTAATGACCTTGGCTTTTCCTGCCAACACATAATGGACCCCCTGAGGTCCAAGGAATATATATATGTTTTTAAAACAATCAGTGGTTGAAGTCTCAAGTTATCATGTGATGGGCATTTGTAAACCAACAGCAGGAGCCTTGAAGGTCAATCTGGGGCCCTTGAAAATCCAATAGGCAAGTGCATCAATACAGGGAACCTTGGGTTATTGTTCGGGAAAGCCACAGGCATTTTGAAGGTGAAGCCTTAAACATTTACTTGGGTAGTTTTGAGGAGACCATCAGCGAGCTATTATCTTTGATCTTCAAACCTGCCCTCCCTTCTATCTGAGAACAGCTGAGAATGCAATTTCAAGCCAAAATTCCAGGGAAATTTAGAATTGTAATTATTGCTGGAAAAAAACACACTTTAATGATTTTGTTGTGGTTCCATTTATTATTGTGCAACAGCTTTAACCTCAATAAATTGCCAACTATTTGAGTTCATAAATGTATTTTAGTGTAGATATTTCAAAGAGTTACACTACCACTAAGAGCCTGCTGGTGGTGCTGTTGAGCTACTTGAAATCATTGTTCTCCGTAGTACCACCAACAGTAAGTTAGTAGCATTACAGTCTCCATGTAACAATTCAAAACTATTTATTTTGTACACACAATGTTGCTGTAATTTAATAACAACTTACATTTATATAGTGCCTTTAACGTATTAAATGTAATGTTGTAAATATAAGCATAACTAGACATGTAAACATTTATGGGATCTGCGTTATGTAAATGATGTAATTTTGAGTGTTAAGTTTTTGCATTTTAAGCTGTATTCTGTTTCAATCATAAGAGACGTTTGTCAAACTTAGTTTTGTTTTCTAAGGTCTTAACTTAACTGCTGGCACTCATTATGTAGGCACACCCATTTAAAACAAATAGGCAACACCTCTATTAAAATAGTACGGAATTGCATGCAAATTCAATAAAGGTTTAATGTATCGTAATACTTGCATTATGTGTTTTTGAGACCCAAGTTGTAGAGCTGATTATAAAACAAATTCAGCAGCAACAGTGAACAGCAAGCACATTACATGCCTCTCTCCCTCTCCTTATTTGTATTCTTTGGCATCAATGCATCTTTCCGTCAGCAACCTCTCAATCTGTTGCAATTGCCTATCCCAAGATTGACATCAGGTAACTAAACAACTAATTGCCTCCCCAAAAGGGAGTGAGATTCTTTGGCATTCTCACGGAAAAAGGAGGCACCGATAATATAGCGCTATGGAACCGTTCACGACACAACACAAGCAATCTCCCAATAGCCAGTCTGCCTCTGCTCAAAGGAATATATTGACATCCAGACAATAGGAGTGAGGCAAATCTAGAGATCAAAGCCCAAAATATGAACCAGTCTTGGAAACCACACTTAGAGTTTACCTCATTCACTCTAGTCATTTCTGGACAGTGATAGAAAATCCTTGAGGTGTTGTTGAAAGCAGCTTTCTAGATTCAAAATGGTGTATTGATTGCTCTGTCTGTTCACTCTGAGGTAAACAGCAATAAGGCTACAAAGCACATTGGATGAATTTGGCAGAGGAGCTTTTACTTTCCACTTATGTTTTAATCAGTCAAAGAAATTGCCTTTAAAGCCAGTGCTTTAGTTCTAGTCACTAACCTCTGTGCACCCATGTTTAACCCCATCTTGGGATAACAATCTAAGAATTTGCTCTTACTGCCTGATGTTACATAGAAACAAAATAGAAAAATAGGAGCAGGAGTATGCCATTCGGCCCTTCGAGCCTGCTCCGCCATTCAATGTGATCATGGCTGATCCTCTATCTCAATACCATATTCCCGCTCTCTCCCCATACCCCTTGATGCCTTTTGTGTCTAGAAATCTATCTATCTCCTTCTTAAATATATTCAGTGACTTGGCCTCCACAGCCTTCTGTGGTAGAGAATTCCACAGGTTCACCACCCTCTGAGTGAAGAAATATTCTCCTCATCTCAGTTCTAAATGTCCTACCCAGTATCCTGAGACTGTGACCCCTCGTTCTAGACCCCCAGCCAGGGGGAACATCCTACCTGCATCCAGTCTGTCCAGCCCTGTCAGAATTTTATACGTTTCAATGAGATCCCCTCTCATTCTTCTAAACTCTAGTGAATACAGGCCTAGTTGATCCAATCTCTCCTCATACGACAGTCCTGCCATCCCAGGAATCAGTTTGATGAACCTTCGCTGCACTCCCTCTATGGCAAGTATATCCTTTCTTAGGTAAGGAGACCAAAGCTGCACACAGTACTACAGGTGTGGTCTCACCAAGGACCTGTATAACTGTAGTAAGACATCCTTGCTCCTGTACTCAAATCCTCTTGCAATGAAGGCCAACATACCATTTGCCTTCCCAACTGCTTGCTGCACCTGCATGTTTGCTTCCAGTGACTGGTGTGCAAGGACACAGGTCCCTTTGTACATCAACATTTCCCAATCTATCACCATTTAAATAATACTCTGCCTTTCTGTTTTTCCTACCGAAGTGGATAACTTCACATTTATCCACGTCATACTGCATCTGCCATGTATTTGCCCACTCACTCAACTTGTCTAAATCGCCTTGAAGCCTCTTTCCATCCTCCTCACAACTCACAATCCCACCTAGTTTCGTGTCGTCAGCAAACTTGGAAATATTACATTTGGTTCCCTCATCCAAATCATTGATATATATTGTGAATAGCTGGGGCCCAAGCACTGATCCCTGGGGTACCCCACTAGTCACCTGCCTACCACCCCGAAAAAGACCCATTTATTCCTACTCTCTGTTTACTGTCTGTTAACCAATTTTCAATCCATGCCAGTATATTACCCCCAATCCCATGTGCTTTAATATTGCACACTAACCTCTTATGTGGGACTTTATCAAAGGCCTTCTGAAAATCCAAATACGCCACATCCACTGGTTCTCCCTTATCTATTCTACCAGTTACATCCTCAAAAAGCTCCAGTAGGTTTGTCAAACATGATTTCCCTTTCATAAATCCATGTTGACTTTGTCTAATCCCATTGATATTTTCTAAGTGTCCTGTTATCACATCCTTTATAACAGACTCTAGCATTTTCCCTACTACTGATGTTAGGCTAACCAGTCTGTAGTTCCCCGTTTTCTCTCTCCCTCCTTTTTTAAATAGTGGGGCTACATTTGCCTCCAATCTGCAGGAACTGTTCCATAATCTATAGAATTTTGGAAGATGACAACCAATACATCCACTAGTTCCATGGCTACCTCTTTTAGTACTCTGGGATGTAGATTATCAGGCCCTGGGGATTTATTGGCTTTCAGTCTCATTAATTTCTCCAGCACTATTTTTTTACGAATACTAATTTACTTTAATTCCTCCTTCTCACTAGACCCTTGGTTCCCGAGCATTTCTGGGAAGTTATTTGTGTCCTCTTCCGTGAAGACAGAACCAAAGTATTTGTTTAATTGCTCGGCCATTTCCTTGTTCCCCATTATAAATTCTCCTGTTTCTGACTGTAAGGGACCTACATTTGTCTTCACTAATCTTTTTCTTTTTACATACGAGATCCAAATTAATTTAAGTCTTATAGTCCTTAATCACCCAGGAGTAAAAATCAACAACTTGCATTTATATAGCACCTTTAATTTAGAAAAATGTCCCTAAGTGTTTCAGAGGTTTAATCAAAAAATGGACATCGAGCCAAAAAAAAGGAGATACTAGGGGGTTGACCAAAAGCTTGGTCAAAGAGGTAACTGCTAAGGAGGAAAACTTTAGTTGGAGGAAAATGTGGCTCCTCCAAGACTGGATGTTGGAGAAGCACAAGATAGCTTAAATGCCAGTTGCTGAGATGATTCTGTTGCAGAAATTGCCTTTTTTGGAGGGGAGGGAAAAGGTCTGAGATATACAGTCAACATTTTTCCAGTTTGTACTCACCAGCATCAAACACCTTCAGTTGGTCATATGACAGGTTATGCCAAAAAGAGCTCTCCAAACATTGTCTTGGTGGCGTATCTCAACCTGGCCTTTTCCTCAGCTCAGTCCTTGTGACTTTACTGAAACCAATTACTATAACAATTCAAGAAAAATCTTGAAGGCTTCAGGAAAATGGCATTAGAGTTAATTTGTTCTGATGTAGAACGAACACCGGCAAAGGCATGATGGGTTGATTGAATTAGAGTCGATTTGTTCTGATTGTGGAACATGATGGGTGAATGGCCTCCTAATGTCCTGAAATTACTATGATTCTGGTCATCAGAATAAAAATGCAGCTGTTATAAAATGGACAGCAGGAGGCTGAAGTTCTACGATGCTTTTGACATGAAAGTGCAGTAATCTGATTGGCTGGAGGGGTGCAAATTTTGGCTCCACCTCAATTGATGCTGGCCCCCCACCACTTTCTCTACCTGTCGATTTCAGGCTCATTTGGGGGTGGGTGCATGCAAATGTGGGGCGAATGTCATACGACAGAATTCCCTGAGCAACATAAGGAATTCCAGTGGGTCCCTGGCATCCAGCATCACTATGAGCGTCAGAAACATTTCAGTTTTAAAGGTTTCCTGCCTATTGATTGCCATCTACCAACAAAATAGGCATTTTTTTTTCATTTTAAATGTCATCAGCCATGCTGCAGCTGGGCCCTACTGCAAGTTTCCTCTTTTTTCAACCACCCCCCACCCCACCCTTCCAACCCGAGGCAGGTGCCTGAGTTATGTCATTAACGACACTGGAGCCTGCCTGATCTAAGCAAATACCCCTGACCCCAGCATTTAAGAACATAAGAACATAAGAAACAGGAGCAGGAATAGGCCAATCGGCCCCTCGAGCCTGCTCCGCCATTCAATAAGATCATGGCTGATCCAATCTTGGCCTCAACACCACTTTCCCACTCTCTCCCCATACCCCTTGACTCCCTTGTAGTTCAAATGTCTGTCAATCTCCGCCTTGAATATATTCAATGACTCCGCCTCCACAGCTCTCTGGGGTAGAGAATTCCAAAGATTCACGATCCTCTGAGAGAAGAAATTCTCCTCATCTCCGTCTTAAATGGGCGACCCCTTATTCTGAAACCATGCCCCCTAGTTCTAGATACCCCCATTAGGGGAAACATCCTCTCAGCATCCACCCTGTCAATCCCCCTCAGAATCTTATTTGTTTCAATAAGATCACCTCTCATTCTTCTAAACTCCAATGAGTATAGGCCCAACCTGCTCAACCTTTCGTCATACGTCAACCCCTTCATCCCAGGAATCAACCTCGTGAACCTTCTCTGCACTGCCTCCAATGCAAGCATATCCTTCCTTAAATATGGAGACCAAAACTGTACACAGTACTCCAGGTGCGGTCTCACCAGCGCCCTGTAAAGTTGCATCAAAACTTCCCTACTTTTATACTCCATACCCCTTGCAATAAAGGCCAACATTCCATTAGCCTTCCTAATTACTTGCTTTGGGATGGGGTTGGGGGTGCAACTAACGGGCAGGCGGAAGTTCTGCCCCATCCCACCCTGCCACCAGAAGACCTCCCGTGGGAACTCTGCCCGCAGGTTTTTAGTATTTAAAATCAATGCTGAGTCCAGGTGTGAACAAATTCATTTCACTTACAACCTTTAAAAAGACGAAGTCATCTTAGTGAACATCATGAGGAGAAAATTGATTATTCTCATATTCTAGCTGTTCCCACTGCAGAACGTGAACTTGCTATGATCTTTTTAATAGATTCTAAAAGATTACACAGTTAATATTCTCCTAGAATAGCATTATTTAAAAGAATTTGCAGCTTTTTTTAACTCTCCATTCATGTTGATTGCTACTGATAAATTTGTAATTGTTTTCAATATTTGATCTAATGTTATCAGGTTACTTTTTTCATTCAAAGACTAAGGGAAGGTTTTTGGAATCATTGTGGATTATACATGAATTGAATCTCTATTGCCTTAACTGTTGTGTGGAAACTCTTTCAAGATATTTTGATTCCCTGGCTTGATTCTTCCACAGCGTCTTACTGCATTTCAACAAGACTATTTAGTTCATATCATCATTTGATAGTCTCCTACTGATCATTAACACTCCAGTATAATGAACTGTCGGCTACTGATGCATTGCATGGCATTCTGATTGTCTTCTCTACATAATGTGAGTTATTGGACAATTAGACAAATGGGGATGTCGTTCAAGTTCTCTTGGCAATAATAGCAGTAGGTGCAGGTTCTAGATTGGATGTTGATTGTTCTTCCGTACAGGATTCTTTCAGACCAATGCCAGTGTTATCATCTTTTGTTTCTTTACTTGTCCCATTACCATCTCCTTTTGCCTTGCCCAATCATCCCTTTTGTCATTTAAATCTCTCCTGCCTTCCATCCTATCACAGACCTTCCCTTTTGTTCTGTCCTCCACCGCGCCCCCCCACAACCCCGCCTCCCCCACCTCATCCCGCTTTCCCTGCCTCTGTGCTTGCTTAAAGCCTGTTACATCTGTAACATTTTCCAGTTCTGACAAAGGGTCACAGACCTGAAACGTTAACTCTGTGGCTGGAATTTTCCCATAACAAAGCAGGTGGGTTTGGAGCGTGGGGGCAGTTAAATTGTTAAAAATGTGTTTCCCGACCTGATCCCGCCTCCAACCCGCCCACCTCTGGTTTTGCTGGAGGCGGGACGTGGGGCAGGCGACCAACCCGCTCCCAGGGGGCATTACTGTCATTTAAATATTGTAATGAGGCTGGAAGCCTCTATTTTCCCCGTCCATTTTGAATTTAACTGCCCGGGGACGGGTTTCATGAAACCCGGAAGTTAAACTGAGGAGGGGACTGCTGCATCCAGGAGGTAAGTGGTTTTATACCTACCTCCTGGATCCAGGGTCCCTGCCTAACCCACCAACCGTGATCGGAGACCCACCCCCCCGCCCCACAAAGCCTCCAATCGCCTTCCCAGGCCTCCCCTACCCCCCACCCCCCGCCCTCGGCCTCCCCCCCACAACGATGATGTTGAGGCCGGCCACGATCCTGCAGCCCCCCTGCCGATCCTCCACCTCCCCGCCCCGATCCCTGGCTGACCAGCCCCCATCGCCTGCCGATCCCCGACCACCCCCCCCATCGCCTGCCATTCCCCGATCCCCTGCCGGTCCTGCAACCCCCCCCACCCCCCCGCCGATCCTCTCTCCCCCCTCCCAATTGTCAACCCCCTCCCGATTGCAGATACCCGACCCCTCCTCCTGCGATCCCTCCCCTGGACTGACCCCTCGCAACTGAAGCCTACCCGCCCACAGCCAGCCAGACTCTCAAGCTGGCTGACTGCAGGCGGGAAACCAAGGCCTCACATTCAAATTAGGTCCTGCCGGTAAAGTCGGCAGGGCCTGGAGGAAACCCGGCCTCCGGAGTTTCCTGCCCGCCTCGGACTCCCCATCCGCCCCCAACCCACCTCCCCGAAGAAAATTCCGGTCAGTGTTTCTCCTTCCACAGATGTTGCCTGATCTGCTGAGTATTTCGAGCATTTTCTGTTCATATTCCAGTGTTGTCACTGTTGGTCTTTGCTAATGTTGTAAATCTTCTTTGTGCCCACTTACATTGTATCTTATGTCCCTTTATATTAAAGCAAGACCACTGACTAAAGCAAGCCAGTGACAGTGCTGTAACATAAGTGCTATCACAAATGTTTTGAGTAGATGTGTTTATGTAATATCCAGCAGATCCCAATGCTGTTTAATCTGCACTGCCAAAGCTTGGACTACCATCAGCAGCAGAGCTGTGATGTAAATGGTGTGATTTTCAAGAAAATGGTTCTTCCAATCAGAGAATTATTTTGTAGATTTTCCAGGTTTGGCAGGACTGTTAGGGATGCTTTACCTTCATTCTAAATTCCTGCTTTATAATATGAACCCCTTCGTTAGATCACAGTTTGTCCTCACTCCTACCTACCTATCCATACCTGACACTGGAGTAAAGCACAGTTATCCCTGAAGGAGAGAGTTTCAGTCCACTTCACTTTGGAGTCAGTTTGGGCCTTAGTACCCGAATTATTCCCCCCAAGTTTAGCATTGGTGCCAAGTCAAAACCACTTTGCACTGATGCTAAGTTTGTAATGTAAATGCACTTTAAGACTCAGCACAACAAACAGGCATGTTTTGTACAGTTTTAATCATGGTAATTGTTCAGGAATGATCACTTACTGCAGATAATTTGGAAGCTTGCAAGCTGTTAATAGTATATACAAATCATGCTATTAAAACAGTGTCCTTGACCTGAAAGTGGTTTTAATTCGTTTAGACAATCTGCACATCTTTTGGTATTCAACTGGGGCAGTTTAATGAGCTGGATGTAGATAGGAATTTGCAATATGCTGAGATGGAGGAGTAATCAAAACATGTATCAAGATGCAGCATCAGGCAATGCAATTTGTGTAACATTTTGAGAGTGGTTTTGATTTAAGGTGCAGAATGGTGCATTCGAGTGTTTCACTGAAGAAAATTCATCTGTAGAAATGGCAGCATATGACTTTAATCATTTGAGTGAAACAATTCCAGCAAAAAGTTTGGCAATTACAAAATGAAATTTCTAGTTTTGTGTTCATACTGCCTTTTTCACTAAAATTATTGACTGCAAGAATTTTACTTCAGTGATGGAGATGTAAATAGCCTGATCCCTCTCAACTCCCTTTTTTTTATAATTAAATTTATACAAGCAATGCCTATTGAAATTTACAGTTTAGTCCTGCTTGTTGTTCCTTCAAAAAATATTTGCATAATCACATCCGCCCACTTACCAGCAGCTCTCTTGCTTTCTTCCTTTGAATGGTTTATATTTTTCACCATTTCTGTGCGTTCTCTTTGACACTTTTAGGCCCCAGCACCATGTACCAAATGCCATTCCTTAGCTGAAAGGATGGCCAGGCAACAAAAAGAAAGACTTGAATTTATATAGCGCCATTCACAACCACGAAGTCCCAAAACACTTTACAGCCAATGAAGTTCTTTTGAAGTGTAGTCACTGTTATAAGGTAGGAAACACGAACCTTGGTGAGATGGCTGAGTTTCCCTCCCTGTGTAGAAACGCCAAACCCACTCTGTAGACTCAGGAGGCATCAGGTATCAACCTGGCACAGATGCATCTGTCCATGACAGTATTGGTAGCAGTGACCACTGCACAGTCCTTGTGGAGACGAAGTCCTGTCTTCACACTGAGGACACCCTCCATCGTGTTGTGTGGCACTACCACTGTGCTAAATGGGATAGATTCAGAACAGATCTAGCAGCTCAAAACTGGGCATCCATGAGGCGCTGTGGGCCATCAGCAGCAGCAGAATTGTATTCCACCACAATCTGTAACCTCATGGCCCGGCATATCCCTCACTCTACCATTACCATCAAGCCAGGGGACCAACCCTGGTTCAATGAAGAGTGTAGAAGAGCATGCCAGGAGCAGCACCAGATGTACCTAAAAATGAGGTGCCAACCTGGGGAAGCTGCAACAAAGGACTACATGCATGCCAAACAGTGGAAGCAGCATGCTATAGACAGAACTAAATGATCTCAGAACCAATGGATCAGATCAAAGCTCTGCAGTCCTGCCACATCGTGAATAGTGGTGGACAATTAAACAATTAACGGTAGGAGGAGGCTCCATGAACATCCCCATCCTCAATGATGGTGGAGCCCAACATGTGAGTGTAAAAGACAAGGCTGAAGCGTTTGCAACCATTTTCAGCCAGAAGTGCCGAGTGGATGATCCATCGCGGCCTCCTCCTGAAGTTCCCACCATCACAAAAGCCAGTCTTCTGCCAATTCAATTCACTCCGCTCCACATGTTATCAAGAAACAGCTGAGTGCACTGGATACAGCAAAGGCTATGGGCCTCGACAACATCCCGGCTATTGTGCTGAAGACTTGTGCTCCAGAACTAGCCACGCCTCTAGCCAAGCTGTTCCAGTACAGCTACAACACTGGCATCTACCCGACAAAGTGGAAAATTTTCCAGGTACGTCTTGTCCACAAAAAGCAGGACAAATCCAATCCAGCCAAATACCGCCCCATCAGCCCACTCTCAATCACCAGCAAAGTCATGAAAGGTATCGTCGACAGTGCTATCAAGAGGCCCTTACTCACCAATAACCTGCTCACCAATTCTCAGTTTGGATTCCGCCAGGATCACTCAGCTCCAGACCTCATTACAGCCTTGGTCCAAACATGGACAAAAGAGCTGAATTCTAGTGATAAGGTAAGAGTGACTGCCCTTGACATCAAGGCAGAACTTGACCAAGTGAGTCATCAAGGAGCCCTAGTGATATTGAAGTCAATGGGAATCGAGGGAAAACTCACCACTGGCTTGAGTCATATCTAGTTGTTGGAGGTCAATCATCTCAGATCATTGATGTAGGAGTTCTTCAGGGCAGTGTCCTAGGCCCAAACATCTTCAGCTGCTTCATCAATGACCTTCCCTCCATCATAAGGTCAGAAGTGGGGATGTTCGCTGATGATTGCACAGTGTTCAATTCCATTCGCAACTCCTCAGATAATGAAGCGGTCAGTGCCCGCATGCAGCAAGACCTGGACAACATTCAGGTTTGGGCTGATAAGTGGCAAGTAACATTCGTGCCACGCAAGTGCCAGGCAATGACCATCTCCAATGACTAGAGAAAGTCTAACCACTGCCCCTTGACATTCAGTGGCATTGCCATCATCGAATCCCCCACCATCAACACCCTGGGGGTTACCATTGACCAGAAACTCAACTGGACCAGCCACATAAATACTGTGGCTACAAGAGCAGGTCAGAGGCTAGGTATTCTGTGGCAAGTGACTCACCTCCTGACTCCCCAAAGCCTTTCCACCATCTACACGGCACAAGTCAGGAGTGTGATGAAATACTCTCCACTTGCCTGGATGAGTGCAGCTCCAACAACACTCAAGAAGCTCGACACCATCCAAGACAAAGCAGCCCGCTTGATTGGCACCCCATCCACCACCTTAAACATTCACTCCCTCCACCATTGGCGCATCGTGGCTGCAGTGTGTACCATCTACAAGATGTATTGCAGTAACTCGCCAAGGCTTCTTCGACAACACCTCCGAAACCCGCGACGTTTATCGCCTAGAAGGACAAGGGCAGCAGGTGCATGTGAATACCACCACCTCCAAGTTCCCCTCCAAGTTACACATCATTCTGACTTGGAAATATATCTCCATTCCTTCGTCGCTGGGTCTCCCTGCCTAACAGCACTGTGGGAGGACCTTCACCACACAGACTGCAGCGGTTCAAGAGGGCGACTCCCCACCACCTTCTCAAGGACAATTAGGGATGAGCAATAAATGCTGGCCTTGCCAGTGATGCCCACATCCCGAGAATGAATTTGAAAAAATCCAGATCCTGAACAGACTTTAGTCAAAAACTTCCTGTGTGTTTTTCTGCAGCTCTGACAATTTTTCTGTGTATTCAGGTTTGACTTTAATTAAAGAGTAATATTGCCCACTTCACTTTCAGGCAATGTTCTTCTTCTCATTTGTTGCCATTAGCTGTCTTATAGTTGAACATAGCGCATGTCTAATATATTAAACATACTTGTAGGGCTCGATTTTAATAGCCCCGAGGAGGCGGGTTTGGAGTTGGGTTGGCAGCGAAAATCGGAAAAAATGGCTTCAGACAGCCAACCCGCCTCCATCCCGCCCCCGCGCGATTTTCGTGAGTGTCGGGTCAGCCGCTCCCAAACTGACCCAATTGGAACCGATGGGACAGATAGTTAAGGCAGTTAACAGCCTGTTAACTGCCTTGCTAATCCTATTTTTATGGTGGTTTCCCATTTTCGTGCTTCTGGCTCCTGTTTCCCATCTTGTCAGAAACAGGCCAGCTGCAAGGAGACGAGTTGCTGGAGGACATGATTTGAAGTCATTGGTGGAGCACTTTAAAAGCGCTCCTGTAACATGGCTGACATTCAAATGCAATAACTTTGTTGTTGGAGGTTTGGGATAAGATTTTGCAACTCTACTGACCTTGTGACTGTTCAAGCAGACACCCATCTGCAGTGTTACCTGATTGGAATAATCTCAGGCCACTTTGAGTGTGCGCTTGCAAGCTTCTTGCCTCAAATGAAATCTATAGCAACGGGATGGGAACCATTTACAGCCTCTCATCCTGGTCGTCAGATTCGGAGGAAGAGCAGCCGCGGCAGCACCACAACCAGCCACAACAGCACCAGGAGCGCCAACCTCCTCCTCACCTACCTGATGCTGCACAGGGTGGAGGGCCTCAGTGCAGGGCTGCACCTCGCCGCAGGATTTACCCCCAACACAGGGTTTACAGGCCGAGGATCAGCTTCCTCAGCATGACTGAGCAGCAGTGCCAAAGGAGGCTGAGAGTTTCGAGAGACGCAGTTGCTGACATCTGCGCAATGCTGCACCAACACCTGGAGCCCAGAGGAGCGTGTGGACACTCCTTACCAGTTGCTGTCAAAGTTACCACTGCAATAAACTTCTTTACTTCGGGCTCCTTCCAGGCATCAGCTGCAGACATCAGCGGCATCTCCCAGTCGGCCGCACACACCTGCATCACGCAGTTCACCAATGCCCTCTTTGCAAAGACGCACAATTACATCCACTTCTCCACGGATGGCCCAAGTGCGCGCGGTTGGCATTGCCAATATGGCAGGCTTGCCAATGGTGCAGGGCGTCATAGACTGCACACATGTAGCCATTAGGGCCCCCTATCACAACCCAGCTGTATTTGTCAACCACAAGGGATTCCACTCCCTGAACGTCCAGCTAATGTGTAACCACAGGAAGATCATCATGCATGTTTGTGTGAAGTACCCTGCCAGTTGCCATGACTCCTTCATCCTGCGGCAGTCTACTGTGCCTCAGCTCTTCCATCCGCCAAACCAACTTTCCGGATGCCTTCATGGCGACAAGGACTATCCCCTGAAAAAGTGGCTCATGACACCGATGAGGAGCCCATCAAACGATGCTGAGGAGCGGTACAATGTGAGTCACATTTCCACCAGAAGCATCATCGAGCAAACCATCAGCTTGCTCAAAATGCGCTTCCGATGCCTAGACAGATCTGGAGGAGCCTTGCAGTATGCACCAGCCAGGGTGTCCAGAATTGTCGTGGTCTGCTGTGCCCTGCACAACATCGCACAGCAGCGCGGTTTAGTGCTGCCAGACGATCAAGTGGCTCAGCGCACAGCCTCCTCGGAGGAAGAGGACGAGGAAGAGGATGAGGAAGAGGATGAGGAGGAGGACAAGGAGGAGGATGGAGAGCAATGCCTTGCGGGTCCGCATGTGGCCAATCCAGCAGCAGGCAATCACATTGCTGGCCGTCAGGCAAGGGATGCACTCATCCATGCCAGATTCGCATAAGCTTACACTTCAACCACAGGTGGCTGGCACATGGAGATGAATATAAGTCTGATATTCTAAAAACCCCAGGCATCATCTGTCCAATAAATGGTGGTTTACGCTCAGTGTCGACCACCAACATTCTACATGGAAATCGCCCTGAGCCCTCACTCTGGAACTTCCATTTTCCAGAACACAGAGGCCTCACTTTAGGTGATCTCAGCAGATCATTAAACCTTTTTCGACACTGAACCCATGTGTGTCTGCACACAGACCTCGAACTCACCTCAGCAAACCAAGGCAGCTTGGCTGCAACTTGCTGAGGAGGCCACCTCCTTCCATTTCCATGGAAGAGGACCTCCTGATGTCCTCTAACTCCCTCCAAAAGAGCATGGAGGGAGCCCTCTTTGAACCTGGGTGCAGCCTTAGTTTTTGGGGCTGTCATTCCTGCAGCAGCCAGCACTTTTAAGAGAAAAAACCTAATGCTTTTGCAAAGGGGACATGGCCCCTTTACTCAAACAACGCGTCATCAGAGGCGAGAATCTGACATGCTCCAAGCAATTGCCTGGAGGGACCCGCACGTCGGCCGTAATGAGACCAATCAAGGTAAAATCGTAACTGCTGGACGGCAGCATCCGGGAGCGGGGCCGAAAGTTGCCGAGCAGCGGGCCCGCCCTCAACCCGCCTCCATTAATAAAATCGCAGCCTCACCTCTGTCCTACAGATTATACTGTAGATTGATGTTGATCATATAGTTATTTTCGAGTAAGGTTCTGCTACCCCGTCCTCCTGGGGAATGGGTACCAAATATTTAATGTAATGACTCCAATTGGAGACACACTGGGGCCAATTTTCCTAATTCCCTCCCCCACCCCACTCCCAATCCTGGCACTAGTCGGGTGAAATGATTCTGAAGTACATTCCATCTGACATGACCTGAACCCACCTGTATTTCCAGGTTCAGGTCATTATCGTAGGCCTGATCTCCAGGTGCAGGCCTGTCCCTTGGCAGATGTCTGCTCCCAGAATTGTAGGCTGAAAACCAACAGCCATTATTGCCGCTGGCTCGGAGAGGTCTTCTCGCTGCTGTTCTAAAGCAGCAACCAAAAGAAATCCAGTCCCGAAGATACATGGGGATCTGAAAAAAATAATGTCACTTATCTTTTGGGTGCTCCCTCCATAGCCTTGCTGCCTGCATCTCTCAGATCTTCTGATCCAGGGGTAGCGGTTGAGGGTCTGGGCACAAGGCTTAATCCCAAATTCTTAGTGCATCTTTGTTTGGGCACCTGTCTGGTGTGTCTGCAGGAACATGTGGTGGGAGGTGCCATTAGGTCCCTCCTACCTCATTGGCGTAGCTTTAGGCTCAAGCACTCCACTCCCCTCCTCAGGGAAATGTCCTGAAATCCCAAGACAGAAAAGGAGCAGAAACCTGCCATCCTGTCTCTGCCCCCTTTTTCCTCTGCTTTGTGCATGAGCCATAGCTCAGAAAAATTGACCGTACTCACCTTACTTCCTACTTTTAAAAGCATTAATCATTTCATTTAGGAGCATGCGGAGAAGCATGACTGTGGCAATAATAGAATGGTCTCAGCTGTTCCAAGCAGTAGCTTATAATTAGGAATATGCAAGGTTTTGGGTATCTAGGAGAAGTTAGCTTTGAGCTGTACTGATGATGGGATGTTATGCGCTCCACTTCCATGGTGTAACTGTCCTGCAAGACTGATGTAAAATAGTGACCCCATTTTTGGGGGAAAAGAACAGAATAAAGTTCACTAAAGTTATAAATAGTTTTCTAGTAACTAAGTGGTTACTGAAAATGACCTTTTAAATGAGTTGGTATTTAATATACCTGATATCCAAAATCCACCCTCTTGGCAGACTGCAAGGAAACTTTATAGAGCCAGAACTATCCCAAATAATGGAGACTGGATGAATATAATCTTCCCTTGGCAGAAACCACCCTCTACATTTTCAGAGAGATGTAGCTGGGCTGCCAGGTTTTTGTGTGACATCCAATTCTGGTGAAGGAGATGTTGAAACTGTTTTTATGTCATCTTGCTCTTTCAGATGTTGGCAGAGCTGTTCTGCATTTTCTATATTTACTTTGAATTTTCTTGCTTTTTATCACCAACCTAAATAGAGGGATCATTGGTGAGTTAGCTCAAACTGATAGAATGAAGATGAAATTGATGGGTAGATGACTGTGAAATGGATACTGTAGCTTAATTTCATGACCTAGGAAAACCTGGTTCTGTTTATCTGTCAAAGCCTTGATGGCAATCACTTTAGTGCACTTTTACTTTTTATTGCCATGCATAAACGAAGTCAGTAAAGCTGATCCTAACTGCTATCCCTTCCCATAGCTAGGATGAAGGTAAAGATTAGTCATAATCTGCAATGTTTGTCAAAATGAATCTGTTTTACTTTCGGATCAGGTTTCATGAGAAATGCAAATTGCATTTCTGTTGATTGAGGTCAGTACTGAATTCATCTTAAGTATTCCAGAAATATATTCTATGTTTAATCACGACTTCTAACTGTTTAAATTTGTAGGTGATTCGTGTGGATAAGATATGACAGAGGAGAGATGCTGCGGTCAACATTTAATAAACTAAAGAAGTGTTAATTAATGATGCTTTCATGTAATCTCAGCTAGACATCAGCTGTAGATCATTTCCACTCTAGCACTTTATGCGTCTGTAAAATTTTGAAGTGTTCAGTTTCTTCCATTATGAATAGTGAGGGTTGAAAGTACTCGCCATTCAGCTGCCTGTGCCTGGAATACTGTTGAGTAATTTGCATCTTCAGGAAAGAACTAGCTTGAAGACTTGTCTAAATGCAGGGAATGTAAAACTAATTCCTGGAAGATAGTTCACCGAAGGCCTAACAGATAATACTAAGATCTAGTGAGATACTAGGCTACAGAGACTAGAATGTTCAAGCTCCAGTCCTCAGTGGGATTAGCAGATCTCAGTTAGGGTGGCAATATTGGGCTCAATACCCCAGGTTAGGGAGAGAATGATCAGCTAGGTTGCCCACTTCTGATTGCTGTCCACGGTCCCCTAGTGGTGCACATGAGTGGACAGGATTAGGCTCAAATATAGTGTCCTCCATGGTTGAATAACCTCGCTATCTAGCCTAATACATGAATAATGGCCACTCGGTGAGGTATGGAAGGTGGCCAGTGCACATGGAACCATACCACACAAAGAGTCAACGGCTTCAAGAGAAAAGGAGAAAATTAGAGGGGAAAAAGCCTGGAAATTTATTACAGGAGTTTTCAGTAATTTATAACTTCTCTGAAACAAAAGCAAGAGTGAAGCATCCATTACAATTGTTCTGTAGTTACAAATCCTATGTCATTTGTTACATTCATTGTATTGAAGGTGTAATGCACAATACAGAGTAACAAAGAGTAAGCTTCACAGAGTTACAATGAGTGACCCTTACAGATTGGCTTGTGGACAGCCCCGGAGTCTGATTCTGAGGAGTGGTAGCAGTGTTGGCATTTTGGGGGTCACTGTTGGGTTTTCCTGCTCAATCAATGTCTGGTGGATTTTGGGTTGCCATAGTGGGTTGTCAAGCGTTCCCCTCTCCTGTGTTGTTAAAATTATATAGGGAATGTTTGATATACCCAGCAGCCACTGATAAAATGCTAGTAATAACAAATTTAAAAACTTTCTCCTGATTTAGCCTCCACAAGTGCACGATTTTCTTAGACTGATTGAATATCTCAACCCACAGTGGTTCAGTGAGGAGGGAGGGACATTCGCCCTGTTGCGCCCTCCATGGATTGTACCATATGGCTGCAGTTAGGAGAAAGCCCAGCAAAGAATACAGTTTCTATTCTATGGGAATTTGTCCTGGAGTAGGCTTGGCAACAGCAGCAGCTGTTCTGTTGTCATGGGAGCAGCAGTGATTTGAGTTATTGCCTCTGCGAAGGTGGTTTGATTGTGTGTAACAACATAAAATAAATGGTACCCTTTTGGCATTTAGCAGGGCAACAGGGAAGAGATGTGACTGTCCTCACTAGCACACACAAAGAAATGAGAGAACTAAACTACAGTGCCCAAGACTTGCAGAAAGACCGAGAGGTTGAGATAGAGAGGGGGTATAAATAGAACCATTGAGATATACATGCTATACTTAAGTCCTATTAAACTTAGCACTACAATACAAGTTATAGATCCATCAATACAGACCTATTTTTTCTATGGTGTAAAGGATACTCCCACATGGGGCTGGTGTTGTGCTGTATTACTGTTGGCAGTAAAACACCATGCATTTATCCAACACAGAAGAAGGAAGTGAAAGACAAACTTACGTTCATCCTATAAATGCACTGCGTGAAGCTGAACCATACAGATCAGGAAAGTATCGCGTTCAATCGCTGATTTGTACTGAATTAACTGATTTCAGCCAGGACAATAGTAGGAACTCTACAATTGTTCTTGGCACCCTAAGCTCGAGGGGGATAAATCAGTCAGGGTTCCCTCTCTTGATTGCCATCCAATAACTCCTGCTGCAAATTTCTCATGCAGTGCAATGATGGAAGCATTACTGTGGCCTCAAAATTCCCAAGAAAGAATAGAAAATGACTCTTCATTTCCACTTCTGAGCACTATTCTGTGTCTCCTAATGGGATGACCAGCTGGTGAGGACAGGATTGGGAGCAGCTGTAATGCCTCCTGCGATTGAATAGCCTACAAGCACTCACTGTGGAAGTTCAAAGTTCAATGGCATCTTGGGCAAGGGCCATGAGCACCTATGGAACCATACCCCAATGCCGTTGGGGGAGGAGAAAATTGGAGCAGTTATTCTGCAGGCATATGTGGTACCATTGTTCGATGTTAGCTGGTGGTTCAAGGAGCCAATATGACTGATGTCCAACTGAGTAAATCTGCTTTTGTGGATTCAGACTGGGGGACTTCACTGTCCCTGAGTGATTGAAGACAAAAGCAAATAGCCCTATTTTACTTCATATTTAGAATGTATTTGAATAGTAAATATGGCATTAAATATTAGGTGTAGGTTTGGTAGAGAAATACCACTCTTTAATCATGCTGGCAAAAAAGCAACACTTGCCCAAGGCAAGGAACTCACAGTGTGTTGGGTCCAGTCAAACACTGAAGACAACACTATACTCCAGAGTTCATTATGTGACATGGCATCACAAAAATCACTGAAATCCATCAGTGCCACCACTATACTTTGCTCAGTCAAGGGAAAGCAAACCAGTAGGTTATTTTAATTTGTTTATGGTAAAGTTATACTGGCTGCACATGCTGGGCAATTCAGCCTCCTCTGAAACTGCAAAGCACAAGGGGGAAAAATTCAGCTGCTTGCGCCTCCCGTTAGCGCCTTAAGAGGGCGCTAATGGGGCGCAAAGCAGCTAACGCCCGGGCGCAGCGCCGCCCACGCCTCCCGCAAAATTCAGCGGGAGGTTAGCGGCGGCGCCAGCCGGTAGCGCCCGGTGGCACTGCGCCGCCGGCGATGACGTCATCGCCGTGCGCAGCACCCCGCTCGCGCTCCAGCCGCGATCTTCAGTCGCGCCCCCTGACTTACCGCCAGACGCTATGTCCGACGGGTTCAGGGGGGCGTACGTGCGGCCGGGGCGGCGATATTTAAAGGGGAGGTGGCAGGCGGCCATTTTTGTTGCTGGCCGCCTGCCAGCACCTGCCCCCGTTGCTGTCCCCGGCCCCCGTGAAGCCCCCCTACCGTGAAGTGCCGGCTGCGCTCCAAGAGCCCGGCACTTCTCTTGAGTGCCGGGCTCTTTTGCCGGCACTCCCGATCCCTGGGGGCCCAGCTGGGCCCCGGTTCGCGCTGCGCAGGGCCCCTCCCCTTTAAGCGCCAGGATATTCCCTCGCAGCGCCCCAAGAGGGATGCGGGGTGCTTCCAGTAGCGCCCCGCTTCCCTCTTGGGGTGCAACCACTGAAGTTCCGGCGCGGAGGCGCTAATTTTTTCGGGGCGCTAAACGTAGCGCCCCGGCGAGGTTAGCGCCCCAAATGGGGCGCGACTCAATTTTTAGCCCAAGATATCTCACAGAGGCATATGCACAATGTATGATGTTGTCACGTTAACCACATACTTGCCTACGCATGCAGAGTAGTGCTCCACACTTTGGAGAAGGCTAATGTACCAGTGTATGTGGCTGCTATAACCTGGCTGGCATCACTGAAATGCTTTCAGGATTCCTGGTCCCAGGGGACGTGGCTTTAGCTGCAAAGTAATGAAAGCAGGAAACAAACAGAAAGTCAGAGTCTGAAACAGTGCAAACACGACAGTAGGGATAGAAATTGAGTCAATGGGATTAGAGAGACAAAGCCAGAATTGAACAAGACAAACAGGGCCAAGAGAAACCTTGCTGTGAACTGGTGCTATTCCAGTTTATTTCTGAATTGATATTCTGAAGGACTTTCACACTGTGGATGTTATACAAGATAAGAAAAATGAAAAGAAAATGAATTTGAGATCAAATCATTTTAAGATATATTTTAATGTCAAAAATAAATACTAAATTGTTTTTATGTTTTTCAGATACATTGCTCTAGCAGTTTAACAACCAATTGTAATAATGATAATTATCAGATAAAAACTTATTCTGTTCTCTGGTGCTGGGTGACAAGTTATGATCCTGCTGTTTCATGTTGTGAATTTTAGTTTTATTTATAATTCTCTAGGTTTAGGCCTATAAGCAGACTACAAAACTCTATGGGGGAGAAATTCAGTATCGCCCCATTTGGGGCGCAATTATCGGCCGGGCACAAAGATTAGCGCCTGGCGCTAATTATCGCCACCGACTGCAAACTTGACTTTTATCGCCCCTGGAGGTGATTGCAGCGCTAAATCGGGCGCTTCACACCTGTCTTAAGGCGCAAATGCCGAGGAGCGAGGCGCTACCTCAGAGCGCTGGCGAAGCTCATGTAATGTCAGTCAGCAATGGAACACACACACAATGGCACGGGCCAGTTCTTAAAGGGGATGGTTAATCTTGCTTTCCATCCACATCCTGCTCATTGCAGCCTTGAATCTCGGCCTGGAGAGACCTGCACATCAAATGTGCTGGAAAGAACAATGGAGAGTACCAGGCAAAGAGCTCAGAGTGCAGCCCCCACAGTCTCTGCTAAATCGATACAAGGAATGGCAAATCAAAATGAACCTGCAAAGTGCTGCTCAGTACCCAAAACTCCTTCACACAACGTTGAATCTCTCCAGAAGTCTCTCCCTCTCTCTCTCAGAATGCATAGTTCAAAAATGGCACCAACAATAAAAGGCAGGAAGCGGACACCTTTAAATAGCGCTCCCCCTTTCCCTTCATGACTGCAGAACGCTCCCCTCAACCTGTCGTTGCTAGCGTCAGGCGGTAAGGCAGGGGGCGCCACTCAATATCCGCTCCGGGGCGATACCGGGGCGTTGCGCACTCGAGTGACGTCACGATCTGCCGGCGCAGGAGATCGTGGCGGTAGTGTTTAGCGCCGCCGCAAAATGTCTAGTTAATTTCGTGAGCGGCGCAAACTTCGCCACGCCTGGGCGCTAGATGCTTTGCGCCCCATTAGCGCCCTCTTAAGGCGCTAACGGGAGGCGCAACCAACTGAATTTTTCCCCCTATGTACTTGTAAAGTTATAGATAAGAGTTAGAAATAATGCTGAATTTATTTTGAAATTGAGATGATATCATAAACCAGGAGATAAGAGCTGGTGTGTGGATATCACTGAATACCAAGATTAAATTAGAACCTAATCATTCTATACCATCAAAAATAATTTTCCCGTAAGCTGCAGTCCCAATGAAATAGAAACTGCTAATTACAGTTAACAGCACTCCTGAAATGAAGACAGTGAGCGTCTAGGGTGACATCATTCTTAATGTGAGTTTTAATGTAACTATCCCATGTATTATTCTAGGATTATTAAATTTTGGTAGATTTCACATGAGACTTGTAAAATACTTTGAAGGAAGTGGTGAGTAAACAGAAAAGTGACTTATTTAGGTTGATCACTGATTTCTATATGTCACATTTGTTGTGGAATCCCAGTCATTTCCTGCAGTTTTTGTACCAGGAAGAAGGTATAACTGGCAGCTCAATCGACTGTCTTCAACAGAGATTGTTGGTGGCCATGAAGATTGGGACCCTGCTGTTATTGATGAGGACTGGGGGGATCATGTTGGAAATGTTGGGGGGATCATTTTTTCTTCTTCTGTAGGTCACCTACTATTTTTATCCCCTTTCTCTTTGAGGGCCTTTGCACCATGCATTATCGACCAAGAATTGCACCGGCAACCTGCTCCCAGGCCTCTGTCAATGCTTATTCTGTCATTTACTGTACTAGTATATTTTTTATTAAACAGAATTTGAACACAAACAAAGAGATGCTTGCCCCAGAAATACACATGGGATTAGCACCCTACACCCTACATGTTGGCTGGCTGTCCTTCACTCACAGCCCTGCTTCTGGTTGGGCTTAGCTCCAGTCAAAAATCTTGACTATTGTGTGTTACATGATACAGTGATCCTGGGCTTATAAAATAGCATAACATCTGTCATATAATGAGCAATGCCTTGGGAAATATGCTAGTATTTTATAAATAAAAACACAAATTATTTGTAACACAAACAAATGGTTCTGTGTGACATTTCGTATCTGTGAAATGTATGATAATTCTACTTTGGACATATCTAAATTAGATAAATACCAAAGTGCCCTTTACAATAACTTTATCGTGAAATTAAAATTGTTTTTGCATTAAATGGAAATAAGTCAGTGACCTACAAGTTTTTTTTTCCTGACAGGAATTGTACATTTCCTGAGGTAAGTTGTGGGAAGCAGGATAATTGGAGTTATTTCAGATATTATCAACCTATCTAGATCCAGTTAAATGCCAAGGACATGACAATAATAGTTAGAGAGGAATAAATCCATCGTGAATCTTATCTGCTAAATGTTTCACTCTGGACTGGTTTGCCCGTTTTAATTGTGTCTTTCAAAATGTGAAGTTCGACAGCTGAGATTAACTGTGCATTTGCTGAGAGTTTTGGCACAGTCCTCACTCATCTAGAAACTTTATTTATAAGCACAGGACATAGTAGAGAACAAACAGCCAACTACTTCTTTCTACAGGTCAGAATATACTGGTGCAGCATTTCAGTGCTAACAGACAAGTTCCTTTTTTTAATTAAAGCGCAAGATTTAGAAATGTGCTATTCTAGCTACTAAATGCTGAAGTATAATTTCAAAATTATACTACTTTAGCAAAAATAAAATAATTTCTGAAGTACATATCAGGGCTGATTCCCTAATCAGGTGCTTCTGGTGAGGAATGATGATCGCAGGGAGTGCCGGGTGGGAGATCTCAGGCCAGGAAAATCAGAACCTGTGGGTTCATGAATTCCCAAACATCACTCCCTGCAGGCACTGCTCCTCACCGTGAGTCCCCAATCAGAGAATTGGCCCCATCATTCCTTGATTCCTGTGACTCCAACCCAGCCCTTTTCAGATTCATTTCCACTGAGACCCACCACTTGTTCCCTTAACTCAATTCTAATATAGTTCCTGACAACCAAACATCCTCATACTCATTAAAGTTGTTAACCTGCACCTACCTTTTTAAGCATTGTTTTGCATTCCTATTAAAACACCTTCTCCCCCTCTAACCTGCCCTTTATCTTTGAGATCCTCGAATGCACTATTGCCACCTAATCATGCCCTCACTACTCCCACTATTCCATTCCCTCCAATCCAGATTCTGACCAGCCCACAACACTGAAACTAACCTGGTCAAAGCCACCAATGGTAGCTTATGTGATTTCTCCCATGGCTCACAGTCCCTCCTTGACCTCTCTACTAAATTTGACTCTGTTAACCGTGCATTCTTCTCCAGGATCTCCTTCACAATCTATAGTACTACATTCTCATGATCCCACTCCTACCTATCTTAATGCATCAATTACAACTTGTCTAATGGTTTCTATTACCATGCTGCACAATCACTTCTGATATGCTCCAAAGCTCCATCTTGGCTCCCCTCCAATTAATCATCTGCATGCTACTTCTCGGCGACACTATCTGCAGGAAAAGGGTCGGTTTCTCACAGAGACAGATGACATTGAAGTCTAATTTTCTGTTTCTAATGTTGACTTTAGGGGTGTTGATGTACTATCCAACAGCCTGTCATCAGGCTCTGGAGGAGTTGTGTCTGTGTGGAGTTTGCACATTCTCCCCGTGTCTGCGTGGGTTTCCTCCGGGTGCTCCGGTTTCCTCCCACAGTCCAAAAATGTGTGGGTTAGGTTGATTTGGCTATGATAAATTGACCCTTAGTGTTAGGGGGGATTAAATATGTGGGGTTATGGGGATAGGATGGGATATGTTAGGGGGAATTAAATACGTGGGGTTACGGGGGTAGGGTGGGATATGTGTACTGTGGGGGTTAAAGCAGGGACAGGGTACTGGATTTGGATGATCAGCCATGATCGTATTGAATGGCGGAGCAGGCTCGACGGGCCGAATGGCCTACTCCTGCTCCTAGATTCTATGTTTCTATGTTTCTATGTAACTTCCTACAGCTCTACATTACAAAACTGAGGCCATCCTGTTTGGCTCATACCAGTACTGACATGGCTCAGGTGCCAACTCCCTCCCTGGCTGCTTGCTCAGACTGATCCTGGTGGTTTGCAATCTTGGCATTCTATTGGACCCTGTGCTGAGCTTTCTGCCCACATTCAGTCCATTCTCAAGATCATCTACTTCCTCCTCCATGACATTTCTTCACTTACCTGTTACCGCACTCCAATTGCTGCTGAAACCTTCATCTTACCCGCATCACGTTGAGGATTGATTTTCTCAAATGCTCTACTCATTGGCCCATCCAACTTCCACCATTCGCAAACTTCAACTAATCCAAAACTTTTCTGTCAGAGCCCTCTCCCACACAAAGGTCCTGTACACCATTCAACCCTCTCGTCGCTCAGCTCCACTGACTCCCTGTACCCCAGCGAATCAACTTCAAGGTCCTTGTCCTCATTTTCAAATACCTCTATGGTCTCAACCCATCAAGTTGGGTAACCTTTTCTAGCCTTGCATCCCAGCCTGTACCTTCTGTTCCTCTGCTCCAGATTGCGACTTTCTCCACGGCCCCTCCGTTCCACCATTGGAGGTTAAGCTTTCAATCACCAATGCCTGCCCTGTGGTACCCTCTCACACAACCACTTTGTCTTGGTGCCTTCAAAAAGCCTCATAAACATCCACTTGTTTAACCATATCTTCCGTTTCCCCTCTTTAATTCCCTTCCTTGTACTCAATGTACAGCTCCCACCCCATGTAAGGCACTCTTGGACAGTCTTTACAAGAGGGGCACAATATAAATAAAAGTAATTGTTGCTGAATTTTGTTAACTTACTCTGGTTTGCAGTATTTTTTAATTTGACAGCATGTTCTAAGAACAAAGACATGTAATGTTCAAGATACATGGTTTTACAATCGCCAGTGCTTCTTAAACTGTTTCTAGCTACTCACTAAACAATTTTCTCCCACTCTATCATTTTCAAGTAATTTCTTTCAAAGGCCTATAGGTTACCAAAGTGAGTTGTTACCTTGAAAAATGGCAGTTCGTTCTAAAATCTGTAACTCACAAATCACTGCTGACCTTTTACCAAGATGTCAGTGTTTCTTCTCCCAATGGAGCGCAGTACATTTCGAAGTAGTTTGAAAGAACAGTGCCAGAAGTTTTCTTTATAACTGCTGCCTACTAGTTCTGCCTCTTGTAGTGCCATACTTTTGACAAACAAGACTACCCCTTCTCTGATAATTTCAGTCCTGTAATATTCCAATAGAGCACACTGCTGTTTTTGCTTTTGTTTGCAAATTATTTATAACTGTTTTCAAGTCTATTTTGGTGGCATATTTGTCTTAGTTAAGATTGGCATTTCTAAGGGGGAGAAATTCAGTATCGCCCCATTTGGGGCGCAATTATCGGCCGGGCGCAAAGATTAGCGCCTGGCGCTAATTATCGCCTCCGACTGCAAACTTGACTTTTATCGCCCCGGAGGTGATTGGAGCGCTAAATCAGGCGCTTCACACCTGTCTTAAGGCGCAAAGGCCGAGGAGCGAGGCGCTACCTCAGAGCGCTGGCGAAGCTCATGTGATGTCAGTCAGCAATGGAACACAGACACAATGGCGCCGGCCAGTTCTTAAAGGGGAGGGTTGATCTTGCTTTCCATCCACATCCTGCTCATTGCAGCCTTGAATCTCGGCCTGGAGAGACCTGTACATCAAATCTGCTGGAAAGAACAATGGAGAGGCCCAGGGAAAGAGCTCAGAGTGCAGCCCCCACAATCTCTTCTAAATCGATACAAGGAAGGGCAAATCAAAATGAACCTGCAAAGTGCTGCTCAGTACCCAAAACTCCTTCACACAGCGTTGAATCTCTCCTGAAGTCTCTCTCTCTCTCTCTCTCAGAATGCGTGGTTCAAAAATGTCACCAACAAAAAAAGGCAGGAAGCGGTCGCCTTTAAATAGCGCTCCCCCAGTCCCTTCCTGACTGCAAAACGCTCCCCTCAACCTGTCATTGCTAGCGGCAGGCAGTAAGGCAGGGGGCATCACTCAATATCCGTTCCGGGGCGCTACCGGTGTGTTGCGCACTCGACTGACGTCACGATCTGCCGGCGCAGGAGATCGTGGCGGTAGTATTTAGCGCCGCCGCAAAATGTCTAGTTAATTTCGCGAGCGGCGCAAACATCGCCGCGCCCGGGCGCTAGTTGCATTGCGCCCCATTAGCGCCCTCTTAAGGCGCTAACAGGAGGCGCAACCAACTGAATTTTTCCCCCTAAATGTCTAACTACCTTCAGCACAGCAAGGAATTATTTGACAATATTCATAGAGTATTAAGATAAAAGTTATTTTCACATGTATACAATCTGCTTTTAATTCAAAGTTACTTAATTCAAATTACCTGCTGATTCGAATCTCTCTCTCATGCAATAGTGCAGTATTGAATCTTTCTAAGGTCCTTTGTGGTACCCATGCCAGCTCTCAGTTGGTGAAAATTCAACTGAAGCCTATTGAGGTGTATAGAAGGAAAGAACTTAATTTATATAGTGCCTTTCTTGACCTCAGGATGTCCCAAAGTGTTTCATAGCCAATGAATTTGTTTTTGAAGTGGAATCACTCTGGTAATGTAGGAAGATGGAGCAGCCGATTTGCGCACAGCAAGATCTTACAAACCGGAATGAGAAAAATGATCAGATAATCTGTTATAGTGATGTTGGTTATTGGATTAATGTTGGCCAGGAAACTGAGAGAACTCCCCTGCTATTTTTCAAATAGTGCCACAGGATCTTTTATGTGTACCTGAGAGCAGACAGGCCTTAGTTTAATTTCTCATCCAAAAGAGGATGCACTCCCTCGTGACTGCACTGAAGCGGATGAATTATGTGCTCAAGACAAGCCCAGACTCACCCCCTTGATGCAAGGTGGCGGGTAGGTGGAAGATATTCACATTCCTGCACCCCCCCCCCCCACCCACCGCACCCCGCCCCCCACCACCCCATCCCCTCAGCCCCTCAGGAAGAAATCAGGATTTCTATCCTCTCAATTTTAGGGGCCATGATATCTTCAAGAAAATGTTATCTCAAGTCATTTTATTGGGGTAGCATCAGGCAAGATATTCTGACTCTAGCAGGGGAGGGGGTGGGGGTGCAGTCAAACGCAGTAATTATTTTACATGAAGTAACCCAGAAGCATCAAGGTCAATGGTAGAGTTCTGGAAGCACTGAGGTCAATGATAAAGCACTTAACAATGAGGCTGAAAACAGTTGCCTCAGCTAACCAGGTATCAAACCTGCCACCTTCTTGATGCATATAGTTCATTGACTTGACCATCTGAGGCATTGAGGGAGCTCAGGACTGCACCTAAGAGAAAATTATTACAAAAAGCAAAAGAGTCAAACTTCAAAAACTACAGTAAGACATTGCTGTGAAATATCACTGCATTAAAATCATAATCTGTTCTTTTCGTAACTGTAAGCAGCATTTGTTTCCAAGAGTAAAGATGACGTAAAATCCAATATTATAACTCGATGCTTTGAAAGATTGCATGTATTGAAAATTAAATACAGCTATGCACATAAATTAGTCACTATGTACAATCAATGAAAAAATATTTTTTCAAATTATCATTTAAAGGGTAAATGATATCCACTCATAATTTTCTTCTAATGCACTTTTTCCTCAGTTGAGCAATATCCTGTCTCTAGTCATTCAGCCTTTTTCAACTTGTGCTATTGAATAGAACTCTTCTGGATATTATAAGGAGAGGTTTCTTTCATTCATGGCCTAGAAATTGGTTTGCGTGGCCTGCCGGCATGATCTGCACGTGAGGAACGCTCCCTGCGTAGGAACTGGTAGGCCTGAGACCCAATCAATATTGGGCCTCTGGCCTCATTTACAGAAGCCTGCTGGACATAAGAACATAAGAAATAAGAACAGGAACCATACGGCCCCTCAAGCCTGCTCCGCCATTCAATAAGATCATGACTGATCATCGACCTCAACTCCACTGTCCTGCCCGCTCTCCATATCCCTTGATTACCCTAGAATCCAAAAATCTATCTATCTCAGCCTTGAATATCTTCAAAGACTCAGCATTCACAGCCCTCTGGGGCAGAGAATTCCAAAGATTCACAACCCTCTGAGTGAAGAAATTCCTCCTCATCTTGGTCTTAAATGGCCTACCCCTTATCCTGAGACTATGCCCCCTAGTTCTAGACACTCCAGCCAGGAGAAACAACCTCTCAGCATCTACCCTGTCAATCCTCTTCAGAATCTTGTATGTTTCAATGAGATCACCTATCATTCTTATAAACTCTAGAGAGTATAGGCCCATTCTACACAATCTCTCATCATAGGACAGCCCTCTCATCCCAGGAATCAATCTAGTGAACCTTTGTTGCACCGCCTCCAAGGCAAGTATATCCTTTCTTAGATAAGGAGACCAAAACTGTGCACAGTACTCCAGGTGTGGTCTCACCAAGGCCCTGTACAATTGTAGCAAGACTTCCTTACTCTTACACTCCAACCCCCTTGCAATAAAGGCCAACATGCCATTTGCTTTCCTTATTGCTTGCTGTACCTGCATGCTAGCTTTCTGTGTTTCTTGCACGAGGACACCCAAATCTCTCTGAACACCAACATTTGAAAGTTTCTCACCATTTAAAAAATATTCTGTCCCCAGGCAGCTTGCTGGCTCAGAGCTTTTCAATTTCAGATAGCTGTGTCGCCGGTAACAGCCCTTGGGTAGGAAGAATGGGGAAAGTGATCGGAAGAGATGGGGGTGATTGGAAGGGGGGGTGGTGATTGATAGGGGGCCGAGCGAGGGCATCCAAGAGGAGTTGTGGAAAAGGTGGTCATGAATTGGGGAGGCGACGATGCGTTCAGGACTTGGGAGAAGTAAGTGAGGTTGGAAATGGCGGCAGTTATTTTCATGGACGGAGAGGCTGAGGGTAAATTTTTGTGTGGGGTGGTGACAGCAGTTATGAAAGGGAAGAGGACAGTACCTGAGGAGTGGGGCTATCTAGGGGGCTAGGAATGAAGTTTAGTGGAAATGGGTCAAGAGAGCAGGAGGTGGGGCCCTTGGACAAGCTGAGCTCGGAGAGGGGACCTGGAAGGAGTCGGCAGCATCAGAGGCAGCAGTACTTAAACAGAGCGGGACCCGAGGATAGTGCGGACCTGGAAGGAGTTGGCAGCAGAGATGGCAGAGAATAAACAGAGCAGGATACAAGGACTGCCCAGACCTGGAAGGAGTCGACAGCAGAGGTGGTACAAATCCAGCGAATTCCAAAAGAACAGCAAAAAACAAGGAATGATGTCACTGGACAGCAGGTAGGTGATTGGTGGTGGAGTATTAGTGTTTTTTTTCTAACTTAACTAGATAAACTAATTAATGTAACTATAAATAATCATTTGAATTAAGACTTTAATGAAGAGAGCGAAAGAAGCGGCCGGAGACAAAGGTAGGCCCAACTTTTAAGACGCAAAGGGAGAGAAATTCATTATAGCCCAGGAATGGGCGGTAACTTCTGAAAAGTTTGCGTATTAGTGCCAGGCTTAATGCTTCAGACTGCATGCAAAATTCAGTCTCATTGTACAAAGAAAGGATTGGAGCGCTAAATCAAACACTAATGGCCTGGCTCAGTGGCGTTAAACTCAAAGCACTGACCAAGATCAGGTCCAGTCTAATCACAAGTCATCATTGCCACAGGCTCTTTCCAGTTCTTAAAGGAGAGGTTCATTGATGCTGTAGAACCTCATTCTCAGCATTGCTGGCTGTGCAGCCGTCTCAGCCAGCAGCAGCAGGTCAAGGAGAAGGAGCCGGATGACTCAAGCAGCCATAATGATGGCATTTCCATGCCCCAGAGAGAGAGCCCAAAGATTCTGCGACCATGCATTGGAGGTGTTGGTGATCGCAGTGGAAAGACAGAGGGCAGTGCTCTACCTAGCAAGGAGGCCCTCGCCGCAAGTCTTCCGCACCATGTGGAGGGAGGTAGCCCAGCATGTCTCGGGCAGCACTGTGGTCCCCAGGACCCACACACAGTGCAGTAAGAAATTTAACAACCTCACTCGGGTGGTCAGGGTGAGAACATAAGAACATACGAATAAGAGCAGGAGTAGGCCATATGGCTGCTCGAGTCTGCTCCGCCATTCAATAAGATCATGGCTGATCATCGACCTCAACTCTACTTTCCCGCCCCATCTCCGTATCCCTTGATTCCCCTAGAGTCCAAAAATCTATCTATCTCAGCCTTGAATATACTCGGGGTAGAAATTAGGTCGCGCCCCATTTGGGGCGCAAATATCGTCCGGACGCAAATATTAGCGCCTGGCGCTAATTATCGGCACTGACAGGAAACTTCACTTTTACCGCCCCGGGAGGTGAGTGGAGCGCTAAAGCAGGCGCTGCACACCTGTCTTAAGGTGCAAAGGCCAAGGAGTGAGGCGCTAACTCAGCGCGCGAGCGCAGCGCAGCTGCTGCCAGTTAGCGAGGGAACACAGACACACTGGCGCCGGACACTTCTTAAAGCGGGGGGGGGCCACTTGCTCCCCAGCCACACCCTGCTCATTGCAGCCTTGAATCTCAGCCTGGAGAGAGCTGTAATCCATTTTGCTGCCAAGCATGGAGAGGGTGAGAGAACGCGCTCATCGCTTCACCGAGTGGGCCTTGGATGCTCTGGTTGACGCAGTGGAGCGCAGACGATGTATGCTGTTCCCTGAGAGTGGCAGGAGGCCTTTGCCACGCGAGTTCAGAAGAGTGTGGAGGGAGGTGGCTCAGAGCGCCTCCTCCAGGAGCATGGTGCCCAGGACCCATACTCAATGCCGCAAAAGGTTCAACGACCTCACTCGGGTCGTCAGGGTGAGTGGCTTTTTCTCAATACCTCTCCATCCCTCCATCTCAACCTCACTCTATGGCCAGAGGGTCTTAAAACCCCAATGCACAACACTCATCCAACACCTATGGCCCTTTCATGAAACACACACACACATTCCACACTTTGCATACAGTAAGGGCTATTCACCTATGGGAGGCACATCAGGCAAGACCATGGCTGCATACAGTAAGGGCTATTCACCTATGGGAGGCACATCAGGCAAGACCATGGCTGTATACAGTAAGGGCTATTCACCTATGGGAGGCACATCAGGCAAGACCATGGCTGTATACAGTAAGGGCTATTCACCTATGGGAGGCTCATCAGGCAAGACCATGGCTGTATATTTACTCAGATGCTGTCCTTTTTCTTGCAGGCTAAGCTGGCTCATAATAGGAGACAGCAGCAACGGACAGGTGGAGGGCGGCTTCAGCTGCAACCCCTCAGCGATCTGGAGGAGCGCGTCCACAGGATTGTGGCAAGCCGGGTGATCGGTCCCGTCGCCACTGGAGACGCCGACCCCGTTGTGGACAGCAATGGTAAGGTCATCACCTTTTTGTCCTCTGTCCTTCCACTTGTCCCTCACAACACCAGCCTTTGACACTTTCAATCCAACTTGCTAACTCGCTGCACTTATTCCTCCCTTACTGCCACCCTGTCCTCACGCTAAAGCCACTCTTGTACCTCCCTGCTTTCAGATGGTGATTCACCAGCTGAGGAGACGGGCCCTGAAGCTGCCAGTGGGAGTGAAGCTGCAGCCGAGGAGGAAGAGGAAGCCGGAGCATCAGTGCCACCCTCTCCCGAGGAAGCCCATGCCCACACTGGGAACACGCCTTCCCCGGAGGGGAGCAGGGGGAAGGGGCTGATGATGGCGAAGCTCCAGGCTGATGATGGCGAAGCTCCAGGACCCAGCGGGCTGCAGCAACGCCATGGGGGGGGGTAGGGAAGAACGGGGGCCTTCTCCCCAGAGGGAGAGTATGCCAGACACTCCTACTGCAATGGACGCAGAGGAGGAGCGGCTGATCGCAGAAATGAACACCCAGGCGGTGGGCATGCACACTGAGCTCATGGGTGCAGTGGGAAGGGTGCCCGAATGCATTGAGTCACTGGCAAGGAGTGTGGAGCACTTCGCTGTAGCACAGGCGGATGCCACACTAACGCTTAGTGCTGCAATTCAGTCACTGGCTGCCGTGATCCCACCTCTGACTGCTCTCATACAGACTCAGATGGAGGCCACGCGAGCACAGACTGCTGCCAACCTCGATGGTTCGTGCACATGTCCCCGGGGCTGTCACCGCGCCGCAGCAGGCCAGCAATCTGTTCTCCGGCAGATTGCTCTGGATGCTGAAGTGCTGCCCCGTGGGAGTGCCAGTGTGTCGGGCGAGCAGGGAGTTGCTGGCCTCTCTCACGATGACAGCATTCCTGCTGCCAACACTGTCACTTCTCCACTGCACTTGCCACCGCGTGTAGGACAGACTGCTGCCGCCCATGCAGAGTTGGTGCAGTCTGCAGCCGGGCCCTCCAGGCCCAGAAGTGGTCGAGGCCGTCCTTCAGGGGCATCTGCAGTGTCAGGGTCTGACGAGCAGCAGCCTTCCACCAGCCTTGCTGCAGCCACTGAGGTCCCATTACGGAGGAGCAGTAGGGTTAGAAGGGGGGAAGTGCGCAAGGGAAGGAGATCACCCTCGAAGGGCAAAAAGTAGGAGGTGTGACAAAATGCTGGTCATTTTTTTATTAAAGGCCGAGGTTCATGGTCCAACTTTTGTTTAGTGTTTTGGACATTATCTCCAGGTTGTGAGAACCAGTTATGTTATTGACTGTTTTTTTGTGTTTATTTCTATGAGTTTGTCATGAGGAATTGACACACACAGAGTTTGTAAAATAAATAAGTTTCTGTATTCAAAATATACATGGCTGGTGGTTGGAATTATTGGTGCCTTGGCCGGCTTAGGGGTTGCGTGCTGGGTTGATTAGTGTTTGTAGCAATGGCAGGGGCCCTAGAAGCGGCTTGCTATTAGTCGTTGACGGACGGCCCTTGCAGTTTGACCATTGTGGGCCGCCCTCCTGCCTTGGTGCTGCTGATGATCATCGTCCTCGTCCTCTTCCTCCTCTTCCTCCTCCTCCTCTGGTGGTGCTACAAGGCCTGGTGGCATTGGCTGGGTCCTGAGGATTGCCATGTTGTGCAACATGCAGCACACGACTACGAAGTTCGAAACTTGCTCAGGCGAGTACTGCAGGGCTCCTCCGGAATGGTCCAGACAGCGGAACCGTTGTTTCAGCACGCCGATTGTGCGCTCAATAATGTTCCTGGTTGCTTGATGGCTTTCATTATACCGCAGCTCAGCAGGGGTGTTTGGCGTACGGAGCGGTGTCATCAACCAGGTGCTCAATGCATACCCCTTGTCCCCCAGAAGCCAACCAACTGGCTGATGCGGTGCCTCGAAAACTTCTGCCACAGTAGTCTGGCGCAGGATGAAAGCATCGTGGCAGCTGCCCGGATAGTGGGCATTGACAGCGAGTATCACCTGTCTGTGGTCACAGACCAACTGCACATTCAAGGAATGGAACCCCTTTCTGTTCCTGAATTCCTCTGCATTCTCTCGCGGAGCACGCAAAGCCACATGCGTGCAGTCAATGGCGCCCTGCACCATGGGGAAGCCCGCTACCCTCGCAAAGCCCAGAGCACGGTCACGCTGCTTGTCTGGGGTCATAGGGAAAGAGATGAAGTCTCGTCTCCTTCTGAAGAGGGCATTGGTGACCTGCCGGATGCAGCGATGCACCACAAACTGGGAGATATTGGCGAGGTCCCCAACAGCAGCTTGGAATGAGCCAGTGGCGTAGAAGTTCAAAGCCACTGTGACCTTCACTGCCACCGACAGAGACGTCCTGGACCTCAGCTGAGGCTGCAGATCTGGCTGCAGCAGGTGGCAGAGCTCAGTGACCACCTCCTTGCTGAATCGCAGCCTTCGCAAACACAGCTCCTCGGACATATGGATGTAGGAGAGCTGTTCACGATATACCCTGGGAGGGTAAGCTCTCCTGTACATGCGCCTGATGGCCCTCCTCCGTCTGGCCATCATTGCCACTCTCTGTCTGCGTCTCGGTATCCTCCGATTCAGCTGGAGCAGGGCGACGCCCCCAATCATTGCAGCCCCCATATTCTCTTTGCCAGAAAAGTAATGAGGTACAGCAACTAAAGTAGCAACAAAGTTAGGATGAATAGGCAAAACTACCTCACAAAGCGTTGAGTCAATGTAGAAGTCTCTCTCTCTCTCTCTCTCCGAATCTCTCTCTCTCTCTCAGAATGAGTGGTGCATAAATGTCGACCACAGAAAAAGACAGGAAGAGGCCCCCTTTAAATAGCGCCCCCCCAGCCCCACAGCGATTGATAGCGTTCCAGTCTTCCGGTCGTTGGAAGCGCCAGGCGGTAAGGCAGGGGGCGCCACTCAATTTCCGCTCCGGGGCGCCCCAAGGGCGTTGCACCATGGAATCTGGTATAAAACATTAGGGGTAAAAATTCAGTTGGTTGCGCCTCCCGTTAGCGCCTTAAGAGGGCACTAATGGGGCGCAAAGCCGCTAACGCCCGGGCGCAGCGATGTTTGCGCCGCTCGAGAACTTAACTTGAGATTGTGCGGCGGCGCTAAAACTTACCGCTGCGACCACCTGCGCGCGCAGATTGTGACGTCATTCCATGGTGCAACGCCCTTGGGGCGCCCCGTAGCGGAAATTGAGTGGCGCCCCCTGCCTTACCGCCTGGCGCTTCCAACGACCAGAAGACTGGAACGCTATCAATCGCTGTGGGGCTGGGGGGGCGCTATTTAAAGGGGGCCTCTTCCTGTCTTTTATTGTTGGTGGCATTTTTGAACTACGCATTCTGAGAGAGAGAGGGAGAGACTTCTGGAGAGATTCAACGTTGTGTGAAGGAGTTTTGGGTACTGAGCAGCACTTTGCAGGTTCATTTTGATTTGCCATTCCTTGTATCGATTTAGCAGAGACCGTGGGAGCTGCACTCTGAGCTCTTTGCCTGGTGCTCTCCATTGTTCTTTCCAGCACATTTGATGTGCAAGTCTCTCCAGGCCGAGATTCAAGGCTGCAATGAACAGGATGTGGATGGAAAGCAAGATTAACCATCCCCTTTAAGAACTGGCCCGTGCCATTGTGTGTGTGTTCCATTGCTGACTGACATTACATGAGCTTCGCCAGCGCTCCGAGTTAGCGCCTCACTGCTCGGCCTTTGCGCCTTAAGAGAGGTGTGCAGCGCCTGCTTTAGCGCTCCACTCACCTCCCGGGGTGGTAAAAGTGAAGTTTCCCGTCAGTGCCGATAATTAGCGCCAGGCGCTAATATTTGCGTCCGGACGATATTTGCGCCCCAAATGGGGCGCGACCTAATTTCTACCCCTCAGCATTCACAGCCCTCTGGGGCAGAGAATTCCAAAGATTCACAACCTTCTGAGTGAAGAAATTCCTCCTCATCTCAGTCTTAAATGGCCTACCCCTTATCCTGAGACTATGCCCCCGAGTTCTAGCCACGCCAGCCAGGGGAAACAACCTCTCAGCATCTACCCTGTCAATCCCCTTCAGAATCTTGTTTGTTTCAATGAGATCACCTCTCATTCTTCTAAACTCTAGAGAGTATAGGCCCATTCTACACAATCTCTCATCATAGGACAGCCCTCTCATCCCAGGAATCAATCTAGTGAACCTTTGTTGCACTGTCTCCAAGGCAAGTATATCCTTCCTTAGATAAGGAGACCAAAACTGTGCACAGTACTCCAGGTGTGGTCTCACCAAGGCCCTGTACAATTGTAGCAAGACTTCCCTACTCCTATACTCCAACCCCCTTGCAATAAAGGCCAACATGCCATTTGCCTTCCTTGTTGCTTCAATGCTTCAACAAATGCTACATACCACCATCTGAACCACAGTCTTCACACACTGCCCAAAGCACCACACCCACAGCACTCACCCACCAACAATCTCTACCTACCAATACTCACACCCACATCTCACACCTTGCACAACATCACAGCTTTTCAACTATGGCAGGCACATCACATAGACACATTGCTCCACACTCACTCACACACTTTCCTCTCTCTTGCAGGCCAAGGTCGCTCACAACAGGAGGGAGGAGGAGCGCACAGGCGGGGGACAACCTGACACCCAACCACTGTCTGAGCTGGAGACTCGAGTGCTGCAGATTATTGGGCGCCAGATGGTGGGTGCCATGGCCACCGGCGACGTTGACCCCCTTGGGGACAACAACGGTATGTTCATCCCTACTCCTTCTTCTCACATCCTGCTTCTCCCTCACCCCACAAGCATTTCGCAGTTTCCAGCTAATTATGCTGCATGCATGCAATTCTTCCTTCCTACCCCCTTCCCTTCAGCTTAACCCAAATCTTGTGCCTTTATGCTTTCAGATAATGAGCAAGCACCTGAACACGCTGTCCTTGAGGGTACCGTTGAGAGCGAGGTGGGAGAAGAGGAGGAGGAAGAAGACACCGCGTCACTGCATGTCTCACCCGCTGGCACCAGCTCAGATACTGGTACTATACGTTCTTTAGAGGCTAGTATAGTAGCGGCATCTGCACAAGGTGATGCACCAGGGACGAGCAGCCTGCAGCAAGGCCAGGGGGAAAGAGTAGATCGGGAGCCAGCTCCCCAGAGGGCGAGTTTGCGCGCGAGTTCTGCTGCACAGGACTCAGATGAGGACCTCGATGGGGAGGCCTTTAGAAGAAGGGTGATGGGCATGCACACGGAGATGATAGGTGCAATGGCAAGGATGCCTGAGAGCCTCTCAGCAATGGTAAGGAGCGTGGAGGAGTCCACCTCCAACATTGCACAAGGCTCTGCTCACACCATAGAGCCCATCATTTCCAGTCTGCAAAGGATGGTAGACTCCCAGAGAGACCGTGGTGACCCAGACCTGATGCCACGTGTGATGGGCGATCTGGCAGCTTCCATTGCAGCACAGGCGGAAGCAACGCTATGTCTTAGAGTTGTAATGCAGTCCATGCTTGGTGGCATTCAATCTCAGACTGCTCTCATGCAGTCTCAGCTTGATGCAATGCAAGCTCTGATTGCTGGTCGGAGACAAGGGTTATCCGCTGCAAATGTGAACATGGCATGAGCTGTCCTGAGCTGAACTTCTGCGAAATATACTCTCCATCACAAAATGCACCCTGCACCCACAAACACTCACAGTGAAACCCCCACCAACAACACTCACTATGCACCCCACAACCATTTCAACCTCCATAACATTATCCACCTTGGCCCTTGCCTCAGCAACCCTAATCCATGCCTTTATCACCTCCAGACTCGACTATTCCAATGCTCTCCTGACTGGCCTCACATCCTCTACCATCCATAAACTTCGACTCATCCAATACACTTCTGTCCATATCTTATCCCACACTACATGCCACTCATCTACCACCCCGGTCCTTGCTAAAGTGGGAGAGGATTTGATAGTTAGGGGAATGGACAGGCGTTTTTGCAGCCACAGACGTGATTCCAGGGTGGTGTGTTGCCTCCCTGGTGCCAGGGTCAAGGATGTCACTGAGTGGCTACAGAACATTCTGAGGGGGGAGGGTGAACAGTCAGAGGTCATATCGGTATCAACAACATAGGTAGAAAGAGGGATGAGGTCCTGCAGACAGATTTTAGGGAGTTAGGAAAGAGATTAAAAAGCAGGCCCTCAAAGGTAGTAATCTCTGGAAAGTGCAAAGTGATACATTTTGGTAGGAAGAACGAGGAGAGGCAATATAAACTAAAGGTTACAATTCTAAAGAGGGTGCATGAACAGAGAGACCTGGGGGTATATGTGCGCAAATCGTTGAAGGTGGCAGGGCAGGTTGAGAAAGCGGTTAAAAAAGCATATGGGATCCTGGGCCTTATAAATAGAGGCATAAAGTACAAAAGCAATGATGAACCTTTATAAAACACTGGTTCGGTCTCAACTGGTGTATTATGTCCAATTCTGGGCACCGCACTTTAGGAAGGATGTGAAGGCCTTAGAGAGGGTGCAGAAAAGATTTACGAGAATGGTTCCAGGGATGAGGGACTTCAGTTACGTGGATAGACTAGAGAAGCTGGGGTTGTTCTCCTTGGAGCAGAGAAGGTTGAGAGGAGATTTGATAGAGGTATTCAAAATCATGATGTGTCTAGGCAGCGTAGATAGGGAGAAACTGTTCCCGTTGGTTTGGTTTGGTGGGCAAGGGGAAGCAGCAGAATGTATGGAATGGAGGATGCATCTCCTATAAAGTCAGATGTAATTGTTTGATTTATTAATCCTCTGTTGGAGCATTTTTTCATTTCCAATTTATTCCCTTTTTCGTCATTTCCTCTCTTGACTATGCTAATTCATGCTGGGGCGTAGTTCCATGGTCACTGACAACTATATAGTATCTCACCCCGGTAGCCATTTTTCATGTATGATCTTAGATGAAGAACGCCAGCAGGCTATTCAACTATGGAGGGCATCAGAGTTTAGCCCAATCCCGTCATCACCCGACATACTCAAACACACATACATACTTTCCAGAGGTCACTGGATGACAATTAGACAATTAGAAGTGGGACCTGATTCTCCCCCCTCACCCCCAGGCCTTAGGCGCTGAGGCCAACTGTATCACCCCAACTGCTGCTGACCTGGGAACTTCTGATCTGTACGGCTTAGTTTACACAGGATGATTGATGCCTTTTACCAACTCAGCCATTAAGGGTGTTCTGTTATTAGTTTTGAGGGGAATGAGGAGCAAGGCCATCAGTAAGATAATGGGAAATTGTGTTCTGTATAGCATAACATGAAAGAAAGAAAGAACTTGAATTTACATAGCGCCTCTCACAACCGCAGGATGTCCCAAAGCACTTTACAGCCGATGAAGTACTTTTGAAGTGTAGTCACTGTTGTAATGTAGGAAACATGCCAGAAATAGTCAATAGCTATTATAAGATACTGTTTCTCCAAATGTGTCTAGACAATAACATCAAAAAATGATGAGTGGTGTGATGTGCTTATTTGTACATAGGGATGCAGAAATGTGTAACTGAGTCACTGGGTAAGTCCTAAGCATGTAGTCACTGTCCCAACACTGAAAGGCGACGTGTGAGGGTATAAGTAAACAAAACACAAGGAATGACGAGCAGGCTGCCTACTGTCAGAGTTAATTTATCCGCAAGCCAACCACCAATGACCTCACTTATGTTAAATATCTCAACCAACTGAGAGTTTGCTGGAATATAGAAATCTTGACATGGGTCTGGGAACTTGGCAGTGATGCTGGTGATCTTCTATTTTCTGATGTGTTGCACCTGAAGTTTACAGAGTGGGAATTCATTCTACTTCTGCAGATATGCTCATTCTCTAATGGTGCACAATGTGTAAATACAGTCTATTGTTTTAACGGTTGTAGCATTGGGAAATCCATTTAAGGAATGTAGAACTCCTACTCGGTTGTTGTTCAACCAAGTGAAAACTAATATATTTTATCTTTCCAAGTGTAACAGAGACCTGGACATACCATTTGGCGAATGACGTGGTTGCCCCTGCATGCCAAAATGAAATGTCATGCTTGACCAACCTTATTGAATTATTTGAAGAAGTAACAGATAGGGTAGATAAGGGTAATGTCGTAGACGTAATATATTTGGATTTCCAATGAGCCTTCCATAAGTTACCGCATAGTAGACTAATGACTAAGGTCAGAAGATGTGGGCTGGAATTTTCATTCCCGAGTCAGGTCGGGTGCGTGCGGGCCGCGCAGCGGGTCGGTACCGCGACGTATTGATCAGCCCGCTCCTCAGAGCGACTTCAGCGTAATGGCCCCTATTAAGGCAGACATGCACGATTCCCGGCCCTATTAAATGGTGCGGGTCTGATGACGTCATCAATGACTCATTTCCAGCAGGGATATTTAAAGCAGCCTTGGCCACATCGCATTTGAAGGCTCATGTAGGAATGTGGAGGGAGGATTGGAGAGGAGTGACTTGTTGTGCAGAAATAGAAAAATGACTTCCCAAAGATAGAGGGCTGCACCCTGCTTTTCCGATGACTCCCTACATATTCTTGGCACAGCATGTGGCAGCCATATGGGTGCAATGCAGGAAGTTAAGTAAATCTGGCCATGATGAGGCCATCCCTGGCTTCCCGGGCAGCAATGTGCTCTGGTGCTGCTGGCATCTGGACCTCAGGTTCTTCCTGCTCCTCCTCCTCGGCTTCCAGCTGATGCTCCTCCTCCTTCTCTGAAGAGGCTGTGCACTCTGCGCCTTGCTCCTCAGACAACTCTAATCCTCGTTGCTGTTCTATGTTGTGCAGCGTGCAGCAAACCGATGATAATTCTGGAGACCCTGGCTGGTGTGTACTGAAGGGCTTCTCCAGATCTGTCAAGGCATCTGAAGCGCATCTTCAGCATGCCTATTGTTTGCTCTATGACACATCTGGTGGACATGTTGCTTTCATTATAGTGCACCTGAGCCTCATTGCTTGGTGTCCTCAAAGGTGTCATGAACCACGTCTTCATTGGAGAGCAATTGTCTCCAAGCAGCCAGCCGGTAAGTTTGTTTGGCAGTGCAAAGAGCTGAGGGAGGGTGGACTGGCGCAGCATGAAAGAGTCATGACAGCTGCCAGGGAATTGGATGCACACATGCATGATGATCTTCCTATGGTTGCAGATGAGCTGCACATTGAGGGAGTGGAAGCCCTTGTACTTCACAAGCACTCCTTGGTGATGTGGGGTGCCCTGATGGCCACATGTCTGCAGTCGATGATGTGCTGCACCTGTGGGAAGCCAGCCAGAGTGGCAAAGCTGAGCGCCCGCTCAGTAACACTGACATCATCAGTGGCAAATTTTACATAATTGGCTGACTTGTTAAACATGGCATCGGTGACCTGTGCGATGCATCTGTGCGCGACCAACTGCGAGATGTTGCAAATGTCTGCTGCAGATCCCTGGAAGGAGCCTAAGGTGAAGAAGTTGAGGCCGATGGTGACTTTGACAACCACTGGTAAGGAGTGTCCACCAGGTCCTCTGGGCAGCAGGTCTTGCTCCAGCAATCTGAAAATGTCTGCGACGACCTGGCGTAATAGCCTGAGCCTCCTGAAGCACTGCTGCTCAGTTATGTTGAGGAAGCTCATTCTCTGCCTGTATACCCTGTGCTGGGGGTATCTCCTCCAGCGCGGTGCAGCCCTGCGCTGATGCCCTCTGTCCTGTGGAGCATCCGGTCGTTGAGGAGAAAATTGTTGGTGTTGTTGTTGCTGCTGCTGGTATGCCTGATGCTGCTGGTGTTGGGCTCATCCTGGGCCGATTGTGAGGACCAAGGTGAGACAGTATAAGCAGCACCCATGCTGATGTAATAGATGGCAGGTCAAGTAGAATTCAGAGGAGTAATCTGTCAATGTTGTGATAGTTAAGAGCAATGTGGTAAGTGGCTTCCGAGGTTGCAGAAAAGACTTGCAAACTCTCGACACCTAAATCTGTGCTCAAAATGGAGTCAGCAAGAGCCTTTCCCTTAGGCAAGTAAGCAGGTGTCATGTGGGAGTATTTATTGGGATTTCCATGTTGTGCATTAATGACCTCGATCAATGGCAAACTGAGCTTCCGCCTCAGGTTGACAAACGTGGTTTCTGAGCTGTGTGATTCCCGTGGTGATCCAGTGAAATTCAAAAGGTCTGGTTAAAATCCCTGTTAAGGGCCTCACAACAAGGATTTAATGAGCTTAATTAGGTCGCCCGCCTCTGCTGTTCGAGTCTGTGGCATGCTGGCAAACGCGCCCGAGTTAAAGGCGCGAGGAGGTGGGATGACGCTGCATTCCCGACGCGCTCCCATTTTCTGCAACTTTTACTGCCAACCCGCCTCCAAACCTGCACGCACGGCAGCGGGAAAATTCCGGCCGTGGAGTCGGGACAAGAAGCAGAATGGACAGCAAGCTGGCTAAAAAACAGAAAACAGAGAGTAGGGGTTAAAGGTAGTTACTCAGATTGGCAAAAGGTGGGAAGTGATGTTCCACAAGGATCGATGCTGGGATCACTATTGTTCACCATTTACATAAAATATTTGGACTCGGGGAATTGGAACTACAATTTAAAAATTTGCAGATGGCACCAAATTGGGGGATGGAGTTAAAGAGAGGAGGACTGTGACAAAATACAGAAAGACATTAATAAACTTGCAGAATGGGTGTGTAATTGGCAAATGAACTTCAATATAGATAAGTGCGAGGTAATACATTTTGGTAGGAAGAATAAGGAGGCCACATACTCCTTGGAAAATAAGTGCCTAAATGGGGTAGACGAACAGAGGGATCTGGGGGTACAGATACACAGGTCACTAAAAGTAGTGATGCAAGTTAATAAGGCCATAAATAAAGCGACAATGCACTGGGGTTCATTTCTAGAGGGATAGAATTGAAAAGCAGAGAAGTTATGTTAAAATTGTATAGAACTTTGGTAAACACTTGGAGTAGTGTGAACAGTTCTAATCTGATTTCAGCCAATGTCCCAAACTCCTCCATCACCATCCCAGGGTATGTCCTGTCCCACCGGCAGGACAGACCCACCAGGGGTGGTGGCACAGAGGTATACAGTCGAGAAGGAGTGACCCTGGGAGTCCTCAACATTGACTGCGGACCCCATGAAGTCTCATGGCTTCAGGTCAAGCACGGGCAAGAAAACCTCCTGCTGATTACCACCTACCGCCCTCCCACAGCTGATGAATCAGTACTCCTCCATGTTGAACACCACTTGGAAGAAGCACTGCGAGTAGCAAGGGCACAGAATGTACTCTGGGTGGAGGACTTCAATGTCCATCACCAAGAGTGGCTCGGTAGCATCACTACTGACCGAGCTGGCTGAGTCCTGAAGGACATAACTGCCAGTCTGGGCCTGCGATAAGTGATGAAAGAACCAACACGAGGGAAAAATCTACTTGACCTCGTCCTCACCAATCTACCTGTCGCAGATGCATCTGTCCATGACAGTATTGGTAGCAGTGATTGTCATTGTGGAGACAAAGTCCCGTCTTCACACTGAGGACACACTCCATCGTGTTGTGTGGCACTACCACCGTGCTAAATTGGATAGATTCAGAACAGATCTAGCAGCTCAAAACTGGGCATCCATGAGGCGTTGTGGGCCAACAGCAGCAGCAGAATTGTATTCCACCACAATCTGTAACCTCATGGCCCGGCATATCCCTCACTCTACCATTACCACCAAGCCAGGGGACCAACCCTGGTTCAATAAGGAGTGTAGAAGAGCATGCCAGGAGCAGCACCAAGTATACCTAAAAATGAGGTGCAACCTGGGGAAGCTGCAGCACAGGACTACATGCATGCTAAAAAGCGGAAGCAGCATGCTATAGACAGGGCTAAGCAATCCCACAATCAATGGATCAGATCAAAGCTCTGCAGTCCTACCACATCCAGTCGTGAATGGCGGTGGACCATTAAACAACTAACAGGAGGACGAGGCTCCATGAATATCCCCATCATCAATGATGGTGGAGCCCAGTGCGTGAGTGCAAAAGACAAGGCTGAAGCGTTTGCAACCATCTTCAGCCAGACGTGCCAAGTGGATGATCCATATCAGCCTACTCCTGAGGTCCCCACCATCACAGAAGCCAGTCTTCAGCCAATTCGATTCACTCCACGGGATATCAAGAAACGGCTGTGCGCACTGGATACAGCAAAGGCTATGGGCCCCGACAACATCTCGGCTATCATGCTGAAGACTTGTGCTCCAGAACTAGCCGCGCCTCTAGCCAAGCTGTTCCAGTACAGCTACAACACTGGCATCTATTGGACAATGTGGAAAACTGCCCAGGTATGTCCTGTCCACAAAAAGCAGGACAAATCCAACCCGGCCAATTACCGTCTCATCAGTCTACCCTCAATCATCAGCAAAGTCATGGAAGGTGTCATCGACAGTGCTATCAAACGGCACTAACTCACCGAAAACCTGCTCACTGGTGCCCAGTTTGGGTTCCGCCAAGACCACTCAGCTCCCGACCTCATTACAGCCTTGGTCCAAACATGGAAAAAGGAGCTGAATTCCAGAGGTGAGGTGAGAGTGACTGCCCTTAACATCAAGGCAGCATTTGACCAAGTGTGGCATCAAGGAGCCCTAGTAAAACTGAAGTCAATGGGAATCGGGGGGAAAACGCTCCACTGGCTGGAGTCATACAAAGGACGATGGTTGTGGTGGTTGAAGGTCAATCATCACAGCCCCAGGACATCGCTGCAGGAGTTCCTCAGGGCAGTGTCCTAGGCTCAACCATCTTCAGCTGCTTCATCAATGACCTTCCCTCCAACATAAGGTCAGAAATGGGGATGTTCGCTGATGACTGCACAGTGTTCAGCGCCATTCACAACTCCTCAGATAATTAAGCAGTCCATGTGTCGAAGTTTGACTTCCGATTAAAGACTCTTGTAGACAATATCGTCAAAGAAGGCTTTTTATTATATTTTACTTGCAAGGAGACTGCAACCATAGCCCAATTAGCTATGATGACAGACTGCCGAATCACAGAAAATGGAGTATTCTTATACAGTATAATATCACATGACATGTTGTTTAAGGTAAGCTAAGTTAACAATTAGAAAAACACATTAGAAATGCCTTACAATGAGACTAGCTAATCTCTATAAAATGGAGTCTATCTATTTTACTTCTCTCACCAAGGTCAAGGCGCCTGGTTTGTTTACTTTACTAGCCCTTGGTTATCTCAATATTAAGCCTGTTTTCTTTTGTGCAGGCAGTCTTTTGCTGACAGCATAGTCTAAGAATTTAAAGTTATTTTCAGAAAAGAACATAACAATGGATTTTTTCCCTTTTCCACACAAGTCAGAGTCGGCCATTTTATTAGTTTAAATTCAAGGACACCATTTTGTCCGAGACAAAAACTGCACTTCCACACATGCCCGCATGCAACAAGACCTGGACAATGTTCAGGCTTGGGCTGATAAGTGGCAGGTAACATTCGCACCACAGAAGTGCCAGGCAATGACTATCTCCAACAAGCGAGAGTCTAACCACCTCCCCTTGACATTCAACGGCATTACCATCACCAAATCCCCCACCATCAACATCCTGGGGGTCACCACTGACCAGAAACTTAACTGGACCAGCCACATAAATAATGTGGCAACAAGAGCAGGTCAGAGGCTAGGTATTCTGCAGCGAGTGTCTCACCTCCTGACTCCCCAAAGCCTTTCCCCCATCTACAAGGCACAAGTAAGGAGTGTGAAGGAATACTCTCCACTTGCCTGGATGAGTGCAGCTCCAACAACACTCAAGAAGCTCAACACCATCCAGGACAAAGCAACCCGCTTGATTGGCACCCCATCCACCACCTTAAACATTCACTCCCTCCACCGTGGCTGTAGTGTGTACCATCTACAAGATGCACTGCAGCAACTCACCAAGGCTTCTTCGGCAGCACCTCCCAAACCCGAGACCTCTTCCACCTAGAAGGACAAGGGCAGCAGGCGCATGGGAACACCACCTCCTCCAAGTTTCCCTTCAAGTCCCACACCATCCTGACTTGGAAGTAAATCGCTGATCCTTCATCGTCGCTGGGTCAAAATCCTGGAACTCCCGATCTAACAGCACTGTGGGAGTACCTTCACCACACGGACTGCAGCGGTTCAAGAAGGTGGCTCACCACCACCTTCTCAAGGGCAATTAGGGATGGGCAATAAATGCTGGCTTTGCGATCCCATAAACAAATTAAAAAATAAAAAGGATATAGAGGAACTGGATAAGGTGCAAAAAAGATTTACTAGAATGATACCAGAACTTCTTAACCATTGCTTTTTTAGTTTTTAACTGCTGTCACTTAGGTTCTCTTGGCCTTTGTGCCCAGTGTTATAAATTATTTCTTTGCTCCCAGCACTATTACTGACCAGGGATTCCCTTTGGCAAAACCATCTATGAGGCATTTGGAAGAAGCAGAAGTGGGCCTACAGAAGATTACCAGGCAGTTGAGATGTGCTGTGGACCACTGATGGGGTTCTAACACCTGCATCATTCTCAAAGGAAGCTGACACAGATTGGATAATTAAACCTTGAGACTTGCATTTATATAGCGCCTTTCACGACCTCAAGACATTCCAAAGCGCTTTACAGCCAATGAATTAGTTTTGAAGTGTAGTCACTGTTGTAATGTAGGAAGCACCACAGCCAATTTGCACACAGCAAGCTCCCACAAATAGCAATGTGATAATGACCAGAAAATCAGTTTTAGTGATGCTGATTGAGGGAGAAATATTGGCCAGGACACTGGGGAGAACTCCCATGCTCTTCTTCGAAATAGTGCCATGGGATCTTTTACGTCGACCTCAGAGGGTAGACAGGGCCTCAGTTTAACGTCTCATCCGAAAGCCAGCATCTCCGACAGCGCAGCACTCCCTCAGTACTGCACTCGAGTGTCAGATTTTTGTGCTCAAGTCTCTGGAGTGGGATACAAGAAGAACCCAAGATAATTTATTCCCCACTTCAGTAACTTCACTCAATGCGATAAGCTATTGTTTAATACTAAGTTATTGTTTCTACCACCCTCTGGCATTAAAGCTAAAACTGGGAACTCAGCATGTAGGGAATTGTAGGCATAAATCTCTTTATTACCAGTATGTGCCACAACATATTACAGCACAAAGACTACAACATCACGCATGTTGCTTTGAAAAAACAAACCTTTCAGTTCCTGCATTGTATTTCCTAACTGAAAATCTCACTCACTAAAGATCAATCCCTCATATGAGAAAGCAGTCGGGATCATTGCTAAAATTAACAAAGTGTAGTACTTTCAAATATTTTCTTTGACGAAGTAAATATTCTAGTTCTCCTATGGGGTTTCCCTGAGCATTAGCTCAGAGAGCAGCAGCTCCCTGCACATGCCCTTCTGAAACCTGATCTTATTTCCCTGACAATGTGTAGTGTGTGGACAGACACGACAGTCTCATTGCCATATTTCTGACCAACGCTAACCATAGAGGCCAATTGAGCTCGGTCGATGCTTAAGCGGGAGCCGGCAGCAGCAGAGGCGGCAAGATATATTCGGCGAAACCAAGAAACAACAAAAAATCAAGGAGCAATATCACAGGACAGCAGGTGCGTGATTGGTTGGTGAGTATTACCTTTGTCTTTTTCTCTCTAAGTTAGGTCAGTGGGTTTTAACTAAGAAGTTTAATTAGTAGTCTAATAAGTAGAGGCATGGCGAGGCATGGCAGGGCACCTCAGTCCTGTCGAATGCCATGCGGGAAGTCCAGGATGCTTCTCGTGTCCTGGACAACCACATGTGCAGGAAGTGTCGTCAGCTGGAGGAGCTCCAGTTCCGTGTTTCATAGCTTGAGCAGCGGCTGGCGTCACTGCAGTGCATCCGCGAGGCTGAGAGCTACATGGACAGCGTGTTTCGGGAGGTGGTCACCCTGCAGCTTAAGAGTTTGCAGGCAGAGAGGAAATGGGTGACCGCCTGACAGAAAAGGAGGACCAGGCAGGCAGTGCAGGAGTCCCCTAAGTGCATCTCGCTCTCTAACCAGTACTGAATACTGGTGAGGGTGATGGTTCCTCGAGGGAGTGCAACCAGAGCCAAGGCCACGGCACCATGGGTGGCTCAGCTGTGCAGGGGGGGGAGGAGGAAGGTCAATAATGCAATAGTGGTAGGGGATTCAATAGTTAGGGGAACAGACAGGTATTTCTGCGGCCACAGACGTGACTCCAGGATGGTATGTTGCCTCCCTGGTGCCAGGGTTAAGGATGTCACTGAGCGGCTGCAGGACATTCTGAGGGGAGAGGGTGAACAGCCAAAGGTCGTGGTCCATACCAATGACATAGGTAGAAAGAGGGATGAGGTCCTGCAGGCAGATTTTAGGGAGCTAGAAAAACTATTAGTAAGCAGGACCTCAAAGGTAGTAATCTCCAGATTACTACCGGTGCCATGCACGAGTGAGTACAGGAATAGGAAGACAAAGCAGATGAGTGCATGGCTGCAGAGATAGTGCAGGAGGGAGGGCTTTAGATTCCCGAGGCATTGGGACCGGTTCTGAGGGAGGTGGGACCTGTACAAACCGGATGGGTTACACCTCAAACAGGGCCGGCGGGGTGGAGAGGGGGTTGCTAGTGCTGTTGGGGAGGGTTTAAACTAGCTTGGCAGGGGGATGGGAATCTGAGAGCAGATTAAGCAGGGCTTTAGATTCCTGAGGTATTGGGACCAGTTCTGGGGAAGGTGGGACCTGTACAAACCGGATGGGTTGCACCTCAACATGGCCGGGATCAGTATCATAGCTATTACTGAAACATGGCTTAAAGGGCAGAAATGGTGGCTCAACATTCCTGGTTACAGGGTTTTCAGACGAGATAGGGAGGGGGATAAAAAGGGAGGGGTTTGCAATGTTGGTTAAAGAAACAATTACAGCTGTGAGGAGGGATGATATGTTAGGTGGATCACCAAATGAGGCCATATGGGTTGAACTGAAGAACTAAAAGGAGCAGTCACACTGCTGGGAGTGTACTATAGACCCCCAAACAGTCAGAGGGAGATAGAAGAGCAAATATGTACCCAAATTTCTGACAAGTGTGTAATATATGTGGATAGAACAACTAAAGGACAGAGACACGATGAGTTGCTAGTCAATGTGCTTGATACTAGGCCAGAGCGAATTGAGCATGCTCATACTAAACCATGTGACAAACTATGTGATAATACATTACACTGCTTTCCCCTTAAAAACAAATGTACATATTCCCCTCTCAAATACAACAAACCCACCTTTCCTAGCATTACATGTACCACATAACAAAAACCCCTGTTTTTTTTCTTTTAAATCAACTACAAATGCTACAAATGAACTACAAATCCAGTTTAATAACAGGTTTGCGGAGCCTTCCTGTTCTCCTTACAGAAGGTTTTGGTGGTGAACCAATTTTCGGGCTGCTTTGTTCTGGTTCCGAACTCAAAGATGATCCTGTTTTCTATCTCAGATTTGTTTGAACCTGGTACTTCAGTTTCTGAAGTCTGAATGGAGTCAAACTCATGTATGTGTTCATGATCAAGTGGTTCAAGATCACATCATGGTTCATCTCGAGCAGAGATCATTTGATCTACATGAATACTTCGGATGCTGTCACCAATTTCAACCAAATATCTCTTGGTTCCACCAACCTCTACTACGGTTCCCATATCCCACTTGTATGAACTCGACTTGCCAGGGGGATTGAGAACACGAACAGACTCGTTTTGTCTGAAACTGCGTTCTTTCTGATTGCTATCATAATAACGTTTCTGACTCAACTGTTTCTGGTCAACTCTTGAGGCCAAATTTGGTTCAACAAGACTCAATCGTGTTCTCAATCTCCTCTTCATCAAGAGTTCTGCTGGGGTATATCCAGTTGTAGTGTGCAGACTAGTTCTGTACTTCAGCAAGAAATTTGCCAAACGTTGCTTCATGCTGAGTCCCAAACAACCCTGCAACACTTGCTTTTTGAGAGCTTCTTTTACTATTCTGACTGACCTTGAAGCTGGATGATATGGTGGAACGAGAGTGTGTTTGATACCGTTCTATTTCATGAACTCTTGGAATAGAGCAGAACGAAACTGAGGACCATTGTCAGAAACAAGCTCTTCAGGTAAGCCATGACATGCGAAGATAGACCTCAACTCATCTATGGTACATTCAGTTGTAGTATTTGAACCCATGTGTTTCACTTCAATCCACTTTGAGTGACTATCTACAACTACCAGGAAATAATCATTTGCTTTCTCACAGAAGTCTACATGTACTCTCTGAAAAGGTCTACTTGGCCATGACCAGGGTTGTAGTGGAGTTTTGGGTGGTTTGTTTCTGCAATTTTGGCAAATGCTGCATTTGTTAACAAGTGATTCAAGATCACTGTCCAATCCAGGCCAATAAACAAAGCTTCTTACAATTGATTTCATATTGACGATCCCTGGATGTTCAGTATGAAGTTCGGCCAGAATTCTATCTCTCAAAGAAGTAGGTACCACCACTCTGTTTCCCCACTTCATACAACCTTGCTCACAGGACAATTCAGTATGACAGTAATGGAATGGTATCAACTCTGTGTCCAGACACTGATTAGTCCATCCATTCAAGGTGTTTTTATATACTCTTTACAGTACTGAGTCCTTTTGCGTCTCATCTGCAATTTCAGTAGCATTCACGGGAAAGTCTTTGTCAACTGCACCTAGCGTGAAAATCTCACCTCACTCCCAACATGAGTCCTCATGTGGCAACCTGGACAACACATCTGCGATTGCATTTTGCTTTGAAGTGCGATATTCAATCATGTAGTCATATTGTGACAACAACACTGCCCAACGTTGCATTCTCGATGCGGCCATTGCAGGGATGGCAGATTTGGGCCCCAATATTGCTAGGAACGGTTTATGATCCATTATCAGAGTAAACTTTCTGCCGATCAGGAACTGTTGAAATTTCTTGATTCCAAACACTATGGCGAGTGCTTCCTTTTCAATTTGCACGTAGTTTCTTTCACTCTTTGTGAGGGTTCGTGATGCAAATGTCATTCATTACATGGCTTATGACAGCTCCCACACCGTAACTGGAAGCATCACACGTGAACAAGCTCAGGCAATGTGTCGTAGTGCATAAGTAGAGCATCATTAGAGAGACTTCTCTTACAAGCCTTGTAAGCTTCCTGTTGCGCTTTTGACCACTTCCACTGGACATCCTTCTTGAGGAGATTGTGCAATGGAGCTAACATGGTCTCTAACTCAGGTAAGAACCGTGCATAGTACTGGACCATTCCCAGGAAATATCTTAACTCAGACACGTTCTGTGGCTTTGGAGCATTGATGACAGCATCAACCTTTTCCTTAATTGGTTGCAAGCCAACTTCCAGACCAAGGTACACAACCTCGGGCTGCACAAAAGCACATTTGCTCCTTTTCAATTTGACATTGTGGGAATTCAACCTTCGAAGAACTAAATCTAACACTTCTAGATTTTCTTCCTCGTTGCTTGTTGCGATCAGCACATCGTCTTGATTGCATAAGCAATTTGGAATTCTTGCAAAATCTTATCCATCGTAGCCTGGAAGAGTTTGCGGGAGGACTTTACACCATACGACAGCTTGGTGTATGAGTACAGTCCCTTGTGTGTGTTGATAATGAGATACTGTTGACTCTCTTTGTCAACATTCAGCTGAGCATAAGCGTGCGACATGTCAAGCTTGGAGAAAACCTTTGACCCAGAGAGTGCTGCATACAAATCTTGGGATGTAGGTAATGGGTACTGCTCATTGTCAACTGCTTGGTTGATAGTAACTTTGTAGTCACCACACAAATGTACAGTTTTGTCTGCTTTGGGCACTACCACAATCGGGGTAGCCCATTCACTTTCATCAGTTTTTACTAGCACTCCGTTCTCTCTCAGTTTCTCTACTCTTCCTCCACCTGACTTTTCAACGCAAAGGGGCCTTTCCTTACAATAGACAGGCTTCGCATTGGACTTGATATGGATATGCGCATCATACCCAGTGATAACTGTCTGAGAACATACTTTTATACTTGTTCAGCATTGTGTCGAGTCGCTTCTTTGAAGCATCTACACTGAAGAAGTTTTTCCAGTCTAGTTTTAACTTTCTCAACCAGTCTTTGCCCATGAGGGTTGGCCTGTTGTTGTACAATAATAGGCAGCTTTACTGACTGGCCATTGTGTTGAATTGTACATTCCATTTGTCCACATGTCGCAAGGATTTCTCCGGAGTAGGTTTTTAACTCTACGGTACTCTTTGTAAGTGGTATTTGATTAAACTTACTCTCATATGTGTCCTTACTCATGCTAGAGCTGGAGTGGAGCTAATCTACAGAGCAAATGGGAAACTGTTCAACCTCTGTCGCCTCCAGTCCAGACCCAAGGTCGTCCCATCCTCTGTCATCGAAATACAGTATGCAGACGACGCTTGCGTCTGCGCTCACTCTGAGGTCGAACTCCAAACCATCGTCAACACCTTCACCGAAGCGTACGAGAGCATGGGCCTTACACTAAACATCCGTAAGACAAAGGTCCTCTACCAACCTGCCCCCGCCACACAGTACTGCTCCCCGATTATCAAAATCCATGACGAGGCCTTGGACAACGTGGACCACTTTCCATACCTCAGGAGCCTACTGTCAATAAGGGCAGACGTCGATGACGAAGTCCAACACCACCTTCAGTGTGCCAGTGCAGCCTTCGGTCGCCTGAGAAAGAGAGTGTTTGAAGACCAGGACCTCAAACCCAGCACCAAGCTCATGGTCTACAGAGCAGCAGTGATACCCGCCCTCCTGTATGCTTCAGAGACATAGACCATGCACAGCAAGCACCTCAAAGCACTGGAGAGGTACCACCAACGCTGCCTCCGCAAGATCCTGCAAATCCATTGGCAGGATAGGCGCACCAACATCCGTGTTCTTGCTCAGGCCAACATCCCCAGCATCGAAGCTTTGACCACGCTCGATCAGCTCTGATGGACGGGTCACATTGTCCGCATGCCCGATACGAGACTCCCAAAACAAGCGCTCTACTCGGAGCTCCAACATAGCAAGAGAGCCCCAGGTGGGCAGAGGAAACGCTTCAAGGACACCCTCAAAGCCTCCTTGAAAAAGTGCAACATCCCCACCGACACCTGGGAATCCCTGAGCCAAGACCACACAAAGTGGAGGAGAAGCATCCGGGAAGGTGCCGAACACCTCGAGTCTCTTCGCCGGGAGCAAGCAGAAGCCAAACTCAAACAGCGGAAGGAGCGCACGTCAACCCAAGCACCCCACCCACCCGCCCCTTCAACCACCGTCTGCCCCACCTGTGACAGAGACTGTAGGTCCCGCATTGGACTCATCAGTCACCTGAGAACTCATTTTTAGTGTGGAAGCAAGTCATCCTCGGTTCTGAGGGACTGCCTAAGAGAAGAGAATTTGATTAAACTTACTCTCATGTGTCCTTACTCAAGATAGAGCAGTCGATACACATATCAATATATTGGTCATTGATCAAAAGTTTTGTACGGAAGTCTTTCTCACCACTGCTAGCATTGCCGCTAGTGGCATAGATACTGTAGATGCCTCGTTCTTCAACATCAGGTGTGTTCACTTCAATATTGTGAACTTCTCCCTTTTGTTGTCACTGCTTTGCATTGCTACTAGAATGGTTCTTACTTCCTGTTTTAGGTCTAGCTCTGCAAGCTGTTGAAATATGGCCTTGTGTCTGGCAGTGAAAACACTTCACATTTCTGTATTGGCAGGACTGTGGTGAGTGATTTCCATTGCAGCGATAAAAATCCACTGAACTGCTCTCACTGACATACTTTTGACTTGGTCTCACAACTTTAGGTTCAGTGGTGGCTTTGTGACTGTAGACCTCAGCTGCACTAGTCACTTGAGTTGGACAGAGCTCCCTAGCATTCTTAGACGCCATCTCCATAAATAGGGCAATTTTGCATGCTATGTCAAACGTTAGATTGGAGTGTTCAGAAAGTTGGACTATGTGCGCTCATCCACCAGTCCACACGCAAATTTATCTCGCAGCGCACAATCCAAAAATGTGCCGAAGTTACAATGCAAAGACAGGTTCTTAAGAGCTACAATGTACTCACTGATGGTTTCACTTTGCTTTTGGTTTCTAGTACCAAACTTACAGCTCTCTGCTATTTCTAACGACTTTGGGTCGAAATGGTCCTCAAGTTTCTCGATAATGTCCTCAAATGACGCATCCTTCGCTTTCCCTGGCGTGAGTAGGTTTGTCAACGTTCCATAGACATCTGGCTCGATCTCCATCAGAAAAATAGCTTTCTTCCGTTCACAAATTAATTTATTTTGAGCTTGAACATTCTCATCTGCACCTTCGGTCTCAATAATGTTATTGGCCTTAAAAAACCATCTCCATCCACTCAATGTAAGAACTGAATGGTTCGCGAGCTCGGTCATACATGCCAAGACTTCTGATGAATTCCATAGGCGCGGCCATGATTGTCCCGATCCCGTCGAACAGTGACTCAGCACACTACCTGTGTACCTGTGAGAATCAACACCGCTGTTGCTGTGTATACATACACGCAAAGGTGAAGCACAAGACGAGTCTGTGGTAAAACATCACAAAAATTCAGTTTAGGAGTGACAAATTCACCTGAAACTTTTCCACTCAAAGGTTGAACACTGTGTCCTTCCATAACCCTAAAAATGGCTTTGGGATCCCATTCTCATCGCCAACATGTAATATATGTAGAACAACTGAAGGGCAGAGACATGATGAGCTTCTAGTCAATGTGCTTGTTTACTCGGCCAGAGCGAACTGAGCATGCTCATACTGCACCATGTGACAAACCATGTGATAATACATTATAAAGTGCAAAAACAATAGGGCAGTAACAGTAGGGTATTTCAACTACCCTAATATTAAATGGGATAAAATTAGTGTAAAAGATATAGAGGGTGCAAATTTCTTAAAATGCATTCAGGAGAACTTTTTTAGCCAGTACGTAACAAGTCCAGCAAGAGAGGGGGCAGTTCTGGACTTAGTTTTAGGGAATGAAGCTGGGCAGGTGGAAGGGGTATCAGTGGGAGAGCATTTTGGTGATAGTGATCATAATTCAGTTAGATTTAGCATAGTTATGGAAAAGGACAAAGATAGACCAGGTGTAAAAGTTCTCGATTCGGGAAAGGCCAATTTTACTAAGCTGAGATGTGATTTAGCAAAAGTGGACTGGAAACAGTTACTTGAAGGTAAATCAGTGTCAGAATAGTGGAAGGCATTCAAGGAGGAAATAGTGAGGGTCCAGAGCAAATATGTTCCCACAAAGAAAAAGGGTGGGACTCCCAAATCTAGAGCCCCCTGGATGTCAAGGAGCATACAGGAATAAGGAAAAAAGGGAAGCTTTTGTCAGATACCGAGAGCTCAATACTGCAGAAAGCCTAGAGGAGTATAAAAAGTGCAGGGGTGAAAATAAAAAGGAAATTAGGAAAGCAAAGATAGGGCATGAAAAAATATTGGCAAGTATAATTAATGAAAACCCAAAGATGTTTTATAAGTCTTAATACAATTGTACAGGGCTTTGGTGAGACCATACCTGGAGTACTGTGCACAGTTTTGGTCACCTTATCTGAGAAAGGACATACATGCCTTAGGGGCGGTGCAACAAAGGTTCACTAGATTGATTCCTGGGAATGAGAGGGCTGTCCTATGAGGAGAGATTGAGTAGATTGGGCCTATACTCTCTGGAGTTTCGAAGAATGAGCGGTGATCTCATTGAAACATATAAGATTCTGAGGGCAATTGACAGGATAGATGCTGAGAAATTATTTCCCCTGGCTGGAGAGTCTAGAACTAGGGGGCATAGTCTCAGGATAAGGGGTCGTCCATTTAAAATTGAGATGAGGAGTAATTTCTTTACTTAGAGGGTTGTGAATCTTTGGAATTCTCTGCCCCAGAGGGCTGTGGATGCTGAGTCATTGAGTATATTCAAGGCTGAGATAGATAGATTTTTGGACTCCAGGGGAATCAAGGGATATGGGGATCAGGCGGGAAAGTGGAGTTGAGGTCGAAGATCAGCCATGATCTTATTGAATGGCGGAGCAGGCTCGAAGGGCCATATTGCCTACTTCTGCTCCTAATTCTTATGTTCTTATGTTCTTATACATAAAGAGCAAGAGGATAACTAAGGAAAGTTAGGGCCTATTAGAGACCAAAAAGGTAACCTATGTATGGAGGCGGAAGACGTGGGTATGGTTCTTAATGAATATTTTGCGCCTGTCTTCACAGAAGAGAAGGATGATGCAGACATTGTAGTTAAGGAGGAGTGTGAAATATTAGATGGGATAAACATAGAGAGAGAGAGGTAGTAGTAATAGGTTTAGCATCTTTGAAAGTAGATAAATCGCCAGGCCTGGATGATATTTATCCCAGGCTGTTAAGAGAGACAAGGGAGAAAATAGCAGAGTCTCTGACCATCATTTTCCAATCCTCTCTGGCTACAGGCATGGTGCCAGAGGACTGGAGAACTGCTAATGTTGTTTAAAAATGAGAAAGGGATTGGCCAAGTAATTACAGGCCAGTCAGCCTAACCTCGATGGTGGGCAAATTATTGGAAAAAATTCTGAGGGACAGTATAAATCATCATTTAGAAAGTCACAGATTAATCAAGGACAGTCAGCATGGATTTGTTAAGGGAAGGTCGTGTCTGACTAACTTGATTGAATTTTTTGAGGAGGTAACGAGGAGGGTCGATGAGGGTAGCACGTTTGATGTAGTCTACATGGATTTTAGCCAGACCTTTGACAAGGTCCCACGTGGCAGGTTGGTCAAAAAAGTTAAAGCCCATGGGATCCAAGGGAAAGTGGCAAGTTGGCTCCAAAATTGGCTCAGTGGCAGGAAGCAAAGGGTAATGGTCGACAGGTGTTTTTGTGACTGGAAGGCTGTTTTCAGTGAGGTTCCGCAGGGCTCATTACTAGGTCCCTTGCTTTTTGTGGTATATATATATCAATGATTTAGACTTCAATGTAGGGGGCATGATTAAGAAGTTTGCAGATGATACAAAAATTGGCCGTGTGGTTGATTGTGAAGAAGATAGCTGTAGACTGCAGGAAGATATCAGTGCTCTAGGCCTTGGGTGTGGGCAGAAAAGTGGCAAATGGAATTCAATCCGGAGAAGTGTGAGGTAATGTATTTTGGGAGGGCTAACAAGGCAAAGGGATACACGATAAATGGTAGGATACTGAGAAATGTAGAAGAACAGAGGGACCTTGGAGTACATGTCCACAGATCCCTGAAGGTAGCAGGACAGGTAGATAAGGTGCTAAAGAAGGCTTACGGGATGCTTTCCTTTATTAGCCGTGGCATAGAATATAAGAGCAGAGAGGTTATGCTTGAACTGTATAAAACACTAGTTAGGCCACAGCTAAAGTACTGCGTACAGTTCTGGTCATCACATTACAGAAAAGATGTGATTGTACTAGAGAGGGTACAGAAGTGATTTATGAGGATGTTGCCAGAACTAGAGAATTTTAGCTATGAGGAAAGATTGGGTAGGCTGGGGCTGTTTTCTTTGGAACAGAGGAGGCTGAGGAGAGACTTAATTGAGGTGTATAAAATTATGCGGGGCCTAGATAGAGTGAATAGGAAGGACCTATTTCCCACAGCAGAGAGGTCAATAACCAGGGGGCATAGATTTAAAGTAATTGGTAGAAGGATTAGAGGGGAGTTGAGGAAAAAAAAAATTACCCAGAGGGTGGTGGGGGGTCTGGAACGCACTGCCTGAAAGGGTACTAGAGGTAGAAACCCTCATCACATTTAAAAAGTACTTGGATATGCACTTGATGTGCTGTAACCTGCAAGGCTACGGACCAAGAGCTGGAAAGTGAGATTAGGCTGGATAGCTCTTTTTCGATTGGTGCAGACATGATGGGCCAAATGGCCTCCTTCTGTGACGTAAATTTCTATGATTCTATGATTCAATGAAAATGGAAGTAACTTAAAAGAAAATGCAAAACAACCTTGGGATGTATAAGTAAAAGTCTTGTATTGCATTTTAAAAATAATTATAACAAGATAACTCATTTTAAGTATTCTACAGTAAGATTTAATGCATTTATTTATTCGTCATCTTCTGCAATTTGGTTTTTGTTGATGTTGCCCCCATAACTTTTATACAAATGGATCTCCTAGAATTCTGTCTGACAGCAACAATGAACTCAGTAATTAGATATGCAATTTCATGGACCACTGACTTGCATTGCATGTATGCTATTGCATATTAAGTCTATGAACTGTCTAACTTTATAGGGCGTTAAAGTGGCTAACCCCCGAAAACAGGCGTGGGAATCATGGTACGCAATTAACCTGCGCCCATTCAGGTGACACGTTAAGTCCGTGCTGCCTGCAGTTTTAACTGATTGCTGCATGCAGCCAGCGCTAACTGCGCTGTTCATTGGCTGCACGCATCAGCACGAGGCCTGATATTGTGAGTGGCTCGCGCTACTTAAAGGTAGCCTGCACCTCTTAAAGGGGAGGTGCATTATGGCTGCAAGACGTGGTATGAGATTTTTGAAAAGTGAATCTGGGCTGTGATACTTTGAGGAATGGCTGAACATGCAAGAGAGCGAGCAGCACGGGCTTTCTGACAATGTACTGGAGGTCTTGGTGCAAGATGTGGAGAGAAGGAGAGACATCCTGTAACCACAGCTGGGCAGGAGGCCCTCCAGAGACAAGCTGGGAAGAAGTGGGAAGAAGTAACGGCGGAGGTCAATGCCAGGAGTTTTGCTCCAAGAACATAGATGCAGTGCAAGAAGAAGTCTAACAGTGTGACATCAGTTGTCAAGGTGAGTGAGTTCATCTTCAAATGGCATATCATACCAACTGTACCACTAGCCTCATCCACTGCTCAATTCACTACACCCAGCTACCAATAATCTCTATCAATCAGTACTCAACCTTTCAATTCATACGCTTTACCTCACCCTCAAACACTTAGCGCTGTTGCAAGCCTCACACCCACAACTCACAACTCACACACACTGGCAGCTATTCAACCATGACAGCCACATCACCCAAACATGTTGCAAGACACTCACTGACACACTTCCCTCTTTCTTGCAGGAGAAGGTGGTGCGTAACAGGAAAGAACTGGTGGAGGACCAGCGCACCTGCATGTTTTAACCCCCAAGGAGGAGTCAGTGCTGGCCATTATGGGAAGGGGCATTGCTGTGGCGGTGGGGCTGGAGGGATCGACAAAGAGAATATCTGCATAGCTTATCCTCCTTCTCTCTTCTCACTTCTCCCTCATCCTGTAATCTCTTCTGACTCACAAGCTGCAAGATGGTGAAAGCACGCACTTCTTACTTTTTCCTCTCCCCTCACCACAAACCAACTCGTATCTTTTTCATTTAGATATCCAAGAACTGGAGCCTTCCCAGTCAGAGGAAGAAGACCATGAAGATGAAGAGACACCATCACTCAATCTTACACTTGCAGCCACCAGTGCAGAGACTGATTAGAGGATAGGATAGGGGAGGGATCTGCACGTGGTGAGACACCGCAAATGTGCAAGAGCCAGGGTGGGGGGAAAGGATAGCGCAGGTGCCAGCTCGCTGGAGGGCGAGGTTGCATACTAGTTCTGCTGCAGAGGAGTCAGATGAGGACTTCAATGGACCAGACAACAGAAGAAGGCTGATGGATGTATAGAACCAAATGTTTGGTGCACTGGAAAGCCTGTCAGAAAGCCTGCACACAATGTCAAGGAGCATGGAGGTGTCCAGGACCAACTTAGCATAGGGTTTTTCGCAGAGCTTGGAGCCCATCCTTTCCAACATCTCCATCAGCACATCTATGGAACCCACCATGATGCAGCATCTGTTGGCCGATGCCACAGCTTGTATTGCAGCACAAACAGCTTCTGTTGCAGCACAAGCAGCTTCCATCAAAGATCTGAGTGCTGCAATGGAAGCTCAGATTGCTGCCATGCAAGCTCAGACTGCTGACGTCATGGATCTGGATACCACTGTTCAAAGGGGCTTCCAAGGCATCACAGCAATCCAGCAATCTGTCATCCAACAGACCAGTAGGATTGCTGAGGCGCCGCCCCGGGAAAGTGGCCAGTGGCTCCATGGAACACAAACCTGCTGTCCTCTCTCAGCACAACAGCATTCCTGCTCCCACCCCTGCCACTCCACCAGTGCCTTTGTTGTTACCCGTCAGCCCAGAGTGATGCAGCCCAGGCCGAGATGGTGCAGTCTGGAGCCGAGCCTTCTGGGTCCAGGGCTGCTCCAGGTTGCCCTCCAAGGCCATCTGCATTCTCCTGAATTGAAGGTCAGCAGACTTCCACCATCCATGTTGCACCTCATAGGAGCATGAGGACAGGCAAAGGCACACGGATGACATGCACTAAAGGAATGCAAATGGGTGATTTATTTATTTTTGTATGCATTATGCAATGATTGAATTTAGAAAATTAGATTGGAATGTGCATTTTCTTGTGGGTTTTATTTTTGTGTTGTCGGAAAGAGGACAGTGTGATGGGTAGTGATGGAGGAAAGGCAAGGAGTATACGGCTGTTGGTAAATGTGGAAGTGTGGTTGAGGTTACTGGTATTGTTCATGAATTATTTGAGCACATAGAGCCCGGACAGAAAGGGGCTGTCTATGTTGTAGTCTCCCATCCTCTTCCTGTTCCTCCACTTCCTGTTGCACTTCCTCCTTCTCTTTCTCGTGGTCCTGCTCCTCAGCTTCTTGCCTGATTGGTGGTGGCAAGGGCTGTTCCCCATTGATGGTCAGAGATTGTGCAGCATGCAGCATACTGCTACAAAATCTTGATACCCACTCAGCTGAGTACTGCAGGGCTCCTCCAGAGAGGTCCAGACAGTGGAAGCATGGGTTGAGGATGTCGATAGTGTGCTCCATAATGTTCCTGGTGGAAGCATGGCTCTCACTGTAGGCCTGCTGTGCACGTTTGTGTGGGTTCTATACCAGAGTCGTGGAGGGGCGATTTTCGACGGCTCCTTCAAGCGCTAAAGAGCCTCCAAGATGGCCAAGATAGGGTATTGAGCTGAAACGCCAGTTTAACTTGCGTTTAGCGCAAGATGCCATCTTGGTAAAGGAGTTGAAGCTTGTGCTAGGAACGGCCGCCCGGAGATCATTAAGCAATTGATTGTAACTTTAATTGCCTGCTAGCACTCATTAATGAGGCTACACGGTATTTTGGTGGAAAGCGCTCGACCTAACGCCCTCTCCTAAAAGCAAACAGCTAATTGGGAGTAAACAAGTCTTTGCTGAAGATTTCAAGTGCTACTTAAAGGTATATCACCTTTTACCATTCGCTTGCTGCTGGAGGTTTGAAGAGAACGAAAGAGAGACTTGCATTTATAAAGCGCCTTTCACAACCACCAGATGTCCCAAAGTGCTTTACAATGTACTTTTTGAAGTGCAGCCACTACTACCAGGATAACGGGCATTCACCTGCATGATGTGTTGCCTGTGGTCGCACACCAGCTGCACATTGAGTGAGTGGAATCCCTTTCGGTTCATGAAAATAGCCGAGTTCACATGAGGCGCACGCAAGGCAAATTGTGTGCTGTCGATGGCACCCTGCACCATGGGGAAACCTACAATCTGTGCAAACCCTCGTGCTCGCTCCGCCTGCTTGTCTCTGGAAAGACTGAATAAGATTAAACAATTTTTCTGTGAGAGAGCCTCAGGGATGTCCCTTATGCAGCAGTGCACTGCAAACTGCGAGATGTTGCTTATATTTCCAGCAGCAGCCTGAAAGGAGCCAGACACATAAGGGTTAAAAGCCACGGTCACCTTGACAGCCACAGGCAATGCTGTCCTTGCCCTGCTTTGAGGTTGCAGTTGTGGCTGCAGCAGTTCACAGATTTCAGTCACAACCTCTTTTATGAAGCAAAGATGTCTCATACATTGGTCCTTGCTGAAGGTGAGGTAAGAGAATTGCTCCCTAAAGATGCTCGACGGATATGGCCTCCTGCTATGAGCCTTTCTCCTCCTCCTCCTCCTCCCTCTTCTAGCAGCTTGTCCTGCTCTGTGTAGCCTCTCTTCATTCTCCCAGTCATGCTCAATTCCCAGAGGATGCCTTACCAGAAAGCAACTTGTTTCAGCAGAAGCTTTTAAATGAACTTAAAAGTACTTCAGCACCAGCCAGACGACTCCCTGTAGATTATTCAAACTTTAGCCAAGGATAGGAAAGCTCCAAAAACACACACAATTGCACCAGCAGCCAGAAGAAATAATCCAGCAACTAACCTGTAAGTGCTGGTGGGGAGTCCTTCATTCCGTTTAACGTCATATTCAGCTGTGCGAGGTTAAGGCAGGGCATTGGCTGGAATGTACAGTTGGAAAATGGCAGCATGGCATCATATCAGTGTTGCACACTGATTCGCGCCATGATCTGCCTACTCTGCATGCTGCCGGAAGTCATTAGGTGTACGTGTGCAAACCCCTTTACCAAGATGGCACCCTGCTCACTTCCTGTCGGAAGTGTGCGCATGCATCTCTGACCCCATTTTCGAGCGTTAGGTGGCCGTGTAACACTTAAAAAAACTGGCACTACACAGCCCAATTTAGGGCCCATAATGTTTTATACCAGATTTTTTGTATGTCTGAAATGCCTGTTGAACTACCTTTTACTAATAAAAATGGCTCAGTTGATTAATACTGCCCATTGTGGTACTAAGTCATACAGATTAGAAATAAAATGAGTCAGCTGGTGGTGGGTCACCACAATTGACGTTTGTATTTCTGGCTGAGGGTGGTGGATAAATAATTAGCCAGGCTTCCTGCTCCTGATGGCTATCCAGTACCCCTGCTGGATAATGCATGTGTGTAAATGTCAGGTGAGGTCAGGATCTGACTCAACTGTGTTGCCTCCTCCCCACTCTTTCTCATGGTTGAACAGCTTGCCAACACTCAGAACTAGATTTTCCTCGACTTTACTGCCCACTTTTGGGTTGGGTGAGTTAGAAAATGGAGTGGTGATGCAAAACACAGCCCCTAACCACGCTATTAGAGATTTTCCATTGAACACTTCCAATACTTGCTGCCAATGCCATCTCATTCCATTGTGCCTGTACCATTCCTTTTGTAAAGCTCCCTTATTTGTCCCAATAAAACCCTTACAGAGGAGTCTGAAAACTTGAGGGCACTAACATGCTTCTGTTGGTCTCAAAGTCATTACTCCCAGAAATTAATGCAGCTGCACCGGATTCTCCACCTCTCCAGAGGCAAGTTCCCAATAGATGGTGCTAATAATGCTGGGAGTCCACCCTGAATATTATAACTACCCTGACCCTGCAAAATATTGTGGGGTCACGTGGTTAGGCAGAACGGATACCACGCCAAATTGGCAAATCCAGGTCTCACTTTCCAGGTCCACACCTGAATAGTGGATATTTGGGTGATGTACCAGAGGTCTGACAGCATAAATCAGTGTCTTCAGGAGGGCAGAAAGAAATAAACACCTAAATACAATATGGAAATAAAACTACACAAAGGTTACTAGCTAGAAAGTAATGTATATTTTGATAAGTGTTCACAGGGTTAAAATAAATGTGGATTTGAAAATGAATCTAATTTCATTCATATGAAGAATGATAGTAATAAAATAGCATTGAAAATGTAATTTTCTTTTCTCATTAAAATTACAAAAAAATACATTATATTTGAATGTCTGGAACAATTATTATGCAGTTGAAATCCTTTTAAAATTAAATATTTACATTATCAGGTAGACATTTCATCTCTATAAAAAGTCTTACATTGCATACTTTCGCTCATATTTTTTCCATTAGGATATGTTTGAAATTAATCCTTTATCTTATATTATGCCACCCTAGATATTTCCACGACTAAAATGCGCTTTTTTTAATAATTCAATAATAATCATTGCTTTTTCAGCACACTTATTTATCAGAAGGCACAGCTTTCTACAACACAATGATTAAGTACCAAACCCACAGAGATTTTGTATAAAATGTACTTCTCTATTGAGTGATTTCTTTTGCATTATTTCAGTTCTTACCAACCTGCAGCTAGTATACAGGGAGGAGTATAGCATGCTTAAATGAGGCACATGTTGGCCAATAGAAAACCTTTATGTTGAATCTCCATTACAGTATAAACAGTGAAACTTATATAACATAAAAACAGAAAATGCTGGAAATACTCAGCAGGTCAGGCAGCATCTGTGGAGAGAGAAACAGAGTTAACGTTACAGGTCGATGACCCTCCGCAGATTCTGCCTGACCTGCTGAGTATTTCCAGCATTTTCTGTTTTTATTTCAGATTTCCAGTATCCACAGTATTTTGCTTTTGTAAACTTATATAACAGCAGTCTCTGAACTCCACCGTGAGAAGCACTTGTGAATTTTTTACATAAGACACAATATAAATGCAAATATTATTATAGTTTAAATTCCAAAAATCAATGTATATATGATGAAGTAAAAAATTAGATAAAAATGAGAAATTAAAAAGAGGTTATTAGTGATTATTTTGAGTTTCTCTCCAGGGGATGTAATTTGTGTCATTACACTGCTAATGAAGGAAAATGCAGTGTCTCTGCATCTTTGTCTGCAATAAATTTATTTCAGGGGACGAGATGAAGTGTCATAATCTCTTGAGGTACTTGTATGAAAGTAGTATCACTATGACCCGCTAAATGCCTGTGAGAATTCTAACAAACTGATATATACAGGAGCGCCTGTGGAAAACAACATTGCTCGGGAGTCAGACATGCTTCCAAGACATGAATAATCAAGACTGAACATGTCATGTATTGCATAATGCTAAACTATCAACAAGGCCTAGAAGTAAGCTGCTTTTTTTGGTTTTCATATCTGTGGATGTCGATTAACATTGAAGTGATTGTGGATTTAGCAAAATTGTGAAATTACATGCAGAATCCAAAATGGACAAGTGAGACGTATTTATTTAGATCCAGCATGATGAGAAATAAATTCACAAGTAAGTGATAAAAATAACCCTCAGTAGTCAAAATGATCATAATTTCACACTTAATCGATTTCTACTGCAAGTGAACATTCTTTTAACTCAACTGCAATTATCTCTATGGGTGTGGCACTTAGCAATACAGACCAGCAGGGTCCAAGATTCAATCCCTGTTCTGTGCTGAATTAGCTGATGTTAGCTGGGGTGGCAATGGGAATGCTACAATTGACTTCTGCCCCCAGGCTAGGGAGGGATAAAATCACCTCTAATTGTATCTGACCCATCCTCTCTTTTTGGAAGTGCACTTGATGTAGACATCAGATAAAGACAGGATCATTTCAGTTGTAATGCCCCCAAGGTTGAAAGCCCCACAGTAATCATTGTAACAGCCCACATTGTGTTGAGGCATCAAGGAGCTGCCAATGATCATGGTCATAAAACCATACTCTACCTAATGTCAAGGATAGCCCCAGGCTTGTTTTTTTTCTATGAACAAACGCCTCCTTAAATGCCTCTCCTCTGTTCCCTTCTATCCTCATCTTAAATGCCAAATTTGAGGAGCTCATAGATTTCTTCATAGGAACAGTAGTAGGCTATTCATTCCCTCAAGTCTGTTCTGCCATTCAATTAGATCATGACTGATCTGTACCTCAACTCCGTTTACCTGCCTTTGTTCCATATCCCTTGATACCCTTACCCTCAAAAAATCTATCAATCTCAATCTCATCAACAAGATCAAGACTGCAGTTACCTTCACTGCGTCCTCTCCTTCCTCTTACCACATGGTCCAGCCCAACTGTTTCCCACCCAATCAAGCCCTAAACCCATCGTTCCAAGCTCATTTTCTCCGAGAACCATCAATCACTCCCTCAATTTCTTTCCCACACAACTTCTCCTACGCTCGTTGACATTTTCAATAGTTTCCTGTCTTCGAGCATTCTACCTCTTTCCTTCAAAACCGCCGTCATCACACCCCCCAAAAACTCTGACCCTTGACCCTTCTATATTTGTCAACTGCCACCCTATCATCAACTTGCCTTTCCTCTGTAAGCTCCTTGAATATTTCATAAGTTTGTTTTGAATGTTCATAGTCACCTCGCAGCTCTGTGCCCATCTCTTCCAGAACGACCCTTCTCACAAACAACGCTAACCAAAGTCATGAACAATTTGCTACATGACTGTAACCATTGTGCTTCAACCCCTGTCTTCATCAACCGCTCCACAAAATTTGACATTCAATGTTTATCCTCAGTCATCCAGCTTTATGGAACTCCCTTTGCATGGTTCCATTCATATCGATCCTCTGCTGCCTCTGCAGCAACCCCAACATAATGTTTTAATAAAAGTTTCACTATCATCCATTTACCTCTAATATAATCCAAAAGATTGACAATTATTGCTTGAGTCACCAATGTGATATTTTCAATCACAAAAACATGTATCTAACTATAAAGTATTCGGGGTGGGGGGAGTGGGGAGCTTTTATCTATGGATGTACAATCCTGCACCTGCTTCTGTTCTATTTCAGAAGGAAAAACATTTCAGTCTTTGCTAGGGGAAAAAATTATTTAACAAATAATTGCAGAGTGGAAGACAAATAGAAGGGAGGCAACAGACCCATCATCTACAATTACAGGCTTCCATGAACATCACAGAGCTAGCGGTGATTTTTTTAATTACTTATTTGAATTTTGCTTTCTTTAACAAGAAATAAGTATTTAGCCAAGAAAGTAGTCCCAGTGATATTTCTTATCTCGTGTTGCATGAATAACATGTTCTATCTGCATAACGATCATGGATCGCGTGCTGCTCTGAACCGCATTTGTATTTGTACACACAAGATGACAGGCATTTTGTGATTCATAATCACGTAGGAACCAATTTAGGGGCAACAGGTGGCACCACTGTGATTGTAATAATTTAAGATTCCTGGTGGAATTTTTCCCGACAATCCCTATACTTCAATAAAAATTGTGCTTTAATTTGCTCGGATCTCCACCTCTTATGCTTGTGAGTTTACCTTTTATGTGCACTATCTAGTCATACGATAACATGACTCTAGTAAGCAACGATGAACTCCCATCTTGAATGAACTGGATACTGTAATCCCACACATACTTCCTCATCCATTTCCTCAATCTGCTGAAAGGCAGACTGATCAACACTTTAGTGAGACATAGGAACAGGAGTAGGCCATTCAGCCCCTTGAGCTTGTTCCACCAATCAATGAGATCATGGCTGCTCTGCGATCTAACTCCATATACCTGCCTTTGGCCGATATCCCTAAATACATTTGGTTAACACAAAGCTATCAATTTCCGATTTAAAATTAACAATTGACCCAGCATCAATTGCCATTTGCAGAAGAGAGTTCCAAACTTCTACCAACCTTTGTGTGTAGAAGTATTTCCTAATTTCACTCCTGAAAGGCCTGGCTCTAATTTCTAGACTCTGCCCCCTAGTCCTAGGATCCCCAACCAGCAGAAATAGTTTGGGGGAGAAATTCGGTTGGTTAGCGCCTCCCGTTAGCGCCTGGCGGGGGCGCTAATGAAGTAGCGCCGGGGCGAGGCGAATCCAGCACCTCACGCCAAATCCAGTTGCCCCATAGCGCTGCCGCTAACATTTAGCGCCTGGGGCTTTAGCGCCAGGCAGATTGTGATGTCAGTGAGCGTGCAACGCTCACTCAGCGCCCAATCTGCCAAATTAATTATCACCCCCTTCCTTAGCACCTCGCCCCGACAACGACAGGAAGAGGAGGCGTGAAGCAGGCGGATGGCGGCTCCAGGGGTGCTATTTAAAGGGATCAGTCGCATCTGTCAGGTTAGTGCTGTTTCATTGCTTCCTTGTCCGTTTGCAATTGTGCAGGAGTTTAATTCAGTCATTTAAAGGTTCTTTAGTAGCAGGAGCGTTGTAGCTACTAAAAATGTATTACATTTATTCTGACAAAATTTCAAAGTGCTACACATTGTTACATTAATGGGGGCTGTTCGGGCAGACAACCTCGCCCTCCAGGATCTACGACTGAGGGAGCGCAGGCAGCGAGAAAGATTGCAAGATGTGGCCAGAGGGAGGAGGAGGGCCATCAGGGCTCTCAACAGGAGGCCTTACCCACTGAGCGAGGAGCAGTATATTAGAAGGCTCTGCTTCAGCAAGGATGTGGTCACCGAACTCTGCCATCTCCTGCAACCAGACCTCGAGCCTCAGATCAGGTCGACCATGGCACTCTCAATGGCAGTCAAGGTCACCGTCGCTCTCAATTTCTTCGCCAGCGGTTCCCTCCAGTTTGCAATAGGATATATAGTGAACATCTCGCAGTTTGCCGTCCATCGCTGCATCTGGGAGGTCACAGAGGCTCTCTACAGTAGGAGAAGGGATTACATTTCCTTCCTCATCACCAGAGAGAAGCAGGACTAACATGCATGTGGATTTGCCAGGATAGTGGGCTACCCCATGGTGCAGGGTGCCATTGACTGCACCCACATGGCTTTGCGGGAACCGCATAACAATCCTGAGGTCTTCCATAACCGCAAAGTCTACCACGCACTTAATGTGCAATTGATGTGCGACCACAGACAGCGAATCCTCAATGTGAATGTCCGCTATCCTGGCAGCAGCCACGATGCCTTCATCCTGCGCAAGACCGGTGTGCCAGCACTCTTCCAGACACCACATCAAGCTCGCGGTTGGCTGGTCGGAGACAAGGGCTATCCGCTCTCCACCTGGCTCATGACTGCCCTCCACAACCCCAGCACTCCTGCTCAGCACTTATATAATGAGAGCTATGCTGCCACCAGGAACATCATTAAGCATCGAGGTGCTCAAGCAACGGTTCTGCTGCCATGACCGCTCGGGAGGAGCCCTCCAGTACTCGCCAGAGCGGGTGTCCCATTTCGTCATGGTCTGCTGCATGCTCCACAATCTGGTCATCATGAGGGCCCAGCCCTTGCCACCAGGAATTGCAGGAACACCTCAGGAGGAGGAAGAAGAAGGCGAGGAGGAGGAGGAGGAACAGGAGCGAGGGAGGAGGCAGTCACTCAATTGGCCTTCTGGAAGAGCGGTCCGTAACTGCCTCATCAGACTGCGGTTCCAATAAATTAAACCGCAGATCCCCATTGCTCACCACATCCCCATCATTCCATCCCTGTCGCAGGCCATATCACAGCGCAAAGCTGAAATGAGAGACATCACCAAATCATCCAAAGCCAATTAATAAATTTATCAATAATCAGTGAACACATATTTACAACAACAATATTACCTATTCATCCTTGTGCAATCCCTTGGTGCCTCTCGTTACTGTGCCTTTGCCTACTCTAGTGCTCCTATGAAGTGTTGGCCCAGTGGCTGCAGCACGGCTGGTGGAAGGCTGCTGAGTGTCCATGTGGGAGACTTCAGATGGCCTTGCAGGATGCCCTCGACCAGCTGTGGGCCTGGAAGGCCCGGCTGTCGACTGCACCACCTCAACATGGGCAGCAGCAGTGTGGGCTGGCTGGATGACAGGCAGCGACAAGGGCAATGGCGGAGTGGCAGTGGTGGGAGCAGGAATGCTGTCATCCTGAGAGAGGACAGCAGCTTCCTGCTCCACTGATGCACTGGCACTCCCCCGGGGCAGCACCTCAGCATCACTACCAATTTGCTGGAGCACAGATTGCTGACCTGCTGCGACACCGTGAAAGCCCCGGAGAACGGTGGTCGACCCAGCCACGATGGCAGCAGTCGGAGCTTGCGTGGCATCAAGCTGAGACTGCATGAGAGCAGTCTGAGAATCGATGGCACCAAGCATGGACTGCATTACAGCAGTAAGACATTGCGTGGCTTCCGCCTGTGCTGCAATGGAAGCTGCAACATCGCCCATCACACGCAGCATCAGGTCTGGGTCACCACGGTCTCTCTGGGAGTCCACCATCCTTTGCAGGCTGCAAATGATGGGCTCCATGGTGTGCGCAGAGCTCTGTGCAATGTTGGAGGCGGACTCCTCCACGTTCCTTACCATTGCCCAGAGGCTCTCATGCCCCCTTGCCATTGCACCTACCATCTCCGCGTGCATGCCCATCACTCTTCTTCTAAAGGCCTCCCCATCGAGGTCCTCAACTGAGTCCTGTGCAGCAGAATTCCCGCGCAAACTCGCCCTCCGGGGAGCTGACTCCCGAGCTACCCTTTCCCCCTGGCCTTGCTGCAGCCCGCTCATCCCCGGTGCATCACCCTGTGCAGATCCCGCTACTATACTGGCCTCTAAAGAATGCGTAGTGCCAGTATCTGAGCTGGTGCCTGCGGGTGAGACATGCAGTGACGCGGTGTGTTCTTCCTCCTCCCCTTCTCCCGTCTCGCTCTCTATGGTACCCTCAGGGACAGGCTGCTCAGCTGCTTGCTCATTATCTGAAAGCATAAAGGCCCAAGAGACGGATTAAGGTGATGGGAGGTGGGCAGGAAGGGAGAAAGGCATGCATATAGCATGATTAGCTGGAAAGTGGGAAAGGCTTGTGGGGTGAGGGGGAAGTGGGATGTGAGAAGGAGTAGGGATGAACATACCGTTGTTGTCCTGGCGCCCAATGATTTGCAGCACTCTTTCCTCCAGCACAGACAGTGGTTGGGTGTCAGGTTGTCCCCCGCCTGTGCGCTCCTGCTCCCTCCTGTTGTGAGTGACCTTGGCCTGCAAGAGAGAGGAAAGTGTGTGAGTGAGTGTGGAGCAATGTGTTTGGGAGATGTGCCTGCCATAGTTGAATAGTTGTCATTGTGTGCAAGATGTGAGATGTGGGTGTGAGTGTTGGTAGGTGGAGATAGTGGTGGGTGAGTGCTGGGGGCGTGGTGCTTTGTGCAGTGTGTGCAGACTGTGGTACAGATGGTGGTATGTAGCCTTTGTTGAAGCATTGACTCACCCTGACCACCCGAGTGAGGTCGTTAAATTTCTTCCTGCACTGTGTGTGGGTCCTGGGGACCACAGTGCTGCCCGAGACCTGCTGGGCTACCTCCCTCCACATGGCGCGGAAGACTTGTGGCGAGGGCCTCCTGCCACTTGCTGGGTACAGCACCGCCCACCATCTCTCCACAGCGAAGACCAACCCCTCCAATGCTTGATCGCAGAATCTGCGAGCTCTCTCTCTGGGCCGTTGATCTGCCATAATGACACCTCCTTCAGTGGTCCGGTTCCACCTCCTTCAGTGGTCTGGTTCCTTCTCCTGGGCCTTCTGCTGCTTGCTGAGACAGCTGCAGAACCAGCAATGCTGAGAATGAGGTTCTGCTACATGATTGAACGTCCCCTTTAAGAACTGGAAAGAGCCTGTGGCAATGATGACTAGCGATTAGACTGCACCTGATATTGCTCAGCGCTTTGAGTCTACCGCCACTGAGCTTGATTTAGCGCTCCCACACTTTCTTTGAACGATGACGCTGAATTTTGCGTGCAGCGAGATTCATTAGCGCCTGGCGCTAAATCTCAAACTTTTCAGAAGTTAGCACTTACTCCTGGGCGATAATGAATTTTGCCCCCTTTCTCGCTATCTACCCTATCTGTTCCCCTTAATATCCTGAAAACTTCGATCAGATCACCCCAAACCTTCTAAATTCTATGGAATACAACCCTAATTTGTGTAATCTGTCCTTGTAACTTAACCCTTGAAGTCCAGGTATCATTCTGGTAAACCTACGCTGCACTCCCTCCAAGGCCAATATATCCTTTCTAAGGTGTGGTGCCCAGAACTGCTCACAGTACTCCAGGAGTGGTCTAACCAGGGCTTTGTATAGCTGCAGCATAACTTCTATCCCCTTCTACTCTAGTCCTCTAGATATAAAGGCCAGTATTCCATTCGACTTCTTGATTATTTTCTGTACCTGTTCATGACATTTTAATGATCTATGTACCTGAACCCCCAAGCCTCTTTGGACATGCACTTTTTTTTTAGCTTTTCACCATTTAGAAAGTAGCCTGTTCTATCCTTTTTCGATCCAAAGTGGATGACCTCACATTTGCTTACATTGAAATCCATTCGCCACAGTTTTGCCCATTCACTTAATCTATCAATATCCCTTTGTAATTTTATGCTTTTATCTATACTGCCTACAATGCCGCCTATCTTTGTGTCATCGGCAAATTTGGATATATGGACAAATGACAAATGTAAACTAATAAGCTGATTTACTTTGACAATCAATAAATGAACATGGAGCAACATTTGTAGTATATCTCACCCTAATACAGTAATGCTCCTCATAACATAGAAAATAACAAATAAGCCACATTGTCCCTGTTCCTCTAAAATAATTCCTCTAAATCTAACTAGCTCTCGTTTAATGAGGACAATGACCTGAGTCCTTGTCTGTCTCCTTCATCAGCTCTTCAAAGATGACTTAGACCATGTGCTCTCCTGTCCTTTCCCTAGCTGGACAAAAAAACTAGGGGCTTAACCTTTGACCCTTTCCCAGTTCCCTGTGGCTGGGGATTGGTCAGTGGGTCTGCCAAATAAACTGGTTTACCTGCTCCCCCCTCCCCCGCCACCCCCTACCCCGGTGAGGGCTGCTTGAAACTAACTCTTGCTGAGCTCAAGTGAATAGAACAGTCTTACATAATGGAAAGTCTAAATTAATTCTATTGTTTAAATTTTAAGTTGTATGTGAGAAGAGGTACCATTTCATGAACTGATGCATCTGGCTCTAATGCATGCCTTCTAGCACTTCTGCTCAGTGACTTTAACCTTTTGAGAGCTAAATTTAACTTAATAGAAGCATTTTACTATAAATGATACCGTGATCCTTCCATGACAACAGTCAGAAATCCCAAAATGTGATGAGGGGAAAGCCAAACTCAATGCTTAAAAGTTTGAAATATTTGTAGATAAAAAAATCAATGTATAATATATACAGAAATAAAAACAGAAAATGCTGGAAATACTCAGCAGGTCAGGCAGCATCTGTGGAGAGACTGGACAATGAAGAGAGGCCATGCAGAAACTTTCTCTCTCCACAGATGCTGCCTGACCTGCTGAGTAATTCCAGTATTTTCTGTTTTTATTTCAGATTTCCAGCATCTACAGTATTTTGCTTTTGTATAATGGGCCGAAAATTGATCCCGGGACGCGAGAGTACGCACTGCATACTCTCGCGTATTCCCACTCCAATTGCCGGTTTTCTGCATGCCCTGCGCATGCGCTGAAAACCGGCAATTGCTCTTCCGAAAAGGGGGCGTGGCTTGAGTGCATCGCGTGCGCGCTACAGGCTGCGCGCACGCTGTGCACTTCATGCTTTGGACGCGCAGGTAAGTAGGGAAGATTTTGGAAATGTAAAAAGGAGGAGTAAGACCCGCTTTTAAGAAGGTAAGTAGTGAATTAAGTATTTTTTTGAATTTTTTTTTACAGGTATATCTTTTTTATAGACTTTAAAGACAGGTTAGTTTATTTTTATAACTTTTTAAAAGATTTTAAATTTTTTCAAAAATTTAATTTTTTATTTAAAATGGTTAATTTAATTAACTATACTTATTTTATTAATGTGATGGGTTTTTTTTAAAATTTAATTGAGGTTTAGCTGTTATTTTGGGGGGGTGTAAGATTCATAAGTTTCACAGCTATGCTGTGAGACTTATGAATGGAAGATGGTGTGCTGCCATTGGCTCTAACTGAGTCACGTGATCCCACAGCTCGCACGAATTAACTACGCCGCTGGGATACGCAAGCCCAGCACAGCTGATGTATGGAACATCAATTTCGTGCGAGCTGGATCAGAAAAAGCATAAGCGAGGTGAGACATCGCGGGGAAGGCTTACCCACGCGGGAACAGAGCGAGATCAATTTCTGGGCCATTATATACAGTATTGGTTCCAGTGTACCTTCTGCCCCATAATGAAAAAATTTGGGGGGCTAAATTGGGTTGTGTAATGTCAGTTTTATAGACGCAATACAGGCTCCTAACGCTCGAAAATGGCGACCGAGATGTGCACACACACTTCCGAAGAGAAATGCACAGGATGGCATCTTGGTAAAGGGATTTGCGCGCGGGCCTAACGATTGCTATGCAGAACAGGCAGATCATGACGTGAATCAGTGTATAATGCTGACTTAAAGCCACTGCTGACATTTTCCAACTCCCCACTCCAGTCAATGCCCTGACTTAACCTCGCACAGCTGAACATGACGTTAAACGGAATGAAGGACCCCCCCACCAGCACTATTTAAAGGGATCATGAAGTACTTACAGGTTTGTTGCTGGATTATTTTTTCTGGCTGTTGGTGCAATTGTTTGTGTTTTTGGAGGTTTCCTATACTTGGCTAAAATTTGAATACTCTACAGGGAGTGGTCTGGCTGGTCTTGCAGTACTTTGTTATATAAAATATTGTGCTGAAAGAAGTTGCTTCCAGACATCGGTGGCCTGGTAGGGCTTCCTCCGAGAATTGAACATGACTGGACAATGAAGAGAGGCCATGCAGAGCTGCTAGAAGGGAGGAGGAGGAGGAAGTGCAAGAGGAAGTGGAGGAAGAGGAAGAAGAAGGGAGGCTTCAATGTAGACAGCCCTTTTCTGCCCAGGCTCTACATGATCAGGTTATTCATGAGCAATAGCAGTGTCCTCAACTACACCTCCCCATTCATCTATAGTCCCACACTCCTTGCATTTCCTCTATCTCTGACCATCACATCATCCTCTTTCTGACAAAGTGCGTGCTTACCCCATCTGCAGCTTGTGAGTCAGAAGAAATTGTGGGATTATGGAGAAGTGGGAAGAGAGGAGGATTAGGTATGCAGAGATCCTCAACATCGATCCTTCCAGTGCGGCCAGTGGTCATGGCCTCAGCGATGCCCCTTCCCATGAAGGCCAGCACTGTCTCCTCGATGGGAGTTAAAACATGCAGGCGCGTTTGTCCTCCTCCAGTTCTTTCCTGCTGCCTGCTGTTATGCGCCACCTTCTCCTGCAAGTAAGAGGGAAGTGTGTCATTGAGTGTCCTGCAATATGTTTGGGTGATGTGGCTGTCATGGTTGAATAGCTGCCTGTGTGTACGAGCTGTGAGTTGTGGGTGTGAGCCTTGCAACAGTGCTAAGTGTGTGAGGGTGAAGTAAAGCATATGAATTGAAGGCTTGAGTACTGATTGAGAGAGATTGTTGGTAGGTGGATGATGGGGGTGTAGTGAATTGAGCTGTTTACCTTGCTGCTTGCTGTGCAATGAACGGGTTCATTGCGCACCGCGACCATCGTGCCCGTTTTTAGGTCTTATCCAATTTAACCCCCTTAATTTTTACCACTGAAATTTATTTCTTTTTTTTTGTCTCCTCTTTTTAAGGTCTTTTGAATAAAAGCATTGAATAATTACTTTTCCCAGAAGCCAAAAGCATTTTCCAAAGTTTTTAGATTCAGGGAATTAAACTGTCCCTGTAATGGATAGAGGAACATATAATTTTAATCATTTAGATTATGATTTGAACTTGTAAAGCATGATGTCGTGAGTGATCCTGTTCTAACAATGTCCAGTCTCCAGTTTAAAAATGACAAGGCCTACTCAGCGGCAGGTTGGGTCTGACCGCGATGCATGCTGCACCTTACGCCTGCTCCCATAATGTTGAACACAAATCAGCCTGTGCAGGCACAATACTGCTCATCACTATTGTAGAACTGCCAAATCTCATGTATTTGTCATGCAATTTGAGACTATCTAACGCACTTCGGTATAAATTTTTTATGTTGTTGCAAAACCCTGGCATTGAAAAGTTGTGGAAACAAGCCAGTCAGCAGTACCGTTAAAAAGATCAGAATGTCTCTGATCCATTGATATGCTCAACATTAGATAACAGGAGGATACAACACTGCACAATACAACATATAACATTACACGTATCAACATTTGTGTGGGAAAGCACTAATCACATTTCTTGGATGATCTTGCAAGAATAAAATATACTTCTTTTTAAAACAAAAAGCACAAAATGTGCATTACAAACATTCCTGCAAAATTTGCTAAATATTCTCTGAGAAAACATTTTGAATACTGTTTTAATAACGACAACAACTTGCATTTATGTAGCACCTTTAATATTAAAATACATCCTGAGGCTCTTGATGATGATGTGAGGAAAACTGACACTGAGCCAAAGAAGGAGAAGTTGGGTAATCAAGCCAGGGTTTCTTCAACCTCCGCCCGTCAAGATTTGTTAAGTACATTGGCGTAGAGTTTCTGATTTGGGCGCAATCGGGAAATTATGCCCAAAATGCTCTTGAAATTGGGCTGGTTAGGTTATGCTAAAATTCATTTGTATAATTACAAATGTAAAATCTTCCATGAACCAACACAATTGGGCAGTATAATAGATCGTAATTGTTTCTTGTTTATTCTTTCCATTAAAAAGTATTCCTTGATGTATTTAAGAGTGGTAATTTGGTATAGTTTTATTTATACAGCTGAAAATGGGTTTATCACCAAAAAGAAGCATTTTTAATAAGGGTGTCCAGTCCTCCATCTGTGAGTAACCTGATTTAAAATCACCTGAAAATGACTTTTTAAGAAACCATACTTGAACTATTTACTGAATAAAAATGAGAAGTCGCACAACACCAGGTTATAGTCCAACAGTTTTATTTGAAATCACTATTTAAATCACATATTTACTGAATGGTAGGTTTAAAATCATTGGCAAAAGATCTAGAGGGGGGATGAGAAGAATTTTTTTCACTCAGAGAGTTGTCGGGATCTGGAACGCTCTACCTGAAAAGGTGGTGGAAGCTGATTCCATAAATAATTTTAAAACAGAGTTGGACGGGTACTTGAGGATGAGGAACTTACAGTGTTACGGAAAAAAAGCAGGGATGTGGGACGAAGCACGACTGCTCTTTCAAAGAGCCAGCACAGAAACGACGGGCTGAATTGCCTCCTTCTGTGCTGTAAGTTTCTATGATTCATTTAATAGTTTCATTGATATACATTAGTCAGTTTCTTAGTAAATTAAATATTTTTTGATGTGAAAAACTTTTAAAACATGCCTACTAGTGCCCGTGCGCCTAAGAAAATGAGCGCAATTTCAAGAGCCTTCCCAAACCAGCGCAATCGGTGGAATCTCGCAACTTCAACCTGGGGACATGGCCAGTTTTGTGGGCGGGGCCTGATTCGGGTGAATTGAATCTTGAACTAATGTAAAAGATCTCCAACAACACGAACGAATGTGGTTTTGGGTGTAACCCATCTACGTTTTAAATTCCCCGACCTTTTGCGCTGGAATCTGGGTGCAAAACTAGCGGAAACAAGCGGCAACTCAACGCCAATATAGTCTACTGACTAAACAGAAGAGTGGTCTGATTGTCTAGCAGCTGAACCTTTTAATCTGCACGAAAATGCGAGGTGGAATTTTTCCACATTGACTATGAATGGGGCGGGGGGGGGGAAATTCCATCTCCTAATAAATACACTTTGAATTTCAAAGACTAGTTTTATCAGCTAATTACCTTAATGAAATGAATGAACCTGTGATCTCCATGCTACAACAGGGGGTCTATAGCTAATTAAAACCTTCAGCTGTTGCCTCACACTTAATAGTCCCTTATTTCAACATAGAACCTGCTGGAATAAAAACAGAAAATGCTGGAAATACTCAGCAGCAACGTTCCCTTTAAGCTGCAGGTCCTGCGCAGCCGGTAAGCCGGCTTTTAAATAGAAAAAACGCGCATGTGCGGAATTTTGAATGGCCAGCGCAGCCCCTTAAAGGGGCCGTGCAGGCCAAAAAAAAATTATAGGGAACATTGCTCAGCAGGTCAGGCAGCATCTATAGAGAGAGAAACACGGTTAACATTTCAGGTCGATGACCTTTCGTCAGAACTGGAAAAAGTTAGAGATGTTACCGGTTTTAAGCAAGTACAGAGACAGGGAAAGGAGGGGAGGGAAGGAAAGAACAAAAGGGAAGGTCTGTGATAGGGTGGAAGGCAGGAGTGATTAAAGACAAAAGGGATGATGGTGCAAGGCAAAAGGGGGGTGGTAATGGAATGAAAAAATAAACACAAGATGGGTCTAGAGGAGCTGTAAATGGCAACAGCAGAAGCATTACCAACATCTGCTGTCCGATAAAATGGGAGCATTTGTTATGATCTGAAATATTTTGATAAATTGTCTGCTGTCTGACTCAGGTGCACTGATTCTCAATATTGCGTTATATTCTAAGAATATATATTTAGCACACAATAGTTTGTACATTCTAGGAACACACTTAGAATGAATACTGTGCTCGTTTGAATTTGATTGAGTAAATGGGCTGGAATGGAAACCTCAAGCTAATAAACTACTGGGCTCTATGAATATCCTTAAATCAGTTTTCTGCTCCAGAATACTGACTGCATGCTTCTACAATTGTAATGTATTATCACATGGTTTGTCACATGGTTTAGTATGAGCATGCTCAGTTCACTCTGGCCTAATAAAGCAAGCACATGGACTAGCAACTCATCCTGTCTCTGTCCTTCATTTGTTCTACCCACATATATTACAATAATGGAGTGTTCTGTATCATTTTTACTTTTAACATTGTTCAGTTTAAAGCAGAAGGTGCATTTGTTTTTATCACTAGAGCCAGGCAATTTGCCTAGCCACCTTCTGCCACCTGAAGGGATGACCTCCTGGTCACTCCTTTATCAGCACCTCCAAAGCAGCATCAGAACAGCAGGGAACCCTTCCTACAGTTGACAGCAGCCAGAGTGCACTTCCCCTTTAAGAAGTGCAGGCTGCATTTAAATGGCTTTACTGATGCCCTATATCTCGCTGCCCCCCCCCCCCCCCCCCGCCCAATTGGCGGGTTGCCAACAAAGTGCAAGTAGTGATGGCAGCTCGAGCAATCTTAAACAAATGAGGCACAAGCAATTTCTCACATGCCTCTCCCTCACGTGATCTGGTGCGCATTCAGATCACACCGCCCAAATTGTGCCGGAAGCTAGCGCTAGTTGAATTTCTCCTCCTTTCTTGTTTAAATGCCCTGGAAAGTTCAATACTTAAAATGGTGACTGACTTTACAGTGGATGCATCTGAGATTATAAAGCAAACTGAATTTAGTAAAATACTGCCATGGTATGTACTTTACTATGTGAATAGGTCATGCAACAGCAGCTGCTCATACACAGCTGTCAAGTCTCAGACATAAGACTCACATATTTTAAGCCTCTGTCATGACAAAATGTGAAAGGTTAAAAACAACAATTTTGTGTACAGGACATGGACAGAAGAAACTGTCAAAGTAAAGACTACCACTGAGAAGGCAGTTAGAGGTTCCTTGTGTGGAACTATACCCACTAGGAGCATATATCGGAAAATTGTGTGGTGCCCATGATTTTCCATCAATTTATGCTCTCGTTGGGTGGAGTTCCACAAAAGGAGCGAGGAAACAGATGTGCAGTGGACTGTCATACTCAGTGGAAGCAATGTAGCATTACTGAAATCTTTCTTTTGCATTGAATGTCAGTGGGTTTTTGAGGGTGAGGAGGCTGATGCACATATATATTACAGAATCTTTCCAAAAAGACATATGATTGGGACCTCTCCACTATTTGATTAAAGGTTATACAGATAAACTTCCACATCCATGCACTAGCAGCAGTGCTGAGGAAGCAAAAGGCTTGCGCTGATCCAAGATGCAAGCTTCATTGTAAGGCCGGAAAAAGATGCAAGTAAAGGTATGCCATCCAGCCCTGGCTTTTCCACTGGTTTGAGCTTGGAGTACTGCACACTGCTATGAGATTGCACCATTCTAACAAGGCGCACAGAAATTGACAGCAGTGCACAGGCAGCAGAAAGCACTTTCTGCTTTTCGTAAAGCTGTTTGTGCAGTACTCATTTCTGGCTCTTTGATTTCCTTTTGTTGCATTGTGGGGGGTTTTTTGCATCTCACTTTAATTTATACTTTTTAAAATACATTTTTTCCTCCCTTTACCATCTACCAGTCAGAGGAATTTCACTCTGGTATGCAACAGCATCTGTTGGTAAGATGGGCAGTCCTTTTGAAATTCCTCTTGCCCTGAGGGAGCGAGAGGACAATGAGGATTTCTAGATGATTCGTCAAAGGGAGGTCTGCCTGTGCCTGAAGTGGATGCCCAGATGCATCATTATCCAATTAGATGGGTCCACAGATGCTGCTGGAGCACCTTGAGCATGTCAATGGCGATGTGTCTTCAATATGTATGAGGGATGCATTTCTGTAGGTTGTGATTGTGCCCTCAATTTGGAACATGGTGGTACCAGCACAAAAATCATTGAGAGAGCTTAGAGCTGAAGAAGCACATGCACAGTGACAAGCATCTACACAACCTGCACACCAACATGGATGTCAGTACGTGACTGTGCATCATGCAGCTAGGTTGCTCTAAAATGACTTGAGGTGTTATGGCCTTGTAAAGATGAGTGTGGCAAGGTTTTTAACGTGACATTGTATCTTGAAAGTGTGGCCTCCTCAGGAATGGGCATGGTGAGATGCAAAGAACCAACTATAAAATTGTGTGAGGTCTTGCTTATGGGTGAGGAATGCATGTGGAACCAGCAATGCTTTGCAGGAAGCAATCTTGAGCTGTTCACAAGATACATGGCACTTTTGGCTACTATTTCCTTGCCAGATTGCTGCTAAGTCAATTCCAAAGTCTTGCATGTACTGTGTACAATTGTCAGCCTGCTTACCACCTTCTACCCATAAACTGTGCCCTTGTCTCCTCTAGAGATGCTCTGAAGTGTCAAATTGGGCAACCCTCCTCACACCTGCCTCATGTAGCTGCACAAACATTTAACTATCTATCAAACATGGGGTTGAATGCTGTACCACTCCATTATTTGCCCATAGAATCTATTTTGTGCCTCAAATTTGGATAAGCATAGGTCTACAGCAATGGTTCTCAAACTGGGGTCCGTAGACCCCTGAGGTCGTAGAGACTTTCCAGGGAGTCTGCGACCGGAGGCGGCTGGAGGTAATTTCAAGCCTGCTCCTTTTTATAAAACCAACACTGATTCAGTTCTTGTGAATTATTCTCAACGGCTGGGCCCGCCTCCTCACAGAGGCCCACAGCTCTCACTCACTTTGCAACAAGCGCTCCCTGCCAGTCAAGCCCATTCCTCTCCCTGGCACTGCGACCCTGTGCCATCCTCCCGACACGTGATAAGAGCGCCTGCGGGGCCCTTCAAACATGTGCCTGAGCATGTTCATGCAAACACATACAATCCCACAGTGCAGTTGTTACAGATCACGCCAGTGGGACAGTATGGCAGTGAGTCATGCTTTCAGCAGCATTCCAGCATGTGCATGGGTGCTCATGCCCTCACTCACCTTGGCCAGCCAGCTTTCAAAATTGTCCAGCACCAAGTGGCTAATAGTGGCCATCTGTTGCTGTGGAGCACCCAGAACTGGTCAAAAATATCACCAAGGATAGACAGACTCTGCAGTGAGAAGCAGGCACACCCTTCTCACTGATATTTAGAAGTAAGAACATAGGAAATAGAGTGTGGCAATCCATAGTGCAATTTTCATTTTTTTAATGAATTATAGTACTCCTATGAGGTGCTCGTGGCTTCACCATCGCTGGTGGAAGGCTGCTGTTGCTGAAGCGAGGACCCTAGATCCTTGAGATGCTTGTGTTCAGTGACCTATGGAAGCTCAAGCCTTACATGGCCCAGCTGTAGATTGCAGCACCTCGGCTACTGCCGGGGCCATCTGGCCCAGCTGGCGCTCTAGCTCCATGTTGGGCATTGGTTGAAGGGGTGGCCAAGGAGCAGATGCACTGTCATCCTGAGAAAGGGAAACATGTGCCACTCCCATTGTGTCACTGCAACTTCCATGGTGCTGCTGCTCATCAATCCCACTAATCTGCAAACGAGCAGACTTCAGGAGATCAGTGACCCCCCTATCCAAATGGCCCATCAAACCAAGGTGGTGCAGATGTTGGAGTCCAGAGTCTGAATGGCAGCAGTTTGAGCTTCAAACAAAGCTGCTGACACAGATTCCTGGTATGAGGGCTTAGCTGCAGAGTCCATGGAGGTGACCATACACTCTATGGTAGACTGCAGAATGCTGATACCCCGTGACAGAATGCCACACAATCTGAAAGTGGACTCTTCCAAACTTTCCGACATAGTATGGCAACTCCTTGGCAGGCTTTCCAGTAGATCGGACAATTGTGTGTGTGCCAAAAGGAGATTTCTTTTAAATGCTGGGCCCCTTAATTCAGGATCTTTATCCTCCTCAGTAGAGCTTGAAGCCAAGCTTGTCCTCCAACAAACCATCTGCTCAGCTGCCCTTTCCATTACTCTCTGCTGCTGCTCACTCATGTTGAGTGCTTCACCAAGTGCTGACCCCTCCATCTCACTTTCTAACCCACCTATGGTGCCAGTCTCTATGCTGGTGCTTGGGAGGGAAGGAATATGAAACGGTGTTTCTTCTGGAACCTTGCCCTCCTTTGAATCCTCTTTTATGGGATCCAGGTCCTGAGAAGGACCTAGAGAAAAAGAAAAGGGACAAGAGTTAGCATGGCACTAACAGGCTAGACAGTAGCAGATGGTAGACTTTACTATGCAGCATTAACTTGTCATGCTGCTTTAATGTGCGGTTGCTTGAGAACAATGGAAGGGTACAAGTAATAGGCAGACACCCTGCTCAGTGTCGCCCCCATCCTCGCCATCTCTGATGCTCTTCGCTCTGCAAGGCTGCCTGTTCCATCTGTGCGAGGACCTGGATACTAGCTATTACTCTCACCCATCCCCCACCCAGGTCTTGCTCCACTCCCTTGTACTTAGTCCTGCGGAAAGAGGGAGAGAGTTTGAGAGACGGCTGTTTAAAAGTGATTTGCATATATGTGGGGCTTCTTCATATCGTGTGTATAATGAGAGGAAGAGAAAATACGTTGAAAGCAGGATGCGGAGGCATTCAATGAAAAGAAAGTAGCTTGGCTGTGAAGTAAGAAAACGGTCATCAGAGGCGATCAATGTTTGGCATTTGCTGCCGGTGAGAATAGAATGCTGTTAGTGCCTGTTTGTGAAGGCAGCAAGTAACCGCTGCATGTGTGTTTGGAATGAGGACAGATCCCCTTCTGATTGGTGGAGAAGGATATGGTGCAAGGAAAGGAGGTGTTTAGAGTGCTGGCGGGGAGGAAGTGCTGTTGCCAGGTGTAATGCAGAGAAATGGAGATATGAAGACCTGTACTCACTGTTGCTGCTCTGATCAAATCCAGGTCCTGGGGGTGATGCTCTGAGAATTCACTACCGCTGCCACCTCTTGCTGCTGTTTTAATAGCTTCTTTGCATCAGATAGAAACAGGACATCCCTCAACGAGACCCTGGCACTTGCTTCCAACTCATATTCAATATTCAGATCCTTCCGGTGAAGCCAAATACATTTCAGCGATATGAATGCAACCACCCTATAAGAGGTGCATTCACACTTTAAATAACAAGCCTGCAGGAAATCCCACTCTATGGCTGCGATTTTGCCGGAGCTCAGCTGACGGGATGGGTGGTGGGTCAGCTGTGAAATTTAAAATGATTGATAGCGGGTTGGGAACCCGCTGTCAAAGTGTGCAAACTGGACTTTCCTGATTTCGGGTCTGCCAGCGTTGAGCAGACCCGACAGGCAGTGGCAGGGGACTCAATTCAAACCATCAGTGGCTTATTTACAGCCACTTAACAATGATTTTTCTCCCAGCTTTTTGAATGTGATAGGTCGCCCACCAGTTTCCCGCTGTGCCTAGACCTCGTCTGTGAAGCTGAGGCGGGAGGTCACTTGTCATTGAATCAGCTGATGAGTTGACAGCTTCAAATGTCAAGTTAAAGCTCCCAGCTGATTGAGAAATGTTCCCTTAACCACTAGCTTCTCTAAACTGCATTTCCACTACAGATTCAGAATGCTGCAAGTCTTTACACAAGTCTCCATCAGTCTGACCTCATTACCTCTCCCACCACTGACAGATCGCTTCTGTTATCTCTACTTCACCTACCATCTATTCCATCAGCATGGGTGCACTTTATACTCTCTCACCTTGGTCCTCAGAATCTGACCATGATCAGCCCCAACACCAGCATCACCAGGCACATCAGCAGCACCAACAACCACACCAACCTTCTCCGCAATCACCGGATGCTGCACAGGACAGAGGATATCAATACCCAACCAGATTTACTTCACTTGACGCAGCACACCCTGGCTGCCACATGATGTGCCAGGTTGGCACCACCCCACACCAACAACATAAAGCATCCCTACAATGTCCAAGCCATTCCTTTCACACTCATGACGATTGTGGGGGGTACTGTTGTGTCTCACCATTCACTGCAACTCACTAAGCCACTTCCAAAGATGTACACAAATCTGTCCAAGAACGCAAAGTGTTGAAAATAAAGGTTTCAATGTTTGACACCACATTAACAGAAACTTTACATGAACATTGCATAAAACATCCAAGTGCCTACCCTTGTGTGTTGTTAGTTGGTATGATTGGACTAGGATAAGGGTTAGTGTGAGGGGTGGCTAGTGAGATGGGGACGTGATAATGTAGATAGAGAGGGATGAAAGTGAGAAGTCGCACAACACCAGGTTATAGTCCAACAGTTTTATTTGAAATCACAAGCTTTCGGAGCTGCTGCTCCTTCGTCAGGTGAAGTGAAGAATACAAATCGGCACAGCATATATAGACAGAGAACAATGCCTGTGCAGCGTACAATGTCAGACGACTACAGTTAATCTTTCTGACTGTCTTTTATCACACCTCGGCAGAGAAACAATCAGGTCAGTCAGGAAGGCATTATATCAAAGACATGGCAAAATACAACTAAGACAATGAGGTGGGGTCACAGGGGGTCTAATGTGTCAAATGCTGCAGTCTGTATGGAAAACCATAAACTTTAAACAGATGTGATTTCCAGTAAAAAAAAGTAAAAAGTTTAAAGTTTATGGATTTCCATACAGACTGCAGCATTTGACACATTAGACCCCCTGTGACCCCACCTCATTGTCTTAGTTGTATTTTGCCATGTCTTTGATATAATGCCTTCCTGACTGACCTGATTGTCTCTCTGCCGAGGTGTGATAAAAGGCAGTCAGAAAGATTAACTGTAGTCATCTGACACTGTACTCTGCACAGGCATTGTTCTCTGTCTATATATGCTGTGTCGATTTGTATTCTTCACTTCACCTGACGAAGGAGCAGCAGCTCCGAAAGCTTGTGATTTCAAATAAAACTGTTGGACTATAACCTGGTGTTGTGCGACTTCTCACTTTTGTCCACCCCAGTCCAACACCGGCATCTCCGCATCATAGAGAGGGATGGGTGGAGGTGCAAGGTAAGTTGGTGTGAGTAAGGATGTGCAGGAGTAGGGTATGGAAGGCAGAGTGATGGGGATGTGATGAGTGGCACAGCAGGATGAGATTGAGTGTGGCTTTGCAGTAATGTTTTGTGATCTACTGAGATCATTGAAAGGTTTGCGCCCTTGTGGCCTGGTCCTCCTGACAACATCCCTGCTTGTGCCCTCCTGTGCAATGTGCAACCAGGCTGCATTGGTCTCCTGGGAAGGTCTCTTCCGCCCATTGGAAGGGAAGAGAAACTCCCTGTGTGCTGTGACTCCCTCCAGAAGCATATAGAGAGAGTCATGGGAGAGCCTGGGTGCAGCCATGCACCTCTGTGCAGCGCTTGTCAGTGCTTGCAGTACCTTAATGCTGTACAACACTGACAGCACAAATGTCGAAGTAAATTTGCGCATGGTCCCTTTAAGGAAACTGGCTGATGACGCGTCATCAAATGACGTCATCAGACCTGCTTCCTTTAATTGGCCGGGAAACTCGCTGGGCGGGCTCAATGAGCCCAATCAGGAGAAAGTTATGCCGGAGGCTGGGATGGAGCCAGCAATGAGGCCGCGACCTGCCACCGACGTCGCCCGCCACGGACCCGCCGAGGTTGGGGAAATCGCGGCCTACAAGTGGGTGGGCTGCCCATCACCGACACGATCGGGTGGGCAGTCTGTCAATAAACGCTAATAAGGCCCAGCAGTTAAAATTGTCCGGGCCGTATATTGATGATATCTTGGCAACAACCCCGCTACCCCACCCCACCCCACCCATCTCACCCCCCAACACTGCTGCCAGTTAAAATTCCTCTTTTATAATGCTCTTAGAACTGGCCTGGCTTGTAGGAGCTGCAGCTCAACAATTACTGATTACCATAAGTAAACAGCCTCAGCATGGTAAAGCAAGAGATTGCTAATATATTTCTAACCATTGAAAAAGATTATTAAGATAATTTGAGTGTGGAAACTTGTCAGGACCTCCCATTATCATCAGGCACAATTTTTGCACAACATGATTTGTTTAAACACTAAATTCCTGCTGTGAACTTAAAAAGGGCCTCCTGCAGCAACGTGATTGTAGATTAATGGTTTTCTGTTGGTTTGTTATTGTCATTGAAAATTACATACATTTTCCTTTCAGGACACATCACTTCCCTCAGCACTGACTAACTCAATTTCTTATTAAGTTACAAATTCAAGGAAGCTTTGCAACTTTGTAGCTTTATAAAATATACACTGTACTGCTAAAGATCTCCAGATTACTAATATAGTTCTGAAACCCTAGAGGAAGGTTAATCTTTTTCAACAGTTACTAAACATGAATTGTGTATGTGTGAGTGAGTTTGTATATAAACAAACGTAACCAGTAGGAAAGAATATTTAGAGAATGAAATAGAAACAAGGGAAAAGACAGAAAATACATTTCAAAGTATGAAAAAGAAATGTCTCAAAGCCCTTCACAGAAAATGAATTATTCATTAAAAGCAGTGACTGTGATGTAGGCAAACATAGCAGTTATTTTTACATGGCAATATCCCATAAACAATAATGAGATAAATGATTGGTGACATAGTTGAGGGAGGAATGTTGTCCAGAACAACAAAAATATAAAACAGGAAGGTATCAAAGAAAAGAAAAAGGAAAAATAGAACTCAAAAAGGGATCTAGGTGAAGAAACGAAACAAGGAAATTAAGATAAGAAAGAACTTCTACTTATAGAACACCTTATCACTTCATCTGGATGTCCCTAAGTGTTTCACATCCAATGAATTACTTTTGAAGCGTAGCCACTGTTATGTAGGCAAATGCAGCAGGCAATTTATACAAGCAAGATCCCACAAACAGTAAATGAGATGAATGACCAGTTAATCTGTTTCTAGTTAAGGGCAACACGGTGGCATAGTGGTTAGCACTGTTGCCGCACAGCGCCAGAGACCCGGGTTTGAATCCGGCCTCGGGTGACTGTCTGTGTGGAGTTTGCACATTCTCCCCGTGTCTGCGTGGGTTTCCTCCGGGTGCTCCGGTTTCCTCCCACAGTCCAAAAATGTGCAGGTTAGGTTGATTTGGCTATGATAAATTGACCCTTAGTGTTACGGGGATAGGGTGAGATATGTGTCGGTGCAGGCTCGATGGGCCGAAATAGCCTCTATCTGCACTGTGGGGATTCTGTGATATATGCTGGGCAGGACACCAGGAAAACTCACTGGTCCTTTTCACATAGTACCATAGGATCATCTCACCCACCAGAATAGATATGTAGGGCTTTGGTTTAACATTTGAAGTGTTGTTGTCACATTTAAGGATTTTTTTGACCATTTTTCCACAGAACGGATTTGGGGGAAAAAAGAGTCACATTTAATGTTGTGATTTTAAAAGCATAGAGCATTCACATAGGTTAAAAAAAAGGCTGAAACGATAGGTAGTAATGAGATAGCTGTGATATTGTTTCTTTATAGACTGTAAATAATAAATAATTTATTAACTTATCTTAGCAATTGAAAAATACATCTCAGCCATTGTATTGGAAATTTTTTGACCTCTTTTTTGTGGCTGTGAACAAGCTATAAGACAGACGTAGGGATACATCAGAGGGGCTTTTGAAAAACCAAAAAGCAGCATTCCAGACAATATAGCATTCCCTCAATACTGCACTGAAGTTTCAGCCTACATAATGTGTTGAAGTCTGGAAGTGGGGCTTGACTCACAAGTTTCTGACTCAGAGAAAATAGTGCTCCAAATAAGTCAAGTTGACACTTGATAAGTAGCTATTAAAATAATTCTATTTTCCACTGTATAATCCTCAGGACTATAAAAATGCAAAAATAGCAATACGTAGCTAGTTAATTAGTGTAGTATGTAAGTGATTCTCTTGCAAACCTAAGGTTTTGGAGACCTGGGATTGAATTTGAGAGAAGGATAGATAATAGCTGAACTGTAAATCCTGATAGATATGTTTTGACACTGGGGCGAACTGGGGCGAATCCGTTAAAGAGGCCAAAGTTTAAAGTGTGGTCGTGACATTTCAGGATTTTTTGACCATTTCTCTGCAGAGAGATTTGGGGAAAAGAGTGATTTTTAATGTTTGGTTTTTAAAAGCATTGTGCATTCAGACAAGTTAAAAGAAAAAGCCTCAAATGATATGTACTATTGAACTAGCTTTGATGTTGTTTTCTTATAGACTTTAAATAATAAGGAATTCATTAGCTTGTTTTGACAATTGAAAAACATCTGACAGTCATTGTATTGGAAATTCTTGATCTGTTTTTTGTGGCTGTGAACAACAAGATGGAAAACAGACTTAGGAACACAGGCAGGCAAAGAGGTTTTTAAAATGAAATGCTGCACAGGCAGTTAAGGTTTTAAAGATGAAGCTTTGAGGACTTTCACTCAGACTAAGGTCAGAAATACTGGAGGAACAGTTGGAAGTCATCTTGTTCAAATAAAGTAAGACGACTCCCTGATGTGGAGAAGATTGGCGTGTTCTTTATTTTGTCATTTTATGCTAAGTTAAGTTGTATTGTTTGCATTGTGATTCTGCTCATAACTGCGATTCTATATGTTCACTTTAATGTGAAATAAAACAGCTTATTCATTTATATCAGGCCTTGTCTCACTAAGTGTTTGCTTGGTCCGCCTTCGGAGATTGAAGAAGCATTTGTGCGAAAGACATGAACATTCAGCCTAGATCACAAGGGGATGTGATTGTTACATTCCTGGGTCACAGTATCGTGCAAGTAGATATAGGGCAGTGTGCGTCAACTTCCATAAAAGGAATACTCTCAGACCACTTATGGCAGCAACTGATGACACTGAATCCTAGAAGATATCTATGTCAGATCTGAATTTGTAACAGTGCTTTAAATTCAAACTTGTTGTTAATATGCTGAAGTTTCTTTTCTGTCATTGAGTGCTTAGCAGTGTAGAGCAAACATATTTCCTGTCACATTAAGCTTCTTTTCTACCCTCTGATGGCTCTTTTTCTGTTTTGGGCCATTTTGATGTTTGCAGTAATGTATCAATCAATGTCTCTGATAGAATTTCCTGCTGATGTTTGAAGAACCATTTACTACTTTGTTGGTACCTGGATCTCTACCACTTTTGAATGCTGTGTTCTGGTTAAACATGTTAATTTTAGAAGTCAGTGCTCCCTGATGGCATTCTTCACTATGGGTCTTGCCCCTTTACTTCAGTTTCTCAATTTTAAAATTAGAAATGAATATACTTGCATATTTATATCACTGGCATAATATGTTAATTATCCAACTATGCCCAGTAATTCCAGCAGTGCACAATTGCAGCATAGTAATCACCATCTAGGCTCGAGTAGAAACAAATGTGGAAAGCTGTCCTATTGTGCATGTAACCTAATGGGCCAATTATACTACTGGTACCTGTAGGATCTGATGCACTGCTGTCAAACTTAGATTTTGCTTGAAAGACTTGGATTTATATGGCACCTTAAAAAGTGTTGGATACACCTCGTCACTTCACAGACATGAATCACTTTGATGTTCAGGAATTGCTATTATGTAGGCAAACACAGCAACCATTCTGAACACAAGCAATATCCCACAAATAGAAAATGTTAAGAATGACCAGTTAATCTGTGTTTTTGCTGGTATTGGTTGAGGGAAGAATGTTGGTTAGAGTACAAGGAGCACATCCTGTTCTTTTTCAAGTAATGTCAGAGGATTTTGAACCTCCACCTGAACCACCAGAACACATAGACTAGGCCTTGATTTGTTGTTGTAAATGAAGGACTGCCGCCAGTTCTGCTCAGCAACAAAGGAGCTCTGTGCATGTGTGCAAACATGCCTGCATAGAGTCTTGCTTGCCACCCAGGTAATTTATATAATGAGACAGAGCTGACATCCCCTCTGGTCTTTAACATTTTTCTTTATTTTAAAAAAGACACAACACGACTGGGATGGCAAGGGCTTGAAGGCTGAGATCTGACTGGCTCATGGTGGCCATCATTTTCACCCGAGTACTGGTAAGCTACCCCACAGTATAAATAGGGTAATTTTACCAATAACAACATCTTGCATTTATATAGAGTCTTTAGCGTAGTAAAACGTCCCAAGACAGGAGCATGATCAAAAAAATTTGACACTGAGCCAGATGAGCAAATGCTTTATCAATGTGGTAGGTTTAAAGGAGGAGAGAGAGGTAGAGAGGCGGAGAGGTTTAGGGAGGGAATTCCAGAGCTTAGGGCCTAGGCAGCTGAAGGCATGGTTGCCAATGGTGGAGTGATTAAAATTGGAGCTGCTCAAGAGGCTAGAATTGGAGCAGTACAGATATCTCGGGGGGTTGTGGGGCTGGAGGAGGTTACAGAGATAGGGAGGAGCGAGGCAATGGAGGGATCTGAAAACAAGGATGAGAATTTTAAAATTGATGCATTGCCGGACTGGGAGCCAACGTAGGTAAGTGAGCACAGGGGTGATGGGTGAACGGGACTTGGTGCGAGTTAGGATACGGGCAGCAGAGTTTTGGATGAGCTCAAGTTTATGTAGGGTGGAAGATGGGAGGCCGGCCAAAGCAGAACAAAATCTTAAAAACACAGAACTGCTTTAAAAATCTGTCGGCTGCCACTATGTTCAAGGCAAAAGAGTTTGAGATTTATCTCAGGATATCATCAATAACAGAATATCAACATTCCTTAAAAAAAAGCATATACATGGTGATGCTGCTGCTCACACCTTTGGATGGTAATCCAAGAGTCTGGTATGTGCAACAGGCAAACTTCAGGCTGTGTTCCCCCGTGGCTTGGGCATATCTGCAGTGTCAATGAGGAAGGCTGGGCTGGCTAAACTTTATAAGGCCATCCCTTTTCCTCGTTTGTTCTCTGTACAGGAAAATCTAGCTAGTCAGCAGCTGTTTAAGGGCTGCTGTTTGCATTAAAGGGAAGGGAAACTCTGGTGATCAAAAAAACCTTTTGCTGTTAAAAGAAATGGATTCAAGGATAAATGTGGTTCAAAAATTGTCCCTTTTCATAATGATGCCTTGGAGGTCCTGCAAAGAGGATGGCCTTCTTTGGAGCAGAAAACCACTCTCAAAGCTGAGGTGCCAAATGGAGGTAGCCTACAGAGTAAATGCAGTCGCCCAGGTGTGTCGCAAATGAAGAGGAAGTTTGCTGGTATTGGGAGGATAGCCAAGGTAGGTACACCTACCTTTGCACAAATTTCTGTTAGGCCCAGCATGTATTACACAAATCTAATTTGTGAAGTGCAGCACCCTTGGGAGGTAGAATGCAAAGCATTGTAGACAAGTGTTCCTCTTTTCCACATTCTTTTATTGCTGTAAAGGTGTGCAGCATACTTTTTGTTGGGGCATATAGCTTGCACTGTGACATCTAAATGTTGAAATTTATGCTCACAACAGCATGGCTACCAGAAGTCACTTGCTACTGGGATGCTGTTTTCAAATCCCTCCATGGCCTCGCTCCTCCCTATCTCTGTAACCTCCTCCAGCCCTACATCACAAAGAGGGATTGATGGTTGTCTTGGTGTTCTCCTAATTTCTAGCATCTATATGTCTTCTGAGTACTTATAGGAGAAACCTGCCCATAACTACCATGAGCACATATTCACTGGCAGTGGACCAACTGAATTGAAGAAAGTTTCCAATTTTAGAGATGGTTCAAGCACCTTTTGAAATGGGGAATGTGGAAGGAGTAAGGATGGAGGGTGTGGACGAATGCTGTCACCACTCAACAAGTATTCTCCTTCCCTTACTCTCACTGTTACCCTTACTCGGCTGTAAGGATGTGCTCAACAAGGAAGTGGTTAAGGTGTTGGTCTTTGCAAACACCCCATTTGCCATTTGCTTGATATAAGTGTGCACTGCAGATTGGATGATCTGACAGACTCGTGTAAGGATCCAGTAGCATAAAAGTTGAATGCTGTGGTAAACTTCACTGATGTGGGAAGAGCCATCCTGTTCTAGATTAACTGTGTGACACCTCTCTTGTGAAGCAGAGGCAGAAAAGCCAGATCTTCTCTCACATTTCCAGCTAGATGCGTGTGGGTTTGTAAATTTGGATTTTATGTTAGTGCCTGCCGACTTCCACCTCAATAACATTGTCTGTCTCTGCCACTGACTAAGCCATGCTTTTGTTACCTCCAGAATTGACTATTCCAATGCTCTCCTGGCCCGCCATCTTTAAGACGTTCCTTAAAACTTGCTTCTTTAACCAAGCTTTTAGTCACCCCTCCCAATATCTCCTTCTTTGGCTTGGTGTCAATTTTTGTCTGATTATGCTCCTGTGAAGTGCTTTGGGATGATTTCTTACGTCAAAGGTGCTATATAAATGCAAATTGTTGTTGTTGTAGTGATGTGTGTGGATATAATAGCTTGGGTGTTGTTGCACTGTAATTGTTGTCCACTCCTGAACTTGTTTTCCTCATCTAGGTCTTGTAGTGCCATTGGAAACCTGAAAGGAATTCCTATCCTCACCATTTTGTTTGCTGAAAATATGAGTGAGCTCAACAACAACAACTTGTATTTATATAGCACCTTTAACGTAGTAAAATGTCCCAAGGTGCTGCACAGGAGTATTTTAAGACAAAAAATTTGACACTGATCCACATAAGGATAAATTAGGGCAGATGACCAAAAGCTTGGTCAAAGAGGTAAGTTTTAAGGAGCGTCTTAAAGGAGGAAAGAGAGGTAGAGAGACGGAGAGGTTTAGGTTTAACAAAGTGGGAGATGCGGCCAAAAACACACAAAATTCAGCATAGAATAATTTACATAATTCCCATGCCTCTAATAAAGCTGCTAGTCATTCACAGGACAGCCTCGGGCACATAGGCCTGATGGTCAAATTTTACAATCACTTCTTGACACTTTTCTTGTCACAAAATTGCTCCTATAAGTAATTAAGAATAATTAAGTTACAAAGTCTGAATTTATGTCTGCATAAACATACTTTGCTTTATTTGCAGGAAACAGCATAATTAAAATATGAGAAATGTACATCACACTTGAAAGTTTTACATGTGCAAATGTATGTCACATTTGTGTCTGATTGGCTCAAATATTATATTCAGAAAAAAAGGAACAAAGCACAGTTGACTGAGCCATACTGATTACCCAAAATATTACTGAGCAGGTGAACCAATGAAATCACTTAAATAATTTCTTCACATTTGTCAGCTGCCATTTTCCTTCATTACTCAGGTCAGTGTGTACAGCTAAAATTAACATAAAAGTAAATATATTAGGAATGACAACAACATGAAAATCAGTTATTCAAATTTAGAAATAGTTGTACAAAATGTTTCCTCTTTTTGGTCTGAGCTGTGGGAAGCAGAAGAAGAAATAAATGTATCATAAGCAAGTTTTGTAAAATGTTGCATAAATAGAGTCACAAATATTGTTTCCATGAGGCCTGTTTCTTTCAGCATTAGTAAACTGTGTAACTCGTGATATGCTACTTTAGTAAATTTGCGAATAGTTGATCCGCCATGGTGCTTCACACAGGGAATCACGGGGCATCAACAGAACCTTCAATTATAGACAGGGAGTGGGTCAAGGTAGGGGAAGTATCAGGGTGGGGAGCCTGCATAGGCTGGGAGCCATGAGCTTGTAAAGGTGTAATCAACATTGCCAGGGCCAAAGCACACCCAGCAGGAGATGTCGGTGGGGGGGGGGTAGATTTAAAGACATATGTGGCAGTCATACCATGAGCCAGTGGGGTGGTAGTGTGATACAGACAGTGGGGGTATATTCCTTACTTTGAAATAAAGGCAAAATATATGTTATATTTAAAAAGAGATGGAGAATGGGCAGCCTGGAGGATCTAAGTGTAGACAAAGTGGCGACCAGCAGGAACAAGTTGGAATCCAATTTATTAATTCTGGAGGGGAGGCAGGAGAGTAAAAGGCAGAAAGAACCTAGAAAAGCAGGAAAAATTACATTTAACATTTTTTTATAAACTGTAAAAGAGAGAAAAATTAAAACTTACTTGAAGGGAAAGCAAGCTGGTGGATGGAGTCTCTGAAAATTTCCAAAAATCTGGGGAATTAGGTTAATATATTAGGATGGATTGAGGATTGGTTAACGAACAGAACACAGTGTAATAAACAGATCATTTTTGGGTTGGCAGGTTAGTGGGGTGCTGTAAGGATCAGTGCTTGGGCCTCAGCTATTTACAAATTATATCAATGTCTTAGATGACAGGACCAAGTGTAATGTATCCAAGTTTGCTGATGATACAAAGCTAGGTGGGAAAGTAAGCAGTGAGGAGGACACCAAGAGATATAGACAGGTTAAGTGAGTGGGCAAGAAGGTGGCAGATGGAGTATAATGTGGGGAAATGTGAAATTATCCATTTTAGTAGGAAGAATAGAAAAGCAGAATATTTTTTAAAAGGTGGAAGACTAGTAAATGTTGGGATTCAGAAGGATTTGGGGTTTCTCATACACGAATCACAGAAAGTTAACATGCAGATACACCAAGCAATTAGGAAAGCAAAGATATGTTAGCCTTTATTGCAAGGGGGTTGGAGTATAAGAGTAAGGAAGTCTTGCTGCAATTATATCGAGCTTTGCTGTGACCACACTTGGAGTACTATGTACAGTTTTGGTCTCCTTACCCAAGGAAGGATATACTTGCCTTAGAGGGGATGCAACAAAGGTTCACTAGATTGATTCCTGGGATGAGAGGGCTGTCCTATGAGAGATTGAGTAGAATGGTCCTTTTTTCTCTGGATTTTAGAAGATGAGAGATGATCTCATTGAAACTTATAAAATTCGTAGAGGGCTTGACAAGGTAGATGTTGAGAGGTTGTTTCCCCTGGCTGGAGAGTCTAGAACTAGGGGTCATAGTCTCAGGATAAGGGGTCGGCCATTTAGGACTGAGATGAGGAGAAAATTCATCACTCAGCGAGTTGTGCATCTTTGGAATTCTGTACCCCAGAGGGCTGTGGATGCGTATTCATTGAGGATATTCAAGATGGAGATCGATAGATTTTTGGACACTAAGGGAATCAAGGGATATAGGGATCGGCGGGAAAGTGGAGATGAGGTAGGAGATCAGCTCGAAGGACCATATGACCTACTCCTGCTCCTATTTCTTATATTCCAAGATAAAAGTAGCAGCATCTACCTCTAGTATTTCCACTATTCCCTGCTTTCACCATGCCTGCTATTTCCCTATCAACTTTCAGCCATGTCAAAAAAGTATTAGTTTATGCCAATGTTCTGTGTGTTCAATCTTAATTCAGGACAATTAAAAAGTTGTTGATGGATCCTGACACTGATAGGTGCATTTTCTGTTGGAAATACCACTGTTGTGTACTGTGCTCAGTAACTAACCAGGAGCTATCCTTTTGTCAAAACAGCTTTCAGCAGAGAGCAGGCTGAAGCAATGAGTAGCCGATTTGAAGAATGTCGGGCATGCTACTATTGATTTTGTAGCTCTGACCTTACAGAATCTGAAGAGCGTCACATAATTTATGTAATTGCCATTAAAGTAATAGTTGTTTTTCATTCATAACTTTGATAATTTGACATATCATATCAGGCAAGTTATTCCTTCTATGAAGAAGACAGATATACTTGGCAAATGAAGCTGTAAGTTTCAACTTCTTGCACTTGTGAATGAAATAGCTCACACAAGCTGAATGACTGAAAAGCTCAGCCATCCAATGTTATTAAACTATGCGAGATTAAATATTACTTCATATAATTGTAAGAACTAATCTTTTCTACTGCCTTAGTAATAGCATATTTCAGAACCTGCTAAGAGGACAATACTTGCCAGTACTTTGCAAATGTTGTGCCTCGCTATTCTTAGAGTTGACGTGTGCGGTTCAATGATAATTGCATACAACACATAATGATCCTCAGATTGCCTGGGAGTTGAGCCAAATCAGGCCAGCAATGTCAGCAGTGGCATGCCATCCATTCCTGCCCTCCCCCGAAATCTGTCAATTGGGGATTTTTGTGGGTTGCCACTTCAGCCCAGAAAGCTCATTCACTTCTTAAATAATGAAATCTCTTAGGACATTCAAAGACTGATTTACCCAAGCTGCTTTTACAATGGGTTAAGTGTCACGCTGGCACTGCCACCTCTGAAAATATAAATTTTGTGCAGCCAGTGGAAACCACAAAGTAAATTTGCTAGATAAGCAAAAGTTCGAGGCAAGAAAACCAGCTTATTTATCAGGATTTCCCATGCCTGGCTTTAATGAATACAGGAAGCTCACTTTGGGCTTGTTAGGAGTCAGCAGCACTAGCATGGGTCTCATGCAAGATAAATGCAGCTCTAGTTTGCAGTTCATTTTGGCTAGTTGTAGCTCCGACTTTGTTTTCTACTTTCACATGATGCTAATAGCCTTTGCTATTACTTTTCCTAAGCTGTTTTTACAATACACCCTGGATTCTCAGAAAAGTGAGCTAACTGAACCATTCTATCGCATTTAGTTTTGTAATGTGCAGCTAGTATTCCTGTAAACTGACTGCACTATGGGGCCCAACATTCCACCTATATGCTGAGCTAGCTAGCCATGACAGTTTAATAGCATGCACATAGTGATGTTATGAGTAAGATTGGTGGTAGCCAAGAAGACCCTGTAAAAAACAACTCTTCCTTGCCGCTAGTCTAAAAAATTGTGGTAGTTTACATTGATGTAGCTGTTCACAGCAGAAAACCTACACTACTGAAACTCGTGGCTGAAGAGCAGTATAAAAGTAGCTCTCATTAAGTGCATATTATGGTAGTTGAAAACTGCCACAATGGCATTATTACTGCTATCTTTGGATTAGCCAGATTTCTGGTGCTAACAATAGTGAAATATTGAGCAAAAAGCTGTACCACTGGAAAACGGGCAATTTCAGTCGAACAATCAAAAAAAAGGTCCATTATTACCTCTGTTCCTAAAACCAGAAATGTGGTCAGAATTGTCCAAAATACAAACAAAATTTGCAGCAAAAATTAAACTGCAAATTTATTATTTTATTTTAAACAGGTGCCATTCAATACACATCTTTTAATAAAATACATCAAATATGTTGTTTGTAATACCATGTAAACATGCTGTTATTGGTCAATGAAGTGTGCAATTCATAGATTTAATTTGGAAACATACCATAAAGTTAAAACACTCATTATAAATATTTTCTTCATAAGAAAGAGCAGGGAGTGGGACTAACTGAATAGCTTTCAAAGAACTGGCATAAAAAAGTAAGACTTTCATTTATATAGTGCCTTTCATGCCCTCAGGATATCCCAAAGCTCTTTACAGCCAATTAAGTACTTTTGAAGTATAGTCACTGTTGTAATGTAGCTCAGGCATGAGCATGATGGATCGAATGGCCTCCTTCTGAATTATATGATTCTATGCTATCCTGTTTATCTTGAAAAGTATATTAGGTTACATTAAAAAAGAGGAAAATCAGCCAGGATTCCTGCTTCTATCGCCTATCCAATGGCACTAGCTGGAAAGTCCATGTCCGAGAACAAGATCAGGCTTGTCTACGTGCACCCTATTTTTGATAGTCGCTGCCAACACTTACTGTCTCAGCTCAATTGGAGCAGTGCCAGTTAGGAGAGGTACCAGACAATGCCTACAGCATGTGCAACTAGCTGGAGTCATGTCCCAGCATAAGCCAGTATCTTCAGGAGTGGGGGAGGGGAAATTTAAAAAACAAAAATTCTCTTCCTAGCATTATTGAGTGTAAAGACTATGGGCTGGATTTTGTCCTGGGGTCGTGTGATCCGCATTTCGTGTTGCCCCCCCCGACTCCAGATTAATGTGGATGAATGATGCAATTTTCACTTAATTGGGCAATTGAGTTCCAGCATGTGGGAACCCATGAACCAATTAGTGGTTTCAGTCTGAAAGTCGCCTCTGATGATGTCATCATTGCAGGTCAGAGACTGCCTGGCCTTTGCTGTGAGAGGACCTGGATGTAAAATGAGCAGCATCTCAGAGAGAGAGAGAGAGAGAGAGAGAGAAAGGATTTTTTTTTGCAACCAAGTCCTCCCAGGCAGTCTCTGAAGACATTCAATGCAGCAGCATCAGAGGCGACTTTCAGACCTAATACTACTACTACCACCTTCATCACATCTCCGTTGTAATAGTGGACCTGCAGCTGATAGTCAGCTATCCACTTGTGCTCCCGCCAGGTTTCACTGGCGTGTTTCACATCAGGTGTACTTCACGTTGAAAAAGGGTTAAACTAGCTAAAACGTTTCAAAATGGCATTACAGAGCCAATTTAGGGCTTGTTAAGGGCTTTAATGGCCTCTCCCGCCTCTTGGAGGCGGGATGGAGTCGGGAACCCCGCGACCGATTTTGTCAAAATTGCGTGGAGGCGGAAAGGAGTTGGGACCCCCGAATCTGCAACTTTAACCCTCCACACGCCTCCAAACCCGACTCCACGGGTCATTGAAAATCCAGCCCTATAAATGGAAGTCAATTATTGATCTGTGGGTGTGGCATCAATCATGGCCTAATGCACTATCCACATGCAGATATTTTCCAGCAGGAGTCACTGGTGGGAACCCTGATTGATATTCCTTCACTCTAGTCCAGGTATCTCACAGCTCTGAATGATGTGGAGATGCCGGTGTTGGACTGGGGTGGACAAATGTGAGAAGTCGCACAACACCAGGTTATAGTCCAACAGCTTTATTTGAAATCACAAGCTTTCGGAGCGCTGCTCCTTTGTCAGGTGAATTCACCTGATGAAGGAGCAGCGCTCCGAAAGCTTGTGATTTCAAATAAAGCTGTTGGACTATAACCTGGTGTTGTGCGACAGCTCTGACTGAGATCAGTTAACTCAGCATTGACTGAACAAAGCACTTCATTGCAGGTGAGACACTTGGGGATGTTTCTGGGAGAATAATAAAGCTCTAAATAAAGGCAAATACTTGCTTTCTTTTTTTACAAAGACATTTCTGATCTGAATGGCTCAGGCTCACAGTAGGTGGGGTATTTACCCACTAAGTATGGGAACTTCACACTGCATTTTCTGATTTGTGAATCTGAGGTGCAACTTGCAATAGTGTAACAAGTATGGCACGTGTCAGGGTAAATGGTAAAATTAAAATTGTAACAATTGTGGGCTACTTTAATTTTAAACTGTGAAGTATACTAGCTTTAAAGTTCAATCAGACCATCAGGAAATTCATAGCGGCTCTGTAGCTGGATGTCAGCTCTGAAACTGGTTATCACAGAATTGTGAATCTCTTAAAGTGTATTCATGTATCCCATTAGGTGGGATCATAGAAAATACAAAGAGGTTTAAAATAACAACAGAAAGTGCTGGAAACACTCAGCAGGTCAGACAGCATCCGTGGAGAGAGAAAAACAGAGGTCTAAGTTAGGTTTGGAGTACATGTGTGTAAATGACAAAGTGTGGTTAATAAGGTTGGTGTGCTGCAGGTGCAAATAGCCACGTGGGAATATGATGTAGCGGTGATAACTGAGACCTGGCTCAAAAAAGGGGAGGATTGGATGCTTAATATTCTTGGGTAGAAGGTATTCAGGAAAGATAGGGAAGGAAAAAAAGGAGGGGTAGCAGTTTTGATTAAGGACAATATTACAGTGCTAGAAAGAGAGAATGACCTTGAGGCATCAAAGACAGAATCTATTTGGTTGGAGTTGAGAAACAATAAAGGAGCTATTACGCTACTTGGTGTATTTTATAGGCCAGCAAATAGTAGGAAGGGGATAGATGAGCAGATTTGCAAAGAAATTACTGAGAAGTGCAAGAACTATAGAATAGTGATAATGGGAGACTTTAATAACTACCCCAATATACAATGAAGCAGTGATTGTCTTAAGGGCAGAGAAGGGGAAGAATTTCTGAAGTTTATTCAGGAAAAGTTTTTTGATCAGTATGTTTCCTGCCCAACAAGGAGGCATTGTTGGATCTAGTCCTGGGAAATTAAGTGGGTCAAGTGGAGAATGTCACAGTTGAAGAGCATCTGCAAGATGCACTGCAGCAACTCGCCAAGGCTTCTTCGGCAGCACCTCCCAAACCTGCGACCTCTACCACCCGGAAGGACAAGGGCAGCAGGCGCATGGGAACACCACCACCTCCAAGTTCCCCCTCAAGTCACACACCATCCTGACTTGGAAGTATATCGCTGTTCCTTCATCGTCACTGGGTCAAAATCCTGGAACCCCCTCCCTAACAGCACTGTGGGAGTATCTTCACCACACAGACTGCAGCGGTTCAAGGCAGCGGCTCACCACCACCTTCTCAAGGCCAATTAGGGATGGGCAATAAATGCTGGCCTTACCAGCGACACCCACATACCATGAACGAATATTTTAAAAAAATCTCGAGAATAGTGATCATGGTATTGTATGGTTCAGATTAGTTCTCGAGAAGGACAAGGAGCAATATAGAATAAAAATACTTAACTGGAGGAGAGCTAATTTCAGCGAATTGGGGAGGGATCTGGCCAGGGTAAATTGGAGTCAAAGACTGGCAGGCAGAAATGTAATGGAGCAATGGGTGGCCTTTAAAGAGGAGATGGTTGGATACAGTTGAGGTACATTCCTACAAGGGAGAAAAGGAGGATAACCAAAGCCAGAGCTCCCTGGATGATGAAGGAGTTGGAGAGTAGGATGAAGCAGAAAAAGGGGGCGTATGACAGATGTCAGCTTGATAATACAAAGGAGAATCAGGCTGAATATAAAAAGTACAGAGGAGAAGTGATTAAGGAAATAAGAGGGGCAAAGAGACAGTACGAGAATAGATTGGCGGGGTAACATAAAAGAGAATCCAAAGGTCTTCTATAGTCATATTAATAGTAAAAGGGCTGTCAGAAGAGCGGTGGGGCCGATTAGGGACCAAAATGGAGAACTATTGGTGGAGGCAGAAGGCATAGCTGAGGTACTAAATGAGTACTTTGCATTGGTGTTTACCAAGGAAGAGGATTTTGCCAAAGCTATGGTAAATGAGGAGGTTGCTGAGATACTGGATGAAATAAAAATAGAGAGGAGGTACTAGAAGGGCTGGTGGTAATTAAAGTGGATAAGTCACCCGGTCTGGATGGGATGCATCCTAGGTTGCTGAGGGAAGTAAGGGTAGAAATTGCGAAGATGCTGGCTACAGTCTTCCAATCCTCCTTAGATACGGGGTGGTGCCAAAGGACTGGAGGATTGCAAATGTTACACCCTTGTTCAAAAAAGGGGAGAAGGATAAACCTGGCATTTACAGGCCAGATAGTTTAACATTGGTGGTGGGGAAGCTTTTAGAAACAATGGGGGAAAAATTCAGTTGGTTGCGCCTCCCGTTAGCGCCTTAAAAGGGCGCTAATGGGGCGCAAAGCAACTAGCGCCCGGGCGCGGCGATGTTTGCGCCGCTCGCGAAATTAACTAGACATTTTGCGGCGGCGCTAAACACTACCGCCACGATCTCCTGCGCCGACAGATCGTGATGTCAGTCGAGTGCGCAATGCCCCGGAGTGGATATTGAGTGGCGCCCCCTGCCTTACCGCCTGCCGCTAGCAACGACAGGTTGAGGGGAGCGTTTTGCAGTCAGGAAGGGACTGGGGGAGCGCTATTTAAAGGCGACCGCTTCCTGCCTTTTTTTGTTGGTGACATTTTTGAACCACGCATTCTGAGAGAGAGAGAGAGAGAGAGACTTCTGGAGAGATTCAACGCTGTGTGAAGGAGTTTTGGGTACTGAGCAGCACTTTGCAGGTTCATTTTGATTTGCCCTTCCTTGTATCGATTGAGAAGAGACTGGGGGCTGCACTCTGAGCTCTTTCCCTGGTTCTCTCCATTGTTCTTTCCAGCAGATTTGATGTACAGGTCTCTCCAGGCCGAGATTCAAGGCTGCAATGAGCAGGATGTGGCTGGAAAGCAAGATCAACCCTCCCCTTTAAGAACTGGCCGGCGCCATTGTGTCTGTGTTCCATTGCTGACTGACATCACATGAGCTTCGCCAGCGCTCTGAGTTAGCGCCTCGCTCCTCGGCCTTTGCGCCTTAAGACAGATGTGTAGTGCCTGATTTAGCGCTCCAATCACCTCCAGGGGCGATAAAAGTCAAGTTTGCAGTCGGAGGCGATAATTAGCACCAGGCGCTAATCTTTGCGCCCGGCCGATAATTGCGCCCCAAATGGGGCGATACTAAATTTCTCCCCCAATAATTTGAGAGAAACTTAATAGCCACTTGGACAAGTATGGACTAATAAAGGAGAGCCAACATGGATTTGTTAAGGGCAAATCTTGTTTGACTAACTTGATTGAGTTTTTTGATGAGGTAACAGCGAGGGTGGATGAGGGCAGTGCAGTTGATGTTGTGTATATGGACTTTCAAAAGGTGTTTAATAAAGTACCACATATTAGGCTTGCTAGCAAAATTGAAGCCCATGGGATAAAAGGGGCAGTAGCAGCATGGATACAAAATTGGCTATGGGATAGAAAACAGAGAGTTGTGGTAAATGGCTGTTTTTCAGACTGGAGGGAGGTATATATTGGCATTCCCCAAGGTTCAGTACTAGGATCACTGCTGTTTTTGGTATACATTAATGACTTGGACTTGGGGGTACAAGGCACAATTTTGAAATTTGCAGATGATACAAAACTTGGAAGTGTAGCCAACAATGAGGAAGATAGTAATAGACTTCAAGAAGACATAGACAGGCTGATGGAATGAGTAGAGACATGTCAGATGAAATTCAACACAGAGAAGTGTGAGGTGATACATTTTGATAGGAAGAATGAGGAGAGACAATACATACTAAATTTTAAAGGGGTTGCAAGAACAGAGAGACCTGGGGTGCTTGTGCACAAATATTTGAAGGTGGCAGGACAGGTTAATAAAGCAGTTAATAAAGCATATGGGATCCTGGGGTTTATAAATAGAGGCATAGAATACAAAAGTCAGGAAGTCATGCTAAATCTATATAAAACATGAATTCGGCCCCAGCTGGAGTATTGTGTTGAATTCTAGGCGCCACACATTAGGAAGGATTTGAAGGCTTTGGAGAGGGTACAGAAGAGATTTACTAGAATGGTTCCAGGAATGAAGGATTACAGTTACGTGGATAGACTAAAGAAGCTGTGGTTGTTCTCCGTGGAGCAGAAAAAACTAAGAGGAGATTTGATAGAGTATTTAAAATCATGAAGGGTTTAGATAGAGTAAATAAAGAGAATTGTTTCCAATAACTGAAGGGTCGATAACCAGAGGCCACAGATTTAAGGTAATTGGTAAAAGAACCAGAGACGACATGAGGAAAATCTTTTTTACGCAACAAATGGTTAGGATTTGGAATGCACAAGCTGATGGGGTGGTGGATACAGGTTCAAAAGTAGCCTTCAAAAGGGAATTACTTGAAGGAGAAAAAATTGCAGGGATATGGGGAAAGAGCGGGGGAGTGGGACTAACTGGATTGCTCTTCGAAAGAGCTGGAGTAGACTCGATCAGCCGAATGGCCTCCTTCTGTGCTTACATAGAAACATAGAATCTAGGAGCAGGAGTAGGCCATTCGGCCCGTCGAGCCTGCTCCACCATTCAATACGATCATGGCTGATCATCCAAATCCAGTACCCTGTCCCTGCTTTAATCCCCACAGTACACATATCCCACCCTATCCCCGTAACCCCACGTATTTAATTCCCCCTAACATATCCCATCCTATCCCCATAACCCCACATATTTAATACCGCCCTAACACTAAGGGTCAATTTATCATAGCCAAATCAACCTAACCCACACATTTTTGGACTGTGGGAGGAAACCGGAGCACCCGGAGGAAACCCACGCAGACACGGGGAGAATATGCAAACTCCACACAGACAGTCACCCGAGGTCAGATTCGAACCCGGGTCCCTGGCGCTGTGAGGCACCAGTGCTAACCACTATGCCACCGTGTTGCTCTCACGTGCTGTACTATTGTATGAAGCTATGTTGTATGGGTCCTCCAAGCACCTCTATAAACATATTCAATTGGAAACTAGTGTAAAACTGATGAATTTAAAGACCATTTCTGGATACAGTATACATAGTTTCATCATTTTTAAGAGAAAAAATTGTTACACTAGGTTATGAAAAACAGAATCCTTTGACAATAGGAAATGAGAAGTATGTTTGGCAATGTTGACCTAAATGGAAAATCACTTCCTTTCCTTTTCTCTGTGGTTTCATCTTTTACAGGATCCAGTTTAGTTCTCTGAATAAGAACATAGGCTTCTGTCAATGAGAGCTTTGCACACTCCAGGGCATGAACAAGATTAGTCTGAGGGGCCTGGCTAATGATTTTCCCCCCTACCTCCCCTGTGAGGAAGCAGATGGCTTACATTTGACACCCATCAAGGTGACCTGGTCAAGATCCAAAGCACATTGGTGCAGGGAATTATGGTCTCAAGCTCTAATTGTACAATGGAGTAAGTTGGTTCACCAATCTGCTGTGCCACAGGATCACTCTAATAAGTGAAATGGTTTCAGCCATGAAATTAATATGTGTAAAAAAAATTGTGTGAAATATATCAATAGTAGTGAATTGGCAATTTTTACCTAAATGGAAAGTAGTGCATTTCTTGACTGTGTCTGGGATAGTTTTCTACAACAGTATGTCCTAGAAGCAACAAGGGGGCATGCCATATTAGATTTAGTAATGAGTAATGAGCCACATTTAGTTAACAACCTAACTGTGCGTGAACATTTATCTACTAGCGATCATAACATGATTGTGTTCAACGTAGTGTTTGAAACAGAGAAACGCAAAACAGTTACTAAGATTCTAGATTTAGGTAAGGCCAACTTCAACAGGATGAGACAGAGGCCGCAATTTTATTAATGGAGGCGGGTTGAGTGTGGGTCAGCTGGTTTCCGGCTTCCCGTCCCGCCCCCAGCTGCTTCTGCTCCACAGACATGATTTTGCCTTGATTGACCTTGTTAAGTCCGCCCTGCAGGCTTGCCGGCCAATTAACAGGAAGCGGGTCAGATGACGTCATTTGATGACGCGTCATTTGCCGGTTTCCTTAAAGAGACCACGCACAATTTTATTTTGACAGTTGATTTCTCAGTGTTTGACAGCAGTGAGGTGCTGAAAACACTGACAATCACTGCACAAAGGTGACCTCTTGCACCCAGGCTCTCCAATGACTCCCTCCATAGGCTGGAATAGATGGCAGCTGCAGGTGAGGTGACAGAAGCAATCTGTCACTGGTGAGAGAGGTTCTCCCAATGAGGTGGCACTGGACATGGATTTAAAAACTTGTAAGCTAAAGAAATCTGTAAATGTATTAAAAATGCAGTACCCAACATTTTCTTTCCTCTGAGACTCACCAGTGCAACATTGGATCCTTCACACCACTTCTGCAGCTGTCATCAATCCAGAAACATTACAGCAGACTCACAACACGCCACACTTACCTGGCGTGGTGTCCGGATGTCGGGAAACCCGAGCCAGAAGTGGCAAAATCAAAAAATAGGCTGACAACTACTGGCAAGTACCTATTGATAGGCAGGGAATTGCCTTTAATCCGCTTCTCGCTGCTAGGTGTCGGGTCCATTCTAAATCGGGGACCCGACACTTGGGAAAGCTGTTTGGAGGCGGGTTGACGGCGGGATTGGAACCCGCCATCAATCAAAACGAATTTAACCTATGACCCGCCTCCAAACCTGCCCTCTGAGCGCTGGCAAAATCGCGGCCAGAGACTGTCCACAGTAAACTGGGCAAATCTATTAATGGTTGAAACGACAGAAGATCAGTGGGAGATGTTCAAAAAAGAATTTAATATGAGATGGAACCAGTTTATACCCCTGAGGGGCAAGAGCTCTACTTGCCAAAAAAAAAGCCATGGACGACTAAAGAGGTAAGAGACAGCATAAAACTAAAAGAAAAAGCATACAAAAATGCAAAAAATAGCACAGACCCTATTGAATGGGAAAGATACAAAGAACAGCAAAGGGTGACAAAACAGATCGTAAGATCTACAAAAAGGGAGTATGAAAAGAAACTTGCAACGATATCAAAATCAACACAAATAATTTTTACAATTATATTAGGAAAAGAGGGTGGTCTGGAGCAATGTTGGCCCCTTGAGAACTGATATTGGTAATACTGTCAATGATAATAAGGAAATAGCGGACATGTTGAATAATTACTTTGCGTCAGTATTTACAGTAGAGGAAGAGGATAGCATGCCGAAAATCCCAAAGAAACTAATATTGAATCAGGGACAGGGACTCAATAAAATTAACGTAAGTAAAATAACAGTAATAAAGACAATAATGGCACTAAAGAGTGACAAATACCCAGGGTCACATGGTTTCCATCCCAGGGTTTAAAGGAAGTAGGTGAACACATTGCAGATGCCCTAACTATAATCTTCCAAATTTCTCTCGATTCAGGAACCGTCCCTTTAGATTGGAAAATTGCGTATGATGCTCCGCTATTTAAGAATGACGAGAGAGGGAAGCCAGGGAATTATAGACCAGTTAGCCTAACATCTGTTGTCGGCAAATTACTAGAGTTTATAATTAAGGATAGGGTGACTGAACACCTTGAAAAATTTTAGCTGATCAGAGAGAGCCAGCATCGATTTGTGAGAGGCAGGTCATGCCTGACAAACCTGATTGAATTTTTTGTAGAGGTGACTAAAGTAGTGGACAGGGGAATGTCTATGGATGTTATTTATATGGACTTCCAGAAGGCATTTGATAAAGTCCCACAAAAGAGACTTATCTAATGTAGAAGTCCATGGAATTGAAGGCAAATTATTGACCTGGTTAGGAAATTGGCTGAGCGGCAGGAGACAGTGAGTAGGGATAATGGGCAGGAACTCTAATTGGCAGAATGTGACTAGTGGTGTCCCACAGGGATCTGTGTTGCGGCTGCAACTATTCACAGTATTTATTAACGACTTAGATGATGGCATAGAAAGCCATATATCCAAATTTACCGATGACACAAAGATAGGCGGCATTGTAGGTAGTGTAGCTGAAAGCATAAAATTACAAAGGGATATTGCTAGATTAAGTGAATGGGCAAAACTGTGGCAAATGGATGTCAATGTACGCAAATGTGAGGTCATCCACTTTGGATCTAAAAAAGATAGAACAGGGTACTTTCTAAATGGTGAAAAGCTAAAAACAGTGGAGGTCCAAAGAGACTTGGGGTCCAGGTACATAGATCATTAAAATGTCATGAACAGGTACAGAAAATAATCAAAAAAGCTAATGGCATGCTTGCCTTTATATCTAGAGGATTAGAATACAAGGGGGTAGAAGTTATGCAGCAGCTATACAAAGCCCTGGTTAGATCACACCTGGAGTACTATGAACAGTTCTGGGCACCACACCTTAGGAAGGATATATTGGCCTTGGAGGGAGTGCAGCGTAGGTTTACCAGAATGATACCTGGACTCCAAGGGTTAAATTACAAGGCAAGATTACACAAATTCAGGTTGTATTCCCTAGAATCTAGAAGGTTAAGGGGTGATTTGATTGAAGTTTTCATGATATTAAAGGGGATAGGATAGATAAAGAGAAACTATTTCTGCTGGTTGGAGAGTCTAGGACTAGTGAGCTTAGTCTAAAAATTAAGCCAGACCTTTCAGGAGTGAAATTAAGAAACACTTCTACTTCTTCTTCTTCTTAGGCAGTCCCTCGGAACCAAGGATGACTTGCTTCCACATTAAAAATGAGTTCTCAGGTGACTGATGAGTCCAATGCGGGACCTACAGTCTCTGTCACAGGTGGGGCGGGGTGCGCTCCTTGCGCTGCCTGCGTTTGGCTTCCGCTTGCTCCCGGTGAAGAGACTCGAGGTGTTCGGCGCCTTCCCGGATGCTTCTCCTCCACTTTGTGCGGTCTTGGGCCAGGGATTCCCAGGTGTCGGTGGGGATGTTGCACTTTTTCAAGGAGGCTTTGAGGGTGTCCTTGAAGCGTTTCCTCTGCCCACCTGGGGCTCTCTTGCCGTGCCGGAGCTCCGAGTAGAGCGCTTGTTTTGGGAGTCTCGTATTGGGCATGCGGACAATGTGACCCGTCCATCGGAGCTGATCGAGCGTGGTCAAAGCTTCGATGCTGGGGATGTTGGCCTGAACAAGAACACTGACGTTGGTGCGCCTATCCTGCCAATGGATTTGCAGGATCTTGCGGCGGCGGAAGCGTTGGTGGTACCTCTCCAGTGCTTTGAGGTGTCTGCTGTACATGGTCCATGTCTCTGAGGCATACAGCAGGGCGGGTATTACTACTGCTCTGTAGACCATGAGCTTAGTGCCGGGTTTGAGGTCCTGGTCTTCAAACACTCTCTACACACAAAGGGTGGCAGAAGTTTGGAACTCTCTTCCGCAAATGGCAATTGATGCTAGATCAATTGTTAATTTTAAATTGGAGTGATAAGATTTTTGTTATCCAATGGTATTAAGGGATATGGGCCAAAGGCGGGTATATGGAGTTAGGTCGCAAATCAGCCATGATCTCACTGAATGGCGGAACAGGCTTGAGGGGCTGAATGGCCTACTCCTGTTCTTAATTAAAACACTTTTACAGGCAAAAAATGGCACTGCTCTTGCAGTGAGGGAAAAAATTGGGTTTGTGTTTTCTGTTTTGAACTCTTAAAAAGAAACAAGCACAGTTGAGCGTTACAAAGGCTGAACAGTGAAATGCTCAGCATGTTTTTTCTCTTCCCCTCCCCTCTAGCTGCACACCTGACTCCATGACACACAGCTGCTCCTGGGTGTGGCGCTGAGGTCAGTTGCAACTCTTCCCGGCAGCGCGCCGCCCTCCCGCCGCAGCCGTTCGCCACTCACGCCACATTTTTTACCGGCAAAGGCCGCCGCCACCGCCTCCTCACCGGACAGCGCTTTCCGCCTGCCGCGTTCACCTCCTCGGGTGTATCCCGGCCACGGATTGGTGGTGAGCCACTTTTTTTGTTTTGTTTTGTTCTGTACTTTTGTCCGTCGCTTTCTGGTGCGGGCCGCGCCGGGGGTGCGGCCACTTCCTTGGAAGCGCTTTCCACCCTCCTGGGTTCGGTGAGTCAGGGTTTAAAGTATCGCAGCTTAAACTGCAGAAAGAGAAAGAGGAGTGGGGAGGCGAAAGCAAGCGAGCAACGAAGGAGTGGACCGGAGAGAGGGCTTCAAACTGCTTTGCGAACTGGAAAAAAAAAAGACTTGAAGCAAGTAAGTATGGAGCGGAAGTAAAAGACACAAATCAAACTTTTGTAAATGAGGAAAACGATGCGAGACTCCCGGTTGAGTTGCCGGGTGCGGGGCTCGAGCGGCGGCGGTTGCTAAAGTTCCGTTTCGAACTCTTTTCGAAGTTTAAATGGCCGCTGAGCGGCTCGGGACGGTTCGTCGCCTCGGCGGCGCCCCCGTGGAGTCCCTGCGGTTGCTGCTCGACATCTCCCTGAGGAGTTTTATTTATATAAAAAGTGTTTCCTTTGACGGGACCCCATGGTTTCCGCGGTTGCGGTTCGAGGCACAGATTTGTGTGTGTGTGTTTTTTTTGTGATTGTTGAGGGAGCTTAGTCAGTCACTCCCGACTCTTCCGCCCATGTTAGGCCGCATCCTCCCCTGTATTGTTTGTTCTCGGACACCGAGCCCCAGCAAGGCGAAGGGAGGGGGGTGAGTGCTCGGACCAACCCGTCCCGCAGCCGGCACCGCCCGGGATCTGTGGACATTTAGCCTAAAACTCGGCCGCGATTCTGGGGGCACACAGTCCTACTAGTTAAACCTTTATTTACAGAAGCCTAAAGTGTTCCCTCTTCTCTCCCCCCACCCCCCATAGTTCTTTTTGTGTGGAGAGTCACAAAATAGTCTGAATTTCAAACGTGACCTATTGCTTTTCATTTTTAAATCAATAAAACTGGGATTTCAGACCCCAAATACGATACGAGAACTGTGTGTATATTTTCCCTCAAATGTTAATCCCAGTACACTGTAATTTTAAAGTATTTATAGATTGTCTAGATAGTTGGGTTGGTAGGGATGTGTTTATAACATTGCTGTTTAAAGTATGTTATGGGGCTTTTGAAAGGTGCTTTTTCTATTCAGTTTCACATATTTCCATTACTGCAGATGCCATCAGTTTAGAAATAAAATTGGTCTGCTTGGTTCGTGTTCGAATGTGTTATTTTCCCCAATAATTAGATAAAAGCTGGAAAAGGGAATCTGTTGAAATATTTTCCCTTTGTCAACTTGTGGGGAAATCTGTTCAATTTGTTTGTACTCTTAATTGTCACTTAATTGTTTTGTGCTCCAGTATCTCGCCCAGTTAGAAATCTAAAGCTCTCCGAAACTGACGTCCATTGTAAAAAGTTTAAGTCTTCATCGTGCTTTTCAGAAGACATTTTAAATGAATAATCTACCTATACTTTTTGCATTGGGGTGGGAGAGGATTTTTGAAAAAGAGGAGCTGGCAGAAGGAAATGAGATTGCGACATTTCCAGGTCATCATTACCAGCTTTTGTTAAATCTCAGTTTTGGATCTTGGAGTATTATATCCTGTTTATGCTGCCAAAGTTTTATAGCAGAGTCTATTCACAAGTGAATTTGGCAATAGAAGTGCATTGTGCAGGTGTAAAAAAAATAACTTGGTTGCAGATTTCATGCTATGACAATATTAGCACACTATAAATGGGTGCTCAATTTCACAGGGAGCTTTTGATCACAGTTGTACAGTGAGTTGAAAGCAAATTTGAGTGGTCAGATTAGTATTTGCTATGCATTGGTAGTTAGTTCAAATATTTTGTGTAAGTAGTTTTGTATACTACAGATCATATGACATTGTATTCTGATTTGTCTTGGGGGTTGGCATTATCCTCAGAGTGGCATTGAGAAATGAACTTGAAGTGTCAGCCTGACTCAGTGGTAGCACACTTGCTTGAGTCAAGTTGTTGTGGGTTCAAGCCCCACACCAGAGACTTGAGCACATATTTAGGTTGACACTGCAATGCAATACTGAGGGAGTGTTGCACTTTGGGACATGTAGTTTTTCAGATGAGATATTAAACCAAGGCCCTGTTTGCTGCTCAGGTGGATGCAAAAGGTCCCATGGAACTATTGAAAGAGCAAGAGAGTCTGCTGTGTATCCTGGCCAACATTTAACCCTCAACCAAAATCATGAAAACCAATTAACTGGCCATTTATCTCATTGATGTTTGTGGGACATGGCTGTGTGCAAATTGGCTGATGTGTTCCTTGCATAACAACAATGCCTAGACTTTAAAAGTAGTTAGTTGTCCTGAGGTTGTGAAAGGTGCTATATAAATGCAAGTTTGTTCTTGAAAAGTAGAAACACATTGGGCAAAATGCTAATGTTTTTTCCCCATCAAATTATTTTCCTCCTCATTCACAGCAGACAATTGGTTTGAGTTCTGACTGCAAAACAAACTTTCCCGCTCTCTTACCTTGTCCACTACTAGTTGGAAATTATTTTTATTACTGTACCTGAGATAAATTCTATTTAAATCCACCCAGTGATGGAAGTTGGATTGCTTTTTCTTTTGGGCACATTACCTAATTGGCATTGAAGTAAATTCACAAAAAAAATCCAAAAAACCTTTGTTGATGCTAATGTTGTGATTTGTGCTACAAATCTGTTTTGGATCTGACCTTTTCCTTTTACTGCATCTGAAATATGATCTGTCAGAATCGTACAAAACATTTATAACGGTTTGTAAAAATGTTTTTTTGTAGTTTTCCCCAAGTTGTTAAATTTAAAATACCATTGGCCAGTTGATGAGTTTGTGGCTTACACCAGCTGACACCACACCATGATTAAAATTGAATGTTCTGAAGTCATGATCCACTGAAATGCAGCCTTACTTTTGTCTAACATCTGCTTAAATTTCTTCCATGTAGAGAATATTATGCACATTATTAACTAGGACTTTTAAATATACTATTTATGTAAATGTTTGTTCAATAGGCTCAAGTCATTTTTATCAGATTCACTGAATAATTCTGCAGTTTTGTGACCTTTGTCTCTTAGGAACATATTTTATGTAACTGAAGTCAGCTGTGTCTAACTGCTGTCATTACAAGAGCTCCATCCATCAGTTGTTTGGAATGCAATCAGTATTGGAGTCTGCCCCTAGTATTGAGTGATCTTGGTAGCAGAGCTGTGCCTCCTTTTTAATGGTCGTACACTTAACTGTTGTCTATTTGCAGAGTTCCAGTGGATGCATGTGATAAGTTGTGTAGACTCCATAAACCTGGAGGTGCTATGATTGTATGTAGTTCGATCATCCTCATCTCGGTAAACTTCGAGAAACAATGAATGACTGGGGGACTCAGTAGCATCGCCTGCAATCTGATTCCAAAGCTAAGCAAACCCAATTGTTTGGTAACTTGAGTTTTATATTTAATTCTTTGCATGGTTTATTGATAGCATGCTTTATGAATGGTTCTGCTTCTCTTGCTGTTGCCACAGGTACTAAATTACTTTAATGCTCCAGAGATTTGCTACTTCAGTCTCGCTGCTTTTTATAACCAATTTTCTTTTGCTAAATCTTGCCACTATTATTATGAAGGTGAAGTAAAAAATGGTGTAGATAAAGTGAACCCAGAATATTACTTTAAGGTAACCCTGGCTAGTAAGATCAGAGTTTTGAAATTGGTGCAAGTAATAAAAAAAGAAAGATATTGAAAGTTCTTTGCTAAATTTCAATCTCTTATTTTTTACTTTCACCAATTTTAAAATCTCTGGTTTTACTAGTCAGGGTTATTTTAAAGTAATCTGGGTTCACCTTGTTTATATCAATCTTTGCCTACCAGATTATTCCAATGAGGTAATGCTAGACAGGCATTCAAGATACTCTGCTGAGAATTAAATTACTGTAGGGATGAATTTTAATGTGCTGGAAGGACTTTGTTTAGTCATTGATTGTTATAATGGATTGTATTTTTGGTATTTATTGGTCTCCATTTATTTTTCCAGCCATTTTCAGTCTTGAGAACTTTTGAATAGAACAAGATGTATTTTAAATGGAAGATCATCAAATCTCTCTTCCATATGAAACAAAATCTTTTGTATATGAAATAGAACCTTGTACTGGCCACTGTAAAAGGAAGATGTCATATTTTGATATAATGGAAACTTTTTCATTGACCGGAGATCAGACCACCAGGCAATCTATGCAAAGAAAGCTATTTTGTGCAACTAAAGTGGAATGGGGGTCAGTGAAGGCTGAAATGTGCTGATAAAATTAAAGCTGTGCTATTTAGGAGTGAAATCAGAAGCACTTTTCCACACACAAGGTTGTAGAAATCTGAAACACTTTCTGCCCATCTGTGACTAAGATGTGGATCCTACTGGCTTTTGTAATGTTTTTAATTTGAGTTTCCAGTGCCTTCCAAATGTCAGTTTGCCTCAATTCTGGAAGGAATTTGCTGGAGAGCCTTGCAGGTGACTTGCGTTGTGTTGTGTAACTTGTAATGCAGACTTGCTGAAATTGCAGTGCTCTTTCAGAAGTTAAGAAAACAGGGGAGTGGTCAGGGGAAAAAAAAAGTAGGTATTCTGCCCCCCCGCCCCCCCACCTTTGCTTTTGACCCTCTTAAGCTAAGGCAAAGTTCTGTGGGGACCTTTTTGGGGAAAGAGTGCCAGTACCTTGCCCAAGTGATTTTTGTTCTGTAAGCCTGGATTGTGAATGGCAGAGAACTAATGTAACTGGTGTTCATAACAGCTGTCGTGTTCTGATCCTGCCCTCCTAATGTCCACTCATGCATGCTTCCTGCAGAGCTCACTGAATAATCAAGGTGGGACTGCTCGACTGTTTCAGTTCTTGATGCCAATTGTAGTTATCCAGTGCCGCTGTAAGTGAGATCACCTAATTCAACATATTCCAGGTATCAAACCTGGGATTTTGCTGGTCCCTGTGCCTCAGTATGACCTGATGTGGTTCACTTGCTCTTTGCGCACTTGGGATGCTGCAATTGTTTCGTTTTGTAATTTAAAAAGCTTTACCGAGGAAGGAAATTCTAACTGTTGTGAATAAATGATTTTACTGTGTAGATAACTGAAGAATTCATTGTAACGGCATCCCATTTTGAGGACTAGTTTGGATTAGTGATCTTGAATAGCTGCCCTTTGGTTGAAAGGTTTAAGTACAAGTGCACGGAATGTAACTGCTTCATAAACTCAAATGTTTAATGCCTGAATTTGTTTCTGGTGCATCCTTGTTTTATCATCTCGGGTATTTTCTGTGTGCATGTTGTTGCTTCCTTGTCTGTTTTTGTTCCCCTCAAAGTTACTAGTTTTCCAATTGGGAGGTTGAGCAGATGTCTTGATGCCACTCCCAACAAATTAATGAAGTGTACTGATGCAGCTTAGATTGACTTGCCCTCCAATTTTTTATTCTGCTGTGAGAATTGCTCATGCTCTGCACCTGCTGATTTGAGATTGGGAACGCTCCTGTGAAGCGCCTTGGGATGTTTTTTATGTTAAAGGTGCTATATAAATGCAAGTTGTGGTTGGATTCATAACGGCATATAGATTTTTGATTTTGTTCCTGATAGATGAAGAGACATGTAATCTGGTGTCCTGATAAAATTAAAATGAATTCTAGTTAATGGAAATGGCAAAATGCAAAAAGGCTTCTCCACCCAAGTTCCAGTTCTATTAGAAATTTACTAGCTTTAAATCAGCACAGGTTTTGCATTCGTATTGGATAGAAAGAAAGTGGGATGCAAGGTATGTTGCCCCTTGTAAAAAATGAGAAGTGGAAAGGGTTACAGGTTACAGATTAAAAAAAGTTCTACATATGTACTCACTTTATCTTGTGTTTCCAGAAAGTTTCTGCTTCTGGATTTAAGTTTTTATACTTGGGTCTGAGCATTCAGTGCGCTCAGCCAGAGCAAACAGCACATGCTAAAACAGCTTTAACCTTGTTGCTGTTGTAATGTGGAACACTACTAGTGTTGGTGGTTCAGTAACCCAGCCCAATGTTGATCCGCTGATCTTTGGAGATGGTAGTGCTGAGGAATGAAACACTTCAAATCATGGTATCCTTTACATTTTTAGCAATTGCTTTTTAAATAGTTTAGGTAGAGGCAAGTAGTTTGTCTTTATTTACTGGCGTGCTAAATTAGATCAGGTTGGTTCTAGCAAAGTGTTGTACTGTTTTTAATAGTCTGATATCATCTTCATATTGCAATAATGCCACAAAAGACCGCCCTCAATTTTGGTGGCACCACTGTACTGTTGAGGGATGCTCCTGCTGCCAGGGGTTCCACAACCCACTTCAGTGTTGTCATTTGCTCCTTTTGAAGGTAATAGTGCTAGTGTTGGTAGAAGTTTTGTTCTTGCTGAGTGCTTAGACTCCGTATTGGCCAGCAATCACAGCTTTCAAATAACTGTGCATGCACAAACTTGTATGCAGGAAGTTTGTCCTGATGCCCTTGCTGTGGAATCTACTTGGCAGTGTACATGAGGTGGATTCCACAGTACTGGCGAGTTCAACATTTTACAGAACCCCTTCAAATGCCACACTTTTGCCAAGTTTAATTTAAAGGGGGCAAGCTGGTGCCTCATGGTGCTGCTTGAGATTTTTTTAATATTAAGATCATATCTCCTTATCTTTGCCTTTTGCCCCCTTTGTCTTTTGTTTCTATTAAAGATTTTTTACTATTTTATTCCACATTGGTTTTATTCAACTTCTCTCAATTCTGTTTTGTTGTCAGAAAAGATCAAGACAAAAACTGATTTCAATTTTTGCTTTAGAGTTGGATTTGAAATGTAGATTTTTTGTTTTTGTTTGGTTGTTATGGAGGGAGGGGAGAAAGATATGAAATTATACAGTTGAGATTGGGTTGGAGGTCATAAACTGGTTCTGCATGGGTATTTCTCTTAAAGTGTTAACTATTTGAAGTGCATTATATTCTGTGTAATTTTTCACACTATAAAGGTTTTCTGTAGCTAAGTGACATTAAAAATCACCAGATACTCTTCTCCTTATGACCTGCAGGAGAACCCCTGCCTGCCCCATAAATGGTCAGAATGTTTGACCACTGAAACACACCCATAGCTCAGTCAGACATAAAATACCAGATTACCAAACCACTTCCTGTTTACTGCTGCGGAATGGAATCCTAGCTAAAATGTGGCCACATTCTTCTCCCACGCATACAGTTTTCTCCAATTAAAATCAGAAAAAATATACTTATCTGATTGTTCAACTTGATTAATGCAATGACCAGTTGAGGCATAGAAGCTTAGAAGATTCCTGGTTCTATTCCAGTGCTTACTGCTAATGGATCGCAGCTGGGATGGCACTTAGAGCATTGCATTTGGTCTGAGTTGGGGAGGGGGGAAATCATCCTGGGTCCTGCTTCTGACCACTATCTAGTGACTGCTGGCATAACTGTACATATGTAGCTATCTGGTGAGAAGATTGGGCTTGCTGGTGTCCCTGTGCTGAGGAGTGCTGAGACTGTCTGATAGGGATGTCCATACTATAACTGTAGGCTAAATGCAGCGCCCTAGCCATGTCAATCCAGCCCATGAAGCTGAGGGAACCTACTCCAATTTCTGCTTCTGTTGCTTGCTTACTTGCTTGTTTGCCCTGGGTATTGTGGGTAGAAGGTCTGCAAAGTCTATTTTTAGTGCTAATAAAAAAGCAAAATACTGCAGATGCTGGAAATCTGAAATAAAAACAGAATGCTGGAAATACTCAGCAGGTCAGGCAGCATCTGTGGAGAGAGAAACAGAGTTAACGTTTCAGGTCGATGGCCCTTTGTCAGAACAACTTTAACTTTCTGCCTAGGTGGGCAGGTGCCTTGTTTGTTCTGTTGAAGGGTCATCGACCTGAAATGTTAGCTCTATCTTTAGTGCTGTTGCTTTGTTGGTAGATAAGTCCTAAATCAGGGCACCAAGACCGTTGGATATAATGTGGATTTAAACCTTGTGGCCTGTAAAGTTCCATGGTATTCAACTAAGTGGCTCAGGAAGATAAAAAACTTGGAGGTCATTTGGGGTAAGGTGTCACAGTGCGATCAGAATGTGGAACTTGTTTGACACGCTAAATGCGACAAATCTATTGTCAGAACCCACTTAGATAATTGAAAAATTGATTATTTCATATCTATCTATATATCTCTCTATCTCTATCTCCCCATGCCTTCCTCCTCCCCAGGTAGGCATTGATTTCTGCTGGAGTATGGTTCCACGAGCACCCTCCTGGACCTTGCCCAAATGGTCACTCTTCATGTGGGGATAGATGGTGTTGATGGGTGTAAGGTGGAGATTACAGCTAAGTTCCAATTCTGTTCTCATCCGACATCAATACACATGCTTTATAGTAGTGGTCACTGAATAGCAATTGGGAACTAGAGTGCGAACTGGCTTCCTGCACTTCACTGAGCTAGTGGGGTGGGGAAGGTCTGCACCCCTATTGCTAACTCAACATAGACCAGGAATGAAACCTTTTTTGGTGCATGTGGCACAGCTACACACAACCTTTATTTACTAAGTCATCAGGGCAAGTTTAACTCCCTTTTTGTACAAAATATTTTTAGTTTTTGGCTTGATTTTGCTGAATGGGCCATGTTACACAGATTTTGCTTATTTGTTTTTATCTGTAGTTTATAGAAATTCATCTTGGCAAGCTAGTAAGACAATTTATCAGGATTAGTTTGGTACTTTTTCTGCTGAATTGTTGCTTTTCGGGGAAAAAGATAGGTTAGTTATATTGCTGTAGTGTGGCCCTAACTGATAGCATGTAACACTGCTGGTAAAAATAAGCTTTTATTCCTCTTTGCTTACTTTCTCTCTTCCCACCATCTTTTTCATTTTCCTCCAACTTTAACTTTCTGCCTAGGTGGGCAGGTGCCTTGCTGTTTTAACAATGATGATTTTGTAACTGTTAGTAGGTACACAAGAGCCATTAGTTGACTACACATGCTTTACTCTGGCTGAGGATATCCTCCTTTTGTCCTGTCTTTCAAAAGTCTGGTCAAGATTGAAAAATAGTCATGTGGGAATTGAGGGTAAAAACATACATTCTAGTGCAGAGTACAAGGGAGATCCCGTGAATGAATTTTCAAATTGTTTCCTTTTATGTAAATGAAAGCTAGTAGTGTTTGTAGTTTTTCAACATCTTCTATTGTTAGAGTAAATAGCATGGTGTTGTGTGTTGAATTGCTGTTTCAAAGGGGTGGATTTGAATCTGAAATAATTTAAATATGGATGTGCTTTGATTTGGTTATTTGCCCTTGACAGTTGTAGAGGTTATGGGATTCAGGGTAGAAAAGTCAGTTGAAAGATGAGTGTCTATTGCCTGGTTGTTGACAATGGACTGTGCAGTGGTCTGATTCTGTTGGGTGTGTATGCTATTCAATTTGACATACGGTGATTGAACCAGCATTGCTGAGAGGCTGTATTCACTATCCGTGCCGTTGTTCCATTGAAATGTTTTCATAAATTTCAATGTTGCTATAAATTTGATGTGCAAATTTACTGTGGCAACTATCCTACAAATTTTCTCTTTCCTGTCCTAATTGTACAGATTGTAAACTTCAAATAGAAGTGCATAGTTGTTAGCAGACCTGTTTAAAGGTTAGTGCCTCACAATGTATAGGCTCAAACAGCAAAGCTCCAGTGGCTTGGAAGCCGCAAGCTCAGTATAGGACTGTGAAAGTGTTACAGCATGAAATGATGTGTACGTTGACATCATATGCTCCTAGAACTGCACTTGCATAGTTGAAGTTTGTTGGTTTGACGTCTAGCCCTAAGGTACATCTGTAGTGTTTTAGTGTAATATTGACTGTTTAGTAACTTGTATTGGAGCAATTTTTTTAATTATTCTGTTGCATTTACTACAGTACAGAGGTTTTATGTCTCCTGTAGGGGGAAAAATTTGAGAAGCTATTCAGGGATTCTTGGCTTTGCAAACAGTGCTTTGAGAAAATGGCTCTGAAAAAAAATTTGATAAATATATATTCTGTGTTTATGTGTCCCCTTTACCCCCTCCCTTTCCTATCAGCCATGTTAATGTGTCTGAATTTTTTGCTAGTATATGTAGCTTCAGTCTTTGAAAATTTCAGCAATTTTAAAATCTTTTATGCTCCTTGGGTCTCCTTTAAAGAAACTTGATTCCTGAGTGGTTTAATTTTTAGTTCTCATAACTGAAATGAACCAATTGCTTTCTAGCACTGAGTTCCCAAGGATAGTAATAACTGTACAAATGTGGGTACACACTGTCGTGGTAGTTTCACCTTTGCAAACGTGTGCTGATGGAATTTATGCATGGTTGTCAGTTGCTGGTCACAAAGTTAATGTTGTTGTGACAGTTGTTTTGTAGTTCAAAATATTATCTGGTAGTTCTGTTACCAATATTTCACACTTAGGGGGGCTCTTTCCCCCCCCCCCCCCCCCCCCCCCCCCCCCCCCCCTCCAAACCACCACCACCACACAACCTTATCGTGCCTTTTGCTCCTGATCACAGATATGGCCATCTCCAACCGCTTCCTTGTATTCTACACCAGTGGTTCTCACAACTTTTTTGGTTGAAGGACCTGTTTTCAAATGGAATAATAATCACGGCCCCCGCTCCCCCATCTAAATTATTATTGTCCCCTTGTATTGATACTGTACCAGGATCTTCTGACAGTGAATTGCAATATAGCTATGGTGACATTTACAAAACGACAATCCCTCACGGATGTGTATGTTTGTATAAAATAATAGTGATTTTAAAGCATTGATTCTTAAATTACAAATTAATTGGCTATTCAGTGTATTCAAGTCCAGATTATGGTCAGATTTGCTCCTTGGCCAGCCCTTGACTGGACAGACAGATCTAATGTGATGTATGTCTGACTTATGACTCCTGTTCTTTTGGCCGTATCCCGGCGCTGCTGCAACCATCTTGTCGGGCGGGATCTTTGTTTACAGATGGTCGGTTCCTCTCCGAACAGCTGGCCCTGCGCTTTACCGCCTTCGACTCCTGTTGCTGGCGGTGACATTGCGGCCGCTGCTGGCCTGCTGTCTTTTACCCTCCCTTCTCTTTTTTTCTGGCATCAAGAGTTTATTAAACCGCAAGTACATGTCAAGCTGCTCAAGGGTAACTTTTCACCATTTCTGCAGGCAGCGTGTTCAAACTGATCTCCTCTCCGTGTGACGTGTAGTGGACGATTCCCGCGTGTAATCAGGTCACCCAGTCTCCGGTGAATGCAATGAAGTGCAGTCCGCCTGGGCTTCTAAACCCTGCAGACTCTACAATGATCCACCACGACCAGGTCCCCACCTCACCTGTCACACTGGGACCCACTGGATACTGGTTGCCAAGCAGCCTGTGGCTCACCCGTCTCCCAGGTTTGGAGGGAGGTGTCAGGCTGCAGGAAGCAGGCACGTGACGTCTCTTACTGTGATGAGGCGCTGGCCTTCGGCCCGGGCTCTGGGGGCAGCATTTCCTGAGCCGCGGCTACGCCCATGTGGCCATCAATCACCGCAGGTACTAATGCTGTCTCTCACTGCCAGAGCCAGAGCAGATTAATATCCTCGCAGAAGTTCCAATTCCCTCCTCCTCTGTCAGCCGCGGGGAGGCACAGACAAACGCAGGGGTTTGCTCCGCTCCCGAGGTGAGGTGTTCAGTTAGTGAGCAGGTGCAGCCAACTGTTCCTCACACCCCTCCACTGAGGCACACAGCTGTCCCTCACACCCCATTAACTGGGGCACATCTGAGCCCCCAACCTGGCAAAAACCATCACTTCACGCTCAAACAATCGGTGCCCAATGTTCCTGAAGGAATGACTTAGACGCATAGTGATAGAAGATGCCTGTGACACTCATGGGTTGCAGTTCATTAGTAACAGGGCTCTGAGAAAACCCATTGAGCTCCCCCTCCCCCAGCAGATTCCCCCACCCCAGCCAGCTGACCGTGTTTGCAGATGGGATGTTCAGTGTATCAGGCTGTCTGATTGGTCCAGAGGTGAACACGGAGGACTAACTCGAATCTTCCTGGCGATGGGCTGCAGACACAGTGTCTGTTCATGGTGTCAAATTCCCTCCCCCAAGGTACATCAAATCCCCTCCCCCAAGGTACATCAATCCCATAACCCACTTCTCCACCAGCAGTCTGACCCATAATATTTTCCATTATATAAGTGTAGTCACTGTTGTAATGTAGGGAAATGCGGCAGCCAATATGTACGCAGCAAACTGGGATAAATGTTGGTTAGGTCACCAGGATTGTCCTGGACAGAAAAGACAACATCTAGCTGCTTTTCTTCGCTACCAGTCGTCTCCTTAAACCCCTTTCCCCTGCCCCCTCCATCCCTCCATCCAACGCCAAGTGCAAAGGGCACAGACAAACTCACTAAAATTGAGACCATCCATTTAGCTGCTTCTGCGGTTTCTCTTTCTACCCCCCCCCCTTGCCCACAAAGCTGAACCATTGCCCTAGATTACTCCCCAAACCCCTAATCTTGATCCCATGTCTGTCTCTAGTTTCTCTCCTCATGCCCTCTCCGAGCTTACCATGAAACCCACTTCCTGCTCACTTGTCTCCATTCTCACTAAACTAATTGCTCCACCATTGGTGGCTGTGCCTTCAGCTGCCAAGGTCCTAAGCTCTGGAATTCCCCCCCTAAACCTCTCTGCCTCTCTACCTCTCTTTCTTCCTTTAAAATGCTCCTTAAAACCTACCTCTTTGGCCAGGCTTTTGGTCATCTGCCCGAATATCTCCTTATGTGGCTTGGTGCCAAATTTTGTTTTATAATGCTCCTGTGAAGCGCCTTTGGGATGTTTTACTACGTTAAAGGCGCTATATAAATACTTGTTGTTAACCACCCGACTTCCCTTCCTGGCCCAACGCTAGCTGACATTTGGTTCCCTCTCCCCAGGTACTGTACCCCCTCCCTTTCAAAACTTTAGTTATCACCTCTGCTCACAAAAGGTCACTCTCAACCCATCTGTCTTTGCAAACTACTGTCCATCTTCAACTTGCATCCCCCCCCCCCCCCAAAAGATGTTGAACTTATTATCACATCCTAAATCTGTGCCAATCTATCCTGCAACTCCCATGTTTTAACCTCTCCAATTAGATTTCCACTGCACTGAAACGGCCATAATTAAAGTCACAAATGACATCCTCTCTGACTCTGCTCATGTTGCATTATCCCTCGTCGACCTCTCTGCTGACTTTCTTGTCTACCATGCCATTCTTCTCCAATGCCTCTTCCCCCATTGTCTGGCTCGGTGGAACTGCCCTTGCTTAGATCCACTCTTAACCTGACTATCCAGCTAGAGAATCATCAGCACTGGCTTCTCTTCCTGCCCACGCACTGATGCCTTTGGAGTCCCCCAAGGATCTATCCTGATCCTCGTCCCGGCGCCATCATCTGAAGACATGGGATCAGCTTTCACAGGTACGCTGATGACACCCAGCTCTACCTCCCCACCACTGCCTTGGTGCTGTCAGCGTGCTTGTCTAACATCCAGTCTTGGATAAGCTGCAATTTTCTCCAGTTAAACATTGGGAAGACTGAAGCTGTCATCTTTAGCCCCTTTCACTGATTCCACCCCCTCTCAGACCACTGCCTCTGTCTGAACTAGAGTGTTTGCAACCTCGAGCAGAGCTTCTGATCCTATATCCTCTTCATCACAAGACTGCCCACTTCCACCTCCGTAATGTCCCCTTCCTCAACCCCTTGTTGAATCTGTCATCCATGCTTTTGTCATCCCCAAACTTGATAATTCCAGTGCTCTCCTGGACGACCTCCCATGCTCTGTGGCAGAGTTAGAGCTGGGAGTCGTCGGTGCACATGTGGATCCTGATATTTTTTTGGGTGATGTGGTTGAGGGACAGCATGTAGATGAGGAATAGGAGGGGGGCCAAGCATAGTTCCTTGAGGACTCCAGAGGTAAAGGTGCGGGGGTTGAAAGAGAAACTGTTGCATCTCTGGCTACGTTTGGATCGGTAAGTGTGACGGTAAGGTTGGCTAACTAACGTTGTCTCACTCAGCTGGACAATGGAGGAAAAGTGTTGGAGGAGGATGGGATGGTCAAACAGTGTTAATGGCTGCAGAGATTGAGAAGGATAAGGAGGAATAGTGCACCATAGTCAGAGGCTGGCTTTGATTGGGGCTGTTTCAGTGCTGTGGCAGGGGTGGAAACGTGATTGGATAGGTTCAAACACTGAGTTGCGGAAAAGGTTGACACTAATTTGGGAGATGCCACACGTTCAAGGGCTTTGGAGAGGAAAGGGCGTTTGGAGATGGGTACAAGTTCTATGCCGGTACACTGCAGGTTGCTTATAAGTTCTTGGACAGAGCAAGCATTAGCATTCCGTAATGACAGCTGACACTTGGTATGAAATTGGATTTCAGTGACTTGCGCATTCTTGTTTAGTTTGGCTCACACTGCTGGATCCAGCACTTATCCTAGTGGTAGGACTGTAGATCCACTTTTTCATGCATCCCAGAATTGGGGAAAATTGCAATTTAAGTGGTCACTCAGAATATTTGCTATTTTTTCCTGTTACTTTCAGAATAATGGCAGATGTAGAACAGTAGAGATAAAAATCAAAACACCCTGGCACTTCAAATATTTTTTAAATACTATTCACACTATGGTTTGTTTTTCTACTCTTCTGGATCTACATAGGCGAAAACCCGGAATTGTAAAGGCTTACCTTGACAGATCATTCGAACAGACTAGAAAATCTGTTTCACTGGTGGAGTTTGGCTATTTGCCCAACTATTGCCCATGAAACTCTTCGGCATAGGGCCTGCTTTCACCAGCGTAAGGGTTATTATAAGTCTTAAATTAAAAATTTAAGAATAAAAAATTATGCACCAACACAAAATTAGTTTATGTAAATATTGGCCTGGATTAAAATGTTTAATTATTTTTCAAAATTTTTATTATTTGCTGTAATTAAGGGACTTTAAATTTGAAAATCTGAGCACTTATTTATTAGTTATCGAAATTGTTTAATTATTTGGGGATTCGATTAGGGTTCATAGGGGATTCTGTTCGGAAATGGAATCCTGCTTTCTCATTAGAGGACCTGGCCTACGTGATCCCAGGGACGCATCCGAACCGCCTGCATCGCTGGGATTCGTGGGCCTTTATGTAGCTTTGGAGCCAGGAGGTAAGTTCATAGAGGTTTCGCAGGTTGGAGGCGTACTCCGAAGGAACGTCTCTGACCGCAAATTCAGGGCCAATTTTATTCTGCAGTTTGTCCTTGTGGCTTGGCTGCAGAATTCATCTTTGATCTTAAAAAAAAAAGTTATATTTTGTTCGTTGGTTTTGCTATGACTGCTTTCTTTAGTAGTTTTTAAAACACCGCTTGTTGATTATAACTAGTGTGCTTTTTTTAATCTGGCAGATAAGCAAGCATGACGACTATCAACACTCAAAATATTAACTTCAAATGGGATCCGAAAAATCTGGAAATAAGGACTTTGGCAGTGGAACGTCTGTTGGAACCTTTGGTCACACAGGTAAGAATGTTCCATAGAAGTGGTTAAATGGAATTCCAAATTGCCCATCTTCTAGTGTGGGGGAAGCTATTGGTGCCATACAGTGTCATATGGTATGAGAAACTGTCATGTCAACTGGTTGGGAACAGTAAATGCAAAGCTTTGGCTTCCTGTTCATACCTGCATGACCCCACAGGTCAGAAAAATGAGCATTTTGGGGGAAGGACTGGTATTAGGAACTCTACTTTTTGTCAAATCTCCACAGCCATTTCAACATTTTATATTTGCTCTCTTGTATCTTAAAGTTAAACTGCTGGAGATAATTCTGCAGTTATGCGAATTTGAGCTTTGTGCTCTTGGAGATGAGGTGCTGAATTGGTAGTGTGAAGTGGAACATAGGAACAGGAGTAGGCCATTCTGCCCCATAAGCCTGTTCCGCCATTCAGTTAGATCATGGCTGATCTGTATCTTAACTCCATTTACTTGCCTTGGTTCCATATCCCTTTAAGCTCGAAACCATCCAAGACAAAGCAGCCCGCTTGATTGGCAACCCATCCACCACCTTAAACATTCACTCCCTCCACCACCGGCGTACCGTGGCTGCAGTGTGTACCATCTACAAGATGCACTGCAGCAACTCGCCAAGGCTTCTTCGGCAGCACCTCCCAAACCCGCGACCTCTTCCACCTAGAAGGACAAGGGCGGCAGGCGCATGGGAACACCACCTCCAAGTTCCCCTCCAAGTCACACACCATCCTGACTTGGAAGTATATTGCCGATCCTTCATCGCCGCTGGGTCAAAATCCTGGAACTCCCTCCCTAACAGCACTGTGGGAGTACCTTCACCACACGGACTGCAGCGGTTCAAGAAGGCGGCTCACCACCACCTTCTCAAGGCAATTAGGGATGGGCAATAAATGCTGGCCTTGCCAGCGACGCCCACATCCCATAAAAATGAATATTAAAAAAAAAATACCCTTGCATAACAAAAAGCTATCAATTTCTTTTGAAACTTTCAATTCACCTAGCCGCAACAGTTTTTTGGGGAGAGAGTTCCAGATATCCACTACACTTTTTGTGTGAAGAAATGCTTCCTGAACACCCCTCTGAATGGCCAAGCTCTAATTTTAAGGTTATGTCCCTTGTTCTGGACTCTCCCTCCAGAGGAAATAGTTTCTCTCCAGCCACTCTATCAAATTCTTTAATCATCTTGAAACACTTCAATTAGGAGCATCTGGTTGTGCTGTTTTGGAAAATGATCTGCTTTCAGTAGACACTGGAGTATTGCTCCTGGGAGCAATGCTCTTCCGGGTGGTGATAGGAATATTGATCTTGTAGTGCTACTGGTTCTAGACACTGAAGCAGTGTGTGAGTGGTTTTGCATATTTTAGCTGTTTTGCCAGGCAATTAAAAAAAAATCCTTCTCTTGGCCTATAAGCTGTAAATTAATATTTCTACAGCTATACTGCATTACTGTACTATTTATGTATGTGTTTATCAAATCTTAAGTGAAAAGGGTAATGGAGTTTAAATTTTTTGCATGAAATGCCATTATTCTTGGCTCTTTGGTAAATTTATCCACTCATCTCCCAGGGCAGTGGTTTTTTTTTTTTGCATTTCAGATTTTCCACCGGTGGTTGATGCAAGTGGCAGTCCCTTCTATTGACACTCCTCCTTTCTTGTTGAGTGGTGACTGCTTGGGTTTTCCACCTCTAACATCACATACCTTCACTCCTACCTCAACCTATCTGCTGTTGAAACTCTCATTCATGCTTTTGTCACCTGCAGACTTGACTATTTCATAAGCTTCAGTTCATTCAAAACTCATTGCTTGTATCCAAATCCTGCTCACCCATCACCCTATTCTTGCTGACTTAAAATTCTTATCTTTGTATTTAAATCCCTATCTCTAACTTCATGCACCCCTTCTGCCCCAACCCCCTCCGAGCTCTCTCTTCCTCTAACTCTGGCTTTCTGTGCACCAGCTTCCCCCTTTGCTCCACCATTGGCTGTGCCTTCAGCCCCATGCTCTGGAATTCTCTGCCTAAGTCCTTCCGCCTCTCCTCCTTTTACAGGCCATCTTCAAACCAAGCCTTGGGTCACCCGTCTTAATATCTTTGGCTTGGTACCCATTTGTCTTGATTACATCTCTGAAGTGCGTTAAAGGTGCTATATAAATGCAAGTTGTTCTTCCCACTGATCTTTCAATGCAATATCCATCTAGACTTTAAGACCAAAATTGTACTTTCAGGTGACTACCCTGGTTAACACCAGCAACAGGGGACCATCTAACAAAAAGAAAGGACGTTCTAAGAAAGCCCATGTTTTGGCTGCCTCTGTGGAACAGGCAACACAGAATTTCCTGGAGAAGGGTGAGAAAATTGCTCACGAGAGCCAATACCTGAAGGAAGAACTGACCGCAGCTGTGGAGGATGTACGTAAACAAGGTAGGTGTAACAACCTCTGTACAAAAAGTGTAGTGCAGGTGCCTGGGCATGTTTGCACTATGTAAAGCCATGCTGGCAAAGTCTCAAATATGTCTAACATCATGTGTATTTTAATATGCAAAATATTCTTTCAGCCTCTGCAAACAAATCAATACTTTCACCCAACAGATATACAAAATCTTCTTGGAGAGAGGGCATGAAGGGAAACAGTATATTGAGTGGCCCAGCTGGTACATGGGGAGGCTTGAGTTTAGAGTGTTATCGTTAGGCCATCTTCAAATGTTTCTCCTTTCTTTACCTCTTGTAGCTCAGGACAAGGCCATAAATACATTGTAGTACTCTCTCTCCTAGTGGTTGTGATTGTGTTTTTGTCCACATGATCAGTGTTTTTGTACTTGCCTTTTTCAGACTAGAGATTTTTGTAATTTTTCCTTGTTAAATCAATGTAGACTGACAAATGTTTTTCACATTAATTGATTAAGACCCAGTCTAGATGCCAGTTTTTAGGATCTGCACTGAATATAATGATGTTTGCTTGTGCTTGACATTGTGTGATATGTGGAAGTGTGTGAAACGTGTTCTCATCTTGTTTCTGTTTCTCTTTGCTCCTCTTCCTTTGGGGACGATATAGTGTTCATTAATGCATGGTGGTTGAATTACATTACAACAGTGTGGAAGGCCCTCAATAATCTAGCAAGTGTCTGGAGAGGAAATTTAATTCAATTTTATGGGCTGCAGTGCTGATTTGGAGATACTTAAGCTGAAAACTTCAAATTAATCAGTGGAGGTATGAAAGCTCGGGCTTTCTGAGAACATCTAGTATTTGACCACTAATGTTCCTGACCAAAAAATTAAATTTCTTACGCTTGTGTCCTTTTGTTCTGTTCTGTACCTAATGAAATATCCCTGAATAATTCCTCACATCCCAATTTGAAAATCTGGCATTTTCCCTCAGTCTCCTCTCCAACAAGAAAAGTTCCAGTTCTATGAATCTTTTTTTTCCCCTCTAATCCCTAATCTTTTTAGTAGCTACACCTTCTCTAGCTCAACTATACATCCTTCCTGTAGTGAGTGTTCCAGAGCTGTACATGATAACCTGAGTGTAGCTGGGCCAACGGTCTACACAGTGGCAGGATAACTGTCTTGCCTCTACACGCTTCTTTATATAACCCAACATTGAAATTGCTTTCTTAACAGCAGCCAGATACTAGCTTGTCTTGAGGGATTTATTCACTGACTTCCAGATCTCTCTCCTGATTCATTTTTGTCTGTATTTTGTCATTGTTCCTATAATTTCTATGTTTATTTGTATCCCTAAACGCAAAACTGCATCGGTCAGTTGTTGACCCATTTCCCCACCTCTTGTCTTTCTCTTCCTTTCCCCAACCCTGTAGCATGTTTCACTGTATTAACCGCCACTGCTATTTTGATGTCTTTGTTACAGATGACTGCCTTGGTATCTCCCATGTGGAGGCGTAGGATAGTTGTTTTTTTTCAGTGTGCACTCTCCGATTTTAATTTTGCCATGTACAGATGTTATGCTGAATATTCAAACGGGATGCTCCATACATGTCAGTAATGATTACTAATTACTAATTAATTGTAAGTTAATTACTGCATGTTTGAGGTATGATTCTTTTAACAAAAAAAGTCATAGTATCTTCAAACAATCTTGAAAGAATATTGTAGGATAAGACAATACGTTGCATTAAGTTGTTTGGGTCATGGAGGGGTGGAAGGAGAAACAAATTAGCGGGGTGTTACTACCTACTTGCTTGAGGTTACCATCTTAAATCTTTGGCCAGTTTTGGTTCCCACTAAGCTTGTTGTCAGAATTAGTGCCTAGGACTTGAATGGGATATTATCACTTTCTTTCGGAATCATTTGCTCAGACATTTAAATGCTAATGTCACTTGAGTGCAGGGAGGGAAAATTGCAGCAACTATTTTATTTTGTATACAACAGAAAACGCTGGATAAACTCAGCAGGCCAGGCAGCATCCGTGGAGAGAGAAACAGTTAACGTTTCAGGTCGAAAACCTTTCGTCAGAACTGGAAAAACGCAGGAAATGAAATAGATTTAAAGCAAGAATAAAGCTGGGAAAAGGGGGAGGGGCTGAAAGAACAAAAGGAGAGATTAAGGGACATTGAGAGACATTAAGAGATAATCAAGGCAAGAGGAGGTGTTAGTGTGACAGGTTGAGGCTAAATGAAGTGTGAAATGCACTGGCAGAATGAAGGACAGCTGCCAGCTTCTGGGAGGGGGAAAAAAAGGGGGGTGGGCCAAACAAAAGGGTGGATGAAAAAATAAAATATAAATGTGATAGGGGCCGAGGTTATGATCTAAAATTGTTGAACTCGATGTTGAGTCCAGAGGGCTGTAGGGTGCCTAAACGAAAGATGAGGTGCTGTTCCTCGAGTTTACGCTGAGCTTAATCCCTTAATCTCTCCTTTTGTTCTTTCATCCCCTCCCCCTTTTCCCAGCTTTATTCTTGCTTTAAATCTATTTCATTTCCTGCGTTTTTCGAGTTCTGACGAAAGGTTTTCGACCTGAAACATTAACTCTGTTTCTCTCTCCACGGATGCTGCCTGGCCTGCTGAGTTTTTTCCAGCGTTTTCTGTTGTTATTTCGGATTTCCAGCATCCGCAGTATTTTGCTATCGTATTTAATTTTGTAATGTGTTTTGAATTTTTTTTTTCTCCAGAGGGAGGCAATTTCCCTTTAAATGTATGACAAAGATGATTTCCTTTGTGTGCATATACAATGACAGTTTAAATGCCTTTTTTGTGTAAAAGCTGAACGTGTTTAACACTGGATATTTAGTTAACTTCTAATCTGCATTAACCTATTGTAATAAAGTATTTCTGTTCCCTCCTGCAATGAATTGTGGACTATGCCAGTGATTGCTGTGCTTGTATTCTGGAACATAAATGTTGTAGTTAAGATGGTGTTGCTGACCTCCCAAAAAAAATTATCTATTGGTGGCAGTAGAGTTACTAAACACAAATAGTCTTCCAAGATAATGAGGAATATTTTTGAAAAATTAAGACCTTTCCAAATTTGATGCACAACAGTTTTTACACACAGCATCTTTTAAACAAAAGTCCTTTTGTGTCGGATTCAAAGCAATAAATGTTCCAGAATCACTAACAATCAATCATAACTTAATCTTCTTAAGCTCTCTAAGCCATTTCAGCAAACCATGCTCTTCAGAGAGACTGCAATTTAACCTACTGTCCATTTCACCCCACTGCTCATAGCTCATTCATTGTGTTAATGAACTAGACAGTGGCAATTATTGGCTTAAAGGGTGGTATGTGAATTGAAGCTTTTCTACTGTAGTTGACTTTAAAAGATCCTTCCTTTAAAATTGCATTGGAAATTGTAGGGGAGCACTAGTTGCTTCACCGTGTTCAGCACTTTGAATACAATATTATGGAAATTGGAATTTGTAATTAATTCCTACCGCATTGAAGCTTCCCCTTGGGGAAAAGAAATTGAGTGAAACTAGGTAATTTGTTCCTTTAAAGTGCTTTACCAGATTATGACCAGTCTTTCTCCTTTCTTAATGGGGTATTACCATACTACTTGGCAACCATAAGCCAAGTGGAACATTAACTGAGTACAATTGATTTGATTTTGAACTTAATATCAAACATCGTGCCTTGCAAACTCCAGTGACCACATAATCATCCAGCAAAATCAGAGGTTAATGGATATAGGGTAAAGAGCCATAATGTCTCTCATTTTGCCTTTACTTTTGTTTGCGAGATCCTGGATGACTACCCATACTGTACTGGGTGAGTAAGAATGCACAGGTTAAACCGTTCAAATTGGCTTGCTGATTTTCTTCCCTCAGTGTTGTTAGTGGTCTTGTGTTGTGACTATATGTAGCTAGCTTAAATCACCGTGCTACATTTTTTTTAAACCCTTGTCCCTTGACAACTTTCAATAACTGGTGACCTAACTACAAACAGTGGAGAATTCCAATGTCATTAATGCATTTCATATATCTGAGTGCCTTTCAGGACATCCTATGATCTGATAATTCTCATTTGATGCCACCACCTGCTGAGTTCCCGACCTTTGTTGTCTACTCTTACACTCTCTCTTTCTCTCCCCCCCCCCCCCCCCCCCCCACACCCAGCAAGTTCCTTACAGTCTCCCCCTCTTTCCTCCCCCCACCCCGGTGTCGAGCTTCTGACCTTTTCCATGCAAACAAACGGCTGGCAACAGGGAGGAAATGTGGTTCAGGCTGCAGCCCATAGGCGGTTGGAACGTCTGGTGCGCATGCGCGGCTCCGGTGGGGGTATTGGACAACGTTTAGGCTCAGCCCCATACAGGTGGGCATGCCCAGAATAACTCTAACTACTTCGTCTCATCAATCACTCCCTCGAATGTCTCCTTTGTGCGAACTGCACATCGTACTCCATGTAATCTTCCCAAAGCCCCCTACAATTTAATCCTGTGCTCCATTGCATAGGCTCCACAGTTCAGAATTATATTTGCTTGGGTTGCTACTCTGTCGTGATTGGATGTGGTGAGAGTTGAGCCTAATAATAACCCTAATCTCTTCTAGTTTCACCCTTAATTATCTCAACTCCTTTCATGGAGTACTTCTGCTGTAAACCTTTTCCCATGTGTAATATTTTACATCTGTCGATACTAAATTTAATCTGCCACTGTTCCACCCACAGAAATCTTTTGTCCTCTTTTTGTAGTTCCTGGGCCGCCACCTCAAATTCAGCTTCTCCTTATTTGTGACTTCTGAAGCCAAGTTATTAATGCAAATTAGAAACAGTAGGGGTACTGACGCCAACTCTGGGCATTATACTCTGTAAGCCCTTTTACATTGCAGGCCCAGTCTTGGGAGAGCAGACAAAGTACTAGTCTACAAATTAATTCTGCAGTTATGTCCTGGATCTTGCTCTGAACTGGCAGCAAAGTGCATTCTGGGGGTTGTTCAGTTGCTGAGCAGTTGTGACAAATTGGCTACTGTGCATGCCCAACGTAATTGTGTCATGATGTCAACGGACAATGTCAGCTGGGTATGCTGAAAATCATTGAAGTATGTTCTGCTGGTGCATGTTTGTAGGTGTTAAAACCAAGGGAAAAGGGGTCTTCCTGACTACTAGTCCAACACAATCTGGCAACTTTGTCTCATTTGGCTGATGGAGACCTGGACTGAACTGGCAGCTGAAGATCACCTTAAAACCAATTATTCCATCCTTCTCCTCTTCTCCCTTGTTGCCGCCTCCTTCAATCCCCCCCAACATTGATGTCTGATCCTCAACAAATAGCCATAGCTTGAGACCTTTCAACTAGTTTCCTATCCATTTCTAGCTTTTACCTTCATCCCACCACTTTAAGCTTAAGGAGCAACCTTTCACGCAGAACATTGTTGAAGGCTGTCTGTCTATGCACACCAAACTGTAGAACTTTCTACAGCTGACTTGGAATGTCATTGGCTCAAGGAAAACCCCAAAGAGGCATTATTACCGACTGCCCAAATAGCACTATAAATGCTGCCTCCAGTGGAGTTGGTACCATTTCATTTTCTGGTTTTGGCCATGGCAAGGCAAAGCTGAGCTTGCCCATACAAGCCACTGATCTAATTTTTTTTTCTTCAAATGTTGAGTACCGTGCCAGCTTTCTGGGAATGTCCGATGCTAGCAAATAATCATGTCAAACTATGTAGAAGTTCAGCCATAATCTTATTGAATGGTGGAGCAGGCACAAGGGGCAGTATGGCCTACTCCTGCTCTTGTTTCTTATGTACGCCAGAACCCAAATAAAGCTGATTAGAAAAGATGGCTAATTCTTTGTTTTTAATTGGTTTCAGTCCTGGATGAGCTGAAATTTCCTCCAATTAAATAGTGAAGTCGCTGTCTTCGGTCCCTGCTAAACGCCATTCCCTAGCCATCAATTCCATGCCCTTCCCTGGCCACTGTCTCTGGCTGAACCAGACTGTTAGCCAAAACTCTGATGCCCATATCCTAATTCGCACCAAGTCCCATTCACCCGTAACTCCCGGTCTAGCAGCGCCTCAATTTTTAAAATTCTCATCCTTGTTTTCAAATCTCCGCATGGCCTCGCTCCTCATATCTGTAACCTCCTCTCTCCCTACAACCCTCCGAGAACTATGCTTTCCTCCAAATATGGCCTCTTGCACATCCCCCACCTCCTTCACCCCACCATTGATGGCTGAGCCTTCAGCCGTCTGGGCCCTAAGTTCCGGAGTTCCTTCCCTAAACCCTGATGCCTCTTAAAAGCGCCTATTTCACCAAGCTTTTGGTCACCTGTCCTAATGTCTCTTTATATTCAGTGTCAGTTTTTGTCTGAGTTACGGTCCTGTGAAGAGCCGTGGGACGTTTTACTATGTTAAATGTGCTATGTAAATGCAAGTTGTTGGGCTCCTTCTGTGCTGTAAGACTCTATGATCTTTATCATATCCTTTGTAGGAGAATACAAAATCTTTTAGCTTACTTTTAAACCCCCTTACAGTAGTGAATCTTCATTTACCAGTCTGTGTATCAAAATAAAATTGCTATACCATTGTAGTTTTGAATTTATTTCAATACAAATCTTATCTGGATGATTGCAATGTGCTAACATCTATCCACCACAAGGAACCTGTTTGCTCAAGCTGTCCAATAGCAAGCTACCATTTACAGGTTGAAATGCAGTCTTTTTCTGCTTGTCATCTTGTGTAACTGTCCCAGATGGTTTAAATAATTGGACTTTCATCGGGGCTTGCACCACTTTTTCCAACTTGTTCATCTCTCTCCTGTTCACCCCCACCCACTGCTGTCCAGGAAATTTGAACTTGTCCAAAACCCCACTGCTTGCATGCTGCCCTGCACTGCCCATCCTTAACGACCTACATTGGCTCCCTGTTATTCGAATGCATCAACTTTTATTAAAAAGTCCTTGTCTCCAAATCGCTACGTAGCCGCACCCTTCCCAGCCTTCTGTCCTCTGTTTTTGGTCGTCTTTATATCCACCCCCTCACTCCATTCCATTGTTGGTGGTGGTCTCAGCCTGACTCTCTGGCACTCCCTCCCCAAAGCTTTCTGCCTCTACATCTCTGCTTTTCTTAAAATCCATCTGTTTTTCCAAGCCTTCGATTATCTTTATTCTGGGTTGCATGATCTGCCAAATATGTTTGCAAAATGTAATTTTTATTTTCAGTCACTTTAGCTTCAAATGCAAGTTTGAAACAAAATTCTCCCACTCATTGGTGAACTCAACAGGGGCCAACTCCTAGCTAAAATTCCTGGACACTAGTCATTTTTTAAACTCATCTGGCAAAATTGTTAGATAAAAATCCACTGTTTTCAAAATCTGTGTTGTAGTACTATGTCCTCGTGTGTGTTCAGCAGGCCTGGTCTACAGCATTAGGAGCTTGCTTGATTGCTTTAGGGAACGGGGGAGGGGAGTTTATGCTGTGGGTCAGCATTACTTAACAGTTGGGGAGGGTGCAGCCGAGGTTGCATCACGTCATGCTTAGGGTGAGCATGATGGGCCTGATGGTCTTTATTTGCTTTTGCATATTCACATAAAAAAATAAAATACCTGTGATTCTTGAGCAATCCAGTTAGTTTTTTCATTACACCATTCCAGAACATAGCTTCTCTTTTATTTTAAAAAAAAAGCATCTAGCCCAGTAGGGGACCCCTCCCCCCACTTCTAAATAGAGCTAACTTTGAGAAAGAATTGAGATTCTAGCGTGAGAATGTGATCTAATTAAAGCAGGGGACCCGAATGCAGCTTTTCAAGGAATATTTTCTGGGAGTTGGATGGTGTAGTGTGTTAGACACTAGTCTTTCATCTTTGGAACATGGGTTTAAATTCATCCCAGAGTGATGGAAGGAATGCCTGTGAATTGAGTTAGGGCAGCCTTAATCCAATTCATAGTGGGCAAGGACCTGCAGGACTTGGCAGTCTCGTTCAGAGTCCACGGGATAAATGATGTGGGAAATGGAAAAAGTATTACACTGGTGCAGTAGAGACATGTTGGGCGGAGGAGAGGGATCATCACTGCATCTGTCTGTTGTTTTGTGATCTGGGAGTGCTTAATGCTGACACTGAGTGCCTGAAATGAAAAAACTTCCATTCTCCAGTAATAATGGCCTTCATCTTGAGCACAAAAATGTATTAATTTACAGTGAGTTCTATAATTTTGGTAAACGTTAAACTTTTAACCGTTACAAAAATGTATCCCTGTGGAACTGATGAGCAATTGTGCACACCATCTGAAGTTGCAAGATTAGTATAATAAATCCTAATTTTGCAGAATTAGTTGAGTATTTGGTTCTTTTACACGGCTTCATTTGCCCTAAAAGATCTTGTAGTGTGACTATAACTTTGGGATGGGGATTTCTAGTTGAGATTTTGAAGGCTTTAGCATTTATTAAAAAAATTATTGGAACAAAAAGGTTCCAGTTTTTGATACATAATTGTAGAACAGATGTATGAAATGAGATGCTCTTATTTTTTATGTGGATCAATTTGTAATGCAGCTTTAATGAGTGAATGTGAATCTCGTCTTGAGTTTCATGTTCGACGTTGATAGGTATTGGTTTTATTGCGCGGAATATCTTTAGCTAAAGAACAACTGCTAAGAACAGTGTAATGAGTTCCTTGTATTACACACCCTGTTATTGAACCCACTTGGGATCTACCAGCTGTTGTGTAAAGCCCAAAATTTATTTTGTCGTAGCTGCATTTTCTATTGGAAACTCATTAACCAATCCCTTTCCTTTATAAAAAAGAATACACATTGCAGCTGCTTTATACTTTTATTTCTACAGTAATAGTAGACGTGTGTCCAAAATCAAATTATGCATTGTCTCGGAGACTGTTCATACAAGGAAATACAGGCTAAAACCTGGGTGCTCATTGGGTAAATGATACATTTCTTAATGATGCCATAGTTTCTATTGAATTCTGCTTATTGCAAACACTTGTAAAGGATGAGGGGAGAAAATAAATCATGAAGCCTACTTCATCCAGTGTATATCAGTCACACACCCTGGTAACACTATTTCATGGAAAAGACACTATTTCTCTCCTTCTCTTTCCCCCCCTCCAGATCCAGCCTATATTTTCCTGTCCAATCTTAAAAAATGGTAAACCCATTATTAGGCTGTTGCATTCAGGCTAAAAGGAATAGATTTATTTACAGCAATGAACTCACCAGAAGCAGAACCACATAAGAAACTAGTGGTATAATGCTTGACTTGCGTGATATATAAATTGTATTGAAACAAAAATAAAAGTCTGAAATCTTTTCAGTAACTTTTAACTAAATCTTTGCCACATTGCATGGATGACTCCACAGAACCTCGCTTAGCCAGCTGGTTTTTGATGGCATTGGTTAAGGGAGGAGACCTGGCTAGGATGCAGGGATAATTCCCTCCTCTTTGAGGCGTGCCAGAGAATTGTTTACATTCACCACCTGAATAGGTGAACTAGTTCTAGATTTCATGTCTCTTCCACAAAGAAGGCACCTCTGATAATGCAGCAATCTTTTGTACTGCATGATGAATAAATATATCACTATAATTGTACAAAACCAACAGCAGAAATGGGTAAGGGAGTATCGTGCTACAAAAGCAAAATAGTGCGATGCTGAAAATCTGGAATAAAAACAGAAAATGCTGGCAATACTCAGCTGACCAGGCAGCACCTGTGGAGAGAGAAACAGTTAACATTTCATCAGAACTATCTTGCTATGCTGAGTGAGTCATATTGCAGATTGTGTTGCAATAAGTGCTGCTGTGTATTATTAACTGGTGCTTTAGTGGGAAGTGGGTGGGGACGTCTTGTGTTTTCCATAAAAAGAAAAGTAAGGCCCAGTGGAATTTGCAGCTGAGTCATTTCCTTGCTATGGAATTCTACTGACGAGTCGCCTTTCACTCGTCTATTTTCAATTGTTTTTTAAATCTCAGCTGAAGAAAATATTTTGACACCATAATGAGAAGTTTCTTTACTTTCATTGTGGCATGTCCATTCTTTGCATTGGGATCTGCTTCACTGAATAACCAACTTTCCCAAGGAAGCCTCATTTTTAATTGTATGACCTCCGTGCACTCTGCAAAGGTATATTTTAATAAATATCATGGTAGCTTATCGTATTATTGGCAAGGTCACCAGTTTGCAGTTTTCACAGAAAAATGAATGGAAAGCAATCTTTAAAATACAGCTTAGTCTTGGAATTGCATGTAATCAAAATGAAATTTGAAATCTGTAAACTAGCATGCTAGTTATTTGGCTTGCTTTTAGTTTGAGTTGTAGGCTTCTATTTCAAACATCTGTATTCTTGTATGCTATTTTTAAATTCCACCCACCCCTATAACTTATAAGCACTTAAATGAATAGATGCCAAAGTTGCAGTATTTGTGCTCATAACTGGATTTCTTTTGCAAATCAGTATATAAAAAATGCCTATCTGTGAAATCTGATTCATTTATGATGGAAGCAAGGGGTTTAATCCTATTTTCTGGTCTAAAATATTTGCTGTATATGAAAACAAATCCTTGGAGCATGATTGCTTTCAAAGTTGTATGGTCCAATTTATGTAGGTTCCAGGCGTATTCGTAAACAACTCTCCTTTTCAAAAGAAAGATTATAATGAAAATAAATCATGATTTTGAACAGTAGGGGGAAGGGGAGGTGGAAAAGAAAATCCTTCCACTTATTCCAGGGCAGGCAGTGGGGAGAAGAGATGGGGCACAAAATCCACAATTAAAATTGGGCAAATAGAAACTGAACTACTTTGCAGAAACAGTCCTATCTTTACAACACTGCTAACATTACCAAATGTGTAGTTGAGGCAAATAGTACAGATGCATTTAAGGAGAAGCTAGGTAAGCCCGTGAGGGAGAAAGGAATAGAAGGTTATGCTGATGTTATAGAATCATAGAAATTTATGGCACAGAAGGTGGCCATTCGGCCCATTGAGTGTGCCGGCCGAAAAAGAGCTAACCAGCCGAATCCCACGTACCAGCTCTTGGTCCGTAGCCCTGTAGGTTATGCCACTTCAAGTGCTTATCCAAGTACTTTTTAAATGCGATGAGGGTTTCTGCCTCTACCACCCCTTCAGGCAGTGAGTTCCAGGCCCCCACCACCCTCCTGGGTGAAAAAAGTTCTCCAACTCTCCTCTAATCCTTCTACCAATTACTTTAAATCTATGCCCCCTGGTTATTCACCTTTCTGCTAAGGGAAATAGGTCCTTCCTATCCACTCTATCTAGGCCCCTCATAATTTTATGCACCTCAATTAAGTCTCCCCTTGGAGCAAAACAGGCATTCTCCCTTTATAAAATAGTTGGTTAGTTGAAAAGGAGTGGGAGGAGACTTGTGTGGAACATAAACCGTGGCACAGACCAGGGCAGTGTCTTAGGCCCAACCATCTTCAGCTACTTCATCAATGACCTTTCCTCCAACATACGGTCAAAAATGGGGTTGTTCGCTGATGACTGCAGTGTTCAGTGTCATTCACAACTCCTCAGATAATGAAGCAGTCCATGCCCGCATGCAACATGACCAAGACGGCATTCAGGCTTGGGCTGATAAGTGGCAGGTAACATTTGCGCCACACAAGTGCCAGGCAATGACTATCTCCAACAAGAGCGAGTCTAACCACCGCCCCTTGACATTCAACAGCATTACCATCGCTGAATCCCTCACCATCAACATCCTTTGGGGGGGGTGGGGTGGGGGGGGGTCACCATTGACCAGGAACTTAACTGGACCAGCCACATAAATACTGTGGCAACAAGAGCAGGTCAGAGGCTAGGTATTCTGCGGCGAGTGTCTCACCACCTGACTCCCCAAAGCCTTTCCACCATCGACAAGGCACAAGTAAGGAGTGTGATAGAATACCCTCCACTTGCCTGGATGAGTGGAGCTCCAACAACACTCAAGAAGCTCGACACCATCCAGGACAAAGCAGCCCGCTTGATTGGCACCCAATACACCACCTTAAACATTCACTCCCTCCACCAGCGGTGTACCGTGGCTGCAGTGTGTACCATCTACAAGATGCACTGCAGCAACTCATGAAGGCTTCGGCAGCACCTCCTAAACCTGCGACCTCTACTACCTAGAAGGACAAGGGCAGCAGGTGCATGGGAGCACCACCACCTCCAAGTCACACACCATCCTGACTTGGAAGTATATTGCTGTTCCTTCATCGTCGCTGGGTCAAAATCCTGGAACTCCCTCCCTAACAGCACTGTGGGAGTACCTTCACCACACGGATTGCAGCGGTTCAAGAAGGCGGCTCACTACCACCTTCTCGGGCAATTAGGGATGGGCTATAAATGCTGCTGGCCTTACCAGCGATGCCCAGATCCCATTAACAAATTAAAAAAAAAAGTTGGGCCAAATGGACTGCTTCTGTGCTGCAGACTCTATGTAATTCTTTGTAACTTGGTTCCACACTTCCTTCTATGGGCTTTTTGATCCCTTTGGAATGATTACTCTGTAATCTCTATAGCAGAAATTTTCATTTGAAAAATGACCTCATTCCAAGTTGGTACAGTTTTGTTGGGTGTATATCATGGATTGTAGAGAGTTGTGGTAGAAATTCTATTTTATAAAGGGAGAATGCCTGTTTTGCTCCAACCTGCTGAGAAAACTGCATTCTCTGAGGTCACATGTTTTAGAGCTTTGTATTCCTGCAATGCTGAAAGCATCTGAGATATTGTATTGTGTAGGGTTGAGACACTTGGAGCAAGAGCCTAGGCCTAGGAATTGGTAGTCGTGTGTGATGACTAGGAAAGAGCACAGGTGGGAAAGGCGGGACCTACCGATAACAAAAAGGCTGGAGGTACATTGAGCGAGGAGTTGAAAGCCTTTAGACATGCTGGAGTAGACAAGTCTGCAGTATGTTAGCTGTGTAGGAGGGAGATTTGGGGAGAGGCAGTACTGGCAGTTCTACAGAGACTGTCTCTCTGAGCAGGAGGAAGGGCAGGCTGGGAGCCAGATGATTACTATAAACCAATGAGTTATTTGGAGGGGTGTGTGTCTTTGTTTTATACTTGGTTACATTTGTCTTGCATGGAGTCCTGCCAGCTCTATCTCCAAGGCAGGTCTTGCTGTTATCTAGAGTGGTGCCTGCCAGTCTCCTAATGGTCTCCTGTTGCCTCCCCCCATACTCTTCTGCAGTCCCAAGATGTGTCATCTCTCCCCTTGCACACCTGCTCCCAGCTCCCTACTCATTACCCCCAGCCCAGCCTCACTTGCCCGACACAAAGAAAATCCAAAGAGCTACATTCCTGGCTGTGACCCTGAACCAGCTTTGAACACTGTTAAATATTAAGCGTGGTATAACTTTAAAGCTGGTCACGGCTTAGAATGTAACTTTTTTTTGATTTCCTGAATGTATGTGCAATTGCCAAAAGAACACTGTATTCTTGGATTTTAAGAGACTAAGCTTGTTGCTAGATATTCCCTTGTGTAAAACTTTAGGGAGGGGAAGATAAAAGAAGGGACCCTTCATCCTGCTTCACCATCTCCAACACTTCTCCAAGTCTTTCTTTTTATTCCCAGCAAATAAAAAGTCCAGAATGTTCATTCTTTTTCTCTCTTCTTTCCCCCCCCCCCCCCCCCCCCCCCCCCCCCCTCCTACCACCAATACCACTCCCATACTGTCCCCTGCTCCTCCTTGCCAGGTCCTGACTGACCTGGTAACTAGCTTTATGTTCTTTTAAAACATTTATTTTTAAACTGATTACTAAAATTGAAGATCTTGTAGCTAGCATGGTGTGAGGGGAGAGACGGGAAGGCTCTCATAACTATGAACGTGGCTGTAGCACTTTCTGAGTGATATTCCAAGACCCCATTCCTGAGATCTGGGATCCTTCTACCAGTATTCCCACATACAACTGCCTCAACCCCCAATGACCCTGCACCTCACTGCTGCACTCCCAACATGCTGCTACTCAGATCCTAGAACTACCCTCACCAATACTCCCACACCCCTCCTATCATTCACCCCCACTGCTCCCATCTGTAGATCAGTTTCCCAACACCACCTAACTACATCAGCCCCCACCCCTCGGTACCTCCATGCTGTCTTATGTACCAGCACCCTGGACTATCTTCCTGTGACTCCTGGACTTTTTAAAAAAAACATGCAATTTAATACATAACTAAACACACAATTATAAGGCCACTGATTTATAGTATGGACATAACTCTGTAATTTGAGCCCAAAAATATTGCCCACACTCCTATAATACTCCATAATAAAATACAATTTAACTAAATTATCATAAATTAGTGACCCTAATAACTTTGTATGCTACACAGCAAAAAAACAGTGTATCCTCCAAGTCACTCTAAGCAACATAATGGGAGATCCAGTAGTCGTAGCTCACATTTCCTGTAAGTGTAATAATTCTTGTCATACCTGTCTGCCGCACTTTAAACTTGCTATTTATCAATCCTATTTCTTATACTTAACGGCTTATTCTTTTAACGTCACTCGCTCCAGGTCTGGGCCTCCCAGTTGCTGACTTGTGTCCAATCCTCAGGTGGTGCTGAGACATTGGGTCTCTTGCCTGACTCGAGCTGCTGCTGCCTCAGCCCACTAACTGGCTGGCCTTTTGCAGCATTCCTAGTTAGTAACTCCCTTTAAGTTCTGCCAGTCCCTCCATTCCTGCCCTTTGGCTTTACCCTGGTGCTGACACTGCCAAATTTTGGATGAAACTCTTCAACTTGCTCCGCAATGACTTAAATCCCTGGTCCACATGCAGCTGAGCCTTAACTGTAGAAATGAAGGTGACTTTTGTGGGTCTGGATCAATGTTCCCCATAATTTTTTTTGGGTGCGCGGCCCCTTTAAGGGACTGCGCGGGCCAGTCACAGTTTCTTTAACATTGCAAAAGCTGGTCCTGGGCTGTGTGGGACCAGCAGAGAGCCGTGCAGCTTATAGGGAACATTGGTCTCTATCTTTCCAGCATCCACGGAGGACCTAGTCAAGGGGCATTGAAGGCCTGCAAACGGCGAGTAACTGATGTCCTGTTCCATAGGGCTAGGGAGTTAATCGGATTTGGAATGACCGCTGTGGAGCAAAGGCAGAGGGCATTAAGTTTCTGCAGGATTATTGGCTTCCCTCGATTTCTGGGTGCAATCAACAACTTGCACTAAAGACGCCCCTTCAGAACCCACAAAGATACACAAACTCCCTCAGCCTTCACGCGATCTGTATATCTTGCATCTCAAAATTCTTGTGCAAATAAACCAAATTTAATGTATTAAAATACATGATATCATATGCCTATTTACCTAAGAATTTGTATAGCACCTTATCGTGTCTTTGGGATGTCCTGAAATGGTTTACGACCGATGGATTACATTTGAAGTGCAGTCACTCTGTGGGTGAATGCAGCAGCTAATTTGTACACAGCAAGTCCCCACAAACAGCAAATGAATGAATGACTGGATAATCTTGTTTGATGGTGTAACTGATGGTCATCAATTCCAGCTTTGCTCTATATTTCAATTTACTCTGGTTTTGTTTTTCTATTTATAAAATGTGAATGTGTAATTTTAACCTATTGAACTAATATATTCCAGTTTGTAAACTTGCAATATTCTCTTTAATATAGGTGAAATGATGAGGAGCGCTTCATCGGAGTTCGCGGAAGATCCTTGTTCTGCTATGAAACGTGGCAATATGGTTCGAGCTGCACGAGCATTGCTGTCTGCTGTTACTCGCCTTCTTATCCTGGCTGACATGGCAGATGTTTACAAACTACTTATACAACTGAAAGTAGTAAGTTCTGTACTGAACATTTTCCCATTTAGTCTGAGAATTGTTTGATCCTGCATTAAAATATAATAGGGCTCTTCGAAAATAATCGGATTGGGCAGAGTCAACACTGATTTATGAAAGGGAAATCATGTTTGACAAATCTTAGTTTTTTGAGGTTGTAACTAGTAGGATGGATAATACAGGGAACAGCACCAACCGCTGTACATGGCCGCCTTTGACCTCAAAGACCTTTGACATGGTCAACCGTGAGGGATTATGGCGTGTCCTCCTCAAATTCGGCTGCCCTCAAAAGTTTGTCACCATCCTCTGCTTGCTTCACGACGACATGCAAGCCGTGATCCTGACCAACGGTTCCACCACAGACCCAATCCGCATACGGACCAGGGTCAAGCAAGGCTCTGTCATCGCACCAACGCTCTTCTCGATCTTCCTTGCGGCAATGCTCCATCTCGCCCTCAGTAAGCTCCCCGCTGGAGTGGAGCTAATTTACAGAACAAAAGGGAAACTGTTCAACCTCCGTCGCCTCCAGTCCAGATCCAAGGTTGTCCCTTCCTCTGTCGTCAAATTACAGAGTGCAGACGACGCATGCGTCTGCTCGCACTCTGAGGTCGAACTCCAAACCATCGTTAACACCTTCACCAAAGCGTACGAGAGCATAGGCCTTGCACTAAACATCTGTAAGACAAAGGTCCTCTACCAACCTGCCCCCGCCACACAGTACTGCCCCCTGATTATCAAAATCCACGACAAGGCCTTGGACAACGTGGACCACTTTCCATACCTTGGAAGCCTACCGTCAACAAGGGCAGATGGCGATGACTAAGTCCAACACCGTCTTCAGTGTGCCAGTGCAGTCTTCGGTCGCCTGAGGAAGAGAGTGTTTGAAGACCAGGACCTCAAACCCGGCACCAAGCTCATGGTCTACAGAGCAGTAGTAATACCCGCCCTGCTGTATGCCTCAGAGACATGGACCATGTACAGCAGGCACCTCAAAGCACTGGAGAGGTACCACCAACGCTGCCTCCGCAAGATCCTGCAAATCCATTGGCAGGATAGGCGCACCAACGTCAGTGTTCTCGATCAGGCCAACATCCCCAGCATCGAAGCTTTGACCATGCTCGCTCAGCTCCGATGGATGGGTCACATCGTCCGCATGCCCGATACGAGACTCCCAAAACAAGCGCTCTACTCGGAGCTCCGACACGGCAAGAGAGCCCCAAAACAAGCGCTCTACTCGGAGCTCCGACACGGCAAGAGAGCCCCAGGTGGGCAGAAGAAGCGCTTCAAGGACACCCTCAAAGCCTCCTTGAAAAAGTGTAACATCCCCACCGACACCTGGGAATCCCTGGCCCAAGACCGTACAAAGTGGAGGAGAAGCATCCGGGAAGGCGCCGAACACCTCGAGTCTCTTCACCGGGAGCAAGCGGAAGGAGCGCACATCAACCCAAGCACCCCACCCACCTGCCCCTTCAACCACCATCTGCCCCACCTGTGACAGAGACTGTAGGTCCCGCATTGGACTCATCAGTCACCGGAGAACTCCATTTTTAATGTGGAAGCAAGTCCTCTTCGGTTCCGAGGTGCTGCCTAAGAAGAGAAGGAGGACAAGGGGGAACCAGTGGATATGGTGTATTTGGATTTTCAGAAGGCATTTAATAAGGTGCCACACGAGATTAAACAAAATTAGGGCTCATGGGATTGGGGGTAATATACCAGCATGGATTGAGGATTGGTTAACGGACAGAAAACAGAGAGTAGGAATAAACGGGGCATTTTCAGGTTGGCAGGCTGTAACTAGTGGGGTTCCGCAAGGATCAGTGCTTGGGACTCAGCTATTCACAATCTATATCAATGATTTGGATGAGGGGACCAAATGTAATATATCCAAGTTTGCTGATGATACAAAGCTAGGTGTGAATATAAGTTGTGAAGAGGATGCAAAGAGGCTTCAATGGGATAGAGACAAGCTAAGTGAGTGGGCAAGAACATGGCAAATGGAATATAATGTGAAGTTATCCACTTTGGTAGGAAAAACAGAAAAGCAGAGTATTTTTTAAATGGTGAGAGATTGGGAAATGTTGGTGTTCAGAGGGACCTGGGTGTCCTTGTACACGAATCACTGAAAGTTAACATGCAGGTACAGCAAGCAACCTGGAGTATTGTGTACAGTTTTGGTCTCCAAGGAAGGATGTACTTGCCATAGAGGTAGTGCAACGAAGGTTCACCAGACTGATTCCTGGGATGGGGGGAATTGTCCTATGAGGAGAGATTGAGTAGACTAGGCCTATATTCTCGAGTTTAGAAGAATGAGAGGTGATCTCATTGAAACATACAAAATTCTTACAGGGCTTGACAGGGTAGATGCAGGGAGGGTGTTTCCCCTGGCTGGGGAGTCTAGAACCAGGGCTCACAGTCTCAGAATAAGGGGTCGGCCATTTAGGACTGATGAGGAGAAATGTCTTCACTCATGGTGGTGAATCTTTGGAATTCTGTACTCCAGAGGGCTGTGGAGGCTCAGTCGTTGAATATATTCAAGTCCGAGATCGATAGATTTTTGAATATTAAGGGATCAAGGGATATGGGGATCGTGCAGGAAAGTGGAGTTGAGGTTGAAGATCAGCCTTGATCTTATTGAATGGCGGAGCAGGTTCAAGGGGCCGAATGGCCTACTCCTGCTTCTATTTCTTGTTATATGTAGTTGCTTAAAAAAAAATTTGTGCATAAATAATTATTTGCATAAAGCACTAAGATGTTCACTGTTCTGATGTGACTCCTGGGAATGGTAGGGCGATACAGTTCTGGAAATTTCAGGGATATAGCAAGCTTGATTTAAAAATTGAACCATACTGACTGAGTCTGATTGGAAATAGTTACTGTTTTACAACAGTGGAGTCTTAACAGGAGCTCTGTCCTTTCAGCTGGCTTAGCCCCTGAAGATTTTTTTTTAATATAATACACTTCAGGGACTGGGTGTTGCTGTGGGTTAGATACTGGCCTTTTACCTCTGGGAGCTAGATTCAAATCCAGCCCAGAATTTGAGGCAGTAATTTTAATCCCCAGCCTCTGCTGAAGTACATAAATCGAACAAAGCTTGAGCAAATAGATATCCTGACCTATTCAGTGGACTTATTGCCTTATAGTTCACAGACAGCCATCTATTCTATATTTGGCATTGCTCTAAATTGTTTTGGGCTTTTTTTTTGCAATGAAATGAGGTCATTTAGCCCTAGAAGAATTACTGTTTGAAGTAAAACAGCAATGATAATAAATTGCACCGTTCTTGGGTTGATAATTCCATGTGAGGTAAATGTTGAATATGCTGATTATGGTAAAAGGAATTTGACCTTCAGTATTAAGTTTCACAGGTGAGTTTATTGTAATGCATAGTTATTTCTTTTTTATTGGGAAGTGATTAATATAAGATGCAAGGGATTTGTGTTTGTATAATTTATGGAAGTTACAAAATCCTCTTTCACAATCTAGTGTTGTACTTGTGACCAATTTCCACTTTCAGAAGGTACAATATGTTATCTATAAACCAGATTTTATTAGTTGCTTTATCCAGTATTTAGAATCCATTACACACTGACCCATAGAAAGGTAGAGGGTGGGGGAAGAAGAGAAGGGAGAGACATAATGCAAATTTTCAGTTTCAGCTGTCCAGCATTTTGGGTCAACTTTTAACAACCGCTAAATACTTGGGATGCTACCACATTGATGTCAAGATGGTTTGGCTATAGTTGCAAGAACTTGGTCCACTGTTGAACTCATCTCACCCTGTAATAAGCTTGGGGAAAGAAAGGATAACAAAAGCAAATAAATCTTGTTGGTGACCTTAAGTTTTGGTGTTGTGGGGGGTGGGGAAAGAATGAGTTGTCTGAGACACTAGGAGGAGGAAATTTGCAGCATATTTCTGCATTATCCTTGGCTCCCAGTGAACAAGGGCCTTTTGTCAATTGATATTTCTGCTATTCCCATTGCACTTTGAAGTTACTTGCACACCATATGTACATCAGCACAAGACCACCCCCTTCACCCAAATATCCAGCCAAAAGCACAGCAACTTGAATAGTGCCCCATTAGTAACAGTGACTCTCCTCAGTGCTGGAAATGTGATTGTAATGCATATTGACTGTTCAATTCACTGCTGCACATAGGGCAAGTAGAGTGAGAGAGGGGATGAGCTATGCTGGAGAGAACAGAATAGACAGGCGGGTACCCAGGAACAGATGAATAGCTGAGTGAGTTGCAATATACCATCCACTGCAACAGACTCATGAGCGTGATCAGCCCACTCCAATGATCTGAATTTCTAGTCTAGAAATTTTTGTACTGTATTGCCTTGTGTGTTCTTTTGTCAGATGTATGCATAATCAGTTTGACTGGTTTTCTAGGTTGAAGAAACCCTTGTGAAAGTGAGGAATGCCAACAATGAGCAAGAGCTTGGAATACAATTTAAGGCACTGAAACCTGAGGTGGACAAACTGAACCTTATGGCAGCCAAAAGACAGCAGGTATGAATAATACATTGTGATCAAATGTTTTTTAAAAGTAAAAATGTACTTTGCATAACAACAAATATGGAATTGGGGAAGATTTTTTCATAGAGCCCAGAAGAGAGGGCATTGATTGCCAAACCATATGCACTAAGTGTTTTGGTAATACTATGCAATAGTAGGGTGTTTTGGTAATACTATACAATAGTAGGGTGTGTGATAAGACTTTGCAATTAGTAACTGCTGTAATTTAATGTTGTGTTTTACGAAAAATATCTTTAGCAGTCTCTTGGCTTGACTGGCAATTTAAAACTGGCACCTTGGTGTGTTTTTCTTTGTTAAAGATGCTATATAAATGCAAGTATTTTGGTAACCCATCTTAGACTTATTCAAGCAGAAAATGCAGGAATACTCAGCAGGTCAGGCAGCATCTGTGGAGAGAAACAGTTAACATTTCAGGTCGATGATCTTTTGTCAGAATTCCAGCATCCGCAGTATTTTGGTTTTGTACAGATTTCCAGCATCTGCAGTATTTTGCTTTGGCAGCTGATGAAAGGTCATCGACCTGAAACGTTAAATCTGTGTTTCTCTCCATGGATGCTGCCTGACCTACTGAGTATTTCCAACATTTTGTTTTTATTTCAAATTTCCAGTATCTGCAATATTTTGCTTTTGTAAGACTTTTTCAAGACGTTTAGCATAATCCATTCATCCATGCCTCATGTTTTTTTAAAAAAAAACAGCTCTTGGCTCTTTTGAAAACACATTTTTTTTTTAGATGCTCAGTTTAATGAGAACTCTAATAGGAGAAAGGTGGCAAAAAAGCCTTTAATCTGCCAAACTGAAGAATTTTGGTGTAGTTGTGTTGTGGATACTGGGTGGGAGACGTCAAAACTAGACATGGCCAAATATCAACTGAAACAATATTAATGCCAGTTGTTGGGCAGTCTGCAGCTCGGACCATTCCACTCTGCTCTAAAGGAAACTGCAAGAAGTTGAATGGCTCCTGTGGAAAATTGAAGGGAGGCATCTAGAATAAAAATGCAGTAGAGTAAGGTTTTATCATTACTGAGATCTATAGATATTCATTTTAAAAGCTTGGTGTAAGTTTAAATAAATCTTGTGTGGCTTTTTTTAAAGGAATTGAAGGATATTCATCATAGAGACCAAATGGCTGCAGCACGAGGAGTTCTGCAGAAGAATATCCCAATGCTTTACACTGCCTCACAGGCTTGTCTCCAGCACCCGGATGTGGCTGCTTACAAAGCCAATCGGGATTTGATCTATAAGCAATTGACGCAGGCAGTTACCGGTATTTCAAATGCAGCCCAGGCAACTACATCAGAGGATGTCAACCTTGGTCAGCAAAGTAGTGCTGGTGAGCTGGCTGATGCTCTGAATCGCTTTGATGTGAGTACTTACGCTAAAATTTGACATTTTTAAGTCGATACTAATCTTTGGCGTTAAGTCATTTTAATATCCTAACTGGTTCTGTGAAAGGTTGTGTCGCTTGCAAATAATCATATGAACTTGGTCACTGCTTTATTCTTGTTGCTTGCCAATGAGCACAATGCAACTCAAATCAAAACTGGGGTAAACTCTAATTAGAGTTCAAAAACAGGTGGAGAGTAACGATTGAGTGATTTTGACAATGCATAGTCTGCAGCCCAAATCTTGCAAGCTACCTTCATGTGGCCTGCAAAGCCCCTACTGGTTCTATTCACCTTTTACCATGTGCGCAAAGTTGATTTTCAGCTTCAGGCTGTAAAACTTTCCAGCACTGAAAAAGTTCTACTCAATGTTTGGTGGACTTAGACTAATCAGGGAGCAGCCTTCACCAGTTATCCAGACATGGGGAATTTCAAGAGCTGAGGCTCAAGGTACCTAGTTTTCAAAGTTTAGTGAAGGATGAAGAATGGCAAGACTTGATTTTTTTTTCTGCACAGGTGAGGGTCTATAGGGTATCTTGCATTTTATGTATTAGGAGGGGGACTGGCTTTTTCATGTGTATGGGGAGATGTGTCTTTTTTTGTGTATGGGGTTTGAATTTTGAGTAATCGAGTGTGGCCTTGGCCCATTCTTGGGTTTTGATGTGTATGAGGCCCCCAGCACCAAAACATTTGACATCCCTGATGTCGAAGACGCAAGTTTGCTGTGGTTATCTAATACCTGCCAAGCATGCAAATGTGGCTGTGATCAAGTGAGAATATCTCTTGTACAGAGAAGTATCTTCACAAAAGCAGAAACTGAGCTCTTGTGGGCTATGAGCAAACTGTAGACATGTATTTAATTCAAGTCCTTAAAAACTGAGTGTTCCAATTTGCTGTTTTATTAATATAAAAAAAGCACAACACGATGCTAACTAAAGATTTCAACAGGCGTAAGACATTGAATCTCGGGAGCTGCAGCGCATCAAACAAATCTTTTATAGCTGTTGCCATGCAATGCCTGAGCTCCTGCAGTATGATTTGAGGGTAAGCACAATGTGCCAAGAAGGTGTAGGTTAGGATCCAAGTCCAAACTGATGTGCACCAAAAAAATGCTTAGGGACAAGCAGTACGATAGCAACAAACAGGAAACCTTTTTCAGACCAGCCACTTGCTTAAAGCTACTGATTGGGTATTAGTACTTCCATTGGGTGCAGTACTTGGCTGAAAGCATCTTTTAATTTTTTTTAAATATAAACAGGAAATGCTGGAAATACTCAGCAGGCCAAGCAACATCTGTGGAGAGAGCAATACATTTAAACACATCTCTGCCGATGCTGCCTGGCCTGCTGAGTATTTCTAGCATTATCTGTTTACATTTCAGATTTCCAGCATCTGCAGTATTGTGCCTTCTAACTTTTTTTTTAAACTTGTGTACTGGGCAAGTAATCCCCCTGCAACCCCCCCCCCCCCCCCCCCACCCGGGTACTGTACTGTTTTCATACTTGAAAATGCTATGGTTTTTCCTTGGTGTAGATGTATTTTCTTGAACTTTCATATAATCCTTGTTAGATTTGGTTCTCATCTTGTATGCTTTTCAACCTGCTGGTCAGGGGAAGCCTGGAAACAAGACATTTTATGTAGAATTTACTTTGCTTTTACAAACTCAATGTGAATAGAAAGCTGCGGCCAGCACTAATATTACTGGAGAGAAGCTTAATGTTTTGGGGAAGGGATTCTGCACAAAATGTCTCTGGGTTGCCTCTGAGCAAGAATTGCCAAAACAAGGGAGACACTTAAGTTTTTTTAAACATTATGGACCACCTGGCAATTAGTATAATATTGCACTTTTTTTTTTAAAGAGTTAGTAAGCATGCAAGACTGAATTCTTGCTCACTGCTGTTTTAAAAACATCATTTCTGTTTTTATTTCCAAGTTCTCAGCAGTAAGTGCCTAAATTCAATGTAGTAACTTGGTAATACCAGGAGGAGCTGCTGTGGGAACACGATTGGTAGAAGGCTGTTAATATAATCAAAACTTCTTTGAATCAGAAAGAAGTGCTAAAGACTTCAACTTTATACAACAAATGTGATAATTAGCCCTTTTCAGGGGTATCAACTGCATTGTTGAGCAGGAGATTTCAATAATTGCTTGAAGTTTGTTTACTGACATTGTATTTAAAATTGCTTTTCTCTTGCGTTTTTTTTTGTCAGTTGGTACTAGTTAACCCACATAGCTTTTAAATTGGTAGATGGGTATTGAACACAGTTAAATGTAACACTTTTTTATTTCTGCTTGTAATGAAATGAGTCATGATTTAGTAGTATTAAGCAAGTACATGCATTCTTCAGTATCCTCCACAAAAAATAGGTGTTAATCAGGCCTGAAAAACCGTGTGCTCTCTAGACAAGGTTTTGACATCCTGCCCATCAGGACATCTGTCAATGTTCCTGCAGCGATCAGATTAGAATAGTTAAGAAAACTAATGTTCCTATTTTACAAAATTCCTGTTTATTCTCCAATATTCCTTTGTAAGTTTACGAATGTTAACTGGAAGTCTGATCAATAATCTTTACCTCCTGCTACAAATTCAGGTCTGCAGATACCTGTTCAGGTTCAGTGCTGTTGGCCATTCCCTTGAGCAGTCTGGTCGCTTGCTGCTTATGGAAGTTGACACCTACTTTCTATATCTACCAGCGTGGTAGAGGGACTCGGGTGTGTAATAATGAAACTGCCTTGTGTTCTGGGCCAGATCTCCGTGTCTTACGCACATGTCCATCTTCAATCGATCCGAAGATGGACTGAGTTAATGCTAGGGGAGATGATAGTTGGTTTGATTTGCAAGCTGCTTTATTCCGCAGTAGGCAAAACTTATTGCACACTTGGTACAATCAGCATAACTTCCATTTGTGTACGATTACAAAAATAAAGAATACACATACTCTAGCCTGTTTTGGGTTGTCCTTCTTTAATGCCAAAGGACAGACTCTCTGCTACCTTTCCTGATGATCAGAACAGATGTTTTGTTCCTTTGTAGCCTTTTTGAAGCTTGAGTACCCTTTTGTGGAGGCTGAGAGAGACTTTAAAAAAATCAGAACACAGACACTGAGATCAAAAAAAGATATTCAGTCCCAAGCTGCAAAGTGTCTTTCTGAATAATCAGAAGTGGCTAACCAATTATCCATTGTTTGGGCTTCAGGAGGAATGGCTTCCTATCTTAAGTTGCAATTACTGTTCATCTGACTACTAATACCCAACCCAATATGGGGCTGTCTTGGCAAGCTTAATCCCTTTCAGGCAACTTTTTGCTAAAAGAACACCCCATAATATATCTCGTGTCCAGATTCTTTGAGATGAAATGGTTGAGGAATCCTGAAGTGTAATGCTTTCTCAATTTAAAAAAAAAAGAGAAACTCATTGCTTCATGTACCAATTGGTTACTGAAACATCCACCAATATCTGAAGAGACCATACCAAGTATTACTACAGTGCCAACTCCAACTATGCCACTGGCTTTAAGCATTGTACTAATGCACTAGTTTAATTAACTGGTTAATGATCACAGTTGATGTTTGTGTTGCATGTCACATTTGCCTTGGATTTTATGACTGGGCTTCAGCAATGTCTTTCAGTTGACCAATATTATACAAAACAAAATTGATTAAAGAATTGGAATTTGCAGGTTGCCGACCAAAATAGCAGGCCATTCATCTGTTGAATGCCACCCAAATAAAGTAGAGGTTTTGCCCACCAACTACACTGATTGGCATTGATATTGTCAGCCCCTAAGAGACCAATAACACTTCCAGTGTCAGCTGACATTGCCGTTCAATCAAATTAGCATCAAACAAGAGTTGTGGCATTTTTTTTCCCAGCCCATGACCTTTTGTGGTGTGATGTGACTGAAGAAGACTGGTTGCTGCTTCTCTCATTCTTTGGTCAAGATCCCTCTTTCCTCCCCCCCCCCCCCCCCCCCCCCCAAAAAAAAAAATCATACCTGTACTGGCTAAAGGAAGTCTTGCTGAAATTATATAGGGCTTTGGTGAGACCACATCTGGAGTACTGTGTACAGTTTTCTCTCCTTACCTAAGGAAGGATATAGTTGCCTTAGGTGGGGTGCAACAAAGGTTCACTAGATTGATTCCTGGGATGAGAAGGTTGTTCTATGAGGAGAGATTGAGTAGAATGGGCCTATATTCTTGGAGTTTAGGAATGAGAGGTGATCTCATTGAATGCATAAAATTCTTACAGGGCTTGACCGGGTAGATGATGAGAGCTCTTTCCCCTGGCTGGAGAGTCTAGAACTAGGGGATGTAGTCTCCGGATAAGGGTTCGGCCATTTAGGGCTGAGGTGAGAAATAATTTCTTCATTCAGAGGGTTGTGAATCTTTGGAATTATCTGCTCCAAAGGGCTGTGGATGCTCAGTCGTTGAGTATATTCAAGGCTGCGATTGATAGATATTTGGGCACTAAGGGAATCTAGGGATATGGGGGTAGGGTGGGAAAGTGGAGTTGAGGTAGATTAGCCATGATATTGAATGGCTTGAGGGGCTGTATGGCCTACTCCTGCTCCTGTTTCTTCCATTCTCATGTTCTTAAACAAAAACATTTGAGAACCAGTGAATTCCACGGCATCATCTCCAGTGGCAGGAAGCTTTACACGGGATTTAGTTTCCTTACTGACTCTGTCTGGTATCTTCACAAGTGATGCTCTTTATTGCTGGATCACAGACTGTAACGACTCGTTCAATAATCTTGTAAGATTTTGCTGCAATTCTTCTTCAGCCCCGAGTCACCCAGGGGAAAAAAATGGGTGGATTACTCTGTTTGGTGTCTCGCCAAACAAGATATTTGGAAAATAAGCGATCGTAAATTTAACCTCTTGGGGAACTCCGATAGCACATTTATTCTTTTACAAGATGAATATAGACTAAGGACATTCAGTCCATCTCATATCCATCCAGAAAGGAGAACACTAGTCTTGATTCTTTCCACCCCACCCCCATCCACTCATCACATCAACCTGGCTCTTAAATAACTCTGGATTTTGCCTCCATTATTTTACCCAGAAGTCTATTCCAAGTGTTGACTAATTTTTGTGTATAAATTCTTCCTGGCATCAGACTTTAAATCATCTTTCACTTGTGTGAGCTTATGTCCTTTTGTCTGACTAGCATGACTCGCATTGAAGTATTGCTCTGGTTTACCTTTTTTATACTGTTCAGTACCTTTCAAGGCTAAAGAGTCACAGCTTCCCTAGTCTTGCCTTCTAAACCAACCCTTTGAGGCTGTTGATTAGCCTCTGTTCTTTGCTAGGTTCCGATTATGTCTTGGTGACCGAAACTGGATATAGATCAAGGTTTGATCTGACCAGAGCACTAGATGATAATTCAAGTGGGTGAGTCTGCTAACACTGCCAGATCTATCAACTTCACCTTTAACTATTTCTTTACTATTCATCAAGTGCACAGGTTGCCCATTCTTTCAATGTTTGTTATGCTATACTTAAGCTGTATTGAATTTCTTTTGCCCCTGTCCTGTTTGTTTACAAATTTCATTTAATTATTTTTTGGTTCCTGACTGCTTCCTCTGACTCCACTTTTGACTTTCTCCCTTTCCTCTTCTACCTCCCTCTTCCCCTAAAATTAGTTTTGGGGTATCTGTAAATTTGGTCACTTTGCATTGAGTTTTTGAACCAACTGTTTAATGTAGGTTAGAAACACACAATTTCTGTGACACGCCACTCAAATTGCACCCCCCCCACTCCCACTCCCACTGCAACGTTACTCTCTTTAACCAGTACCAACTGCTTTTCTTTCCTTCAATTGCTTTTTGTCTATTTTTAGATTTCGCCTTTAACTCTCTCTGCTTTTCAGCTTGTATAGCAGCCATCTGTGAGGCCGTTATCAAGTCTGCTTCAGACTTTTCTATCGTGGCTCTCCTTGCTAAATCATGACGTAATCGGGCAATAGTCACAACTTAGATGCTGAGTCACTTGGGTATTCACAAATTATTAGCTTTAGTTGAATTTCCTCCTTTACGTAACTTCCCTGGTTTCACTTGTCCTCCTTACCTCTTCATCGAGTTGTCCTCATTTGTTCTGACTAGACAGTCAGCAGCAAACCCTAGGCATTGTTTTTGCTCTGTTAAACATCCATCTCTTAGTTTGCAATCTGTCTTTCCACAGGAGCTACAGCTTCTATTGCCCAGGTGTCAATTTAAGTATAGAGCTATTGTACTGTTTGTTCAGCCCTTTCTGAATGATCTGTACTCTTGTATCCATCTCCAACTTCTCGTGTTAGCCAAGATTCTGTTGTTGCACAACAATTCCCTACTGCTGCAACAGCCTCAAGTTGAGGCATCTTATTTCAAACGCATACAGTATTTGTACCTTGGTACATTCCCTTTTATCTTTGGTTTCTCCTTTTGGTTGAAAGCTGGATCTAGTATTTCTCATCTGGAAAATTGTGCTGTTACTGGTCTTGTTTTTACTACATTAAAGGGTCTATAAAATCTAAGTTGTTGGTTAAAGCTTGCAGGGTTAATGAGTTACAAGCAACGTTCCCTTTAAGCTGGGCAGCGCTCTTGAGCTCCCGCACAGCTGGTGTCGGCTTTTAAATTGAAAAAATGTACATGTGCGGAAATTTGAATGGTCTGCATAGCCCTCCAAAAATTGCAGGGAATGTTGGTTACAAGTGTTGGTAATTGTCAGTCCTGTTTGATCTCTTACTCTGATCAAGTGGTTGTTTGGATAGGTTCCTGGTTCCTGTCTAAAGTAGTTTCTTAATTTCATCTATGGCAAGAAATTATTCACTTCTCTGCCTTTTCATACTGTTGTTACTGTGGATGCTTGTGGAGCATTGTTGCACATAGCATACTAAATCCCTTGGGAGAAACGAGGCAGCTTTTCTTTGTGTATATTTGCCAGATCTGAACGAACAAAATGGATGGTGAAATGCATTGTTATCTTTGCGAGCAAACCCAATTGGAGGATGCATAACATCATTCAAAAAATGTTGACTACTAATCTCAATTTTTCCAGTTTATCTTTGGTACCTGAGTGAGTGTAGGTGACGAGAATGCCTGCTTGAAGTGCTGTATAAAGAGTTTTATGTAACTTGTTTGCTGAATTATAGAATCATAAAATGATACAGCACAGAAGGAGGCCATTGTACCTGTGCAGGATCTTTGAAAGAGCTAATCAATTAGTCCTGCTCTTTCCGCATAGCCCAGCAATTGTTTTTTTTCATTTTTGGGTACTTATCCAATTCCCTTTTTGAAAGTTATTATTGAATCTGCTTCCACCACCCTTTCAGGCAGTGCATTCAAGATCATCATAACTCACTGCATAATTTTTTTTCTTCTCCTGTCACCTCTGGTTCTTTTGCCAATCACCTTAAATCTGTGTCCTCTGGTTACTGACCATTCTGCCACTGGAAACAGTTCCTCCTTATTTATTTTATCAAAAGTAAAATCCTTCAAGGTTTTGATCACCTATCCGATCTCCCCTTGACCTTCTCTGCTCCAAGAACAACCATCCCAGTTTCTCTAGTCTCTCCATGTACCTTAAGTCTTTCATCTGTGGTACCGTTCTAGTAAATCTTAGCTGCACCCTTGCTAAGGCCTTGACTTCCTTCCTAAAGTGTGGTGTCCAGAGCTGGACACAATACTCCAGCTGGAGCCTAACTAGTGTTTTATAAAGATTTAGCATAACTTCCTGCTTTTGTTCCCTATACCTCTATTTATAAAGCCAAGGATCCTATATGCCTTTAACAGCCATCTCAACTTAAAGTATTTACAGCACCGAAATAGGCCATTCGGCCCAACAGGTTCATGCCTGTGTTTATGCTCCACACAAATCTCCTTCTACTCCTTTCTCCCTCGTGCTTATCTAGCTTCCCCTTAAATGAAGCTGCACTATTCGCCTCAACTACTCCTTGTGGTAGTGCGTTTCACATTCTAACCACACTCTGGGTAAAGAAGTTTCTCCTGAATTCACTATTAGATTTACTAGTGACCATCTTGTATTTATGGCCCCTCGTTCTGGTCTTGCCCACAAGTGGAAACGTCTTCTCTACTTCTAACCTATCAAACCCTTTCATAATCTTCAAGACATCTATCAGGTCACCCCTCCGTCTTCTCCTTTCGAGGAAAAAAGAGCCCCAGCCTGTTCAATATCTCCTGATAGGTATAACCTCTCATTTCTGGTATCATTCCAGTAAATCTTTTTTGCACCTTCTCCAGTGCCTGTTTTATATGGAGAGCAGAACTGTTCACAGTACTCCGGGTGTAACCAAGGTTCTATACAAGTTTAACATAACTGCTCTGCTTTTCAATTCTATCCTTCGAGAAATGAACCCCATTGCTTTGTTTGCTATTTTTATGGCCTTATTGACCTGTGCTGCTACATTTATTAATTTGTGTATCTATAACCCCAGATCCCTCTGTTCCTCTACCTCATTTAGACACTTATTTTCCCAGGCATATGTGGCCTCCTTATTCTTTCTACCAAAATGTACCACCTCACCGTAATCTAAACTGAAGTTCATTTGCCAATTACGCACCCATTCTGCAAGTTTATTAATGTATTCCTGTATTTTGTTGCAGTCCTTGTATTAACTATACCTCAAATTATCGTTTTGCCTGAAGTACAGGTTCTGAGTGCCTCTGGTTTCTACCTTTCTTTTGTATAACAATGTAATTGTGTTTTGCTATCAGATAAGTGGCAAATTGTCCACATTTCTGTATGCAGATTTTTTGATCTCAACAAGGTGATCAAATGGAGGTGACTTGAAATGGTTCCTCAGTGAGAAAAGCTACAAGTAAATCAATTTGCATCTCCCAACCGGTCCAAGAACTACACTGACAGGCCTGGGACTAAACCTTCTGTCAGAACCTTTACTCTGGGAATAGTGTGTGGCCTAGCAAGAACTAAGGAGTTCAGTTAGCAAGGGAAGTGGTTGGTAGGTCTGAGAAGGAGAGGAAAAGGAAAAATTCAAGCAACTACAGAAATAGAACTGCTGAATTCTGCATGTTTCCATTAAGTTGAAGGTAAAGTAATGTAATTCAAATGTATTCTAATACTTGTTTTCTTCCCTGATGAAAATTGTTCAGGGACTCCAGCACACTACCAATATGTTCTATCATTAAATAATATACTAGATGCTTTTGCTCTGCAATTTTTTTCATATGATGCATCAGTCCTGTCGTGTCTGCCTTCACCTTAGAAAAAAGATAAATGTAAAAGACTGCAAAATGAAAATATTAATGATGCATTGAAGCACAGCCAAGACATCTGAGACCTTGGATAACCCTATCAGAATCCTTTTACCACTGTTAGTATAATGTATTCCCAGTAATGCTTTTAAGTTTTAAATATCCTTGCAGTTTTGGAAATTTGCCCATTGTTGCAAAAATCTGATCATTGTGACTATTTAAAAGGCATAATTTTGGATGGCAAGTGGAGATCAGACAGGAATACAGTGGGTTAGTGCACAATTACAAGTGTTCTAAGACAAGCTTAATGGAGCTTATATGTTTTACTATGAGCTAGGAGGGCATTTACAACTCTTTCTAGCATGCAAAATATAATTCTGACCAATATAAAACTAACTTCATACTTTTTTTTATATTGGTCAGTATCTGGCCTGGTATTTGAGTAGGGGGAACAGAAAAAGAGAGCAGTGAACACATGCAGAAACTTGCATGTGTATAGTTCCTTTAACATAAATAAGTATAAATGGGCAGTGACAAAAAGCATGGTTAAATGGGTAAATTTTGAAGAGGCTTTTAAAGTCTGGGAAAAGAGACAAGGTGATGGGTTTAGGGAGAGTTCAAGAGAGTATGGTTAAGGCAGGTGGGAGCTTTGCCACTGATGAAGATGCACAGGAAGCCAGAGTTGGATGACTGTGAGCTTGGGCCAGGCCATTATATTGGAGGTAATCACAGAGGCAGAGTAGGGCAAATCAATCAGGAACAGTAACAGTGGTTATGTTACTGGACTAGTAATCCAGAGGCCTAGACTAATGATCCGAGACATGAGTTCAAATCCCACCATGACATCTGGGAAATTTAAATTCCATTAAGTAAATCTGGAATACAAAGCCAGTATCAGTGACCATGAAACTATCAGATTGTCGTAAAAACCCATCTGGTTCACTAATGTCCTTTTAGGGAAGAAAATCTGCCGTCCTTGCCTGGTCTGGCCGAAATGTGACTCCAGACCCACAGCAATGTGGGTGACTCTTAACTGCCCTCTGAAATGGCCTAGCAAGCCACTCAGTTGTAACAAAACCACTACGAGAAACTATAATAAGAAAACCGGAAGGACCACCCGGCATTGACCTCTGCACCGGCTTCGGACACGACAGCGGCATACCCAGCCTAGGCGACCATGCAAAGTCCTCCTCACTAACATCTGGGAACGTGTGCCAAAATTGGGAGAGCTGTCCCACAGACAAGTCGAGCACCAGCCTGACATGTCATACTTGCAGAATCATACCTTCCAGCCAATGTCCCAGACTCCTCCATCGCCATCCCTGGGTATGTCCTGTCCCATCCGCAGGACTAGACCCACCAGACGGGGCGGCACAGTGGTATACAGTCGGGAGGGCATGGCCTTGGGAGCCCCCAACGTCCACTCCGGATCCCATGAAGTCTCATGGCTTTAGGTCAAGCATGGGCAAGGAAACCACCTGCTCATTACCACCTACCACCCTCCCTCAGCTGATGAATCAGTACTCCTCCATGTTGAACACCACTTTGAAGAAGCGCTGAGGGTAGCAAGGGTACAGAAAGTACTCTGGGTGGGGGACATCAATGTCCATCATGGTAGCACCACTACTGACCGAGCTGGCCGAGTCCTGAAGGACATAGCTACCAGATTGGGCCTGCAGCAGGTGGTGAGAGAGCCAACACAAGGGGAAAAACCTACTTGACCTCGTCCTCACCAGTCTACCTGTTGCAGATGCATCTGTCCATGACAGCAGTGATCACTGTACAGTCCTTGTGGCGACGAAGTCCCATTTTCACACTGAGGACACCCTCCATCATGTTGTGTGGCTCTACCACCGTGCTAAATGGGATGGATTTAGAACAGACCTAGCAGCTCAAAACTGGGCATCCATGAGGCGCTGTGGGGCAGCAGCAGCAGAATTGAATTCCACCACAACCTGTAACCTCATGGCCTGGCATATCCCTCACTCTACCACTACCATCAAGCCAGGGGACCAACCCTGGTTCAATGAGGAGTGTGGAAGAGCCTGCCAGGAGCAGCAACAGGTGTACTTAATGAGGTGCCAACCTGAGGAAGCTGCAACACATTACATGCATGCTAAACAGCAGAAGCAGCATGCTATAGATAGAGCTAAGCGATCCCACAATCAATGGATCCGATCAAAGCCCTGCAGTTCTGCCACATCTAGTCGTGAAAGGTGGTGGACAATTAAATAACTAACAGGAGGAAGAGGCTCCATGAATATCCCCATCCTCAATGATGGTGGAGCCCAGCACATGAGTGCAAAAGACAAGGCTGAAGCGTTCACAACCATCTTCAGCCAGAAGTGCCAAGTGGGTGATCCATATCGGCCTCCTCCTGAGGCCCCCACCATCACAGAAGCAAGTCTTCAGCCAATTCGATTTGCTCCATGTGATATCCAGAAACGGCTGAGCGCACTGGATACAGCAAAGGCTATGGGCACAGACGACAGCCCGGCTGTCGTGCTGAAGATGTACTCCAGAACTAGCCGCGCCTCTAGGCAAACTGTTCCAGTACAGCAACAACATTGGCATCTACCCGACTGTGGAAAACTGCCCAGGTATGTCCTGTCCACAAAGAGCAGGACAAATCCAATCCGGCCAATTACCGCCCCATCAGTCTACTCTCCATCAGCAAAGTGATGGAAGGTGTCATTGACCGTGCTATCAAGAGGCACTTACTCACCAATAACCTGCTCACTGATGCCCAGTTTGGGTTCTGCCAGGACCACTAGGCTCCAGACCTCATTACAGCCTTGGTTCAAACATGGACAAAAGAGCTGAATTCCAGAAGTGAGGTGAGAGTGATTGCCCTCGACATCAAGGCAGCATTTGAACGAGTGTGGCATCAAAGAACGCTGTAAAATTGAAGTCAATGGGAATTGAGGAAAACTCTCCACTGGCTGGAGTCATACCTCGCATGTAGGTTGTTGGAGATCAATCGTCTCAGCCTCAGGACATCGCTGCAGGAGCTCCACAGGGCAGTGTCCTAGGCCCAACCATCTTCAGCTGCTTTATCAGTGACCTTCCCTCCATCATAAGGTCAGAAGTGAGGATGTTCGCTGATGACTGCAGTGTTCAGTTCCATTCTTAAAAGAATGGGTCTTAAAAGAAGTGGCTGCAGAGATAGTGGATGCATTGGTTGCAATATACCAAAATTCCCTGGACTCTGGAGAGGTCCCAGCGGATTGGAAAACCACTAATGTAACACCCCTATTTAAGAAAGGAGGGAGACAGAAAGCCGGAAACTATAGACCAGTTAGCCTAATATCTGTCGTTGGGAAAATGCTGGAGTCCTTCATTAAGGAAGCAGTAGCGGGGAATTTAGAAAAACATACTGCAGTCAAACAGTCAGCATGGTTTTGGGAAAGGGAAACCATGTTTAACAAATTTGCTGGAGTTCTTTGAGGATGTAACAAGCAGGGTGGACAAGGGTGAGCCAGTGGATGTGGTGTATTTGGATTTCCAGAAAGCATTCGATAAGGTGCCACATAAAAGATTACTGCATAAGATAAGAGCTCACGGAGTTGGGGGTAATATATTAGCATGGATAGAGAATTGGCTAACTAACAAAGCAGACAGTCGGGATAAATGGGTCATTTTCTGGTTGGCAAACGGTAACTAGTGGGGTGCCACAAGGATCGGTGCTGGGGCCCCAACTATTTACAATCTACATTAATGACTTGGATGAGGGGATCGAGTGTAATGTAGCCAAGTTTGCAGATGATGCAAAGATGGGTGGGAAAGCAAGTTGTGCAGAGGACTCGAATCTGCAAAGGGATATAGACAAGCTAGGTGAGTGGGCAAACATTTGGCAGATGGAGTATAATGTGGGAAAGTGCGAGCTTATCCACTTTGGCAGGAAAAATAAAAAAGCAAATTATTATTTAAATGGAGAGAGATTACAAAATGCTACAGTTCAGAGGGACCTGGGGGTCCTTATGCATGAAATGCAAAAAGTTAGCATGCAGGTACAGCAAGTAATCAAAGACAAATGGGATTTTGGCCTTTATTTCAAGGGGGTTGGAGTATAAAAGCAGGGAAGTCCTGCTACAACTGTACAGGTATTGGTGAGACCACACCTTGAGTACTGCGTACAGTTTTGGTCTCCTTATTTAAGGAAGGATATACTTGCATTGGAGGCAGTTCAGAGACGATTCACTAGGTTAATTCCAGAGATGAGATGAGTTTGACTTATGAGGAAAGGTTGAGCAGGTTGGGCCTATACTCATTGGAATTTAGAAGAATGAGAGGTGATCTTATCGAAACATATAAGATACTGAGGGGGCTTGACAAGGTAGATGCAGAGAGGATGTTTCCCCTCTTGGGGAAATCTAGAACTCGGGGGCACAGTCTCGGAATAAAAGGTCGCCCTTTTAGAACTGAGATGAGGAGGAACTTCTTCTGAGGGTTGTAAATTTGTGGAGTTCTCTGCCCCAGAGAGCTGTGGAGGCTGGGTCATTAAATACATTTAAAGTGGAGATAGTTAAATTTTTGCAAGATAAGGGAGTGAAGGGTTATGGGGAGCAGGCAGGGAAGTAGCTTTGAGCCCAAGATCAGCCATGATCTTATTAAATGGCGGAGCAGACTAGAGGGGCCAAGTGCCCGATTCTTGCTCCTATTTCTTATGTTCATTCGTAACTTCTAATAATGAAGCAGTCCATGCCCGTATGCAACAAGACCTGGACGACATTCAGGCTTGGGCTGATAAGTGCCATTCGCACCACACAAGTGGCTGGCAATGACCATCTCCAACAAGCGAGAGTCTAACCACCGCCCACTGACATTCAATGGCGTTAACATCACCAAATCCCCCACCATCAACATCCTGGGGGCTACCATTGACCAGAAACTTAACTGGACCAGCCACATAAATATACATACTGTGGCAACAAGAGCAGGTCAGAGGCTGGGTATTCTGCGGCGAGTGTCTCACCTCTTGATTCCCCAAAGTCTTTGAACCATCTACAAGGCACAAGTCAGGAGTGTGATGGCAAACTCTCCACTTGCCTGGATGAGTGCAGCTGCAACAACACAAGAAGCTCGACACCATCCAGGACAAAGCAGCCTGCAAGTTCCCCTCCAAGTCTCACACCATCCTGACTTGGAAGTATATTGTCGTTCCTTCATCGTCGCTGGGTCAAAATCCTGGAACTCCCTCCCTAACAGCACTGTGGGAGAACCTTACCACAAGGACTGCAGCGGTTCAAAAAGGCAGCTCGCCACCACCTTCTGAAGGGCAATTAGGGATGGGCAATAAATGCTGGCCTTGCCAGCGATACCCACATCCCAGGAACAAATAAAAATAAGGATTTTAGGATGAGGATGAGATTTTGAAATGACTATGTCGGGCGAGATGGAGCTACTGCTGGGCAAACGTTGGGATACTGCAAAGGTAGCAGTGTTCCAGAGCTGCAAGTGGGATTTGAGTTTCAGCTGTAGATTGAGCAAGAGACTGGTTGCAGCCTGAGTGAGCAGTTGGTGATGGAACTAGGTGAAGATATAGTGGTTTGTTTTTTTGGAAGCTGTATATGATGGTTTCAATTTTCCCATTGAATTTGGCATGTCCACAACTTGGTGTTAAGCGGACGGTCTTGACTGTGCAGAGGAGTTATGTGGTAGAGAGGTGGAGCAGAATGTGATCAGTGTACACGTGGAAACTGATCCTATTTCTTTGAATTATGTGATCTTTGAGGGGAAGCAGGTAAATAAGGAAAAAAGAGGGTATGGAGGATGGAACCTTTGATTATACCAGAGGTGATCTATTAGAGGTGGGAGAAGAAGCCATTGTGAAAATACTCTAGCCACTTTGGGACAAGTATAAGTGGGACCATGGAAGAGCAAAATATTCCAAGGTGCTTCATGAATGAGTACGGTGGAGGAAGCTGACCGAGGAGAAATTAATGATGTGTAAGGCTGAAAGCATGTTCGAGGATAATTTTAAGGTGACTTTTGTAGGTGGACAAAGCTGTCAAAAGGTAAAGGAGTTGGAGTGTGGGGAGCATGATAGTTGTTGGAACTAAGGATGGGGTGCTGGGCGTACGGTGCGAATGCACAGGCCAGTATAGTTTGGGGGTTTGTATGCCCCCTGAATATAGTAAATGCTATAGTAAAGCTCTCAATGTAGATTATAATTTGTAATTTTGGAAACACTCGATTTGGTGAAGCCCTGAACTAGTAAGAGTTTAACAAGTGGACGCTGGTTTAAACAGATAGTTTGGGGGTAGATCAGTCTGTGAATTTCCATGTTTTTACTTGTTGAAGTAGTCCTATAAAACATCTGTTCTGCCTCTGCTCAAAACTAGAGGCTGCATTACTCATTTAAATACGCCAAAACCATTTTTTTTTCAGTGGCAACAATGGAGGTTAATTTGTTTTGTGCTTGCTGGTAAAGACTATTATAGTAACTTAAACTGCTATTATGCTACAGACATAGCTAGGTAATGTCAAATCTTTTTGTTTCTGCCAACTCTTGCAATGAAAAGAATTCAGTGTATCAGCTGGCATTTTTAACTGTTGATTATTCATCTGCCTTTTAATTGGCGGATATAAAACAGCTGATGGATGGATTACAGCTAGCATTTCCTACTGAACACTATTTACATTTATAGTGCAAGCTTTTCCGAGATAGTCCAGAGATGTTTTTAAGTATCTAATAAGACAGTTGTATCTATTTGGTGGACAGCATTGGGATATAATGGCCCACTTTCTTTCATAATTATGGATATAACCCCTTCACCTGGTTCTTTTGATAATTTGACTTGTAACAAATTATATACCATATGTTCATTATGTAACAAGGGGTTAAGATAATTCTGCAGTTTGAGGTTGTAATATGGCTGTACCCTTTTGCTTGCTGGCCAGCATAAAAGCCAGCAGTAGTTGGAGGGTACAGCACTGTGTTTAATTTAGAGTTGTCCAACATGTCCTCTAAGACCTGGCAGCCTGACCAATCCCAGGCAGCTCAGTATTATTTGCACTTGTACTTCATATTTTCTTTTTTGTCCTGTTGCATTTTGTGGGCCTGCAGCTTTATTGGTGGAAGAATACTAAGATTTGTTTGTATTAGTGACTTCAAATATATGCAAATTAATGAACATGGATTTAAACTTTACATGTGACCCTCAAGACTCTTAAGTGATCCACAAGGACAAAACTTTTGGCTTAATTGAAGCTCTGAGATGGTGCTGTTTTGTTTTACTATTCAGTATTTTTACTAATACTGAGATAATAGAGGCCTTATGTGCCTGTCCTTTTCAAATACACAGAAACAAAGTCTTGTACTCTATTGGATCCAGAATTGGGGTTAATTTCTTCTATCAATAAAGTGCAAGTGTTTTATACTGTATGAATGCATCTATTGTACCACAGAAGTATGAAGTGGTTTTAGTGAAAATGACTTGCTTTGTAACTTTCTTCATTCTGTCACTGGTTAATAATGGCACTGTTTTTTCAGTAAATGCTGGACCTTCCTTAGTTGGGCTTTCATTTATTAAATTCTGAATCCAACAAAATCATGCCAAATTAATATTTGACACTTTGTACTTACACAATGAAGATGTACAAATTTAACAGCTGACTCAGTTCAATTTTTTAATTTTAAAATGTTATTGAGAAATGGATGAATAATTCTTAATTTATAGCTCTGAATTCTGTACATTGCATATCAAATATACAAGGGGCAATTACCATCATGTTTTGGTACTAGAGAGATTTTTTTTAATAGAAACTAAAAGGAAGGTTACAGTTTAGTATGGTAGGTAGATGAAGTGGTTAAGTGCTTACCTTTGGAATTTGAGGTGCTGGCCTTGCTTTCAGTTGAACTAATTTTGCACAGATGAGTTAGTTTTATCTTTTCTCAAATGTGGGTGGGGGAACAGGAGTAAAGGAAAAAGACCATTATAAGAGAATTCCACCTGTTATCTGGTCAGGCAATGAAGCTTGTGAACAAACAGTCCCTCTCATCTTAGCTGGAGGTGAATTTGTGGTAAATGAAGGAAGGGGTGGCCGGGAAGAACACTGTTCAGTATGGAAGAAATGGGAAAAATCTTTTGCTCTTCAGAGTTGGGTCGTAACGTACATAGTTTAAAAAGCACCTACTTCCAGATATGTTTTTCCTCTAAGAGCACGTCAGTTAAAAGACAAATTGTTGCGTTTTCAAATAAATGTGTTCATTTATGATATTATTTAAGTTGTTTTTGTCACACAAGGCATGAATCGTGCTGATTGAGTTTGGACCAGTTAATTAAAGGTCACGTTACCATAAAATGTATGCCTCCTATTGTATGAATTTTCAAGTTTAACTGTTACGGATGAATGCCCTACCTCAATGTTAAGGCTGCAAAAGTACTCAAGCTGTCATTTAAAATCTATGCACAAGTATATAATTAAGGGAAAATCCTGAAATGAATTAATGTGGCTGAAGAAGTGCCAGCCAAAGATGAATTCTTGTACTTGGACAATGGAAGATAATACTTCTAGGCTGTGTGGATAGGATGACCGTGGTTCTGTTACTTCAGAGACAAGTTGGAAAATGTGGGCTTTTTAAGTAATATGTAAATGCAGGACTGTGCTCCATTTTCTTGTCCAATTTATACCCATATAGTGTGAACTTATTCATGGAAAATTAATCTCAATGACTCGATGGTAGAATGCATAAATTAAAATGAAAATATTTGAAGTAAAGGTAGAGTGCTTTACTAAATATTTTTCTTTATCCCAATAGAAACAAATAATTGTGGATCCCCTGAGCTTCAGTGAGGAACGTTTCAGACCATCTCTGGAAGAACGACTTGAGAGCATCATTAGTGGGGCTGCACTAATGGCAGACTCGTCTTGTACCCGTGATGATCGACGTGAGCGCATCGTAGCGGAGTGTAATGCAGTGAGACAGGCTTTGCAGGACCTGCTATCTGAATACATGGGCAATGTAAGTTGGGTGAAGTTCATTTTAAGACTTAAATGTTTCATGATCCAGTTTAGACGAGGCCGTAACTTTTTCCAAAACACACAAATGAATGTTTAGACTAGTGGTCAAATTATTTCACAATGCAGACTCCTATTTGGAAAAGATAATCAATGGAGCTATATTTCTGTTAAATAATGCAAACACAGCAAATTGTAAAATGGAGACATTTCACTTTTTTGAGGGGTGAACTGATTCGCTTGCGTAATTAAATGATAAAAGCTTGCAGAATCCTGGGAGACAGCACAATAAAAGTAGAGGTAGTAAGGTTGTGTAATTAGAGTTTGTAGTTGCATTCTGCCCCTAGAGGTGATACGATAGTCACTTCATCCTGAAGTGATCTGACCTTGAATGATGCAGAGCTTTCATTATAAATGTAGCATAAAACAGCAACTGACATACTTTTTGTTTTTAAAGAATACTTTTTATTTTATGTGGCCATGTTGTATTCTCTTCACGTACGGTATAACTTGCCCATAACATTAATTGGATGGTCAATCTACCTATGCTGTCAGGTTATTTTTTAGCTTCCAATGTAAGCTATTGCTCATTGAGATTTTGTGTATCTAGCTTACCCTATTGTATGTTTGGAAATTTTATCTTAATTTGACATCCTGGTAATTGGAATTGTGAAGCTGAACCTGCACAGCACATGGATGGCAGCTTCCACCCTTCACATTGTAAATATTTTGAGGTAAATTGATTTGTTAACCTTTTTATTATGTAGGTAAATTCCATAATTAAGCAGGTATGTTTACTGTAAATCATGAGACACATTTTGAATAATATCAACAGATTTACTTAATTTCATCAAAGACACAGAACTGTTGCTCTCATCTGTCTTTTGTCCTTCCATATATTCCTTCTGGCTGCTGCCCCCGACCCAAGCCCATTACTTCAGTCAGCCTTTCATTTTTCATCTCCGTCCCTCCTCCTGTCACCCAGCCGTGATGCCTTTCATTTCTCTGTTACTTTGCTCTTACCCCAACCCATCACTACTTCACCTTCCTAACTCTCCTGCCAACATTCTAGGCTTAAATCGCCCTTGAATAAGCCCATGGCTACAGTCTGTTCCTCTCTTTGCATTCTGAAAGGCTCATCAAAGCACCTGTCTCTGCCTCCTTACAAGACCACCGCCCTGTCCACTTTTCCCTCCAGATTATCAATTCATTTGCTATCTTACTCTGATGGCATTAACATTCTGGCTTTGACTGAAACTTGGCTCACTGGTGGCAATACCTTGCCCCTTACCAAAGCCTGTCTGTCTTGTGAAACTTTCCATCACCACTCCTGCCCAAACTGCTGCGGTGGCCATGTGGTTCTTAATACGAAGTCATACTTTTGGTCTCCCCAGCTACTCCTCTCGCACCTTCTCTATCAAGCACCTCGCCCTGTTTCAGACCCCTCGCTTCTCCTTTAAAATCATTGTTGTCTGCCTCATCCTGAATTTCTCGCCAGATAGCCTCCTTCCTTTCTTCCCTCTGCCTCTGTGCTTACCAATGACTCATGCTCAGTGATTTCAATTTCCATCTCTGTTCCCTTTTCTTCCTCCTCCTCCTCTGAATTCATCGCCCTCCTGTTCTTCTTAAATCTCTTGCTGCGTATAAACTCTGCTACTCATATTTTCTGCTAATCCTCGACTTTGCCATCTCCTGTTCCTGTAGTCTTGATCACTGACTAGGCTATTTCTGACCACTTCTTCTCTACCCCTTCCAACACCATTTCCTTCTGCGTCCCCTTCTCCCAGCTCTAGCTATAAATCCCATTTCTCTCATCTCCCCTTCGTGCCCTCCCTGAACTCATGAGACCCACCTTATGTTCCCTTGTCTCCATTCCCACTAAAGCGCACCAATGCTCCCTCTAATTTTTTTTTCGTGCACAGTCCCTTTAAATTGGGTGCCCATGTGCGGTATCTTCCAGCATGTGAGCAACCTGCATGGGACCCCCCGGATTGCTCTGTGGCCGCGCAGCTTAGAGGGAACGTTGCTGACAACCCAACTTCCTTTCCTATCCTTTGAGTTGATTTTGTAAGTGGTTTCCTCTCCTCAGACACTGCCATCCTCCCTTTCAAAACCGCTGTCATCGCACTTTCCTTCCAAAAAAAAAACCTCCCCCTCAAGACCTCTGTCCTTGCAAACTACCATCTCCAACCTCCAGTTGAACTGCTGTTCCCACAATGGTTCCACAGTATGCTTTAAGTGTTAATTGGAAACCCTTTTGGAAGAAACTATTCTTAAAGTGGTAGGTTAAAAGGCTGTCATGGGCTCTTAGAAGAAGTTAGAGGGGAATAGTGTAGGTAATGTTATACAATAATGTGTCAGGTGAAACACTTTGTGGGTAGTTTTGACCTAAAGTATAGACTTTCCTAATTGTGTGTTATGTTTTCCTCTGCTGAAGTCGTGATTGTGACTGTGTCGTCTTCACTATCATCTGCAACAGAATTGGTTTCAAATACAATCATGCGATATTTTTACCCCTCTGTGCAGTGGCTATGTAAGACCCATTTGCGATCATTCTAGTTTTGGTTCCATTGTTGAAAAGAAAAATATATGTGGATTTAAAAAAAACTGCAGGAAGAATAAACTGCTGGAAATGCACAGCAAGTATTGTGACATGAAAAGAAAGGCACAGTTGTCAAAATTTGAAAATAAGCAAACCCCTAAATAGGACTTAAGGAAAATTTAAAAATGGGGGCTGGGGGAAGCGGAAGAAGGAAGAACAGCAGGTAAAAGTTAAATGAGGAGTGCTGACTCCTTTAGAGGCAGTTCATGGCCTATAGTTTTTTTGCCATCTAGAAAGAGACGATAACTCTTGGATTACAGAGATCAAGGCCCAAAAATTGCTGTGGCAGGCCAACGAACGGCTCCCACTGTCTGACTTCCCCTTGCCCATTTAATGTCGACAATGTTTTGCTTGCTTGGTTGGAAAAGTGTAGGAGGCCATGTGTGTGGAGGTTTATTTAGATCGATTTGTTTTTTATGTATCACAATGGTGAATGGACCAGTGATTGCAGTGTCATTGCTGCAAATTCATTAAAGCTGCAGATGATTGTTGTTTCTTTCATAGTAATCATTTGTGTGCTTAATCAAATTATTATGCTGCATCTGAGATTCGGATGGATGTTGCAGTAAAATCCCCTAGGCTGGTCCAGGCATTCTCAACCTTGATCATGTGTCCAGTAAATTGCCTAGTTAATGCCTACTTTTTGGTCATGGAATTTGCTTCTATTGCATATTAAACAGTCCCATCGTATCTATCTATCTAGACAATTTGCATTCTGGCAAAGTAACCAACATGTCGGTGTATGAGGCATGTTCACTTGCTGATCTTACACATTCACTTAAAAAAAAATCAATAAACACTCATTTCCGTTCATCAATTGTATTCCTGCTTGTTAAAGTTCCAAAATCTTTTGAGTGGCTCCGTCAGCCTACAGCTATAGGGAGTGGAAAACATTACATTGGTGCAAAAAAACCATGATTAGCTCAAATGTCCTGTGTTGGGGGAAGGAATCACACACCACTATCTGTTCAGCAAACCGTGGTGATTGGTTTGTAGTCAGAGATTTATCCAATCAAAAATGACGCACTCAAAATGTCATTATATCTCCATGAACAACCAACAATTGTCACAGATCAAATTGCTGAAAAAATATTTTTGAAGTCCTTTGAGGGGCATGTTTGTTTGTCCCCCAACCCCACACCTTTTTGAAAATTTAAATTATAGCCTAACTATGAAAAAGATTGTGGAAAAATCAAAACTTTCCAATAAATTCCATCCTCCAGTAGCTAAAACATCTGTTCAAGCCAAATGTATTCTTTTGTATTCTCATTAGTTTTAAAATCATATGAAAATTTCCTCCCTAATTAGCACTGGAACCAAAGTAACTTCCAGGTTCATGCTTTAAACATTTTTAGAACTAGACAAGATTATAAAGTACCTTTTTAATACATAAATATCATTAGACCCTCATTTACTGAAGCATTCTAAATTTTGATATAATAAAGCTTGCTAAATTTTGATGCAACATTGGGGTATCCGTGACCATATTGCCAATGTTTAGTTTTCCTCATTTCGAGAAAATCTGCATAAATGCTGATGGGTTTTTATATAGCTATATATTCTTGCAGTTACAATGATTGCAGCTGTCTTTTGTAGAATGTGTATCTAGAAATGCATGCAGAGTGGACGAGGCCCACAAGACTAGGCCCATTCTATCTGACTGAGAATATTTTGTTGTTTCACATTAAGTACTTGAGTGTTATACTGTGAATTAATGCTGTCCTAGAGAAATTTATTGTAGCCGATGTCATCCAAGCGCATAAGTATATACCAGTCGAGTCGAGGCAATTTCATTCCTAATGACCATATCACATCCTACTTCATGGGTGGTCTAGTCATGGATATGAATATATTCAAACCCAATGACTTCATTGCATAGTGGTCTCGCGCAGCAGGATAGGTAATGTAGTCTTTTATCTGAATTGTCACAAAAATAACCCTCTTTTTAAGATGGTACAGTTTAATGGTTCCATCATTCTAAAAGGAATGCAGTTTGAAGATCTGATTTATTATTGGTTTACATTTCTGGAAGCTACTTAAGAGTAAATTGTGAACGGTAAAATAGCACTCTGCTTTGTTTGGTCAGCCTATGACTGGACATACCATAGGACAGCAGATGCTCAATTTCTGTTTTGTTGTGTCCCTGACCTTCCCTAGAGAACAGCAATTTGTGTTGGCTGTGGTAAGTAATGAATTGCAATATCTTAGTGTTCTGATTACTGAAACCATCTATTTCCATGCAAACATAAAATGCACACTACAATGCAGTATTTCATTTCAGGAACTTTCAAGGATACATGCTTGTGTGATGTACTGCTTTCTGGTGGCAGTTAATAGCAGAGGTGACCTAGATGAATCCTAGTCGAATTGTTTTTGACTTCACATAATTCTGATGTAAATTTGAAGTCCTGAATTGGTACTGATAACTATCTTCACAGACTGTTGTTGCCTAAAATCTAAATATAAACCTTTGTACTGTAGCTTTAAATCTTGCCTTGACATTTCTGGATCAAACGGTTAGTGTATTGAGTAATAGTGTAGAAGTTGCGAATGTAAAGGACTTGCGTTTTAACTATTTGGATGCTAGTTTTCAGCTACTTTCTATTTCTCTCCTCAGTGTAGTATCTTGGATGTATTTAAACTACAATTGTAGGGTTAGTACAGATAGATTTGTATATTTGTTTCCTCTAATCAAATAATTTGCAGCTATCACTGCAGTCTCCTTTTTATATTGGAGATACCAAAAGCAAATTGGATGACACCTTTTGCTGAGACCACATTTGTGATTCTGACCTGTCGCTCACTACTTCAACCCAACCCCCCATTCCCTTTTTGGCTGCCTATATAGTTGCAGCTAAGCTCAACAGAGTGGTCTGTAGTTATCCAGTATCAGTGGAGTGGCATTTTTTTTCCTGTATTGAACCGAAAGTTTATAAAGTGCCCAGGTGGTCCAATAGACTGGGCAGATTTAAAATGTGGTTTTGCACAGGGCTGGAGTTATATTATACTTGGTGTGAACGTAAACCTGTGAGATGGCTTTCTTTTGTGTTCAAGGCAAAAAGTTGATTTCCATAAGCCATCCTATGATTCAGAAACCTTCACCTTTACACTTGCTTAGTATGGGTTAGTGTGTTCAAGTTTAACAATTAATGCTTAATTGTGGTATATTCATAGATCATGTGCAATGCCCAGCATATTCCCCTGTATTATTAGAAGTTGAACAGTGAGGATAGGCTAAATCTACTTAGTGAATTTATTTACATGTTAAACAATACAAAAGGCAAATGTTATAGATTGCCTCATTGCAAAAATGATTTAGAATCAATTCATAAGGGCTTAAAATACAATTTTTAGAACTTTTTAGACTGGGAAGTGACAATACTTTTAGATAAAAATCAGATTTGTTTCTTTGTAGACTTCCAGGTGTGGTGCATGATGACATGGTCCATGGATGTCCTGCCAAGACTGAGGATTTCCCAGTACCTTATCAGTTCCTGAAGTCAGAGCTATCAGTTAGCTATTGAGGATTCAGGATTGCTCGGTGGCTGGTGACATGCAAAAGTGGTTTTAAAAGCCACAGTAGATTCTGTCTTTGCTCCTGTTTTTTTTTGTTGCTTTTTCCACCTCAACCTTGCTTACAGGTACAGCATAACTCCTGTTGCTGTGGTCTGTCATTGTCCCCCATCTTTTAGACATTCACCACAGGTGTTTTCCATGGAGATTACTCTTTACCTGTGTCATAAGGAGGAATAATGCAGGGAGACCAGGCTGATCAGACACAATAGGAGGCATTTGGCATCTAGTAGTAGGCTGTCCACATCTCTAATATTGACAGGCCAACACTCCTATCTTTCTTGCCAGTCAGCAATTTTTAAGGCTGTGCTTGCCCAGGACCTAAAGTCCACCTCTACCAAAGGCACTCTTACCATTATTGGTTGAAGTTAACAACAGCAATGAGCTTCTATGCCATTGGCTCCTTCAAGGTTACATTCCTGGGGTGTGGTGCCCAGAATTGGATACACTACTAGCTAGAACTATTATAACCCCTATATGGCTGTGTGCCTTAAGATTTTTTTGTTCTGTAGAATTTCTCTAGTATCAAACTGGTAACTGAGACTTTGTCAATCATCTAACTACTGTAACACCTGTGCTGAACAGTGTATTTGGATTCAAGGACTAAGGAGAATATGTGCAAGATTGATCATTTATTGTGGTTTATTGGCCATTTACAATACTTGAAATCTGTATCACTGGTGATATTTTGTGGAGATATGCAGTAGTTCATTGTTTTCTAAGTATAAAGCAACATCACTTAATATTAGCAGTCACTTTTACATATGCTTATAGCCAAACATCAACAAAGAATAACATTGTCTTCAGGGTTGTTCAGTGGGGCTTGGGGATACAACAGCATAGTTCACCAAAATGATAAAGTAAGCTGCAAGTTTGAAGATCTTGTATTTTTGGGCAGTCCTGAGCAACCTTTTGCGTGCCAGCCCTGCTGGAAAAATGATTTATTCTTGCATCTGAATTCTCGTCACTTCTAACATGAAAATGCTTCATTGCACTTCAACCAATAGATTGGCCTCCTTGTATTTGACATGAGACTGGTCTATTTTAAAAGCATGTTTGTGTCCAGGTTTTCACATCTGTAAGAGTGATGTCCCTTCAATAACTGCTGTTTGGACTGTACAAGTAATTTCTCATGCTCTTGAATGCCTTTCTGAAAAGGGCATGCTTGAAACTGTCAGCATTAGTTATGTGTATTTGAGTGCTAGTCAGTTTTTAATGTCATTGAGGTGATCTTTATTGGCTTTTTTAATCCTTTTCTTGGTTCTGTTTGATTTTGAACAGCTAGAAACTACCTAGATACGTTTATGCACCCTTAAATGTACTCCTGCAGTACTGCATTTAATGAAATACAGTACATATTTCAAAAAGAACAACTTGCATTTATATAGTGCCTTTAATGAAGAAAAACATGCAAGGTGTTTCACAGAAGCAAAGGAGGAGATATTGGGATAGGTAACTCGAAGCTTGGTCAGAAGTGGATCTTGAAGGAGGAGGGGGAAGACAGGTTTGATGAAGTCCAGAGCTTGGGGCCTAAATGGCTGAAGGCATGGCTGCCAGTGGTGGGGGGAAAATAAAGGGATTTTGAGTTGCGTAAGCGGCCAGAGTAGGAGGGATAGAGTTATGAGGGTTGTAGGAGGTTAGAAATAGGGAGGAGAGCAGTCATGAAGGTATTTGAACACCAGGACGAGAATTTTAAGTTTGAGGTGTTGGGGGACTGGGAGTCAATGTAAGTCAACAAGTTCAGTTGTGATGGGTGAGTGGAACCTGGTGTGGATTAGGATACAGACTGCAGAGTTTTGGATGAGCTGATTTTTTTTTAATTCTCTGGATCTGGGTATCTCTGTCGAGGCCAGAATTTATTGCCCATCCCTAGTTGCCTTTAAAAAGGTCGTGGTGACCTTCTTGAACAGTTGCAGTCCCTGTCATGAAGGTACTCCCACAATACTGTTGGGTAGGGAATTCAAGGATTTTGACTCCGCAATGATGAAGGTACAGCAATATATGTCCAAGTTGGAATGGAGTGTGACTTGGAGGTGATGGTGCTTCCATGCACTTGCTGCCCTTGTCCTTCGAGATGGCAGAGGTCACAAGTTTGTTGGGTGTTTCTGAAGAAGCTTTGCTGACTTGTTGCAATGCATCCTGTAGATTAATACATACTGCAGCCATGGTATGCCAGTGGTTGTTTATAGAGGGTGTAGGATGGGAGGATGGCCACGAGAGCATTGGAAATAGTCAAGTCTGGAGGTAGCATAGGCATGGATGAGGGTTTTGCTGATGGGTGATATTATTTAGGTGGAAGTAGGCTGTCTTTGTGATGGAGAGGCTATGGGGTTGGAAATGCAGCGCAAGGTGAAATCCAGTGCTGAGGTTTAGAAACATCTGGTTCAATCTGAGACTAGCCAGGGAGGGGAATAGAATTTCAACTAATGTAAATAGATTTAAAAAAAAATATATAGCCTGTTCCAAATGATCAAATTGCAATAAATTAAGTGAATTTATTTTGTTTGTGTGGTACAGTTGAAAATAAAAATGATTTGATCTTATCAGAGTTGCATCAGTTTTCACACTCTGCGTTCATTGCATGCCAGGTCAATTTCATTCTTCTATAGAGGAGAAATAACATTAGGCTGTCCTAATTGAAATTCAGGTCACTTTCCCCACATTTAAATCGACACTGGTAAAATTCCATTAGTCATTTTATGCTGTCCAGGAGACAGGTGGTAAGACTGATGTGCTTCAATCATTATTCACTGCTGTACTGGATATGGTAGGCTTCAGTTGCTACTTCCAAATACAGTACAGATTGCTTTTTGAGGATGGATGGTTGGCAAATGAAAGCTTTCAGGTTTGTACAAAATAGTGCCATATCTGTATACTATACAACCACCTGCAGATAGATTGCTTGACTGATCAAGGTCCACTTTAAACACTACCAAATACTGAAAACACTTCCATTGTTGCAGCAGCACGCTAATAAGATTAATTTGAGCTAACTGCCCATGTGCCGTTTTACATCAGAAATTCTGCTAATGCTGTTGCAAAGAATTGCTAAATGTGTCTGGCGGTAAATACATTAGAAATGTATTTTGTCGATGAGAAATGAGATCAATAAGTCCTTCCCAGTAAGCATTTTCTAGATTTATTGGTGAACGGTAATGAATACTTGTGTGGCGCTGTTGCCACAGTCCTTGACCCCTTGGGCTTTCTAAAGCCTTGGCCCAGTCTCATTTGTACAGAAAACAGTAATTTATGTTCTCTCATAAGTGGTGCAGTGTTCGTTAACTCAAACATGGCAATTCGTATTTGCTGAGGAGGATTTTATGTTGGTGTTTAGGCTCAAAAAATGGGCAGATCTTGAACACTTACCCATTTGGCTAATCATTTCTGTAGCGCAGTGAATATGCTGAAAATGTTTATGGTGCCTGAGAGCTTTTGTATTGATCATTAGTGCTACTGTATTGTGTTCATCTTTGGAGTTTTAATAAATCCCTGCTATATTTGTTGTTGACTCCTAATTAACTGTAGCAAGTACTGCGTTTCCTTTGGGAAATACTCATTGCCCTTTGACAAAAGTAATAAAACAACAACTACTTGCATTTATATAGTGTATTTAATGTAAAAAAATAAGTCCCAAGGTGCTTCATAGGAGCATAAGGCAAAAATTGACACCAAACCAAAGGAGTAGATATTACGACAGATGAACAAAGCTTGGTCTAAGAGGTAGGTTTTAAGGAGGGTCTTACAGGGGGAGAGACAGAGAGGTTTAGGGAGGGAATTCCAAAACCTGGGGCCTAGATGCTGAAGGCATGGCTGCCAATAGTGAGGCGAGCGGAGTGGGGATGCGCAAGAGGCCAGACTTGTGGGGGGTGCGGAGAAACAGAGTTCTTAGGGTTGTAGGGCTGGAGGAGGTTACAGAAATAGGGAGGGGCACGGCCATGGAGCGATTTGCACGTGTCCTAGAAGGGATGTAATAGTTCAAATGCTGAAGGTCACTTGCAATTTGGATGAAACAATACGGGCACTTTCATGTGATACAAAATGCTTTCTTTCATATATTCTGTGCAATATTATCGACGTCAGTTCATCATTATCACTGTCATCTGCTAAAATGACATCCATTATATCTAAATTCATATTAAAAATTAACTTTCTGCACGATAAAGCTTTCATGGGTGGGAACTTACCATATCTCATTTTAATTTTTTGAGGTAGGTAGAAAAATTGTAGATGGTTTAATTTGGGGGTGGGCATTGTGCACTATATTGCTTTTTATTTTATATTGTGAAGTATCATTTACTTTTGTTTAATGGTACTTAATCTCTGGAATAATAAAAGAATTCAAATTCCTTTTTCCTCTGAATTGCATATATTTACATAATTGATTGCTGGAAGCCTAAAGGCATTTTCAGAAGAGTAAATGCCTGAGTTGTAAGAACATACATTTTTGCATATTCACTGATTTTTTTCTTCAAACTATCATGATCAGAGAACTTATTCTGGGCATCCTGAATTTCTGGAAATTAAATATATATTTGTGCACTCCAGAAATGTATTGATATTGCAGCTGACTTGACATGAGACACTGAAGTGTGGCTCTCCCCCCCCCCCCCCCCCCCCCCCCCCCCCCCCCCCCCCCTTTTGATTTGGCTTGTGCAGCTCAATTATATTCCCTCCAGCATTGGTTGAATTTGTGCTAGCTCTTATCTATTCCATCATTGGCTATCATTGGCTAATGTTGCCTCTATTGAGTTGGATGTGGCACTTTAAAAGGAGCAGATCACATAATTGTTCACCGCTCCTTTCAACATCACTGCCCACTCAAAATGGTGAGTAGAACCTAGTTAATTTATTGCTGTGGGCATGAAAAGGTCTTGGATCCAAAGATAGCACTTTGCCATATAACTTTACAAACATTTAATCACCTACCTAGCATCGGTTTGTGTCTCCATCTATTTGCTTTCTTTTGTGCCCGTTCTCTCCGCTTGTATTCTCCTCTCCTCCCTCTCACTTGTGCTCTCTGTCGCGCCCTTACCCACCTTTCGCACACTTTCTCTTTGATCACTCTCGTTGGAGTAGAGCATTGGTTTCGGTGTGTCGAAGGCATTGGAGCCCAAATTGCTAAGTCTCTTGTACAAAGCCACTTCAGAAATTGTAAAGGTTGTTTTGTATATTGGAAAGATACTGGACAAACCTGTGACCAAGCAGTGGATAGCCAAATGGAAGGTTGACTACATTCTAAACTATAAGGAAGAAGCATGTGGGCCAGTCATGGGTCATTCCACCTGTTTGATGGCTGCTTCCTAAGGATCCCTGAGGTTCTGTATGCTACTTGGAATAATTCTTAGTACACTTAATAAGGAGTACTATCTGGTGTTAACTGGTACATACAGTAATGTATTTGGCAAATTGGTCTTGGCAGCTGATATGGCACCTCTTTCGGGTCTACTTGATGTACTCCTATGTGGTGTGAGGATGCTGGATAAATATTTATTTACTTACCTTGTTGGGCCGCCTTTGTTCTTTGTGCAATTTTTGTACATACAATCTTGCCTAGCACCTCGGGTCTTGCAAGGTTGTAGTTCTTTTTAGGATTAGAGGTTTGCTAGTTTCAGTTTAGGTTTATGTCAAAATAAACTGGTGCAATGGCAGGTCCTGGGGCTTTGTGGGTACAGAGGCGGGGGCACACGTCACACAGTCAACTTAAACATAGACGCATTTTTAGATGCACATTGGTTTCAAAAACCCAATCTAGCCATCACTGCTATGGTATGTGGAGGATGCTCATCATTTCAGGAATTAAGACCTTATTTTTCCTTTTTTTTGTGTTCATGCATTGTCTGGTCCAATAGTGAGGACAGAATAATTTCCTATGTATTTGGATTTTATTCAGTTGGCCAAACCAAATTTTGACCCCTGGAAATTCTGTTCCAAACAACTTGCAATTTTGCTTTTTCTTTGGCTTCCTGAAGCAATCTCCACTATTAATACTCCTGAGAATTTATTGCAAGTGCAAAGAATGTACATTAAGTAAATGATGTGTATGGCTTCAACTTACGCAGCAAAAATGAAAATTTGACTTCTTGAAGTATAATTCAAGGGAAATATTGACCTTTAATGCAGAAATTCAAAATGAGAAATTTTATTTATATTATTACTGCATAATATTTGCAGTTGATATGTGCCTAGAAATGATTTTAATTCAGGTCCCAGAAAGCACGCCTTCAGAATTCATGGAATTAATCTTCTACAGTGCAAGGCTATTAGCCTTTTGCCTATATGCTGTATTACAATTTGCGCATAAACCAAGCTTAGCTGTCTAAGCAAATATTCTAGTTCCATGCATCTATAGCAATAAGCCTAAACATGGACAATCATTTAAGAAAAGCACACCTCTAGCACTGGCTGCAAGTCTTGTAACAGTTTACACTCCACTATAGAATACTAACAGTGATAATATCCCTCTTCTCCCCTCCTCTTCTGTCCTTCCCGTTGGAGGCACCAAAAATCCTTGTGGAGTTTTCAATTGATGCCTCAGATAGGAATTGTCACCAGTAGTTCTTGGTGGGTTCACTGTTTGGAATCAGCCCATGCAAGAACTGATGTTTCTGCCCATCCCTAGAGCTGATGTGCTTTTTGCCTTTCACATACATCCCTGTCCCTTAAAAGTCTTCTCCGAATCTATCTCTTTGACCATGTTTTTGGTCAATTGTTCTGCTCAGTTTCAATTTCTCCGCTATGAACAGAAATGGACTACATTAAAAGTTGAATATAAATGTTTGTGTACAGTATTTGGTTACATTGAGTGCTTACTTATCTATAGAAATAAGTAAGGAATCTGACTGATTTTACTGTTATAGTTTATACTAACTGCCATTCGTTTAAAATGTTGTTTACTCTCTAGTTTTGCTGAGAGTCAATGCAGGTATAAAAGGGGTATCTAGTTTCCAAGTGCATTTTCTAAAACATCAGTCCCAGAGGACACTGCAATACTTCTGCTCCATAGGAGTCTGGTAGGTCACAAATGTAAATGCCAAGCAGTTAAACTTATCTATTGCCCCAATATCCTTTTCCTCGTTACTGTAAAGTACACTGACATCTTCCTGCATGAGTAAAAGTAGTTCTTTTTCATTATTTTTCATTTCTCTGCATAAAGCTGCAATTTTAACACCTATATTTAAATGTAGTGGTACATAGTCAGGTGATGGGCCTGTGTCCAGAGTTCCCCTGGGCCATACAAGCGGCCTAGGGAAGGAAGAATGTGTGCACTGTCTTCCTCTCGGGCACAGTGCACCTGAAGTGTTGGGTGGCCAGTGAGGATAATCTTATCATTTTCAGGTCATGGCACATTGTGCAAGTAAAACCAAGGGTACTGATCGTAAGTGGGTGTTTTCTTTCCATATTCCCAGCTCCAGATAGCATATTTGGGCTGAGTTGTAGGATGTCAGCTAATTTGTGAACTGCCAAACCATAAATATGTGAAATAAAATGAGTGGCTCATCTTGTTCTCCAACACTGAGAGGTTTCAGTGGGTTCTACTTTGTAAAGCAATTGCATGGACTTCTATTTCCAAGCATTAGTGCTTTAGATCTCTTCAGAAGGACATGTATCTTGGTTACCCACTACTGTTTTCGGAGCTATTTAGTATAATTGTATCTAGCTGGACGATTAACAAATAGGCAAGAAAACAAACTTACCTTGCTACTGTCTTCATTCTCTGAAATTTATTTCCAATGTACAAATCTGTCCAATTTTGATAGTGTTCAAAATCATGAGGGGTTGAGACAGAGTAGATAGAGAAACTGTTCCTATTGGCTGAAGGGTCGAGAACCGGAGGAGACAGATTTAAGGTGATTAGCAGAAGAACCAAAGGCCACATGAGGAAAAACATTTTTACGCAGTGAGTGGTTATGATCTGGAATGCAATGCCTGAAAGAGTGGTGGAGGCAGATTCCATGGTGGCTTTCAAAAGGGAATTGGATAAGTACCTGAAGGGGAAAAAATTTGCAGGGCTACGGGGAAATGGTGGAGTGGAACTAGCTGACGTACTATTGCAGAGAGCCGGTACGGGCTCGAAAGGCCAAATGGCCTCCATCTGTGCTGTAACCGTTCTATGATAAATTTTGCATAAGTGCCACTTGCTTCCTTTCTTTTCCACCCATTATCTCTCTCTTCCACCCATTTGTCTCCTGAAGGCCTTGATGACTACTATTGGTACCTTGTCCAAGTAGGCTCCCTTCATATGCAGGTCTAAACAGTGAGCATTGATGGGCTATTTAACTATAGAGGGCATTGCAGTTGAGCCATATTTTCACGTCTCAATTTGCAAGTTCCTTAGAGATTACTGAATAATGATAGGAGTAGGAGCCCTGGCCGTCTTTCTCCTTCCTTCTCTTTCCTCCTCTCCCCCACCCCCCAAAGGTGCTGAGGCTAATTGTAAAGCCCCTACGATACAAAGATAGGTGGGAATGCAACTTGAGGAGGACAGAGTCTGCAAAGAGATATAGATAGGTTAAGTGAGTGGGCAAAAACTTGGCAGATGGAGTATAATGTGGGAAAATGTGAGGTTATCCACTTTGGTAGGAAGAATAGAAAAGCAAAATATTATTTAAATGGAGAGACTACAGAATGCTCTGGTCCAGAGGGATCTGGGTGTCCTCGTATATGAAACACAAAGTTAGCATGCAGGTACAGCAAGTAATTAGGAAGGCAAATGGAATGTTGGCCTTTATTGCTAGGGGGGGTGGAGTGTAAAAGTAGGGAAGTCTTGCTACAACTGTACAGGGCATTGATGAGACCACACCTGGAGTACTGCGTGCAGTTTTGTTATTTAAGGAGGGATATACTTCCATTGGAGACAGTTCAGAGAAGGTTCACTAGGTTGATTCCTGGGATTGATGGGGTTGTCTTATGAGGAAAGGTTGAGCAGGTTGGGCCTATACTCATTGGAGTTTAGAAGAATGAGAGGTGATATTGAAACATGTAAGATTCTGAAGGGGCTCGACAGGGTAGTTGCTAAGAGGATGTTTCCCTTGGTGGGGGAATCTAGAACTAGGGGGCATATTTTCAGAATAAGTGGTCGCTCATTTAAGACAGAGATGAGGAGGAATTTCTTCTGAGGGTTGTGAATCTTTGGAATTCTCTACCCCAGAGAGCTGTGTAGGCTGAGTCATTGAATATATTCAAGGCTGAGATAGACAGGTTTTGAACTACAGGGGAGTCGAGGGTTATAGAGAACAGGCAGAAAAGTGGAGTTGAGGCCAAGATCAGATCAGCCATGATCTTATTGAGTGGCGGAGCAGGCTCGAGGGGCCGAATGGCCGACTCCTGCTCCTATTTCTTATGTTATGTACTAATGCCCTGATGAACCCAGTTAATTGAGAGCAGACCCAGAATTGATCTGTTTTAAGCTTTGCAATCAGCTGAGCAACTGAAATAGCTTTTACCCTATCTTATCAATTCGTATTATCTGATGAGTGAAGGCCAATTATGGGACACTTAAAACAGTCGAGGAATGGGAAGATTGCTGGAATTATGTCAGGTAACTTTGTAAAATTGTTAGAATTGCCCCATGGTTTTCTTGTTTGTAGTTGCTTGTCCTGTTTGTATGTGGAGGGTATGCTTCATTTAAAAAAAAAAACTAATCTCAAATCATACCTCTCTCTGACTTGAATGTTTTCATATCCGTTTGACACACTTAAACATACCAACACCTAATAGCATCTTGGATTCTACAAGCACAGCATATAGATTGGGAATTTGCACTTGCAAATTCAAATGGTCATTAATTCCATAGAAGCAGAACTCTTGTAGTTAGTATTTCAAATTGACAGTGCAAAGAAAGCAACTTGTATTTATATAATTCATGCCTAATCATGTCTTCAGGATGTCACAAAGCTCTTCATAACTAACTAACTTCAAACCTAGTTTGTTAAAACAGTTTCAAAATGTAATTTCGAGGAGGCTGCAGTGTTTGTTATGTATAAACTGCCACACTGGGAGTGTTACGACTGAAATCTGCAATATAACTGAAGTGAAATCCACAAACGTGTAATCTTGATGCAAGTAAGAGTAAATCAGGTCAATCCTTTTTGTTTGCTGTGCACTGCTCTTTATGGATTCTACTATATTCAAACAAATACGGAAGTAAATCTCAAAATTTCCAATCAAACAAAAGGCATGGAATTGCATATTTTTGATTTGTCTTGGATAACATTCCATCGATTTGGGAAAACCTCAGTGCATTTTTTAATCGTGGTTGACAGCAGTTGGAATGAAGTTTCCAGAGCGCTCAGTCCATTTTTATTGCTCAAATTCTGCCACCAGAGGATGCTAATGAGTTTTATAAAGACTTTTAAGATGTATGGAATTATTGGTAAATTAGCTAATAGTGTTGAAAGTTTGCTTAGCGATGGGAAGTAGCTGGCAATACTGGAAAAAGCTCAAGTTGGAGGGCAGTGATTCTACCAGGTACTGTTCCAGGACCTCTGCTGTTACTGCTAGAAGTGTTGTGAAAAGGAATAAATCAAATGAAATTTGCTGCTATGCAGCTGGTCAGATTGTTAAAGGTTGAACAACAAGGGATCTGAACCAATTAAATGGCAGAATAATGGTATGAGAAATGGATTTCTAATGTACATTAATGTAATGTTTTACATTGGAGCAAGAAACCGGGATCGTTAACTTATTTGTAATCCTCCTTGCATTAACACACACTCATTCCAACACCAGGTTACTCAGCTTTGCTTTTTTCCTCCATCTAATTCCTGCTCTTTCTGCACTATTCTTTATTCTGTTACTGTTTGTCCCTCTGAGATTTCTATGCACCTTGTCTCCTCTCTGCTGCTTTGTTTATTTGCAGATAAATTACTAAATAATTTGTTTCTTTAGTGGCCTTAGTTAAGGGATAAATATTGGCCAGGACTCTGGGAAGAACTACTTCTCCAAGTAGTGCCATGGGATGATCTTATCCACCTGATGTGGCATCTGAAAGAGAGCACCTCTGATGGTGCAGTACTCCCTCTGTACTGCATTGGAGTGTCAGCCTAGATGATATGCTAAAGTCTCGAGTGAGGCTTGAATGTACGACCTTCTGACTCGTATGCCAGCAATGTTAGCACTGAGTCAAGGCTGAGACCCAAGTACAGATATTATAGGATAACTGCTGTGTGGAACTTAAACTGTTAGGGCCATTTAAATATCATGCTAATAATCAAGGTGAACATAAGAACATAAATAGGAGCAGGAATAGGCCACTTGGCCCCTCGAGCCTGCTTCGCTATTCAATAAGATCATGGCTGATCTTGGGCTCAAAGCCACTTTCCCGCTCGCTCCCCATAACCCTTCACTCCCTTATCTTGCAAAAATCTGTCTATCTCCACCTTAAATGTATTTAATGACCCAGCTTCCACAGATTTACGACCCTCAGAAGAAATTCCTCCTCCTCTCAGTTCTAAAAGGGCGACCTTTTATTCTAAAACTGCCCCCGCGTTCTAGATTTCCCCACGAGGGGAGACATCCTCTCTGCATCTACCTTGTCGAGCCCCCTCAGTATCTTATGTTTCAATAAGATCACCTCGCATTCTTCTAAATTCCAATGAGTATAGGCCCAGCCTGCTCAACCTTTCCTCATAACTCAACCCCCTCATCTCTGGAATTAACCTAGTGAATCGTCTCTGAACTGCCTCCAATGCAAGTATATCCTTAAATAAGGAGACCAAAACTGTACGCAGTACTCAAGGTGTGGTCTCACCAATACCCTGTACAGTTGTAGCAGAACTTCCCTGCTTTTATACTCCAACCCCTTTGAAATAAAGGCCAACATTCCATTTGCCTTTTTGATTGCTTGCTGTACCTGCATGCTAACCTTTTGTGTTTCATGCACAAGGACCCCCAGGTCCCCCTGAACTGTAGCATTGTGTAATCTCTCTCCATTTAAATAATTTGCTTTTTTATTTTTCCTGCCAAAGTGGATAACCTCGCACATTCCCACGTTATACACCATCTGCCAAATGTTTGCCCACTCACTTAGCCTGTCTATATCCCTTTCCAGATTCTGAGTGCTCTGCACAACTTGCTTTCCCACCCATCTTTGTATCATCCGCAAACTTGGCTACATTACACTTGGTCCCTTCATCCAAGTCATTAATGTAGATTGTAAATAGTTGAGGCCCCAGCACCGATCCCTGTGGCACCCCACTAGTTACCGTTTGCCAACTGGAAAATGACCCATTTATCCCGACTTTCTGCTTTCTGTTAGTTAGCCAATTCTCTCTCCATGCGAATATATTACCCCCAATTCCGTGAGCTCTTATCTTATGCAGTAATCTTTTATGTGGCACCTTATTGAATACCTTCTGGAAATCCAAATACACCACATCCACTGGTTCACCTTTGTCCACCCTGCTCGTTACCTCCTCGAAGAACTCCAGCAAGCTTGTTAAACATGATTTCCCTTTCATAAAACCATGCTGACTCTGCTTGACTGCATTATGATTTTCCAAATGCCCTGCTACTGCTTCCTTTAATGAAGGACTCCAGCATTTTCCCAATGACAGATGTTAGGCTAATTGGTCTATAGTTTCCTGCTTTGTCTCCCGCCTTTCTTAAATAGGGGTGTTACATTTACGGTTTTCCAATCTGCTGGGACCTCTCCAGAGTCCAGGGAATTTTGGTATATTGCAACCAATGCATCCACTATCTCTGCAGCCACTTCTTTTAAGACCCTGGGATGCAGGCCATCTGGTCCAGGGGACTTATTATCTTTTAGTCCCATTATTTCCTTAGTGATAGTGATTGTCTTTAGTTCCCCCCCTTCCTGTGGCCCCTTGATTATCCATTATTGGGATGTTGTTCATGTCTTCTACCGTGAAGACAGATACAAAATATTTGTTCAGAGTCTCTGCCATTTCCCTGTTCCACATTGTTAATTCCCCAGTCTCATCCTCTAAGGGGCCAACATTTACTTTAGCTACCCTCTTTTTTTATATACCTGTAAAAGCTCTTACTATCTGTTTTAATGTTTCTTGCCAGTTTACTCTCATAATTCATCTCTTTTTTTAGTCATCCTTTGCTGGTTTTTAAAAATTTCCCAATCCTCTGGTCTCCCACCAATCTTGGCAACATTGTATGCCTTCATTTTCAATTTGATACCATCCTTTAATTCCTTAGTTAGCCACGGATGGTGCTCCCTTCTCTTAAAATCTATCTTTCTCTCTGGAATATATTTTTGTTGAGAGTTATGAAATATCTCAAATTTCAACTGTCTTACCCTTTCATTTATTTTTCCAGTCCACTTTAGCCAGTTCTGCCCTCATGCCACTGTAATTGCCTTTGTTTAAGATCAGGACACTGGTTTGAGAGACAACTTTCTCACCCTCCAACTGAATTTGAAATTCAACCATGCTATGATTAGTCTTTTAGAGGATCCTTTACTATGAGATCACTTATTAATTCTGTCTCATTACATAGTACCAGATCCAAGATAGCCTGCTCCCTGGTTGGTTCCATTACATACTGTTCTAGGAAACCATCCCAGATGCACTCTATGAACTCCTCCTCAAGGCTACCATGGCCAATTTGATTTGTCCAATCAATATGGAGATTAAAATCACCCATGATTATTACCATACCTTTTTAACAGGCCTCCATTATTTGTTTTATACTCTGTCCAACAGCATTGCTACTGTTCGGGGGCCTGTAGACTATGCCCACCAGAGACTTTTCCCCTTTATTATTTTTTATCTCCACCCAAACCGATTCTACATCTTGATCTTCTGAGCCAATATCACTTCTCACCACTGCACTGATCCCATCCTTTACCAACAAAGCCCCCCCACCTCCTTTTCCTTTCTGTCTGTCCTTCTGAATTGTCAAATACCCTGGAATATTCAGTTCCCAGCCCTGGTCACCTTGCAGCCACGTCTCAGTAATGGCGATCGGATCATACCCATTTGTGCCGTCAACTCATCTATCTTGTTACGAATGCTGCGTGCATTCAGATATAGAGCTTTTAACTTTGTCTTTTTACCATTTCTCCTTGTTTTGGATGAGAGAGTCTAGAATTTTTCACTTACTTTACTTCTGGGGATAAGAGAAGTGTTGCCTTGTGATTAAATGTATGGAGGCGTCTGATATATAGTCCGTGGAAAGAACTGGCCTGTTGTCAAATAGCCTTTTTCTATTCCATGCTTATCTTCAATCTCCAGGGTAGTTTTCAGAAATGTTGCATAAGAAAGCATGGAATGAGAAAATGCTATTCATCCCATTGAGCCTGCATCATCTTCAGATCATGAAATGTTTTGAGGGAAAGTTCTGTGTAAATACTTAGATTACCAAAGATAATCATAACAGTGGAATACTTATCCCCACACTTCCGATATCTATCTAACTCTGTCCTTCTGCCTTTCATTTTATAGTTTTCCAATCCTGCTCCAAATCAGGCATTAAAAAAAAAGCCCTCTCTTTGAAACCTGTGGTTTTTACGGTGCATACATGTATATCTATGCCTTTCACCTTTTTAAAGACTTGGATCATGTTTTCCCTCAATTTTTCCCCCCCAGTGTAAACCAGTTCAGCTCTGCGTTTCCATCAACCTGAGGCTCCAAGCCCCAGAACTGTCGGTCACTCTTTCCTGAATTGTGCCTAATAAGTCGATGTACTTTTGAAAGCATGTTATCCAAAACTGAACATACAATTCTAAATGTGGCCTTACCAATGATTTACAGTTTCACTGAATGCTCATAACTAGCTGCTGCAATAAAGGTTTCTAGCTAAAAGTTCCTGGCTGTAATTGTTAATTGTCCACAGTCTGCTTAACTACCTGAGTGATTTTAACTTGGGCTGCGTTTAGACTGGAATTAAATGTAGTGCTGATGTGAAGCAGTTCATATATTGTGTACGTATGCAGTTTTTTTTTGCCCATTTTGTCTTTTCTAGATTGATTAAAGCTAGGTTTTATTTTTAAAGTGCCTATTTCATTACATCATTCATCATTTTCAAAACAAGATGCCTTTCATTCCTGTGTCATGGTGCTAAAAATTAAGCCCTTGGGTTGATTTTCATTAAGTCTTCAAGAAAAATGACTTGGAGTTTACAACCCATTCCCCCTCCCTGTTTTATTGAACATAAGTTTGGGGTTTCTGGTTATATGAAGATTGGCCAACATAGTGGATTTATCCACTAGTCAAATTATCTGAAATTCTTCTAATTTTGGATTGTAGGGATTGTGTTTTTCCACCTCGCAGTGGAGTGAAAACTTGAGCACTGGTGCATTGACTAGAACAACGGGGCAATCACCAGTCTTAATTGTGGATACAGAATTTTACAATGGACAAAGATTACTGCTTCAGTTATTGCTTCGGTATCAATTTGATATATATATTGGATGCCACCTTGTGAAATTAATTGTATGTTTAAAATAAGCATGTTAGCAACTAAACTTTGCACTTACTATGTACCTGCACCACCAATCTTTTAGTCTAGGTGGCGCTCACAGATAAACTTTGAAAGACTATCCCTAACAACAGTGTCCAAAGTATAATATTTTTTTTCTCCTTTCTAAACTCTAAACATTGTTTTCAGAGGATTGTTGCTCTTTGGAGGGCAGATGCATACATATCTGCTGATTTTTACCACGCTATTTTCAACAGTGGTGACATAACAAAAACTTTGTCAAATACATTTCACAAGAACAGACTTAGTTCCTGCTTTAAAATAGCGTTCTGTTTCATTCTTTAAATGTCAACTGGTGAAAATGCTAGTCTTTTAGGATTCTAAATTCCAAATGTAGTTACTTTTGTCAAACTAATTTACAGATGTTCACTTTGTACCTTGACAGTATTGCAGTTCCAGTAACATTAAAACTCAAACTGCAATCCGATCTGATCAGTTTTATGCTGAAGATAAACCGTAGACATGCATTATGGTAGATGCACTCCATGATGATTATGGAGTTTCTTTGTCAGACACCAATCAGTATTTCTTTTTTGTAGCTGCATGACTTTTCCCCTTTACACTCTCCTTTTGATAGCACTGCAAGTTAAACAAAAACTGTAAATTAATTGTAAATTATCACCAGTGTAGTAATTTACAGTATTATAAATACTTTTACTTGTTGCAAGATCCCAATTTCACAACGTTGACCATTATTTAACAGCATTTAATGTTCTGTTCCAAAGTCAATTTATAAAAACTGATTTGAGATTTTAGAACAGAGCATCTTTGCACATGAAAGTGAATTTTGCATGTTTTTTCATATGAAAGACAGTAGTACAGAAAATTGTTTGTGGCAAGAATCCGTCTTGTGACTATTGATGCATTGTAGTTGGGTCACTGAGATCTCACCTATACAATACATCTATCATTTTGAGAATAGTTTTCTGCTTTCTGCTTCTAGTTCCACATCTGTTTTTAGCTGAGCTTCTAAAGAAAGCATTATAACTATTGTGTGTATCCATCCTGTAGGACATGCCCATTCCAAGATTATTTGGCAGTGTACACATTTGTTTAAAATCTATTTTTGGAAATGGTCAAAACTTCATTCTAACTAGTAACAATCAGGTATTAATTAGGAAATTTAGTTTCATTATCTGAGCCATCATTTTTAGTGTCAATTTTGTGATAGGTTGGCCATGTATCTTAAAAAATAAAAAATAAAAAATTGTACCAGGTATGAATTTCACCATTTGCCGTTGGTGTTAGAATGCTTAGTGAATGTTATTTTCTTTTACTTGAGATTGGGATAGATTTTTCAAAACTGTCCAGTTTACTTAAATGTTGCAACTAAATTTATCGATTGGCATGATAATTTATGATACCAGGGATGGGGAACTTCAGTTATGTGGCGGGGCTAGAGAAGCTGAGATTGATCTCCTTTAGAGCAGAGAAGGTTAATTGAGGCATTCAAAATTATGAGGTGTTGGGGTAGTGGAAAGGGAGAAACCGTTTCCATTGGCAGGAGGGTCAGTAACCAGAGGACACAGATTTAAGATAATTGCCGAAAGAACCAGGGGAGATGAGTTTTTTATGCACCGTGTAAGAATCTATGATCTGGAATGCACTGCCTGAAAAGGTGCTTGATACAGATTCAATAGTAACTTTCAAAAAGAAATTGGATAAGTGCTTGAAAAGGAGAAAGTTGCAGGGTTATGGAGAAAGATCAGGGGAGTGGGACTAATTGGATAGCTCTTTGAGCGTAGGCACGATGGGCCGAATGGCCTCCTTTGGTGCTATATGACTGACTAAATTTGTTTATACTGCACAGCTATTTGTTTACAGATCGGTAACAAATACTGCAATTTTTTTTTTCAATCTATAGTTCAAAAGCTAAGACACGATGCATGCAACATTTTGGTACAAATGTATTTTTTGTAGGTCTAGCAAAAGGCTTTTTTTAAAAAAAAACCTCTTTAAAATTCACTATTGCCCATTAAACTTCAACCCATAACCTGCAACTTTCAATGTTCTTTAACTTAACAGGATAGCTATAAAAATGGCTTATTTGTAGTAATTTCAGCCAATTTTTCCAAATTCTAAATGTTTGTGAAACAGGGCTACACAAGCAAGCTAAACTGCAATATTAATTGTGACAGCTAGTGTTCAATTGTTGGCTTTAGTTGTGCTGGTGTACTCCAGTGGCATTGCACACAGGGAGTCTAGATAGCGTGTATCTTCAGGTGAAGTATGGTTGGAGGGCAGGGCAAAATTGCACCAGGACATGTTGACATAATTCAGTCCCCATTTTAAAGTCATATGTTCTGTCCTTATTTTAATATTTCCATCAAATTCCAATGCCCACTTTTATAATGGAAACTGCCAATGTAAACTTGTCACACTGTCATTATGCCCTCCTACCAGTGGAGGCACTGCAGTACCACCACTGACAGGAGGCTGTAATTAGTGTGACAAGTTTACATAGGCATAAATATGGACATAATTTATAATGGAAAAGCTGACAGTACATGCAGACATAAGATGTTGTAGGTTTTTCAACCGAAGTTAATGCTATACTAAAGTTAAATAAAAATTTTAAATGCTGTACCAAGAAATAACTTAATTACAGTTTCCTGGGTGGGATTTTCATGGCAAGTTGCCTCCTCTCAATCAGTATTTGCTTTTGGGGTGGGGAGAGCAAAGAAAGAGAATTTCAAAATGTTGCCAAATTTAAGCACAAATCTAGTATTTGCTGCTTTTATATTATGGAACTATTTCTCACGGAAGCAGTTCTATAATTGAGCTTCCATTACCAAATTGCATTGTTTGTTCTGCAGGGCAGATTCCGCAACAACTTGGCAATTGTGTAGCTTTATCATCTGGCCAGATGTAGTTCTATACAGGTCAAGAGTGACGAATATACTGGCCCGTATGGTTGGGCTGGAAGTTCAGACCCCTGGCTAGAATCAAGATGGTGGACCTGACGCAGGTGCTGCAGGCAGAAGCCATTCAGCTTTGCTGATGGCACCCCAAAAAACCTCTCCCAAAGAGAATTTCACTGCCTCTGATAGCGAGCGTTGGGTCGTTTACACTACAGGATTGCCTCCGGCAATACCAGTTATATTTAAATAGCGCCCACCTCCCCAGACCTGTCTTTTCAGAAAGCCAGCATCAAGGTCTGAATGTTCCTGAGCTGATGGAACTATTCAAAGTGTAAAGAAATGGTAAATGCTCTTGATTCTATTTCTGCTTTTTGAAACTGATTTTTGGCTTTCACAAATAAGGGAACGGTAGCATAGTGGTTACTGAACTAGTAATCCAGAAGCCTGGACTAATGATCCGGACACAAGTTCAAATCCCACCACGGCAGCTGGGGAATTGAAATTCAGTTAAATTAAATCTGGAATTTAAAAAAAGCTAGTATCAGTAATAGTGACCATGAAACTACCGGATTGTCATAAAAACCCATCTGGTTCACTAATGTCCTTTTTAGGGAAGGAAATCTGCCATCCTTTTCTGGTCTGGCCTATATGTAACTCCAGACCCACAGCAATGTGATTAACTCTTAACTACCCTCTGAAATAGTGGCTCACCTTCTCAAGGGCAATTAGGGATGAGCAATAAATGCTGGCCTTGCTGGCAATGCCCACATCCCATGAACGAATATAAATATTAAAAAAAAAATACAGATATCTATTACTCAAAGGGGAAAAACTTGAAAGAAAATCGTAGTTTGATTTGCCCCAGAATTCTGGAAATAAAATTTTTCAGTCTTGGGTTGAAGCTCCACACCAGAAATCTGATTTGCTAAACTGATACATTAGTGGAGTGCTTCTTTGTTGGCGACACGATCCTTTGGATGATGTATTAAGCTGGTGTATTAAGTCTGTTCTTGTGGTGCGGCTGGACATTAAAGTACCTATGGCATTTTTTAAAGAAAAGTTGGGAGTTCTTCCTGTGTTGCACTGCCAAAAATAAATTCATAGGTTGTTCTTCTCATTGCTGTTTGTGGGATCTTGGTCTGTGCAAAATGATTGCTGTTTTTGTCGACATAACAGCAACACATTACAGAAGTCTGTTTCGTTTGTTCTATCCCCTCCCCAAATCCAATTTCCTCTTGCCCTTCCTGTCCTGAAGATAGTGAATGATGTTGGATATTGTTCTACTGATGCTATTTCTCTTGTGTTCCTGGACAGATGCTGTGGGGCACTGCAATCTCCCCTCATTCATTGTCCACATGCAAACTTCCAGCAGCGGTCACTGGATAGCAATCAGGCCCTGGAACACGAGCCGTTTTTCTTCTTTTCCCAATTCTAGCCCGAGGATACTTGAATCCATCTGCCGTGTCCCACCAACTCCCCATCAGCTACCTCAACACAGACCAGTAATTGACCCCAATCTTTGATTTTGTTTTGTCTTCTGATCCATTTGGCCATTGAGCTTTGAGGGGTCTTTAAATTTAAAATACAGTCTAATAATGAGAACCCACAATTTAAAAGCTCTATCAAGGAAACTATTGAGGGTTTTCATTTGCTGTCCACTAATTACTCTGCCGGTCAGGAATGAGCATTATCCATTCACAGGTGCAGTTTTCACAGAGCTGCATTTTAGACCTTGAGTAAAAAATATGATGAACATATCTATAACATTAACTGTTTATCTTGCATTTCCATTAGACGCTATTGGCAGATCTGTCAACTGTGTAAACTGGAAAAAGATTTTGTTTCTCCACAAGAATGGAGTGGAGGAAACAGTACAGCAGGTGGAGTAAAGACTCTACGAAGCAATTTTTAAAACGCTTTCTAGAGGTTGGTAGAGATTTTAGATGAACATAGATTTAATGCATTAAGAAAATTGCAATATAAGAATAAGTGAAAATTAAACAAAATAAGATTTGTTGGGTAATTTTTAAATTTGCATTTTCAGAGAGCACCACTTGCCAGCTATATGTCTGTGATTTCTCAGTATTAATGCTGATGGCCGAGGTAGCACAAAATTAGACCTTATTGTATTCATCAATGTAATTAAGTTGAGGCCTGAGAACTGATGTTTTCTCTTTGTACTGATCGGTATTGAATACTCCCAAATCAGGTGTAACGTGAGCTGGATGCAGGGTAAAGCACCCTGTATGTTCCCAAGCATACGTTAATACCAATGTAAGAAGAGCAGACCTAACTAGCCCAGTAACATGTTCATTTCCCACATGAGTTATCTTTGTGGCTTATCTGTGAGGCATCCAATTTTGTGCTAAATTACAGGCACTCGTGCTGTGCACTTGATCAATCAGTGTGTTGGTTCCATTTGAGTTGATTTCAGAATCCTTGTTTCTGAATCTCTATTTGATGTTGGAAATTTTGTACAATTTGAGGTGTGGAGGGAGAATTCATGGCAAACTAGGGAAGCCTTCACCCAACTGAAGCGTTGGGTTCTGGTGTGCTTTACTTCTTAACAATCAAATTGCGTGAAGGAGAGAATGCAGATTACAGCTGATTTATGAATCACTGATCTAATGCAGATATTTGAACTTGGGGTTTTAAACTGCAGTGATTTTAATTAGGAACCTTGCCCATGGCATAGAGAAATTAATCTCATGGGCGGATTTCAACACAGATCTGAGGTGGAGAAGACATGAGTCTGATGTCTTCACTGTATTTCTCCGGTATACTACTCTACAGCATGTTTACAAGCCATTTAACAAAGCAAATTACATATATTAACTCAAGACACTAGTTTGGCCTTTATCATCGCAGATATAGTACATTTTATAGAATTTTATTTTCAAGCCACTTAGTAAAGGGGGCAGCATAGTACTGTACTATAAAATCAATGTTACTTGGAATTTGTGAAATCTCTAGTTAATATTTTGTGGATCTGTCTTCTAAAGCACGTTCCATTTCCTACGCCACATTCTTCAGCTCTTTCTGGTGCCTGGTAATCCTTGCTTCCTGCCTGCCCCTCTACACCATTTGCTCATGCCTGCTTACTGTGACTGTGCCCACTCTAGCTCTTGCTCTCTTGTATTCTTAGGTAGAGTGACTGCATTTGAGTGCAGGGGGTGTAGCAGGTAATGGTAGGCGTGAGCCTAGGCTGGTGGGCATCAGCATGGAGAAGGATAAAAGAATGGTCGGATAGCATCCACATCCCTTTTTGTATTGTTGTAGAACTTTTTTTGTCTATATTTGCGGTCTGCAACCTTTTTTTATTTTCCTGCACACTCCTGACTTTTATGATGTCATATCCGGGTCTCCTTTCTCCGTTCTCTTCCCCCCCCCCCCCCCCCCCCCCCCCCCCCCCCCACACCAAAAATTTCAGATGATTCCCACATGCTGTCATTCTTGGATGGGCGGCACTTTAAGTTAATAAAATTTATATCAATTAAAAATTACAGTGGGTTGATTGCACAGTATATTTCTGTAACATGTTAATTTGTCAGCTGGAACACGACTGCATTTCTGTATTTTTCTGTAATTTGGTTGAAGTCCCAGCAATAGCTTATTCCTTGAATCTAGCCAATTGAGCATTGCTGTATGTGTTTGCTTAATGTAGCATTCCATGTGGATACGGTGCCAATTTACTAAACTGCAGCTAAATTTGTTTTACGTGGCAATATTTTTAACTATCAACTTACTGCAAGGTGTTCCTACTGAAAAGTATGAAGTGCAGATTAGCTGTAACATTTTATGATCCCTTGATCATGGTACTTGACCTTTTTAAATGTATCTTTTTATTCAAGGTTGAAGAGCAAAATTTATTATACAATTGAGTGAATTTCACAAACACATTTTATGAAAGCATAGCTATCTGTTAACCGTCTTAAGGTACTTTGCTTAATTGTAAAGCGTGCTGATCTGCTAACCCAGCAAAAACTTCACTTACCCTGTCAATAAAGATACCCAGAAATCTTGTTTCGGTTTTACCGTTTAAAAAAACATAGCTCACTATTAATTCCTTCTGATTTCTGCCTTATGAAACAGTTTGGGCACGACTTCAGCTGAGCCCAATATTTAATAACGTACAGTAGCTGGCTTATCTAAAGGTCTGATCATTAATTTTTTGTGGAGAGGTTGATGCCAAGGACATAAGACGATAGGATGTTTGATAGCGACAGACTGTCTAGCTCACTTAAAGTGGCTAAGGAAATTCCTTTTTTAAAATTGTTTCTTTAACTTGTCTTAAAAACTGTGTTGTGAAACCATTACTCAAGTAATTTCTTCCACCAACAAATAAAATAGCTATTACAAAAATAAATTTAACTTGAATGGCCTGATGCAAATCTAGATTGAGAAATCTAGGCTGAATTTCATTCACAGCATCAGGTGCAGTCTAGAGTAAGAGAGCCACTGCCAGAATTTTGGTAACTTTATTCTGTAAATAAAAAATATTAAAGTTCAGTTGTGTAGTTAAAAGTTGAAAGCATTTTACTCACAGATTTCCCATTTCTTAAACTGTATGTTGGTTACATGAGCTCAGTAATTTATACTTCACATTCTTTATAAGGCAGCTGCTGACATTTGCATTGTCCGTAACCATTTATGATCACCAGTGCGCCTTCCTCATGGGTGGGCTCATATTCATTATAGGGTACTTGTGTAGATAAATCTGCCATAGGCTGCCTGGCTTGGTGGCGAATTTGCCTTCGGTGTTGCATCATGGAGCAGTGCCTTATACGTCTCAGGGTAGGGGGGCAGCATTTCCGTGAAATGTACACCACGAGGATAATGAGGAAAAAAGAGAACAATAGAGCCATTGTTCCAGTTATTATCCTGTGAGTAAAGAGAGTATTATCGGGCTCAAGGAAGTCTTCAGCAGTTGTTTCTATAGTTGGGTTTTCAGTATCCTCTGTACTGGAGTCTGTAGATGTTAATTTTGTTACATATTCAGTAGTTTCTGGCTGTTGTGCAGCATCTGTATAGCCAGTGGTTATTTGTGTGGTGGTTGCTGAAAGATTACTGCAGATTTGAAATCCATGAACAGCATCTAAGATGTCCTCGCCTTGTGTGTGCTCTGGGCTAGCACAGACCATTGAGTTCTCCCATCGACCTTGGAAATTGCTTAGCCAGGAGGCCAGGGCACAAATATTTCTGTTACAAACCCACATGTTGCCAGAAAGACCGATGTGAGTTAGAGATTTCCACGAGTTAACAATCTGAGCATCCAGGGTGGTGAGCTTGTTTGAATCCATCAGAAGTATCTTTAGGTTCGGCATTGTAAGGAAAACAAGAGGGTCAATTGTTCTAATCTCATTTCCAGTTACATCGAGCTTTTCCAGTGTGTCCCAGGTCCATTCCATTCCACATAACAGGATACTAATTTTGTTCCACTGCAAAAATAGTGTTTGAAGACTGATTAGCCGAGGGAAATGAGCAAAATTAATCTTTGTCAGCTGGTTGTGCTCTAGGTGAAGCTCCTTGAGTTTGATTAATCCTGCAAAGCCATTACGAGCCAGACTTCGCAAACGATTGTTGCTTATATCCAAAAACTCCAGGCTTCGGCAGTCCCAGAAAACCCTTATGGGGATGGTCCTTAGTGAATTGGAACGCAGATGTAGTGTCTGAAGTTTCCGTAAGCTGTGGAATTGCTCTGGTTGCAGCGAAGTAATTTGATTAAATGACAAGTCCAGGTTCTGCAAGTTAATCAGTTGGCTGAATGTAGTATTCGCCAGACGCACAATCCTATTGTAGCTGAGGATTAATTCTTTAAGTTTGTATAGTCCTTGGAAGGCATCCTCTTGAATAACAGAAATCTGGTTGTGATCTAAATAGAGCCACGTAAGTTGGCTGAAGCTTGTAAGCTGATCGTTTTGCAGTTCAACAAAACTGTTGTGCCTGAGCGACAAGCCGATAGACCCGTGGGAGACATTATCGGGTACTCCTTGAAAACCTTGGGAATCGCAGTAAAAGAGCAGCTCCTCGCATCTGCATTTTTGTGGACATGCTGTGCCTGAGGCAGGCAGCATTTTCAACAACATGCTCATCACACACAATGCCACCGTTGTTGGCCCCCCCAATGGCCACTTCGAATGCAAACCTGTAGGTGGCAATCAAATGAAATTCATTTAGGTTTCCAGCCTAAACAGTCCATCATATATGGTGATTTAGGTGTTTCATCCCCCTCCCCCACAAAAGCTGTTGTAGCTAACGATGATCAAATTGTAAGACGTGATTTTGTTTTCAAGAAGGAGAAACATTCTATTTGTTTCCAACAAAATAAGTAATTTGCTCCTCCTTCCCCCTCCATCCCCTGCAACCCTTGTGTTCCCCTCCCATCTGGGTTTTGAAAATCCCATTTGAAAAGAAAACACTTACCCATTCTTTTCTGCACATTGGAGACTGCATTCAACTATCCTTCTGTTCAGACTCCTCGAGCAGTGAGCTGGAAAGAAGTTCCAGTGGAAGAGGCAGCTTTTGAAAAGACACCGCACAAAAGGATTTCTATTTCCTTTCACAAGACAATGGCGAGTATTCCAGTTGGAGGCAAAAAGAAAAATGCCATAGCAATTCTTCACCTATCCCAGCTGTAACGTTTCCTCCCAAAGCTTTGCCCTTGCCCTGCTTTGATTTCCACTGGCTTAGGACTATAGTAATTTTTCTCGAGAATGAATGAAAACAAACATTTCCTTCTCTTGTCCATTCAATTGCTTAATTGAAGCCCAAACCTTCGGCTGCACAGCTGGTGGTCCTGTCCTTAACTTGTTGATGGTAATGAAGTACTTGTGCAGAGACTAGCTAGCGGTGCGAACACATTGACTGAAAGCTTCTTTGGAAAGGAGTGCTGTGCTGGTGCTGCAAGAGCGCAGACTTGCAGATTGGTGGCAGGCTGGCGTAAGCTTGTGACGTGCAATGTTTTCAGGCTTTTCAGTAGCATGATGATGAGCTTCATGCTGCATGCAGTCTGCAAATTGGATGAAACAGATACTGAAGCATTGAAAATGACTAATAAATAAAAGGGGAAGTACTGGATATAATATTTGTGCCTATCAATAGAATTATAGCCGATCCTTATTCATTGTTGTATTAAATTTCTGTTGTACTTTTTAAAAGAAACCTCTAGGAAGCAAATAGCTTGTCTTTGGGGGGGGAAAAAAAAAATAGCTGTCACTAAAATGCTGTTTTCAGGTACAAGTCGTTTGACCTGAATATAAAATTGAATAGAAGTTTCATTTAATCTACAATCTGATGTCCCTATTTTTAATCGTTGGGTGCTGTTTTAATATTAGACAGGAATACTGATAAATGGAAGCATTCCTAAAGATAAGTGATCAAATGGAGAAATCCAAATAATTGCTTTGCATACATTTTCACTGGGTTTCAGGAAAGTGATGTTTTCTTCTTGTAATCTTAGTATGACATCAGCTTAAAAATATTTGGAAGATTGAGGCAAAATTGTTTTAAAATGGCCTCGAGCAGGATTTTGATTTTTGTTTAAAGTCTGTATATTGAAGATGTACACAGATTCATATATTCATTCCTTTTGAAGTAATACTTTTTATGTATTCCCCAGCATGTTTGTATATGCTATCAGCAAATTTTATATTGGGGGTTAATGTTTAGATTTTTAAAAATGCGATGCTGACAAAACGAGGTTAAACACTTTTTTTCCTCTTTCGCCATTTCTGCTTGATTCTGCAGACAGGTCTTCCTCCAGTACAGTACTTACCAAAGTGATCAGTCATGTGTGTAGCCATGGCAGGGATCACAGCCAAACCTAATCTTGCCCTACCCTGATGTCCGCAAGTTCACTTTCAGCAAAGGTCACTGCAGAGTTAACGGGAACTCTGGCTGATTTTTATCTTTTCCTTGACCTCCATAACCCAAGGTGTTTGTCAGTTGTGATGCCTCTACTATATCCTGGCTGGACTCAACTAACTTGGAACAAACCAGAGATTGAATTCTATTTTCTAGGCTCAGCTACACAGTGAAGAAGCTGGGCAACCCATTGGTGAACCCCTTAAAAAGTTAACATTCAAAATCCTGTTTCAGGATCAACCACTGACCCAATTTATAGAATGTACTTGTATATTTACTGTGGCAACCACATTTTGAGCATCGAAAAGTAGTTTTCACAACATCTCCTAGAAATGTTGCCAACTCTTCTTTGGGAGAATGTTATCACCGTACAGCTTTAGTTTATGTATGATTCATAGATAAGTATCTCAAGCTAATGCCAGACATTTTAGTCATTAATTTTGCTTATTAGTTTTTTGACAAGCTCCAAGAAAGATTTTATCAGACAATATAAATTTTGCAGAATGCTTAGTATTGAAGGAAGCCTTTTGTCGGTAATTCAAATTATGAACCCCACAGCAAGTTTCCAACATAGGCTATGTCACCAGGGAAAGATGCAAAGCTATCTTCTCCTTTGGCAAGGTGGGGAGGTAAGCATTTGAAGGA